>CM060432.1:5520664-7920664 GCA_030545235.1 Helianthus tuberosus
TTTTATTCAGGATTTTTATCATAAATCCTAATTTATAAGTTAGTAATAGCACAAATGGCCTAGTCGCGTAGACAAGTTTAATTTATAAGCCATGATTTCAGAGAATCGCGGCATTAAGGTTTGAATCAAAGTTCATCACCTTTTCCTGACAGGGAGCTATAGGCTACCACTATCTTTAGTCTCAGAGGACATCAACTATAGCCCGTAGGCACTTCCCTTCTAAGGGATGTTTATTACGGAATTGCCCCTTAGGGAAATTCATTAACCATGGTAAGCAGAGACCATATTTGGTTAATTTATTAATCATATTTATTTAGGATTTCTATTATAATTTATCCTAATTATAAAACATTAACAGTTTTATTAGTGGCACCCATTGGCCTGGTCACATGGACATTTATAAATTATAAGCTTATGATTTCAGAGAATCAAAGCAACAATAACAGTTTTATTTAATAGCACAAAAGGCCTAGTCACAAGGACAATTTTTTTTTTAAACCATAAGCCATGGATTTCAGAGAATCAAGGCCCTTAAATATATTAACACAACAGGCTTAGTCACAAGGACATGTATAAATTTATATGCTATGATTTCAGAGAATCAAAGCATTTGAGGTTTGAACCTAGTTCATTACCTTTTTCTGACAGGGAGTCATAGCTACCACTGTATTTTGGCTCATGTAGAAATGAGCAAGGCCCGTAGGCACTATATTACCATGTATGGTTAAAATATGATCATCTTAATTGATGATGTAAACCCAGGATTCAGAGATCATTAAACTGGGTTAGGAATCTTTTGAGGAATCCTTAATAACGTGTGTGATTTCCAACGAATCACATCTGTCGGGAGTGTTAACATGTTTTCAGATGTTAACTGGGATACGAATCTTTTAAACAGGTCTTACCATCTTGGCCAGGTCTTTATAATGACACTCAGGCTAGGTTTCACTCTTAAGATTCTTTTAATATTTATCGCAGAACAATTTCTAAATTGAAATGTTAATAAGGATCTGAATCTAAATTGAGGAACTGCCATCTTGGCCGGTCTTAATATGACCCGAAGCTAGGTCTTGTCCTTTTTAGATTTTGCCATTTTATTATAATGGTAGATCTTGCAAAAGGAAATGTTATTTTCCATTTATTTAATATTCTTGTTTTAGAATGAAAGTTTAAACTTAATCATTCCACTATATAAAAATAAAAGTATAAAGTTGCCCTAAGCGGGACTTGAAAGGAATAATGTTGTCCTCGTAGGGACTGAAAGATAATTGTGTCCTTATATGGACTTATTAAGGAAACGATCTTCAGCAAGAGAAGTTTCTTCTTTATTTATTTCTGAGTGTCCTCTCCTTGGATGCTCGTTTCATTCTAGCCGCATTACGAAGCTCAGCATTTCAAGGCTCCAGATGTGGAGAAGTTTTTATTACAGCTTCTTCGCTTGGCGGCGTATCCAATATAAAAATTTGGAAGCAAAAATTTCCGGATTAGGATTGAGATTATTCCTATGTTAAGTCTAGACTCAGAGGTCAAGGAATTACATGTTTCTTGTGCGTTCAGTAGCCCGGATCTTGTCCGGGTTAAAGATCAATAGACACACCACAATATTCTTTTGTGCACTGACGGGTGTACGCCTACACCCCGCGCTTAAGTCTTGGCATCATTTTACGAAATGGCCACGACTTAAGCGCGGGGTGTAGGCGTACACCCGTCAGTGCACAAAAGAATATTGTGGTGTGTCTATTGATCTTCAACCCGGACAAGATCCGGGCTACTGAACGCCAAGAAACATGTAATTCGTTCACAAGATTATATATTTAAATAATTCTCCCAAGTTATAAAAGGTTAATTTTGCCTCTGTGCATTTTAATCAAATTATAAAACATTTATGCCACGTGCATCCAAACCAATTTTCAATCATTTTCCAAAATGAGTCAGTTGATTGTATTTACCAGTGTAAACTGACGTATTTTCCCAAAAAGACTAAATGCAGGTACTAAACGTAATTGGCTGGATTGTCTCCTTAGCATCAATAAAGAGTCTCGCAAGCTTAAGATGCCTGAAGTATGTTGAACTATTGTTTCCATTTTATTTTCGATCCTTCTGTGGATAAACTTCCGAATATTGTGACATTTGATATTACAATATTAAATTCGGTTGATATAATATCTTTTAAATGGCTTCCGCTGTGCATATTAAATATTGTGTTGTTTGACTATTACGTTGCCAACCATGACGTCACGATACTCCCCACCGGGCCCACCGGTGACACGTAGAAATCGGGGGTGTGACAATCGCGAAGACATGCTTTAGCCTATAAGTGGACACTCACCCCAAGAGTTCCCAGCTAAGAGTGACTGGTCCGATACTGCGGAGTTGTACGGACACTCTAGCCTTAGACAGAAAACTCAGGGTACAGGCATCCACCCTTCCAGATTGCATGTGTTCACATTATTCAAACCCAAACCCAAACTTTGACAAGATTTTGAAAATTTAGATGGCACAAGGCCAAAAAGAATTCATCCAAGAATAGATGATTGATTTCAAAATCGTTTTGGAAATTTGTGTTCTTGTTTTTGTTGGTGCATCCGTCTGTCGTCTACGTCTTGTATCGAGTCTTGTTTAGAGATAGATAGAATAGAGCACGGAATCCAAGAATCAGAATATTTAGGAGTGATTCCACTCGAAAGTTAATTTTCTGATTCCACTCGAAAGTTAACTTTCTGATTCCACTCCTAATGTAATTTTCTGATTCCACCCGAAATGTTAAATTCTGATTCCACTCGAAATGTTAAATCCTGATTCCACCCGAAAGTAACATGCTGATTCCATTCCAAATGACACCATGTCATTAGGAGTGGAATCAGAAACACTATATATAGGTCATTTGTGGTGGAATCAGCATATAGTTCTAGGTGTTTTCTTCCGGTGAGCCACGAAGTGCTGCCGAAGTGTCGACAGGTTGTAAACGTTATCCAGATCAATAATATCGACAGTTTAAAGTGTATTATCGCTGAATTGAACTCGGTTTGTTTGTTTCCGCCGCTCAAACTGAGAAAAGCTCTTCTAACCGACTCGTTCGGATCCAAATTCGATCCTACAATTGGTATCAGAGCCAGTGAAGAAGAGTTCTATACAATTCAGCCGATAATTCTATTTCTACATCATTCTTTTTCGAAAATCAAAACTTTTTACGGTCAGAATCGGTTCAAACTTTCATAGTGTGCTCGGAATTAACAATTGACAAATTCTTGAAAGTTTCATGTTCAAATTCGAAGTAAAACTGATCATTTTTGGTGATTCAGCTCGAAAATGTTCGATTGATTAGTGACGTCAGCAGTTTTTCAGAGTTGATTCCGCTCCTAAAATTGTTTGTTGATTCCGCTCTTGAGTAGTTTGTTTGATTCCGCTCCTAAGATAAAAAAAATTTGATTCCGCTCCTGAGATAAAAAGTTGATTCCGCCCTTATGAACATCATGATTCCGCTCTTTTGAACAGGATAATTACGTAAATTGTTGTCAGTGCTTTGGGACTAGAAATCATAAAGTTTTGATGTCAGTCGGTCACATGAATTTGTGGTTCAAGATGTGCATGTGAATTGGTTTGTCGGATTGCAAAGTAAATCAGAATAACCCTTGTGTGTTTGTCGAGGTAGTGGATTTTGAGGTCCAATTAGATCCAAGTAAAAAGTGTGTCAGCCACTTGATGAATTCACGAGATTACAATAAATTCATATGTTTCATCAGTTCAATTTTATAATCATAAAGACATTCACGGTTCAATCAAGTGAATGTTAAAGGTGGTCAAATCAGATTTGGAGTAACATATTTTTTGTCAGATTCATGAATACAACAGCATGTGTTTGCATGTGAATACTACATTTGAGGTCAACTTATCTTGTGTAGTGAATTAAAGGTGTGTCAGCCCACGTGATTGATTTAAGTGCTGACCCAAATCAGAATTAAACATTGTGAGAGGTATTGTTGTTATCAGCCCATCATATATCTTCGACCCAAGGTTTGGACAAGTTCACATCAAATTCAAATTTGCATCAGTTCATTTAACAGTGATTGTTCATTTGAAAAATCAATTTTGTGAACATTTGACATCAAAACATGGATTTTGAGGAATTGTTGGCATATGTGTATTATGAATCTCAGCAGTATTTTCCGATAAAGCAAGAAGGAGAAACAGTCTCAGCAAAAGAAGTTGTTGAAAAAGGTCCGGTTTTTGATCATTCGTCTGATGAAGAAAGTGACAATTATGAAGAGGAAATCCGGAAGCTTGAATATCTTAAACAACAACTTCCATCTGATCAACGTAGTGGAAAATTATTTTATGCCGATAAAATTGAAAAATTGAAAGGAAAACAAGATGCAAAAAGAAAGAATCAAAAAACAGTTATTGTTAAAGAAGAGATCAGAGCTGAGCAGATTGAACAAGTTCCATCGGTCAAGGTTGAGAAAGAAGAATTTGAAAAACCTGTATCTGTGAAACCTGAACCAGTATTAAAGAAAGAGGTTGCAGAAGACGCACCTATTTTTGATCATTCCTCAGAAGAAGAGAGTAAGGATGAAAGTGTTCATGAGGAAAAGAAACAGGTTAAAAATATTTCAGCTTTAAAGGTTGAGACAAAAGCTGATGATAAACATATTCTTGTTTTGCTGAAAAATTGTGAGATGTTGACATTTGTTAATGACAAACTCTTGAAGGATGTTGAGAGTTTGTCATTAGAAAACAAAAATCTCAAAAAATCAGAAAATGTTTTGAAAAATCAAATACACAATTTGGAAAATGAAAAAATAAAAATTGAGAAAGATTTTCAAAGTCAAATAAAAATTTTAGAAGATGAAAGAGATTTGTTTGGTAAAAACAATCTTGAAAAACAAATTGCAATCAATTCACATCTTGAAAAGATTATTCGACTTGAAAAGGAAGCAGAGTGTGCTCAAAAGAAAATCAAGGAATGGGAAGAAAAGTGAAGGTGTTTGTGAATACTTCAACTATTCCCTGCCCAAAACCAGTTAATTCAGTTCCAATAAGTGAAAATGTCACAAACTTTGACAAAGTCAAAGTTGAAGATTGTGATGAGAAATCTGATGTTGAAAATGAAAAAATGAAGAAAAAGAATTTATTTTTGAGGTTAAAAGAAAAGTTTCAAGAAACTGTTCCACAATCAACTGAAAAGGGAGAATGCTCTAAGCAAAAATCTTTGAAGAAGAAAGTGGAACAAAAACAAAAAGAGAAAATTTTGAAAAATGTTCAAAAAGAAAATAAAAGTTCATCAGATCAATCATCCAATCGCAATGAAAAATTACAAAAATCGAAAAATGAAAACTCTAAAATTGTTGCCAATAAGTGGTGCAGGTCGGACCACAGTGCTCAAAAGTCAAATCCAGCAAACAAGAGGAGCAAGGATTATCACCAAGCCAAACAGTGTTATGATCTGAATGTTTGGACTGAAAATGGTGATTGGTACGATAACAGAGTGTGTTACCGATGTGGTTATCAAGGACACATTGCTGTTAATTGCCAAAGTTGGAGTTATGAGACGAGGAGATGCTTTAACTGCAACATAAGAGGTCACATTGCCAGAGATTGCCCAAGGAGATCAAATGAAAGATTGAGGGTTAATTCTCAGAAAATGGCAAAGAAATCAGTCAATGTCAAGCCCAAAGAATAGAAGGTTCAAGAACCTAAAGTTCAAGAAACGAAAGTGAAGCTTTCTCAAGGGCAAAAAGACAGACTGAGGAAGAAGAGGAAGAAGGCGAGAGAGTATCTCGAGAAGATTTTGTCCTCGGGTTCATCCGTTGGTAAAAATAAGAGTTCTGATGAACCGCTTTCCTCAACTGCAAAGTCAAACAAGACGAGTTCATCAGATACAAATCTGAGGACAGAAGAGAGAAATAAGAAGAAGAAAGTTGTCGGCGATGAATCTGACAGGTCAAAGTCAGACAAGCCATGTGCAGGCAATGATTCTGGTTCGTCAAAGCCAGAGGAGCCATTGGTTGAGGTAAAAATAGAGAATTCAGGTTTAACAATGGATGATGCAAATTTTCCACCATTGTTGAACAAGAATTCGAAATCACCCAAGGACCGTCAGGCTTGGGTGAATCTGTTTAAATGAAAAACCTGACTTGCCGGAGTTCCCAGGTTGGTAAGCGTGGAACATGAATCGGCACATTTCTTGAGAAATTCACGAAAGTGATATTTCGACTTACAAGTGGTAAATCAAGGACATTAAGTTGTACTTGATTTTCTACAAGTGATGTTTGTGGATTGATCTTAAAAATGTTAGTTTTTTACAAGTGATTGAAGAAAACAAGGTGATGAATGATCCCCATGTTTGTGAATTGACTCACAAAACTTATTTTCCGGAAAAACCATTTTGATTAAAACAAACTTAAGTGTTTTGAAATCACTATGGGAAAATGTTTTGTTGACAGGGGGAGTTCTGATTGTTCTAGCCAAGTGAATGGAGAATTGAAGTGATTCTCATCATGTTGTCAAGTTTGTACAGTTTGTTTCAAATTTTCCCAGAAAATCAAAATTGAGACATATTTTGATTTTAGGGGGAGTAAAAATTTTAAAAAAATTAGAAAATTTGAAAAATTCTAATTTGAAAATTTGATTTTAGGGGGAGTCAAAAACATTGAAAAATTCAAAATGAGTTTTGTTGAGAAAAAGAGGAAATGATAGTAGATCAGTTGGACTGTCATAGCATGCTAAAGAAATGGAAAGATATAATGTGATAAATGGTCTCACTAAAGATGTGACGGTAGGCTCAGCTAGACTAGTAGATTTGCGATAACGATACAAACCTAAATGAAAAAGCCTAGTTCTAGTGGGAAACATGATTGAAAGCATAGTACTTAGTTTTGTCCTTCTTGACTGTGTGCCTACTCTGTAATTGCTGATTGTCGAAAGACATAAAACTGGTTAAGTTTGTGAACTTTCACAACTTTGCTAAAAAGTCGCTGTGATTGTGCATTTCATTTTGCAAAGATTTAAACTTGTTTTATTTCTTTATTTTGTTTAAGCATCGGACATCCTCTGCGTATACGTGAGTATCGACCTGGATGTTGTTGCCTAAACGTTCTGCTTTATTTTCTTTGGTGTTTCGTTTAAGCTTTGGATCACCTCTGCGTATACGGGAGTATCGACCTGGTGGTTAAAGCCTAAACAACTTCAACTTATTTTTATTTTCTTATTTTGTTTAAACATTGGACTTTCTCTGCGTATACGGAAGTATCGACCTGATTGTTAATGTTTAAACATTCTGCTTTGTTTTCGCACAAATCACAGTTGATAAAAGTTTAAAGGCATTACTTGAGTCAGTGTATTGCATGATGAGGGGATATGCTGAGATCGTGGGGTCCATAAGAACTTAGTGCTATCTTAATATACCTTAAAGTATCGGTAAGCAGATTGAAAGTTTTTAGATTGAGTTTATGTGGACAACAATATCGTCAATCAATGTGAATCGTTTAGAACTTAAAATGTTTAAAGCTTAACGGTGCTAGTGATTGGTCACAAAAACTGATATGATCCTCTTACGCAAACTCACAAAAATATTGTCTGTAAATATTTCTGTTATTGCATTTTTTGTTTCATATTTTGAAAAATCCAAAAAGATTTTTGACAACTGATGATGAAGAGCTGATTTTCAAAATTTCAAGTGCTGAACATGATGAACAGGTTTGGAAGTGAGTGAGTGCTTAAATGAAGAAATTTTGATTTTGAGAAAGAAAATTTGATTAGTTAATCAGGGTCATTAATTTGAACTTGGTGTAACTATTACTAATAAGTTTTTCTTATTGATTTAAGTAAAAACTTATGTTTTGATGAGAAAATGTGTGCAGGAGTTGAGCTGAACAGAATTAAAGTCGGGATGAGATCTCAAGGTGATAGCTAATTCCAGACAGCGATCCCATCATGATGAGAGGGGGAGTCTGACGAGGTTAGAGCCAAAGAGAAGATCCTGGTATATGCGAAGAAAGTGAACAGACTGATAAAGACTGAAGATGCAAAGACTCGACACTGAAGACTCCGTCAACATCCGAGGGGGAGTTTGTTGGTGCATCCGTCTGTCGTCTACGTCTTGTATCGAGTCTTGTTTAGAGATAGATAGAATAGAGCACGGAATCCAAGAATCAGAATATTTAGGAGTGATTCCACTTGAAAGTTAATTTTCTGATTCCACTCGAAAGTTAACTTTCTGATTCCACTCCTAATGTAATTTTCTGATTCCACCCGAAATGTTAAATTCTGATTCCACTCGAAATGTTAAATCCTGATTCCACCCGAAAGTAACATGCTGATTCCATTCCAAATGACACCATGTCATTAGGAGTGGAATCAGAAACACTATATATAGGTCATTTGTGGTGGAATCAGCATATAGTTCTAGGTGTTTTCTTCCGGTGAGCCACGAAGTGCTGCCGAAGTGTCGACAGGTTGTAAACGTTATCCAGATCAATAATATCGACAGTTTAAAGTGTATTATCGCTGAATTGAACTCGGTTTGTTTGTTTTCGCCGCTCAAACTGAGAAAAGCTCTTCTAACCTACTCGTTCGGATCCAAATTCGATCCTACAGTTTTGGTAATCACCTAAGGATAGGTGACGTTTATTGTTTTAAGATCTGAACACAAGATAACTTGTGTTAGGGTCCTAGAAAGGTTATAGTCTATGACAAAGCATTACTAATAACCTAATTCCCTATAACCATGAGCTCTAATACCAACTCTTCTGCCACACCCCGACCGCATAAACAACAAACCTGTTGGGATTGAACCCTACAAAGGAACATATGATATAAAGCCAAAACTGGTTCTAAACAGTGGATCATCATAAGCAGTGCATGTACAAATACTTTCCCCTTGACAATGGCCCTAACAACTTATAGACTCCAAGTACTACTATTTTACAACTGATGACAAGCCAAACACTAATGAAATAAAGACTAAAGCTCTATCTACTGATGTCTCCTAAGTACTGCTAAAGACTAAAGCACTGCCCATTCAAGGAATGTTCAAGCTTTGAAGAAAGCACTGATGCTCAACATCAGTGCTTAGACTACATCAGTGGAAAGTGAAACAGTGGTTTATTTATGTATTGTCTTATGTAATTAGTAGTTTAGTAATCAGTGGTTGTATAGATCAGTGTTTGTAGTTTGTTAGGAAGTTAGATGTCACTTTCATGGTGACGTCAGCCGAAGATGCTCAGTGGTTGTGTTATACTATAAATAGAACAGTACCCTGTACTGTTCTGTTAGCTCTTTTCTTCTAAGTCATTCTGTACGAACAATTAGTGAGCTCAGGCTGAGGGGGAGACTTGTACATGCATGCAATTCGTATTGTTTATTGTAATCAAATACAATCATTCGATTCAAAGTCAAACATGTGTGCTTAAAATTTTCTTCCATTGATTATGTTATCAAAAATTTATTTCATTTATTCTGCTGCAATTCATCTCTGTTTCACCTTCACTTTAATTAAACAAACACAATCTAAGAAACTCATATCCTAACAATTGGTATCAGAGCTAGGACAGTCATTTTGACGTAAAAGTTCAGCTCAATCTTGTTGATACTTTCGATTGTTAGTTTTTAGTTGAAAAACAGCGTAAGGGGTAATCACATACAAAAGTTGATTAATCAGTATCTGTAAAACAACCAGAATGGCGTCACAATCACAGGACACTAACAACACTGGCACATTCTTCGAACCACCTATGTTGGTCAGATCTGAATACAACATCTGGCAGCGTAGGATGGGTCACATCTTAGCCCAACAAAACACAGGGTGTTGGAAGTCGGTTGCCTTTGGACCACATGTTCCAATGGTGCCGAGTGCTGAGGATCCAAAGGTTTTGAACCAAAGAAAATTGAAAACTATTCTGGCCAGGGTTTTCAAAAAAATGAGCTAGATGCTAAGGCCTTTAGCATCGTAGCATCAGCACTCCCCAATGAAATTTATGCTAGGCTGTTACACTGTAACAGTGCCAAGGAATTGTGGGATGCACTTAAGGAATAGTTTGGTGGTACTGAAGAAGTAATTGAAAATAATAGGGAGGTTCTAAATCAACAGTATAAAACCTTTTGTCACACTAAGGGTTAATAGTTTGAACGTTTTAGATGTCTCATTTGTTAATGTTGAATTTGCTAAATCAACTCTACATAGTAGGTTTCTTAGGTCACTTCCTGAAAAATGGGACACAATTGCTTTTGTAACCAGAAATTCAGTTGGGTTCAAAGAACTTACCCTAACCCAGCTTCATGGTAGACTCCTTACCTATGAAAAGGAGTTGAACCAGAAAAAGAAGCTACAAGAGACTGGGAAGGATGCTGATCATTATACATTTGGCAACACAGCTCTTTTGGGTCAAGAAGAATCTGGTGGTAGTAAGGATCAGGGTTATGATCATTACATTGACATAACAGCTGGTGGAGCTTTTAACAACTCTGATTCTAACTCATCCAATTATGCTTTTACAACTAATGGAGAAAACCAGAATTCTGATAATCTGTCCTTTGAACTCAATGATATCCAGCATTTTGATCCAACTGATCTAGAGGAGATGGATATTTTGCACCAACTTGAACTGCTGAGTCTTAGAACTAGCAAGTTCTACAAGAGAACAGGGAGAAAATTTCCAGGGTTACATGGGAACTTAAAAGTAGGGTTGGATAAATTAAAGATAAAAAATGCTACAAGTGTAATAGGTTAGGTCATTTTGCTAGAGAGTGTAGGAGTCAAAATAATGGACCAATCATCACACATCCTAGCTCAAGACAACAAAATAACCAAACCACTGTGCAGTATTCCCAATATGCCCCTGCTGCTCATGTAAACACTGCTCACTATGCACACCCTGCAACCCCTGTTCCTGTGCACTATGTCCAAACCACTGTTCCTCAGATACAGTATGTCCAAGCCCCATCTCCTCAGGTTCAGGTGCAATAAGTTGCACCTCAACAAGCTACTCAACCTTCTGTTCAAACAGAACAACAAAGCTTTTTCACCCAAGGATTTGTTGATTGGAGTAGCTTACCTGAAGATTTAGCTGATGAAAATTTTGCTCTATTTGCTGAGATTGATGCTTCTAGTAATGAATTCTGTTTTGTAGCATTAGAGTCTATACCAGAAGGGCTGGAAACTGAAGAAGGAGCATCCAGTGCAGAAATAGTGGATACAATTGCTGAAGCAGTGGTTACTGCTGTTGTGAATGAACAACTGTTGGGAGAAAATTCAGAACCACTGGTGGAACCACTGTCTGACCCCTGGTCTATTGAGGAAGAAGAAGAGAAGAAGCCAGAAGAAAGTGAACATGCCTGTGATTGTGTCATGATGGCTGCAACTAAGGTATCACCCCAAGTTCTTAAAAACCTATGTTCAGACAAATGCATCATAGCATTTGCTAATGTTAAGGAGGTGAATGAAAACCTTAGAGACAAAATGTTAAAAGATGAGGTACAATTTGAAAAATCTATAAAAGAATTGAAAATCAAATTGTCAGAAAAGGAAAATGAGATTTGCAGCCTCAAACAAAAGCATAGCATAACCAAGGATCAACTCTGGGCCATGACAAAAAAATATCAAACCTGTAAAAAGGAGTTGGAATCCACCCAAATCACATGTGAAAAATGGGTAGAATCCTGCAAAGCTTATGAAGTTATGCTTGAAAAACAGATCAAAAGCAATGTAAAATTTGGCATAGGTTTCAGGAAAAATGACCAAGTTGAAAACACTGCTGAAAATGAATATGTTCAAAACACTGTTGAAATCATACCCACTAACAAGGATGGTCAAGAAGTTAAAATAACTGATAAAATTGGAAATAAAATCACTCTTGAAAGATTAGTGGTTTCCTCAACTTTTGAGGAGATTGAGAAATACCAATTCAAGCCCGCATGGTCTGATGAGTGTGCCCTCCTTGAAAATTTTAAACCCATGGACTTCACCACAGTGGATGGTGTAAACGCTCCAAAGGCCAAGGTAATTCCTCTTAAGGACATCCCAACAGTGGTTTAAAACTCTGTTGCAAAGGAGTCTGAAAAGAAGAAAAAGAGAGAAAAGATTAAAAACTTGTTTTGTGACTTTTGTGAAAAGAAAAATTATTTGACCAAAGATTGTTTTCATTTAAAAGCTTATGACATTAACAAAACAAGTACCATTGTACCTTCAAAAAGCTGCACCATCTGTGGTAAAACAAGCCATCTCACTCAGGAGTGTGTGTACCTCAAAACCTTTGAAGTAAAAAAGGAAGAGTACACTTCAAAAACACTCATGAGTTCATCAAAATCACAAGTCAAGAAACAACCATCTTTTGTGCCTGTCCAAACAGCTGAACCAAAACTCTGTTAAAAGAGAGCGTTCCTTTTTTAATCTGCGAGTTGGAGAGTGGGAGGTTGGAACACTGAGGTCACCCTACATGGGGTAAACGAAGGTGTGTGAGTATTCAGAATTATGACGAAGGAATAAGATTGGAATTTAAAGTACAAAAAGTATGTATTCATAAAGTATATCTTGTCTAAGTACTCGTTTCGACACTAAGTTTGTATGTGATTTTATGGGTCCTAGTTTGCCCATTAGAATAAAAAATAAGAAGCTTAGAAAAATAGATAAAATAACCTTAGTTCATGACACATAATCATAAACCGATTATCATCATCAGTTCGGCTATGTATGTATGTGTGTATATATATATATATAGTTATATAGTAATCCTAAAGCTAAGTCCATCAAAAGTATCATAGATGCCATAGATGTCATATAAGTCAAGCATGGAGGTAAGATTAACCTCATTGTATAAATTCATCAATGCACAAATCATCACAAGGATGATTCGGATGGTCATGAATGAAAAGGAAATTTACAACTATCTACATTTCATTAAGTAGCCAAGTAAGATCAACCTGGGTGTGCCGTCTCAACATGGAAAGAATGAACTAAGTGTTGGAGGCTAGATGGGGTTGTGTTACTTTAGGATTAGTAAGCTACTTGTAATAGTAAGATTAAAACATCAAGTGAGGTGTGGAACAAGTTAGGATAGCCAAGGCTTCCAAGGTTAACACTTTCATCACTACACAAGTCTTGCCATATGAACTATGGTAGACTTGGAGGATTTCAACACTTGTGGGTTGTCTTAAACCCTATCAAAACAGAAAGTTTAGAGAGTCTTTGCACCTCTAAACTTGTAAGAGTTAATCTCTAACAAGTCCCATAACCATAGATGAGTTTCGGAAGATGTTAGGCATCAGATTAGTGAAGAAAAGTTAAGTTTCATAAAGGTTTTCCATATATTCTTCCAAAACAGAACGTTTGGACCTCAAAATGGTGATGTTCCACCTTGGTTTACCATGGTAAACCTGTGGAAACACTCCTAGAAGTGTTCCAATATTTGTAGAGGAAGAAAAGATGGAGAAAAGTTGAAGAAAAGTGAGTTTGAACTCATTTTTAGTACTTGGAAGATTCTGCCTTGTTCTTGATTTTCCAGCATATTTGAGAAAGTTTTGAGAGTTTAGATGAGTTTGAAAAGTGAACATGGGTGTTAGGAAGCTTGTTTATGTAGTTCTTAGTTAGGTTTAGAGTTTTAATGAATATTAGAGGTGATTGGGTGTGAAAAAAGGTGAATGAATTGGCTAACCCGCAACCAAGAAACAACTAGATGCGGATTCAAGGCCTTCGCGGCACGCGAAGGGGAGAAAGGAATTGCCTCGCGTAGCGTGGCGTGATGTTAATCCGGAAAGTTTGTTTATTTTCATTTTAGCTCCCTGAAGTTCGATATTTTTATTAATTTAAGTCCAAACTTCCATTTTTAGCATATTATTAAGTATAAAGCATGTATGGAAACATAAGTTGAGTATTGTGAATGCATTTATAAGTATTTACACGTATAAAGAGTATCAAAACACGTATTTACGTCTGATTGTATGTAAAACAAGTATGAGTTTGCATGAGAGACGAATGTATTGAGTTTGCATGTATATAAGACGAATGTATGACAAGCATGTATAATCAATGTATAATTTATGTAAAGTGATCAAGTTTTATTACGATCAAAGGCTCGGATTACAATGATTGGAAATGAAATATGATTACAAAGTTATTACAAGTTTCCATAAATATATATACAAACAACTTTATAAATAAGGAAAGTTCCGAAAAGCGAGGTGTTACAATGGGCGACTAACACTCTGTTCGACCACCATGAGGTGGTATGTTTATTGTTGTTGTATAATATTTTTAGTTCTTTTAATCTTTTATTTTATTTTAGTTTTTCTTTTATTTTTTTTATTATCTTTTTTTGCATTTTATTTTAGTAGCTAAATGAACGTTGTGGGTGTGTTCCCTATATAACCCTCACGAGACCTTCCTCGTCTTCCCGAGCTATTGGGAGTTGTTGGTGCATGTTATGTGACAACAACTGTGGATTGGTCTTTGGATATTAAACAGAAGATTGGATCATGAAGACTTAAAGGATTTCGAGTTATATGAAGCCCAATCAAGTCCAAGTTTGTAATAAGTCTATTAGGCCCAAGCTTATGTAATTGTAATATGGGCAAAGCCCAAATTCGTAGGTCTTGGATGTGTGTATATAAACAGCCTTAGTCTATGGTTTTAGGGTTAGACTTTTAGAGATTTGTGAGAGCATTCAAGTGTGAGAGTTTAGAACAAACAGAAATCGGCTGTTAGGTTCTAGGAGATCTTAGTGATTGTAAAACATTTCTGAGGTTTGATAATCACAGAAGATTAGTTTGAAAGTTGGTGTGTTTGTGTGTTCGAGTTCTTGTTTATCTACATATTCTTGTTTCTGTGTTCGAAGGTTTATCAAGGGGATTCCGCACCCTTGGTAGATTAACAGTCTTGTTACGATCCTTACGGGATACAGGGACCTACAATTGGTATCAGAGCTTTTGCTCTTGTGCGTGGTTCAAGACTGATCGAAGGGAATCAAGACAGTTGTTCGTGTTTGAATTTTTCTGGATAAAATTTCTGGATTTTTCGAAGAACAGGAAGAACAATTGAAGAACAGTTTAAAATTTCGGATTTTGATCTGTTTTGTTTATTAGAATTGACTGTTTTCGTGTTTGTAGGTGACTTTGTTTGGAAAGTTGGAAAAAGGAATTAAATTCGATCTTTTGGAAAGGAATTCTGATATTAGCTGCTAATTTTTCGGGATTTAGTTGCTGATTTGTGGAATTCAAAAGTTGAAAAACTTGTGCGTTTGAAGAACTTGTGCATTTCGTGTTCTTGTGCGACCCAGGTCGTTCTTGTGCGACCCAGATTGTTCTTGTGCGACCCGAACTGTTCTTGTACGATTGGAGGTTACCTTGTGCGATTTGAAAACTTGTGCGATCAGGCCCAGGCCCACTAAGTTGACTGTTCGGCCCAATTTTTAGTGATTGTGCGATCCAGATAGTCTTGTGCAATTTGGAGTAACTTGTGCGATTAGTTCTTGTGCGATTCAGTAGTGGTGGAATTTTCCAAGGCAAGCGTAGGAAATTTTTCACTGTTTTGTGTTTAGAGAACTATCTATAGTTCATCTGGACAAACCGTTTGCACCGTTGAATTCGTGGGATTTTTAGGACAAAAAAATTGTACGGTTTTACCGGTCTGCAACGTTAAAATGTCAAACATGTCTAATTTGAATGAGCTTTTGAGAATGGAGCACGAGGTTGGCACTACCAACAAACCGCCTAACATGATGAAGGTGGAAAATTATTTGACATGGAAGGACCGTTTTCAATCTTTCATTGAATATCAGGACACACGCATGTGGATATGTATTGAAGATGGGTACATAAACCCAACACATGATTTTGAGGGCAGGCCACGTAGAACAGCCTATGTGAACATGCAAGGGGCTGATAAAAAGATGTATTAGGCTGAAAAGAGAGCCTTGGCTGCAATAAAAATGTCCTTACCTGACAGCATCAAGCATACCTTCAAGAAGTACACTACTTCAAAAGACATGTGGGATGCATTAGAGAAAAGATACCAGGGAAATGCAGATGTCAAGAAGAACAAAGTTGATCTACTGAAGAAGCAGTTCGCTGTTTTCAAGTACATGAAACATGAGTCACTTGAAGACATCATCACTCGATACTACCATCTAATGTCGGAAATGGAAAATTATGAAATAGATTGCTATTCTGACGTAGAGAAGAATGACAAGCTGCTCGATGCCTTACCTACTAAATGGGATATCTACACTCTCATGATCAAGGGAGAAGCAGATTATGCGACAAAGGAACTGGAAGAAGTAGTTGGCAAGCTGAGAGCTTATGAGCTCAATATGAAGAAGAAAGACACTGGATATGATCAGGTTCAAGATCCAGGGATTTACAATGGGCTTACATCTTCTTCATCTCATAATGCTTCTAGCGACTCTGCTACTGCGTTTCTATCGTGTGAGAATGAGCAGGTCACAGTGAATGAGGATGGTGATGTATGTTTTGTAGCTGCCTCAGGAGGATCAACAGGAGCCAAGAGAACATCAGCTTCTAAGCAGAGTAGTAGTACAAAGTCGATGCCTATGAGTGTTAAGTCTGCAGAAGAGCATCTTGCTCTACTTGCTTCATTCGTTGCTTCTTATGAGAACTACATTCAGGGGAAGATATCTGATCCTGCCACTTTAGATGAAGATTATGATCAGATTAACCCTGATGATCTAGAAGAGATGGATTTGCAATGGCAAATGGCCATGATTTCTAGACGAGTGAAGAGATTTATGAACCGGACAGGAAGGAAGTTTGTAGGGAGGAGTGTTGGTTTCGACAAGACCAAAGTGAGATGCTTTAACTGTCAAAGTTATGGGCATTTCGCTAGGGAATGTCAAAAACAAAAGCAGGAGACTTTGAGTCAGAGTTCAAACCATAGGAATGCATCAAACAACTCTAACTCGAGAGCATTGATCTCTACAGCAAGAGAAGGTTCATACAACTGGAGTGTTCACTTGGAAAATGATGAGAATGTCACTCAGGCATTCATGGCAGAAATTGTGTCAGTTGATGATAGTGAAACTACAGTAGATGATGCTGAAGTTGAGAAGGAAAGTGAAACTGAGGAAGAGAAGGCTGATCAGACAACAGATGCTGAGGAAGAGAAGGCTGATCAGAAAACAGATGCTGAAGAAGAAAAGCCAAAGTCTGACCATGAAAGGGAAGCTGAAGAGAGAGATGCAAAATACAAAAGAATGGAAGCTCAAATTGCTGCTCTCATGGCTAATTCAGACAAATCAACAGGAGAGGTAAGTAACTCTGCTACTTCTGTTTGTTTAAAATGTCATGAATTACAGGGTGAGGTTGACAGGTTGTCAGCACAAAACAAAAGTATGGTAAACGAGATGTCTAACATAAAAAAATCAAATTTTTTTGCTAAAATAAATGAGTCGTTATATTTTAAAAAGATAAAAGGCTATGAAGCTGAAATTGAAGCTTTAACCTGCAAACTAAACGAAAAACTTCAAGTCATAAACTTAGCTCATGACATGATGGGTGAGAAAACAAAAGAGATTTCTGAAAAATGCAAAGAGTTGTCAGATGCACAACTCAAAATTGTTGAACTTGAAAAGAAATTAAGTCAATTCAGGGACTCTACTTTTGTTATGAAACACATGATGGGTGGGTTAAAGAAAAGTAATGACAAGACTAGTGTGGGCTTCAAGGGCTTTAATGAAGTCCCACCTCCTCTTAGTCACGACTATTTGTTCTTACCTGACGAAGATGAGTTAACAGACTTTCTGTCAACATTACCTAGTAGTTCTACATCAAGTCAAGGTGATGTGTCTGAAAATGATGATTCTAAGAAGGATAATAACAGCAAACCTATTTTGAAAAAGAAAACTTCACATCCTAAGAATAAAAATCCAAGTTTTCTTAAAAAGGTAAATTTTGTTCAAGGAAGTGACATGAAAAACGAAACAGCTGTTATAGAAAATGAATCAAATGTAGAGTTTGCTAAAAATAAAAACAAAGAAAAATCTGAAACTAAGCAAACTGAACCAAATCCTTCTAAGGCATCATCATCCAAACAAGGATCTAGTTCAAAGGCTTCAGATAAGAAGTCTTCGAAAAAGAGATCGTGCTTCAAGTGTCACACCAAGGGACATGTAGCTAGTTGTTGTCCTAACAAAAAGACTGAAGCACAAGTAAGTGAGAAACAAAGAGGGAAATCACCAGAAAAGAAAGGTGATAATGAGGAGAAAGTCTCAAATTCTCCAAAGAAATCTGCTCCTAAGCAACAAGAGGGTGTTGCTGGTGGTGTAGATAAGGCTGAAAAAGGAACTACACAAGTTCCTTGTTTTCAAAGAAATCAACCAAGATTTCAGCCTGAATCTACATCAGGCAGATATGAGAGACCTAGAAGTAGTTCACCAAGAATGAACAATCATAATTCAAATAATTTCAGAAGTCAAGGTCAATATCAAAATCGATACCAAAATAATGGTAGTCGAACTTTTTATAACAATGGCTTTAGAAATTACAACAATCAAGCTTCTAGAATCAAAACTCAAGGTTTCAAAGGTCAAATAGTCCAAACACATATAGGAACCCTCAGGACCAGAGACCTTATAGAAACCAAACCCACCATTTCCATCAACAGGTCTGAGATCCAAGACTCCAGTTAGGAGTGATGGATCTTGGATGGATGTTCAAGTAGTTAATGAATTTGGACGACCCAAGACCATTAAGGCTTGGGTCCCCCAATCTAACTAATCTTTTGGTTGGTGTGTGCAGGAGCTGCTAAGGAGGGTTATCAACTTATGGTATGTTGATAGTGGCTGCTCCAGGCATATGATGGAGGATGCGAGATTGTTTTCTGAATTTGAAGAGTATGATGGTGGACATGTGAATTTTGCTGGTGCTGAAGGTGGAAGAATTACCGGACAAGGAAAAGTGACTAATGGGAAGATCACTTTGGACAAGTGAACTATGTTGAGCAGCATAAACACAATCTCATGAGTGTGTCACAAGTCTGCGACAAGGGTCACTCGGTCCACTTTACCAAGTCTAAGGCATTGGTGTTGAAACCGGGTTTGGTTATTCCGGACGACTGGATAGTGATGCGCGCACCAAGGAAAAATGATACTTATGTCATGGACATTGGGTGCCAAGGATCCATCTGCTGTGGTGGCGTGTTTACTGTCAAAAGCATCTGAAGCTGAATCTATGTTGTGGCACAGACGCATGGCCCATATTCACTATCGAAAAATGAATTACCTTGTTAAAAATGAGCTAGTGAAAGGGGTTCCAATGCAGAGGTTTCAAATGGAAGATAAATGTCTTCTATGTCAAAAGGGAAAACAACACAAGAAACCTCATAAGTCTAAAACAGTAAATTCCATAGATGCCCCTTATGAATTACTTCACATGGATTTATTCGGTCCAGTGAACGTAAGGAGCATAGGTGGAAAGTACTACTGCCTTGTTGTCACTGATGATTACTCACGATATTCATGGGTTTTCTTTTTAGGTACAAAAGATGAGACAGCAGAGATGCTGATAGATCTTTTTACAAAATTGGAAAACGTCCATGATGCAAGGATCAAGAGGATAAGGAGTGATAATGGCACGGAGTTCAAGAATCGGATTTTGGATCTCTACTGTCTGCGTAAGGGAATTGAACATCAATATTCCGCTCCTTATACGCCTTAACAGAATGGAGTCACTGAGAGGAAAAACAGGACGTTGATTGAAGTCGCCAGGACGATGCTTTCAGATTCAAAGCTACCAGTTCTTTTCTGGGGAGAAGCTGTGAATACAGCTTGCTACGTCCTAAACAAAGTTTTAACTGTTAAACGTTTTAACAAAACTTGTCATGAGTTGATGTTTAACAAAAAGCCAAACTTGGAAGGCTTTGAACCATTTGGATTACCCTGCACCATTGTGCGAAATAAAGATAAACAAAAATTCGGTGAGGTGGCTGACGAAGGCTACTTTCTTGGTTACGTACCTGGCGCACCGAATAAAAGGGTTTTTAATCTAAAAACTGGTAAAATTGAGGTTGTATTTAATGTAGAAATTACTACCTACAAACCTCAACAATCAACGAATGGTCCTGCTATATTATATGATTATGAAAGTGTTTTTAAATCATTTAATATTCCTGAGTTTTCCAATGCAGATGACTCTCAGCTAATTTAAACAGTGATAAGTGAAGACGATGAAGGCGAGTTCATGCCTAGATCGAATGTTGATACGACAGATGCTCCGGAAACTTCCCAAGGTGCTGCTGATCCTGATTCAAGCGATAGTGACTCTGAACCCATTTAGGGGGAGGAGTTCATTAATCCGTTTGCGGATCAAAACATTCAGGGGGAGGTTGGATCAAACCTGGATGACAATCTAGAAGTCGATGATGTTGCTTCTACACGAGCAAATAGAGATCATCCAGTTGACATGATACTTGGGGATCCTACTGCAGGTGTTCAGACGAGAAGAAGCATAGCAGCGAATTCTGGGTTATTTGTTTCGATTGAGAAGACTGGGATTGTGAATGAATGCTTGTATAGTTGCTTTATTTCCCAAGAGGAGCCAAAGAACATTCATATGGCTTTTAAAGACAATTCATGGGTTGAAGCTATGCAAGAGGAACTGGCCCAGTTCGCAAAGTTAAAGGTTTGGGAGTTAGTTGACCTTCCTAAAGGTGAAAGAGAGATTGGCACTAAATGGGTGTTTAGGTGCAAGAAGGATGAGAGAGGAATAGTCACACGCAACAAGGCTCGATTGGTGGTTAAAGGTTTCAATCAGCAAGAAGGGATTGATTACAATGAGGTGTTTGCACAAGTGGCAAGGTTGGAGGCAATTCGTTTGTTTCTGGCTTTTGCTTCATTCAAGGGCTTCAAAGTTTACCAACTAGACGTGAAGAGTGCATTTCTTTACGGGAAAGTTCAAGAAGTGGTGTATGTCTCACAACCAGATGGGTTCGTTGATCCAGACTATCCAGATCGGGTTTACAGACTTGATAAGGCTTTGTATGGATTACATCAAGCTCCCAGGGCGTGGTATGAGACACTGTCTACACATCTGATCAAGAATGGTTTTGAAAGAGGCCAGATTGACAATACACTGTTCATCAAGAGGAATAAAGATGATTTTTTGCTGGTATAGGTATACGTGGATGACATCATCTTTGGGTCATCAGATGAGAACATGTGTAAGGAGTTTGAGAACGTAATGAAGAGCAAGTTCGAAATGAGCGCTATGGGTGAGCTGTCCTACTTTTCTGGGATTCCAAGTTGATCAGAAGGAGGATGGGATGTTTATTCATCAAACAAAGTATGTGTATGACATTTTGAATCGGTTCAAAATGAATGAATTCTCTACTTTCAACACACCCATTTGCGAAAATCACAATCTTGGCCCAGATCATGAAAGTACTGAAGATGTTGATCCTACTCAATATAGGGCGATGATTGGTTCTCTAATGTACTTGACTGCTTCAAGACCCGACATCATGTTTGTAGTATGCTTGTGTGCCAGATATCAGGCTAATCCGAAAGAGTCACACATGAAAGCAGTGAAGCGTATTCTTCGTTAGTTGAAGGGGAAACCTAAACTCGGGTTGTGGTATCCAGCTGATAGTGATCTGAATTTTGTTGCTTACACTCATTCAGACTTTGGAAGATACAAGTCAAATAGAAAGTCTACAACAGGTGGTTGCCAGTTCTTAGGAGGCAGGATTGTGTCTTGGCAATGCAAGAAGCAATCTTGTGTGTCTACCTGTACGTGTGAAGCTGAATATATTGCTGCGGGTAGCTGCTGCTCTCAGGTTCTCTGGATACAACAGCAGATGCGTGATTACGGTTTGGATTTCACTCGTACTCCTATTATGATAGACAATAATGCCACAATTTCTATATCAAATAATCCCGTAAAGCACTGTAGAACTAAACATATTGATACACGTCATCATTTTATACGGGATTGTGCTGAAAAGAGACTAATTGAACTGCAACGAGTCGACACACTAGATAACCTTGCTGATCTTTACACTAAAGCTTTTGATAGAGCTCGCTTTGAACATTTAGTCGAACTCAACGGGATGAGGAATCCTGAATAACTGGTTTTTCATAAGAATTTTTGTAAATAGTTTACTGCTTTCTTAACAAATCAAAAATACAAAAACATTGAAAAATAAAAAACATAAAAAACAATAGAAAATCAAAAATGAGTTATCACTGTGTGAAAAAGAATAAATGATAGTACATCAGCAAGTTAGACTGTCACACTCAACCTGAATTAAATTGCTTAAGTATGATAGCAGCTTCATCATATGATGTACCAGTAGGCAAAAGCATGAAATAATCAACTTACCAATGTGATATAAACCTAAATGCACTGAGTATGAGTGGGGAACACATCAGTGGTGTATGGTTTAATGACCTTAAATCTTGTGTTGATAGATTGCCAAAATCTGAGGTTTTGGGTCTTTATACTGTTATTTCATCTGGGGATATCAATGTTGTCCTTCTGCTGCATCCAGATACATGCTGACCTAGGCACAACCAGGATATCTTAAAAGAGCTAAAAATGCCAAAACCCTGAAAATGAAGAAGCTCTCCTAGAGAGTCATTCAAAATGTACAAAATGCATAAATCGTACCAAAAATGGTATTTGTCTTAGCCCTCGTTAGATATTTTGGTCTCTTTGCTATACGGAAGTGCTAACCTGATCACCAATTATCTAAACGTTGAAAAACAAAACGGATGAATTCAGTATACTCACCTACTACGATGAATCTTTGCGCATACCTTGATCGCGGGGGTAGATCCTGAAGTGGGACACACTAATATATCAGAATAATATTACCTTAACGTATCATATGGTAATGGTACTTGAAATGTTCATGCATTTTGTTTAAGTGGATAAACATATTGGTAATCATCTTGAACTGCTTTTCACGAAAAATTAAATAAAGAATTATCTAATAGTGTGAAAATAGTTTGATTGTGCTGATATGATCTTCTTACCGGTTGTTCTCACAAAAATAGAGTGTTCATTGTTTTTAGTATTTATTTGCTTTCAGAAAATACAAAAAATACAAAAATAGTGTCTTTTTCTGTTAAAATTCTTAATGTACGGAAAACTGTTATTCTTGGAGGAATTGTTACAGATAGGGGGAGACTGTGTTTGAAAGTGGGTTCAAAATTTTAAATCATGCAGGTTATAAGGTGTTTGTTAAAATTTGTGCGTGTTGGTGCTTAATGAAAATGCTTAATCTGTATGACAGTTTAACTATCTCTTAAATAATAATAATAATTGTTTAACTTTGTTGAAAAGGTCTTATGGTTTCTCGAGATGTTTGTTTTATAGTATACAGATTGAATACTGAAGTGTTGCTGTGAAGTGATGAGGAGTTTCTTGCTGCTTGGTAGAATCCTCCTTCTACAATGCAGAATGGATGTTGTGAAGACTTACTTGGAATGCTGAATTACAACTTGGAAGATTTGGTGATTGGATACATCAGCTTAGGGGGAGTCTGTTGCTGACATAATTCATGTTGAAGCTGACGCTATCCAAAGACCAAAGACTATGAGATTCTGAAGACTAAAGTTTCCTTTGTAAGCTACTGTCAAGGGGGAGTTTGTTGGTGCATGTTATGTGACAACAGCTGTGGATTGGTCTTTGGATATTAAACAGAAGATTGGATCATGAAGACTTAAAGGATTTCGAGTTATATGAAGCCCAATCAAGTCTAAGTTTGTAATAAGTCTATTAGGCCCAAGTTTATGTAATTGTAATATGGGCAAAGCCCAAATTCGTAGGTCTTGGCTGTGTGTATATAAACAGCCTTAGTCTATGGTTTTAGGGTTAGACTTTTAGAGATTTGTGAGAGCATTCAAGTGTGAGAGTTTAGAACAAACAGAAATCGGCTGTTAGGTTCTAGGAGATCTTAGTGATTGTAAAACGTTTCTGAGGTTTGATAATCACATAAGATCAGTTTGAAAGTTGGTGTGTTTGTGTGTTCGAGTTCTTGTTCATCTACATATTCTTGTTTCTGTGTTCGAAGGTTTATCAAGGGGATTCCGCACCCTTGGTAGATTGACAGTCTTGTTACGATCCTTATGGGGTACAGGGACCTACAGGAGTTTTAAAGGGCTTGTTGCATACGCTAAATACAACCGTGATTCCTACGAAAGTGAGCTAGGCTTGTTGTTGTTGTAAATTTCTTTTCCATAAAATCAAAGTTCAATAAAAACATGGCTTGGTAAATTCTTTATTAAAATGATAAAAATGGTTTAACTAATAAGTTTTGATGGTTGTGAGAAGCTTACTTCTACACGAGGGTTAAGACTTTTAGGTACAATATGTTCATGAGGACGACCATTTTAATTGAAGAATGAAGAGCACATGAGGAATGAGAGAAAACCAGGTGCATATGTTTCTATTTAGCTTTAGTTATTAGTTAATAAGTGGAGTGTGTTGTGTATAATTTTGACCGGGGTGAAGTTTGGGAGGTTGGTCATGTCACATACCTTGTGCGTTTTAAAAGCTCTCATTCCTACACATTGAGCACAATGTTGACCTCAAGTGTGGGGATGGGGAGAAAAGTTGCGATTTTGACCTTTCATTTAAACACTACACATTGAGGAGAATGTTGACCTCTAGTGTGGGGATGGGGGAAAATTTCAAAAAAAAAATTCAAAAGTGTCCTTGTTTGAGCAATCTAAAAGCATAAGTAACTGAAATGAGGGATGTCACAACCCATTTGTTTTTGTTTTTTTTTTTGTCATGGTCAAGTTCTAATTAGTAACATGATGTGTATTTGGCGGGTGGTTATTTGGGAATAATCCGCTTAAGAAACTAATGTGTCTTGCATATCACATATCCTACCCTTTTCACATGAGATTTTGAGCCACTTCTACATATCTTAGATATATATTTCTTTGTTTGAGTGTGTCATTAGCCGCATATCATAGAACTTGCAACTTTTGATGTGTTTGAGACCATAGACTGAATACAAGCACAAGAATGATTAAGGCATTAGGTAAACCTTTTTCTTTGTACACCATTTATTCTATCCTTACCCAAAATCTATCCCTTAGTCGCCAACTTCGAGCCTAAACCTTTCTTTGACCAACCCATTTAGCCATTTGACCGTTAAACCTTTTTATTTTTAACCCGTGTGATGAAAATTCGATTTTAGGAGTAGTTTGTCATGTAAATTTGTGGTTTATTTAAAAAAAATCCAAAATTCAGAAATAGCATGAAAAATAAGAGAAAATTTTGGTGAAAAAAAGCACAAAAATATGTGTTTGTAGTTTGTTGAATAAAAGGCGAAAGGTTTTGCCTCATAGTTAGTGTAGTGTAGTTGTTCATGTAATAAAATCAAACTTTCATCACCTTAGCCACTTTTAAAATATCCTATTCCTCACCCTTAGCCTAGCCCCGTTACAATCCTTAAAGACCTTTTGACTTGTGCTTAGTATTTGTGTTCAGTGGTGGAGAATGATTGAGTTGCAAGCTTCGAGTGTTTACTTGAGAATTGCTAATTCATCATTATTAGCTAATTTTAAACCGAGTGGAGAGAACATTGTGAGGGATATGTATGATGTGTTAGTTTCAAGGGCGGGTTAATCTTGGGTAACCATTTAATGTGTTAATCATTTTATCGTTAAATATTTTTAGAATTGTGAAAATTATAAACCGGGCATGACAATAGACCTCCTTTTGAGTCTCGATAGTGGGAAGTGTGTCTTTCGTTCGACCCATGTGAAAGTGAAAAACAGATTTGCTTGAGGGCAAGCAAAATACAAATGTGGGGATGTGATGCGTGGTCGAAAACCGGTGTTTAATCGTATTTAAGTTTATGTTTTTACATGACTTTCGATTTCGAATGGCCTACTTTTGATTAGAATTGTGTTTTGTAGGTCTAATGAAGTTTAAGGAGCTATTCGGGAGCTTTACTGAGCATCGGGGAGCGAACGGGATCAACCGGGAATGCGAAATGATGAAAACGGAAACCAAGAGCAGGACATAGAGTCGCCAACGCCCATATGGGTCGTCGGCGACGCCCCTTGGCTATTGGCGTCAGCCAGAAACTCGCGTAGACAGCTAAATAAGGACATATTTGATCAGAGTAAAATACCACATTTTCATATCATTAAACAAATGGGTTAAAACCCAAGTTCGTAGTACACACGTTTTCATAGGAATAAATCCTATTTTATTTAATAAAAACATCTATTTTATTTTAGGTAACTTTATTGCCACTTTTCCAAGCCTTCAGTGCTGTCCAGCTGGCTTCTATTTGGCTTTCACAGTTTGTTACCTAAAACGCGTTTTAAAAACATTTGTCAGTGGGAAATACTGGTGAGTGAATCCCAGTTTAATCAAGTTTAAATAAAATCCCATTGTATAGTATTGAGGGCGATCCCGCAATTATATTTGTTTCCAAGACATCACAATTAACATCCATGGTACTGTCGAACCCGACTTGTGGAAATGTTACTCCTTGACCAGGTGGTAACAAATTTTGTATACAAAACCCCAACATACTCATGATAATTGTATTCTTACAAATACTCAATAACTGCTTAATATATCATTAATTAAATGAGGTTTTGTAAAAAGAGTTAACAAAACGCGGATCAACTCACATTTCTGTCTTAGATTTTCCGTAAGGGTTTCCTGGTGATAATCTGTAATTTACACAAATGCACACGCGTTAGTATAATAACCCATTTTAACATTAGTAATACCTTCCCAGAGACGGCATTGCAACGACTACGTCGGGCAGAACCACGACAGCCGTTACGGAACCCTAGATCAATCGGGCAGCGTATCTAATACGTATCCAGGGGTTATAATACTTACAACGGAGCAGAACTTCGCTAATTAGGGGGGTATAATACCCGTGTATTATCTCTACTATTCAAAAATTAAGATTTAAGAAAAGAAAGTGAGCGATCAGAACTGAAGGCCGATGCCATTCTTATATAGTGCCTGATCTTGACCTTGTCGTGGCTCGCGTAAAACAAAGACAGGGCCTACGCGGCCCGCGTTAAACCTGGTCAACTGCGTAGGGGGTCCGGGTCATTACATAGACTCGACAAGTGTTGGGCCACGTGGCCACACCGGGCTGCGCCATGTTTTTAAGGTCACACGGCCTGCATAAGGCTTAAGGGTCCTTTACGCGGCCCGCCTTAACTTAATATTTTCAGTTTTTAATTATTTTTAATACAATTTAATGTATTTGAGACGCGTTTTCGCATATGGGGTGTATTTTGGGACATTTTGGGATATTTTAAAATATATTAGGGTGTCGGAAAATATTCAAGGGTTCCGGTTTATTGAGGGTTATTATATTCTCCCCACCTTGTTTTAGAGCTCGTCCTCGAGATCTACTAGAACAAGTGTGGATATTTCTTTTGCATTTCAGATTCCAGCTCCCATGTGTACTCAGGTCCTCTTTTGGAGTCCCACTTCACTTTAACCAGAACTAATCTCTTATGCTTGAGATTCTTGACTTTCCTGTCTTCAATCTCTAGAGGTCTTTCTACAAACTTGAGTTGTTCATTTACCTCTATATCCTTAAGAGGTACTATTAGCGATTCATCAGCTAAGCATTTCTTGAGATTCGATACATGAAATACATCATGTATTCCTGCCATTTCCTCTGGCAGTTGTAGCTGATAGGCTACAGGTCCTATTCTTCTAATAATCTCAAAAGGTCCAACATACCTGGGACTTAGCTTTCCTCTTTTGATGAATCTTACTACTCCTTTCCAAGGAAAGACTTTCAATAATACTTTGTCTCCTACTTGAAATTCCAATGGTTTGCGTCGGTTATCATCATAACTCTTCTGTCGATCATGTGCTGCTTTCAGTCGTTCCTTGACTTGAATAATCTTGTCGGTTGTTTCTTGTACTATCTCAGGTCCAGATAGTTGCTTTTCCCCAATTTCTGCCCAACAGACTGGGGTTCGGCACTTTCGTCCATAAAGTGCTTCGAATGGTGCAGCAATGATACTTGTATGATAACTATTATTATAAGAAAATTCTATTAAAGGTAAGTGATCGTCCCAATTACCTCCGAAATCAATTACACAAGCTCTAAGCATGTCCTCCATTGTCTGAATTGTTCTTTTGCTTTGTCCGTCTGTTTGAGGATGATAAGCTGTGCTCAGATTCAATTTGGTTCCCATGGCTTTTTGGAAACTTGACCAAAAATGAGAGGTAAAGCGGCTATCTCTATAAAAAATAATTGATAAAGGAATTCCATGTAATGAAACAATTTCATTTACATACAATTTAGCTAGCTGTTCCATACTGAAAGTTTCCTTCATTGGTAAGAAGTGAGCTGACTTAGTTAGCCTATCTACAATCACCCAGATTGTATCATTACATTTCCTTGTTTTGGGTAATTGATGTATGTAAAATGAAACATATAAATTACATCAAATGAGGCATAAAACTAACCCTTTTTAAGTACTAATATTGGAAAAAGAGTGTTTTTGTCTTCCTTTTGTATTTTCAGGATTAAATGAGCTCAAAAACGCAAAAGAAGCAAAAAGACAGCTAAATCCAACATAAATACAAGAAAAGGAATATTAGTGGACTACCCGACCCCTCAACGGCACCTTCCAAAGCAAAGTAGAGAAATCAGAAGACTGAATACGCCCCGTGCTCAGCCAGCACGGGGCCGTGCCCAAGAAGCAGCAGAAAAGACAAACCTATAGAAGCTTCTATTGCCCACCACGGGTCGTGCTCAGCGGACACGGGGGCGTGTCGAAAGTACAGCAGGCGCATTTATTGTAATTGCGAATTACAATTAATGAGGAGAGAGATTGTCAGACGGACACGGGGCCGTGCCCAGCGGACACGGGGCCGTGCCCAACTCTCTATTCAGCCTATAAATAGGAGTGCTTGGATTCATTTCATCTCATCCCTTGGCACACCACCTCTCTCACACTTCATCCACCACCCACCACCATCACAACACCATCATCCACCACCATCATCCATTGTCCATCGTAGAGTGTGTGAGTCATCTCGGGATCCAAGATTGATCGTAAGAGTTCTTGACAATCAAGGACATGTTTGCCTAAGTCTCTTACATCACTTGGTGAAGACAAAGTGTCTAGTATAATACTTTTTATTTATAATCTTTTGCACTTTTTATTTGGTTTTGTATTAATGACTTTAATAACTAGTTACTTATGTTGAAGGTGATCTTTCCTTATCGTTTGTCCGTGGTGTCTTGGCATTATTTTACTGTCTATATAAAATAAAGGATTTTCACCATTCATATCTCCACGGTCTATATGGAGATATGTTGGCTACCTGGTCGGGGGTTAAGGGAACGGTTTGGTAAAGGTCTTGCCATTGTTCAGCGTTTAGAGGTCCTGCAATGGACCTGGGTCAAATTTAGTAGGACCTCCTTCAATACTTCACGGTATTGGATGGCGGGGGTCCAAACTCTTTGATCCCCTCATAAGTTAACTACTATTAATACTATAACCCGGCTATTTAGGACTGTATCCCTGCTGACTCAGACTACTTAGCCGAGGGTAACGTCACCGCCAAAAGCGGGGCCTACCACAATACTGCATTAATAACTTAATTCATTATCTTCCAATAATCCACCCTTTTAGGATTGTATCCCTGCTGACTCAAACTACTGGGGTGAGGGTAACGTCACCTTCAAAAGAGGGGCCTACTACAATAACTAAGATAATCTCTTAATTATGTGCAAAAGTGCGGAAATAATCAAAGGTTATACTAGATACTAGTCGGAACCAAGTGATTCATCTTGTCTATCTGTTTTTCTTTTATTTTTATTTTCAGCATTTTAGTTAGTTTTTATTTTTTCTTAGTTTAAAACATTTTTCTAAACTTTTATTTTGGTTAGACGTTGAGGATAAACCGGTACTAAAAGCTCTTGTGTCCTTGGACGACCTCGGTATCTTACCAACGCTATACTACACTCAACGATGGGTGCACTTGCCCATATGTGTGTTTAGTGTTAGTGAAATATCGTGTTTTATAAATTTAAAACTTGGCTAAAATAAGTGTTAAAAAGGGCTTAAAATATACACCTAATATATATAACACTTCACACGCATCAAGTTTTTGGCGCCGTTGCCGGGGACACAAGGATTTTAGGAAAGCTTAAAATCGACGGCCTAATCAGTTTTTCAAAACCTTTTCAAAACGGGCCCACATTTTTCTGCATTTTAGTTTAGTTTTGCATTTACAGTAGGTTGAACACGGGCCGTGCTCGCTGAACACGGGGCCGTGCTGCATATTTTTCATAAAACACCCAGTAACAGAAGCTTGAACACGGGTCGTACTCACTGAACACGCCCCGTGCTCAACGAAATCAGTAACTTTAATTAAAACGCCCAGATACAGATCCTGAACACGGGGCCGTGCTCACTGAACACGGGGCCGTGTCCAGCCTCTGTTTCCGTTTTTCTTTTTTGTTTTCTGATCTCGAGACTCGGTTGTGGTCTGCTGAGTGATTCTTATGGATCAATACTCAGGAGGTTACAACTACACCTATGAGGAGGATGATTATAGGGGTAATTATTGCACTAATTGTCGTAATGCACGATCGGTTCAAAATAATCGCTCATATCAACCATCCAATTCATACACCTACTATGAGGAGCCCAGGTACGAGCCATCAACTTCATACACATCCTATGAAGACCAAAGGTATGAACCTCCTCCCTCATACTCATATTTTGATGAACCAAGGTATGAGCCTTCATACTCATACTTTGAGGAACCAAGATATGAGCCACCACCTTCGTATGCTTACTATGAGGAACCTTGGCGTGAACAACCCACCTCATATGAGTATTATGAAGAACAAAATTACGAACCTTATCCATCATATGCTTACAATGAAGGACAATGGTGTGAACCTCCTCCCTCATACTCATATTTTGATGAACCAAGGTATGAGCCTTCATACTCATACTTTGAGGAACCAAGATATGAGCCACCACCTTCGTATGCTTACTATGAGGAACCTTGGCGTGAACAACCCACCTCATATGAGTATTATGAAGAACAAAATTACGAACCTTATCCATCATATGCTTACAATGAAGGACAATGGTGTGAACCATCAACTTCATATGGGTATTATGAGGAACAAAGGGTCGAACAACCGGATTCAAGCTTAGAAAATAATGATTCTTTTTCTATAACCGAAGTGACCGATAGGATATTAGAACACATTAGAGTTATCGATCGATGTATAAAAGAAGCTCGCGCAAGGGAAAAGGAGTCCCGCGCAAGAGAAGAATTAAAAAAGGAAGAGATAACTAAAAATGAAAAAATGGAAGAACAAATAAGTGAAAAACCGACACATGAGTTAAACAACGAAAAAGGTGAGTCCAACAACGTTAAAATCCAAGAAGAGTCTAATTTTGAAGAAATTAATCTCCTGACACCTTCTTTCGAAAATCATTGTTTAGTACCCACTCATGCTAAGTTTTTAAAAGAGTTAAACACTAACACTAAAATTGACGAAACGGTAAGTGCTAAGTTAACTAATGATCAAACTTCGCTAATAAAAGAAGATCCATTTGAAATTAACATCACACCGGTTCCATGTTTCTTTCAAAATTCGTTTATTAGTAATGTCACAATCGATAAAGATCTTTGTGTTAACATAATGCCTAACTACATTTTCGAAAAATTAAGTATTAGTGATTTTTCTCCACTTCAAATACCCATTTTTCTATCCAATCGGAAAGTAATAAAATCAATCGGTATAGTTGAAGATGTTTTGGTTCAAACAAATCAAATGGTAATCCCAACCGACTTTTTCATCCTCGATGACGCTCCTCTAGTGTTGGGATGACCATTTGTAAAAACTCACGAAGCTTTGAAAAACCGGAAGTTCAACAATTTACCTCTTCATTTAGGGGCATTTAAAAGAAGTGTCGATCTCGAACGATCAATGAAATATCCATTCGGCAATAATGACCCCCTAATTGAAGATGAAGATGAACCACCCGATACAAGTGAAGAAATTGACCACTTTGTTGAAGAAGAGGTCGCCATATAACAAACTTTTAAAGTTCTTGATCGAAACGAGCAACCAAATAAGGAGTCTCCTAAAGACCCACCACTTGAGCTCAAAGAACTTCCAAAAGGTTTGGAATATGCTTTTCTAGACAAAGATGGTAAGTTACCTGTAATTATTTCGTCTAAATTAGATAACTTAGAAAAAGAAAAACTAATTAATCTTTTGAAAAAACACAAAAATGCAATAGCTTGGAAACTTGTTGACATAAAAGGAATTAGTCCTTCTATGTGCACACACAAAATTTTGATGAATGATGACTACAAATCGGTCATACAACCACAACGTCGAGTAAATCCAAATGTTCAAGAAGTGGTTAAAAACGAAGTCATCAAATTACTTGACGCCGGACTTATCTATCCTATTTCCGATAGTCCTTGGGTAAGTCCCGTCCAAGTAGTTCCAAAGAAAGGATGTATGACGGTAATTACTAACGAAAAGAATGAATTAATACCAACGAGAACCGTCACAGGATGGAGAGTATGTATAGATTATAGACGATTAAATGAAGCAACAAGAAAGGATCATTTTCCTTTACCCTTCATTGATCAAATGTTAGAAAGATTATCCGGTCATAAATTTTACTGTTTCTTGGATGGTTTTTCAGGTTACTTTCAAATCCCGATAGCACCCGAAGACCAAGAAAAGACAACTTTCACATGTCCCTATGGAACTTTTGCTTATCGACGCATGCCGTTTGGTCTATGTAATGCCCCCGCAACATTCCAACGTTGCATGGTAGCCATTTTCCATGACATGATAGAAAAGACAATGGAAGTCTTCATGGACGACTTTTCTATCTTTGGGGATTCATACGACCAATGCCTCGATAACCTTGAACGAATGCTATCCCGATGTGAGGAAACTAACCTCGCCCTTAATTGGGAAAAATGCCATTTCATGGTAACGGAGGGAATAGTACTCGGTCACAAAATCTCTAGCGAAGGAATGGAGGTGGATCGAGCCAAAATAGATACCATTTCTAGATTACCACCTCCATCCTCCGTAAGAGCTATTAGAAGTTTCCTAGGGCATGCCGGATTTTATAGGCGGTTTATCAAAGACTTTTCAAAGATCTCAAGGCCTCTAACAAAATTACTTGAAAAAGATGCTCCTTTCATCTTTGACAAGGATTGCAATCAAGCATTTCTAACCCTAAAGGAAATGCTAGTCAATGCACCTATCATGATAGCACCTGATTGGAAATTTCCTTTCGAAATCATGTGTGATGCTAGTGACTTTGCAGTTGGAGCTGTCTTGGGATAGAGAAAAGAAAAGCATTTCCACCCAATATATTATGCTAGTAAAACACTTAACGATGCACAAGAAAATTACACAACAACTGAAAAAGAGTTACTAGCTGTGGTATTTGCTTTTGATAAATTTCGTTCTTATCTTGTTCTTTCTAAAACTATAGTCTATACAGACCATGCAGCCATTCGATATCTCTTTAAGAAGCAAGACGCAAAACCACGTTTGGTTAGGTGGATTCTACTCCTCCAAGAATTTGACATTGAAATCAAGGACAAAAGAGGAGCAGAAAATACCGCAGCAGATCATCTTTCATGCTTAGAAGACCCAGCTTTGGAGGCAACCAAGGACGAGCAAATCAACGAAAAATTTCCAACTGAGTCCCTGGAAATGGTGGAATATAAGGAAGAACCATGGTACGCCGACTTTGCTAACTACCTAGCTAGCGGTATAGTCGCAAAAGGATGGCCACATCATCAAAGAAAAAAATTCTTTGCCAATGTGAAACACTACTTTTGGGAAGATCCATATCTTTTCAAAATGTGTGCCGACCAACTCGTCAGACGATGCGTACATGGTAGTGAAGCACGAAGAATTCTCCGCCATTGTCATGAAGGTCCATACGGAGGACATCATGGTGCTGCCAGTACCGCACGAAAGGTATTCGATTCAGGATTTTATTGGCCAACCATTTACAAAGATGCTCAAAATCTTGTAAAGACATGTGATGCTTGCCAAAGAACAGGTAATATTTCTTCCAAAAACGAAATGCCACAAAATGGCATTCTTGTTTGTGAAATTTTTGATGTATGGGGACTCGACTTTATGGGACCTTTCCCACCATCGAAAGGAAACAAATACATACTTGTGGCAGTAGATTACTTGTCTAAATGGGCCAAGGCCGAGGCACTTCCAACAAATGATGGAAGAGTAGTGGTAAGATTTCTGAAAAAATTATTCTCTCGTTTTGGCACACCTAAAGCTTTAATAAGTGATAGAGGTACCCATTTTTGCAACCATCAACTTGAAAATTTTTTAACAAGATATGGGGTCTATCACCGGGTTTCGACAGCATATCACCCTCAAACAAACGGACAAGCCGAAGTGACTAATAGAGGGTTAAAACGAATACTCGAAAAAACCGTAGGGTTAAATAGAAAGGAATGGGCTGATAAATTAGATGATGCTTTATGGGCTTTTCGAACTGCTTATAAAACAACGATAGGTACAACCCCATATAAGCTAGTCTATGGAAAAAGTTGTCATTTGCCAGTAGAAATTGCACACAAAGCCTACTGGGCAATCAAAAATGTAAACTTAGATCTAGAATTTGCTGGTAAAAATCGATTTTGTCAAATAAATGAATTAGACGAGCTTAGGAATTATGCATACTCAAACTCCGAGATTTATAAGGAAAGAATGAAAAATTTGCATGACAAACATATTAAACCTAATGAATTTCGGGTAGGAGATTTAGTTCTTTTGTTTAATTCACGACTTCGATTGTTTCCTGGAAAATTAAAGTCTAGGTGGTCAGGACCTTTTTCCGTCACCCATATTTTTCCACACGGTGCAGTAGAAATTAAACCTCGAAATGGGCCACCATTTAAAGTCAATGGCCAACGGCTGAAACTCTATCAAGGATTTATTGAGGATGAGGAAGAAGAGATCTCGCTTCAAACCATGGAAGAATAAAAACATCATGTCTGGTAAGTTACGAACGATTGAGACGACAAAATAAAGCGGTAAGTTTTCTAAACCATAGCTTATGGGAAAAAGGGGCACTCACACGCGCACATCAAAAAAAAAAAAAACTGCTCGGCACGAGGCCGTGTCCGCTCGGCACGAGGCCGTGTCCGCTGGACACGGGGCCGTGTTCGCGCTGCAGACGGGATAAAACCCCTTTTTCAAAACAGTTTCTTCATTCCACACGCCCCGTTTCCCCACAAAAGCTCTGGTTCCAGGCGATTTTTCGCGAAATTTCGACGTCTCTTACCGATCTAACAACGTCAAGGTATGATTCTATCACTCGTAGTAGTTAGATTAGTTACTTGCATGTAGTTAAAACACCACAAATTTGGGGGAAAATCTAGGGTTCTTGATGTTCATCCGGATCGAACCTAAAATTTTTGCCTAAATCTGTTTGCATTTAGTTAGATTAGTGTTAAGGGAAGTAAATACACTTAGATTGTTCATAGATTCACCCGATTTCTTACAAAAACCCCAAACCCTTGTTCTTGAACCGAAAAAGATAAAATTGATAAGGTAAACGGGATATTTTGGGAAAAACGGTGTTTAGGGTTTCATTTTCGGGGGAAACCGCACCTATTGGACCAAAAATTTTCAAGTTTTCGAAACCGGGTCGAAAAATGAAGTTTTTGAGTAACAGACTTCTGGACACGGGGCCGTGTCCGCTGGACACGGGGTCGTGTCCAGCCCGCTGTTTGCAGTTTTGTCCGAAAACATTTCTGTTTCGTGCTAATTTTTGGTGTATTCTTTCAGATGGCAAAGTTCACAAGGTTCAATGCAAGTGAGCTTGATGCAAGGGCAAGGTATGAGGTTCTTCAAACAAGACCCGAAGAGTACCCCAGGAGAGCTTGCACGGATCTGTTAACCTTGGTAAACCAGCTGAACCGATTCAACAACATCGTTACGGGACCACTAGCTATTGCATTAAACACTAGGCTTCGGTCGGTGCATCAATGCACCATGGAGTTCTACAGTACCTTCAACTTCAATTCAAGGTGTGACCCATTCGACAATGAAGGGGTTGTATTTCGGTGTGGAGGGACAATGTACTCGATCTCCATGGCACAGTTTGGAGCCATAATAGGTCTATACCAAGAAGAGGAATCAGGAAACGAAGAAAATACCGGGGGATTACGAGACTTGGAGGGAAATGAAAGACAAGCCGCATGGGCTCAAATCGGTGAAGGAATCTACGACCCTCGTAGCACCAAGAGTACGAAGCTAAGGGATCCGCTCTATCGCCACATTCACAGGATCCTCACCTACTCTCTAAACCAACGTCACGACAGTAGCGGTGTTGTAGGGTTGAAAGATTTGGTTGTCCTCCACTGTATCCACAACCAAAAGCCCCTCGATGTTCCGTATCTCCTGTTAAGAAACATGCATCTCAACCGCCTTGCTCGAGCTCCAACGCCTATCTTCTTCGGAGGATGGGTGTACCGTCTTTTTAAGCATTACACGCAAATTCCAAGAGCCTTTGAAAGAAGCCCATGGTCGGGACGAGTTGACTACCACATTTGCCGAGCCATGAACTTACTCTATGAGGCGGAAGACGGAACAGTGAGTTTCCAAAGAACGCAAGGCTATGCATGGAACCCACAGGAGGCCCTAGTTCTTCACGCACCACCTCCCCACCACCAGTATCCACCCCATGGTGATCCGGGTCAATCCTCCTCACAAGGAGGCGGTTTTCCTAATTTTCAAAGCTTACATGATCTTATGCAGGAAAACCTCATGTGTACCAGGAACGCCTACAACCTCGCCAACAACACATACCACCGGGTCGGAGCTATTGAACGCAACATCAACGATATACAAGACGATATCAGCAGCATCCGGGAGTACATGGCGGGGCATGGGAATGGAGGTGATGAGAGCGATGAAGATATGGAGTAGAGGGTTTGGAGGAGCAGGAGCGGGTTGATGGCGAGCCCACAGGTTTAAGTCCCTTTATCTATCGAACGATTGGTGGCCTGCGTGCCAGAAGTTGAACAATTTACTTTCCTTAAACACTTTTATTTTCCGTTTTATTTTTCTTTTACTTTATGCTTGGAACAATTAACTGTGGTAATGTAGGATGTTTGTGTTGCTTGGTGTGGTATTAAGTGATGAAACAGGTACAAACCAAGGCTTGGGGTGCTAAGCCTCAGCACTTATAGGGCCAGGATGGAAAAACCGGAGGAAGAAACCTGTTTTTCAGGCTTTCAGACTGTCCACACAGGGACGTGTCCAGCCAACACGCCCCCGTGCTCACCTCCCAGACCTGCTGTTTGGCTTCTGCTCTGCAGAATTTTGTCAGACACGTGGCCGTGTCCAGTGGACACGGGGCCGTGTCCACCTTCTGTAAGTTCTTGTTACTGGCACCTGAACACGGGGTCGTGCCCACTCAACACGGGGCCGTGTGCAGTGCCCAGTAACACAATTTTTTGCTTTTTAAACACTATTTTACACATCTAATCAACCTAAAAATTTATTTTTGGGACACATTGAGGACAATGTGTAATTTAAGTGTGGGGGGGATGCTAAAACCTTGAATTTTGCAAGTCCTAAATACAAGCCTTACACAAAACTCTATTGGAACCGCTTATCACCCCAAATTTTTTTCAAAAATTTCATTTTTTTTTACTTGTCTAGGTTTAACTCGGAAAATTCAAGTTCTCAAAAAGGTTATATTTTTACAAAGTTACAACCGATAGCGTAGTGATAAAAAGAACCAACATAAGAAAATTATGAAAAGGCATAGCAAACTTATTTAAAATTTGATTATATATACTTGATCACATAAAAACTCATTCCCACAAAAGTGAGTTTTGAGCCTTTACTGAGCACACAATTACATATCATTTGACTAAATGCTCATTTTTCGTTTCTTGTGTGAATAGCCGCTTGGTTCTTACGACTCTAGAACTTGCCATGACAATACATTCCCGGTCCTTATCAACTTAAACCCGAGTAAGTAAATGATGGAGGCATTAGGACTAACCATTTTTATTTCTACACCATTATTTTTTCTTTTTCTTTTACCACCTACCCAAAAATCCCCCTAGTTAGCCCCTTTGAGCCTAAACCTTTTCGTTTCATCACCCAAACAAAAACCCTTTTACCCACCAAAACCTTTTTCATTTTTAACCCTTTATTTTAGTAACAAGTTCGGTTCTTCGTAAAAAAAAAAATATGTGTGATAATGATGAAGCAAAAAGAAAATAAACAAACAAGTTAATCAAAAATAACTTAGTTTGAATAAAAGCTTCATCAAAATAAAAAAAAAAAGTTGCAAAAATACGAAAACCGACACTTGTTACGCTTTTAGCCCTTTTTCCACTAACCACTAACCTAACCACCTACCTTTAACCCTAGCCTAACCCTTAACCCACAAAGTCCTCTTGATATCTACAAAGGTATAAAAGTTAAAAAGGAGGAGGATTGATTTCTTGGCAAGCCTATGGTAGGAATAAGTTCCATGCCGCTCTCGAGTGATTCACTAAAAATACACCTTCGGCCGAGTGTGAGTGATTTCCCCGTAAGGTATGTGAACTTGTATATAAATAGAATTTTAAAAAAGGCATGTTATGCCCAAATAAGTAATTTCTTTTATGAAAAGTTCTAAATAAATCATTACGAATATGAGTGTAAATAAATAAAAATAAAACCCAAAAAGATCTTGGAAATCCCGACACTCTACGACAAGCCCAAAACCTTCTCTTCTACCTATTCCATTTGGGAGTGTAAGCCACATATTAAAGAGTTTTGCTTGAGGACAAGCAAAAGTTCAAGTGTGGGGGTATTTGATGTATGTAAAATGCAACATATAAATTACATCAAATGAGGCATAAAACTAACCCTTTTTAAGTACTAATATTGGAAAAAAAGTGTTTTTGTCTTCCTTTTGTATTTTCAGGATTAAATGAGCTCAAAAACGCAAAAGAAGCAAAAAGACAGCTAAATCCAACATAAATACAAGAAAAGGAATATTAGTGGACTGCCCGACCCCTCAACGGCACCTTCCAAAGCAAAGTAGAGAAATCAGAAGACTGAACACGCCCCGTGCTCAGCCAGCACGGGGCCGTGCCCAAGAAGCAGCAGAAAAGACAAACCTATAGAAGCTTCTATTGCCCACCACGGGCCGTGCTCAGCGGACACGAGGGCGTGTCGAAAGTACAGCAGGCGCATTTATTGTAATTGCGAATTACAATTAATGAGGAGAGAGATTGTCAGACGGACACGGGGCCGTGCCCAGCGGACATGGGGCCGTGACCAGCTCTCTGTTCAGCCTATAAATAGGAGTGCTTGGATTCATTTCATCTCATCCCTTGGCACACCACCTCTCTCACACTTCATCCACCACCCACCACCATCACAACACCATCATCCACCACCATCATCCATTGTCCATCGTAGAATGTGTGAGTCGTCTCGGGATCCAAGATTGATCGTAAGAGTTCTTGACAATCAAGGCCATGTTTGCCTAAGTCTCTTACATCACTTGGTGAAGACAAAGTGTCTAGTATAATACTTTTTATTTCTAATCTTTTGCACTTTTTATTTGGTTTTGTATTAATGACTTTAATAACTAGTTACTTATGTTGAAGGTGATCTTTCCTTATCGTTTGTCCGTGGTGTCTTGGCATTATTTTACTGTCTATATAAAATAAAGGATTTTCACCATTCATATCTCCACGGTCTATATGGAGATATGTTGGCTACCTGGTCGGGGGTTAAGGGAACGGTTTGGTAAAGGTCTTGCCATTGTTCAGCGTTTAGAGGTCCTGCAATGGACCTGGGTCAAATTTAGTAGGACCTCCTTCAATACTTCACGGTATTGGATGGCGGGGGTCTAAACTCTTTGATCCCCTCATAAGTTAACTACTATTAATACTATAACCCGGCTATTTAGGACTGTATCCCTGCTGACTCAGAGTACTTAGCCGAGGGTAACGTCACCGCCAAAAGCGGGGCCTACCACAATACTGCATTAATAACTTAATTCATTATCTTCCAATAATCCACCCTTTTAGGATTGTATCCCTGCTGACTCAAACTACTGGGGTGAGGGTAACGTCACCTTCAAAAGAGGGGCCTACTACAATAACTAAGATAATCTCTTAATTATGTGCAAAAGTGCGGAAATAATCAAAGGTTATACTAGATACGAGTCGGAACCAAGTGATTCATCTTGTCTATCTGTTTTTCTTTTATTTTTATTTTCAGCATTTTAGTTAGTTTTTAATTTTTCTTAGTTTAAAACATTTTTCTAAACTTTTATTTTGGTTAGACGTTGAGGATAAACCGGTACTAAAAGCTCTTGTGTCCTTGGACGACCTCGGTATCTTACCAACGCTATACTACACTCAACGATGGGTGCACTTGCCCATATGTGTGTTTAGTGTTAGTGAAATATCGTGTTTTATAAATTTAAAACTTGGCTAAAATAAGTGTTAAAAAGGGCTTAAAATATACACCTAATATATATAACACTTCACACGCATCAGTAATTTAGTAACAAAATCCATTATTATTAATTCCTATTTCCATGCTGGCATTTCTAGTTGTTGTAACAAACCTGAGGGTTTCTGGTGTTCAGCTTTAACTTATGAACAAGTTAAACATTTAGAAACATAGGCTGCTATATCCTTCTTCATTCCTATCCACCAGAAATTTTTCCTTAAATCCTGGTACATTTTATCATTTCCTGGGTGCATCGTATACTAAGATTTATGGGCTTCTTCTAATATACGATAACGTAGATTTCCTAATTTGGGTATCCACATTCTCTTCTTATGAAATCTCCAAATTCCATCTGTTTCTTGTTCTAATTCTTTAATCATCCCTTTTTATCTTTCAGTATCATCCTTGATTACTGATTCTTGTGCTTTTCTGATTTGATCATTTAAATCCACTTGTAGATTTAATTTAAGAGAACGTATTCTCTTTGGCTTTTCATGATACTTTTGGCTTAAAGCATCTGCCACTACATTTGCTTTTTCTTCATGGTACTGGATATCACAATCATAATCACTAAGCATCTCCATCCATCGTCTTTGTCTCATATTTAACTCCTTTTTCCTGAAAACATACCTTAAACTCTTATGATCAGTGAATATGGTAAACTTACTACCATAAAGGTAATGTCTCCAAATCTTAAGGGCGAAAATTATAGCTCCTAACTCTAGATAATGGGTTGAATAATTCTTTTCATGATTCTTAAGTTGTCGAGACGCGTATGCTATAACCTTTTGACGTTGCATTAATACACATCCATAACCTAACTTAGAAGCATCACAATAGACTACAAAGTCTTCAGTTCCTTCTTGTAACGTAGTATGGGTGTATTAGTTAATCTTTGCTTAAGAATTCTAAAAGCTTCTTCTTGTTTTGGTCCCCATTCAAACTTAATGGATTTACAGGTTAACTTAGTTAAAGGAATGGCTATTCTAGAAAAATTTCGAATAAATCTTCTATAATAACCGGCCAATCCTAAGAAACTTCTAACCTCGGTTGGTGACTCAGGGGTTTTCCATTTAGTAATCGCCTCGATTTTTGTTGGATCCACATGAATTCCTTCATGATTGTCTAAGTGTCCAAGAAACTGTACTTGCTCTAACCAAAACTCGCATTTTGAAAATTTAGCGTAAAGCTTTTCTTTTCTTAATAGACTTAAAAGTGCGTGCAAATGCTTTGCATGTTCCTCTTTACTCTTAGAGTAAATTAGAATATCATCTATGAAAACAATTATGAATTTATCCAAATATGGTTTACATATTCGGTTCATCATGTCCATAAATGTGGCTGGGGCATTGGTTAAACCAAATAGCATGACAGTAAATTCATAATGACCATACCTTGTTCTGAAAGCAGTCTTAGGAATGTCCTCTTCCTGTACCTTTAATTGATGATATCCTGACCTTAAATCAATCTTAGAGAAAAATCGAGCTCCTTGCAGTTGATCGAACAGATCATCGATTCTTGGTAATGGGTACCGATTCTTAATCGTGACTTTGTTCAATTCACGGTAATCAATGCACATACGCATTGATCCGTCCTCTTTTTAACGAATAATATTGGCGTTCCCCATGGTGATGAGCTTGGTTGTATGAATCATTTTTCCAACAATTCATCTAATTGTTTCTTCAGTTCCTGCATTTCGGCGGGTGCCAAACGGTAAGGTGCTTTGGCAGTTGGTGCTGTTCCTTGTAGCAGGTGAATTCTGAATTCAACTTCTCTATCTGGCGGTAGTCCTGGTAATTCTTCCAGAAATATATCTGAAAACTGAGACACTACTAGAATGTCCTTTAGTTCTTTTCCTTTAGTGTTAGTGATTATGGAAATCAAATACACTATAGATCATTTTCTTATATAACTTGCAGTTTTCATTACAGAGATGAATTTCGTGAATCTTGATGGTTTATCTCCTTTAATTGTGATCTTTTCACCTTTTGGTGAATTTACTTGAATTGACTTTTGATCACATAATATACTGGCTTTATTGGCTACTAACCAATCCATTTCTAAAACGATATCAAATCCTGCCAGATTCATTGGGTAAAGGTTTGCCATAAACTTTTGGTTTAAAATTTCTATTTTTGCTCCCTGCAAGATTTCAGAAATCCTAACAGTTTCTCCATTAGCTGTCTCTACTAGACATTCTTGTGGTAGTTTAGTTAATGACTGATTTAGAAGTTTGCAAAACGAAGTATTAATAAAACTTTGGTTTGCACCAGAGTCAAATAATACTTTAGCAAAAACATCGTTAACTAAAAACGTACCAGCTGTCACGTCTGGAATCATCTTGGCTTCATCTGCAGTCAAAACAAATGCCCTGCCATTTTTAGTGTTCTTGTTGTTCGCAGCTGGAGCTAGTTTTGGACAGTTTGGCCTGATATGACCTTTTTTTCTCCATAGTTGAAGCGCAGTCCATTACTGGATTTTCTCCTGCAATCTTCTTCCTTGTGTCCTAGCATCTTGCAGAAATAGCAAAGAGTGGAGCATTTTCCCGAATGCTTTTTCTTGCAGACCTTGCAGAAAGGTGCAGAGGTAGAACCCATATTCCTACGATTGTAATTCCCAGAACGGAATTCTTGAGTAAGCCTTTGGGTTAGGTTTCTCCTCTGTTCTTCTTCTCTAGTACGGATTAATTCATCTTTCAAGGTATTCGCTAGTTCTACAGCTTCTTCTATAGTTTGAGGTCTAGCTGCTTTGACTACATGTCTAATCTCTCCAATTAATCCCCAGATGTAACGGGAGATTAACACTGGTTCAGGTGATGCAAGGGTTGGTACTATTCTAGCATATTCAAAGAATGTAGTAGTATACCCTTTACTATCTACCCCTGTCATCCTAAGGTTCAGAAACTTATTTGCTATCTATTCCTTTTCATTGGGAGGGCATAATTTCCTTTCTACCATATTCTTAAATTCTTCCCATTCCATGTTGTAAACCCTATCACTTCCTCTTGATTGGAGGATAGTGTTCCACCATTCTAAGGCTGAGTTCTTAAACAGATTATAAGCAAACATTATTTTGTCTTCTTTAGCACACTTGCTTATTTTTAAAACAGGCTCAGTCTTTTCTATCCAGCGTAGAGCTGCAATGGGTCCTTCATTGCCCAAGAATTCTATTGGTTTGCAGGACCAGAATTCCTTATAAGAACAACCGTAAGACACGGTTCTTCTTCTTTTCGGAATGGGCATTTGAAGTACAGGTCCATTGTTCATGCTGTTTTCTGGTTCAATTGGTCGCTTACTGCTATGTTTACTTTTATTATTCGCTTCTTGAATCGTTTGAATAATAAATGGCATTGCATCTATGATTCCTTGTGCCACTATGTGTTGAACTGCACTATTATCCATTTGGTTTCCATTGTTATTGATGCTCGGATTCTCATTAACCACGTTAATGTTACTCTGGTTATCGTTATTCAGATTTCCTTGATTTCCTTCATCGGCCATCTGAATTTTAAACATTTACCCCGTATTAATATCACAAAATAATATTTAATATAGTCAATCACATGACACGCATTTTTGCCAAAAGCGTCAATCATTGCGACTTTACTCTATTCATCTATTATGCATCTATTACACACCAGTATTGAAATATAAATTACAATACCAACTGAAATAGAATTACACTAATAGTAGTAGGCATCCGTACACACATATTTTATTTTATTATATTATTACTATTACTAATACCGTTTTACCATCACATTCACGGATATGGATTCATCCAGAAATCCATATTGCGCTCGTCGTACTTCCAGACGAGTCGCTCTCCTACCTATCTCATTCGTTCACTACTTTCTAGAATTTCTTCACCAAAAGTCCTAAGTTCTTGTACGTTTTCTGCACTCATTGGGGGTGCAGGTTCTAGGACTGGGTTCGCAATCTGGGGTGCGGGTTCCTGGTATGGGGGTGTAGGTGCCTGAAATCGATAAGGATCTTCTAAGATCTCCCTAATGTATTCATCATGGTAATAGGGATCTAAAGGGTCCATACCTGGATAGGCTCCTATGTTCTGCATGGGTGTGTCTTCATGTATCGGGTAACGTTGCACGTAGTCCCTAACGTCATCCCACCAGGGATCGTAATTTAGGTCTAGTGGGTTTGGTGCTGGTACCCTAGGTATTTCTTCCGGATTGAAGTCATGCATCTCTACTTGGTTTTCAGGGTTTTCTATCTCCATGGGTTGGTCAGGGATTGGCAATTGTGGTTGAGGTGCTATTATTTACTCCAGATTAGGGTCAGCTGCAGTGGTTGCTAGGATGTGAATATTGGCTATACCCCTATTTATCATGTCCTGGGCATAGGCATCTGTCTCTCTCTTGGCTGCGGCTAGTACCCTCTGGTCTTGTAACTTTTTCATACGTTTTCTACGCTCGTGTGCCCCTCGACTGAACCATCCCCTCTTTTTCTGAGGAAATAGCCCTTCTGACCGAGCCTTAAACACAAAGATTCCTTCTTCCGTATCAGCAGAGTACCCTGAGAGGGCAAGCTGAGAAGAGGAGGTGCCTTCGCTTCTAGGCGAACCAGACAATTGACGATATGCTTCAGATGGTCCTTGGTCGCTCATACTGTAAACTAACAGATAGTCAAATAACACATAACAATAAATACAGTTATGCACGTATTTCCGTAACTTATTTCCTAACACTTTAAATTTTGATGTCAGCAGAACACCTCTGTGGCTGAATCAGTGGCTTAGCTCTGATACCACCTTCTGTCGCAACCCCCGATCCCTGATCCCCGGGAACGGGCGGCCGCGGGCCAGTTTCAGTGGTATCGTGTATTGTCTAATTTGGCAGCGGAATTTTTCATCAGGACCGTAGTTAGGAAATATTTGATCAGAGTAAAATACCACATTTTCATAACATTAAACAAATGGGTTAAAACCCAAGTTCGTAGTACACACGTTTTCATAGGAATAAATCCTATTTTATTTAATAAAAACATCTATTTTATTTTGGGTAACTTTATTACCACTTTTCCAAGCCTTCAGTGCTGTCCAGCTGCCTTCTATTTGGCTTTCACAGTTTGTTACCTGAAACGCGTTTTAAAAACATTTGTCAGTGGGAAATACTGGTGAGTGAATCCCAGTTTAATCAAGTTTAAATAAAATCCCATTGTACAGTATTGAGGGCGATCCCGCAATTATATTTGTTTCCAAGACATCACAATTAACATCCATGGTACTGTCGAACCCGACTTGTGGAAATGTTACTCCTTGACCAGGTGGTAACAAATTTTGTATACAAAACCCCAACATACTCATGATAATTGTATTCTTACAAATACTCAATAACTGATTAATATATCATTAATTAAATGAGGTTTTGTAAAAAGAGTTAACAAAAAGCGGATCAACTCACATTGCTGTCTTAGATTTTCCGTAAGGGTTTCCTGGTGATAATATATAATTTACACAAATGCACACGCGTTAGTATAATAACCCATTTTAACATTAGTAATACCCTCCCCGAGACGGCATTCCAACGACTACGTCGGGCAGAACCACGACAGCCGTTACGGAACCCTAGATCAATCGGGCAGCGTATCTAATACGTATCCAGGGGTTATAATACTTACAACGGAGCAGAACTTCGCTAATTAGGGGGGTATAATACCCATGTATTATCTCTACTATTCAGAAATTAAGATTTAAGAAAAGAAAGTGAGCGATCAGAACTGAAGGCCGATGCCATTCTTATATAGTGCCTGATCTTGACCTTGTCGCGGCCCGCGTAAAACAAAGACAGGGCCTACGCGGCCCGCGTCAAACCTGGTCAACTGCGTAGGGGGTCCGGGTCATCACATAGACTCGACAAGTGTTGGGCCACGTGGCCACACCGGGCTGCGCCATGTTTTTAAGTTCACGCGGCCCGCGTAAGGCTTAAGGGTCCTTTACGCGGCCCGCCTCAACTTAATATTTTCATTTTTTAATTATTTTTAATACTATTTAATGTATTTGAGGCCAGTTTTCACGTATGGGGTGTATTTTAGGACATTTTGGGATATTTTAAAATATATTAGGGTGTCAGAAAATATTCGAGGGTGTCGGTTTATTGAGGGTTGTTATATTTTAGGGTTTACTTTATGTTTATTATTTGATTTGTGACAAGTTAAGTTGTATATGAATTGATTGATAATTGTCTTACATTTGAACTAAATTTGTGAAATGTCGAGTGATGACAAAATTTGACTTTGCAAAATAAGTTTGTGTATTTATGCCTTATCTTTCAAAAGGATTTACTTGTCCGAGGTAACGAAGTGCATTACGGTCCGTTATACGCGATGATAGCAATTAGCACCTAAGCCTCGTGATATCAAAACCGTTAATGACAAATTCATCTAAATCAATTTAAAAATGTGTAGCAACCTTAGGCTTTGCAATTGTTGAACCGGGTGTGAGCCTTATTTTCTAGTTATTGTTACAATCAATTTTCCGTGCAATTGGAAATGTTTAAGTTTTCTTAGTCAAGTAATTTAGTAACAAACTTGACGGTTCAATCTGACATTTCTTTTCAAACAAACAAACAAATTAATCAATTTCGTAGCAAGCTTCATAAAGTGTGACAACATTAACAATCAATCACGTCCATACGCAAATCAGAAACTCTTCGTGGTTCGATCCCTTACTACCACTAACACATTGTTAAAGGTAATTTAGGCATTATAAATATTATATTTGACCGGGGCACCACACTCCGATCAATATTCAAAGTTTTCTTCTCTCTGAATAATTCTCTTTCTTCTTATGTCCCTGTTAAACACCCACAAAACTTCTTCTTCTTTTCTTTTCCGGTGAAACACAATGGACATTGATGACGGGGGTAGCCCAAGATCAAATAAAAAGACTTAAGTACATACACGCTCGAAAGGTTAAATGGTTCGAAGGTTAAAAAGCTGTGAGGTGGGGAAAAGCAATACGGAAACAGTAACCAGTCACATCCTGGGATTGCTTCACCAACCCACCAGCCGCAAAAGCAATGCAGGTCTGCAGAGCACACGCTATTATCCAGGGGTCAAAAGGCTTCAACCCCCGAAAGGGTAAGCCCCTCACTGCAAGCAAGGTCACTAGTCAAAAGCATTCTTCTTTGGGAGATGTCTTCTCCTATATATTTGACACTTCATTTACTTCAAAGGACATTCCTGGCCAGTCCTGTTTCCTTAAATCTCTGGTCATTCGCCAAGAGTACTTGCTTCATTCGAGTTACTCCCTTTCACATCCAACACACACACTCTGTTTGCTCCCTCATCCGAATCTGAATACACTTCAGAGGAGGATCTTCAGCAAACAATAAAAATAAACTAGTGAACCTCCTTCCACGTCTTGCAAACGTGGGGGGACCCCATGACCTGCTTTAGGCAAAGTTGAACCCTTCAACCCTTTTGCCTAACCAGCCCAGCTACTATCCTTGGTCTATTATTTGTTGCATCAACAAGTTGGCGCCCACCGTGGGGCCACGGCGCTATTTCTCCTCAAAAAGACCTAGTAGTGTAGCTCTCTTCACTTAAAATCACCATGTCTGAAAGTGGATCCCCAGGAGAAGTAAATCAGGTTCCAAACACGGGTAGTAGCCAAGCTCATGTGGCTATACCAACTTCTTTCTCAACTCCGGGGAGCACTCCTGAGTTTCTCGCTTTCAACACACCAACTCCGTCCAGATCTGGAGTTCCTTCTCCCAATGTTGGTGTCTCTGACACCCCAGCATGTGGCACTTACCCCTGAGGGTGTTGCCAACAATTTCCTTGAGTTAAGGTCTCTCCTCAACCAATATGTGAGTAGAGAAAGAGACAAGGGAGTAAGGATTAGCCTAGACTATGACTAGCCGGAACCAACATTGTCTCCCGGACCTCCTATCCCTCCTTTTACAACTAGGAATGAGGCTGGTCCCAATAATCCTCTAAACCCCAATCCATATCTATCCACAATGACGAATCCTACAGTACATCCCATCTTCTCTTCCCAACCAATTACAAGTGGTGCTCCTTTGGGGCATGAGCTAACCCTTGACCAGCTCCTACAGTCCCCAGTAACACGCCTTCCGGCCTCTACAACAACTTCGTGGGAACAAGCTCTATCCGTGCTCCCTTTGGCACGAAGTGCTGTTATGAGCACCCCCCTTGGAGTAAGCTGCTCAGTCGCACCCGGAAGCCTTCAAGGTTTCAACCTCATGCCCCCAATGATGGCCCAGATGATGGCCTGCTTCCCGTGGCAACACTTTATTAATCAAGTGCTGGCCACTCAGGGAAACAACGGTAACGACAGTAACGTGGGTGCAAGGGCTGAAGAATACTTGGCCAAACCATATAAGCCAAGCAACCTTTCATGCTTTTCACAGCAAATAGTTGATTATAATTTTCAAGCAAAGATCAAGATGCCTCCTCACATCAAAACGTACGATGGGACGGAAGATCCTGAGGGCCATCTTCAGATCTTTACCGGTGCAGCAAGGATTGAGAAATGGTCAAACGCTGAATGTTGCCTAATGTTCATGCAAACCCTTGTTGGATCAGCCAGGATCTGGTTCAACGACTTACCTGCTCGAAGCGTTCGAAGCTTTGACGACCTCAGCAAGGGTTTTATGGCCAATTTCTCCCAACAAAGGCGATATATCAAAGACGCAACAGTAATCTTCCAGATAAAACAACGTGATGATGAAAGCCTTCGAGCGTTCATTGAACGATACAAGAAGGAAGGTCTAACTTATGTAGGGGCGGGCGAGAAAATCCCTTGCTGGTTTCATGAATGCCATCACATCCAAATATCTCACAAGAGATTTCAACAAATCCCTGCCCAAGACCTTGGAAGAAGCTCTCGAGAGGGCTGAAGCCCACATCCGGGGAGAGGAGGCAGTAGACATTAAAGAGCAAAGGAAAAGAAGATCCAGCTGGCAAAGCAATAGTCCAGCTATAAAAAGGGGAAACTTCAACTCTTATAACAGGCAACCAAAGGGTTCAGACCATCGAAGGTTTGAAGGCCGGAACCCTTCAAGCAGGGAGAAAGGCATGAGTTTCACACCCCTCACAAAGACCCCTCAAGAAATCCTCACAACTGAAGAAGTCAAGAAAAACTTTCGGCCTCCTAGGCCTCTCCCCAAAAGCAGGAAAAATGAGAACTCCACACAGTATTGTGAGTTTCATGAAGAGAAGGGCCACCACACCAATGATTGCTTCCAGCTCAAGAAAAGAATTGAAGATGCTGTTAAGTCCGGAGAACTCGCTCATTTAGTAAAAGGGGTACGGGACAAAATGGCTAAAGGAAAGGGCAAGGAAGTCAATATGGTGGATTTTGATGGAAGGGTTCCTCACAAGAGACAGCGGTTGGAAGCTTGGGAGCTTCAGTGTGTTTGCTTCCCCCCAAAAGAAAAAGACCCTCTTTCAAGCCCTCTTATGGTAGAAGCTACTGTGGGAACGTCGCAAACGTATAGGGCATACATAGACACTGGGGCAGCCACTGAAATCATGTTTGAGAAATTCTTCAACCGTTTGAGTAATGAAGAACGTTCAAGGCTTTAACCCTCTGGAACCTTCATAAAAGGTATTGCCGATATACCCCTTAAGCCTTTAGGGCAACTGACACTTGATGTTCATTTCAGCGAAGGACAGAAGGAAAGAATTCAACCACTCACCTTTGTGGTTATCAACATTCCCTCGAATTATGACGTGATCATCGGTAGGCCAGGACAGTGTGCATTCTACATGGCTGTGTCTGTTGGCCATGACACTGTCAAATTCCCCACCGAGAAGGGAATAGCAACCCTTCAACCTTCCCAGGAAGCCTACATGGTTGAAGGTGAGAGCTCCAAAAGTGAAGATGACAGGCAAAGGCTTGCTATAAATCCTAAGTACCCCGATCAGATAATAAGGGTCAATCCAAGTCTTTCACAAGAAACCATGTCATACCTTGAGAAGCTGTTGAAACATTACAGTGATGTCTTCGCCTGGTGCCCCGAAGACATGACAGGCATCCCTCGGAACATTGCTTGCCAAGAAAAGAAGTTTAGCACCCGAGAGAAGCCTGGCTGCTTGCCAAGAAGTTGAAAAGCTTGTGTCAGCAGGCATTCTTCGAGAAGTCAAGTACCAATCATGGGTTGCAAACTCGGTTATGGTCAAGAAACCAGACAACTCTTGGAGGATGTGTATAGATTTCAAGGATCTTAACAAGGCTTGTCCGAAGGATTGCTATCCACCACCGGAAATTGATCTCAAGGTTGATTCACTCACCGGTTACCCTTTCAAATGCTTTCTTGATGCTTACAAAGGGTATCACCAAATACTCATGAAAGAAGAAGATGAAGAGAAGACAGCATTCCACACTGATAAAGGAATCTTTTGTTACCGAAAGATGCCTTTTGGACTCAAGAACGTTGGAGCAACCTACCAACGTCTAGTAGACAAAGCCTTTGCAAGCCAAATTGGTAAAAACATGGAGGCATACGTCGATGACTTGGTGATCAAAAGCAAGACGTAGTATCAAATGCTCGACGACATTCAAGAAACTTTCAAGAATCTCAGAAAGGTTAACATGAAGCTCAACCCTGAAAAATGCTCATTTGGGTTTGAAGAAGGAAAGTTCTTGGGTCACATTGTTGGGAAACAAAGCATCAAGGCTAACCCAAACAAGGTGAAAGCTGTTCTCGAAACCAAACCACCAAAAACCAAGAAGGAGGTTGAAAGCTTAAACGGGAAACTTGCAGCCTTGAAGCGTTTTACCTCCAAGTTGGCTGAAAGATCTCTACCCTTCTACAAAACGCTCAAGAATTGTTCTGATAAGAAGGACTTCAAATGGACTGATGAGGCTGAAGAAGCCTTCAACCAGATGAAAAAAACACCTTGCTTCTTTACCTAACATTGCGGCTCCGGAAACGGGGGAGTTAATCTCAGTGTACCTTTCAGTCGCTGAGGAAGCCATAAGCGCGGTCCTCACCATTGAGCGAGAAAAGGCCCAGGTACCCGTTTATTTCTTCAGCAAAACTCTAAAATTGGCTGAAACCAAATATCCTCCTCTTGAAAAGCTTGCCCTAGCCCTAGTTCAAACAGCTAGAAGGCTTCGAAGGTATTTCCAAGCACACCCTATACAAGTGGTCACCGACCAACCCATTAAGAGTGTGCTTGAAAAACCAGAGAACTCGGGAAGGTTGGCCAAATGGGCAGTGGAACTAGGTGAACATAACATCACCTACGTCCCACGAAAAGCTATCAAAGCCCATGTCTTGGCTGATTTCATTGTAGAAGTCCCAAACCAAGCAGTCACTGAAGTAAACACTACCACCGCTGAACCCTCCAACCCTGAAGCCTGGAAGCTTTTTACCGATGGGGCTTCAAGCGTTGAAGGGTCAGGGGCTAGACTAATTTTGATCAACCCAGAATGGTTGGAATTCACATATGCTCTTCGTTTTGATTTTCAGACTACCAATAACGAGGCTGAATACGAGGCACTAATCATCGGTTTAAGGCTGGCCAAAGAGATGAAGGTCCAGAAGCTTGAAGTATTCACAGATTCGTTACTAGTCTCTAGCCAAGTAAACGATAGATATGTTGCCAAAGAACCAAGCATGAAAAAATACAAAGAAAAATCCAAGGAGCTGATGAAAACCTTTCAAACGTGCAACATCAAACAAATCCCCAGATCTCAAAACAAAAAGGCTGATGCCTTAAGCAAGCTGGCATCTCTCACTTTTGCCCACCTCACCAAGAAGGTGTTGGTAGAAGTGTTGAAAGCTCCATCAATCGATGAATTGGAAGTTCAAGACATAATCACCGAGGAAGGTCCAAACTGGATGACTCCTATCAAAAAGTTCCTAAAAAATGGTGAACTACCCAATGATCAAGTAGAAGCTGAAAGGGTTAAAATCAAGGCAAGGCAGTACGTGCTGCAAGGAGAAACCCTTTACAAAAAGGGTTACCTTGCTCCCTTGCTAAGATGTGTTGGTCCTGAGCAAAGTAAGTATTTGATCAAAGAGATTCACGAAGGCATATGCGGAGCTCATTTTGGAGCTAGGTCGGTGGTTGCAAAACTGATGAACCTTGGGTATTTCTAGCCCTCAATGCATCGTGACACCACTGAACAATGAAGGAAATGTGATGCTTGCCAGATTCATGCACCAATCCCAAAAAGTCCCAAACATGACCTTGTACCAATAACCTCGGCATGGCCATTCCATAAATGGGGAATGGACATTGTTGGTCCATTCCCCCCAAGCAAAGGAGGAGTAAAATTCTTGCTGGTGGCAATAGATTATTTCACCAAGTGGCCCGAGGTTAAACCACTTGCAAAGATCATGGGCAAACAGATCATCGACTTTGTTTGGGAGAAAATTATTTGTCGTTATGGGTTACCGGGAGTAATTGTCACTGACAATGGAAAGCAATTTGCCGAGAAGCCTTTCAGCGTTTGGTGCAAAGAATACAGAATCAACCAGGTTTTCAGCTCAGTGGCTTACCCGCAATCAAACGGTCAGGTTGAAAGAACGAATCGGAGCATAGTGGAAGGTATCAAGACAAGATTGGGAAGATACGAAAGCAACTGGCTTGAAGAATTGCATAGTGTTCTATGGGCAATAAGAACGACCGAAAAAACAAGCCATAAGAAAACACCCTATAGCTTGGTATTTGGGTCCGAAGCCCTGATCCCCGCCGAAATAGGAGTTGTAACCCAACGAATCGTCAACATGGATCCTGAAACAAACCAAAATGAGACCATGTTGAATTTACAACTCCTAGAGGAAGCACGAGATCAAGCTGCAATTCAAGAGGCCAAATACAAGCAACAAATGGAAGCCTACTACAACAAGAAAGTCAGGAACGAACGTTTCAAGCCAGGGGACCTGGTCCTCAGAAACAATGAAGCTAGCAAAAAAGAAAATCAAGGAAAGCTTGGCCCAAAATGGGAGGGTCCATATACCATCCTCGAAGCACACAAGGGTGGATCCTACAAGCTAGCAGATTCAGAAGGAAAAAGGCTTCCAAGGCATTGGAATGGCAAAACCCTGAAAAGGTTCCATGTTTAGACAGGAAAAAATGGTTTGTATCAAAATGTATTCCGAGAACAGCACTATGAATACCTTTTGTAAAAAGCAAGTATTGCTTGAATGAATGAAGTTGTTTTATCAAACTTGTCTTTCTATCCTAAGAACAGGTTGAGAACCTAGCAAAAAACTCCATGGCAAGGGCCATGTAAGGGGATGAGCTCCCAGGCCACATCGCTCAATAGGTTCAAGGGTTGAATGAACCTATATAAGGGGTGAGTTCCTAAATCAATAAAACTCCATGAGACTTATTAAGTAAAAACAGAATTGTCTCATAGACGGGTTTGAACAGCCTACACCAAATGTTCCTTAAGCCTTAGAAAAACAACCAACAAACAGGCTTACGAGATCAAACAAAACATGAAAATAAAAAGGATAGGTGCTATGTCTTCCTGTTAAAAATACCAAGGCTAAGTGACTGCAGCACTGAACCCTTTAAGGTATAAAACACATAAAGACAAAGCAAACTTAACAAAGACAAAGTTACCAAAAGACAAAAATAATCTAAAGGATGATACAACTTGAACAAAAAATTAATACATACAAGCCAAGTCAAGTCACTAAACTAAGAAGCCTTCAAGGCTTCAAGCGACCTAGGTGACAACTAGAAACCTCAAAGGTTTCAACCTACCTACGAATAGCCAAAAGGCTTAAAAGGTTGAAGCCAACCAAACTGCCTTAACAAAATAGGCACAAGTATAAAAGCATAACACAAAGAAAATAGTTAAACATAATATCATACCAAAGAAAGTCCCGAAAGACTTTCAAACACTAGTGACTTGCAAGTTTAGACATTGTTTAAACGGCCATACAGGCCTAAAACACAACCAACAGGAACCTTAAGGGTTCCTAGAAACCTAATATTGTTCAAAGTTAACATTACAAACCACAAATTGTTTTTTTTAGTGCTAAGAAAGATACGAATTAAGCATCAACAGAGGACTTGGAAACCCCGGAACCGTCACCTTTGACCTTCTTTGCTTTCTTCGGCTTCTTAGCTTTCACACCTCCATCACCACCTACCGCTGAAACCTCCAAGCTTGCATCCTTTAGAGCATCCAGTTGACCTGAAAGGGTGTCATCACTATCTCCCGAGTAGGATCTCTTCCTTGAAAGAGAACCCAAGATCTCAGCACAGACCTTTTCATTAAGGCCCTCCGGTTTTAAGTCCTGCAACACATTAAGAGGCTTACCAAAACAAGCAGAAACCTGATGAATGTAAGGGTAAGACAGCCTCTCCATTTGTTCAACGGAGCCTTTGAAAATATTAGAAGCCTCGGGACGAAACAAGGGAGACTGTTCCAAAGGATGGCCGGATTCATGAAGCTTATAACCAGCAATGAGGCCTTGGTGTTTCCCCAGGTTGAGCAACTTAGTATAAACTTCACCAAGGGCAAAGTTGAATTCCTTGGAGTGTAGAAGGTAAGTAACAACCTGTTGGAAACCCTGCTCAATTAACCATTGATTGTCAATGGTAGATCGGGCAACTGAAGCTTTCAACCCCTCCTTTTCCTCATCAAAAGCCCGCTGTTGAACAAATAAAGTTTCCCTGTCAGCCTTAAGCTTCAACCGATCAGCCTTAAAGCTCTTCTTCAAGTCACTCATTTCAATCTCGTGCACCCTAGTCAGCTCACTAACCTTTTTGTCCCACGCCGCTTCTTTCTCAGCAAACCCATCTATCTCCTTCTTCATCGCAGCCATTGAAGATTTCATCTTATCCTTCTTCTTAGAAAACTCTTCATATTACTGCATCCTCTTACGAAAACGAGCAATACCTTGAGGAAGCATAGCAGCAAGGTTGCAGGTGCTCAAATTCATGCGGGATAACATCAAATCATCATCCATCCCAGCAATAGTATCGTGAACTGAAGGAGGAGCAATGTGACTCAGAGCATCTTCACAAACAGCAGCATCCTTGAAGCTGTCGTCATTCTTCACCGACCAACCCGGCACATAAACTCCATCCGGATCCAACCCTTCAACATCCCTGCTTGAAGAACCCTGAACAGGGGTAGCAATAACCTTTTTGGCTGAAGCCTTCTTACCATGAACAACCAGTCCCTTTTCCTTTTCAGCACCCGCCTCAACACCTTGATCTTCCGAAGCTTCAATATCATCACTCAAATCCACTGGTTCAGTAGAAGTGGATTGAGGTCCAGCCTTCAACAAACGACGGGAAGATCGACGGGTTGAAGTCTTGGGAGCATGAGACTTAGAGAAACCTTTAACATTGGAAGCACTAATATAACCAGAGCCCTCAAACCTATGCTCAGCAGTCCTAACCACAACATTTTCACCAGGAACAGATGGGACATCCCCAAACACAACATCAGAAGTGTCGTCACTCTTAATGAAATCCAGGGCAGACATGACTGCAAATGATAAAAAAACAAAAACACATAAGACATAAGTCAAGAAAAATGCAAAGAGGGTAAAAAAGAAAAACGCATACCCATGCCACTTCTCATTAGAACCGGATCTCGATCGCCATTTCCCCAAATTTTACTAACCCCTAAAAGAACTAGCAAATGATCAGGGAAGGGACGAACCCTCGAAGGGCATTCCCGTATGGCTTTGAGAAAAACATTATTCAACTCAGATTCAGAGGGCTCTGGATCATTGAGAACGGCATCCGGGTGCCTCCACACCATTTTGAATGGGACAATAGAATCGGAAACCCAGAAAAAGCGATCCTTCCAAGTCCCAAGTGTTGCAACCATGGACGAAATAAGGCAAGAATCAACCTTGGATGTTTCAAAGGTGAACCAATCGCCATTTTTGGCCAAACGAAAAAACCAGCGAAAAAGCAACAATGAGGGATCATATCCAAGGGCACGGCACAAAACCTCAAAATGTAAAACCATAGCCATGCCCTTCGGATGAACTTGCCCAAAGGAAATCCGATAATATTCTAACAGATTCAAAACAAAGAGAGAAAAGGGATAACGAAGATTCGAAAACTCAAAGTGACGACAATAAAGAGCAATCGAACCAGAGGTCGGTTTATCAACAGGAACATCACAAGCAGGAGCAGTTGGTTTAAACATTTTATCAATACCATATTCCACACAAAATAAGTCTACATCTTCTTGTGTTAATCGGGAAAAGGATTTTGCTAAATCCTTACGAGCACCCATTTTTGAAAGAAAATACGAAGAATGTAAGGAAAATGCAAAGGAAACCGAAACTAACCTTGGAGAAGAGGAAAGAAATCACAGGGAAGGAACTTGATGGAACTATGTGGAAAGTGAATGAAAAAATGTAAATATAAAAGAAAATAACCTAAAATAGGGGTGATAATTGCAAACAGTAACTTCTGCAAAAACCGCCACCCTATGAACTGCCACACATCAATCAAATCGGTTGTCAGTTATTTAAAATTCAAATATTAACTGCCTACAACCCTTTAAGCCTTCAAGCATTGAACCCTTGAAACCTTCAGGCAATAAAATACATGTACAAAAGTCAGAAGTCTTTGAGCTCATTCCCCAAAAACCTCTGACTTGGGGGGCTGATGACGGGGGTAGCCCAAGATCAAATAAAAAGACTTAAGTACATACACGCTCGAAAGGTTAAATGGTTCAAAGGTTAAAAAGCTGTGAGGTGGGGAAAAGCAATACGGAAACAGTAACCAGTCACATCCCGGGATTGCTTCACCAACCCACCAGCCGCAAAAGCAATGCAGGTCTGCAGAACACACGCTATTATCCAGGGGTCAAAAGGCTTCAACCCCCGAAAGGGTAAGCCCCTTACTGCAAGCAAGGTCACTAGTCAAAAGCATTCTTCTTTGGGAGATGTCTTCTCCTATATATTTGACACTTCATTTACTTCAAAGGACATTCCTGGCCAGTCCTGTTTCCTTAAAACTCTGGTCATTCACCAAGAGTACTTGCTTCATGCGAGTTACTCCCTTTCACATCCAACACACACACACTGTTTGCTCCCTCATCCGAATCTGAATACACTTCAGAGGAGGATCTTCAGCAAACAATAAAAATAAACTAGTGAACCTCCTTTCACGTCTTGCAAACGTGGGGGGACCCCACGACCTGCGTTAGGCAAAGTTGAACCCTTCAACCCTTTTGCCTAACCAGCCCAGCTACTATCCTTGGTCTATTATTTGTTGCATCAACAGACATCCTAACCTTGGGAAGAATTTCGTAATGTTTTGGCAAGACGGTTGTCTGTTCTTGCCAGAATGTACCTTTAACTCCCATTCGACTTTAGCACTGCCTTTTGCCTTATAGAACCTTCTATGCAGAAGATGAGTGTCTTCAATCTGACTACTACGTCATTTGTTATAAATCTGGGGCATTTCAGTATTGTTGCGTTTCGTGTCATTATGGAAGCACACCACCAAGCTCCGGACTTTCGTATTGCAAGTTGTGGTTTGTATGTGGTGGTGTTGTCTGTTGCCATAGTTTTATGTCTTGGCTTCATTTCATATTCATTTGGTTGCAGGTAGCCAATAAAGTGAATCATTTAAAACGATTCTACAGTTTCTGCATACTCTTGATCAGTAAATCTACATCTTTGGTTAACACAGCAAACATTATAGTGTCCATAACTAATTTCCCCAACCACCATGCCCTTGCACTGGCTTTGTAGGTAACACTCACAATTTGTCTGAATATTGTATAATTTGTGTGTGATTTATAGTTATAACTGAATAATCGTTTTTTGTCTAACTAGAGTATGGTTAATTAATTTCTTGTTAACAATATTGGATAGGTCTTGTTAATTTGTGGGTGATTTAATTTTCTTCACGTTTGTCTAGATAGGATAGGGTTTATTAATTTCTTGTTAATTTGTGTTTGATTTAAATTTATCATTATTTAATTGTGGTTTGTCAAGTTTTATTGATTTGCGCGATTTAATATACAACTAGAAAATAGATCTAGTGCAACTTTTTTAAAGTAACCTTTTTAATTAAGTTGTATTTGACTTTAATGCAACTTCATTGAGTATAAAGGTTGTATTAGAAGATGATCTAATGCAACATTTTTATTAAAAGGTTGAAAATTAAATTAAAAACCAGGCGTGGGGCGGGCTTGAGGAACGATGTGGCGGCCTCCTATTCGTTGTCCACCGCCATGTCATAGCGGGTTTGAATTTTAAATTCCAACCGTTTGGCCAAGCCAAGCGGTCACCCCAACCCCCAACATCCCCTATAAATGTAACCCCAAACCCCACCGGCTACCCCATCCCAAACCGTCGTTGTCCACCGCTACCCCACCGGCTACCCCAACCATAACCCACTTGATCCCACCAACCCGCTACACCAACCCAAAGAAGATGGCCTCTTGGGCCCACGAAGAAGAATTGGCTCTCGTCACAAGCGTCGTTGACGCTATGAAGGGCCGGCAACCCGACCAAACATGATATTGGCCGGAAGCATTCGCAAGCTACCGACATAACGTCGTACACGACCGGCACAACCTCAACGCGTGCCAACATAAATGGCGCGAGCTACGACCCAAGCTCGATCGTTCCAAGGCCTACTACGAAGCCGTTCCGAGCGGCGAGTTAAGCCACGAGGACCGGGTGGCGGTGGCGAACATTGAGTTTCGAGGCAAGGAGCGAAAGGCGTTCGACAAGCTCGCCCTTTTTGAAATTTACCTAACGCTCTAGGTTTTTTATTTTGTAATTTTTAGGAATTATGTAATTTTTAGGATTATGTAATTTTTAAAATTTAATAAAATTTTAGGTTTTTTTTTATAAATGTTGTGTGAATTTTTTAAATTTTTTTAATAACCTGCCAACCCAAGCGGTGCACCCACGCCCCGCCATACCCCACGGACACATCACTAGACGGTGGGGGGGGGGCTCGAACTCTACGTGTCAACTCATGCCCCCAACCCAAGCCCCACCATACCCCACGGTATTCAACTTGGGTTGTAATTTCAAGTCTAAGTTTATATATATATATATATAGGGCAAGGATATATATGAAACCATTTTTTAGTAAGAAAACAAAGGAAACCCAATTGTGACCATTGATCTTGATGATCTAATGGTTGAGGAAATAACTAGCATTATTGAATTAAATAAATTGCAATGTTTATCTTCATATGTAGTTTAAAGGGTATTTGGGTAAAAACACAATGAAACAAGGTACATAGAATATATTAAAAAAATGTGAAGCTTGTCCTCTTATTCTCTTTCTTCTGTACAAGTCACCATCATCATCATCATCATCATCCATTCTCTCTCTCTTCATGTTTCAAAATAAACACCAAGAACACACACAAGTGTGTGTGAGAGAAGCATGCCTAAATCGTTGTTTTTTAAGAAAGAGAAACACAAAAAACACACACACAAGTGTGTGAGAGAAAGAGAAACAAGATTCTCCATCATCTTTATCAAGAACACCAAGATGTGTGAGAGAGAAGCGGGCCTGAAATCATTCGGTTTCATGAGTTTTTAGAGAGAGAAAGTTGTTGGAAAACCAAAACCAAAACCAAAACCAAGAACACACACAAGTTTGAAAGAGGGAAGCAGGTCAGAAATTCATTTGGTTGCATGCGTTTTTAGAGAGAGAAAGTTGTTAGAACACCAAGAACACACACGTATGAGAGAGAAGCAGATTTGAAGATGAACATGAGAGAGAAGCAGATTTGAAGATGAACATGAGAGAGAAGCAGATTTAGAGAGAGGAACAACAATCTTCATCGTGTTCGTCTCGAACACCAAGAACACACGCACAAAGTGGTCTAGTAATGGTAAATGTTTATGTAGTTACAGGTTTTTGTTTTTGTATTAAAATCATTTTTATTTTTTGATATTATCAGTTGTTATTAACTTATAAATCTATATCTTTTTAAATGTTGAAATGTTATTTTAGATGAGTTGTTAGTTATCTTGTATAAACTTCACTCCGATATCACATTTTCATTACCTTTTAGAAAGTCCATAATTTAATAGTTGATGATCTCGTTCATTTTATATATAAAAGTTGTTCTTTTTGCTGCTACATATGTTGTAACAATGTTACACGTGTTTCTTATGTTAAAACCAGCCCTTTCTTGGACACAAAAGGGGCTACACATGTGTAACACATGTTTGTAACGTGTGTTACACTGGAGGGTAACACATCTAAAACAATTGTTGTGGGAGCACAACTGTCCAGTCTAGAAAACAAAAACAAAAGCTATACGACGGCAAACAAATACGAAAGGTTGTGCTAACATATGTTACATGTTTGTTTAGTGCTTGCAGCGAGGGAGTTGGTTCCACCGGATAGTAGTTGTTTGAAGTGTATGGTAACTGTTTACATATGTAACCTTTTTTGGGTGGTTTTACTTAGTTTTTTTTTATGTGTGAAATGATGCAGATAAAAACTCAAAATTTGGGGAGTCTTCAAGTTCAGGGCATAATTGGGTAGAAGGTAACTAGTGTTAGTTATGTTACTACTATTTTTTTAATTAGTAGATTAAAAATACTGGACTATAACTTGTGTTATTACGACTTGACCATAGCAGTTGCAGCCAAACGAGAAGGGATCTTGGCAGGAAGAAAGATAACCACAATATCGGATGCGACAAAAGGTGGCCATAAAGCGAAAGAAGGTATATGGAGAAACCGATGAATAAGGGGAACAAGAAGTCAATGAAGGGCAGGTGGTGGGTACCTTTGATGTTGTACAGAAGTTACCCTCTAGTGTAACACATGTTACAAACATGTGTTACATATGTTCAACCCCTTTGTTACCAAAAAACGGGGATGCACATATGTAAGCCATGTTTTGTAACTTATGTTACACTAGAGGATAACACATCTATGATCATTTTTGGATCATTTGTATATATTTAAGTCTGTATAAACCTACAACATCGATACCCCCCTAAAAGGTTACACATGTTACGACAGAATGGGAAATATGTAGCAGCGTTCAATACTGTTGTTTCACTCTATAGTGTGTGACATGGCGTTTGTCAGCAAAACATATAACTTGTAAGGTGATACGGCTGTATCTTTGAAACATGTTTACCTATAAGTACTTACATGTTACATGTTGTATCTTTAAAACATGTTTAAACTGGAAACTAGAAACACTTACAAAGTATAAAGCAGAGTTACACAAGATGTAAGATGTGTAAACTGGAAACACTTGTGTAACATTTCGGTGTAACACATGTTACAGGTTGTATCTTTAAAACATGTTTACCTATAAGTACTTACAAAACATAAAGCAGGGTAGGAACATAACTTTTAAGGATGTTACACACGTTGTAGAGAAGATGTTACATGTGCACACACAACTAACATGTGTAACATGGCGACAGGTGTCATGTGTGATCTTTTTTTGTTACCCTAGGGTGCTAAACGTATTATAGCGTTCATAACACACGTAAACTTATACTAACATCCGTCCCTATGTCCACAGATGATCTAGAACATACTCCATGTTACCATCTTTACGAGTATCTAATGGCACTAAATTGTGGACACTATTGTTGTTAAATCATACGTCACTCTGGAAGAACTTCTTGCCATGTGTAAGACTTATGACCAATAAGTTGGGTTCAATGTAAAAAAATATACATTAATGCAGTTTTTTTATCTACTAATAACATTGTTAATAACAGGTCTAGGTACATATGTAACATGAAGTGTATCGTTTGTCCCTTTAATTTGTTACACTAGTCTCATATACTTATCTTCCACACTTCTACTACGACTTTGTTGTATCTGATGGGAAGTTGAAGGCTGTGTTTTTGGCTGATGAGATATCCAAGCTAAACTACAAGGCTTTTGGCGATATGCTAGCATTCGATGCTACTTACCAGACAAACAAGTTAGTAGATATATTACATATGTATCATACTTACCTAATATATGGTTACGCATGTAGCTCTTATGTTACAACCTTTTCTGTTACTTCAAAACAATAAGCAATTGTAACATGTGTTACATGTGTTACACATCTGCATTCTTTAAATTTCTGACAGTTGTACATGTGTTACACATGTAGCCCTTATCCTAAGGGGTTTTGAAAAAAAAGATAAATTCATTGTTACTTCAAAACAATGGGCAATTCTAGGATGTGTTACACATATTAGAATTGTCCATTGTTTTGAAAAAAGATTCCTTCATTGTTACTTCAAAACAATATGCTTTGCTCCTTGATAACCATCTTCATCTTGAACACAAAACATCAATTCACCTATGAACAAAACAAGTACATCGGTATATGTTATAACATGTGTAAAGTTTTGTTGTAACACGTGTAACAACTATATGTAACATGTGTAATGTGGCTATACATGTGTTACCACTCAAATATAACACAAGTTACAAACATGTGTTACATATGTGCAGCCCCCTTTGTGTCCAAAAAGGGTTGGGGTAACTATAAATAACATGTAATATATGTATCTAATTATCCCACAAAAAGACACTACTTTTTATTTTTAAAATAAACGAGATATTATGAATAAATTATGAAGTTTCTAAAGGTAACACATGTTATAACATATAGGATAAACAAAAGCCCCAAACAAGCAACATATAGGGGCTTGCACATATGTAACACATGTTTGTAACTTGTGTTACACTAGAGTGGTAACACATGTATAACATGTGTTACGTGTTACACATGTGTAAACTTTTTGTTGTAACACATGTAACATGCCTATACATGTGTTACCGCCTAGTATAACACAAAAAACAATTAGTATTCAGATCAAAAGCCCCAAACAAGCAATCAAACTAACAAAAACAGTTACTGTTCAGATCAAAAGCCTCAAACAAGCAACCAAACCAAACACAATTTTTTTTTTGTAAAATAAACGAGATCATCAACGATTATATTATGGACTTTTTAAATGTAACTAATATATAACAGCAACAACAACAATCATTATCTCAATTCTAAATTTTTTTAATACATTTAAAATAAAAAAAATACCCAACAAACTATCAAATCTATTTTACTAATACACACACAAAATCATTCAACTTTTACCAAATAAATAAAATTAAGACATGGAACCAGTCCATGTCATACTTGTGAGTATGTTCTTTGTGTTCTAACAAGTTTTTCTCTCAACCAAAACCCATGTAACCAAACGATTTCTGACCTGCTTCTCTCTCACACAATTGTGTGTGTTCTTGGAGTTCTAAGAACTTTCTCTCTCTAAAACCCATGAACCAAATGATTTCTGACCTGCTTCTCACTCACACGCTTGTGTGTGTTTTTGGTCTTTGTGTTCCAATAACTTTCCCTCTCTAGAAACTCATGCAACCAAACGATTTCAGCCTGCTTCTTTCTCACACACTTGTGTGTGTGTTCTTGGTGTTCTTCATGAACACGATGGAGAATCTTGTTTCTCTTTCTCTCACACGCTTGTGTGTGTGTTTTTGGTGTTTCTCTTTCTTTAACAATAACGATTCAGGCTTGCTTCTCTCACACACACTTGTGTGTGTGTTCTTGGTGTTTATATTGAAACATGAAGAGAGAGAGAGAGAGAGAGAGGATGAGAGAATGGATGATGATGGTTTGATGGTGAATGTACAGAAGAGAGAGAATGAACAAGATGAAGAAAGAACAATGGAGTTTTGAAAAAGAAATGATTTCTAAGAAGATAAGAAGTACAAAAAGGTGATGGATGATGGGTTGGGGTATAATCGAGTGTGGATGGTGGGGAAATGTGTTGGTTGGTGAAAAATAGAAAGCACATTCTTCAAAGAAAAGAACAAAAAGACCAAAATACCCTTAAAGCATGGGTTTGGATGAGGTGATGTGGATGAATGTGGTCCACATATTCTAGTTTGCTAAGTTTTCTCAATAAAATTGGTTTTCTCCATATACTTACTATATATATATATATGTACTTTTACGGTGTTTTACAAAATCCGTTTGGTTGTAAAAAAAAGTTAATAATAATAATCTAAGCTAACTATATTATATTATATAATAAATAAAAAGTTAAACAGTTCCTCACCATTGAAAAAAGATTATTGGATTTTATCATTCTTAACTACTGGGTATTTGCCGTTGACACCCTCAACTATCACTTTGACTTCCATCACTTCCAACTTAACACTTTGTGTGTTGTGTCACCCCACAGGTGAACAATTCTTAGTGTTTGACTAGTGTTATTAGTGATATTAGGTTAGCATTTTGTGAATTACTAATGACTACAGGTGCATCTGCTCCTAAAAAACAAAAGGGGAGCCAAAAACCACTCAACCTGAGTGACAAAACACACAAAGTGTTAAATTGGGAGTGGTGGGAGCCGAAGTGATAGTTTGGAGTAACGACAGCCAATACCTAATAGTTAATGGTAATAAAATCCAACGACCCTTGAAAAAAGCTAATACGTTGCATTGTTTCAAGGTAGCAATTTATCACGAAGTAAATTCCCAACTCGCGTGCAGCTCTTAGTCTTCTGCTAAGATCAACCTTGAACCAACTAGCAACTCGATTCTATGACTTAGAAAAAAGGGAACAAAGGGATACTTTGAAAGCTAGAGAACTTTGTGTACAAGGGAATTTTGGTTACTACTTTGAGGTGATTTGCAAATGAGGCAATATCATATATTTATACTTGTTGCCTAGCATTCTAGATCATTCATGATCTAGAGAATTCCAAGTATAGAATATTACAAATATCTATGATATATATAAGGAACATTCTAGTAATTATATCCTTAATATCTTGGATATTTTGATGGAATTCTCTAGGCCTTTCTTGATGTTTTTAGGGCTGGCCGAATTTTCTAAGCCAAAATCAGCCTTGAAATAAGTCTAGAAGCTTGTAGAATTTTCCAGAATCTCCGAGCAAGAGATTTGAAATTTAGCAGGCTGTGACATTTTCCCTAACCTAATCCATCGATATCCTCGTGAAGCCTTCATGGTACTTCTTGATCTCTTCTCTGAACTGTCATAATGCATATTTAGTTTCCCAACTAGCTTCGTCATATAGCAGGTTCTTCCACTTAATTAAGTACTCTTTGTAACTGGGAACTGTATGACATTGGATGGTTCAGCCGGATATGATATCGATAACCTCTCGATTAAATTTTGGCACAACTAATGTTGGTGCTCGTTTAGAACACCTCGCGATCTAAGTCTTCCATGTCGACATGATAAGGCCTAAACCAGGTGGTTCTTCAACTTGGGCGGAATTTGAAGTCGATATGAGACTTTGCCAACTCAAGCAATCACCAAGAATGGGCCTTCAAATTTTCTTTACAAGTCCCTTATGTACACCCCTTAAGGACTTGAATTGTTCAGGCAAAAATTTTACCATAAGTTGGCCCCCGACTTGAAATTCAACATGTCACCTCTTATTGTCTGCCATTTCTTTATCTTTTTTGTCGTCTTATCCAAGGATGTTCGCGCCAAGTCTGCATGTTCATGCGTATCATTTAACATAAAAACCAAATATATAGAGAGAATAAAAGAAAACAAAGAAAACTAAGGTGAGTCGTGAACTCACACTAATAAATTCTAATAATAACATAGTCCAATATGTATAATATCAACCTTGATAAACTTAGGCTTTTGTTTGTGTAGATGTGGGACCAAATTTTGCTACGAGTGCGGAAAACAGTTATGTACCCATTGCCCGTGGCAGAGGACTACATATATATTCGTTGGTGTATTTGCATAATTTGCAGTTTTTTATGGTAATAAGGTCATGTATAGTGGTAACACCACATAACCCCTGATGGGGGTTATGTGACAAATGGCCAAACAAATTCAAGAAAGGGGTTTTGTGGGGTGGGGGTATATCACTAGTGTGTGTAGTGGTAACACCACATACCCATCATTACTCAATTTTCTTAATTTTTTTTATTTTTCATTTAGTCTCTATTTTTTTTATTTTTTACAAATAACATTTCATTACATTTAAAAACATTACAATTGTTAGTACATTTATGTCTATCGCCTTCGTCAATCCGAGCCGTAGCAAGAAACAGAAGAAAACGAGTTGTTATAATGTAATAACTAGACAAAAAGCAAGGTGGCAATATTGTAATTAATGAGAAATCTCATTAAAAGCCAAGGCCTATAAATAGGAGCTTTATGTTTAGATTAGAGACTTTTGGCTCATTTGTGTTTTGGAGCTTTCTAGATCTAGAGAGAGAATCTAGAGAGAGAAAGTGATTCAAGGTGCTGTACTTTATCAAATCTTATATAGAATCACGTTTATATTACGTTGTGTGTATTAGGTCACGTTCGTGTACGGTTTCCGCACGTGTCACGTCCGTTTCGCAATCGTTTCGGAGTCAAAACCGGTCCTACAACAATAAAATATATTTAATACTACTCGTCTTCATTGTTGTTGTCGCCTTTTTCTTCGTGATTTCCGTCATCCAAAACCCTCATCTTCAAAGCCTCCAACTTCGAAATTTTCTTCTTCTTCGCCATCGCCATCGCGTCGAATGTGGCGAATGGCCAATCATGCTCAACCAAATCCACCTTTAACGCATTATGTAATTCCTTTGAACGAATTTGATGAGATTTTAAGATTCTCTCCATCATTGTTGCTTGCATTCCTTCAACAAGATCTTATGGAAGATAGTTTTGGCATATTGTTTTCCCCTCGTCTTCTAAAATCATATTATGCATTATGATAGAAGCATACATCACCATTCTAATTTTTTCTTTATCCCACATACGACAAGGATTTCTAATAAAATGTCATCGTTGTTGAAGAACCCCAAAACACCTCTCGATGTCCTTTCGCGAAGACTCTTGCAATTTCTTAAAATATTGTCTTTTTATATCAAGCGTTTCAGAAAACGATATTAAAAAAATTGTCCGACCGCATGGCGAGGTCAACACACACGAGGTGATCAGGACGGACCAACTGTTATTCTTCAAGCGGTTGCTTCACATGACCTTTGGGTATGGTCGGCTTACTTTGGGGTTACAGGGTCATGCAATGATTTAAACATTTTCGAGCAGTCTCCATTGGTAGAAGACTACATATCTGGTCGAGCTGGCAAAACATCTTTTTATGCACGGGAACTACTACCTGCATGGATACTACTTATGCGAATGAAATTTATCCGAAGTATTCAATTGTCGTAAATAAGTTCAGGGACCCGTACAATGAAAAAAGAGCTCACTTTAAAAAGGTTCAAGAGTCTTCGCAGAAGGATATTGAGAGATGCTTTGGGGTTCTTCAACAACGGTGGCATTATTTGAGAAATACTTGTCGTGCATAGAGCAAAGAAAAAATGAGAGATGCTATGTACGCTTATATAATAATGCATAATATGATTTTGGAAGACGAATGAAAAACAATATGTTAGAACTATGTATCGGAAGACGTTCAGGAGTATCCACAAGCAACAATGGAAGAAAGAGTGAAGAATGCACATGAATTGCGGTCTGAAGCGACACATAGTGAGTTAGCGCTTGATATGGCCGAACACGCGTGGTCGGTTTGTTATATTCCAAACGAGGGAGAGCAAGAGTCAGATGATGAAGAAGACGAAGATGATGAGAATGGCGAAAACGAAGACGAGAATTAAAAAAATATATTATTAGTTTTAAAAATTTTATGTGTATTTGTTTTATTATTTCTGTAATTTTTATTTAATTAATAGAATATTATTTGTTTAGAAATTAAAAAAAATAAAAATTGGGTAATTATGGAAGTAACACGTGGAGTACAACGCCCAAGGGTGGGACATTATTCACCTAAACCACTACACATGCTCTAATGGAATTAAATAAAAAACCCATAAAAATGTTATTGGACAAATGGAGCGTGGAAGTAGGTGATTGGCCAAAAGAATTGAAGCTGGGCGTTGAATAAAACGCCAAAACCAATTTTTTTTAAAAAAAAAGCCCAGGGGATGGTTTTTGGGCGTGAAAGGGCGTGGATTTTGAAAAAAAAAAAAACGCCCAAAAATTATACCAAGTACGGTTGGTCTTAAAAATGAACTCAAAAGGAAACACAAAGTAAACACACAAATACTCAAAGGACCAAAAGTGTACACAACATCATCCAAAATTACAACAAAAACAAAAAAAAATAGCTAAAACACCTCTTTTAGAGAGAGAAAACAAAAGATATCAACAAAACAAACAAGAAGATAGAGAGAGAAACAGAAACAGAAACCGGCCATGGGTAAAGCAGGCGGAGGCAACGGCGGAGCTACGGCGGCGAACAAGAAGAAGAAGAAAGGCCGGCCATCTCTTCTAGATCTCCAAAAACGAGCTCTCGAACAACAACAACAACAACAACAGCAACAATTGCACCGGAGATCCAGTCGCCGGAACCCTAGCTCCACCTCCGATGACGACGACGATGAACGGAAGGAGAAGAAAGTGAAGCTCGTTGTTCGTTTGCCTCAATCGTCTGATTTGATTAGATCTTCTTCTGTTAATTCGGCTTCTTGTGGCTCTGATTCCAATGCTGATGTGGATAATGGGAAACCTAAATCTGGATCTGGAACTATTGTTGCTGATCATCAGGTGAAATTGACGAATTTCAAAAATTAGGGTTCATATTACTAAAATTAGGGTTTTTTTTGTGAATTTGTTGATGAATTGGTTGTTTATAGTTTGAAATTGGGGAAATTGAGGGAAAAAGGGGAGTTAAGAGCATAAAAAATATCGAAGATTTTAAAAATAGCAAAATTGATATCATTCTATATTTATTTAATTTTAAAACAAATTAGGGTTTTTGTGAGTTTGTTAATGAATTCGTTGTTAATGGTTTGAAATAGGGGAAATTTGAGGGAAAAGTGGAATTTAGAGGATAAGAAGTATCAGAAATTATTTAAAAATAGGAGATTTGAGGGTAAAGGAAATATCTTTATTTATATCTTTGAAAATTTATTTGGATTTTCGCGGGTACTTCAACAGCTTTTTTTTCTTTGTTGTGAGACCAGGTCACAGTTTTGTTTTTAGTGAACATATTCATATCTACAAAACCTGTAGTTATATAGATACATGTGCTGATATATAAGATGTAATTATAGTGAGTTAATTATTTACATATAAGGCTTTACTTTTGTTACTTTGTTAGTATCCTGTTCTTTACTTAAATTCTGCTATTATATTAATATTTGTTGATTTATTGTTCTTTGTAATTCTATCTGACAATATATTATATATATAAAAGTATATGTATATGTGTATATGTGTATGTATGAGTGTGCATACTCTGACTTAAAGGAACATTCACCTACCATCATGTCTCTGGGGGGAAAAGCTCAAATTTGTCTTTTTTAATAACTATAATAATAATAATTGTTATTCTCTGTTATTCACTTATTCTTTCACTTCATGAATCTTATATATGTGTTCTGTTAAATTATGCTTCTTTACTGTAACGATTGGTGATGGATTTGTGTTTGTAGGGTGAAAAGGTTATGAAAGCGATGGACTCTCTACATGGTCTTAATCATAAGCCCTTTTGTTATATTCTTGAATACGAGACCATTTTACATGGTTTTTGTTTACTAATGTTTGAATTTAATTTCTGTGCAGGGTCACCATTGGAGTCTGGACCCACAACACCCCTGCCAGATAGAAAGATATTGTTGTTCATTCTTGATAGGCTTCAAAAGTGAGTCTTTTTCTGTTTTTGCTTTTACTGTTTCTTGATTTAGAGAGCTTTATTTATGATTATTTACTTATTTAAACTGTTCTGCAGGAAGGATACTCATGCCGTTTTCTCTGAACCTGTTGATCCGAATGAGGTGCGTTGTTTCGATAGCTTCCAAGTGTCATACATTGTTTTTGTTACTTATATATGAAGAGGTTTATTTGTATGCAGCTCCCTGATTACCATGATATTATTAAGCACCCTATGGATTTTGGTACTGTTAGGAGCAAACTTGATGGGGGACTTTACTCAAATTTGGAAGAATTGGAGGTGCGTAATGTGTGTTGGTTTGTTATGCTTCAATTGTTGAATGTTTGTGTATATGGATCTCCTGTTCAGTATGATGTTGTTTTTACGATAAATGGGTCTAATTGTATGCTCATTATTAGAAATTGTCGTATGATGACTCTGTATTATAGATGCTGCAAGATCTTGTTTTTTTCTTTTCTATATGGTATAATATAAATGTTTGGTTCTTGCGTAACCTTTTAAATTTGGCATGTTGATTATACACTGTCTATTTCTTGCAATATTGCATGCACACTCTTATATTTACATATATGTTTGTATATATTGCTATTGCTAGGCAATTGTATATTTTAATTAATCTGCGTATTTATTCTTGAAATTTTTCTTGTGTTTGCAGTCGGATGTGTATTTGATTTGCTCCAATGCAATGCAGTATAATTCATCTGATACTGTCTACTTCCGGCAGGTAGGGTTCACTTTGTTTACAACTTGATACATATAATAATAGGAGTTGTAAAATGCCATTTTCGTCCCTTAGGTTTGGTCAGTTTTGCAACTTTTGTCCAAAGGTTTGTTTTTCTACATCTGGATCCAGATGCGGAAAAACAAACCTTTGGACGAAAGTCATAAAACTGGCCAAACCTCAGGACGAAAATGGCATTTTATACTACTAATAATACATTCAATTGTTTTTTCTTCTAAACTTATCCAATTATTTATTCTCTTAGGCGAGGTCTATACAAGAGTTGGCAAAACGGGACTTTGAAAATCTGAGGCTAGAGGGCGAAGATGGTGAATTACAACCAAAAGTGGTGAAAAGAGGCCGGCCGCCAGGCAAGCTGGTAAAGAAGACACCTGGCAGGCCTCCATTGGACCGTGTTGGTCCTGAGTCTACCTCAGGTGCCACCCTGGCAACCCCTGAAGACAATGCCAACGACTCGACTCCTTACAATTTAAGAAAAGCACCACCCATGCTTTATAGATTTCAAGCTGATGGTTTACTTGGCTCACACCGTTCTCGCAATGGTGAACATTATTCAGAATTTATGTCTGATTGGAATGAAGAGTTTCCAGGTTATTTTTTACGTTTATTTAAGAGTAAAGTACACGGATGGTCCCTGTGGTTAACAAAAATTTTGGATATAGTCTCTAGCTTTTTAAAGTACGTGGATAGTCCCTATAGTTTGCATTTTGTAACACATTCAGTCCCTAACTTTTGCCAAAAATACATAGATGGTCCTTGTGGTATGCAGTTATGTACTTTGTAACACCTTTAGTCACTAAACGTTGGGGACTAAATGCGTTACAAAATGCAAACAACAGGGACCATCCGTGTACTTTTGACGAAAGTTAGGGACTAAATATGTTACAAAGTGCAAACCATAGGGACCATTCGTGTACTTTTGAAAAACTAGGGACTAAATTCAAAATTTTGGTTAACCACAGGGACCATCTGTGTACTTTACTCTTTATTTAATTTTCTTACCACTTCATACTTTTTATGGTCTTGTGTTGTTTTTGTTGATTGCAACAATCATGCGCTACAATGTTGGCTTCAGTTTCATTTTTATGTTTCTTATTGTTTATTCTAATTCTTCAGAACGCATTCGGAAAGCCGACATGAAGTATGGGAATAAGAATCTTATTATTGACGAGACAAGACGTGACACCTACAAGCAGTTTCATCCTTCAGCTTATGCTTACGAGTCTTCTCTTTTATCCAACTTTGGTGGTGAAAGGAAGCAGTTAATGCCGGTATGTTTAGATGGAACATAATCATGTAACGTTACATAATCATGTAACTTTATAGCTTGTAAAATATATATATTTTTTTGTTGCTTTATGTAGTTGTAATATATGTATTGGGAGTTTTTCAAAAAAAAAAATTGCATTTTTCACTTTTAATCCAAAGGGTTTTTTATTTTTGCAATTTAACCCCATTGACTTTTTTAGTTTTAACCCAAAGCTTTTCAATCTTTCAATTTAACCCCAACACTTTTTTATTTTCAACTTTGGTCCCCCATACTTCTCATCTTTCACAAGTTTTTCGTTTTACGTTTTGTTTGAAATTTTGCGAGTCAACACGCAGCAACGTGCGTGTGGGGTTCAACGTTTTTCCGTCTGTTTTTTCCCATTGAGTTCAATCAGCCATGTCGAAACACATGTTTTCTTATGGTTAATGCATAACATAACGTTTGGATTAATCCATTCGATGTTTGCGATGTACCGCGCCGCAACGCGCGCTGGTCTTATTGCTAGTTTTTTCAAATTAAGAAAACTATACTCGATACTTTTTTTTTAAATATATTATCTTATGAAAAAGTTATAGCTGTTTGAAAATCGGGAGTGAAGTAGGTCACGCGATGAAAAGACCATAATACCCTTCCCCTTAAATTAAAAAGGACATGTGTCACGCTGAGGTTGTCCCCTACTTATTATATGATATATTAATTATTCTTTGTTCTCAATTCAGGTGGGTTTACATGCGGAGCATGGGTATGCTAGAAGTCTAGCTCGTTTTGCTGCAAATCTCGGGCCTGTTGTGTGGAAAATTGCTTCAAAGAAAATAGAAAAAGCTTTGCCACCTGGCACAAAGTTTGGTCCAGGAGTAGTGGGTGAAGACCCTTCTCCACCCTCAACGTTTACCCCACCTGGAAACCCGAGACCCACACCCGGTTTGGTGCCAGACGGGTTTTCAAACAGACCTCAAACTCCAACCACTTCAGGACAAAATCCTTCCACCTCAAACCACCCGAAAGTCGAGATGATCGAGCACGATTCCGGCATTAGAAAGGGCTTGTCGTCTAACCATGTTAGAAACGGTTTCAATGGCGGTTTTGGGAGTATGACAGTAGAACACGAGAGAGTAGGTGAAGCGGGTGGTGGACCCGTGTAGCCTACTTCTTGGCAGCAGCCAGCAGGTATGGTCCATCCGTCATCAACCCCTAGCCGTTTGTGGTTCAACCCGATTTAAAATTGCAGCTTGAATTTCTAAACTGATATTTGTTGTGTTTGGCAGTCTAATGACAGTAATGGAGATGATATATGACTGATAGATCGCCAATGTACGACATTCAAAGCATAATGTACAAGCGGTTGAAGCCAGCAGCAGCAGCAGCAGGAGGAGGTAATTCTATAGGGTAGGAATGATTCTGTACAGATGAAAACATAACTATCTTTGTAACATTGGACTGGTAATTAATCAGATAATCAAGATTATGATGACAAACCTGGATTAGAAATAAGAAAAGAAAAGAGGGGTTATTTTGGGTTGTAAATTTATTATTATTTGAAGAAAACAAACAGTTTATTTAGTAGTAGTTTTGAGTTATTGTCGCTTGTATTGTTTTAGCTTTAAATGTATACATTGATCAAGTTGAATGTTGTACTTAAAATCTCTAGATGTAATTGTTAATTGGATATGCCATTTGAACTGAGATTTTGTATTTTTATTATGTTACTAGCAAAATCGCAGATCTCTATATTTGGTATATGGTTACAAGTTTTGTCCTTTATCTTTATCCCACTTTTCAGGCGGTGTCATTTTTAACGAATGTTGACAGGCGATGTCTTTTACTAGGTATTTTGTTGCAAGTTTAGTCCTTTACACCCAACCCAGTTAAAAAACCCTGTTAATTGTTGACAGACGGTGTCCTTTACTAGGTATTTTGTTGCAAGTTTAGTCCTTTACCTAGGTATTTTGTTGCAAGTTTAGTCCTTTACACCCAACAATTAACAGGGTTTTTTAACTGGGTTGGCTGTAAATGACTAAACTTGCAACAAAATACCTAGTAAAGGACATCGGCTGTCAACATTTGTTAAAAATGACACCGCCTGAAAAGTGGTATAAAGATAAAGGACAAAACTTGTAATTTTTCCTATAATCTATTATAATTAGCAAAGCCTACAAACAACTGAACAAGAAACACAAGGAAAGACAGAACCACTACACCCAAACAAAAGCCAACACAAGGCAACCACCTCGAAACAGAAACAACTAACCAAAATCTAAGCCCCCAAACCTGCTCCAGTTATGAAGAGTCACCCCTGTCGTCTTGGACACATTAAGCACCCACCGATAAGTAGTCTCCTTGATATCTTCAACAAGTTTAAACGAAGGCGATGTTGTACCCTTGAACAGTTTTTTCGTTCTGAGCCTATCACAGTGATATGGATCGATCGGGATTCAATGGCCAGATAAGAAAATAGAAAGAAATCAATAAAGAATATTAGATAAAAGATTGATATTAAACTTTCTGCATGTTTATTAAAAACTAAAGGCACTGCTTTTTATAGGGAAACAAACAAGAATAATTTCAAAACAACTTCCTAACTAATGGGAAATAGACTTCACAGTTTGTTCATGGGCTCCTTCTTATGCATGGGCTGCGATCCATAACAATCCACCCCCCCTTAAACTTGCCTTGTCCTCAAGGCTGAACACAGGAGATGGCTTTCTGAATTCTGACCCGCATTCCTTTGACCCGCTCGTGTTGCACTTCATCCAAATTGGAGCCTTTCTGACCCGTATAATTTATGTGACGAATTGGCGATACGAAACCCAATAGTAAGATCCTGAAAATCAAACTCAACCGGACCTAAGGTCTTAAGCCATTGAATCCCTAAGACGATCGGGTGGGCAGTGACCGTATATCACGAAAACATAATTGTGAGGTTCCAAATCCTACCTGCACATACTAGTGTGTCTTCATTAGCGACCAATACTACAAAATTCACATCCTTTTCAATTGTGAGTCCTAATTGATCAACCAACGTCTGTGATACGAAATTATGTGTGCTTCCACCATCTACCAACACCACATCATCTTTGCTTTTTATCTTTCCCAACAATCTTAAGGTGTGGGGAAGGATGGTACCTGAAACTACAAGAAATGAAATCTCAGCTTGAGGATCACGTGGCGCAAGGTCGACGTTTTCGGCTACGTGGACCTTGTGGTCAACCTCATGTACCTCGCTAATCATAAATAGTTGAGGCTTACTACACTTATGCCCTGGCGTATAACGATCATCACAATGGTAACAAAGACCTTTCTCACGGCGACTTCAGGCCTCTGCAGCTGATAATCGTCGGACCGGGTTAGGAGCGGGGAGTGCAAGCGGCGGAGTTGGTCCTACGCCTAGTAACCCGTTGCTTGATTGCATGCTGCTAGAATTGTTAACATGGGAAGAACTATAAATTTCCTCCAAACTTGGGTTAGCAACAACCATGCCTTGAACAGCCAACTTTTCTTCCACTGTCCTCGCATTCCCTATCGCTTCCACCAATCTTCTTGGATTTTTGAGTTTGACTTCTAAACGGATCTCTTCCTTTAAGCCACCAATGAAACAACTTACAAGGAATGGTTCTGGTAACCCGTCAACGCGGTGAGATAACCGTTCAAAGGCTTCGACGTACACGACGACGGTCGTGAGTTGTTTTAAATGGTGAAGGGACTCTGCGGGATCGTCATAATCAGTCAGTCCGAACCGACTCAACAACACAGTAGTGAATTCTAACCACGTCATCGGCCCTTTCGATTTTGAATACCAACGATGCCACTGAAGTGCAATCCCATCAAGGTGAAAAGAAGCTAGATGAACCTGATCTTCCGGTGCCACCTTCTGGAAATCGAAAAATTGCTCGGCTTGATAAATCCATCCCGTAGGATCATCGCCACCATACCGGGGAAACTGACGCTTCAAATAAGGCTTCGCCTCTCCATCGGTCACAACCATCTGTCCCTTACCAGAACCCGAACCACTGGCTGAACCCTTCTCTTTGATGGACTGAACTTCCTTCATCAACCGCTTGAACATAGTATTGAAATTCTTGAAGTTATCTTGCGTTTCCTTTTGAAATTGCTCAAGAGATTTGGTACGAGTTTCCATTGGATCAAGGCCGCTCTGATACCAAATTATATGAAAATAGAAAGAAATCATGAAAGAATATTAGATAAAAGATTGATATTAAACTTCCTGCATGTTTATTAAAACTAAAGGCAGTGCCTTTTATAGGGAAACAAACAAGAGTAATTCCAAAACTACTTCCTAACTAATGGGAAATAAACGTTACGAGGGAATATGGGCATCCCCGTTATTTCCATTATTTTAGCACATCATAAATAGAAAGCAATTCAAATAAATAACTTTGAAAATAGAACGTTGAGATCTGCAGACTTCACAGTTTGTTCATGGGCTTCTCCTTATGCATGGGCTTCGATCCATAACACACAGCCTCCAAACCGTCACAAAAAACACTGCTGACCATACCTGAGCAGCCATGCCACTGATGAAAACACCACTGGAATAAGGATATGCAGCCACACTCACACCTGCCACCACACCGATTTGGCCTAGACACAAGCAGCGAGCAAGTGGTCCACCGTCTCCGCATGTGAAACTGTTATTTAACACTAAAAACAACTACATTTTCTCTCTCATTTCAGTAACAGTTTCTCTCACATAATTTAGGGGTCGGATTGTGAATGCTCTAACATACCAAACTCGATATTTAACACTACGTACATGTGTATTTATAGTTTTGAGTAAAGATTCGGTATAATGCTAATTGTAAAAACTGTGAGAATAGATTTGGAACATCTAAATGTTTAATCAATGGATGTTATTGATTACACATCACCCTTATTATTAGTAGTTTTAAGGGTAATCTAGTAACAACAACCATACCCAGTAAATCCCACAAATAACAAGCTACTTATAGGGTCTGGGGAGGGTGGGATGTAGACAGACCTTGCCTCTATCCATAAGGATAGAGAGGCTGCTTCCAGAGAGACCCTCGGCTCGAAAACGAACAACAAACCAACACACCAAGCCAAAGAATATAGAAATAAGAAGTCCCCCATACCAATTAATTGATCCGAGTGACACAATATAATGCAAATCATGTATAATAACATGCATACAACATCATTTGGGCATACACAGAAGAAGGCAATCACCGGAAAAGTCTCTCAAAGAGTAAGAAAAACCTACCTCCTTAAAATACACCTAAGATGTTGTATGCATGTTATTATACATGTGGTATATTTTATTAGTGGTATACACCTAAGATGTTTTAAGGGCAATCTAGTAATTGTGCTAATTTTATTAAATAAACTAGTGGTATATTGGGGTGAGATAAGGCTTAGGGATCATGAGGTCCTGAGTTCGATTCCCACAAGGGGTTTTTTCCCAGATTTATTGTGTTTCCTCCTGAATTAGTGGATATGCATTATAGCCAAATGGAGATGAATATGATCGGATGGTTTCCCTGGTGACACGATGATACTTAAGTGGTCCTTCAGTGATCTAAATTTACCCTTAAAAAAAGGATTAAAACTAAAATTTTCTTATGTCGATTTTTTCCAACTAGTTCCACTAGTATTTTTAAAGGTAAATTTTTTTTATATATTTTAGAGAAAAATGCCCGGATAGTCCCTGTGGTTTCACCTTTTTTCAGCTATAGTCCCTATCTTTCTAAAACTACTTGAATAGTCCCTGTGGTTTTCCGTTTTGTTCTCGGATAGTCCCTGGCTCTAACTTCAGTTACTTTTCTCTGTTAAAATAATGTGAAATGACAAAAATACCCTTACTAAAAAACAAAATAACTTAAACTATTTAATAGATTTATTTTTATGTGGGACCCACTACTTTCTTCCCCTGCATATCCATCCCCACCCCTCTAATACCACTTTCACCTTCACCTTCACCACCACCACCACCACAACCACCATCACCACCTCAACCCCCACCACTGCCCTTCAACCGACGCCACACACCACTGTTGCACCACAAAGCAAAAACAAAACAGGATCTGATAACCAGCCCAAACGCTGTCATTTTCTCGGTTTGAGATCCAACTGACATCTCAATGGAGAACCTAACAACTTCCGCCGCCACCACCAACACCGTCGCCCCCCACTTCTGCCCCACCACCACTAGCACCGTCGCCCACCTCTGCCCCACACCACCACCATCACCGATCTGATAAACACCTGATTTCCGACCACAAAAGCCCTTCACCCCCACCCGTTCACCACCACACGGCCGCAAAATCAAAGACCAAAAATTGATCTGATGAGAGAGAGAGAGAGCATAGCTGATGAGATATGAGAGAGAGATCATGATCTTCGCATCATCGGGGGAGCGGGCCGGAGTAAGAACATCACCGGAGCCGGCGGCGACGTCTTTTTCTTTCTCTTTCTGAAACTTTATCTCTCCTCGATCTCTCTACTTTCTCGGAGCATCTGGAACCGGTGTGGGGGTAGCCGATAACGTCGCCAGTAATAGATATCACCGACAGTTGCCGGAGTCATTGCTGGCTCACCCGGTCTTGTCGCCGGAGAAGGAGGGGGTACAGGGGGGAGGCGGGCGGATGCGCATTAGGAGTGTGTGGGTTTTTTGAGGTGGGTGGGGGATCAAATGAGATGAAGATGGTGGTGGGTTTTTTGAAGATCTCTGAGGTTTTTGAAAGAGATGAAGATGAAGATCTCAAAATGAGATGAAGATGAAGATCTCAGATTTTGAAAGAGATGAAGATGAAAATCTCTAGGGTTTTTTTGAAGATCTCAGATGAGAAGATGAAGATGGTGGTGTTTTGTTTGGAATAAGATGAATTGGTTGAAGAAGACGATGGGTTGAAGAAGATGAATTGGAATAAGATGAATTGGTTGAAGAAGACGGTGGTTGTGGTTGTGGTTGTGGTGGTGGTGGTGGTGAAGGTGAAGGTGGTATTAGAGGGGTGAGGATGGATATGCAGGGGAAGAAAGTAGTGGGTCCCACATAAAAATAAATCTATTAAATAGTTTAAGTTATTTTGTTTTTTAGTAAGGGTATTTTTGTCATTTCACATTATTTTAACAGAGAAAAGTAACTGAAGTTAGAGCCAGGGACTATCCGAGAACAAAACGGAAAACCACAGGGACTATTCAAGTAGTTTTAGAAAGATAGGGACTATAGCTGAAAAAAGGTGAAACCACAGGGACTATCCGGGCATTTTTCTCTATATTTTATTAATTTTTAAAACGTTACACAATAAAATTAAGCACTTTTTTATATTTAATATGAGAATAATATTGATATATATATATATATATATATATATATATATATAGGGAGCCGCTAAAATGAAAACCACCCCCAGTTGTAAGAACCATGAGAACCAGTCTCCACCAATCAGATTTTGCCAACAATAAGGGTATATCGGTCATTTACCCCATATGTCATATCCTTCCTTTCTCTTCTCTCCTCTCTCTCTTTCTTTTCAATTTATAACACGCAGACTATCAGACTATCGATCCATTTTTAAAAATCATCTCTCATTCATCTCTCTCCCTCTCTTGAAAACTCCAACCCCCACACCCATCTCTCATTCAACTCCGGTGAACTCTGTCTATTTTGCTTCACCACCATCTGATCACTACTACCACCCGGCTATCCCCTCTTTCACCGTCAAACTTTATAGGGGGTTGCTCAGTTCTGAATGGGTGTGGCGGCAGTGGTTAGAAATGGGTTAGGGTTGCTCAGATCTGAACCGGTGGCCCCAAACAGAGGCAGAAGGCGGTGGTGGGGGCGGTGGTTTGGTGGGAGTTGTGCAGAGGCGGAAGGCGGTGGTGGTTTTGTGGGGAGACCGGTGGGGGTTTTGGGGGTTGGAGGCGGCGGCGGGTGGCGTTGGTGGTTGAGCCAGGGAAGGCGGTGGCTGAGCCGGTGAAGCCGGATGCAGGTTTGAGTTGGGGATGATTTGTGTTTCTTTGATTCTGACTGTGTGAGCTGTTTTTTAACACAAATTATGTTTGGGGTTTTGAGATTTTGGCAGTGATAGTTTTTTTATTTGTGTTTTTGAACACAAATTATGATTTGTGTGTTTTGATTATGTCGGTTTTTGTGTTTGCATAAGTGATTTATTGTTGATTTGTAGCACATACTTTCTTGGGGGTTGATCTGTGTTGATTCCTTTTTTGATGTTTGGGGGTTGATCTCAGTTGATACAGGTTTGAATATGTTTGAATGATGTTCTTGTTCCTTTTGAATGTTTAAATCAGATGAATCTGGTGCCTTATTGAATCGGCGATGATGATTGTTGATGCACAAGAATGTCTGTTGACTGCATCTTCATCAAGTCTTAAATCAAGAAAGTCAAGATTGGATCTTAAAAGTCAAGATTAGGGTTTTTAGGGTTGATTTCGCTTTAATGTACATGATGTTAGATGGGATTTCGCTTTAAGGTACATGTTGATTTCACTTTAATGTACTTGACATATAAGCAAAATCAGATTCATGTTGATTTCGCTTATATGGCTTGACATTGAAGCGAAATTAACATTAGTATAAATACCTAGCATGTGTTCATTCATGGTAACCATAGAAGCGAAACCTGATCATTGTTGCTGTAACGAAACTCTGTCAAATTGATCTCAGAAAACAATAAAAGTGAAGGAATTGAATAGGAAAGCTGTTGTTACGTTGCGTATACTGATTCCGCCTTTATACGTGATGATGAACTGCCTTGACTGATCGTTTAGGGTCACGACACGGTCCAACAAGTGGTATCAGAGCTTCAGGACGAGGAGTTCATACTACTACAGCTGAATCTACAAAAATCTCTCATTTCTACTCACTTTCTTTGATACTTTTTCGATTTGAGATAGTTCCTACGGTTAAAATTGTCTAAAATTCAAGTATAACGTGTAAAACCAACTAATAACAAACCCTAGAAAGTTTCAGGTTGAAATACGGATTAAAACTTGGTCAAAAATGGTTAAAAGGTGATTCCTCTTTTACGAACATCATCACTTGATTTCGCTTTAACGGACATAAATAATCTGATTTCGCTTCAACAGACTTAGTTGATTTCGCTCCTAAGGACAGTCTTCTTATTTCGCTCTTGTGGACATAAGTGATTTCGCTCTTACGGACAACATTTGATTTCGCTTATACGAACATAAGAGATTTCGCTCAAGTGAACATTGTGATTTCGCTCGAGTGAACATTGTTCTTGATTTCTCTTTTGTGTCACTATTATTGATTTCGCTTCAGTGTCAGCATTTGTCAAAATTTCGAAAAATTTTACTAAGTAATTTCTGATTTTACAGGTACATTCATGATGGATGATATTTTCATGAACCCGTTCAGTGACATGTACGCGTTTGCTGGAAACTCGGGAGATGTTTCATCTACAAGCAATGAGAACGAGAATCCACCGAAAGAGAAGAAAAAGGAAGCTTGGGAATCTGAAAGCGCATTCGGAACGTTCAATAAACCCCCAAAGCTTATGGCTATTGAGGAGTACAGTAGGTGGTCCAGAAAGTTCGAAGACTGGTTGATGGCATTCGCATTTACTAGCTGGAAAAGTTTGAAAAACGGTTATGCCAATGGAAAGAAACATGGTGAAACTTTAAGAGCAGCCGAGGAGATTGACTCGTTTGTAGCTGAATAAAAGTGTGTGGCATTGTTATTCCAGTCAGTCCGGGAAGACATTATTGCTTTGATTGACTATACAAATGCAAAAGATCTTTGGGAAAAGTTAGAAAAGAAATGTATAGGTAGTCAAGAAATTAAGAAAAACAAAAAGAAACTTCTTAGAAAAGAGTTTGATCTGTTTGGATGTCTAAAGAATGAGTCAGTTTGTAAAATGATAGAAAGGTTTGGTCATCTGAAGCTGGAATTAGTAAGACATGATATCGACATTCCTGAAGAAGATCTTATCGACAAATTGTTCGATTCGTTGCCTGACGAGATGGATTGGAGATATTATGCGCTGATGCTGAAGAATACCATCAAAGAACCAGAAAAGTTGACATTAGATTTGCTGATTGAGAAACTCGAAAGTCATGAGTTGGAGTTGAAGAAGACGTACAAAGTCAATCATTCATCTTACCAGCAGAATTTGGATTTGTATTATCCAAAGAGCATGATGCCAAAAGCAACTTCTCCAAAAACTGCATTTTCTGCTGAAAATGTTTCGACAGCCGGAAAAGAAAATCAAAGTGGTCAAAGCAGTGGAAGTCACAGTGGTTATCACAGTGGATCTTCATCTTCTGGAGGTCATTCTGATGCAAAGAATCGTTTTCAATGCAACATTGCAATAGACTTGAAGAATGCTCAGAACTTTGATGAGGAATCGGCTAAGCAGTAGATGATCTTCCTAGCATCGGTGTTGGAATCGTATGAAGGGTTGGTAGCTGGGAAGATAGGCAACACAAATCTGACGAAAGAAGATTACGATCAGATTGATCCAGAGGAAATGGAACTGATTGATATTCGTTGGGCTATGGCAAGTGCTGTTCGTCGTGCACAAAGATTCATGGAAATTACCGGCAGAAAAACAATTGGTGGTGCATCTACCAAGCTGGGATTCGATAAATCGAAGGTGACTTGCTTCAAGTGTAAACAGAAGGGTCATTTCAAACGAGAATGCAGAAATGCTTATGCTGATGAGTCAGAGAACCCTTTCAGAGATGATTATTACAAGAAGGCAATTTATCACCAGAATAAATACGAGCCGCCTAGATTGAAGCAAGTTGAAGACAACAAAGATAAATCTAGAGCTCTTGCAGTGATTTACGATGATGAGGGTTATGATTGGAGTCAAGAGGTTCTACCAGAAGAAGATGCGGTTGGTTACGCATTCATGGCGAAAAACGATGATCCTATTCCGTGGAAAGACGATCGAACTGAAGAGCAAAAGTATAGATACAGAAAAATGATAGCTGAAAATAAAATCATTAGAATATCTCGTATTTTTCTGGAAGCAAGGAGAGCCAATAGATGGGATCCAGATAGAGAGTGCTATCTTGATGAGTATGGAAATATTGCAATTGATGATAGCACACTTGATATTGAAGCCATAATTCAGCAATACAAAGAAGATGATGAGTACTGGCAACACAAATGGTGGGGAACTCCAACTTCGAAAATGATTGAAGAAGAGAAAGAGAAAGAAGAGATCGAGAAAGCAAAGAAAATTGATACTGGAGTTATTGACACAACGCAGGAGTTGACTGCTGAAAATCTTGGAAGAATGGCTGACAAAGTGCTAGCTGCTAAAGCACTTGAGGTAGACTCTAACTCCGTGTCTGAGTCAAAAAGCCAGGTCAGTTCAGATGTGTCAACAAATGTGTCAGGTAAGAAAATAGATGGAAATGCTGATTGCAAAAATTGCAACAAAGAGTGCAAATTTTGTAGCACAGTCACGTATCTCAACGGAAAGAAAGTTGATGATCTGACAGCTAAGGTCAGAAGCGTTGAGAATCAGATTCTTGATCGTGACAAAACAGTTAAAGCTTCAACTGAACGGATAAGAGAATTAACTAAACAAATTGAAAATGATAAAATTGATCATGATAAAGTTAAAAATGAAAATGAAAAGTTGATTCTTGAAAACCGTCAAATTTCTGAAAAATTTGAAAAACTCAAAAGCACAATGAAAGATTGTGATGATCGAAATGGTAAAACTTTTAAAGAAAACGAACATTTAAAAGCAGTGCTTAGAGTCAAAGAAGAATCAATCAACCAACAACTGGATGAAATTGCTAAATTGAAACTTAAAGTTCAAGAGGCTGTAATCGAAAACGAGCGAATCCAGTTGAAGCTTAATAGTTATAGCTCTGCAAGCTTTGTTTTGCAACATATCATTCCCAAACCCATTGGGAAAGACAAAGCGGGCGAAGATGTGTATTGTGATGGAACTGGAGTGGGATTTCATCAAGTTCCACCACCCGTTCTTGATAATTACACTAAAAAGCAGTCTGGGTTGGTTGAAATTGAGGGAGAAAAAGAAGTTAAACTTCCGGAAAACATTGATGTTACTTTTACATCATCTGATGATAGTGTTCAGACAGAGATTGTTAAGAGCACAGCCGAAAGTGTTTTGATGTCTGATTCAACTGAAGATGATGGGTGTTTCTTGGACAAATACATTCAGAAATCAAAGTCCAAAAACAACTTAAGTGATGAACCGGGTCTTGTGATGTACAAGATGGCTGGATCTGATAAGTTGTATTCGGATTCTGAGTTTCCGATTGAGAATGTTAATGTGAAAAAGTTGACAAATGTTTTCAAATTGGTTGAAGTTGAGTTATCGGAAGTGAACAGTTTGAAACAAACAAAAAGGCAAATGAATTTTGAGAAAGATAAAGCTTACTACAAAAAGCCTGTTGTTCCACCAAGGTTTTATAATAACAATCGAAACAACTGGTCGGGTGGTTATCAGGGTGGTAAGAGTTATCAGCAAAGAAGGTTTCAAAACAAAAGGTTTGCTGAAAAGAAGGTGTTTGTGAACAGTTCAAGTTCACTTTCTGATGAGGAAAATGAAATTTTTTCAAAATCAAATAAAGAATTCTTTGAGAAAAGAGCTTCACATTATCAGTCCGAAGGCACAAGTCGAGGTGTTGATACTCGAACATGTTTTAGATGTAATCAAGTTGGTCACATTGCACGACAGTGTACCAATGTGAAGCCTAAGACTGAAAATGTGAAGATTCAACAAAAGAAAGTTGATGTGAAGGGTAAAGCACAAATCGTTGTTGAGAAAAAGAATGTGAAAAATGACAACATCAAAGTGAAAAATGAACCCGTAATGAAAGTGGTAACTAAAAATGACAAATTTTATAAGCGGGTTGCATTATCTCAACAAGTTTGGAAACCAAAAACTGAAATGAAAATTTCAACTTCTGAAGTGAAAAAGGCTGAAGAATCAATCTCGGTTGATTATGATGCAAATTTTCCACCTTTGAAGGCTGAAAATTTCAAAATTCAAATTGCTAGAGTCAAGGTTACACCTAAGGCTGATGAGGCCTGGGTGGACACCATGTTCGAATAAGCAGTTTGAATTGCCGGAGCTTCCTTGTTCGCGAAGCATGAATCGGCATCTTTATTGTAGTTGATTAAATTGAAGTTTGTTTGGTGCAGGATCTTCCACAACTGGTATCCAGATGGATTATGGATAGTGGTGCATCTCGACATATGACAGGAAAAACCGCGTTGCTGTATGATGTAAGAAATATTAATGGTGGTTATGTGGGATTTGCTGGTCATGAAGGTGGTAGAATTGTTGGTGAAGGAACGTTATCCAATGGGATTGTGACGTTTGAGAGAGTTAACTACATCACTGAGCTGGAGAACAATTTGCTTAGTATCTCGCAGATTTGTGACAATCAGTATACTACTCACTTCACTGATAAAGAATGTTTGATTCTAAAACCTGGTTTTGTTATCCCTGAAGAATGGATTATCATGAGGGCACCTAGAGTGAATGATTTGTATGTATTAGATATGTCTGTAGCAACTACAACTACTGGTCAAGCACATTGTTTCGTGTCTAGAGCAACTGAGAAAGAATCAAGATTGTGGCACCGAAAGATGGGGCATATTCACCTAAGGAAGATGAATCACTTGGTGCACAATGATTTGGTATTGGGAGTTAATATCAAAGGTTTTCATCTGGAAGGGGAGTGCATTAGCTGCATCAAAGGCAAGCAAAAGAAAAAGTCACACCCTACAAAGCAAGTCAATTCAGTTTCGAGACCGCTAGAAAGACTTCACATGGATTTGTTTGGTCCGGTGAATGTCAAAAGTATTACAGGAGATAAATATTGTTTGGTCGTTACTGATGATTATTCCAGATTTTCGTGGGTTTCTTTCTTGAAGACGAAAGATGAAACATTTGACAGTTTGATGGGGCTGTTCAGGAAAATTGAGAATTTGTACCAAAGGCGTATTAAGAGAATTCGAAGTGATAATGGTACTGAATTCAAGAACAGCAGGATGGAAGAATTTTGTGATGAAAGAGGTATTTTGCATGAATTTAGTGCTCCGTACACTCCGCAACAGAATGGAGTCGCAGAACGTAAAAACCGGACACTAATCGAGACGGCTAGAACTATGCTCGCAGATTCAAAGTTACCAATTAATTTTTGGGATGAAGCTGTTTCTGCTGCATGCTATACGCTCAACAGGGTTCTCACTGTCAAGAAGTTCAACAAAACATGTTTTGAGCTAATCAATAACCGTAAACCGAATTTGAAGTATCTAGAACCGTTCGGGTCACCCTGTACAGTTATAGAGCCTTTTGGAAAGTTTGGTCCGAAGTGCATTGAGGGAATATTTGTTGGTTATGCAAATCCGTTGCGACGTGTCTTCGTTCCAAGTGAGAAGCGGATTATTGAAGCTGCAAATGTTGAATGTCAAGGTTATACTATGCCGCCGCAGAATCCTGGTGATTCATGGCGTTATCATTATGACAAACTTTGGGATTCGTTTGACATGAGAAAAGAATCAGAGGATGATGAAGATTTCTTTGATGAGTTGGATATTTTGCGTGAATATGAGTCACAGCTAAGGTTCCCAGCTGAGTATTCGAGGAGACCACGAGAAACTTCAAATGATGATGAAGCAGGTCCAAGTAATGCTGGTGAACATGATGATGTCCAACAGAATGAAGTTGCTCAGGATAATCAGTCGGTTCAGAATGATAATCTAGAAGCTGAAAACATGCCAGTATTTGATCACGGTGATTCAGATTCAAATTCTGAGGGGGAGCAAATTCAGATTTCAGGTCAAACAAACCAAGTTGGTGAACAAGATGCAGAGCAGAATGTTACTAATCTGGAGGGAAATGTAGATGTTCCGAGTGAAGTGATGCCGCGAATTTTTTCATATCATCCAGAGGAGTTGATCATAGGAGAATTGCAAGCTGGAGTTCGCACTCGAAATCAGATTGATAAAGGGCTTACATGTTTTTATACAAAAGTTGCTCCTTTGCAAACTGAATTCTCATTAAGTTGTTTTATCTCGCAGATTGAACCAAGAACTTACAAAGAGGCGCTTACTGAAGACTCTTGGGTCAATGCAATGCAGGAGGAACTTAGTCAATTTGAGAAATTGGGAGTGTGGAAGTTAGTTGATTTGCCGGATGGTCAAAGAAAGATTAACACTAAGAGGGTGTTCAAGTGCAAGAGGGACGATAGAGGAGTTGTTGTAAGGAACAAAGCTCGACTCGTTGTTCAGGGATTTAGTCAACAGGAGGGAATTGATTTTACTGAAGTTTATGCTCCTGTAGCACGACTAGAAGCAATCAGAATTTTCCTAGCATTTGCGTCTTGGAAAAACTTCAAAGTTTATCAGTTGGATGTTAAATCGGCGTTTCTTTATGGGAAGGTTAAAGAGGAGGTTTATGTCGGTCAGCCACCGGGTTTTACCGATCCAATCCACAAAAACAAGGTCTACTTATTGGACAAAGCACTGTATGGTTTACACCAGGCCCCGAGAGCTTGGTACGAGACTTTGTCTCAACACCTACTAGCCAACAAGTTCATTCGTGGAAAAGTGGATGCCACTCTCTTCACTAAAGAGGTCGATGGTCATCTTCTGATAGTTCAGATTTATGTGGACGATATAATCTTTGGGTCAACAAATGAAAATCTATGCAAAGATTTTGAATCAGTGATGAAGCAAAAGTTTGAAATGTCATCAATGGGGGAGATGAAATTATTTCTGGGTTTACAAGTTGAACAACTTCCTGAGGGAATTTTCATTCATCAGTCAAAGTACGTTCATGATATTCTAGAGAAATTTGGGATGTCAAGTTCTACTCCAGCTGCTACCCCACTTGCAACAAATCATGGGATTCACCCAGATCTCACCGGAGACAGGGCTGATGAAACGTTTTACCGTTCTATGATAGGTTCTTTAATGTACCTAACTGCTTCACGTCCTGATATCATGTACCCAACGTGCCTCGCAGCAAGATTTCAGTCTAACCCGAGAGCATCGCAGATGATCATTGTGAAGAGGATATTGAGCTACCTGAAAGGAACTCCTTCATTGGGGTTGTGGTATCCTAGGAAAGGCGACTTTACGCTCGAAGGGTATTCCGATTCGGATTTCGGATGCTGCAAAGTCAATTCAAAATCAACAACTGCAGGATGCCAGTTCTTTGGTCCTAGATTGGTTACCTGGCAGTGTAAGAAACAAACGTCTGTGGCGTTATCTACTTGTGAAGCGGAGTATGTTTCTGCTAGCAGTTGCTGCTCTCAGATCTTGTGGATACAGCAACAGATGCGCGACTACGGTTTGCAGTTTCTTAACACACCTCTTTTTGTTGATAATGAGGCCGCAATAAATATAACTAAAAATCCAGTACATCACGCTAAAACTAAACACATAGAAATTCGTCATCACTTTATTCGTGATTGCTTTGAGAAAAAGTTGATACGAATTGAGAAAATTCACACTGACCAAACAGAAAGCTGATTTACATACCAAAGCTTTTGATAAAAATCGGTTTAAATATTTGTTAAAACTGAATGGTATGAAGCTTCTTTCGGTGTCAGATGGCATTATTGGCGTTGATGAGAGTACTGTTGCGGATGAAGACGAGAAACAATCTGCAATGGTTTGTCGAATTTTTACTTGTTTTGGTATTTAGGGGGAGTAGATGTTTGTACATAGTTATTTTCAGAAAATACAAAAACAGTAAAAAATGATAAAATACAAAAACATGATAAAATCTGAAAAAGAGCTTGTGTATATAGGGAAAATGATAGTACATCAGCTAGACGATTACAGTATGCTAAAGATTTGTAAAGTATAAAAGAGTTAAATAATCTCACTGATGATGTGTCGATAGGTTTTCACACATTTAGTAGATTTATTCAGGATATAAACCTAAATTCAAACTTGTGAATTCGTGGGGAACACTACTTGGATATATAGGTAACCCCTGAAATCTCGTTTGAAAGGTCTCTTAATCTGATATACTAGGTCTTTATACTCTATGATATCTGGGGTATTATTCCGGGACTTCTGCTGAACGGTGGTTCTGACCTAGTCCTTGGCTAATACTTGCTGCAATGCTTGAAACACAGCATTAAACCCTCAGCATGCTGAAACAATAAAATTGATAAATGCTGCTGTTGTAAGCAAAAAGATCCTCTAAAGGGGACACACCGAAAAGTCGAAGCTGATATCTCTCTGCGTATACGGAAGTATCGATCTGAGATCCCTCGGCCCTCGCATACCTAAATTATATACAGATATCATTGTAGTATACTCACCTGTAAGACTGATTATTGGGATTCTGGATACGGGAGTATATTCAAGAGGTGGGACACATGAATGATCTAAGTTCTTAATTCATCTAAATCATATCCTGAGTAAGTTGAAATGTGTGTGAGAATTTAAGATGGATCAGTATATCGACAATCGAGGTGAATTGTTTAAGTCTGAGTATGAAATGAAGCTTAACGGTACTTGTGATTTGTCTAAAAAGCTGATATGATTCCCTGACACGCTCACCAAAAATTTGTTTGTAAATAGTTTATTTTGTTTACTTTCTGCAATTTAAGTTTTCTGTATTTCATTTCTTAGTTTAGAACACTTTATAAAATCCAAAAAGATTTTATTTCTGCTTTATTTTCTGACAAACCAAAGTGGAGAGTTGATTGTTGGATTCTCAGATGTTTGAAGCAGATGCAGGAGATTCTGGACTGAAGAATGAGGAGAGCTTATATTTGATGAAGTTTGAATTGTTTGAAAAGTCAAACACAAGTTCATTAATTTGATACTTGTTATTTTCAGAAAATATTTGAAATTGTTGTTTTAAATCAGTTTGATTCGTCAAATGATCAACCAAGGTCATTAATTTGGACTTGGTAGATTAATCAAGTGATCAGGGTCATTAACTTGAACCTGAATACTTGAGTGGATAGCTAAAACTGATAGTTTATGAGTTATGTTTGAAAGATAGATTTGTAATGTTTATTGGTTGAGTAACAGGTTTTGGACTTCATTATTCTCAATGGAAGTTAAATGTCAAAGCTTGAACCAGATTTCTCAGATTCTAGCATATCGAGAGGGGGAGTCTGTGAAAGGGGGAGTCTGGATCAACATTCAAAGGGAAGAAAGAAGTTAGAGTCAGGAGGACAAGATCCTGAAACCTGTGAAGATAGAGTGCTTATGATGAGACGACAGAGAGTTAGAGAAAAGACTAAGACTGAAGACTCAGGATCTGAAGACTACGTCAACATCCAAGGGGGAGTCTGTTGATGCACAAGAATGTCTGTTGACTGCATCTTCATCAAGTCTTAAATCAAGAAAGTCAAGATTGGATCTTAAAAGTCAAGATTAGGGTTTTTAGGGTTGATTTCGCTTTAATGTACATGATGTTAGATGGGATTTCGCTTTAAGGTACATGTTGATTTCGCTTTAATGTACTTGACATATAAGCGAAATCAGATTCATGTTGATTTCGCTTATATGGCTTGACATTGAAGCGAAATTAACATTAGTATAAATACCTAGCATGTGTTCATTCATGGTAACCATAGAAGCGAAACCTGATCATTGTTGCTGTAACGAAACTCTGTCAAATTGATCTTAGAAAGCAATAAAAGTGAAGGAATTGAATAGGAAAGCTGTTGTTACGTTGCGTATACTGATTCCGCCTTTATACGTGATGATGAACTGCCTTGACTGATCGTTTAGGGTCACGACACGGTCCAACAATGATGGAAAAAAAAACTGACGATGGCGCGGCAAGGATGGTGGAGGGTAGGTTTTTGAACCTGCAACCCCACTTTGCAGCCTCTGATTATCTGAAAATCTGAGCCAAAACTTCGTTTTTTTTCAAGAATCCACTCGTTCTTTTGATTTTTGTTTGTTGGGGTTTTTTTTTGAGGCGTCGATGATGATAGCAAACTATCTGAGACACCTCCCGAGTGTGCGATTTTCTGGGTGCGTTCGGTTTTGCGTAAAAACGGTTTTGTAAAAAAAAGTTAAACCGTAAACTTTTTAACGTAAAACGTAAAAACGTAAAACGTAAAAAGTTTTACGTAAAACGTAAAAAGTTTTTCGTAAATCGTAAAAAATTTTAGGTAAAACTTAAATCGTAAATTTTTTTAGTAAAACGTAAAAAGTTTTACGTAAAACGTAAAAAACCGGCGCGTAAAACGTAAAAACGTAAAAAATGTTAACGTAAAAAACCGGCACGTAAAACGTAAAAAAACGTTAACGTAAAAAACCGGCGCGTAAAACGTAAATAACGTTAACGTAAAAACGGCGTTAAAAAAGTTAACGTAAAAACCGGGCGCGTAAAACGTAAAAAAAACGGGCGTGTAAAACGTAAAAAAAACGTTAACGTAAAAAAAAACCGGGCATGTAAAAAACCGGTGCGTAAAACGTAAAAAAACGGCGCGTAAAACATAAATAACGTTAACGTAAAAACCGGGCGTAAAAAAAACGGCTCTTCAAAACGTTTTTTTAAACAAATCTTAAAAAAAATTATCATAAAAATCTGATTTCAAAAAATTATTTAACAAAAAAATCTATTTCTTAATAAAAAATAAATTAAGACAAAAGGTAATTAATGAATAGGAAAAAAAAGACAATTAAAAATAATATATATAAAAGAATTAATTACTGTTTTCGTCCCTGTGGTTTGTCAGAAATCACTATTTCAGTCCATTAGTTTAAAAATTACGATTTCAGTCCCTGTGGTTTCACTTTCGTAACCATTTCAGTCCATATCGTAACCATTTTAGTCCCTGTATTTACAGAATAAATGGATTGAAATGGTTACAAAAGTGAAACCACAGGGACTGAAATGGTTACGAAAGCGAAACCACAGGGATTGAAATCGCAATTTTTAAACTAATTGACTGAAATAGTGATTTTTGACAAACCACGGGGACGAAAACAGTAATTAACTCTATATAAAAAGACAAAAAAAGCAATTTTACTTATATACCCTTTTGGATTAAAATATTAAAGACATAATAAGACAAAATCTATTTAATATTAATTTTAACTACTTTTAATCTTGTCCATCCATCTTCTTGATCTAATGGCTAGAAAGTGATTCTCGTGGTTCTTACAACTGGAGGTGGTTTTCATTTTAGCGGTCCCCTATATATATATATATATATATATATAGGGGAGCGCTAAAATGAAAACCACCCCCAGTTGTAAGAACCATGAGAACCACTCTCAACCAATCACAATAAGGGGTATTTTGGTCATTTCCTTCAAAATGTCTAATCTTCCCCCCTCTCTTCATTTATTATTGCAGAATTTTATATATGTCTTATCTCTCATCTCACCTCTCTCTATCTCTCTTAAAATCCCCTAAACATTCAAATCTAGATCTAGTACTCCTTTCAAATATATGCAGATCTGTTCAAGGAATGTTGATCCGTTCGTAAATGATGTTTTCCAGATTCGTTGAAATGTTGATTCGTAGATTCCTTGATTCGCTGGATTGTGGATCCGCTGCAACTTGTAGATCCGTTACAAAGTTGGTTCGCGATTAGTCAACTTCCAGATCCGTTCAAGAAACAGATCCTGACCCGTTACAATCGAAAATCAAATTCTGCGGATGGACCTTCTAGGTTCATTCATTCCAAAGTTCCAGATTCATTCCAACTAAAGTCAGTAGATCCCTTAGATTCGCAAAAGAAACATATGTGGATCCGTAAATTAGACAATCAGCGGATGAACAATCTTCTTGACCCGTTTATGAGTTGATCCGTAACTCCTTGATTTCCTGATCTATGATTATTGTTTCTTCTCTAAACATCCTTCCACTCTAAAGATCTGCGGTGGAGAAGATGATGTTGGAAGACGGAGGTTTAGTGGTGGTCGTGGTGTCTCTGACCGGAAGTGGCGGCGACGGATGGGCAGCGTAGCAGCAGGTGGGGCTCCGATAAGTGACGTCAGCAGGTGGGGTGATGGCAGCATACATCTCCTCAGGTCCTGGGTTCATCAAATTCAAGTATGTTCACCTCTGATTCCTACATTCCTTGCGATTTTGCCTGAGGAGAATATATGTGGGTGTTTGATTAATTGTTTTGATAAAACTGCGATTTGTAATGCTTGGTCAGTTGTGTCTGCCTATGTTTGTTTTAAGTTCTTGTAATTTTGAATCGAGTTGTTGATCTGCTGATTGTTGAATTTAGGATGTTGTTTATATGATTTAAAAGGGGGAATCAGACATTGCTGTTGTAGTAAAACATGTAATCAGGAGCTCGTTTTTAATGAAAGTTGGTGATAAACTGTTGTAGTAAAACTGCTGGTTCGGGTTTAACTCACTCGGTTCAAGTTTCGTGTGACACCTGTGTCACTTCAATCGTCAAACAAATACCAAACTAATGAAATATTGTATTTCATACTTGGGACTTGTATAAATATGTGTATCATTTGCACATATCAATTCTTGTTCAATTTCAAGCTTTAAATCGCTTTCTGGAAGGTTATACGCGTACTGATGCGCAAATATAACCAGTTCAATGCAACAAATACTCCGGAACATCAACATATGCTTAACATACCTTAAATAACCTTTACATAACTTAGAAATAAGTTTTGAAGGCTTTGGTATGGCAAAATCAAGTTAAATCGCTTACAGGGACTAAAGTTGACAAACTGTGAAAGTATGCCAATTTGAACTATAAAAGACACTCCGGAACATGACCATAAGTTAAACATACCATAAATATCCTTTACATAGCTTAGAAATAGGCTTTGAAGGGTTCGGTGTGCTAAAATAAACTTTTGGGTCATTTAGGGACTATAAGCGTCAAAAAGTGCACAAGTTTGCATTTTCGCGCATAATTTACGTTCTGAATACATCCGGACATCCAAAAATTTATGTAAGCACTAAAATATTTTATTTTAGTGTTTGTCATGAGAAAAATCCATTCGTCACGCAATTTGGATCATTTTTGCGTCCGTTACGACTTCCGTCGTAATTAACCGAACAACACAATCGTACGGTCAAACAAACCGACGTCCAAGATATTTTTGAGCACATTTTAAGTTCCCTATACTTTAACTTCATTTTAGAGCTTTGAAATGGGGTTAACGTGGCTTAAACGTGTCGAAAATGCATCGAAAACCAAGTTTGGAGCTGCAGGGACCAAAACTGCCATTTCAGCAAAGTTGATGGCTTACGGACCGTAAGCCCTCAACCTTATGGTCCGTAAGGGACTCCCAGCTGATCAGAAACTTCTAAAATAGCTGTTAACAGCTGTTAAGCACTCCCTAACCCTTTTGCACTTGCCTCTTCCTGATGTTGGGGGGCCAATTTGGGTACCAAGGTGTTGCAACAAATGTAGGGATGAGATTGAAGCACGTTATTCGATAAACGATCTTAACGGTTCTAACATTCCTATAAATACCCAACCCATTCACTTACAAAACCCACAAATCTGATCTAAGAATGCTCTAAGTTGAAGCCATTGCTTCATACCTGAGCTACTTGGATCAAGATTAGCTTGTGGGGACCCTTTGTAAGTGTTCCTTCGTTCTTTTATCGCTTTTCGAGTCTGAAAGTCAAACTATGTTTGACTTTCTGCATTGACCAGTTTATGGTCAACGCGAAGTTCGTTTGAACTTCCTAACGTGAGCGTAATCACGATGGTTATAGTCCCTAGTGGCTATACCTACTGATTACCACGTTATCTAGGCTCAGTGACGAGTCGTAGTTTCGGCCAAAATGCGTATTCTTGCGTATTTTGTAAAAAAACTACTCTTAGGTATCAAAACCGTTTGTTTTGATACCAAACCTGTTTTCTAAACTTAGTTAAGCATGTTTTAACATGCTTAGCTCGTCACTTTTAGTTTAGTGCTTATATAGGGTCGTAAGGTAAGCGATCTAAACAATCGCATATACTTTCGAACCCGACCCGTTTGGTCGATCATTAGGATCCGACCAAACACATTAGGTGACCATAGTATATAGGGAATAACCTTCCGAGGTTATACCTTATGGTCGCTTCGTTAAGTAGTTGTATGATAGGTAGTTTATATGCCTTAGGTAAATTACCAAAATGCCTTTTTTACTCCAAAATTCATTTTAAGCATATGTAACATAACTTTTAACATCTAAACTGATTTGGCAACAATATTAGACATGTTAAGGCATATTTTACTTGTCATAGGACTAGTTAGGCGTTCCGAACGTGTTTTACGCGAACGACGTGTTAAAGTAGCATAAGCTACCTAAACGGGTCGTAATGGGTCGTAAGCACTTAGGTTAGGTTTCATTTTAGTATGTGGGCTTTGTTAAACCATATTACATGAGTTCCCATACTCATTTGGTTTACGAGCCCTCATTCTATCCGATCCTCCAATTTAGGTCCGGTTTATTAATGTAGTTACCTATATTAGGTACCGTTTGATTCCGTGATCTTCTAGCATTGCTTGGTGGTTATCCTAGGACTAGTGAGCAATCTCAAGTGAGTACATAGACCCCTCTTTTACTGTTTTTCAAACGTTTTGGGGTGAAACACATGTGCCTACTTGTTACTTTCGTGCTTTCCTTGTTTTCATATCATATGCATGTTATGTTCATTAGTACATTCATAGTACACGATTTCATTATGTTTTTGCTATGTATGTCCATTTGTTGCATACTTAGTACATCGTTTTACATTACATCTTATGCTACGTATGTTCATCTAGTTCATACTTAGTACATTGTTTTACATTACATTTCACGCTATGTATGTCCATTTAGTGCATACTTAGTGCATTATTTTACATTACATTTCACGCTATGTATGTTCATTTGATTACATACTTAGTGCATTGTTTTCACATGCTTACATTTTGGTATGACATTTGGGTTGTTTAAATGGGACAATATACATTCATTAACATTAGCTACGCCGCTCGTTAGTAGGTAATGGTACCATAGGACTTGACAACTCCCATTCCTGAAACCCTAGGTTTGTTTGGGTGGAAGGAATGACCGAATCTAAATACATTTCTAGGTGGACCTTAGACTTTGTGCTAGGGTTTATTCTACAGTCGCAAGGCTTGGATGTATGCATTTCACAATACCGCATAGATGTTTATATCAGTATAGCATGCATTTGTTCCACAAAACATAACTTTGATGTAAACCATGTTTTACTTCAATACCTTGTTTTTGTGCATTTTACATATGGTTTAGTTGATATATTTCACTTACCATACATGATATTTTGGATACATATTACATGATTTGCATTAGACATAAACATTTTGACATTGATATACACAATTCATGATTTACATTAGACATAAACATTTTGACATTTATGTATACAATTCATGATTTACATTAGACATAAACATTTTGACATTGATATACACACTTCATGATTTACATTAGACATAGACATCTGACATGGTTTTCACACAAACATTTTGACATTTGATTATACATAAACATTTTACTTTGGTGGTTTGGTTTGAGTAAGTGATTTAAGTAACGAGGCGTGTGTAATATGATACAAGCATGGTGGATACGCCGCTGGTACTTCCTATATATAAGTGCTTGTATGGTATTACATAACGTAGCGTTATTTGAATCATTTCAATTTAGACATATAACATTTTATACAAATAACATACTTTTCACAATACATTGTTTTACAAACAAATTATCTGATATAAACTCATTTTACTTGGTTATTTACTTAACCATGTATTATTCTTTTATTAATATATATCATTTGGTTTATTTATCACTTTTCAAATGATTTACAAGACAAAGCAAATTACAAGGTTCATGACTAAACACTTTCTTAAACATAAGTCATGAATTCTATTTTCACAAAACCTATGTATCTCACAGGCATTTTTATGCTGACGTACCTATTTTCACATGTGTTTCAGGATATGATGCTTAGGATTTATCAAGATACACTTAGGCGGACTTGGGCCTTAGCGACAATAAAAGATGCAAGACTAGTTATTTATGTTATGTTTCTTTGATTGTCAAGACATTGTAACTCTTTTTATCAATAAAACAATATTTCAATTTCCATGTGTTATGAAACAATGATTCTGTTACAACACTCCCCGACGTTTCCGCCACGTTTTGTTGTTTTGCGTGGTCGGGGTGTGACAGAAAAGTTGGTATCAGAGCCCATGGTTATAGGGAATTAGGTTATTAGTAATGCTTTGACCTAGTCTATAACCTTCCTAGGACCCTAACGCGAGTTTACTTGCGTTTAGACATAAAACAATACCGTCACCTATCCTTAAGTGACAACCGCAACAAGAACATAAATTTCAAAACCACTTTGAAAACTAATCATCTGTTCTAGGATGATTGATTACTAGGTTTTGAACCCTCTGTTATAAGGTTTTGAACCCCTTTGAATTTTCAAAACCTCGTCAAAGTCTGGGTCTTATAGTGTGAACACGTGCAATCCGGAAGAGTGGATGCCTGTACTCTGAGTTTTCTGTCTAAGGCTAGAGTGTTCGTACAAATCCACATAATCGGACCAGTCACTCTTACCTGGGAACTCTTGGGGTGAGTGTCCACTTATAGACTAAAGCATGTCTTCGCGATACATTAATATGATCCGCTTACTTTGATTTGTCACCGTCTCATTTGTTTGCCTTAGGTAACAAACAAATGATCGCAAATTCTTATGCATTACCATTCTATTTTGTTTTATTTTCCGATAACATTTCATTTGTTTCCTCCTATATCCTTCATTTCCTCCAGAATGTCTCTTCATCGCAACGATGCGCAGATATCCGAGCAGACTGCCAAATTTTCCCAGCGAATAGGCGAAGTAATCCTGAAGACTGTTGAATTAGGCATTGCCATGTCTCGTCTCAACAATGAAGCCACTCAAGAGCCACCAAAGGAAGCAGAAGTCAAGCCAGCACCACCAGCCAAGAAACCAATCGAGGAATCAAAGACCATGGATGAACAGACTGGATCCCCTAAGAAGTCAAAGAAGCGAAAGGCTTCTCAGAACTTCGTTGTGGTCGCTCACAATGGTCAAGGCGTCCCCAACCAACCAGCTCAACCCCCTGCTAGGAAGCCATACAATGGAACTGCACCCTTGTGCAACCAATGTAACCTTCATCATCATGCTAGTGTGAAGTGCCGCAAATGCCAAATTTGTGGACTTATAGGTCATACAGCAAGGGTTTGCCCAACTACAGCTGCACCAAGTCAAGCAGGACCTAGCCAGGTGTCAACACCACCTGCTAAGAAACAATACAAGGGAACGGCACCGTCATGCAACAAATGTAAGGGGCATCACCAAGCTCACTTACAGTGTCGTCTGTGTGTATCATGTGGACGAGTTAGTCACCTGGCAAGTGCTTGTCGAATTAACCCAAACTAAAGTGGTCCAAATCAAGCTGGCGACAATCCTGCTCAAGCTCGTTTCTCACCAGGGTCCTGTTACAACTGTGGCGAGATGGGTCATTTCCTAAGGGATTGCCCAAAGCTTGCTAATGCAAATCTGACCCACAGATAAGCATTCAGCTGATTAGAAAATGCTGCTGCCTTGAATAATTTGAATATTATGCTTTTGTATCTTTTGTTGAACCCTGAAACAATCTATTTTGTTTATAAATAAATCGTTGTTCACAATTCCGATGTACAAGTGTAGTATATGTGTGTATGACTTTTCCCTATAATACCTACATCAAGGAACTATGTTCCTTACAAACTGCTCTTGCGAATTTCCCATTCTTGCGTTTGCTCATGATTCCCTTGGAAAATTCTAAGTACTCGTTTCATTCTAAGAAACGAAGTACATGAAATAAAGTGACATTATGAGTAATCGTGCTTTTCACACATCTGTGCCTTTGAATTCTTGGTTAGATAACTAAGGGTATTTTCAAATCTCATACCCATTACGTTCTGATTTTTCAACATGCATAACATAAGTTTTCAAAACAACCTTCATGATTTCAAAATGCTATTAATACCGTATAATTACTTATATCAAGTGCATAACTTCAAAAGCATCATTCATGTTTTCCAAAAACCTTATACATAATTTCAAAATTCATCTTGCATGATTTTAAAACATTTTTTTTTATAAAAATACTTACCTAATACACCTACTTTATGATTTCAAAAGTATTAAATATAAGGTTTCAAAAACATTGAACACATTTTTTTTAACCCCATGCATAGATTTCAAAAATATTTTCCTCATACATTGACTTAACCTTCAAATTCTGCTTCATATGTCGCCTTGACATATCTAGCATCTCAACTTCACAAGCATTTTTACTTCATGTTTTAACCTCAACACATCCAGTGCAAGGTTTCAAAACATCTTCAACTTCTAAAATCCATATGGAATCTTTTTATCTCCACAATTAGAACCTTGTGGATGATTATCATACAAATCAGAATCCTTAGTTAGATTCCTTGTGTACCTTAATTCGAACATATCGGTTCCTTACAATCGAAATCGAATTTTCTCTTTAAAAATCTTTCTATCTTTATAGTTAGATTCTTGATAATGTTTAAAGTACCAAATGAAATCCACGGAATGGATTCCTAGTGTGCTTTAAATGCATGTGCACAATTAACAAAATGATAAATTAAAGATCAAGATAAACAATTTTGTGGTTATGTGTTTTTGTGTTATGTATTTCCTTTTGTGGTTTTCTTTTCGTTATCCAAATCCTCGTAGAACCTTCCATATCTTCATATGAAGGATTCATAGTAGGATATCCAAAGGTACTACCTTAAATCCTTAATGGGCTTCTATGTAATAGTTAAGACCCTTGGATTATATAGTACCATTCCATGATTCATAAGAGACCCTTTTAGTGGTCTAGTCAAAAAGATTGATTCAAAAATCTGGTTAAGAATGACATGTGATGATATAAGCTGAAAAGACTCCTTGGTTGTCTATTAAAATCATTTATTGATTTAATAAAAGGGACCCTATGGTGGTCTAGTCACAATCATCACAGGCTCGTTCATTTGTTTTCTTCCCCTACACATTTTTAAGATGCACTACGTGACTATGCAAGGAATTACGTAATTATGGATGCACACATAATTACGAAGTTCAGTGCACGGAAACCACAGTAAGATTTATTATGTGTAAAAACCGATAGTGGCAACAATAACGAAATGTGAACAATGTATAGGAGGTACGGTGGACGCACCAATAACACTTAATAGACTTGTATATAAGTGTCGCTCCTACATTGCAAGCTTGATGTTATTTAAAGTTACTAGAAGTTCAAGAACTCTAACCAGTGTTGTTTGGTCTTTTCAACTTCATGTTTCAAACTCTCACAAGTTTCCTCTAAATAAAATTTCGGGACGAAATTTCCTAAAGTAGGGGAGACTGTGTGTGTCACTTCAATCGTCAAACAAATACCAAACTAATGAAATATTTTATTTCATACTTGGGACTTGTATAAATATGTGTATCATTTGCACATATCAATTCTTGTTCGATTTCAAGCTTTAAATCGCTTTCTAGAAGGTTATACGCGTACTGATGCGCAAATATAACCAGTTCAATGCAACAAATACTCCGGAACATCAACATATGCTTAACATACCTTAAATAACCTTTACATAACTTAGAAATAAGTTTTGAAGGCTTTGGTATGGCAAAATCAAGTTAAATCGCTTACAGGGACTAAAGTTGACAAACTACGAAAGTATGCCAATTTGAACAATAACAGACACTCCGAAACATGACCATAAGTTAAACAAACCATAAATATCCTTTACATAGCTTAGAAATAGGCTTTAAAGGGTTCGGTGTGCTAAAATAAACTTTTGGGTCATTTAGGGACTATAAGCGTCAAAAAGTGCACAAGTTTGCATTTTCGCGCATAACTTACGTTCTGAATACATACGGGCATCCAAAAATTTATGTAAGCACTAAAATATTTTATTTTAGTGTTTGGCATGAGAAAAATCCATTCGTCACGCAATTTGGATAATTTTTGCGTCCGTTACGACTTTCGTCGTAATTAACCGAACAACGCAATCGTACGGTCAAACAAACTGACGTCCAAGATATTTTTGAGCACATTTTAAGTTCCCTATACTTTAACTTCATTTTAGAGCTTTGAAATGGGGTTAACGGGGCTTAAACGTGTCGAAAATGCATCGAAAACCAAGTTTGGAGCTGCAGGGACCAAAACTACAATTTCAGCAAAGTTGATGGCTTACGGACCGTAAGCCCTCAACCTTACGGTCCGTAAGGGACTCCCAGCTGATCAGAAACTTCTAAAACAGCTGTTAACAGCTGTTAAGCACTCCCTAACCCTTTTGCACTTCCCTCTTCCTGATGTTGGGGGGCAATTTGGGTAGCAAGGTGTTGCAACAAATGTAGGGATGAGATTGAAGCACGTTATTCGATAAACGATCTTAACGGTTCTAACATTCCTATAAATACCCAACCCATTCACTTACAAAACCCACAAATCTGATCTAAGAATGCTCTAAGTTGAAGCCATTGCTTCATACCAGAGCTACTTGGATCAAGATTAGCTTGCGGGGACCCTTTGTAAGTGTTCCTTCGTTCTTTTATCGCTTTTCGAGTCCGAAAGTCAAACTATGTTTGAATTTCTGCATTGACCAGTTTATGGTCAACGCGAAGTTCGTTTGAACTTCCTAACGTGAGCGTAATCACGATGGTTATAGTCCCTAGTGGCTATACCTACTGATTACCACGTTATCTAGGCTCGGTGACGAGTCGTAGTTTCGGCCAAAATGCGTATTCTTGCGTATTTTGTAACCAAACTACTCTTAGGTATCAAAACCGTTTGTTTTGATACCAAACCTGTTTTCTAAACTTAGTTAAGCATGTTTTAACATGCTTAGCTCATCACTTTTAGTTTAGTGCTTATATAGGGTCATAAGGTAAGCGATCTAAACAATCGCTTATACTTTCGAACCCGACCCGTTTGGTCGATCATTAGGATCCGACCAAACACATTAGGTGACCATAGTATATAGGGAATAACCTTCCGAGGTTATACCTTATGGTCGCTTCGTTAAGTAGTTGTATGATAGGTAGTTTATATGCCTTAGGTAAATTACCAATGAACGCGCAATGAATCACCGTTTGCGAGCGAAAAACGAATCATCTTATCGAAGCACACAACTTCGGCATGGTTTTCTCGAAGAAAGTCCATGCCTACTATGACGTCAAAGCTTCCGAGTTGCATCGGAATGAGATCAATTGGGAAGATGTGATTGTTGAGCTCAAGAGTACAATCACGGATAACGGAATTGACAGCGACGGTTCTTCCGGTAGCGACTTCAACATCAAATGCAGAGGAGAGTTGGGAACGTTTACGACTAAGGAGTTTCTCAAATTTGAGCGACACAAAGCAATTATCGGCGCCAGTATCAAACAAACATGAAGCATAAATAACATTCACAAGGAACGTACCATTGACCACGTTGTTATCGGCCTGGGCTTGACGCACGTTGAGATTGAAAGTTCTGGCGCGTGCGGCCTGTTGTTGTTGCTGCTGTTGTTGTTGCTGCTGTTGTTGTTGCTGCTGTGGCTGTTGTTGCTGAGGTTCTTGTTTCACAACCCTGTTTGGGCACACGTTGGCGAAATGGTTCGGGTCGCCACATGAGAAACAGGCTCTGGCTTTGACTGTGGGTGCCGGAGGAGCTTGTTGACCCTGCGGGGCAGTGAGTAGAGCTGGATTGGCAGGAGTTTGGCGGATACGACAGTTGGCAGTAAAGTGGCCGTATACGTTGCAGTGAGCACAAAAGCGGCATTGAATAGCTGTCGGATGATGATAGGTGCAAGTAGGGCAGAGCGGGTGCGGCCCAGTGTATGCACGCTTCGCAGGCGGTGCATTGGCCACAGGCGCCGCTACTTGACGTTGTTGAGCTGGTACAGCTTGAATCGGTGCAGCAGTAATCGCACAGTTCTTGTTGGTGGAGCTGTTCTTTCTCTTGTTCTTTCTCTTATTGCTTGATGAGGTGGGTTCAGCAGTTGGTGCGGTAGCGGTAACTTGATGTAGATGCTTGGAGGTCTTATCCCAGACACCAGCTTTAACCCTTTTGTCATTGATTTCAGCGGCCAGCAGATAGGTTTCCTCGATCGTGGTAGTCTTAGCCGCTTGCACGAAATCAGCAACGCAGTAGGGCAAAGCTCGGATGTACTTCTTGATGGTCATATCGGGAGTCTTGACCTGGTCGGGACAGATAATGCTGAGCTGTTTAAAGCGAGCAGTAAGACCAGCATTGTCTCCATCCTTCTGATGTATGTGCCAAAATTCATCTTCAAGCTTTTGACGTTCGTGAGGAGGGCAGAATTCCTCTAGCATGACTTCCTTGAGCTCATCCCATGACAGACCGTAGGCTGCATCATTCCCTCGCTTGTTCCTCTCGGCCGTCCACCAGTCTAGAGCACGGGACTGGAAGACGCCGGTAGCGTTCAGAGTTCGAAGGTCATCAGGGCAACCACTTTGTCGCAGAGTAACCTCGATAGAGTCAAACCAGTGGAATAGTGCAGTAGGACCTCCTTCGTCTGTGAATTCTTTTGGCCCACATGACTTGAATTGTTTGAAACTGAAAGGTCTCGTGACAGCTTTAGGACCTTCAGTCCTTGATTCCTCGGATGATTTGCTGGCGTTCTCGTAAACATCACTCACGGCCTTAGCTACACTTTTCACGATGATGGAAGCAAGGCGTTTGTCCCTCTTTTCCTGACGAGAGAGTGCATGATGGGATCCAGACGACATTGTCTGCAATAGACATCGCCATGGAACTCAACACATTGTATTCGAATCTCACCTCACACGTCTACTACTTACTAAAGCTCAGAAAACAGAAACATAGGCATGTAGAGCACATAGTCACATAGTCACAAATTCCTGAACACGTAAAACATAATAGCAAGAACACACATACCTTAGTCACTAGAGGCATTCAGAAAACAGAAACCTATCATTCAAAGTCGGCGAGGGTTCGAATATAGTATGGTGCGAGCGATTTGTTAATGATGTGTTGTGTGTTGTGTGAAAGTAAAAGGCATTAGATCGAAACCAGTAGTATCTCAAAATGTTTTCAAATAAACATAAAACATATAAACTTCATAAAATCGACGAATCATCACGGTTAAAGCACATAAAATCAAGCGTAAGAGTGTCTGCGGCTATTAGACTTCGACTAACCAAGGTGGTTCGACTATTCACAAGGATCCTGTGTGCACAATTACCTTCAGGACTATGCCTTTGCCTCGATTTTGGGCGTTGGCGCAATTCCCATTGGTTGCATTGTGCCTTCAGATCGTTGGAGTCCATCGAGACTTTGGTGGGAGTTTTGTATAAGAGCAGGACAAGTCCTCGTAAGGTTAGGGTATCACCCCTATCTTACAACTTCGTCCTTGTTCTAAAAACTAAAACCCCAAAAAACCTACCCCCCCCCCCCCCGAAAAACCTAAACCCCCCTCCCCCACTTTTTTATGTTAAAATCGCTACTTTTAGTAGCAAAAAAAAAAAATTTAATTTTAAAAAAAAAAATTTAGCTACTAAAAGTAGGGATTTTTTTATAAAAAATATTAAAAAAATTGTGTGTTTTTTAGCTATTTTTAGGCATTTTTGGTTGTGTTCACATTGGTTCTCGCAATAAAGGGTGGTTCCTAACGGATCTTTGTCCTATATATATATATATATATATATATATATATATATATATATAGAGGCCGGTTATCATACAAATGCCCTTATCGTACATTACGTACGCTACAATCTCAGCCGTCCGATCATCTTCCCGCATTGAATTCGCATGTTGTTTTTTGTACCACATGCGAAATTGTTACAAAAAACAACATGCTATTTCATCAAAATTATCACATGCGAAATTGGTACAAAAAAACAACATGCGAATTCATCAAAAATTATCACATGCGAAATTGTTATAAAAAAAACAACATGCTATTTCATCAAAATTATCACATGCGAAATTGGTACAAAAAAACAACATGTGAATTCATCAAAAATTATCACATGCGAAATTGTTATAAAAAAACATGCGATTTTAAAATGCGGGAAGATGATCTGACGGCTGAGATTGAAGCGTACGTAATGTACGATAAGCAATATTGTACAGTACTCTTTACCTATATATATATATATATATAGGGAGGGGCTCATGCGAGAACCACCCTTATTGTGAGAACCATGAGAACCAATGTGAACACAACCTAAAATAGCTAAAAAAACCTAACCCCCACCCCCCCCCCCCACCCAAAAACCTAAACCCCCCCACCCCCCCCCCCCCCCCAAAAAAACCTAAACCCCCACCCCCCCCTCAAGCTAAAAAAACCTAAAAAAACCTAAAAAAAAGCCTAACCCCACCCCCCCCCCCCAAAAAAAAAAAAAAACCTAAACCCCCCTCCCCCACCCCCCAAAAACCTAAACCCCACCCCCCCCCCCCCCCAAGCTAAAATGCTAAAAACTAAACCCTCAAAAAACCTAAAAAAATCTAAAAAAAATCTAAAAAAATCCAAAAATTTTTTTTTGATTTTTTTAATATTTTTTAGGTTAAAATCGCTACTTTTCGAAGCCAAAAAAAAAAAAAAAAAATTTAAAAAAAAAAATTTTAAAAAATTTTTTTTTTTTTTTTTTTGGGTTCGAAAAGTAGCGATTTTAACCTAAAAAATATTAAAAAAATCAAAAAAAAATTTGTGTGATTTTTAGCTATTTTTAGGCATTTTTGGTGTGTTCACATTGGTTCTCGCGATTCTCGCAATAAGAGGTGGTTCTCGCATGATCTTCTCCCTATATATATATATATATATATATATATATACTAGCTGGGTGCCCGCGCGATGCGACGGGGGCAACACTTTGCATTACGGTTGTAGTATTTGTTGTAGCATATTGTGGTAGATATGTCTTAATAGATCATTGTGATCATTGGCCCACGTCAAATGATTTGGACAAGTCAAAGTTTATTGATATCTGAAATTTAAAAAAAAAAAAAGAATTTTTACCTTCAAAGTCAAAGTCTGCATATTTTCTTTGAAAAGCTGGAAACTATGCATGAGTTAAGTGATTGTTAACAAATCAATAAGAACATGAAACAAAAACCCGTCTTTAAGCCATTCCAAAGCCCAAACCTAACATCTTCCTAGGCAATAGCCATGGCATTAGTGGTTCCAGAATTTATATATGATAAAATTTAAACTGAATGAACAGTAGTTTATTATTATTAAATTAAAATTAGAATTCTAATTCATTAGAATTATAATGGAATGAATAGTAACATAATTAAGAGATGATCAAATGGTATCGGGTATAGGTACCGGTCTCAAATTTACCAAACAAGTGTATTTTCGGTACCGAACATACTAAGTATATTCGGTACCGGTACCCACTTTTGGGGATTTCGGTAACGGTATTTTCGGTACCGGTTGGTACCGAGCTCATCAAATCCTGTAGCAACGCATCAATGCAAGTAATTGCACCGTTTAGATTACTTTTCATACACACAGTAAGTAAACTGTATTTGGTTTGAATGAGGTTTTATATACACAACAACTTATTTTGCTTTTTTTTTTTTGTCTTTTTCTGTAATGAATGAATTGTAGCATGTAAAATTAACTTGGATATTTAGAATATTGATGAGCAAATCGTATCAAATCCTGTAAACGAACTGGTATCGTATCGGTACCAAATTTACTATACCAAATCATTTTCGGTACCAATTTGGTACCCACCTTTTGGCGTTTTCAGAATCGTTACTTTCGGTTCGACATCGGTCTAGCACCATACCTGTATTTATTGATTTTTACCTTCAAATACCATACCGTATTGTACCGAGCATTTTCGGTGCCGGTACCTAATTTTGATGATTTTCCGAATCGGTACTTTCGCCGCCGTTACCGGTACCGAGCTCATCCATATTTTAACGTGTTAGCACCGTAATAACTGAACTGAAAACAACCGAATTTCCAACGTGTAGGATGTGTGGTCATATTATTATATATTAGGTTATTTAAAATCGTTTTTTATGACGAAGTGACTATCCTTACCACATCATTTTATTTATGTTTTGATATTCGGTATCTGTTTGCCGTTGCTGACACGCCTTTTGTAGTTATTGGGTCCCGCCGCAACGCGCGTGCGGAAAATAACTAGTTGTCTATAAGTGGGTCATTTCCAACAAGCCCATTTAAAGTTCCGTGTACAAAGAAGTCACCAACAGTCCTAACTTGTTGATAGGAACACAATAAATATCATAGTAACTCGATTACAATACTTTTTAAGCATCATAAACCTAATAAAATCTAGTATCAAGACCACTGTGATTATAACAACACCAACTATAACTAATTTTTAAAAATAAAACAATAAATTAGAAACTTATGTTCCGCCTACGCCTACACTTGCGATAGTCTCAGAAGATATAGTAACAAATGGAAGCTCGCAAACAGCAACTAAAGCCCCTAAATTGGCGGTAAAACGAGAAGCTCTTACGCCGCCACTACCGACGCCGATTGTTAACACGTCGATGTCATAGCTGTGTGGCTCGGTGCTGTTAGTCGACTCAGTTCTGATAGCGAAGAGACGATACCCCATTGCGGCTGTATCATCTTTATGGAACAAATTTTGACCCCAAATGGTCAACAAGGTTGTATCTTTGAAACTTGACTCCATCTTTCTTCTTTCCAACATGTGTTTCTTTTCGTTTCTTTCCACTTTCATTTGTACCAGACTGCATAGATCTGGGAGCTGCAACAAAAGCATCATTCATATCTAATCTTTTCGTCTTCATCATTACCTTTATTATCAATAAAGAACTCTAAATCATCATCTGTTTTCCTTGCATTAAGCTTGTAGGATTGTGACTTGTGAGTCAAGATCCAAACTTGACCCGTAACGTACTAACCTGGACGGTGTTTTGATATGTACCCATCAGGAAAATTTAGACGTCAATCCTCGAGGTCAAGCTTCTTCGTCTGATATCATCATTGTTCAGAGCAAATATTAAAAACTGATTATATATAGCTAAAAATCACAATAATAATTCACACAACACAATGTCGTCATCACATCAGTTCTAGCTGAATAAGAACAGAGACGCAAGACCGCAAAGAACCAGTGAGTGACCGAAGTTTACCTTGTCATCGGAATTTCAAGAACCTACGGATCGAACTATAATCATTAGATTACTTGGTCATACCAGCATGTGTAATGGCTAGATTGCTAGTGTATGACCCATATTGTAATCCTGAGCCACATCCTAGCCATCACCTTTGTTACATACGGTTATAATTTTTAAGTGACATAAGCACATTAGGAATAATTCATTGTATAAGGAACAGAGCACAAGTCAGAACACATGTTAATTTCGGTGTAGTTATCTGACAAGATAAAAGAAAGGCAGCTTTTAAAACAATTTTGTGAATCTAACCCACACTACAGGTCACTTTTGACCCATTCAACCCACTTAAGCATTTTAGTAAATCAATTTAAGAAGTTATAACTATCAAAAAAAATCAGCTCACTTCTGACCCAAACCTAATGTGAACCGCAACTAAACTTGCATGACCCGCCCTTTTTATGCCTAGAGATATAAATTACCTGATAAACACGAAAAGCAAAACAAACACCCTAAAGCACCAAAAACACTATGTCTGGTTTTTTATTGGGTCCATACAATGCATCTACTTTGAATGCAAGCCGCTTCATAAATTTCCTAGCTAGTTGTATAAAGCAAGCTTGATCTGCAATTGAAAATATAATGTTTATTTTTCAAATACGTAATCATTTTAAAATTATAAACACAACCATACTTTTCCTAAAACACCGGATTCTTGCAACCAGTTAATTGGGATGCCAAATTCTTTTGAAGGGTACATAACCATGTCCCGCACTCCCGAGTCCTGTGTTCGCAATAATGCATAAACGGTGCTCTCCATTATTAAACATACCAAATTGTAGACGTTAATGATTAAAACGATCATAAAAAATATATTTAAAACTAATTATCAAGTATTTTGATACATAATTCTCTAGCAACTTGTACATTCTTGAAAGCAGACTTATAGGAGAGACTGGAATCATCAACAAAGTTAGTTCCTTGTTATTAAGTTGCATCAGGTCTTGATATTAAAAGCTTGCTTTTCTCAGTACATATGCTTTCCCTTTTGGCCAGTCAAAGTGCTTCAATACTACCCTCTCATCAACCTTTCCAAACATCACAAGATAATTTTATTTTATTTTGGTAAACTGTAACATAAAACATTTTATATATAATAATTATGTAAGGCATACCAAGGAGAGTTCTTCGGGTAGCTAGTTCAGAAAAGCCAATAATCTTGTATGTCTGTAAAGGAAGCAGCGCTGCAAGTGACTTAACGAAATCAACTTGAGTTTCCATGCTAGCTTTTACCTGAAACACAATACCTTAATTAGCACCATATTATAGTAAACTGACTTAAAGACTAAAAATCCTGACATACAGCCAACATGAAAGTTGATGGATTCTCAATTTCCTCACTCATGTTACTTTTTGCATCTATAGTGCTAGATGCTATAGTGGATATAACTGAAGTATCCTTCTTCACTTCGCGTTTCATCAAGCTCTGATAAATATAGTGCCACTTGTCCAACCACATATGCTTTTTGCTCAACATACCATCATTATACCACCAAAACACATGAAAAGGAACCTGCAAAGAAAGTTAAATTATTGTAGGGTTAAAATGAAACCCTAGTTTCAATTTTCAAGATTAAACATCCATCAGTTCATCTTTGTTCCTGAAGCGTGAATGTCTCTAATTGAACGAAGTATAGAAAAATAACGGAAGAATTCATTAACCTATACCATGAGTAGCACCATCAGATGAATATACACCAAACCTTTTGTTCAAATTCGATTTAACTAGAGTTTCTACAGGGATTCAAATAATATGCAAGCCCTATATTTTCATCTCCTAATTTGATTTGACCGTAAACCCTAAATCTTCTTCCACCATTGATGTTGCCGAAGACGTTGCCAGATCTGGTCACCACCAGTGTCGGGGTAACCCTAGATGTACTACCATCACTATTCTCCCCCATTCTCTCTCTCCCTTTCTCTCTCTTTGTATGCTGGTATGAATGATTTCAAAACAAAACACTTCACCAGGGAACTGTTGCTGATGCGGTTGTTGCTGGTTGAGCATGTAAAGGAAGGAATTTTGAAATTTGAAAACCGAATCCGAGAATATTGATTTTGGTTAAATCGTAGATTTTCGGTTCGTTCAGTTTACTTGGGAATTTCGAAATTTGAAAACTAAATCCAAGAATTTTGGTTAATTGGTTTGCTTTATTTAGTTAAATTACCGGTTTTTAGTTCATTTCAGTAAATTTTGGTTAATACTCAAAACAAAACTTTAGCTAAATTTCTGCTTAAAAGAACATGAAATGAAGGTATAAAATCTAAAAATATATGAACGGTTCAGTTTCGGTTTAATTAATTTCAGTTAACTAAGGGTACAAAAAAGCTAATAATCGATTTTAAGTTAATTCAGTTTTCGATTGATTTTGATTCGGTTTTGCTTGTTTTTTTGTTGGCTTCGGTCAACGGTTCAGTTATTGATTACCCCTATATATTGTTAATCACATAACATGTCAATTTTTTCAAATTATAAAAATAGCAATATTATACTCAAAAAAGAATAAAATGCTCGTTTTTATAATGTAATTTTTTTTTAAAGTTGTTAATGTATGAAAAGCTATGACCATTTAACAATCGTGGAAGTAGTTGGCTTAAAATAGGGTAAAGGTGTAACTATTACTTAAATGAATAAAGTAAAATGTAATTAGTGGTGAGGATTTGTATATGGATTTTATGATTGAACTTTAAGTTATTTTCTTATGCTTTTATTCTTTTATTAAATCGGGCAAAAGCATATGGAAATTGTTCCCAACTTGTTTTGCCATATTTACAGGGAATCATGTTACAAAACATTATTATTAAATTGATAATAATGATAACAAAATAGAGAGTTTTGAGCATTTAAAATGTGATATGACTCATTGCTTTAATCACTTGTATATTAATGCATCATCTACTTGTACATTTTAATCCGCACAACAATAATGACCAAGACAACTATCAAAACGTCGACAAAAATGAGTAGGTTGTCACGGTAGCTTTGGATTTTTTTAAAACATTATAGTTTATAAGATACGACAGAAATACGTAAAAGAATTATAAGTTTGTTGTGGAGGGGGAAAATGCAACTAATTATCCATAATTTTGTTAAAACAAAGGGATTTAAATGTAATAAGATGGCGGACTAAAAAATAAATAGTGTTTAAAGACCAAACTACCCTTATTTTAGGGATCTTTCTATAAATAAAGGGGGGAAAAATTCTTATTTTTTGGGTATCTTAAACTACCCATCCCTCATGCATTATAATATAGTATATATATATATATATATATATATATATATATATATAGAAACGGGATCAGGAGAAAACGCTCAAAAGTGTGAGAACGGTGAGAACGCATCCTGGCCCAACACGTGTCCCGCGGCATAGAGAAGGTCGGAGGGGCTTTTTTGTCTTTTCATTCTTCTTTTATTTTCCCAACGCGATATAATATTTTATGGCGTCTAAGTTTTTTTTGGCATTAATTGTATTTATTAAACTTTTTGGCGTTGAATTAATTGTTTTTGTGTCACATATATAATTTTTTAGCGTTATAGCGTTTTCTGGTTAATTTTTTTGGCGTTTGTGGCGTTTTGTATAATAATTCTCTACGAGTCACTAATATTTGCATAAGATTACAATAATACCAATTTTTTTTGGCGTTTAGTGAATTTTTTGGCGTTTAATAACCTTTACAAGGTGTTTTGCCAGCAGCTGTTCTCCAATTTTTCATACTTCTAGCGTTTTGGTGTTTGTAGTTTTTGGCGTTTTATATAATAATGTATTTTATTTATAGGGATTTAGATAACAAAAAAACATATAACTTGATATCAAAACGATATAAAATGAAAACAAAAATAATAAAAAATGGTAATCTAATTTCTCTTCCGAATCTTCTCTGTCATCAGCCTCTATCTTCTTGAATTTGTTTTGGCGTTTTGAACCTTTTTTGAATACTTTAGCTAGATGCCAACTTTCCTACATAAACCCCGTCTTTTTCAGAAGAAGCTGCTTAGTGGCATCCTGTGTTTTGGTGTAATATTCTTTTTTGGTGGCATGTCATTGAAGATCAACTCTTGCTTGATGAAATTTGTAATAATGGAGTCCAAAATAGCATTTTACACTTGTGTTGATCCCTTTATTCCATGCCGATATTCATCAAGAACAAAGCTCACATGATGACATATCACTGTCATCAGTCTCTTTTTCTTAAATATTTGTCCATCTCATTCAGCAAAATATTATTGAGATAACCCCCTCAGAAGAAGAATCCATTTCAGTGAAAGCTTTGCCATCTATGGCGTTTTAAAGTGAGTGGTTTCTAGAGGATATGGCGTTTGTGTTTTCTAGGTGTGATCAATTTTCATTGTGTATAGACCCCTCTCTTATAGGAGTTTTTTGGCACGTAGTTTAGGCGGGGGACTTTTTTTGTTGTAATAAATGATAGTAATAAAGTAACTGGCTTTTCAGTTACCGTTTTTTGTATTTACTGTGTTGATCAACTTTTTATCAGTTTTACAGGTGATAGATGTCCCATCTTCTAAGTTTGGCGTTTTTTTTAAATGGCGTTATGCAGACCAAGATGACAAAATACAATAACGGAGTAAATAAAATATTAAGCAGGAAAAATATTTTTTGTTATTTTTGGCGTTTTGTAAGGGTTAACCATTTTAGTATTTTTTTGGCGTTTTGCTAATAAAGATAGAAATATATCATTTAATTATCTTAAAAAAAGAAGAAGATTACATAGAAGAAAAAAAAAGAGGAAAAAACAAATTAAAAGCCTTCGTCAGAAGGTATTTTATCCGAAAAGTATCCATCACTTGCGTCATCTTCTTCCTCCTCGGAGTCTTCATCTGGATCTTCATCCATGTCATCACCTTCACCTTCATCAGCTTCTTGTTCCTGAAGATTCTGAAGCCTCCACCTGAACATGTCTTGCATTAACTCCAATTTTGAGTCTATTTATGTGTTGGTACAAGTGGCGTTATGCAATTCTTCCATGAAACCCAGACGCTGCTTTGTCATGATGTTCTCTAGCCAGTAGACTTCCTGCTCTCCGTTGTCGTATGTAACCGTCACCATGTCTGTTTCATCATCAAAACGCCATGATGTCATGATAGGGTCCGGCTTCACATCTGCTTTGATTGGTCCAAATTTGCTGGTTAATGCTTTCATATGCATATGTGTTTCATGGCATTCGTTGTCTAGAGCGATGTCAATGGATAAGATTCGCCTCTGTATCTCTTCTTCCATCTTCAGAATTGCCCTGACCGTCTTAACATATACCCTCCTTCTGTTGTCAAAAAGGAGGACGTATTGCCTGATTCCCAGAGTGTATCTCCACAAAACGATTGTTGCCATTTTTGGCGTTTTGGTTAAATTGACGTTTTTGGTTAACGATGTTTTTTGCAGAAAATGGGATAGATTGAAGTGATTATGGAATAATTGATGTTATTTACGAAAACGCCACCGCAATAAGTGATTATGGAATAATTGAGAACGGAGAGAACGCTTATGGATCGTCAGATCAAAACAATCTATGGACTAGATGACGCGGTGGCATTTTCGTAAATAAAATCACTTTTATTAATCTGGCGCACTTCATTAAGGGTAAAAGGGTCTTTTGACTTAACATAAAACGCCAAAGTCACGCTATTTAAATCCCTCCTCAACACACATAGCACATGTCATCATAATATAACGCTAAAGAGATAAAACGCCAAACTTTGTTTTTAACCGATAAAGCTGAACAAACAGTACTAAAACGACGGAACTTTATTACTAGCATTTATTGCAATAAAAATCGCGCCTAAAATACGCGCCAAAAACTTCATATATAAACAAACTCTCAGAATTACTAAAATCCACACCAAAACCACAAAAACCTATATTTTCCTCTATACCATTCATTTTATGAACGCCAAAAAAACCAAAATATCAAAGATTCAAATCCATGTTTCTTTGATATACACTATTTTCTCAATTAACTTTCGCTCTATGTAATGAGCAAGATCCTCAATATAAATGCCAAAACATACAAAAACCATAAAACTTCAAAAAGGCCATTTCATGGAGATTCTGTTTTTGTTCTCTATAAAGTTTAGCTAAACGGGATAGATAACATTATTACACATCTTTCTTGACTGAGGATTAACAATGTTATACATTTCGTTCAGCAAAACATTATTGAGTTTAGCATGGCCAAAAATAGAAGTTTATGGAAGTTTTATTTAGTGGCGTTATTGTTTTTTTTTTTTGGCATTTGATTTCCTTGCCCGATCTTATATTGTTTGTTATTTAACTTCGAAGTAGCATGTTATGAACAAAGAGATAGAAAAAAGAAAAAGATGCAAAAAAAAGCCAAACTGAGAAATGTCTGTGTTCTATAGCATTGAAATAAAAAAAACGCCAAACTACTCTACACTGGCTCTCAAAGACCATCTGTATGTGTTCTGTAAGAATGACAAATACAAAATGCCAAACTACTCTTCACTGGATCTCGAAGACCTTGTCGATCTTCTTTTAATTACGGCCTGTTTGCATGTTGATGCGTAGTGTCCATAGGCTTTGCAGTTCTGACACTGTCTTTCTTTGGCCTTGGGTTTCGACTTTGATTTCTTTTTGTCGATTGCTATCTCCTGTTTAGATTTCAAGCGCTTCCGAGAACCAGAACCTTTGGATTTATAACCTACAGGGACTCTTATCGGATTCTTGTCGTTTATATATTGACCAGTTATCTTGGCAAATCTATCCCTAGAACTAGCGGGAGGAGCAACAATCTGCATATCTTGAACCTTCTTCATATAAGATTGAACATGATCCTTATATAAGGATAGCTCCTCTTTATTACCAGATAAACGGTTCAAAGTGTATTCGGTTGAATAAATAATATATCGCATTATACTTTGCACATCAGGATCAAGCTCGGTCATATATTCACGACTAATTGAGAATTCAGGAGAGCAGTTTGGGGAGGCCTCTTTGCGCCATCTGTTAGTGCATACATCTGTCGACTTCGTCTTGTATCGTGTCTTAGTCTAGTTTTGTTAAACCAGGGAACGTAGTTCAGGAAAATAGAGTTTTAGAGTTGATTTCCCACGAAATGTTGATTTCCCACGAAATGAACATTGCATTTTCATGGGGATCAGAATCTCTATAAATAGGCTAGTGACCATTTCATTTGGAGGGGAATCAGAATATTGTACCGAGGTGCTACCGGTGTGAAGACTGATTGTAATCATTGTTATTTCAATCAAATCAGTGTTTTAAGTGAAGAACAAGCTGTTTCTACCTTTGTTTCTTAGTTTCCGCCTCTGAAACGAAGTAAAACTCCTCTGATAGACTCATTCGGCTCAGTTACACGATCCTACAATTGGTATCAGAGCACAGGAGGAGGAGTTCTGCAGAATACAGCTGAATTTGATTGCATTTTCTTACTTCTACACCTTCTTTCATCATTTCAGCAAGATTTCACAGTCAAAACTGGATCAATTTTCACAGATTGTGTAAAAATACATACTAACAAACCCTTGAGAGTTTCACAGTAAAATTCGGACTAAAAGTGACTAAAATGGACCTTCGATTTGATTCCGCTCGAACGAACAGATTGTGATTCCACTCGGATTGCTGAGCTTCCTCTCGAAAATACACTGATTTTGTTTCAAATTTTCTGGTTTCGCTCCAAAGTGTTTGATTTAGCTTCATAAGGGTTGATTCCGCTCCAGAATTTCTCTGATTCCGCTCCAAAGTTAACAAATGGTTGATTCCGCTCCAGAATTTCTCTGATTCCGCTCTAAAGTTACCAAATCAGAGATTCCGCTCCAGACTGCCAACCTTGAGATTTCGCTTCAAATAGATATTGTTCAGATTCCGCTTGAGATTTACTGGTGATTCCGTTCCTAGCTTCAACTTAGCATTCCGCTTGAAAGCTGTTTTATGATTTCGCTCGAGAGTGTTCTCTTTGGAGATTTCGCGTGAAGTTGCTTTCTTGGTATTTCGCTTGAAAGGCTGCTATTTGGTTATTTCGCCTGAAAGTTGTTTGTTCTTGAAAAACGTGCTACGAATCATGGAGAACGAGTTCTACAACGCATTCGCTTCATCTCCGACTACTCCGGCTTCCATTGCTCAGAATATGAACTTGGAAAACGAGACCGGAACGTTACAAAAGCCCCCAAAACTGATGAGCATAGAAGAGTACTACGGATGGAAAGACAGATTCGAAAACTGGGTTCAAGCTAACTATCTCAGATCTTGGGAGTGTATTCTGAAGAAATATGTATTACCACGTACTGATCTGCAAGTTGAGAAAGCAATATCTGAGTTTAGTGATCAAGAACGTGATATGTATAGAGCTGAAAAAATGATGATCAGTCTACTTCAGCAAGCTATCAAAGAAGACATCTTCATATTGCTTCAACATGACAAGACATCAAAATCAATTTGGGATGCTCTTCGAATCAAGTTTGAGGGTAGTGAGAACATGATTAAGAGTAAAAAGGCACTGCTTAAGAAAGAATTTGATCTATTCACGAGTTTGCCCGGGGAAGATACGAAGAAGCTGATTGAAAGATACTGCCACTTGGTGCGATCCATGTCGATGCTTAGTATAACAAAAGATCGTGAAGAGTGGGTAGACAAGTTAGCTGACGCTTTACCACAAAAGGAATGGGGCACATATTAGATGATCTTGAAGAACATTGGAGTTTATGATGGGTTAACGATTTCTCAGTTTATCGAGAAGATTGAGGGTCAAGATTTGGAACAGCAGAAGATCGCGAGGATGAACAGTCCAAGTGGTCAACAGGATGTAAAAATGTACTACAAAGGCAGTGTTCCAGAAGTTGAAAGAAGCCCGAAAATACAGACTGCGTTTAGTGCTGAAGATTCTTCAGAAAAGATTGATCAAAGTTCTAAAAGCAGCAGTGGTTTCTCTTCATACCCGAGTGTTAATCCAAAGAGCCCAACTTCAAGCTTCAGTTCTCAAAGTACGAAAAGTGGAAGTGGTTATGTGATACAATGCAACATTGCCTTGAATCTTCCAGATGGTCAAAGTTTTTCTGAAGAAATTGCGAAAGATCACATGGCTTTACTTGGTTCTGTGCTACTATCTTATGAAGGTTTGGTTGCAGGGCGGATCGGGAATCCTATGCTCACAAAGGAGGATTACGATCAGATAGACGCTCAAGAAATGGAACTTATGGACATCAAATGGTGTCTAGCTAGCGTTCTGAGAAGAGCTGAAAAATTCAAGCTGATTACTGGAAGAAATGACTTTCTTGATGCACATGTTTCTACTTTAGGTTTTGATAAATCTAAAGTTACTTGTTTTCGATGTAGGGAGAAAGGTCATTTCAAGAGGGAATGCAAGAACAGAGAAGCTAGTGATGTAAAGAATTCGTTCGGAAAAGATGACTACTACCGGAAAGCCATATATCAGCAGGTTGGTCAGCAACAACAGCAAGAACCACAGGTGGCTCATGGTAGAAAAGTGATCGAGGATTCAAAGAGAGCATGTTTGGTGGATTTTAACTGGAACAAATACATATCGCCCGATAGCAAAGCATGCCTAATCAATCAAGATGACGAAAGGTTACCTGAAGGTTTTAGCTGGGATATGTTTGTGGATGAAAAAGGAGAATTTAAAGCATTCATTGCTAAGATTGTGAAAGAACCAGATATGTTTACCACATGGATGAAGTCCATTGGTGAAACTGTAAAGAATGAAGTTGAAACATCTGTTTCATCAGAAGAAGGATCACAGAGTGCAGATGAAAGTTCACAAAGTGATGAAAGTTCAGAAAAGGAAGTTGTTTTTGATCAAACACCAGTTGATTCTGGTTCTTCGGATGATAATGCTGAAAAGTTAATTGAGTTTGATCAATCACCAACTGACGACAGCAGTGATGATGAAGAAGAACGACATATTAATATTGCAAAATCTCATCTTTCTCCTGAAAGTTTTCATTTTTATTTTGCAGATCGCTTGGAGAAACTGAAGGAGAAACGGGCTGCAAAAGAACAAAAAGAAATGAAGTCTGAAAGTGTTGCTGAGAAGAATGTTGAGACTGAGCAGGTAAGTGAAGCAGAAAAGGTGATTGAAGTTGAGAAAGTTGTTGAATTTAAGAAGATAATAGAAGTTGAAAAGATTGTGGAAGTCATCAAGCCTTGCACAAAGTGTTTGGAACCTTGCAAGGAATGTGCAGCAAAAGAAGAAAAGTTGGCTGAGCTTGAGAAGATGAAAGAGCAATTACTGTTCAATCTAAATTACGTGAAAGAATCTTACGATGTATTGAACAAAACAGTAACTGGTCTTCAAAAGACTAACTCTGAGAGAGAAGATGCATTGCAAATGCTGAATGCTGTGATGATGACAAAGCAAAAAGCTATAAATTATCGAAGAAAGTGCAAAGTGGAAGCAAGAGTTGGAAACCGAGAGAATTGAAAATGAGAGAATCAGACGTTTATTACAAAGTTATTCTAGTTCTGATTATCTTATTGATCGAATTTATCCAACTGTTGCAGGTTTTGAAGCCTTTAAAGATGATGAGAAGCCTAATAAGAAGGATACTGGTAAGAAACCAAGTGTTAGCTATAACAAGTGTCCGCCTCCGATCTGGGAAGGTTATTCTCCCAGAAAACCAAATGAGGAGCAACTCGAAAAAGCAGTCAATATAAAGTTAAAAACCGACACAACTGATGAATTACCAGAAAACATTGATGTTACTTTTACATCGTCTGACACTGATCATGAGTCTGAGTTAATAAAAAAGGTGGTCGATCAGGTGTTGGATACTGATGAGGAGTCTGAGTCAAAATCTGAGTCTGGAGGGTCAAGTTCGTTAGTCAACAGTTCCAAATCGTTGGTTAAATGGTCTTATAGTAAAGAATTTTTGTTATCAAAAGCAAATTTGAATGATGAAACATTTGAAGTAGCATACACTTTAAATGATTCTGACAAATTATATTCTGACAAAGAGTTTCCAATAAGAAGTGTTAGATTTGAAATGATAAAAAAGGTTTTCAAAATGACAGAAATTAATATTTCTGAAATAAAAGATTTAAATCTTACTGGAAAACCTAAAAAATATACTTCAAGAGTACAACAACGATTAAACAAGAAAAAGGGTTACAATTCTGGTTCTGGTTTTCAAAAGAAACCAAACCATAATGGTAGCTACAAAAAGAAAGGTTTAGGTTTTATTCCACCAGAAAATTATAAAAATGAGAAAAATTCTAAAACAAAAACAGAATTTGTTTCAGGAGGAAGTGCAGAAGAAGAATAGAATAAACCTTTCTAGAGACAATCAAACCAGGAGTTTCTTGCTAAGAAGAAAAGGAATGGAACTGGAGTGTTTCATCCAAAAGAGACTCGAACCTGTTTCAAATGCAATGAAGCTGGTCATATTGCATGGAACTGTCCGAAAAATGCTAAGACTAAACAGGGAGTTTCTGAGAAACTGAAAGAAATAGTTGTTGATGTTGAACCACCAACCGAAAAATTCAGAATTTTTGAAAACTCAACTTATGAGGTTGGTGAATGTTCTAAAAAGAATTTTTACAAAAAGAAAGCCAAGAACAACCAAGTGTGGGTTGTTAAGAAGTCTGAAGAGAAAGTCGGCGATGAATCTGGTTCCATAAAGCCAGAAGAGCCACAAGGTGAGGTAAAAGAGGTAAATTCTGTATTTTCAGTGAATGATGATGAGTTTCCATCACTGAAGTTTGAGAAGATTAAACAGAAAGTTGGTAAGATTGAGATCTCAGATCAATTTTACTCCGAGAAGAATGAGTTTGATGTCGAGAAAGTTTTCAATGGAAATGTTAAGAAAATTTTGGGAAAATGCTTGATGGGAAAGTAAAAGGGGTTAAAGATTTTTACGCAACAAAGATAGCAACTTTTAACCCAACTGAACAAGAGCTAAAGGAGCTAAAAACACCCAAGGTTGGTCAGACTTGGGTGGAAATTCTTTTCCCTTGAACATATGACTATGCCGGAGATCCCAAGTTTGTAATCGTGGATCAGGAATCGGCATCTTTCTTGATAATTGATTTTATGAATGAATCTTAAAATGATTGAATTTTTACAGGTTAAGTGCGAATTGCCGGAGCTTCCAGGTTGGTAAGTGTGAAGCAGGAATCAGCATTTTTATTGGTAAAATGATTTTGTGTAGATGTGGTATTCCTACAAGTTGGTTGATGAAGTTTTACACTTACAAGTGGTAAATCAAGGACATTAAGTTGTACTTGTTTTCCTACAAGTGGTTAATCAAGGTCATTAGGTTGAACTTGATTGGACCATACTTACAAGTGGTATTTGAAGGACAATGTGATGAACCAAACCCCTAACTGTACAAGTGGTAAAATCAACAAAACTTATTTTCCAGAAAAATCATTTTGGTTAAAACAAACTTAAGTGTTTTGAAATCATAATGAGAAAATAGTTTTGTGAAAGGGGGAGTTCAGATTGTTTATGCCAAGTGGATGGCGAATTGAAGTGATTTGATATCGGTTGTCAATTTTCGTGTATAGTTGGTTTTCAAATTTCCTGAATTGTGTTTGCATTTTAGGGGGAGTAGACATTTTCAGAAAATCCAAAAACATTAGAAAATTTGAAAAAGGCAAAAACATGATAAAATGAAAAATGAGTTTTAGTGTCAAAGAAGAGGAAATGATAGTACATCAGTAGACAGTCACAGTATGCTAAAGATATGTAATGTTTAAATAGCATTAAACAGTCTCACTGATGATATGCCGATAGGTTTTTACACATTTCCCTTTTTCTGAGATACTAGGTCTTTATGCTCGGTGATATCTGGGGTATTATCCCGGGACTTCTGATTTTGCGGAAGCAATGGCCTAGTCCCCGGAGAATACTTTCTGCTTGCTTGAAAAATAGCGCCACCCTCAGCAAATTGATGAAACAATAAAATTGATAGTCATTGCTGTTGTAATACAAAAGATCCTCTAAAGGGGACCCACCAAAAGTCGAGCCGTCATCTCTTTGCTGAACGGTAGTTCTGACCTGAGCTCTCACGGTTTCGTACTATAGTTTATTCCCTTACAGATATCATCTGTGGTATACTCACCTGTAAGACTGAATATTAGGATCTGGATACAGGAGTATATTCAAGAGGTGGGACACATGAATGAGTTTAAGTTCTTAAAACATCTAACTCATATCCTGAATCAGTTGAAATTTGTGTGAGAATTTAAGTGGATCAGTATATTGGCAATCTAAGTGAATTGTTTAATTCTTAATGTGTAACTAAGCTCAACGGTACTTGTGACTTGTCAAAAACTGATATGATCCTCTTACACAAACTCACAAAAATATTGTCTGTAAATATTTCTTTACTGCATTTCTTTACATTCAAAAATTCAAAAAGATTTTCGGTGTGTTTTAGCATAAATTTTGAAAAACTCAAAAAGATTTTCGAAAACTGATATTGAAGAGCTGATTTTCAAAATTCCAAGTGCTAAACATGATGACATTTTTGTGAAAAGAAGTATGTGTTTAAAAATCAAATGTGTTTTGATCAAATTTTAAAGTGGTTCATCAAGATTATTGAGCTATTTTTGAGAGAGAGTCAGTATTAGTGCATACATTGAATTGTTAAATGTGTGAAATTTACTTTGAGGTAAACATTGTGCAGGTTTAAGTTTGAGCTAGGTGAAAATCCTGAGCAGATCGAGAGCTACATTACGATCTTGGAACATCTTTAGTAGAGCCAGGTTGATCAATCATGAGAAGCTTGTGTTTAAAGAGCCAGGTTCCGATACCTGAGGATGCTGTGAATAGAGTTTAATCCAGGATTCGATTTGATGGTCAAAGAATGAGCCAGGCAAAGATCTTGAATTTGTGAAAGCCAGATTACGATCCTGAAGCAGATGATGCTGATGAACTTAAGGAATGCCAGCACATTGTTAGGGGGAGTCTGATGACATGCAAGAGAAGATAGAAAGAGTGAAGCCCAAAGACTGATAAAGACTGAAGTTGCAAAGACTCGACACGTGAGACTCGTCAACATCTGAGGGGGAGTCTGTTAGTGCATACATCTGTCGACTTCGTCTTGTATCGTGTCTTAGTCTAGTTTTGTTAAATCAGGGAACGTAGTTCAGGAAAATAGAGTTTTAGAGTTGATTTCCCACGAAATGTTGATTTCCCACAAAATGTTGATTTACCATGAAATGAACATTGCATTTTCATGGGGAATCAGAATCTCTATAAATAGGCTAGTGACCATTTCATTTGGAGGGGAATCAGAATATTGTACCGAGGTGCTGCCGGTGTGAAGACTGATTGTAATCATTGTTATTTCAATCAAATCAGTGTTTTAAGTGAAGAACAAGCTATTTCTACCTTTGTTTCTTAGTTTCCGCCTCTGAAACGAAGTAAAACTCCTCTGATAGACTCATTCGGGTCAGTTACACGATCCTACACCATCTATTCAAAATATATTGTTTTGGAAATTCCCTAATGTCCATAAGTCTCAAAACATAGAATATATGTCTACATAGCAAACCAAACTGTTCAAAACGTCTGCATGAGCAACTGCATGTGCAATCAGACTTACGGAACATTACCTGAAAAACGCCAAAAATAATATCTCTATAACGCCATGCATAGAATGTTTGTCTAAAAAAGAAAAGAACACATTGCATATGATAAAACGCCATTAACAGAAAACGCCATAAAAACCAGAACGCCATTATTTACCTCAAATAAGGATGTACAAAGCTGTTGGAAGTCATTTACGTAAAACTTAACAAACCCATCAGGCTGATCTTCGTAACGTTGATTTATGCAATCCGCAACTCCAATAAGCTCAGCTTGAATGTCACAAAAAATATTTTTTGTGTATATATCAACAGCTTGCCCTTCCAATAATTTGTAACTACTCTTCAACTGGGGCCTTTTGTATCGAGATTCATGATCATTTTTACAATGCGTGTGACGTTGTGCTTCTATTGCAGTCTCATAATGCGTCATGAACTCAACAAGAGTAGCTTTCGAATTGCACACTTAACCAAAAAAATGATTCTCACTCTCCGACCTGGATGTCGTTCGCATAAGACCAGACATATGCTCCATTCTAAAGTATGCAGGGATCCAAGATTCCCTAAGTGCAAAAATATCAGATAGCCAGTCATTATCTTCTAAATTGAATTCTGCAATAACCGCTTCCCATTCTGATTCAAACTCTTCAGGTGTGAGAATATCCATCCACACAACACCACATATACGTTCTTTAAAATTGTGGAATTGCATAGCCTAACACCAACCTATAAATAACACGAAAACGCCATGCATAAAATTAAAAAAAAACAAAAGACAAAACTTAATTAAAAAACAGTAACAAGGAACAAAACGCCATGTATCTTAAAACGCATTGAATCCTAAAACGCCAAAGGTAAAAAAAAAAAAAAAAGCATAACAACCTTCAGAGAAAGTTTATGCATCACATGCCACATGCATAACCGATGCCTCGTGTCAACAAATACAACAGAAATAGCCTTTTTCATCGCTGCATCTTGGTCAGTGACAACAACTTTTGGTTGAGAACCAACAACTTTTAGAAAAACTCTTAATAACCAAATATACGTGTCAACAGTTTCAGACGCCAACAATGCTGCACCAAATGTAACATTGCAGTGATGATTGTCTATACCAGTGAACGACACAAACACCATAGAGTATCTGCATATGAAAATGCCATGAGAAATGAAACAATAATAAAACGCCATTGCATGTAAACTAGTAAAACGCCATTGCATGTAAGCTAATAAAACGCCATTGCATGTAAAATATAAAAACGCCATTGCATGTAAATTAATAAAACGGCAAAAACAAAGAAGTTGAATTATAAAAAATTACTTGTTGGAACGATACGTGGCGTCAAACAAAATCACATCACCAAACACGTGGTAATTACGTTTGGCTTGATCGTCACACCAAAAAAGACACTTCAAACGATTCTCTTCGTCTGTGATGTAATCATACGAGAAATTAGGCTGTGAATGTTTTTTTTTTCATTCAAATGTTTCACAACCATATCAGCGTCATATTCCCCTATGAACAAGTTAATTTGCCTCTTATAGTTCTTAAATTCAACTTTGCTTGCGCCCACGTCTTCAAAACCGCCAAAACAAATCTTCATAACATTAAACGCCTTGACAGGGCCCAAATTCAGCTTAGACATGCTGTGTATAACATGCTTCTGGAGCTGAGTGAGGTGTCGTTCAGATGGAAGAAAATGCTTATCAGGACGTTCAACAAGTTCATGATTGTACTCCTCGACAAACTTATACACCTTCCAAAATCCATCCCCAAATTCTACACATAACAGTGCACCATAATCAGTCCTCTTTGAAAAGTTAGATCGCACTACTCGCTCCTTTTGATTGGGGTCCAACGTATCAACCTTCTTGTCCTTATATACCCCAGCTCTCGTACACAAGAAATACTTAATATGTAAGACACCTTTAGAGTTTGTCTTTGTAGTCCCTTTCCTGACTGAAAACCCACACTCCCTGGCATACTTAACATACATTGAATAACAATCATCAAGGCTTGAGAATAGCATGTCCTTTCTGGGCTTTAATTCTTCACTGACGTCAGGAATGATAAATGGTAATCCAGTTTTGGGGCAATGCCTTTGACTCGAGGAAGAGGCTTCGTCTTAGAAAACACAGGGAGGAACAGAAAAATCAGAAAAACAGAGTGATGTCTCATAATAACATTATACATTCAAACGCCATTAATTGAATAATAAACAAGACGTAATAAACACATAATTTAAAAACGACATGATAAAAAAGCAATGAGATGAATAATTAAAAACACATAACAACATAAATAATTAACAAAATATAATATCATAATAAAAACGTCAAAATTAACAAAACTAATGTTTACACAAAATAACAAAATAGTAATAACTGATATTCACAAATACTACTAAATAAAATTCAAAACTAATCAAATAGACGAAAAACGCCAATGATCGTAAAAACATAAGAAATACACTAGAACGTAAACGACAATTAAAATTAATATCGAAAACTCCATTTGCAGTTCTTAATAATAGATTAAATATCAATTAAAACGCGATTAAATTGCATAATTGAATAACGCTATTGAAAATCATACAACACATTATAAAAATAATAATACAAAAAAAAGGCCACAGAACAATGATAAAAGAACAAAACGCCATATCTGTTGCATGATTTGCTGGAACGAAAAATAGAAAACGCCAACGGATTTTACTTTGTCGAACAGAATCCACGTTAAACGCCATAGATCTGAGAAAGCTTGCAAAGGAGGTAACAGCTAACAATAAATCTTTGGAGTTTTAATTTGAAAGAGATTTATAACGCGAATAAGGAGGGAACGTATAAAAGGACAATCGTACCCCCGCATAACAATTAGGGCCCCCTGCCACGTGTTGGGCCAGGATCCGTTCTCACACTTTTCACCGTTCTCTCCTGAACCCGTTTCTATATATATATATATATATATATATATATATATATATATATAGGATAAGGATCATGTGAGAAGTAGTAGGCTAATTGAGAAACTTGAGAAGCATTCTGGACCACACATTTTCCCTAAGCAAAAAAATGCAAAAAAAAAAAAAAAAGTAAAAAAATGCAACCTTTTTTTTTGGAAAAATCGAAGGTTTTTCTATTAGGTTTTTCTTTATTAAGGGATTTATACAAATATGTATATTGTTAATCTTTTAACTATACATATGTGTATATTGTCAATTTTTAACTATACATATATGTATATACATGTTTAGAATTGAAAAATAAGTGTTGTAAATCTTTAATTGGGGTGAATGATTTACTTTTAACTTTAGGATTTAGTATTAGTATTTATGGTTTAGCATTAGGGTTTAGCATTAGTATTTAGGGTTTAGCTTTAGGGTTTAGCATTAGGGTTTAACATTAGTATTTAGGGTTTAGCATTATGGTTTAGCTTTTGGGTTTAGCATTGAGGTTTATCTTTAGAGTTTAGCATTAGGGTTTAGCTCTAGGGTTTAACTTTAGCTTTTGGGTTTGCATTAGGGTTTAGCTTTAGGGTTTAGCATTATGGTTTAGCCTTAGGGTTTAGGTTTAGGGTTTAGGTTTTAGGGTTTAGGGATTAGGGTTTAGGGTTTAGAGAGTTTTGACATATGTATAGTTATAAGATTAACAATATACACATATGTATAGTTTAAGGATTAACAATATATACATGTGTATAAATCCCTAAAAAACCTAATAGAAAAAGCTCTGATTTTTCAAAAAAAAAATTGCATTTTTATACTTAGGAGAAATGTGTGGTCCATAATGTTTCTCAAGTTTCTCAAATATGGTGGACTTCTCTTAGGATCCCTACCCTATATATATATATATAGAAACGGGTTCAGGAGAAAACGCTCAAAAGTGTGAGAACAGTGAGAACGCATCCTGGCCCAACACGTGTCACGCGACATAAAGAAGGGCGGAGGGGCTTTTTTGTCCTTTCATAATTCTTTTTTAAACGCGTGTCACATCATCTTTCCATTTTTGGCGTTTAATTAATACGCGGCGTTTTTATTGTTTTTAGATCAGGATCATAGTAAATATTTTGGCGTTTTAAGTATGTTTTAGCGTTTTTATTGTTTTTAGATCAGGATGCATGCCTATAATGTAAAAAACATCAGTAGTTTCCTTGATGTTTATTATATCAAGTGTTGTGCCATGTAGGATACAGGCCTATAATGTGACAGACAATTATGGCGTTTTGAAAAGATAAATAAATTCAATTTTCCATGTAGTGGCTTTTAATATAATAAATGTTTAGCAATAATGATACCGTCTCTTCATTTTACTGTTTAGCAATTACTGTTTCGTTCAATTTCATCTGTCAATTAGTGTAGATTTTTCCTGTAATACTTTGTTTGGCGTTTTATATAGCAACATCGTGCTTTGCTAGCATCCGTTCTCACAGTTTTTCACACTATCAGGCGTTTTGGTGTTTGTAGTTTTTGGCGTTTTATACTCATTTTTTTAAATTAGTAGAGAATTAGATAATAAACAACAGAGAATTAGATAACAAATAATAGAAAATGAAAAAGAAAATTAAAAATTATAATCTAATTTCTCATCCAAATCTTCACTGACATCAGCCTCTTCTACTTTAACCTTTTTGGCATTTTGAACCTGTTTTTGAATACCTTATGTAGATCCTTATTTTCCTACATAACGCCCGTCTTTAGAAGATGCTTATTTTTTGTTGCATCCTTTATTGTGGGTTGATATATACTTGTTTGATGACATGTTGAAGACCAACTCCTGCTCTAATGTATTGATCCCTTCATGCCATCAATATATCTATCAAGAACAAAGTGACATGATGACATATCAGTGTTATCAGTCTCTTTTTCTTGAATATTTGTCCATCTCATTCAGCAAAAGATTATAGAGATACCCAACTCAGAGAAGAATCCATTCAGTGAAACTTCATTCAGAACAATACTCAATATAGAAGAAACGAGGTTCCGCATCTGTGGCTTTTTTAACTATTTTTTTGGCGTTTTTAAAGTGAATGGTTTCTAGGAAATATGACGTTGTTTTCGGTTTGTGATCAGTTGATTGTGCATAGACGTCTCTCTTATAGGATGTTTTTGGCGCGTAGTTTAGGCGGGATTTTATTTATAATAAATGATATTAATCAAGTAGCCGTCTTTCAGTTATTGTGTATTTTTACTGTTTTTGTTCAGCTTTTTATGAGTTTTTAGGGTCATAGACTTTCCATCTCTCAAGTTTGGCTTTTTTAATGGCTTTAAGTAGTTTTTGACGTTTTTTCCATTTTTAGCTTTTATTAATACTTCTGCAAATTACTTTCATTATAGTTTGTGAGTTTTTGGCGTTTTTACTGCATTATGGCATTTCACATGCATTATGACTATTTAGCGTTTTATGAATATAATGTATTTTTTTATTCTAAGTTGAAAAATACATAACAAACAACAGAAAAATAAAATTAAAAAAATAAAAATAGAAACAATTCATCTTCCAAATCTTCATTGTCATCGGTCTCTTTCTTCTTTGAATCATGTTCACTGGCGGTTTGGCTTTGTTATGCTTGTGTTTTTGTGTCCGTTTGGAAAGACAAAATGACATGAGTTTTTTGTTTGAATATGTATCTTCAAACAACTCATTAGTGTCATTCGTCTTTTCATGTCATTATAATATTCATCAATAACAAAACACAAAAAAATGACATAAGTCTGACACCAGCATCTCATGCAGCAAAATGTTATTTGAGTCACAGCACCTTAGGGAAGAATGCATTCTCTGAAACTTTGGCGTAGAACAATATATGAATATACAAGAAACGATATTTGCCATTTTTGGCGTTTTACTGAGGAAATAGTGTATCTGAAAGAAACGTCGATTTTTTGGAATCTTTGATGTTTGACTGTTTTGGCGTTTTCTAAGATGACTGGTATATAGTAAAATATGGCGTTTTTTTACTAGGTGTGTTTGATGTTTTGGGGATTTTGGCGTTTGTAAGATGAATGGTATATAGTAGAAAATATGGCGTTTCTGGTTCTGGGCGGTGTGTTTTTATGTCTGGGATGTTTTTGTTTATATAGGGATGTGTTTTTGTCCGTAATGGCGTTTTATTCATTAGTTTGGCGTTTTGGTATAGAAGTGTAAAGACCTTTTTACACTTAATGAAGCGCGTCCACTTAATAGAATTCGTGTTATTTACGAAAACGCCACCGCACCAATCTAGTCCATAGATTGTTTTGATCGGATGATCCATAAGCGTTCTCACCGTTCTCACACTTTCCACCGTTTTCTCTAAATCCTGACCCTATATATATGATAAGGATCATGTGAGAAGTAGTAGGCTAATTGAGAAACTTGAGAAACATTCTGGACCACACATTTCTCCTAAGTAAAAAAATGTAAAAAAATGCAATTTTTTTTGGAAAAATCGGAGCTTTTTCTTTAAGGTTTTGTTTTTTTAATGTATTTTGGGATTTATACATATGTGTATATTGTTAATCTTTTAACTATACATATGTGTATATTGTCAAATATACATATATGTATATACATGTTTAAAATTGAAAAATAATCCAATCATCATCATACATTTTCGAGGGAGATTTAATCCAAAGGGTCCTTGTTATATTTCAATATTACAAGTAAGCACATTTCAATATTACAAGTAAGAACAGAAAACCAAAGTGAATTGTTCAATACAAAGACTTCAATACTAAAATTCATAAGATTCTACTCTGCTGCCATACCTGAGTAGGTGGCTTGGGTGAGGCACCCAAGGCACAAGGAAAGAACAGTTGCCACTCTGCTCGTGATTATATACAACAAATAGGACTAGAAAAAACATTTTACTCCGAAGCATTCGTGACCCGTCTTCTTGTATGATCCATCTTGAAAAACTACCGATAAAGAAACGAGTAAAGCGAATAGCCCACTTAAGCCTTCCATAATTGGTAGAATTATGCCAATATTGCGTAAACCGTAAAGCTCTATTGCTATTGTCAGGAGCAGCCCAGAAAGCGCGCCAAACCCGACACCTAAAAAGGCAACTCCAATCACTAAGTGGACCATCAAACATAAGACATGCCCACCTATGAGAACTAAGGGACCTAGGGTCATTAGCCACGGTCGTCCTAATCCACAAAATCTATATAGACAATCACTCATATACCCGAAACCTAAACATCCAACATAACAACTAACGCTCCAAAGAGATAACGAGTAGTCTATTTGCAAGTCCGTCAAGATTAAGGTTTCGGATAAAAGGTTCATGTTGTTAAATGACGAGTTTGCGGAACCTATCGCAAACCCATACGCAAAAGCGAGTATCCAAAATGTGGGGTTCCGCAAAACATCCCCGAACCCACTTTCACCATCCACATCATCATCATGTGCAGGAGTAGGAGTAGCCTGCACAACAGCAGGAGCACGAGCAACATTCCAGATTCTAACCAATATGGGCAATGCAATGAGAACAAGCACTAAAATATCAACGACCATTACTATCCTACGATTTGTGGATTCTTTGAAGTGAAATATGTTCTCGGTTAAAGACATAAAGAAGAATACGATGCTAATAACAATACCACAACTAAAGAAACCTCTAAACATGGTGTTGTCATAATCTTGATCAGCATTTTGTACAGGTTTGAACTTTATGAGAGGGCAACACAGGCAAGCAATAATAGCTGGTGCAATTGCCATGAATATGATGAAACCATGAACATTTTTACCAAAAAGATCCTCGTTAATATCCGTGACTAAGGAGCCATTGAGCTCCCAAAAAGCCTGCAAAGATACTTACCTTAGTTAAATTCCCAGTAAAACAAAAATTCGTCTGTACATGGTCAATATTCCTACTCAAATCAAAGAAAACACATATTCTAAGTCTTAACTACACCCTATTGTCACGCCCCGCTAAAATTCAGCCAAAAAATTCAGCATTCTAGAACCTTCCGGGGCCATCTACACGCTTCAAGAGCCACCCGGAAGACTCCGGAATAGCCCGTACTCTTCCAGCAACGTTAGGGGCACAAAACACATAAACTTCCAGCAAAGAAGACTCTAGAACTCACTAGAAATGGCTGGACAAAACAGCTATAAAAATTTGCCATGGAAGGATCTAGATTTCAACAAATATCATGATATTTAGTAGGAAATATCTTAGATATTTAAGCATGATATTTTGTAAGGAGTGTTCTAGATATAGAACACTCTAGATGGTGATCAATGTAGTATAAATAGGGATCATGGGGGTTTATTTGAAGCATCCCTAAACACTTGTAAACATCATCACTCTTGTAAGCTTTCTTTGTATAATACAAAGCATTTCTCTTGTATACTTGTGTTCAAGTATTACAAGCAACTTCCTTGCGATCCAACGTTCCCTTTAGCAACTTTCATAACAAAAACCCAATGACACTAAGTCGGCTAGGCTTACTTAGACCGTGTTCTAAGGCCGCACGCGAGTTGAAAGACTAACTCCGTGACAAGTGGTATTAGAGCAACGTTTCGATCCATCCAAGATGGCTGATGATAAGACTCAACTTACAACCACGGCTACTGGAGAAGAGACCTGTGGGTGTGATGAAACTCGCAAAGGAGGAAGAAAGAATCGAGACATGTCCAAGGACTTGGTCGCAAGCTTAAACAAACGCATGGAAGACGTGGAGACATCGATAGCTGAATTCAAGACACAAGTTGAAGAATTCAAGGCTGAAGTCGACATCTTCCAAACAAACACTAACGAGTCGCTGGAACAAGTAGGTAGCGAGCTCGGCGAGTTAAGAGATGACATCAAACTTGCTATGCAGGTCATGCAAGCTGAATTAAAGGGGATGTTTATGAAGGAGCTGGGGCAAGTACAAAGCAATATAGAGAGCAAGTTTGCTGAAAAATTCAATGAGTTGCAAATGGAGCTAAACATTTGCAAACAAGCACTAGCAAACCGAGGCGACACCATCATTTCTTCAAAGACTGAAGTCCCAAAGCCATCTCCGTTTATTGGAAAACGGGAGGCACGAGCCGTTGACGACTTCATTTGGGAGATTGAGCAGTACTTTGAAGCTGTAGACATCGTTGACGATGGCAAGAAAATCAAGACGGTGACCTTATATTTAAAGGAAACTGCGGCTCTATGGTGGCGACGAAAGCACATGGAGATCGAAAAATGTATGTGCACCATCAACACTTGGGCAGATTTTGTAAAAGAAATTAAGAAGCAATTTTATCTGAAAAACGTCAAACACGACGCAAAGATTCGGCTACGAAACCTTAGGCAAAAGGGTAGCATCAAAGATTATATCAATGAATTTGCTACCCTTGTGGTTGAGATTCCGGACTTGTCACCCAAGGATGCTCTCATATACTTTGTCGATGGTTTGCAACAATGGGCCAAAACCGAACTTGAACGAAGAAATGTTCAAGACTTATCATCGGCAATCTCTGTTGCTGAAAACTTGCACGACTGTAATGAAAATCGTTCGACAAGATCAGCAACTACATGTTGGTGCATACGTCTGTCGACTTCGTCTTATATCGAGTCTTATATTAAGAATGTTAGATCAGGGCACGTAGTTTGAGAATCTAGGGTTTGTATGTAATTTCGCTAGAAATAGCCACTAGCTATTTCAAACGAAATTAGAAAGTGTAATTTCGCTTGAAATGATCGGTGCCACTTTTAAGCGAAATCACCTCTACTATATATACCCTTCAAGCGAAATCATTTGTAACTTGTGTAATTCCGGTACCAAAGTGCTGCCGACGGGTCTACTGATCTGGAAGCGTGTTATATCAATAAAACAAGACAATTAAGTGTGAAACAAGCTGTTTTCCAAGTCAATTCATCTGTTTTCGCCTCTTGAATTGATTAGAACTCTTCTGATTGACTCGTTTGGGTCAAAGAACGATTCTACAATTGGTATCAGAGCTCAGGAGGAAGAGTTTGTGCCAAAACAGCCATAAAATCTGTCTTCTACACTTTCTTTTTCAAAATTCACAAGTTTTTACGGTCAAAATGACTTGAATTTCACATATTGTGTGCGAAACTGTGTTTTAACTAATCCTTGAAATAATTGGACATTAATTTGATCTAAAACTGGTAAAATTTGTTAATTTCGCTTGAAACATCGATCGAATATGATGACGTCAGCATAATTTCGTACGGAATTACCTGTTTGATTTCACACGAAATCACCTAATTTCGCTTGAAATATTTTATTACGCTTCAGAGTGTAATTTCGTTTGAAACGTTCCACACGAAATTAAATATTTTCGCTCCAAATTAGTATTCCGTTTGAAAGTGTGCTATTTCACACGAAATCAGTTATTTCGTGTGAAAAGTGATTCCGCTTGAAAGTGTTATTTCGCATGAAAGGGGTATTCCTCTTCAAAAGGGATTTCGCTCGAGAGTTGATTTCGTTTGAACTTGTATTTCGTGTGAAACTTGAGTTTTTGAGAAATAATTTTCTAAAACATGGAAGAGGAATTCTACAATGCGTTTGCTACACCAGTTGCTCCAGTTACAGCTGCCGAAACTCTTTACAGTGAGAATGAGACGGGAACTTATCAAAAACCGCCGAAGCCTATGTACATTGAAGATTTTAAAAGATGGCAAAATCGATTTGAAAACTGGGTGCAAGCTTATAAGTTTGATGCATGGTGTTCATTAGAGAAAAATTACGAGAAACCGAAAAATGAACGTGGGATTGAAAAAGCTTTCTGTGACTATTCAGATATTGAAAAATTGAAATATACAAGTGAAAAAATGATGATCAGTATTCTTCAACAAGCAATTAAAGAAGATATTTTTGTTTTACTCCAACATGATGGTACTGCTAGATCAATTTGGACGGCATTAATTCAAAAGTTTAAAGGAAGTGCAGATATGATCAAGAACAAAAAGTCTTTACTAAAGAAATCTTTTGATATGTTTGTAGCCTTGGAAGGTGAAACAACAAAAAAGACCATTGATAGATATTGTCATCTGGTTTTGGAAATGGGAAGATTGGATATAAAGAAAGATGATGAAGAATGGGTTGATAAGTTAGCCGATGCGTTACCACAGAAGAAATGGGGAACTTATTTGTTGATCCTAAAACACATGAGAAAATATGAAAATATGAATCTGGCACAGTTTATTCAGAAGATTGAAGAGCATGAGTTGGATATCCAGAAAACTGCTATCATGTCTAATCCAAATGCTCAACAAGATGTCAGTTTATACTATAGAGAAAATAAATTTGAAATTACTCCAAGCCCAAAGATTCAAACTGGTTTCAGTGCTGATAGTTCTTCTGGAACAAAAGGGAAGTACAGTAACTCAAAGTGGTAGATCTTCATCTTCATATTCAAGCTTTGATCCAAATTTTACAACATCAAGTCCTCAACAAAAGAATTCTACAAATCTGCAGTGCAATGTTACCTTGAACATTCAAAATGGTCAAAATATTTCTCCAGAAATAGCTAAGCAACACATGGCATCACTTGTTGCTATGTTGGAATCATATGAAAGTTTGATTGCTGGCAGAATTGGAAATCCGATGCTTACCAAAGAGGATTATGACCAAATTGATGCTGAGGAACTTGAGTTGATGGATATCAAGTGGTGTCTAACCAGTGCAGTTAGAAGAGCAGAAAAATTTACACAAATCACCGGAAGAGATGATTTTCGAGAAATGAGTGCATCTCCGATAGGGTTTGACAAATCAAAGGTCACTTGTTTTCGTTGCAAAGAAAAAGGTCATTGTAAGCGTGAATGCAAAAACAAAGAAGCAAATGGAAGACAAGATCAATCTGGAAAAAAACAATTATTATCAAAAATCAATTTTTCATCGGATTGCTCAACAACCACAAACTGCACATGCACGTACCATTGAAGAGAAAAGAGCTTGTTATAGTATAATTGACCAAGATGATGAAAAGGTTGCAGAGGGATTTAGTTGGGATAAATACATTCCACCTGGTTCAGGTCTTGTTGCTAGAATCTTGAAAGAACAAGAAGTCGATAGTACGAATATCTTTAGATCATCAGAAAGTGATGATGATACTGATGACGAGGAAGAGTATATTAATAATGCAAGAAAAAGTTTAGACTCATTTAGTTTTAATTTGTGTTTTGCAGATAAAATTGAAAAGCTGAATAAGAAGAAAGCTGCCAGATTGAAGAGAGACTTGGAAGTAAGAAGAATTGATGAAAAAAAGGCAAAATTGGAAGCTGAGAAAGCTGAAGTTGCAGAAATTTTAATAAAGAAAGTTGAAAATGAAGAGTGTGAGATAAAAACAGAAGTTGATGAAGAAAAAGTAGTTGAAAAGATTGTTGAAGTAGAAAAGATAATTGAGAAAATTGTTGAAGTTGAAAAACTTGTCGAAATTGAAAAAATAGTCGAAGTTGAAAAAATTGTTGAAGTGGAAAAGGTTGTCGAGGTTGAAAAGATAGTTGAGGTCATTAAACCTTGTCAGAAATGTTTAGAATCTTGCAAAGATTGTGATGAGAAGGACAAGAAGATTCTTGACCTGAAAGAGATGAAAGAGAATTTGTTGTCTGATATAAAGTATGTGAAGGAATCTTATGACGTGCTGAACAGAACAGTTGATGGTTTGAAAAAGACAAACACAGAAGTTGATGCTGCTATGACAATGATGAGTTCAACATTAATGACAAAGCAGAAAGTCATCAATGAGTATATTGAAGACTGTGCAAAGCTAAAGCAGGATTTGGAACTTGAAAAGATTGAAAGTGAAAGAATCAAACGTTTGTTGTTGAGTTATACAACGTGTGATTACTTGATTGATCGAGTTTATCCTACTGTTGCAGGTCTTGAAGCTTTCCAAGATAAGGAGAATGAAGAGGATACTGGTAAGAAACAAAGTGTCAAGTATAACAAGTGTCCGCCCCCGATTTGGAATAGTTATTCTCCCAGAAAGCCAAATGAGGAACGTTTAAATAAGGCTCTCAACATCAAGTTAAAGTCTAAAATCATTGATGAGTTACCAGACAATATTGATGTCACATTCACAGCGTCTGACACTGATCATGAGTCTGAGTTGTTAAAGAAAGTGGTCGATCAGGTGTTGGATATGGATGAAGAGTCAAAGTCGGAGTCTAAATCTGAAAGTTTGAGTTCATCAGAAAAGAGTCCGAGTTCACCGGTCAAGCGGGTTTACAATAAAGAATTCATGTTATCAAAATCTAATTTGAATGACGGACCAATCAAAGTGGCATATACTTTGAATGATTCAGACAAATTATATTCTGATGAGGAATTTCCAATAAGAAGTGTCAAAACTGAAATGATTAAACAGGTTTTCAAATTAACAGAAATTAATATTTCTGAAATAAAAGCTTTAAATCTTCTTGAAAAACCTAAAAAGTACACTTCAAGAGTTCAACAGAGATTGAACAAGAAAAGGGGTTACAGTTCTGGTTCAGGTTATCGAAAGAAACCAAACCATAACAGTAATTTCAAAAAGAAAGGTCTTGGTTTCATTTCCCCGGAAAATTATAAAAATGAGAAAAATTATAAATCAAAAACAAAATTTGTTGCAGGAGGAAGTTCTAAAGAAGAGCAGAAGAAACCATTTTGGAGACAGTCAAACCAAGAGTTTCTTGCTGAGAAGAAAAAGAATATGATGATGAGAACTGAGCAAAAAGTTGAGATAAGAATGTGTTTCAAATGTCACAAGATTGGACACATTGCTTGGAACTGTCAAAATTCCAACAACACAAAACAGGGAGTTTCTTTTAACTCAAAATTGGAAGAAATACATATTGATAAAAAGAAACAACCAACTAAGAAATCTAAAGTGTTTGAAAATTCGATTTTCAAAACTGGTGAAAGTTCGAAGCGTTTTTACAAAAGGAAAGTCGATGTAAACAAACAAAGATGGGTTGTAAAATCTGAGAGTAGTTCTGACAATGAATCTGATTCCATAAAATCAGAGGAGTCATCTGTTGAGAAAAAGAATGAGAATTCCGTTCTGGATTTGAACGATGAAAATTTTCCAAAGTTGTCAAAAGAAAATCTGAAATCAAAAGGTAGGTTTGAAATTTCATATTAATTCTTCTCTGGTAAAGGAGAATTTGATGCTGAAAAGGCTTTCAATGGGAAAGTCAAACATATTTTTGGAAAGATGGTAGATGGGAAAGTGAAAGGTGCCAAAGAATTTTATAAATCGAAAAGATGGTGGGATAGATGTGAGCCAAAATCACCCAAGGCTAGTCAGGCTTGGGTGACAGCATTTTCAAACTAAAATTCTGACTTGTCGGAGCTCCCAAGTTGGTAATCGTGGAGCAGGAATCGACATCTTTCTTGAGAAATTCACATTTGTGATATTTCAACTTACAAGTGGTAAATCAGGGACATTAAGTTGTACTTGATTTTTTACAAGTAGTGTTTTGTTGATTAAACTTAAAATTGTTATATTTTTCAAAAGGTTTGAGAAAACAATGTGATGAACCCCTAACCTACAAGTGGATTATAATGAAAACAAAACTTATTTTCCGGAAAAAACATTTGATTAAAATAAACTTAAGTGTTTTGAAATCACAATGGGAAAATGTTTTGTTGTGAGGGGGAGTTCTGATTGTTTATGCCAAGTGGATGGCGAATTGAAGTGATTCGATATCAGTTGTCATTTTACCTTGTACAGTTTGTTTTCAATTTTTTTTTAAATGATTTTGAATTTTAGGGGGAGTAAGAATTTTCAGAAAATCCAAAAACATTAGAAAATTTGAAAAAGCCAAAAACATGATAAAATCAAAAATGAGTTTTGTTGTGAAAAAGAGGAAATGATAGTACATCAGTGGACGATCACGGCATGCTAAAGAATTGGAAAGTCAAATATAATAAACGGTCTCACTGATGATATGCCAGTAGGTTTTTACACATTTAGTAGATTGTGACGAGATATAAACCTAAATTTCAAACTTGCTTATCTCGTGGGGAACATCTCTTGGATATATGGGTAACCCCCGAAATCTTGTTTGAAAGGTCCCTCTTTCTGATATACTAGGTTTTTATGCTTAGTGATATATGGGGTATTATCCTGGGACTTCTGATTTTGCGGAAGCAATGGCCTAGTCCCCGGAGAATACTTTATGCTTGCTTGAAATATAGCACCACCCTCAGTACAAAAATGATGAAACATTGAAAAATGCTAATCATGTGCTGTTGAAGAAAAGATCCTCTAAAGGGGACACACCGAAAAGTCGAAGCCGTCATCTCTCTGATTTTGCGGAAGCAATAGCCTGAGTTCTCACGGCCCTCGCATCTAACCTATTTACATATATCATCTAGGTATACTCACCTGTAAGACTGAATATTGGGATCTGGATACGGGAGTATATTCTGAGGTGGGACACGCGAATAAGTTTAAGTCTCTAAAACACTAATCTCGTATCTCAAAACAGTTGAAATTTGTGTGAAAATTTAAGTGGATCAGTATACTGACAATCTAAGTGAATCGTTTAGAACTTAATATGTTTAAAGCTTAACGGTGTTGGTGATTTGTCTCAAAAACTGATATGATCCTCTTACACAAACTCACAAAAATATTGTCTGTAAATATGTCTTTACTGCGTTTCATTTTATTTCATAATCCAAAAAGATTTTCAGTGTGTTTTAGTATAAATTTTGAAAAATTCAAAAAGATTTTAGACAACTGATGTTGAAAAGCTAATTTTCAAAATTCCGAGTGCTCAACATGATGAACAGGTTTGGGTGAGTATGTTTAACATGAGAAAAGTTATTTTGTATACAAGTGGTTCATCAGAGGTTAAAATTGTAAAACTATTTCTTAGTTGGTATCTCTTGAAAAAGTTTATAATTTGTCAAATGTTAAAGTTGTGAAATTTACTTTCAGGTAGAGAATTTGTAGGTTATGGTTATGAGAGAACTTGTGAAAGCCAGACTACGATCCCAAGCAATCTTTAAGGGGGAGTCTGTTGATGTAGAGCTTAAGGAATCAAGAGATCTGATCAAGAGAAATAGAGTGAGATAAGAGCGAGGTGGAGATCCTGGAGATAAAAGGAAGAGAGAATAGAGGATGCTTACTCTGACAGATATTTTGAAAGAGCCCAAAGACTGATAAAGACTGAAGACTGTGAAGACTCGACACTTAAGACTTGTCAACATCCGAGGGGGAGTCTGTTGGTGCATACGTCTGTCGACTTCGTCTTATATCGAGTCTTATATTAAGAATGTTAGATCAGGGCACGTAGTTCGAGAATCTAGGGTTTGTATGTAATTTCGCTTGAAATAGCCACTGTCTATTTCAAACGAAATTAGCAAGTGTAATTTCGCTTGAAATGATCGGTGCCACTTTCAAGCGAAATCACCTCTACTATATATACCCTTCAAGCGAAATCATTTGTAACTTTTGTAATTCCGGTACCGAAGTGCTGCCGACGGGTCTACTGATCTGGAAACGTGTTATATCAATAAAACAAGACAATTAAGTGTGAAACAAGCTGTTTTCCAAGTCAATTCATCTGTTTCCGCCTCTTGAATTGATTAGAACTCTTCTGATTGACTCGTTTGGGTCAAAGAACGATTCTACACTACAGAGACTGGCGATGCAAAAGGTAGGGGAGCAAAACCCACCAACCAAAATCAATACCGGAAGAATGATGACCGGGCATTAACATTATATAACAAAGGAAAAGCCGTAAACAAAGGTTGCTTCCTTTGCGATGGGCCTCATGATGCACGAGACTGCCCAAAGAAAGCCAGACTAACGGCCCTTATAAGGACCGGCGATGATGAACCTGAGGAAACCGAAGAGGTTCGCCTAGGTGCAATGCAACTTCAAGTTTTAAATGCTATGACCGAAATGGAAGGAAAACCTTTGGCGATGGCAAATCAAGCTAACCCGACAACAGGCGTGGGCAATTCGAAGGGAAAAGGTCTTCGCTTTGTCAATCTAGAAATCAAAGGAGAAACCTTAGAAGCATTGGTCGATACCGGTGCTAGTCACAACTTTATGTCAACAAATGAGGCGAGATGAATCGGCTTAAGAATCACAACTCAAGAAGGTTGGATTAAACCGGCTAACAGAGATCCCATACCGATCGAAGGTGTTGCTTGGGGAGTAAAAACCAAAATCGGGACATGGGCAGGCAAGTTACACTTCTCGATTGTTCCAATAGAAGACTACAATATTGTGCTCTAGGTGGACTTTTTTTCGAGAACTAAAGGCCATGCCGGCACCATTCATGAACACACTCTACATCATCAAAGGCGATAACGTGCACACCGCACCCTTGAAGTCCAAGAATCGAGGCAAAATATTATCCGCAATACAACTCATGAAAACTCATGAGGCATTCGGGCATCGCAACGAGGACGTTGCGAATTTAGGTGGGGGAGGATGTCACGCCCCGCTAAAATTCAGCATTCTAGAACCTTACGGGGCCATCTACACGCTTCAAGAGCCGCCCGGAAGACTCCGGAACAGCCCGTACTCTTCCAGCAACATAAGGGGCACAAAACACATAAACTTCCAGCAAAGAAGACTCTAGAACCCGTTAGAAATGGCTGGACAAAACAACCATAAAATTCTGCCATGGAAGGATCTAGATTTCAACAAATATCATGATATTTAGTATGAAATATCTTAGATATTTAAGCATGATATTTTGTAAGGAGTGTTCTAGATATAGAACACTCTAGATGGTGATCAATGTAGTATAAATAGGGATTGTGGGGCCTCATTAGAAGCATCCCCAAACACTTGTAAACATCATCACTCTTGTAAGCTTCCTTTGTATAATACAAAGCATTTCTCTTGTATACTTGTGTTCAAGTATTACAAGCAACTTCCTTGCGATCCAACATTCACTTTAGCAACTTTCATAACCAAAACCCAACGACACTAAGTCGGCTAGGCTTACTTAGACCGTGTTCTAAGGCCGAACGCGAGTTGAAAGACTAACTCCGTGACACTATTCTCACCTCTTAATAAATGCACTTGTTCTATTAGCCAGTATACCCATACCATATCAACAAATTCTCCTGTTGTTGAGTTTATATCCAATGTTTATTGATTTTTTTTCCTCAAAAAAGTATTGGCAGGAAAAGAATTTATTAAAAGTGTTACTTCAAAAATATTAATCAAAATAGTTATTTTAAGTTATTTAAAAAATATTTACTAAAATAATTTTTTTAAGTAGTTAATTAGTATGGGATAAAACCTAATTAATAATTATATTATTTATCTACATCAGCACAGTCCTTTTTATGGAAACTAACATAATACTTCTCATGTACTTTTTTATTCCATCAATCTTTTTTTTTGTCACAAGTCTAATTCCTTTTTATTCGGTCAAAGTCAATATAATATTTTCTTTTTCTCTGATCAGTCATTATAACTTTTACACCTAATATAACTTTTCTTATTTTTTTCAATCAACTCATGTCAATTATTACCATAATCCCAAGTAACAAATTTAATAATGATATAAGAATAAAAAAAAAGGTAATGAAACATTAAAACTTTGCTTAATGTCAGCCTTGGTATCAAAGATTATCTTTTCTTAAGTTTGATGACTATTTAATAAAAAGTTACTTGTCATTTTAATCTTAAGTTTGATGACTATTTAATAAAAAGTTACTTATCATTTATTTCTAAGCTAATGTGTTATTACTTATTTAATCTAAGCTAAAGGAGAAACTTTAACAAAACCTAACAAACCCCAATTAACTAGTGAAACTTTAATTGTACATTGTCAATATTCAGCAAAAATCAATAAAACCTCATAAACCCTACCTATCGTATTTAGACAAACGTGAAAAAATTTATACAAGACCTATCGAATATTATTAACAAGAAATTAATTAACCCTAAACAACAATTATACAATGAATTCAAATGACACTTACCTGCAACAAAGCTACTGCAAGGCCACGGTGGTTAGGAAAATTTGTTACAGACACCATGATATTTGCTGTGTTAACGAGTGATGTGGATTGGCTGATCAAGAATGCGCAGAGATGGTATAACCCTTTTGAATGATTCATTTTATTAGCTACCTGCAACCAAATGAGTATGTAGCCCAGACTTAAAAGTAGAGTAGCAGACACGACGACCACAGACAAACCACATCTTGCAATACGAGAGTTGGGTGAATGGTGACGTGATTCCATAATCACTCAAAACGCGATTCCGGCTATAATACTGAAATGTGTGCCAACATCCTTAACAAATGACATGGTAGTCATATTGAACACAGTCATCTCCTACAGAGAAGGTTGTATGAGGAGAAACGCAGTGCTGAAGTCGAATGACAGTTGAATTTATATTCCGGCAAGAACATACAACCATCTTGCCGGAACTTTACAAACTTCTTCCCAACAACGAGCTCCGGTGGGGATGTCCATCGTGTGCGGAAAAGAAAACAAGGACAAGTTTTGTGGGTGGGTGTTTAACAAGGACAGTAGAAGATAGAGTTTAAAAGGTCGCCGGAAAATATCAACGGTGGGTGGTGAAATGTAAATGAAGTGTTTGAGACTCTGAATGGTGAGTTTATAGGGGCGAAGGTGACACCGGAATCTTAATGAAAACAGAAAACTAACCATATGAGTAACTAACTACGGAATCTTTTTTTTGAATGAAAATTTTGTAACAGAAAGCAACGACCTTTAGCGGCTCCATGCAAGACTCTGGCTCAAGACGTCGGTTATAAACCCACATTAAAATATTCTTGAAACTAGATTTTCCTTAAAACACTTCTTCTCCAACAAAAAAAAAGTTCTCTTTTTTTTTAATATATTATTATAGTAGAGGAGAATTATCCCACTTTTCACCTTTTACCAATCATAAAATGACATCAACTTTATGGTTGTTTCTAAAAACAAACTAAAATAGCTTAGTCACAAGAAAACTAGGGAACTTAACTTTTTATGTAAGGCTTATGATTTTTTTTTTTTCGATAACCAAATAGTTTATAACAAATTTCACTCACCATTTGACAAACATGTAAAAGGGTAACTTCTATATCAACAACATTTAATTTCCAGTGTGAAAAGCCCCTAGAATAATTTCTTACCAATATAAGGTACAATGGTAAATTGATAATTAATAAATGTACTTACCTGCCATTTTCAGGTTAATATTGATAAAAAAAAAATATAGCCAACTATGTTCAAATGTTTTATAAAAATAAACCCTCATACTATAGGAAATAAAATGTTCCTTGAATCAAATTTTCTGAAAGTTTGATATGGTACATAAAAATTTGTGAAGTGAAATAGAATTCTGATAAAAAAATGCTTCTAGTTACCTTTTGCTGCAGTAATTTGTGATTTCCAGAAATGCCCTTTGTTCCGAACCCACTCGGCCAAAAAGGGTACCCCAAGGTAAATTGCTTTCTTTCTGAGCTCTTGTGTAGCTTGTCTTTCATATATGTATCCGATAGTGGGCAATATATTTGCTCCAAAAGCTGTTAATATTACAGCTGTTAAGGGTCATGTATCATGTGGGGTACATAGTCTTATAAATTGTGGTGTTTTTTTAGTTTAAAAAAAATTATAGAAGAATAAAGATTTGTTATTCTAGCATATTGGTGGGAATTTCAGCTCATGTAAACGGGTAAAAGTTAATATAGAAACAATTCAAATTGGTCGAATAGGTTAAAAGTATAGTATGCCCAAAATGTATTCGGCATGCGTAAAACCTACTAAATTAATTATTCAGAAAAAAAATGAAATTATATTGTAATAAAATAGCATTTGTTACTATAGTCAACACACTAAACATTTGAACCCATGCAAAAATTTACCCATTTTGACCTCGACAAAAAAAATACGCATTTTGACCCAAACCCGTTTTAATCTAACCCATTCTCCACACTTTGCTAAGCGTATCCCTTGGAAATCAGAGAAAGCAAATGGTTTGTGTTTACCACTTATCATCCATACATAATAACTTAATAAGTGAAATCAGAGAAAGCAAATGGTTTGTGTTTACCACTGGCATTCATCATTCCGGCTAATGCAATAACAAATTCGTAGTTCCGCACCTGTATAACGAAACTCAGGGAATCAAATTAATACTGGAGCTAAAAAAAACATACAAATGCAATGATTGCATAAGAGGAAACAAACAAACAAGGTGTGATCATGAAAATGCAGTGAATGCAAAGAGTATTAACTAGATTTGATATTCTAGAGTATAGAAGTTGCGTAAACGGTAAATCAAACGATTTCATACCAATCCAAACGTAGATCCTAAACGAGACTCAACAAGAGCTATTTCCAATCAAATAGGCAGACGCATCATGCATACATGGAACAACTGTAACAGGAATGCAACTAACTCCCTAAATTTGAATGAAATGGAAGATATTTATACAAAATAAGAAGAGATAATGAACTCACAACTTTGCTTGATAATGGTGGATGATCACAGAGCAGAGCATATGGAATGTGAACTCAACTATTTACACATGTTAGAATCAAATAAAATCTATAATTGCGAATGATTTAAGGGCATGTTTAATAACCTTCTATATTTCTTACGTAACTTGTTTATGAAAGCATGATTATTACAAGGGTCAAAACAAAAATCGAAAACCAAAGTTCCTCAACATTATCGAACATAAATGCAAGAAAAGGCAATACGCATACCTGTTAACAATGCTTTGTTCTTCCACCAACAATTCTACTGCTTGGTGTTAATCAACTGAAGAAAAAAAGGAGAAACATAGTAAGATATCTTAAATTCTGCTGCTTGGTGTTAATCAACTAAGTTAAATATCGTTACAATCAACAACGATTTCTAAACATATTCGTAAGTCAGTTTATATCTGGTTACCCAATTTCCAGGCCTAAGAAAGAATAGAGCAAGCGTTTGGTAGTTGAAGAAAAGTTGCCCATTTTTGCCTGACATACGGATGAAAGAGACAATAAACCATATGTTTATAGCTAATATATAAATTGAAGGTTGAGTGGCTCAGGTCATGAAGTATCGAAATGTGTTCACAATTTATAAAATTCTTCCAAATAGTTTTATTTTAACAATATAAGTTTCTAATCATATACTAAAAAGCACGCAACTTAGCAAAACACATGACAAATTGACCAAAATTCAAGATAATGTGCCAGATAAGTTAAATAAATAATAGATTTATAAAAAAAGCATGTGTATCCTTTAAAGGACTACTTAACATTGTTGACTTTTTTTTACTAAAAACTCACCCATAATTTTGAGAAGTAATGTGTATTTAGTTGTTAATTCTGGATGCTTGCCCGATAAATATGTAAAGAGCATAATAAGACATGATCAACAAACTTCACACTAATCTAAACAGTTAAGAACAGCAACATCCAAGAGCTGGTCATGGTTAACATTTGTAATATGGCGAAAAGCACGCCACATAACCATGGGCTCCCAGCTCAACCCAATAGTAGTTTCTAAAACATTACTGACTATGACAGGCTGGCCTTTCGACCAATGCCACTGAAAATGTTTTAGATCTACGGGTTCAAGATCCACAGCATGTGGACAAGTCAGGTAAGACAAATTATTTTGAGGGCCAGATCAACCAGACCCGTGCTGCACTTAACTCCCCCTTACCCAACTACAATCTATTATGTTCAGTCCATCTACCAACACACATCTGAGTGATGATTTGAAAAACCATCATAAAGCCAGTGATACACAGAGTAAATTAAATAAAAAAACAAAACCTTAGATTAAAGTCACGTACTGCTAATTGATGTTGATTGCAACACAGGAAACTCCAACTCGGAAACCGGAAACTGTGGAAGCCTGAGAAAAAATCAGACAATTGCCAACTAACATTAGATCAATTAAAGCTGTAGAATTTCTAAAATGGTATACGCTAAATTTTTAGCGGATCCAACTATTGGCAACTCTGGCAAACTAAAACACGAACGAAATGCAGCAACAATCAAGACTCAACACCAAGACAAAGTAAATGACAATCGACTCATTTGACAACTTCAACCCGCATTCATTGTGATCAACTTAATTTTAACCATTTGACCCATTTCCCACATCCACTATGCTCATAAAGATTGCAAATAAATAAATTGCTAAAATTCAAATATTGGCAGGTTTTCGTAAAACACAATCTAGACATGCAAGTATATGCACACATATTCATATGAACACTTATGGCTTAAATATATGTGAGTTGATCAATCCAGATTTAAATGTTGTGTTTGTAGAACTAAGTTGCTTGGTTGTTTTATGCCCATGCTTTTTAATCTATAACGTTTAGGCCACACCCAAGGCAAGAAATTCTCAAGTTAGACTAAAATTCTCATTTAAGCATTTTATCAAACACTCGGCGGGTTTCACCCAATTCACCAAGTATGAACATGACACAAAACTCTACATCACAATGCAGTTGCCTATTACTCAGTTTACAAATATGATTATATGAATACTCAACATCTGCCGTTTATGAGTAATTAAAACATTAGTTCTACAACAACCCAACAACATCGTTCTGCAACAACCTAATTCACTTTTAAAGAAACCAAATACGGATTTATGAAATTATGAGATAACTTACAGAATATTCAGTGTTGTAGAATTACCTTGGACCCAAAACGAACCGGCTATGACCACAGGTCCGACAGATGTGCAGCGGTAAGACACAATCCTTCGTAGATCAGTTCAGCGGGATACAACGAAAAGAAATCAAGAACAAACAATCCTTCACACTCAAATTTGTTTGCTTTTGTTCTGTTGCTTGCTCCTTCTGTTCTTTACGTTGAAATTACGATACGTGGTTTTTATATATTTTCCCTATCAAATTATATTACCGGAGTTTAATAAGGGTTAGGTTATAAGACCACCCGTAGTGGCTGCCCAAAGGGGCGTTTTCTTTGCCCAATATCGCCCAATCATGCCGTGTAACCACTACGCATAGGCGTGTTTGGTGTTTTTTTTGGTTTAGGCGTGTTTATAATCACGCTCTTGGGGCAAAATTTTGACCAATCACATTGATGCTTCCTTTTTTATGGCCAATAGCTTTTTTGGTTGGTTTTTTTTATTTATATTTAATTCTCTACACCCTTTTAACGTAATGCCCACATCCCCACTACACCCATTTTAGAAAAAAACGCTCAATAATGCCCCTTGCTGACTGGGCTGCCACATGGCGCAAAACGCCCAAGTGTGGATCTTGCCCACTACGCATGGTCTAATAAGATTTTTTTTTGCTAGGAAGGCTAGGAAGTAATTTTGACCATCAATTGATTTAGTCAAGGGCTAACATTAAATGAGTGAAATTGAAGAGAAAAAAAAAAGAGGTGCGTGAGTTTGTGTAAGGGCATTGTAGTCAAGGACAATAGTTTCTCTCTCCTCCAATTCCCCTCATTTTTTAAATGTTAATAACGTTTTCATACGACATTATTTTTTTTTATAAAAATTGCAACAAAAAAATGAGCGTTTTTTTATCTTTAAAACGAGTAAACTATTGCTATATTTTTTATTTTTTTTTTCGAAATCTCAGTTGCATAAAACGCAATGGACAAAAAACTTAAAACAATGACTTTTTTTCTAAAAAGCAATGCACAAAAAACACAAAGAAATGTCTTATTTCTAAAACGCAATGACTTAAAAAACACAAAAGAAAGTGTCATTTCTAAAACGCAATGGACTGAAAACACATAAAAATATGTTCTACCTAAAACGCAATGGACTAAAAACACGTCAAAATGTGTTTTTTCTAAAACGCGATGGCCTAAAAACACAAAAGAAAGTGTTTTTTTTCTATAACGCAATGAACAAAAAAACATAACAAAACGCAATGAATTAATGTGTTTTATATAATACTTTTTCATAGCTAAAAAACACTAAAATGTTGACTTTTTATAATATTGCGTTTTACAACTAGTGTAGGTTGTCACCATTTTCATATATGTAAAACTGGGTAAATGTTTTTTTTTTTTTTTGCTCTAAATAGTCTTTCACAACCACAAAGCAAAAGTTGGTCAAATATTTGACAGGTTGTAACAAATCATTTACCTAGTTGTTTGTAAAACGCAACAACCATTCTATTTCCTTATTTTTTCTCTCTCTCACAATTAAACAACAAAACCCTAAGAATCCTTCATTCTGTTTAGCCGCAAACTCAAACACTAACACAAATCTTTTTCTTTCTCTAAAACGCAATAAACAAATTCAGCCACAAATATTTCTTTTCTTCTTTCTACAATTCAAAACAAAAACCATTAAAGCAACAATTAAACCTGTAAGATCATTGAAGTGAAGATCGCTTCGTTTTAGCACTTTTTCCGTCATTGGAACCTGTAAATGGTGTTCGAAGTGAAAAGTCTGACGGTTGACAGAATAGATCGGACGGAAATCACTGAGGCGGAGCGACGACGGTGAGCGATGGGGTGGTGGTGGTGGTGGTGGTGGGGTGAGAGATGAAAGATAGTGGTGGTGGTGTGGGGTGAGAGATGAACTTGCTTCATGCATGCTTCTCTTCTTCACAACATAACTTCACTAACAACAACATCCGAGGCTGAATCTCTTTCAATCAAGGATTTCAAGTGAATAACAACAAAACTAGTGAACCTCCTCCTACGTCTAGCAAACGTAGGGGGACTCCACGACCTGCGTTAGGCAAACCGGAACCCTTCAAGCCTTTTGCCTAACCAGTTTTTCCACTACCCTTGGTCTCGTATTTATTGTAACAACAATGCCTATATTTATTTTTATGATTTTCAATTGACCTAAATCCTTTTAGGTATATCACATTTTATTTTATAGCTTCTCTTTCGATTACTATAACGGCCATTAACTGGTATCATTACCATAGCTGTATTGTAACAAATCAAACCATTACCGAATATATTCTCACCATCACGAGAATCTTACTAGTATTATTTTATAGCCAAAACCAATCATTCCCAATTTCGAATTATATAAAGAAAAAAGAACTTATAATTTACCTAAAATATAATAATAATATTATTTCTGCTGAAAAGCATATTCGCGACCATACAAACACACCCTTGTAACCAAAGAGCAGAAAAGGTTTCCGAGTCGGTGAAGTTTACTCTCATTTTATCCCTTTTTTTATATATTTTCTTCATCAAAACCCTATTTTTTTTTCTCATCATTGACTGTTACACTACAAATTATTGCTCAATTACAGCCTTTCGGTTAGTATCATTTGTTTAATTTCACCTTCGTATTTGAATTTTGTACTGATCAATCGTCGTTCATACTTGTTGCAAAATATAGGTTTAATTTTGGGAATTATTGATTATTATGTTTGAATTTTGTGTTGTTGTGATGATTTTTTTATTATTAGTTTGTGAAGGTTTCATAGATTTGGCATCTGACACTATTAACGCTACAGTATGTGAATTATTGTGAGTAATATGTGTGGTTACTGTGAATAGTCAATATCTATTAGGGCTGTAAACGAACCGAACATTTTGCGAACCGTTCGGCAGGAAGTTCATTTACGTTCGTTCAGTTGATAAATGAATGAACATGAAAAAGGAATTTCATTTAATTAATTAAATGAACGAACACGAACGCAGGTCGCCTTTGTTCAATTGCGTTCCGTGAACGTTCGGTAATATGCTCGTTTAAGTTTGTTTACATTCGTTCATGGTTTAGAAACTTAGATTTGTGAATCATTGTTTTGAGATATTTATGGTTGTGCTCATTATGTATAGCATGTGCCTTTGTTTTGGGATAATTATGTTTATGGTTATTATATCAAGTGCCTAACAAGGTGATTGTGTCTAATGTTTGGTATGAAGAATGTTGTTTTTTTTTTTACTTTTTAAAAAATGGTATATGGTCATTTTGTGTTCGTGAACAAGTTCAATTCCTTAATGAACGAACACGAACAAGGTTTCTCGTTCAGTATGTGTTCGTGAACACGTTCAATGCTAAACAAACGAACATGAACAAGGCTCCGTTCGGTCTGGTTTGTTTACAACCCTAATCAGTATTGTTAAGGTCTAAGGGTTTTAGTTTTTATGAACAAAAGTACAAAACGTATAATATGCATCTAATATATGCAATTTGTCCGTTTCAAATTTTGTATAGAAGACTAGAAATATATAGTATTTATAGAAGGTTTCTTACTTACCTATGGAGTATGCGAGCAGAACAAATAGGAATGTTTGTGTGATAATAGTCATCGATGCTAAAAATAATACAAAATGAAAAAGCTAGTATAAAATGTTCTCATCGATGCTATTCATACATGTAGGTTATGTTCTTGCTCGATAGTGCCCCGAAAATGTGAATGACCGGATTTCTTCAGTTCTTCTACAATTTACGCAATTCTTTGTAGTGTAACAACCTCTATATCAGAAATGATTTCCGATAAGGTCGATATACCAACAACTCTAGACGAGTCATCACCTAAACCCCAACCTTTCGATGTCAAATTTCTCGGAATGTCTCTTACTAAAATCGTTCCGTGGGCCATCAACACCGAGAAAATCAGAATGCCAACTTTCTTAAACAAAAAGCTAAAGAAACACGCGCAACGGTCTCGATCAAGTAATGGTTCTGACCCGGGCTTAGGTTATGCTACGGTTCGGTTCAGGCCATATGTGTGTAAGGTTCCGTGGCATACGGGCCCACGGGCGTTTCTTTCGCAGTTGTTTCCAAGATACGGGCATTACTGTGGACCGAATTGGTCGAGTGGGAAAGATGGTGGGTCGTTACTTTGGGATAAACGGCCGATTGATTGGCTGGATTATTGTTGTTATTGTCATGACATGGGTTATGATACTCATGATCAAGCGGAACTTTTGAAGGCTGATTTGGCATTTCTTGACTGTTTGGAGAGGCCCCACATGGTTACGAAAGGGGATGTTCGGGTTGCTCATCTTTATAAGACGATGTGCATATCAGGTTTGTTTAGCTTCCCTTACCCACTCTTTACGTTTCAGACCCAAGCGTTCAAACCAAAGCAAGTAGGCAGGTTTGGCCAGGTCAGGATCCAAACAGTTCGGTTTTGTTGGTTTAATGGTCCTGTCAGAAACTTGGAACGGCCGAGTAAACCGAACTGGCTGATTAGCCTTTTCTATTTATATATGTATTCCTTTTCATTTTTGGAATCTGTAGTTATGCATAATACAATTATCATGAACCGTCTTTATCTTTTTATTTTTTTCAGTACAAACTAACGATTTTGAAAAAAAAATTGTTTCAAAATTGTCCCCAAGTTAATGAAGTTGCCAAAATCGTCCCCAAGTTAACGATACATTTTAACTGGGTTTGTGATTCAGATGGAAATGGCAACAAAATCAAAACGTTAGGTGTCCGGATACAAAAAAAAAATTATTTTGGATGTAACATGCAAATCAGCCCAAACCTCAGGGACAATTTCGGCAGTTTACTGTTCTTGGAATATGTAGTTATGTATATTACAATAATCATGAACCATTTTTATCATTTTAGAATTTTTAATACAAGCTAACGATTTTGAAAAAAAATTGGCTCAAACAGCCAAAACGAACTGTTAAACTGCCAAACCGGTGAAACCGGTTAGTCCGGCTGACCCACCCGACCCAGACAGTTTGGTTTGTCATTTCACAAAACCGTATTTAGTGGTTTGCGCAGAATTTTCGTCAAAACCGGCTGAACCGAACAGTGAACACTTTTGGTTTCAGAAAAGGTGTCATAGGTTGACTTTCTTTATTGGTCAAACTGATCATTTTTGCGCATAACTAGTTGACAGTTCCTCCACTAATTCCAAATACATGATTGCTGTCATTTATATACCGAATTTAGTATGATATGTTTATTTGTGACAATAATAATGGCCAACTAAGTAATAAAAAATGCAGGTTTGAGAAGTATATTGATACCGTACAGACAACATTTAGTGAAACTAAAGTCGGGTCAACTGTATCTTGGGTTTGGATGGCTCAGCAATATGAAGTGGAAAGGATGGAATGCTCAAAAGTAGACCAGGTTTGAGTCGATCTAATTTGTTAAATTTGTATATACACATTATGCGTGTATAGGGTAATATGCAAGTAGATTTTGTGATTAAAATAGTACTCTTATTTGTTTTCGGTTGCTATTTCAATACTCAGTAGCTTGTTCTTAAAACATGTCTGTTTATAGTGTCGGTTGTGTGTAATTGTTTTTTTTTTCTTACTTGTATCATTTTCTTGCGTATAGAGGTGGCAACCGGACAATTGCAACCCATTCATATTGGAACATGTGTATTCGTATTTATGCTACTGGTAGCGGGTCAAACTAGTAAAATAGATAAATCAACTATAAAAAAAAGAAGTTAAAGGAATCAGTTATTCTCTATCACCTTTTGCTATTTGTGGGATTTTCCGGGTAAGATTGCTGTAGTTTTGCTCTATTAGCGAAGAATTTTTCACTCAAGCTGTGCTTGTTGGTGGCTGATAACAATGAACTTGAGGGTGTTAACCGTTAAGGTAATGGTTCACAAGACTAGAGTGAGGATATTGTAAGAACCTAGAATGATGAATACTAAATACGCAATGTTTTCATTACCGGACAACGAACAGGCTGCCTTACTAGTTCACCGGTCGGACCGGTTGGACCGGATTTAAGAATCACATAATAAAGTAAAAACATATATTAGTTTAAAAATGAACTCTCTAAGTTTAATAGTACCCAATTTTATATAGTTATTATTTATAACATTTATCACTTGATTGACTTATTAATTTTTTTTTTAAAAATAGTTTAATTCTATCTATTTTTACATGATATAAAATAATAATCCCTATTCAGAATTTAAGAGTATAAAATGAAAGTTTGTATGTGGGTCTAATTTCATAGTTTTTTATTTAGCCTGGTTTTGAAAACGGCTGAAAGATTGTCGCTGCATAAGAAGTCTGGGAGATTAGATTGCCGGTTCTAGATTGCCGGTTCTGACAAAGGTTGAAAGTTACAGGCACTTGGAGAAGTTTAGGAAATAAAGAAGGAAAATGCTAACTTACCAACCACCAAACCGGAAAAATCAATTGACTGGCTGGTATTTTGTAAAGTTAACGAACTGCCGTGACTGGACCGTTAAGGTAGACGAACCCAGTTGAACTGGTCGGACCGGCCAGTCCGATCCGGTTCTTAAAACCTTGCTAATGTTTATTTTTATAAACACTAAGGCTTCTTCTTCGTCGTCTTCTTTTTTTTTTTTTTTTTTTTTTTGCAATAACTCAAAATTTTAATAACTAAATAAATAAGCAAGAGATAACACAAATTCAACAACGTATGGTGGTTTGGTGGATGCTAACAAGTCCATGTTACATTAAATCCTACGCCTTCTATCAAAAAATTGTTATTTTCTGAATGACTTTAAAAGATAGAGATGGAGTACAAACGTCTCTCTAAGAAGATAGAGATTACCACAAGTATTGTAGGATGGTTCCATACTTCCATATGTTTCTTGATCTTACTATTGCTTTGAAACTTGAGATTAGAATTTCGTTAGTCGTCCATGGTTTATAGCCTAGTGGCATCTTGGGGGTGAGATAAGACTTTAGGAGCAATAGGTCCTGTGTTCGATTCCCAGATGAGGTGTTTTTCCATATTTAGTGCATGTTTGGCTAAGCTTTTCCAACCAACTTATTGACTTATTGACTTAATCAAAAAGCCAATAAGAAGTTTTAGTGTTTGGTAAACAGAAAAGTACTTTTCAAAATGACTTTTTGAATAGAAGGAAAAGTAGTTTTTGAGAAGTTAACATGTTGTGACTTCTTGATCAGCTTATGACTTTTCAAACATCAAATTACCAAATTACCCCTTATAACACCCCTTTTAGTCATTTTACATCAATAAGCTGAGCCAAACACTTTTTAAAAAACAACTTATTGGCTTTTCCCACCCCATAAGCTAATCCAAGCATTTTTTTTAAAAACTCCTTTTCAAAAAGTCCTTTTCCCAAAAGTCCTTTTCTCAAAAGTCATTTTTAACTCAAATAAGCTTAGCCAAACATGCCCTTATTGGGGGTTTCCTCCTGAATTGATGTATATGCATTATACCTAATGGAGATCGATATGATCGGGTGATTCCGTTTGTGACACGATGATACTCCAGTAGTCCGCCAGTGATCCAAATTTGCTGTTCAAAAAAAGAATTTCGTTAGTCGCCTCAGGTCAATTGATGGTCGAATTATGCATTTGATTGTGTTAGAACTGTAGATATTCTTTATCTCAATTTTTTTTGTTGTTGCAATATCTCAAAACCTGTTTTAAAGCTTCTTTCAAGAAAATGTGGGGAAACATTAAAAAATAGGTCACTTAAAATAAAAACCTTTTATTCCAAGAGGTCTACCTCAAATTAAAAAATAGGTCACTTGAAATAAAAACCTTTTATTCCAAGATGTCTACCTCAAAATACAAGGAATCGACCAAAGGGCCTTCTATTTCTTTCTAGAAAACTTTTAACAATTTCTCAATGTTAAACCACCTTCACTAAGTTTTGATTTTGAGAAGGTACGCCTTAAAAAAATTCCTTTCAGATTTTATTTATGAATCGTATTATAAATGGATTTTTTTAATTAACTACTAGGTTCAAAACTTGTGTATTACACGAGTTGAATAAATGATCGGTTTATTTTTGAAAAAAAAAAAAGATATCCTTGAAATAATGGTCATTTCTTTTAGAGTTAACTGCCATTTTCGTCCCTGTGGTTTGGTCACTTTGGCCATTTCAGTCCATTTTTCAAAAATGCGCCATTTTCGTCCCCCACGTTCTGGAAAGGTGTCATTTCAGTCCAAAAATCATAACCCAGTTAAGTCAGTTTGTAAATAAGGACTGATTGTGTAAATTTGTAACATAAAGGACTGATTGTGTAAATTTGAAAAATGGACTGAAATGGCAGTTAACACCACCACCACTAGCCCTGCCACCACCACCACTCCGCTGCCACCACCACCACCGCCACCACAGCCACCACCGCCACTCCACAGCCACCCTGCCACCACCACCACTCCGCTGCCACCGCCACCACAGCCACCACCGCCACTCCACAGCCACCACAGCCACCCTGCCACCACCACCACTCCGCTGCCACCACCGCCACCACCGCCACCACAGCCACCACCGCCACCACAGCCACCACCGCCACCACAAGGAGTTCCTCCTAATTTGAGTGGAGGAAGTTCTGGATCAAATTTAATTTTCCTAATTTTAGCATCTTCATCTTCTGTGAGCATGGAGAATTCTCTTAGGGTATGTGGAAGATGCTCAACTGATATCACATCATGACAGAAGTCAATACTAAGTTTCTGAATCCTAGGAAGGGTTCCCACACAATTAGGGACTGAAACAATTGGATTTTCATTTAAACTTAATTCCTCTAACATGGCTAGACAACTCAAGTCCATGGGAAAGGATTCGTTTGACAAATTATTATATGCAAGTGACAAAATTCTCAACGAGCTCGGTAAAAAAGTCATACAGAACTTGAAATCACTTGGTATAGCCTCCGTTATAATGGCTAGGGATATTGGAAGCTTTTTAAGCTTTCTGCAGTCAGTCAGATCAATGTGGACAAGTTCAACACATTGCTTGACTGATTCACACACCTCCATCAAACTTTCGCAGAATTTAAGTATTAACTTCTCAAGTGCAGGTAGTTCAAAAAAACCACCAACACTACGAAGCTGTCTACAGAAACTCAGATTTAGAATCTTCAGTGATCCAAGCAATGGTTCGTCTTTTGAGCATGATCCAACCAACTGGTGAAACAGAGATAAGTTAAAATTAGTAAAACATGCATTTACTCAATATGAAAGAATAATAAGAGTTATCTTGTGTGGCGATTCTAGTGTCATCAGTCATGTTGAATGATTGAAATTTACGCAAGACCATAGGATCCTAGTGTCTGTGTTTGATTTTAAACCTAAGACCTGAGTGTGAATCTGAATCATCTGATTGTGATTACGTGTAACTGTAAGCCTAAGCAATTCTTGTGGAAACACTCATTTAATTGCACATTATTTAGTTGTAGTAGCATTAGATTATTCATCTGACTGAATGACTCTGTTTTCAGCTCAAATGAACCACGCAACTTCTTTTTGTCAAGCATCCAAATGTCAAGGGTAAGGCCTAGAATGTTTTCTGTACCCTATGAAGAAAAGAAATGCAAACAAAATAATATATAAATGTCAAGGGTAAGGCCTAGAATGTTTTCTGTACCCTATGTGGAGTGGCGGTGGTGGCTGTGGTGGCGGTGGTGGCGGTGGTGGTGGTGGCAGCGGAGTGGTGGTGGTGGCAGGGCTAGTGGTGGTGGTGTTAACTGCCATTTCAGTCCATTTTTCAAATTTACACAATCAGTCCTTTATGTTACAAATTTACACAATCAGTCCTTATTTACAAACTGACTTAACTGGGTTATGATTTTTGGACTGAAATGGCACCTTTCCAGAACGTGGGGGACGAAAATGGCGCATTTTTGAAAAATGGACTGAAATGGCCAAAGTGACCAAACCACAGGGACGAAAATGGCAGTTAACTCTTTCTTTTAAATTGGTTTTTATAAGACTGTTCTAATTATGAAAAGGGTCCCCAAAATGTAGGTCATTTCTTTGGGGGAAAAAGGGGTGGGGAAATGCTAGGGATGGAAACGAATCAAACGTTTAGTGAATAGTTCATGAACTGTTTGGTGGGAAGTTCGTTTATGTTCATTTGTTTAATAAACGAACGAATATGAACAAAAAATTTCGTTCAACTAGTTAAATGAATGAACACGAACAGACGTCTCGTTCGTTCAATTGTGCTCGTGAACGTTCGATAATGTGTTTGTGAACATTCGTTCATGTTCCTTTTGTGTTGTTCATTAAAGATTTTTGTACATTTATTATTTTACCTAAACTTTTTATTTCTTTAATTCTTATTTATTTTACAATCGTAACAAATAATAAGACACCTTATTCTCACCTTGTTTATACACCGTTCTCATTTCCTTCACATTATTCACATGATAAATACTATCGACATCCATTCCGCGATTAGGGCTTCATTGTCTTGCGTCACTCCCTCCCGCCATCCACCTCTAGCTTTCGCCAAATTTTATTTGTGTTCGTGAACAAGTTCATTTCCTTAATAAACGAACACAAAAAAAAGCCCCGTTCTGTGGGTGTTCATGAACCTTCGTGAACACATTATGTGAGTAAAATGTCTGATAGTCCATGTGGTTTTGTAAAGTAACACCTATAGTCCCCAACTTTTAGAAATTACACCGGTGCTCCCTGTGGTTTACTTTTTGTTACTCAGATGGTCCATGGAGTGGATGGGGGTTGGTTTTCTTTGTTAAGTCCATCTGAAATTACTTATTTACCCCTTGCTTTTTTACCTCTCTCTTTACTCTCTCTCTCTCTCTCTCCCTATCAGACACAAACCGCCGCCACCATGATTATCCGGCGACCACCGCACCACCGCCATTGGTCCATCTCTCTATCTCTTTACTCTCTCTCTCTCTCTCTATCAGACACATCTCTCTCCTTTAAAAAGCCACCACCTCAACCACCTCCACCACCGCCATCACCACTCAGCCACCACCACTATCACCATTGCCACAACTAGTGGCGGAGCTTAACCAAAAGTTCTGAGGGGGCGGAAAGTCATGGGACCCAATTTATATATTGTATAAATATTTAGGCAAAATAATTGGGGGGACAATCCTATATAATTTTAAATTTTTCGGACAAAAAATAGGAAATTTTACATTTTTAACCGAAACATTCGGGGAGCAGGTGCACTCCCCACTTTACACTAAGCTACGCCACTGACCACAACCCGCCACAACCACCATCACGTCACCAATATGTTTCTCTCTATAATCTGAATTAATATTATCAAATATTGCTATAACATATGTTCATCAAAATCAATAATAACTAGTGTGGGTTGTTGGTATAATTTCAGTGCATATAAACAATTCTGTTAAATTATCATCATTTTCAAACACTTAACAAGATTCATTCTCTTTTACACAATGGCGTCAGGTATGATTACAAACAAAATACCAAACAATAACCAAACGCTTCACACAACAGAGACCGATTAAGCCTAATATCAACAAACAACTAACTAAATCACAGGAATACATGAATAAAATCCAAGGTGGTGGTGGTGGACGTGGATCTGGCCGGAAAATGGGGTGGCGACGACGGTTGTGATGTGGAATGGTGATGGTGAGCGACGACTGAAGTTATAAGAAGGGGGTGGTGGTGGGGTGAGGGTGGGGTTGTTTTAAGGGTATTTTTGTAATTTTATACTCACTTAACTGAATTATTTAATTCACATCCACTACAGGGACCATCCGATTAACAAAAAGTAAACCGGGAGCACCGGTGTAATTTCCGAAAGTTGAGGACTATAGGTTTTATTTTACAAAACCACATGGACTATCCAGGCATTTTACTCACATTATTTTCTTAATACAATGTTTGGGTCATATGTGTAGCCGCCGTGTAAGATGTAAACCACATTTACTTAAAGATGTGGGTTTTATAAACCTACTTGGGATTATTTATTTTGTGATAACCTTTCAATGCACTTAAGTCTCATATGATTTTTGACATCATAGATGCAGCATCGTTGAAGTTGACTTGTGTTTTGATCTTGTTCATTTGTTGGAAAATGACTAGTGGATGGTTGATGCATGGTCGGCCAATGGTGTTGATCGTGGTAACACTAGCTATTCCTCTACATGAACTCGAACACATTATTTACTTATCTTTCTCAACTTGTTACTTTTAAAACAAATCCTATAAGGCTATAAGTTACTGATCAAAGATTCAGTTTAATGGAACCGAAAAACCAAACTTTTGGTTTGGGCTTCGGTTCTAGCCAAACCAAACTATGCTGACTTGTAAGGTTTTGCTTCTTAATTCTCATGAACACTCCAACTAGAACTTTATTTTTGTAACATGAAAACAACATTATCACAATAATATAAATACATAATTAGAAACAATACAATAAACACTTTATGGGTGTTTGGTTAAGGTGATTTGAACATGACCTTGGAAATGTGGACCAGTGGTCCTGAATGGTGTGGACCATCGAATGAACCATCAATTAAAGGTCTTGTGCAACTCAATCATTAATGTCTTCCAACGAACCACCTCTCATGTGCTTTTAACTTTTCTTTAGGAAACAAAGCATTACACAATAATATTATATTTTATTAATAATGTTATCCTTAGGATTTACTTTTTAAAAAACTTCATAGGATGACTACATCACCTGTCTACGTCGGAAAACTTGTATCACTTGGGGGTGTGCAAAATGAAACTTACTTGAATGCTAGAGGTGAAATCAGAAATGTAAATATGTAACTAGAATATAGAGATACATACGAGTGTAAATGAGGCAAGTAGAGTTGACTCCGATTTAGTTTGAACTCATATCGTTTAACTTAAGAGTGCTCGAGTTCGATTCAAATAGTTTCAAGTCTTATGTTTGAAGCTTGAGCACAGCGTGTGAGTAATGTTACAAACTCTAGATCGATTGGTTTATTAAAATTTTATGAAGCACTACATTGTATTATTAAAATTACGAAAAAGGTAACCGATGTCACTTTATAATAAAATGAATGTAACGTAGCTTTAATGCTACATACGTTTGTACTTTGGTTACTTGTATATTATTACTTACAACTCAGCTTTGAAAAAAAATTTATATTGAAATGTAGATAAATATGTAATGAAAAGCTAATATGCATACTATTGTTGTTCATGGGAGATGCTTTTTCACATATAGATAATAATTACCATTTGAAATTTCTAAATTGTTGTTCATGGGAGATGCTTTTTAACATATAGATATAGATAATATTACCATATGAACTTTGAAATTTCTAAATGAAAATCTAATGGGTAGTTGAGTCATGGACACAGTATGTCACGTGATATTTGTATTGTTGTTAAACGATCACATGATGGCAAGTACATAATACAAATTAAGTAATGTTGGTTCAAATTCACATATGTTATATGTGTTGGCATAGTGTCACGCACCCACTCACGGGAATTGGGTGACCTTAAATCCACAAGGATCAACTAAACTATATATCGGCTTCTTCGTTCCTTTGACTTGTTAGGGAAATGGCCCCAACTCCTGGATAGTGATGTATCGAGAAGTGCATGTACTTAAAGCATACATACCTATCAACTACTGGTTTAGTGGTATGGTGTTTGCTCCTTACAAAAGTGGCGTAAGCATAAATTCCTACAAGTGAAACGTTAGGTAGGTGTAAGAAAATGTTGTTCAGATTTAAATTATAAAACAAAAAAAAAACTTAGGGCATGCACCTTTCCTTAATTGTTAAAACTCTCCTAATAAATATGCAATGATGATCAATATCCCACACGCTTAAGCACGTATCGAGTAGACCTGATTCCCGACCCAAATTCATGCATACCCTCATGCATGGCTACTCTTCATTCTTCCTTGACAACACCTTTGAAAGATTGGTTAGATTCATGGCTAAAAGGACGTTTGACAACATTCGATTGCAGCATGTAGCAACCATCTCCCCTAAACCGCTTCGTTGCTCTTCCTTAACACCCACCCATGATCCCTCCTTTGGGTTGGTCCACTAGAGCAAAGCATGCGGTTCCCAACATACATCATGGCACCTTACATAACATTCCAGGGATAACGTACGATCTCCCACCAACTTAATTCAAGTCTGAAAAATTACCGTCCGATCAACCTCCTAAGCATATATGCCACCACTATTGCATAACCATCATTTAATAAAATTTTGAGTATCGATTTTAACAATCGTGAAATAACTCAAAGAGTTAAATCCATGTATGGTCGAGGTTTATTGGTTTTAGCGTTGCCATGGACTCATTAGGGAAGCGTGCCTAACCTGCAAGGCTGCAACCAGACACACCGAGAAGGGCAAGAACACATGTTTCCTTACTCATTCAAACACTCTCAAGAGATATACAACATACATGCATATCTTGATTAGTTATTTTACCACAATACATGTTTTTACTTAGGTTAATAGAAAATGGAGAATGCTATAACAAATACAATTGCTAAAGTTGAAAATTTCACTAGTTATATGATAGATACGCACGACACGTAATTATATAAAAAAATTAGGATGAGTAGTCAAAGTTTCCAGTTCATTAGGTTGAATTCCTTCACAATTGAAACGAAATTTGGGTCTATGTTGAGATCATTTCCTAACCAAACACATTTTAAATGAAATTCATATTCCAATTTCAACAGATTATACAACCCTAACACATCAAGTAATTGAATCCGTATTTCAATTCCATTGAATTATGCGAACCAAACACACATTAAGATTGTATTAACAATCTTGTCTTAATTTATCCATTAGTCTTTAGCTGAAAGTTTTATTTGTTAGATTTTCTTTGACTTAGTAGAGATCAATATTACAAATCATCACAAAAGTTACTTGGTATGGATCACCATCTTGCTTATCCTTAATTTGGTTAGGGATCATCATTTCACGTTCTCCCTGATTTAGTGGTGACCACCACTTCAGCTTCTACCTAATACACTTTGTCAATTAACATAGAAAAAACTTGTTACAAATGATGTTTAGATATGAACACAAACTCACTTATTCCGTTGTTATCTTTGACATTGAATATATGAGATGGGTTTAGAACTTATGTCGATTTAGCAATGTTTAAGAGATCTAGATCAGTTCACAACAGTCAACACCCGTGTCGATTGTGCTCCTCTCTTGAGCAAATTTATCTCAAAAAGCTTGTAGCCATTGTTGTCAGTCAAAATCTTCTATGTAGCTTATATAAAACTAGAAACAATAAGCGAAGAGCTTTTGAAAAATATTCAATTGACCAATCATGTTTAAAAGGCCCTTATTTTAGGTTGCCAACGTTGTAGGTAGGTTTAAGGTAGGAAAGTTATGTTGAATATTCACAAAGAGATGTTGCTATACGCTTGAGTAAACTAAGGCATGAGGCATCTTTTAAAGCTTGATTTTGACTTAAAAACATATTAATTTTAGGAAAATTGGTATTTAATAAACCAACCTTTAACCAGTTGGTAAATAATAATCCAACCTACAGAATTGGTATATAATAATCCTACCTATCAACCTGTTGGTACTCAATAAACTTCCGTTAATTTCTTTTAACTGAAGTTAGTTTTTAAGTTTTATTTATTACACAAACAGTCCCTATAGTTGTAATTTACTAGTTTTAACTATTTTATAAACCTCAAATCGAGGAAAAGGAGGATTTTCGAGTGGTTTTTTTTGTTTCATAAAATAGTTAAAACTAGTAAATTACAACTACAGGGACTGTTTGTGTAATAAATAAAACTTAAAAACTAACTTCAGTTAAAAAAAAATAACGGAAGTTCATTGAGTACCAACATGTTGATAGGTAGGATTATTATATACCAATTCTGTAGGTTGGATTATTATTTACCAACTGGTTAAAGGTTGGTTTATTAAATACCAATTTTTCTTAATTTTATAACTATATCTTTGAGTGATTATTAGTTATTCTTAACAATACATGTTTTTTATAATTAGAAAAATAGGAAAATAGAGAATATTATAACAAATACACGTGCTAAAGTTACATTTTTTAACTAATAACACAATAAATGCATCATTTAACTATAACTTAGGATAAACAAAAATATAAAAAGTCAAAAAATATATTTATTAGCAAAATTTTTTATTAAGTGATTTTGTCACACCCCCAAAATCCACCATGCGGGGTATCACCGCTTGGAGGCGTGACGTGACCAGGATCGAGCCACCAATCATATTGAACAACTCAATTAAGTAAATAAAACCAAACATAATACGATTGGTGACCAAAGCTAGTTAACCTTGTTTGGTTTAAACAGCGGAAGCATAAACGTGAGTTCAAAAGCATAAGTCCATAGTTCATAAGTTAAAGTTTCAAAACGCAAGTTTAGTAAGTTCATAAGGATTTAAACATTAAACACTGGACATAACCGTCCGTACACCACAACGACTCCTTCCTCGTGCAAGCTCCAAGCATTTAGCGACCTGTAAGGCATGTAACAACTAGTCAACAACAAAGTTGAGTGAGTTCACGTTGGGTTGTTTAGTTTTAAGTTGTTTCTGAAAACGTGGTTTGACTTTCGTTGGCTTATTTGCCGTGGGGGTTACCCCGTAGTTGAAAGTTCATTTAACCAATTCCCTTTTTCTTTACCCAATCCATAACCATGATCAGTGGGGGTTTTCCCCGTTTGAACTACTAGACGGTATGATATCGACTGCTACGCAAATAAGTTGTGCCCTATATCAGTGTCTATCATCACTGACAATCTGCCATAGTCCATTAGTACACGCCCGTCCTACCGGCACGGTGTGAGGTTTGTTAAACCTAATAGCGCTATTAACTAATGACCCGCTCGCCATTGGCCTCGGCGATTAAGTCGATATAAATTGAGGGACTTCATGATAGAGTTTTGTCTAGCTAGTTTTAAGGTTGTTGTCCTGCACCAGGAGGACGAACGTACGTATTCTGCACCAGGAGAATTCGTAGGTTTAATAATGGCATCCACTCTATGGAGGATGGCCGTACATATCCTACCCAAGGAGGATATGTAGATTCAGTTTTAATTCTTTAACCCATTCCCAAACCACCGGGAATCCCATGCCTTAGAAAGTGTGTGAACTCACCTCGGTTTGCTCGGTTAGATTCTCAATATAGTTAACAGTCAAGGTCGGTCAATCGCGTCCTAATAAGGTACGGATAACAATCAGTTTCTCATGCATAACACGTATCCTACGTACGGTTTATTTGCACATTACTTCTACCACATAACAGGCACACACTTTAACGATTTACGCCCATATATACTTCCCATCCATTCCCCACTCATAAGCAAACATACAATAATGCATATAACACATATAACATGTTAGATCATTCACAGATAGCATACTCGACATTTGGACACGCAAATCACTACTTATGTCGTTTCAGCTTTTATACTCGAAACTGGGCTGTTTTCGGGGATTTTAATAAAATAGTTAACGTGTTCCAAAAATTCCCAAATTTTTACAGAATGTCTTAAACGTTCCATATTTTATTGTGTAAAAATATCGGGGTCCGGTTCATCACCAATATTTTATAAAAATTCATATTCGGGACTGAACTCAGATTTATGTATTTCTGACCACAGTCCACGAAACAATTTATTAAAAATTCATCGTAAGTCCGATTTGCGAAATTCCAGTGGGGTAATTACAAATACTTCAGTTATCATCTACAGTAAAATTTTCATGGCCCGATTCATCACAAAACTCCGGTTATGACTGAAAGTACGACACCCATTTATTGCTGTCAAAATTCAGCTTAAGTAGCTGTTATAAATTAACACTTTAAAAATAGTAAACGGAGTCCAAAAATTACGATTCCGGTGCCATTAGAACCGTATTTCATAATAACATATTTTAGATTCAAAATATCGATTTTTCGTTGAGGTTAAGACCTGTTTACAGCCAACAGAAGTGGGCTGTAAAAGTTAGACAGATTCTGATTCTTTTGTGTTTAACCTTCTAAATCGTGTTCGATCGATTCCTTTAACAAGTTTAGTGACCACAACAACATCATATACTAATATCATTCAGTAAAGCATCAGATAATCACCCAATCATCATAATCACACAAGATCTACATGATTTACACCACTAGTTACTCTTTAACCAACATGTTCAAGACTTTAGTGCAAGTTCTTTAGTGTTTCATAACTTTAAATAATCAAATCACCTATTAACCACTTAAATAACATGAAGAATGAACGGATCTAAGTTCTTACCACTAGCACAAGGCTAGGAGAGTTCGAGTGTAGAAAAATGGTGGTTAAAAGCAAACGAAGAAGGTCCTTCCACTTCCGAGAACACCGAGCTTCCTAATTCACCTCCTTGCACCTTGAGAAGCACTTGGAAATGATGGATGAAAACAAAAAAAATGGTGGTGGTGTATGGGGAGGTTATGGCCGAGAGTGGGAGGGGGAAAGAGAATGAGATGTGTTGGTGATAATGGTGATGGTGCATGTGTTCTTATAACCAACATAAAGTGTTTGTCCATTGGTCCCCTTGTTCCCTTATGTGCAACCATATCTAACCAAATCTATTTAAAAACAATTTAGAGATTTAGTGAATCTTGCAAGATCTTGGATATGGGGCATGTGATCGATTTCAAGGATATGGGGAGGGGGTCTAATTGAAAATTCCAACTATCTAGTTAAATTAAGGTCCACATCCAAGTATTATTTATAAGTGTTAGTTACTTGGTATTTTTGGTGGGTGTTAGGGTATTCGGGGACCCTAACTAGTTCAGAAAAGTATAAACAATGTGTTTAACAATATTTTTGTGTTCCGGGTAAAGTCCGGTTGTTCGGTTCGATACTGTTCCGTTAAACTGCTTAATTAATCCGCAAAGCGTCCTATATGTATATTTTTGTAACGTTTTTAATTTCTAACACTTAGGAAGTTACACAGGACTATTTAGTAACTTTTCTGTACACTATTAGTATATTAACAAGTACGTGTAGGCATAACATGGATATCAGAAAGCAGTTAAGTGATTCCACACAGTCGTCAAGCACATTAATTATTATTAATAAACTGTACGGTTACATGTAAATTCGAGGGTTGTCACATTCTCCCCCTGTTAAGAGAATTTCGTCCCGAAATTTAGCGCGTGGTTACTGAGGAAGCTAGTTAAGTTGCGTTGTTTTCCAGATTTTCCTGGGGTGTCACATCATCCCCCCGTTGATTTGGAATTTCGTCCCGAAATTCTGCGGTAGCTTCAGCCTCAGTAGTGGTTGCGTTTTTCTTAAACAGTTGGGGATACTTGAGTTTCATTTGGTCTTCTCGTTCCCAGGTATACTCTGGGCCACGACGAGCATTCCAACGAACTCGAACGAGAGGTATTCTTGTGTGCTTGAGAATCTTAACATCTCGATCAGTAATCTCTACTGGTTCCTCGACGAATCGCAGCTGGTCGTCGATTGTGAGTTCCTTGAGAGGAACTATGAAGGTCTCCTCTGACAGACACTTCTTTAGATTTGATACGTGGAATACGTTGTGAACTCCGCTGAGTTCTTCAGGTAGATCCAACCTGTAGGCGACTTGGCCAATTTTCTCAATGACTTTGAATGGTCTGATATAACGCGGATTGAGTTTGCCCCGTTTGCCAAAGCGGACTACACCTTTCCAAGGTGAGACTTTGAGTAGCGCTCGATCCCCAACCTGGGGCTCGAGTGGTTTTCTTCCCTTATCAGCATAACTTTTCTGACGGTCACGAGCTGCCGCCATTCGCTGTCGTATCTGAGCAATTTTCTCGGTGGTATCTACCACAAGTTCTGGGCCAGTGATTTGGCTGTCACCAACTTCTGCCCAACAGAGAGGTGATCGGCATTTGCGTCCGTACAATGCCTCAAACGGAGCGGCTTGGATGCTGGTGTGGTAGCTGTTGTTGTACGAAAACTCCACCAGCGGGAGGTGCCTTTCCCAGCCATTACCAAAATCGATTACACATGCCCTAAGCATGTCTTCAAGGGTTTGGATGGTGCGTTCAGATTGCCCATCCGTCTGCGGGTGATAAGCGGTGCTCATATCTAAATGTGAGCCAAAGGACTTGTGCATTGCTTGCCACAGTTCAGAAGTAAAACGTGCGTCACGATCAGAAATGATGGAGGTTGGCACTCCGTGCCTTGATACCACTTCCTTTAGGTAAATGTCTGCAAGAGTAGAAAACTTATCCGTTTCTTTGATAGCTAGAAAATGTGCAGACTTGGTCAGTCGATCTACGATCACCCAAATGGTATCGTTTCCGCGTTGGGATCTGGGCAGGCCAGTAACGAAATCCATGGAAATTTGCTCCCATTTCCATTTCGGGATCTCCGGTTGTTGAAGTAGGCCTGATGGTTTCTGATATTCAGACTTGACCCTCGCACAAGTCAAACACTTGCTGACGTAGGTTGCTATGTGGGCTCTCATGCCAGGCCACCAGTATGTGGTCTTTAAGTCGTGGTACATCTTATCCGAACCAGGATGTACTGAATAACGAGACTTATGTGCCTCATCCATCACAAGCTCACGTAAGTTGCCATACAGTGGGACCCAAATACGCCCTGTTACATAGTAGGCACCGTCTTCCTTTTGTTCTAGCCGCTGCCTCGATCCTCGTAGGGACTCAGCCCTGATGTTCTCTGCTTTCAATGATTCAACCTGAGCATCGCGAATCTGAGCGGGAAGGTTAGATTGGATGGTAAGCTGTAGAGCACGTACACGCCTAGGTATAGTATCCTTTCGACTGAGGGCGTCAGCCACAACATTGGCTTTGCCCGGATGATACTTGATAGCGCATTCGTAATCATTCAAGAGTTCGACAAATCGACGTTGTCGCATGTTTAACTCCTTTTGCTTGAAGATATGCTCGAGACTCCTGTGATCGGTGTAAATGGTGCACTTGGTACCGTACAGGTAATGTCTCCATATCTTAAGCGCGAATACAACTGCTCCCAGCTCCAGATCGTGAGTAGTGTAGTTTCTTTCGTGAACTTTAAGTTGGCGCGATGCGTAGGCAATGACCTTGTCACGTTGCATCAATACGCAACCAAGTCCTTGGATGGAAGCGTCGCAATAAACCACGAAATCATCGGTGCCTTCTGGCAATGAGAGGATAGGCGCGCTACAAAGTCTATCTTTTAGATGTTGAAATGCGGACTCTTGTGCATCACCCCAACGATAGATGATGCCCTTCTGAGTCAGTGAAGTGAGAGGTTGCGCAATCTTGGAGAAATATTTTATAAACCTTCTGTAATATCCGGCCAAACCCAAGAATTGGCGGATTTCTGTTGGTGTGCGGGGTGCGGGCCAGTTCTTGATCGATTCAACCTTAGATGGATCCACATGAATTCCATCCTTGTTTACTACGTGGCCTAGAAAGTGGACTTCGCGAAGCCAGAAATCACATTTCGAAAACTTGGCATACAACTGTTCTTTTCGAAGAAGTTCCAGCATAAGTCGTAGATGCTGCTCGTGTTCCTCCTGACTCTTAGAATAGATCAGGATATCATCGATGAACACAATAACGAACTTATCCAGGTAAGGCTTGCACACTCAGTTCATGAGATCCATGAAGACTGCCGGTGCATTCGTCAGCCCGAATGGCATAACCAGAAACTCGTAATGGCCGTAACGAGTTCTGAATGCTGTTTTGGAGACGTCCTCATCTCGGACTCTCAGCTGATGGTATCCCGATCTCAAATCAATCTTGGAGTAATAGCTCGACCCTTGCAACTGGTCAAACAAGTCGTCAATACGTGGAAGAGGATAACGATTCTTCACAGTCACCTTGTTAAGTTCGCGATAGTCAATACACATCCTGAAGGTACCGTCTTTCTTTTTCACGAACAAGACTGGAGCTCCCCAGGGTGAAGAGCTAGGACGTATAAAACCCTTTTCCAAGAGTTCTTGTAGTTGTGTGGACAGTTCTTCGAGTTCTGATGGGGCTAGACGATACGGTGCTCGAGCTACTGGCGCTGCTCCAGGAGCTAGCTCGATTTGAAACTCAACTTGGCGATGAGGAGGAAGACCAGGTAATTCCTCAGGAAATACCTCGGGAAATTCGCGCACAATAGGGATGTCTTCAATTCTCTTCTCTTCCGTGGATGTGTCAGTAACGAGTGCTAGAATGGCAGTGTGGCCCTTTCGCAAACACTTCTGGGCCTTAAGGAAAGAGATGATGCCTTCGACAGCACCACTCTTGTCGCCATGAATCATGATAGGTTCTTCACCAGAACAAGGAATGCGGACGATTTTCTCCTTGCAAACAATCTCCGCTTGATGATGAGATAGCCAATCCATCCCAATAACGACGTCGAAACTACCAAGTGATAGGAATAAGGTCGATAGAGAAGGTCTGACCAGCTAAGACGAGGTTACAACCTTTAACTACGTGTGTGGCTTCAAGACTTTTACCATTAGCTAGTTCTACCGTGTGTTTGGTGTTCAAGGGTGTTGGAGTACGCTTAAGCATTTGACTAACTTTTAAGGATACATAACTAGTATCAGCGCCCGAGTCAAACAAAACAGTAACAAAGAAGTCGTCCAGAAGAAACTTACCCATCACAACATTGGGATCGTTCTTTGCATCACTCTGAAGATTTCAAGGAGTGATCACCGAGGATCGAGAGTCGAGCCTTCCAAACTCTCTATGCTAGAGGGTGTTCATTTCAGTGTCTTTGCATGGTGGAGCGAGAACGAAATGTCAGTGTGGTAAGAGAATGACGGTTTGGTCTAAGCAAATGGTAGAAATCAGACATAACATAAACCAATAATCATGTGTCGGTATAAAAGCTAGTATAAGGATTCCTCGTATTTAAGAAGACTATCATGGAATAGTACGATTTCTTGTAGTGTGAGGCGGGTCAGGTAAGCGTATAGATTATCGTGTTCGCCTGTAGGTTGAGTGATTCCATATTTCCGTCCTTGAGCGTCCTGATGACTATCGTATCAGTAAGGGCATCCATTCGCTAGGTTGGGTTTTCGAAGGAGTAAATCAAGTAGAAGAAACATTAACCACCCAATAAGGTAATGGGGGTAAACTTGTGATCGGTGGAAATAGTGGTGTGGTTGTTGGCGTTTCATTAAATCAGTTGCCAATCGAAGAAACAGGGAGTTAATGAGGTTTATGCGAAGAATCGAGCGAAAACAGGGGTCCACTAATAACAGAAGAATTCAACCAAGTAATATGTCGCTTAGAAGCAATTCTAGTAGTGAGGTGTGGCGGCATGACACAAAAAGGGAAGTTCGTTGCATCACGATTCACGGAAGTATATTACTTGTCCAAAATAGAGTTTGGTTGGTAGAGTTACGAGTTGCAAAGCGACGAACGCGCGTAACTGTGGCTGCTTCGTTTCTGGTAACGACAACCAGTGGAGATGATGAGGTCCGTCAACGGGGATGCGTGGGTATAGTTCTCCAAAACCCAAGTTCGTTTGAGCCAGGTCGGGTCTTCGTGAATGTTGACGTACAAGCTGAATGCACGGAGGGTCAGACGATGACGTCATGTCGAGTTAAGCGTGTAAATAGATAGAATGCATAAACAGTTGTCGCAGAGGGGTGACGAGAAATTAGAAAAAGAATTTGAACATCACTTGTCAAATTTCAAGTAAACAATTGCATATCATAAAGAATGCAGTAGGGCTAATAGACAACATGCTACTACCCTAAATAAACAAACCATAAACACCACACCGGACAAAAGTAATCTAGCAAGTAAGAAATATAGACTTAAATCATACCACTTATGGTGTCGAGTCTTGCACGTGGAGCGAAGCGTCGTTGTGGATCGTTGAGCACTGTACAGGTTATAGTCTGGTTTTATCAAAAAGCTTTTTCCCCTTTTTAAAACCAAGTTCACTATAACCAATGGCTCTGATACCAATCTGTCACACCCCCAAAATCCACCATGCGGGGTATCACCGCTTGGAGGCGTGACGTGACCAGGATCGAGCCACCAATCATATTGAACAACTCAATTAAGTAAATAAAACCAAACATAATACGATTGGTGACCAAAGCTAGTTAACCTTGTTTGGTTTAAACAGCGGAAGCATAAACGTGAGTTCAAAAGCATAAGTCCATAGTTCATAAGTTAAAGTTTCAAAACGCAAGTTTAGTAAGTTCATAAGGATTTAAACATTAAACACTGGACATAACCGTCCGTACACCACAACGACTCCTTCCTCGTGCAAGCTCCAAGCATTTAGCGACCTGTAAGGCATGTAACAACTAGTCAACAACAAAGTTGAGTGAGTTCACGTTGGGTTGTTTAGTTTTAAGTTGTTTCTGAAAACGTGGTTTGACTTTCGTTGGCTTATTTGCCGTGGGGGTTACCCCGTAGTTGAAAGTTCATTTAACCAATTCCCTTTTTCTTTACCCAATCCATAACCATGATCAGTGGGGGTTTTCCCCGTTTGAACTACTAGACGGTATGATATCGACTGCTACGCAAATAAGTTGTGCCCTATATCAGTGTCTATCATCACTGACAATCTGCCATAGTCCATTAGTACACGCCCGTCCTACCGGCACGGTGTGAGGTTTGTTAAACCTAATAGCGCTATTAACTAATGACCCGCTCGCCATTGGCCTCGGCGATTAAGTCGATATAAATTGAGGGACTTCATGATAGAGTTTTGTCTAGCTAGTTTTAAGGTTGTTGTCCTGCACCAGGAGGACGAACGTACGTATTCTGCACCAGGAGAATTCGTAGGTTTAATAATGGCATCCACTCTATGGAGGATGGCCGTACATATCCTACCCAAGGAGGATATGTAGATTCAGTTTTAATTCTTTAACCCATTCCCAAACCACCGGGAATCCCATGCCTTAGAAAGTGTGTGAACTCACCTCGGTTTGCTCGGTTAGATTCTCAATATAGTTAACAGTCAAGGTCGGTCAATCGCGTCCTAATAAGGTACGGATAACAATCAGTTTCTCATGCATAACACGTATCCTACGTACGGTTTATTTGCACATTACTTCTACCACATAACAGGCACACACTTTAACGATTTACGCCCATATATACTTCCCATCCATTCCCCACTCATAAGCAAACATACAATAATGCATATAACACATATAACATGTTAGATCATTCACAGATAGCATACTCGACATTTGGACACGCAAATCACTACTTATGTCGTTTCAGCTTTTATACTCGAAACTGGGCTGTTTTCGGGGATTTTAATAAAATAGTTAACGTGTTCCAAAAATTCCCAAATTTTTACAGAATGTCTTAAACGTTCCATATTTTATTGTGTAAAAATATCGGGGTCCGGTTCATCACCAATATTTTATAAAAATTCATATTCGGGACTGAACTCAGATTTATGTATTTCTGACCACAGTCCACGAAACAATTTATTAAAAATTCATCGTAAGTCCGATTTGCGAAATTCCAGTGGGGTAATTACAAATACTTCAGTTATCATCTACAGTAAAATTTTCATGGCCCGATTCATCACAAAACTCCGGTTATGACTGAAAGTACGACACCCATTTATTGCTGTCAAAATTCAGCTTAAGTAGCTGTTATAAATTAACACTTTAAAAATAGTAAACGGAGTCCAAAAATTACGATTCCGGTGCCATTAGAACCGTATTTCATAATAACATATTTTAGATTCAAAATATCGATTTTTCGTTGAGGTTAAGACCTGTTTACAGCCAACAGAAGTGGGCTGTAAAAGTTAGACAGATTCTGATTCTTTTGTGTTTAACCTTCTAAATCGTGTTCGATCGATTCCTTTAACAAGTTTAGTGACCACAACAACATCATATACTAATATCATTCAGTAAAGCATCAGATAATCACCCAATCATCATAATCACACAAGATCTACATGATTTACACCACTAGTTACTCTTTAACCAACATGTTCAAGACTTTAGTGCAAGTTCTTTAGTGTTTCATAACTTTAAATAATCAAATCACCTATTAACCACTTAAATAACATGAAGAATGAACGGATCTAAGTTCTTACCACTAGCACAAGGCTAGGAGAGTTCGAGTGTAGAAAAATGGTGGTTAAAAGCAAACGAAGAAGGTCCTTCCACTTCCGAGAACACCGAGCTTCCTAATTCACCTCCTTGCACCTTGAGAAGCACTTGGAAATGATGGATGAAAACAAAAAAAAATGGTGGTGGTGTATGGGGAGGTTATGGCCGAGAGTGGGAGGGGGAAAGAGAATGAGATGTGTTGGTGATAATGGTGATGGTGCATGTGTTCTTATAACCAACATAAAGTGTTTGTCCATTGGTCCCCTTGTTCCCTTATGTGCAACCATATCTAACCAAATCTATTTAAAAACAATTTAGAGATTTAGTGAATCTTGCAAGATCTTGGATATGGGGCATGTGATCGATTTCAAGGATATGGGGAGGGGGTCTAATTGAAAATTCCAACTATCTAGTTAAATTAAGGTCCACATCCAAGTATTATTTATAAGTGTTAGTTACTTGGTATTTTTGGTGGGTGTTAGGGTATTCGGGGACCCTAACTAGTTCAGAAAAGTATAAACAATGTGTTTAACAATATTTTTGTGTTCCGGGTAAAGTCCGGTTGTTCGGTTCGATACTGTTCCGTTAAACTGCTTAATTAATCCGCAAAGCGTCCTATATGTATATTTTTGTAACGTTTTTAATTTCTAACACTTAGGAAGTTACACAGGACTATTTAGTAACTTTTCTGTACACTATTAGTATATTAACAAGTACGTGTAGGCATAACATGGATATCAGAAAGCAGTTAAGTGATTCCACACAGTCGTCAAGCACATTAATTATTATTAATAAACTGTACGGTTACATGTAAATTCGAGGGTTGTCACATTCTCCCCCTGTTAAGAGAATTTCGTCCCGAAATTTAGCGCGTGGTTACTGAGGAAGCTAGTTAAGTTGCGTTGTTTTCCAGATTTTCCTGGGGTGTCACAGATTTAATATACAATGTATACATATTTTGCGAACCAAACACATTAACAAATTGAATTCAAATTCAAATTCCATTTAATATCGAGCACCCAATGTTTGTGCTCGATATTAACACTTTTGTCTTACTTTACGCAATAGTCTTTAGCTGAAAACTTTATTTGTTAGCTTTTGCTTTAGTTTAGTAGAGATCAATATTACATCACAACAAAAGTTTATCTATAAGATACTTCACATAGTTTGCCATAAAAACTTCTACTTAATCCACAATTATCTTGACATTGAATCTAGTTTATGAGATGGGTTTAGAACTTTTGACCATCAGTAATATTTAAGATATCTATAATATTTAGCTTTAAGAGGCGAGTTTAGGTGATTGCGGAAAGTTTATTAGAATATGTGCGCGTGAAATTCTTCAAAAAGCCGCGAGACAACTCATGATTAATTCACAGTTAACACTTGTGTCGATTGTGCTCCTCTTTTGAGCAACTTAATCTCACAAAATTGTAGCCATTGTTTTTAGTCAAATCTTCTATGTAGCTTATATAAAACTAGAAGCAATAAACTAAGAGCTTTTGGAAAAAAAAGTAAATTGACCAATCATGTTTAAAAGGACCCTATTGTTAGTTGCAAACGTCGAATGTTTAAGGTAGGAAAGTTATGTTGAATATTTACAAAGAGAGGTTGCTATACATTTAAATAGACTACGACATCTTTTAATGCTTGATTTGAGCTTTGAAATCATATTCTTATATAGATCTTTTATTGAGACATCATCACTAAACTTTTATAACATTTGATTTTTTCAAAAAGGTAAAATATCTGTAAAATAAACGACTTCTATAATTTTATTTTTGAGTTATTATTACTTATTGTTAGGCTGGAGGGTGTGGGTGGGGGCTTTATCACGCCACCTCAGCGTTACGTCAACGCCATGTCATACAGGGGGCTTTAAGGCCCCTCCCCTTAACTTGCAGGGTGTGGGATAAAGCCTCCTTTACACTATAGCGCCCCCTTTAACCAATATCAGCCTCCTTTCTTCCCTTTATACCGCCCCCTTTCTTCCGTTACCATGTTGGCGAAACCACCATGGCGCCCCCCATTTAATTCTCTCGGTGTGGTTGATGGCGCTGTAGCGGCTCTATGGAGGCTGATGTGGCAAGGGTGGCGCATCCACACCCTCTGACCTTAACATAACTATCTACCCAAATTTATTGGGTATCCCACAAGGGGGTTTTCCCAAATCTATTGTGTTTCCTTATGAATTTGTGTATAGTCATTATTACCTAGTGGAGATGGATATGACCGGGTGGTTCCACTTATGGCACAATGATACTTCAGTGCAGGGGCGGATGTAGCTTATACCAGGGGCAACGCCCGCTACGGCTTGGCGCGGAAAAATTAGTGTAAATTTCGGAAAAATTTGACGTTTTTTCGATTTCGTTACGACTTATTTATAAAACGTTACGGCTACGATCCGTTTCTAGATCCGCCACTGCTTCAGTGGCCCGTCAGTAATCCAAATTTGCCGTAAAAAAAAAAAAAAAAAAAAAAAAACTATCTACCGATTGTTTTAGTACATGTGCAGGAAAAAAAAACAAGATTCGCTTGGTAAGTTTTGTCACGAGATATAATCACCAATATCATCATAAACATACTAAAACCAATATTAAACTAAGGTCATCCGTAGTCATAAAGCCCCTTTGTGGGCGTTATGTGACACGTGTCGTGCCACGTCACACAGGGGCTTTATGGGGCGTTATATCACTAGAGTCTGTAGTCATAAAGCCCCTACCCATCATTACTTAATTATTAATTTTCATTTTTATTAATTAATTAAAAAAACACTAACTATTTTTTGATTGGTCAAACTTTTGAAAACCCCCTCCATCATGCCGCTATGGAGATAGCGCTTCTTATTTTTTTTGGACTCATAAAGCCCCTCGTCGTGGTGTTTCAGGCGCCATTGGGCGCTATGAGGCAAAAACCCAGGCACAAAACGCCCCACTACATGGAGTCTAAGGATTGAATCCATAAAAACTCTTTAATCTACACTATATTGCCTAATTATGTAAACACGTTACTCAACTTAAACACCACATGACTAAAAATCATGGTTGTTGGGATACCATTCAACTTACTACTCTGAATCGACGGTAAAAAACATATTTTCTCCGTCCTTCGAATATAAGGTAAAAACAACTTTTTTTTAAATCATGGCGGCGCAGTTTGTTGCCTATTTACCTTCTGTTTTGGTGTAAGTCGACAAACTTGTTGTTTTATATATTAAATAAAGTCCATATTTTATTTTGAAAAAAAAAATGAATATTCTTTCTAGATTTATCACGCTGAATATTTTTTTTTCTTGATTCATCACGGGTAAAAATAATCTTATATTACATGAAATAGCGATTAGAAAAATGAATATTCGTTAGAACAAATAATAATAAAAAAAATGTATAAGAGACAGTAGCCATTGCCGCTAAAAGCGGACAAACTGAAGCAACAGCAGACGTTTTACTGACACTATTTCTCTGCACTAGATCCCAAAAATATCCCATTTCATTTTCATCTCAGATTTTTCTTCTTTTCTATCACAATTTGCCTTAATTTAATCACAATTTTCCTGTAACTCCATTGGTTGATTCAACATTTTGCTTAGATTTCATTCAATGCCGTGTTGATTAGGTAGATCTAGAGTTAGATTTCGTTAACTGTGTGCAATTCCCCCAAATTTTCTCTCACTTAGGGTTTCTGAAATCTGTTAGAGAGAGAGAGAGAAGAAACCTTATCCATTGGATATATGAATTTGTGAGTCTGTTGAAATTACCCTTATTCTGTTACAGATGACTTGTTTTTCTTGCTTGAAATATCACTCTGAAGATGTTAACAACTCTGATGGTGAGTTAAATTGCAGTAATTTTGTTAACAACTTTTTAGGCATTGTGTTTGAGTTTATTACGTTTATGCCATTGCAGGTGGTCATGGAAAGGGTAGGAGGACTTACAAGGATGTTACTGTTACTGGTAAGATTATCAATATCTATAGAGGTTATGGTTAAACACTTAAATGAAGGAACGGATTCGGTTTTGATTTTTGATCGGCCGTGCATAGTAATTTTTCGACCCCTATGTCTCATAGCTCTGGCTTTAGTAGGATCGGTTTTGGGATCCAAAAGGGGGTACTTTATTTTACTTGGTGGTTTTGGTTGGAGCTTTATAATTATTAAATATGGTTTTATTGATTATTCGGTTATAATTTAGTTCAGTTAAGTTTTTTGGTTTACTTTAATTAGTAAAAGTAGAGGGCTGAAAATATGAAATGACTGAATTAGTATGGACATGGGAAGGAGATATAAGGATTGTACTGTTACTGGGAAGATTGTCAAGATTTGTAGAGGTTTTGTTTGGTTAAATGTACCCCTTGCATGCTAAACGTACTTAAAAGTAGGGTGTTGATTGGTTCGGTTAACAGTTTATTCGGTTTTGATTTTTAATTCTTGTAACCGAAAACCGAATCGAATAAGGTTTTGATTAATATTTTGGTTCAGTTTTTCCTGTCATGGTTTGATCTTTTTGGTTTAATAAAGTGAAAGTAGAGGGATGAAATGACTGATTTAGTATGGAGATAGGTACATTCAGTAATAATAATGGGGTGGGGTACGCTTAGCATAACTATTTATATATTCGTTTTGGGGAGTTTAATGAAAAAAGTTGTTTTGAAATTTGGGGTTTTGTTGGTTTTCTTGTGTTTGGTGTGTAGATTCTATGAGAGGAAAAGGTGCTGCATTGTCTAATCAGAGGGCTAATGTGGCTAGAAGCTTTACTTTTCGTGAGCTTGCTGCATCCACACAGAACTTCCGGGCTGCGAATTTGATCGGAGAAGGTGGATTTGGAAGTGTTTACAAGGGCCGTTTGGAATCCGGAAAGGTAAAACTTGTTCATTTGTACTTGTAATTTCAAACATCTGAAACTGTTGATGTGCCTTTTCAAATTAATCAATAGTGGATAATTTCATTATTATTGTGGAATTGATAATTGAACTATATGAACAGCTAGTAGCCGTAAAAAAGCTTAACTTGAATGGATCTCAAGGGAACCAAGAATTCATAGTGGAGGTTCTTATGTTAAGTCTTCTTCGCCATTCAAACCTTGTCACATTGATCGGTTACTGCACAGATGGCGACCAGAGACTTTTGGTTTATGAGTATATGCCACTTGGTAGCCTCGAAAGTCATCTTTTCGGTAATTTTTCATTCATTTTTTTATTACTTTCTTTATCAAGTAATTTTTCAAATATTTACGAGCTTCATCCATTATACATACTATAAATATGCTATTTGGTCTCATCAACCAACTTTGGCCCCTCAACTTTGACATTAACCAACTTTAGTTCCTCAACTTTAATAATGACATGTTTAGCCCCTAAACTAAAACAAATCTATCCTCTCAACTTTAGTAATAAATAACTTTAGCCCCTCACCTTTAGTAATGACATGTTTAGCCCTTTAACTACATCAAATAAATTTAGTCCCTCAACTTTAATGGTAAACAACTTTAGCCCCTCAACTTTAATAATGACATGTTTAGCCCCTCAACTTTGATAATGACATGTTTAGCGCCTTAACTACATCAAACAACTTTAACTCTCGCTGTTTGCTTATTTTTATCTAAGTTTCGAACCCGCTGTGGAGTGCGGGTGGTAACCCACTAGTTATCAAAAAAATATAACTCAAGTTGACCCGTTTCGATTGCTCTAATAAAGCCTACCATTTGGCACCTTTATACTTGAGTGGATGCATTTTTTTTTTCAGATCTAGAGCCTTACCAGGAGCCGTTGGATTGGCAAACAAGACTAAAGATTGCGGTCGGTGCAGCTCGCGGTCTTGAATATCTACACTGCAAAGCAAACCCGCCCGTAATTTATCGTGATTTGAAATCATCAAACATATTATTGGACCGTGACTTCAATCCAAAGCTTTCGGACTTTGGGCTTGCTAAATTGGGCCCTGTAGGTGACCACACCCATGTGTCAACTCGAGTTATGGGAACATATGGTTACTGTGCTCCCGATTATGCAATGAGCGGTAAACTTACTATAAAGTCTGATATTTACAGCTTTGGTGTTGTGCTGCTTGAGCTCATTACCGGTCGTAAAGCAATTGATATGAGTAAAAAAGCTGGAGAACAGAATTTAGTTTCATGGGTAACTTCTCTTGCCTTCGTATGTTTATTTTTCTTTCATCATAACAAGTGTAGGTGGCAAAATGGGTGGGTTGCTTAGTGGTTGAAAAAAGATTGGGTCAAATGGGTTAAGTCTTAGAACCTGTCAAAAAAGGTCGGATTGGGTGGATATAGGGCTGCAAACGAATCGAACGAACACCGTTTGTTAAGGAATATATACAACAACAACAACAACAACCATACCCAGTAAATCCCACAAATAGCAAAGCTACTTATAGGGTCTGGGGAGGGTGGGATGTAGACAGACCTTACCTCTATCCCTAGGGATAGAGAGGCTGCTTCCAGAGAGACCCTCGGCTCCAAAACGAACAGCATACCAATACACCACGTCAAAGAATAGAAAAAAAGAAATCACCAAAACCAAGAAAATGAACAGTGTGACACAATATAATGTAGCAACAACAACAACAACCAATATAATGTAGATCATGTATAATAGCATGTATAATAGCATGTATAATAGCATGTAACATCATTTGGGCATGAACACAAGAATGCAATCACCGGTAAAGTCACTTAAAGGATAAGAAAACCTACGTCCCTAAAACACACCCAAGACCTTACTGTAAAATCCTCTAGAAGTCCTTAACCCTAATCCTACGCCTCCACGAAGTCCTATCTTGGACCATGTCCTCAGAAAGATGCAACTCTAGTAAATCATGCCTAATCTGCTCATCCCATGTCAGTTTGGGTCTGCCTCTTCCTCTCCTCCCCTCCACAGTAAGAGTTTCCACTACTCTAACTGGTGCCGTCGTTTGCCTCCGCTTCACATGCCCAAACCATCTCAATCTCCCCTCCTTAATCTTATCTGAAATGCTAGCCACCCCTAATCTTTCCCTAAAGACCTCATTTCTTATCCGATCTAACCTCGTGTGTCCACACATCCACCTCAGCATCCTCATCTCTGCTACCTCCATCTTGCGCGCTTGTGTTTTCTTGATAGCCCAACAGTCTGTACCATATAGCATAGCGGGCCTAACTGCTACCCTGTAAAATTTCCCCTTTAGTTTAGTTGGGAACCTCCTATCGCACAATACTCCACTGGCTGCCCTCCATCTACACCAGCCAGCCTGTATGCGATGGGTTACATCACTATCTATGTCACCATCTCTTTGTACAAACGACCCCAAATACTTAAATTTAGTTACCTGCGGTACCAATTGATCCTCAATGGTGATTTGGGTGTCATCCTCATCGGCTACACTACTGAAATCACAGTGTAGATACTGAGTCTTGGATCGACTAATCCTTAGGCCCTTGCCCTCTAGAGCTACTCGCCACTCCTCTACCCTCGCGTTCAGGCAGTGTTTAGTCTCTGCAATCAAGACAATATCGTCTGCAAAAAGCATGCACCACGGAACTGTCTCCTGAATCAACTTGGACAACTCATCCAAGACAACCGCAAAAAGAAAAGGGCTCAACGCAGACCCTTGGTGTAGTCCTACCTCCACAGGAAAGAAGTTTGTATCCCCTACAGGCGCGCGGACACTAGTTTCCGTTTTATCGTATGTATCCTTAATTATGTCTATATACTTCCTAGGTAGCCCTCGACCCTCCAAACTATCCCAAATCAGTTGCCGTGGGACAGTGTCATATGCCTTTTCAAGGTCGATAAACACCATATGTAAATCTTGCTTCTTCGATCTATATTTTTCCATCAACCTCCTTAGAATATGTATCGCTTCTGTAGTTGACCTCCCTTTCATGAATCCAAATTGGTTTACTGAAACCTGAGTAGTTAAGGAATATATGTGTTCACAAACTGCTCATGAACACTTACCGAACATGATTTTATGTTCACGTTCATGTTTGTTAAGGAAATGAACGAGTTCGTGTTCGTTTGTTAATTTTAGGCAAAGAACGCAAACGGATGTTCATAAACACAAACTAATGTCCATGAACACAAATGGAAAAAAACGAACACAAACAAATGTTCATGAATATAATATATAATAAGCTGATACTTATTGAATATTTTATTTTTTTGGAATTTTGAAGTATTTAAATAAAATATACAAACTAAAAACACTAATAACTATCAAACACAAACGAACACAAACAAACACGTAGGGCTGTAATCGAATCGAACGAACACGAACAAGACCATGTTCGTGTTCGTTCATTAAGGAAATTAACATGTTCGCAAACTGTTCACGAACGCGTACCGAACATAAGTTTCTGTTCGTCTCCGTTCGTTAAGGAAATTCAGTTGTTCACGAACAGTTCGTGAACACTGGTCTCGAACACAAATGAACGCAAACGAATAAAAACAAACGTAATAAGTTTCTGTTCGTCTCCGTTCGTTAAGGAAATTCAGTTGTTCACGAACAGTTCGTGAACACTGGTCTCGAACACAAATGAACGCAAACGAATAAAAACAAACGTAAACAACATTTAACTTGAAAATAAAAAATAAAAACATTATTAACCTTAAACATTCGACATAAGTAGTTAAAGATAAGCATCAAATGATAAGTCAAAACACTAGAAGTCTACTACAATCACCAAACGATGAACAAGTTTAACTAACTTAGACATATTATCTAGAATTACTTAGACATAATTATTGAAAGTTTAACTAACTTAGACATAATTATCCCAAAAAATGTCTTGAATGTCCAAATTGTTGCTAACTTAGAAAAAAACAGGGTTTCAAGTTTTCAATATGTTTAGATAAAAGGTTTATTATTTATTATTTTTTTAATATAATTAAACGAACACGAACGTAACTGAACATATTACCGAACGTTCACGAATGCAGTCAAACGAACGCGACCTTTGTTCGTGCTCGTTCGCTAAGCTAACCGGACAATTTTTTTTTGTTCTTGTTCATTCATTAAGCTAATCGAACGAACATAAACGAACTTCCTGCTGAACGGTTCACGAACTGTTCGCTGAACGTTCGCTTCGTTTACAGCCCTACAAACACGTTACCGAACAACGAACATAAATGAACGAACGTGGCCTCTGTTCATGTTCGTTCATTTAACTACACGGACATAATTTATTGTTCGTGTTCGTTCATTTATTAAACGAACGAACACAACCGAACTTCCAACCGAACGGTTCACGAACTGTTCACTGAACGTTCGGTTCATTTGCAACCCTAGGTGGATATGCAAACATATTGTTAATTCTCTCTCTCTCTCTCTCTTTTTTTTTTACTTTTTTATATAAGTTTTTGTATTAAATATGATAATGAAATTATTATTAAAAATATTTATCCAATTCTTTTGAGTAAAGCAATTTAAGAGGTTGTAGACACTTGTGTATAGTTTGGGCGGTATTGGAATACGAGGTGGCAATATTGTAATATTTATTTGTGAACGGGTCAATTTGGGTTATGTTTTACCTCAAACGGTTAAAGATCATGAACTAAGTTAAGTTGCAAACCATTTACATTGTTGTTGTGCTCATAATCAACACAATATTTAATTATAAATTTTTTCATGAAAAAAAAGATAAATAAAGACTTTAAAGTTAACCTAACCCAACCTGTACCGAGCTGTTATGACCCTTAATAAAATTGACCCGTTTCAACCCAAACCCGTTACCCAACCCGCTCATTCTGCCATCTATGTTTATACTGTACAACTCTTTTTGTTTGTTTCTGTTTAATCTATTGTTTTTGTAGAACTTTTTGCTCGTTTTATTCGTTATTGATACAAGTTGAACCCAACTTGATTTTTTGTGCAGGCGCGCCCGTTTTTGAAAGACAGGAAGAAGTTTGTTCAGTTAGCTGATCCGTTACTGCAAGATCGGTTCCCAGCGCGTTGTATGCACCATGCGGTTGCCATAATTGCAATGTGTCTTCAAGAGCAAGCAAACTTCCGTCCATTAATTGGTGATATTGTTGTTGCTCTCGAGTACTTAGCATCTCAAGCTGAATTTTCTGAAAATTCTCACCCATCACCCTCAAAGATAGATAATGACCATATTGCCCCTGCAAGATGAACCGAAATCTCGCATTGCTGAGATTTTAGTCACCAAAAGATTCATTATTTGCAAAAAGGATTCACACTATTTAAATCATAAGGTATGCAGCCCCTTTTGTTGTGGGTATCTCATATTACAAAAAACACTATTTATTCCTACCAATGAGTAAAATTACCAGTATGACCTCATTTAGTATGGTGCTGCAGGGTTGATGCTTGTGCTGGGATGGGTATAAAAGTCAAACACCATGTATTTTGTGAGTAGGTAGAATATTGTTATACAGGTAAAAGGGTAAAGATTTCATCTTGTATGAGCAGCCAGCAGGTATTTTCAAGTAAATTTATTGTCATTTGTATCTAAATATGTAATTATAGTTTGCTGTTCTTGATTTGTTTAAGATAAATGTGTTGCATGTGGTTTTGGTTGTTCTTATAGGAGAATCAAAAGTTGATTTGAGTTTTGAACATCTATATTATATAAAATTGTCTAGAAGCGTTCATTTCAGATTCAATAATATGTTGAAACTTGCAAGAACTGCTTTAACCCTTGCTTGGTTTTAAAAAAGTGTGCCTCATCGCGTTGGGGGTTTTTTCGCTCAGCGCCTAGAGTAAATACAAGGAGCGCACAAAAGGCGCAAATTTTAGGGTTTTTTTGGGGCTTTTTGGCCTGAGGCGCGCACCTCATGTATCTGAGACGTTTTTATGTAGAGAAATGTTGAACCTTTGGGTTTTTGGCTTGTACATGTAGGTAAAATGGTATAAAACCTTATATATAGCTATATTTTGGGTGAAGTAAGCTAAAAACCTATGGGATATATATAAAAAATTATATAATCACCTTGTGCCTCGTGTACGAAAAGCCCATCGCTTTTGCGCTTTTCGGGCCTCAATTTTAGACCTCGTCGCTTTTGTGTGCCTTCGGCTTTTTAAAACCAAGAACCCTTGTACTGTTTAATATATAGATTTATTTTTACAAAATATGGCATTGATAGTCTTTTGCTTAAATTCACATGTACATATATGCTGAATGCACATGTATATGCATTTGTGTACATTTTTACAAGAATTCAGCTGTGTATAAAATCAAAGAAAGAATGAGAAGAAAGAAATAATAAACCTTTTTTTTATCTTTTTTTTTTCAGTTTTACCCTTTCATTGAAGCGCTATATGCACGTACTTATGCGGTTTTCAACATAATATGGGTTCTAAAATGAACACCCACTATATGGTTGGTTAATACTTGAGCTTTTAACCTTGTATATGGAAACGTACATATCGCTTTAAGTGCGATACATATAACTATTGTGTAACCACCTTTATCCCTGAAGCTATATTTTGACAAATATTGCGTACATGTGTTTATGTGATTCTTTTTTTTTTTTTTTTCTGCTTAAAATTGGTTTGATGGTGGGCTTTTATGGTCCTTGGAAGTATTAAGACTCTTCTAAATTTTAACAATTTTCTTTTGCATTTTGGTTAGATGTCGGATTAGGGCTTGGATTACATTTTAGAGATTTATAACTAAATTATGTCATAACCCAAGAAATATATTGATAAGATCTGAACTAAAGTTTTGAAGGTTATAGTATTCTAGATGAGGCCAAATAGGCGCTCAGGGTTGAGTATGGGTCAAAGTGTTTGGTGGATTGCATGTGAAATAAATTTGTCAAAATTTTTCAAGGTTTGTATATATAATATAATTAAGAAAAAAAAACTACTAGAATTTGTGTAGAACTTGGATTTGGTCTTACTCTTTTAAGCATTAGATCTGGTATGTTGTTTCTAAAAGTCTTGTTAGGTTATCACAAATTGATAAGTCATGTTGAGTCCGATTAAGCTTGAGCTTGACTCGTTTAACATAAGAGCGTACGATTTGTTTTGAGCTCTATCTCTAAAACTCAAAGTTAAGTTGTTTGTTATTAATAACATGAGGTTTTTCCAATGTGATGAATTGGGAAACTGAACCATGAACCAAAAAGAATAAGGAAGATGTTATTAACAATAATCATTTGTATCTTCTTAACATAGAATTCAAGCCTTAATGAAAATCCAGAAAATTAAAAGAACAAATGCCACAGACAACTTCAGGTAGCATTCTTCAAGGGGGAGGCTAATAGGCTATACATAATCTTCAGACATTTCTTACTACATCATCTATTTCTTCCACGTCAGCGTCATATCAGATTCCACTAATTTCATTTTTTTTTCATAAGTGAGGATGTACATACGCCAATTCAAAAACTTACCACAACCATTTTTTAAATAATTAACTTAATATATTTACATAAATTAACTTACAAATATACAAACCAATGTAAAACAGTAAACAACAGAAAAAACCTTTATAAGTAAGTAAATTAACAACAAAAAACAATCAAAGTTCAAATGATACCTACTTCTATTTCTCCTAATCATTAACTAAAACAACAAAAAAACTTATCTAAGACATAACTTGGTCTTTAACTAGAAGAATCCGACAAAAAAAGTAGTCCAACCCTTTTCCTCTTGAGAAATCACGCCATAACTTCTCTACGTATAGTACTTATCACATATAAATTTGCTCCGTAAGTTCATAAAACAACACTAAACATTTAAACAAAATAAACAATCATGTTCAACCAATACCATAGTCCATAATTTTCAATTTTAATTTTCAAACATTCAAGCCCTAGTTTTAAATGTTGATTAGTAATTATTTAAACAAACAAAGCTTAAAATAAAACAACAAAATCATTAAATACAAGTTTAGAACAACTAAAAAAACATCAAAAAACATAAAAAGATCAAACCCTTATACATCTATATTTTCTCCTAATCACCACATAAAACAACAAAAAAACAATCAATAAAAAAAGGAAAAATCTTTGAGTTGAGTTGGATTTGGGTTTGGGTAGTTGGGTTAATAAAATTAGATTGTAGATTATATTAAGTAAAGTGAATAAGTGGTTAAAGAATATTTATACAAATTGTGTTATATACTTATATATTCATAATAATCAATGTTAATTTTTTTTCTAAATCCATAATATATTGTTTCTAAGGAGGGCGGTTGAAAAAATCCAAGGGGTGCGGTTGAGATTTTCGACGAAACTTAGCACTAAAAACCTTTTATTCAAGGGGTGCGGTCGCCCACCCACCATCGTAGGTAGGTCCGCCCATGCTATCATGACACACGTTCTCCACACTATGATCAGCTATGATCAGTAAACGCAAGACCCCTTTTGCCGAATTCTAGCGGTACCCTTCTTACCGATTGTCGTGGATTGCAATTTGGTTCCAATTTGCATTTGGTATGTTCACATAGTGTACCCTAAACGACATATTATATTTTGACCATTTTGTTAAAGTTGTACTTGTGACCTACCAACCGTGAACGTGATATCCAACCCATTAATCCTGAACTAGAACAATTTTCAGCCGTAACAAAACAAAAGCAAAATATAAAAAGAATACATTGGATACTTAAGAACTTAACCGGATCTGACTTATAAACGACAATTAACTAACCATGCTTAACTGACTATTGGTTATGTTTATGATTATGGTTATGGGATAAGCCTCCATAACCGGCCTGAATCGACTTTGCACACGTTTGTAGGGGCGAAGTATAGAAGGGGCGGGGAGGGTCGCCCGACCCCCCGAACTTTTCGCTCAGTAGTGTTATATATGTAGTTTTCGTATAGAAATTTTTGGGTATATACGTTTTCGACCCTCCGGTTCTATAGAAAATTTTAGGTATATACGTTTTCGACCCCCCATCATTTGGGTCAAGCTTCGCCACTGCACGTTTGCATACATATATGAAAAAATAACATTAAATACTATATTTACCTAAGTTAAACGGTTGTTTGGTGACCTTGTGTTGAGCCATTAAAAGGCTTGGCTGATTAAGAGGTAGTCTCTAAATCGGTTAGCATGTTTCTACAACTTACATATTAAGAGGCTGTCCATAAATTATTTAATGGTGTCTTTTAAGTGAATCAAACACATTCTACCTCCCGGTTCAGATGTAGTCTCTTAATGGAATCGTTCGAAGGCTACCAAACATCCCCTTAAACGTAAAATACAAAAAAGAAAAAAAATCAAATATCTACTTTTCATTGTTGTTGGGTAGTCGAAGTGCGTAATTATACCGCATTGAAGTTACTAATACAAACACACGCCAAAATCGTTTACAATACCAAAAAAGTAATTTATTTGACTAGACATAAACGTAAAAATAAAAAAACATATTAATATCTACTTTACATCGTCATCAGGGAGTTAAAGTACGTAATTATATTCCGTCAAAATTAGCAATCAAAACACATGCGAATAATCCATGGCTTTATAGCCTAGTGATATCTTGGGGGTGTGATAAGACTTTGAACTAATAGGTTCTGGGTTCGATTCCCACATGGGGGGTTTTCCCATATTTATTGGGGTTCCTCCTGAATTGGTATATAGACATTATGCCTAATGGAGATGGATATGATCGGGTGGTTCCGCTGGTGGCACGATGATACTACAGTGGTCCGTCAGTGATCCAAATTTGCCGTTCAAAAAAAAAAACATGTGAATAAACATAAATAAAAAAGCATATTAAATATATACTCGTCATCATTTTCGGGTAGTAAAAGCTATTATATTAAGCTGAATAGCTGATGTTTCCAATTCATGCACATGAAACCTATTAATGATTAAAAAAATACTTTATTTTAAACAGGACTCTATTTTTAATAAAATCTATACTAGAATGTTAAAAATAAAATAAAAAATAAAAAATAACTGTGTATTAATTATTATTAAAAAGGTTAGTATTAGAAAAGGAAAAATCTCACTGGACAAGTTTACTGTTCATAACGTCGACTTTGTTATGATCATAATAAATTAAATATAAGTACTATAATATTTAAATTTAATAAAAATAATAAACTTTTCTCGGTTCACAAGATTAACGAAGCTTTAAGCTAGAGTTTGAGCCTGTTTATTAAACAAGTTTTAGTTTAGGCAGCTAGATTTGATTAGATTATTTAACGAGTTGAAATAATACCATGTTAAAAAAATAACTCTTACAATAATTACATTAAAAAACCCTAGAACACGGCAAGCACACCAAACCATGCCTTTTCCGTTCCTTCTAGAACACAAATGTCACTCCTCTAGTCACCGTGAGTACAATAATCACATTAAAAAAAACCCTAGAACACGTCAAGCGCACACAAGCATACCTCTTTCGTTCATTCTAGAACACAAAAATCTCTACTCTAGTCACCGTTAGTCGCATTCTCTCATGACATGTCCTAAAAAGTCAGTGTCGTTGGTATTAGCTTTGGCGTTCGATCGGGGAATAAGGTGGGACAGGGGGTTGGGAGTTTTTTTTTTAACTTATTTTTTTTCAAATTAAATATTTTCTCATTCTAACACTCATTTATAATTCCTATGATGTTATAAGAACTAAATTCGTGATAAAGTGTCAAACCTTTAAACCAAATATATTACTTCGAAGACCAACTTAAAATCTTGAGGGTAATTACCATTCATATATGGTTTCAATGCCGTTCAAGCAAAATATACATATGTAGGTTCAATATAATAATTAATGTGTTCGATTGGAATATAATTTAGTAGTCTATATTCTTTTTTACATAAAAACAATCAGAAGGTTCTATATACATATATATTTTTTTGTGGCTTAAAAACTTTTCAATCCACTTCTATCCTATTCAGCATTTTTAGTACAATTATTATTCCGTTTAAAATGTAAGGCTTGTAATTTGTCACTCTAATTTACGTGGACATTAAGCATTTGGACTGTTGACTAGGTATTCATCGCTTTTATGCAATGTTTTAAAAATCTGTTTTTAAATTAAACCGGATTATGCTGAAAAATGGTTGAATCGGTTGAATCAGGTTGTATCGAAAACCGGATTATGCTAAAAATGGTTGAATCGGTTGAATCAGGTTGTATCGAGCGGTTCAACCGGTTGACTAGTTAACTCTATAATTTCATAAATTACAACATCAACTCAAAAGTTAATCCAAAAATGCATGATTACGTATTAAAAGATAGGGAAAAGATCAAATAGGAAGTTTATTTTGGCTAGAAAGGTTAGGAAGCAATAGGATTATGAGATGTGGCAAAATTTAAAATAAAGAGGAAATGTATTTTAGTCAATCATATCCTTTCTTCTTCCTTCTTCTCCCCAATAACTTCAAAACTCACCATTTTCAAAACCCACAATCTTCAACCATTTCTTCACTTTCTATCTTAATAATCTCTACATTATAGTGTGATTTTCATCACCAATCAATGATTCAAACACGATCAACGTGTTCTTCAGTTTTTTTTGAAGAAAACCCAGTTTAATTTCATTCAAAATCTCGTTTTTTTCCCGTGATTTTGAAGATAATCACTCGATCCGTTCGATTCGATCGCTCATAAGTGTTTCTATCATTCAAATTTCATCAATCGTTGAAGAAATCGGCTTCGATCCATGTAAGAAATTCTTTAATTTCATTTTTACGATCTGGGTTTTTGATTTAGGGTATGTTTGGCATGAAGCTTTTAGGAGCTTCTAGCTTTAAGCTTTTAAGAAAAAGCTCCTACTCAATAAAAAGTCTTGTTTGGTTGAAGGAGCTTTAAGCTTTTAGGTTAGGAGCTTGAAGCTTTTGGTTGAACGCTACTACTAGTAGCGTTTAGAAGGAGCTACAAGCTTTTAGGGAAAAAATAACTATTTTAACCTCTAAAAATAGGAAACTTTTTAATGCATCAACTTTCTAAATTTTTAGTTATGTCCATTTTGATCATTTTATACATTTTATTAAAAGCTCCAGCTACTCTACCAAACACCAAATGTATCTAAAAAGCTACAGCTACTAACTACCAGCTACAGCTACCAGCTTCCAGCCACCAGCTACCAGCTTACAGCTTCCAGCTAGCAGCCACCAGCTACTTTTGCCAAACATACCCTTAGTCATTGCGTTTTACGATCTTGGCGGGGGTCCGGGGGCGGCAGCCCCTGGTAGCAGGGTCCAAGGGGCGGCAGCCCCTGGCGGGGTCCAAGGGGCAGAGCCTTTTAAATGAAAAATAATACAAAAGATAATTGAAAATCATTCAATTTTCTAACAAGCACTTTTAAATGAAAGTGTACAATATGTTTAACCCATTTGAGCGTTAATACATCAAGTTCATAATCACATAAAGATGAAATTCACTATTATCGCTATCCTCATCAACTAGAGAATAACTATTTTCGTTTCATACAATATTAAATAAGAAGTTTTAGTTACGAATGATTATAATATATAAAAATTAAGTAAAATAAGTAACATATATAATAAAATAAGTAACAACCCAAACTAAAATAATCTTGGGCCGGTACCGGTATTACGTTTCAAACTGTTATACCGGATTTTACCGTCGGTACAAACCTTATGCCGTTTCACTTATTTACCGGGGTGTTTCGTACCGGATTTACATCTGAAAATGGTAATACTGGTATAACCGGCCGGTATTTACCGGTTTTTAAAACACTGCTTTTATGAGGTCGTTGCCTACTATGGCTTTGCATTTTAGTTTACGAAAGTGATGGAATGTATATGAATCTGGTCATTTTGTTTGCAGCATTTGAATTACATCTTTTTTTATCGGCAAAGGTTACTGCTATCTACTTTACACCAAAAGCAACCAATGCTATGTAGGTGGCAACCAATACTCATGCAATAAAAATCAAAATACAAAAAGACAAAAGACCCAAAAAGTTAAAAAGGAAAAAAAAATAAAGCTATAAAAATAAAAAGGAAAAGACAAAAGGGCAAAAAAAAAAATCACTGTTCATGCGAGTTGTAAAATGTTATATGTATAATTTTAATATAGTTACTTTTTTAACCCTGGGCTTATAGCTCAGTGGTTATGGAAATGAGGGAAAGACTCATGGTCGAATGGTCTCGAGTTCGATTCCTAATCCACCTGGGTTTTACCGGCTCTGCATTGTCTTGCCCTCGGGCTGGTGCAGGGTCGGGTTTTCTCTGGAACTGGTGGCATGGTGGGCTAGAGGCTCCGTGCGTGCGGGTTGGGCTGCCGTGGGATATCTTTCGGCCAATGGGTGCCGCGTACGGAGTACCCGGCGATTCTTATGTTGGACGTTCAAAAAAAATATAGTTACTTTTAGAGAAAAGTGTCTCGATAGTTCTTGTGGTTTGATTCATTTTCACATTTAGTCCCTAACTTTTTAAAATTACATTTATAGTCTTCAACTTTTGCAATTTCGTTCTCAGATAGTCCCTGAAATGGATGGGAGTTAGTTTTCTCTTTTAAGTTGGTATGAATGACTATAATGTCCTTACCATTAAAAAAATAACAAATAAAACATTAAAATATTAAAAAAAAAAATACATGTGGACCCATCTATCCACCTACCCACCCTACCCCCAGCCCATGTCTTCTTCCTCATTCTTTATCTTTAACCTGCAACAACCCAAATAACCACCACCACCGATCGGAGGCAACCAAAATCAACCTCACAGTTGATGATCATAAACAAGTAACATCAGTTACATGTTGCAATAATTTAATCACAAAAACTGTTGATGATCATAAACAACAGTTACCAAAATTAACCTCACAGTTGATGTTCAAAAACAGCAGTTACCTAACGACGCCGGTAGATCAACGGAACCATTTTGTTGTCTCTACACAATGCGGCTGAACTCGAGTCTCCGGTGAGTTTGATTCTATTAAAGTTTTGGATCATAAACAACAGAATCAACAACAAACTTGACGAAACCGGTAAGAACACGACTTATCGTTACTTTGCAAACCGGATCCGGCAACCCGGCAACTTGTTTTCGTTCCAGATCTTGATGAACCGGCTGACGACCGATTTGAGACCGTTCCAGATTCCCATCGTGTTGATTTGCGAGTTGTTTTGGATGGTGGTGGTGAAATGTGGGGATGGTGGTGAAGGGTGGGGAAGATGAAGTTTTTTAACCAGTAAGGGCATTATAGTTATTTCACACCTACTTAACACCAAAAACTAACCCCCATCCACGTCAGGGACTATTCGGGAACGAAATTGCAAACGTTGAAAACTATATGTGTAATTTTAGAAAGTTAGGGACTAAAGGTGAAAATGAAGCAAACAACAGGAACTATCCAGTCTTTTTTCTCTTATTTTTATCATTAGTTTTCTCTTATTTTTATCATAAGTTAAGTCATATTCTTTAGAAGTAAAATAAAGAGTTAATTACTGTTTTCGTCCCTGAGGTTTGTCAAAAATAACGGTTTCAGTCCATTAGTTTAAAAATTGCCATTTCAGTCCATTAGTTTCATTTTCGTAACCATTTCAGTCCACTAACTTAACTCCATCCATTTATTTTGTTAACTTTTGGGTGAAATTACCAAATTACCCCTGCTAACTTAACAAATTGTAATAAAAAAATTATAAAAAATCTAAAAATCAAAAAAATTCCAAAAAATCTAAAAATAAAAAAAAATTTAAAAAATCATAAAAATTCTAAAAAATTCTAAAAAATCTAAAAATCAAATTTTTTTTTAAAATATCATAAAAATTCTAAAAAACCCAAAAAAATTCTAAAAAATCCAAAAAAATTCTAAAAAATCCAAAATGTTTCATTAAATGTTTCGAACCCGAACTGTTTCGACGCGAACCGTTTCGACCCAAACCGTTTCGAGCCGTACCCTTTCGAGCCGAACCGTTTCGACGCGAACCGTTTCGACCCGTACCGTTTCGACGCGAACCGTTTCGACCCGTAACGTTTCGAGCCGAACCGTTTCGACGCGAACCGTTTCGAGCCGAACCGTTTCGACCCGTACCGTTTCGAAACGGTACCGTATCGAAACGGTACGGTACGGGTCGAAACGGTTCAGCTCGAAACGGTACGGGTCGAAACGGTACGCGTCGAAACGGTACGGGTCGAAACGGTTCGCGTCGAAACGGATCGGCTCGAAACGGTACGGGTCGAAACGGTTCGCGTCGAAACGGTTCAGCTCGAAACGGTTCGGCTCGAAACGGTTCGGCTCGAAACGGTACGGGTCGAAACGGTTCGCGTCGAAACGGTTCGCGTCGAAACGGTACAGTACGGGTCGAAACGGTTCAGCTCGAAACGGTTCGGGTTCGAAACGGAACGGGTCGAAACGGTTTGGGTTCGAAACGGTACGCGTCGAAACGGTACGGGTCGAAACGGTTCGCGTCGAAACGGTTCGGCTCGAAACGGTACGGGTCGAAACGGTTCGCGTCGAAACGGTTCGCGTCGAAACGGTTCGGGTCGAAACGGTTCGCGTCGAAACGGTTCGCGTCGAAACGGTTCGCGTTGAAATGGTACGGGTCGAAACGGTTCGGCTCGAAATGGTACGGGTCGAAACGGTTCGCGTTGAAACGATTCAGCTCGAAACGGTTCGGGTTCGAAACATTTAATGAAACATTTTGGATTTTTTAGAATTTTTTTGGATTTTTTTAGAATTTTTATGATTTTAAAAAAAAAAATTGATTTTTAGATTTTTTTTCGAATTCTTTTTGGATTTTTTAGAATTTTTATGCTTTTTTAATTTTTTTTTTATTTTTAGATTTTTTGGAATTTTTTTGATTTTTTTTGATTTTTTTGAATTTTTTGGAATTTTTTTGATTTTTAGATTTTTTAGAATTTTTTTATTACAATTTGTTAAGTTAGCAGGGGTAATTTGGTAATTTCTCCCAAAAGTTAACAAAATAAATGGACGGAGTTAAGTTAGTGGACTGAAATGGTTACGGAAATGAAACTAATGGACTGAAATGACAATTTTTAAACTAATAGACTGAAACCGTTATTTTTGACAAACCTTAGGGACGAAAACAGTAATTAACTCTAAAATAAATATTCAGCTTACTATAAATTTGATAGTAGAGTTTGATAAAAACAAATTTATACTATGTATTCATTTATTTTAATTTATTGTATTCAAATAACAGTTTTTAAAGAGTATCTTTTGGGATATGGTCCTAGACCTTTCATGGGCTCAGGATCATGCTTACACCCAACCCAAAAAACAGTCAACTGGTCATAGCAGGCTACTACTACGGGTGCGACACTATGCCAGTACAAAGGAGACAAACAATACAAGGTGAAGGCGAACTACAACCAATCAACGATCGCCAGGTATTGTACCAGGAGATCCCTACAATGTGTCATCATGCAAGAGACAAAGGATACAACCAACAATGACGTGTGGCCAATCATGAGACGCTAATTAACCTCTCCTTGACCTCCATTAACAACTGATTACAGACGAGACAAGTACATCCAGAAAGCAACGTGTAGCCAATCACAACTAGTAGACGTACTCCCACCTTTGTGGGCACTAACTACCACGATAGAGGAGACCAAATGAATATTCATTGACAATGACACCTCGTCCAGTCATTCCTCATTCTTCTTCAAACTCTCAAATATAAATACTACACTCTTGCAAAGGTTTAAGGATCACTCCTTCACCCTACAACTTACACTCTCACTTTATACTATGCTCCCCCTTTCTTCCTTTCTAGAAGAACAATACTTATTTTCACGCCGAATGATGGTTACAAGAAGAACCCCCACATCTCCTTCTCGTAACAAATCTCACGTGTTTTCTAGTTTTGCATATTACTCTCTATATTTAAGCTTGTAAAGATAAGATAAACTCCTCGGTTGAACATTAGATCATATTCCTCGCTAATTAGACTCGTGTTTCTTCGGTATTTAACTTCATTTTGTGTATTCATAAAAGTAGGTTGCAAACGAGTCTATTCGGTTCGGTTCGGTTTTGGGCAAAATAAAAACCAAAACCGAAATGTCGGTTTTCGGTTTTTCAAAACGTTCGGTTCGGTTTTTTTCTGTTTCGGTTTTTTCGGTTTTTACACCGGTTCGGTTCGGTTTTTCGGTTATTTCAGTTTTTGAAACAAAAGTAAGTAAGATTCAAAAATAAAAAAGTATAATTCAAAATTTAAGAATCTTTGTAATATGGTTACATTTAAGTTATTATACTTAATCTTTTTAACTAAAAATGTTTACATAAACCTAACCTTTTAATCTATTTTTATGTTTCTTCAAAGTTTTTATTAGGACTTTTTCTTTTATAATACTTTGAAGATTGTTTAATTTTTATATTAAATTTTGTTATTTGTTATAGGCAATAAATAAATCATCTCAATTACAAATAAACATCTTAATGTTTTTATTATAAGTACTCTATATTCAAGAATAAAATTAATAATTTATAATAGCATGGGTTAAACACTAAAACTTAAACATAAAAATATATGTTTTTTCGTTTCGGTTCGGTTCCGTTTTTTTCGGTTATTGAAAATGGTTATCCGAAAACCGAACCGGAATTTTCGGTTATTAAAAATCCGAAAACCGAACCGTCGGTTTTTGTTTCGGTTCAGTTTTTTTGATTCGGTTTTGTCGGTTATTTCGGTTACGGTTCGGTTATTTCGGTTTTCTGATCACCCATACTACAATGTGTCATCATGCAAGAGGCAAAGGGTACAACCAACAACGACGTGTGGCCAATCACGAGACGCTAATTAACCTCTCCTTGACCTCTAATGTGTGTCGGGTGTATTATATTTTTCTTTATATTTTAAGCCCTTTTTACACTTTAGTCAAGTTTTAAATTTATAAAACACGATATTCTACTAACACTAAACACACATATGGGCAAGTGCACCCATCGTGAGCGTAGTATAGCGTTGGTAAGATACCGAGGTCGTCCAAGGACACAAGAGCTTTTAATACCGGTTTATCCTCAACGTCTAATCAAATCAAAATTTTAGAAAAGGTTTTTAAACATGAAAATAAAAACTAAAAATGCTGAAAGTAAAAATAAAATAAAAACAGATAGACAAGATGAATCACTTAGATATATCTTATATAAAATCTTAGTTATATAACTGAAAGTAAAAATAAAACCTTTGATGATTTCCACACTTTTGCACTTTTTAAGAGATTATCTTAGTTATAGTAGTAGGCCCCTCTTTTGAAGGTGTCGTTACCCTCAACCCAGTAGTTTGAGTCAGCAAGGATACAATCCTAAAGGGTCGGAATATTGAAAGATAATTAATTAAGTTATTAATGCATAATGTGGTAAGCCCCTCTTTTGAAAGTGACGTTACCCTCGGCTAAGTGGTTTGCGTCAGCAGGGATACAATCCCAAGTAGCCGGGTTAATGTATTAATAGTAGTTTACATATGAGGGGATCAAGCCATTCGCACCCCCGCCATCCAATACCAGTGGGTATTGAAGGAGGTCCTAGTAAGCTTGACCTAGGTCCTTGCAGGATCTATACACTGAACAAGGCAAGAACCTTACCAAACCATTCCTTTAACCCCCGACCAAGTAGCCAACATATCTCTATATAGACCGTAGAGATATGAATGGTGTAAATCTTTTATTTTATATAGACAGTAAAATAACGCCAAGACACCACAGACAAATGATAAGGAAGTTTCACCTTCAACATAAGAAACTAGTTATTAAAGTCATTAATACAAAACCAAATAAAAAGTGCAAAAAGATTAAAATCAAAAGTATTACACTAAATGCTTGTCTTCACCAAGTGATGTAAGAGACTTAGGCAAACATGGCCTTTGATTGTCAAGAACTCTTACTATCAATCTTGGATCCCGATACTACTACACACACTCTATGATGGATGATGGATGATGGATGATGGTGGTGGATGTGGGTTGTAGTGGTTGTGGAGTGTGGGTGAAGTGGGAGAGAGGTGGTTTGCCAAGGGATACTTTTGAAGTGAACAAAGCACCTCTATTTATAGCCTGCACAGAAGCCCGGACACGGACCCGTGTTCATTGGCACGGCCCCGTGTCCATCCTCTTTCTCTTTCTTCATTAATTGCAATTTGTCTACATTAGCTCCACACGCCCTCGTGTCCGCTGGGCACGACCCCGTGTGCAGAAGCGTATCTGTACTATCAAGATTTGCTTGGATTCTGCGAATCTTAGCGTTGACCACGACCCGTGTCGAGCTGGGCACGCCCCCGTGTCGGGAATTGAAGTTTCTATAGCTTTGTCCTTTCTGCAGACACCTGGCCACGCCCCCGTGTCCGCTGGGCACGTGGCCGTGGTCAGCCTTCTGTTTCTTTGTTTTTGCTTGGGAAGATGCTGTCAAGGGGTCGGGCATGCCACGTTTATTCCTTTCCTTGTATTTATGTTAGATTTTGCTGCATATTTGTTACTTTTGTTCATTTATGCTCATTTAGTCCTGGAAATACAAAAGGAAGACAAAATCACACTTTTTCCAACATTAATACTAAAAAGGGTTAGTTTTATGCCTTAATTGATGTAATTTATATGTTGCATTTCACATACATCAAATACCCCCACACTTTAATCTTTGCTTTTCCTCAAGCAAAACTCTTTATAATGTGGCTTACACTCCCAAATGGAATGGGTAGAAGAGAAGTTTTGGGCTTGTCTTGAGTGTCGAGAATCCAAGATTTTTATTAGGCTTTATTTCTATGCTATTTACAATCCTATTCGTTATGATTTATTTAGAACGTTTCATAAGAGAAATTACTTATTTAGGAATAACATGCCTCTTTAAAATTCCATTTATACACAAGTTCACACACCTCATGGGGGATTACTCAACACTCGGCCGAAGATGTATTTTTGTGAAACACTCGAGACCGGCATGGAACTTACTTCTACCATATGCTTGCCAAGCAATCAATCCTCCTCCTTTTTAACTATATACCTTTGTAAATATCAAGAGGACTTGGGGAAGGGTTAGGCTTGGGTTAAAGGTAGGTGGTTTTGGGTTAGTGGTTAGTAAAAAGGGCAAAAAGCGTAAAAAGCGTCGGTCGTCGTAAAACATTTTGTTTTTGTGACTTTTATTCAAATGAAGCATTTTCAAACAAAGTTTATTTTGAGGAACTTGTTTGTTTATTGCTATACTTCAATTTTTTTTAATAAGGAATGTCACATGAAAACCGAGCTTTTTACTAAAATAAAGAGTTTAAAAACAAAAAGGGTTTTGGTGGGTAAAGGGGATTTGTTTTGTGGGTTTAGAAATGAAAAGGTTTAGGCTCAAAGGGGTTAACTAGGGGGATTTTGGGTAGGTGATAAAAAAATGAAAAATAATGGTGTTGAAAATAAAAAGGGTTAGTCCTAATGCCTCCATCATTTACTTACTTGGGTTTAAGTTGTTAAGGACCGGGAATGTATCATCATGGCAAGTTCTAGAGTCGTAAGAACCCAAGCGGCTATTCACACAAGAAACGAAAGATGAGCATTTAAATTAAAGATGTATGCTTTTATGCTCAATAAAGGCTCAAAAACTCACTTTTTGTGGGAATGGGTTTAGAATGTGATCAAGTATATATAATCAAATTTTAACTAGATTTGTCATGCCTTTTCATAATTTTCTTATGTTGGCTCTTTTCATCACGACCCTATCGGTTGTAAATTTGTAAAAATATAACCTTTTTAGAACTTGTTATTCCCAAATTAAACCAAGACAAGTAAAAAAATGAAAAGTTTTTGAAAAAAATTGGGGTGTTAGCGGTTCCAATATAGTTTTGTGTAAGGCTTGTTATTAGGACTTGCAAAATTCAAGGTTTTAGCATCCCCCCACACTTAAATTACACATTGTCCTCAATGTGTCCCAAAAATAAGTTTTTAGGTTGATTGAATGTGTAAAAAGGTGTTAAAAACAAGGTTTCGGTGTTACCGGGCATCTGGACACGGTCCCGTGCTGGATGAGCACGACCCCGTGGTTAGACTGCCATTAACGAAAACTTACAGAAGGTGGACACGAGGGAGTGCTGGATGAACACGACCCCGTGTTGGGCAGAAATTAAACAAACAGCAGCAACAGGGTGGTGGACACGGGGGCGTGCCGGCTGGGCACGGCCCCGTGTTGACAATCTGCAATCTCCAAAAACAGGTTTTGGCTTTTGGTTCTGGTTTCCGGGCTTATGTAGCACTAATACTTAGTGCTTCCAAGCATCCTATGTACCTGTTTTACTTGAAAATACCACACCACACAACATAACAAACATCCTACCTTACCATAGTTTCAACATCCACAACACAACTAAAAAAGAAAAAGAAAAACGCAGGAAAGTAAAAGGGTTACGGAAAGTAAATTGTTCAACAAGTGGCACGCATGCCATGAAATTGTTTGCTAGAGATAAGGGGTTAACCTGTTACGACCTTCAACCATGTTACATCACCTCCAACGCCTCCATCTCAATCCATGTCGTCATCCTCATCATCTCCTCCTTGGCCCGCCATGTACTCCCGGATGTTGCTGATGTCATCCTGCATGTTAGAGATGTTCCTTTCTATAACTCCGACCCGGGTGTACGTGTTGCTTGCCATATTGTAGGTGTTGCGGGTGCACATGAGGTTTTCCAGCAAAAGATCATGTAAACTTTGAAAATTAGGAAAACCACTTCCTTGAGAGGAGGATTGGCCCGGGTCACCATGATGCTGATACTGGTACTAGGGAGGAGGACGGATTTGTGGGGCGTGAAGGACGAATAGTTCCGTCACCCGCTTCATTTATAATCCCCATCGAGCGACATATGACGAGATCCACCTTACCCGACCATGGCCCCTTTTTAAAGGACCTTGGCATCCTTTGCATAAACTGCTTGAAGAGGCGGTAAACCCATCCTCTGAAGAATATAGGGGTCGGGGGATTGGCTAGCTGGTTAAGGTGCATGTTGCGTAGGAGCAAGTATGGAACATCGTGATTTATATGGTTGTGAATGCAGTGGAGGACCATCAGATCACGCAAACCTACAACACCACTACTGTCATGTCTCTGGTAGAGGGAGTAGCAGGACCCTATGGATGTAGCGGTAGAGAGGGTCCCGCAACTGTGTGTATAACAACCCTCCTAAATAAATTTCCGACATCCTAAAAATATTTTGAGTATCCATATATGTCCTAAAATACACTTATATGTACATATTTGAAGATAACTAAACATAGGTAGGCAAATATATATGACAACAAATCTAACATAAAATTTAAAGTCATGCACTTCTTTACCTCCCCAGATGTAGCAGTTCTCCTGGAACCTTTAACGTGACCCTAGACGCTCCTAATTACACCCCGAATACGAAAACGGGCCCCGAATACCTTTATTTTTATGAAAATTAATTAAAAACAAATTTTATTAGTCTGTCGCGGGCCGCGTAAGACCCCTCCTTGGTCTACGCGAGGCGAGAGTGAAGGGACATGAGGCGCAGCCCGGTGCTGCCACGTGTCATGCAATGTGTCGAAGCTAGGACCTGAGTCGGATCAACTAGGGCCTACCCTAGCCACCCTCGCGGGCCGCGTAGCCCTTGGCTACAGCCTTCGCAGGGCGCGACGAAGTCCAGGAACAGGCCTATAAATGGAGGGCTTCGACCTTCAGTCCAACTCGCTTAATTTTCTTTCTCTCTCTCGAATTTCCACAAAGCAATAGTAATTTCCGGGCATAATACCCCCCTAAATAACGAAATTCTGCCCCGTTGTAAGTATCATAACCCCGGTTACATATTAGATACGCTTCCCGATTGATCTAGGATTCCGTAACGGCTGTCGAGGTTCTGCCCGACGTAGTCGTTGGAATGCCGTCTCGGGGAGGGTATTACTAATGTAAATATTGGGTTATTATACTAACACGTGTGCATTTGTGTAATTTATAGATAATTACCAGGAAACCCTTAAAGAAAACCTAAGACAACAATGTGAGTAATCTCCTTTTTGTAAACCTTTTTACAAACTGTTTTACAAAATCTTAAATAATTTACAATGTGATTAGCAGTGATTGAGTCTTTGTAATTCTTCAATTACTGCCGGTATGTTGGGGTTTTGTATACAAAATGTGGAACACGCTACCATTGGACAAAGAGTTAGCCAATGTGTAATATGACCCACCAGTCAGGATTGATAGTACTGAATGAGTAATTGTGTAGATGTAAACATTGTAATCGTTCTCAATACTGTAAATTGATAAAACTCTTCTTGATTAAACTGGGATTCACTCACCAGTATTTTCCACTGACAAAATGTTTTTAAACGCGTTTCAGGTAACAAAATGTGAAAGCCAACTAGAAGTCAGCTGAACAGCACTGAAGGCTTGGAAAAGTGGCTATAAAAGTTACCTAAATAAAAGAAGATGTTTTATTCAATAAAATAGAAAGTATCTCTATAAATCAGTTTGTAATGAAAACTTGGGTTTTATCCCAATATGTTTAATATTATAAAATTGTGCTATTTACTCTAATAAAATATTTCCTAACTACGATCCTGATGTAATTTCCGCTGCCAAATTGATAAACACCGATACCACCAAAACTGATCTCGTGACCGCCCGTTTTCGGGACAGATAAGGGGCGGGGTTGCGACAGTGTGCTCTTGGTCTGTGTAAGGACCTGCAAAAATGCCCAAAATGACCCGTAAGTGAAAACCCGGACCCCTGAAACCTTAATGTGCATGAAAAACCAAGAAAACAAGATTTTTGGTTTTCACGCGGGCCGCGTAAACCATAAGAGGACCCTTACGCGGGCCGCGTCAAAATTAAGTTGACCGGATAAGCGTTACAGTCCACGTGACAGTCACGTGGCAGACCTACTGATGACACTTCAGCCCTACACATAGACAAGGGGCTCTCGCGGGCCGCGTAAAACCCATGTTAAGGTTTACGCGGGCCGCGTAAAACTAAAAAACTTGCTATAAGTAGCCTGTGCATGGGGCTTTCATCTGTGCTCGAGAAAACTTTCAAAATCACTCATATTCTGCTCGAAATTCACATTCACAATAGCAAAACGCTGCTACGATCAAGGGTAATAACTAGATCATTGCTACGATATAATATCCGATTGATTGAAACTATCCGATGGATGTTTAAGTGCTGCCCATAATTGGGCTATACTTTGTCATTCGTCGTGAGGGTTTTGATTTCGTGAGTTATCGTAAATGTTGTATTAAGTTACTGACCTAGTTTCGTATGCATTGCTGTTCAAATTAGGTTATCAGGCTTATCAGTAGGCTAAACTCTGTCCGTCTAAACTTGCAATGTGAGTCATTCTCTTTTATCAAAAATGTTTTACAATACCTCAAATTATTTTCCAGTTATAATTACAGGGATTAAGTCTTGGTTATCTTGAATCACTGGCAAGTGTTTTTCTATATTTACTAAACAACATGAATGAGTTATCAGAAGCTCTTCAAAATCTCAATATCCATTCTGCTGGTATGGAAGTTTCCAGAGACTTTTCCGATTATCTGGCCGACACTGAAGAACCTATGGAATTCCAGGCTCAAGCCCAGGAGAAACCCAAGACAAAGAAAAGAAGGAGAATCGTAGGCTGGAGACGTGTACGTAGGAAGAAGCCAGCAGCACAGAGAGTTAAAAAGACTAAATTACAGACTGTCAATGTCCGGTTACGGGAAATTGACGAAAGATAAAGAGAAGATCCTAAACTAAAACTTTGATTTTAGTAAAAAAAAAATATATATATATATATATATATATATATATAACGTTTTTACGAATAAAAATCCTGATAGGAAAATTGAATATTAAGCAAGAAAGGTTCAAGTCTTGACACTGATAGGCGCAAGACGTTATATTCAAAAAGTCATATTTCGGAAGGGAAATTTTGATATAAATTAAACATGATGTAATACGATCACGGTCAAGAAATGTAATGTGAAGTAGAATCACATTATAACCAAACAAGCGGTAGAAGGTAACTGGACTAATAAGTCAAAGTAGTGAGACCGGACAAGGTCATTTAAATAAATTTGGTTTGCTTGTAAGCGGTAGATTCGGTATGATTGAACCGAATAAATAAATTTGCGGACAAAAGAAATTTGCTGCTAAAAGTGAAAAGATTTCACTAAAGGCCTTTAAACGAGTCAAAGTCACAGATTCACAAAGAGTTCGATAGTATATGAAAGCGATGGATACCGTTAAGTTAACTAAACTAGTGGAAATAACGAGACTACGTTATTTCGAAGTTACATTATGTCATATGAGATACGTAGAGGTTCTGTAACCAAAAAGACATTACCATAATTTTCTGGTAATGCTAACAATTGGTTAAAGTAGGAGTAATGCTTAAGAGATTACTCAAGTCAAACGCATTGGGTTTAGAAACTCAATGAACTAGATAAGCAAGGTTTCGAGGACGAAACCTCTTTAAGGGGGGTAGACTTGTAACACCCCGAAAACGGGTTTGGTAATTAACCCATGTTAATACTAAAAGACGGGTAAAGTGCCGCTAGTAGTAAAAATAACCCGGTAAATATTCGGGATTTAATAAGAAATCCTAATATTAAATACAAGCGAAACAAAGTTTTAATGAATTGAGTTTATAAGAGCCCGAGTTAACGGGACTTAAAATACTACGGATTATAACTCCCGGGACCCACCAAGTAACTAGGAGTATTAACCTAGTTAGTTAATGTCTTGACAAAACAGAACTAATGTGGTTAAGATACCCTTTAAATAACTTGTGTAAAGTGAAGGGGCTAGACATGGACAATTGAATTAAAGTTTCAATTAAACAAATTAATAAACAAAACACACACACATACGTGTGTGTGTGTCTGCGATTTCAACCAGAGCCAAGAAGAGCCCTCTTGCTCAAAACCCTAATCCCTCAAGAATCTCTCAAATTAAAGCCCAAATCAAGAGCCAAATCATTGCATGAACCTAGATTCGTGATCACCTAGTCATGGGGATTACAAGGTATGTTAAAAATTATGATTTGGTGATACCTTGAGATTATGATGAATAATCATAATCGAAATTCTGGAATGAATATTGATTCTATAGGTGTTATTATGATTATATCTTGGTTTAGAAGCAAACCCTAGTAGAAATCTTGAAGAATTGTTGTCAAACAAGGGATTTGATAATTACCCTATCATGAGCTAAGTGGGTTTTGGTTGAATTGATGAAATTGATGTTCTAATGGTGTTTATAAACATCATACTAACTCATAAGAATGAACTACTTGAGCAAATTAGAGATTTTGTTAAGAGTTCATAAGTAACTAGAAGTGGGTCTAGACATATGAGTTAAACCATGATTTTGATGATCAAAGTGGGTATATGCTTATAATGACTGAAATTTACATGTTGATTTATCATTACTTGAGGTAGGAATTTGATGACATGTTAGTTAATTTGTCACCTCAAAAGATGATGTTCACTAAGTGGTGATTTTGATGTTAATCTTGGTAAAAAAAAATAACTAGTTGGGAACTAGTTAGTAAATATGTAAAATCATGCACATTAGGTGTTTGTTAAAATGCCTAAATGAGAACTAAGTGTTGATAATGTGCCGAATTGAGTCTTGTGAACTTGATAGTGCAATCATATGTGTTAATTGGTGATTTGACTTTTAAAAGTCAAACCGACCATTAATAAGATCGAATGGTAATTGTGATAGAAAATATGTAAGATGGAATAGTCATAATTAATGATGACTAATATAACTGTCTTACGAATTATGATGATAGTTTGACGCTTGACAAGCTAGGTGGAGGCTTGGAAAGGAAGCGGGTCAAACGAAGCAAGAATGGCGGAAAAGCATAATTCGGATGCAAGGTAAGTATAGCTTACACTAGTCTTAAATTGTGGGATGTTTTCTTATCATATAAATTATGAATGAGATATTTAAACAATTGAAATATGATGTTCCGTCGTGTAGTCGAACGGAACAAGATAATCAAAGATGATAGAAACCATAATAATGGTTAAAAATAAGTAAATCGATAATTTGGTCATGATATGTCGAAAGCAATACACGGTTTATAATTAAAATGACCGTACGGTGTTAAACGGAACGAGTCATGTAGAGGAGATGATAATAAATATCATCTCGCAAAGATAAATGGTCAATTCGGCCAAACGGGTCAAAAGGTGTAGACAACACCTTTTGACTATATAGACTAATGATTCTTTTGTCGAGTTATATGCTTACAGGAATAGATATCCAATGGATATTCGCATCGTTCTTAATTAGCGAATATAAAGCAAGGTATTAAAATTGGGTCTATTTGTTGATCCGAGCCAGGTACGCATATTTATGATGTATGTAAAAGTGCTAATTTGGTCGAATAATTGGTGATAGCCCTTCATTGTAAAAGAATGACCAAAATCGACCAAAACGCCCTTGTAGGCTAAATTGAACAAACAACTCTTAGAGGTTGTTTGGAAAGGAGTCTTATGACTAAACAAAAGTTTAGAACGAGTATGGGTAGTGAAAGATGTAATTCTTGGGCCAAAAGACTCCATACGAGTCTTTGCCGTAAAATGATATTTCAAGGGGTATAAATTTGGAACACAAAGATATCTACTTTAAATCCAACACACATTTAGTTGTGATGGAAGAGTACTAGATAAGAAATAGAGGTTACAACACTAGATTAGAATGAAAGCGAAATTGAGCTTAAAAGTGCTTAAAATATCCTTAACGGGTCAAAATAAGCATACTAGTGAAAACGGGTTAATTTGTGTAGTAGACCTATGATTAGAACCTAATATGGTATATTACAATTATTTGATGAAGTGTATGAAATATAGGAATCAAATAAATACGTTTGTTTGATAAATGCATAACCGGGTCAAAATTTGGTATAAAGGGTAATAAGCCGAAGACTTAGAAGTCTTAAATTTTGTTAAGCCGAATGTCGGATTTTAACTCCAAATGATGGAGAATCAAATTACAAACACGTAGGAAGAAACGGTAGGTCAAACAGATAAGTGGTTTGAAAGATACGGAAGTTCTCGTATCAGAAACGGTAAAATTGGAAAGCTGGAATGCAGGGACCACCGTAATTTACGGTCCCACCGTAAATTACGGTGGACATGAAAAATGCTACGGTGGAACCCCCCTGTCTTACGGTGGGGAACTAACATCCAGGGGCCACCGTAAATTACGGTCCCACCGTAATTTACGGTGGTGGTCAGGTTGAAACTTTTGTTTTTGTGTTATCGATTGTTTCTCGGATTCGTTTAGACACATTTTAAGCCCAGTATGACTAAAGAATTTCATGTTTATGAAATGTAGGTACACCTTGGATGCCGGAAGACGATCAAGCTCAACGAAGAACCGAACACGATATAGATACACACTTCCGCATTTTGTCACGTTGTAGATTTTTAAACAACGAATTCAACCACGTGATGTAGAATAACTTAAGATTTGTAAAAGTTTTAATAAACTCGTATTTTTATAGCATGTGTAGTCTTAACTACACATCTAATCGTTGGTATTTACATACAAAATCGTTAATTAGTAACATAGGGTGTTACAAGTTGGTATCAGAGCCTTGGTTTAAGAGATTCGAGCACGGTGGGGAGGAACCATGCTTGGACTTAAACCTTCTGCTCTTGACAAAGAATAGTGTTCGGTTCGAAGCTTGATCGCAAATCCGGTAAGTACAAGTATGTTAATAGTTTAGTATGTTAAAGTGTTGTAAACAACACATAGGGTTATCGTGTAATATACGATACCTCAATTAAATGATAGACATAGTTGACGAAAATACGCTCGTTGACGCGTATAGTAGAAAAAGCCTTGTATTATAATACGGGCGATCATCAAAGTTGATGTTACTAACTTTTGTGAATGTTTTAATTGAAGGACACTCGCGTTTGAGGACGACGAGAGTCAAACGAGTTGTGGATATGATGATGGAACGGTCCGAGATATGACAAGAAGAGCATGCTCATTAAGGACCTAAATCGCGTAATGGTCGCGAACAAGGCTAATGGCAAGAAAAGCCCGTTAGGGCAATCATTTACCAGGTGCACGTTTAAATTATTGCATGAATATAAACATGCAACCAATACGTAGAAATTGAAAGTTGCATATGTAGATTTAAAAACTTGGAAAAACCCGAATAGAAAATGTATTCGGGATATTGTTTCCAAGAGAAACAAATAGAGTCGCTACTTACATAGGGCGTGATGTGAAAACTATAAAAAGGTCATGAGTGTCATGTGCTAATCGCTTACTCTGGCCAAGTAAGTAGTGGCATATGATACCATGAACTTCTTATGGCGGACATGTTTACATCCGATGTAGTAAGGGCGGGGTGAATGGGACTAATTAAAAAGTACCCAAATGAATCAGATAAGCAAAATATTTGATAATAATGTAAACGCACAACCGAGTGACGGAAGCGTATTACATTAGGATAATGAGCCCGAGTGAAGGGACAAAGAAACATTTAAAATGATTTAGACAAGTATTGGGAGGGAGTGTACTTACACTCGAACCCAGAAAACGCAAGCATGTAAAATGATTTAGACAAGTATTGGGAGGGAGTGTACTTACACTCGAACCCAGAAAACGCAAGCATGTAAAATGATTTAGACAAGTATTGGGAGGGAGTGTACTTACACTCGAACCCAGAAAACGCAAGCATGTAAAATGATTTAGACAAGTATTGGGAGGGAGTGTACTTACACTCGAACCCAGAAAACACAAGCATGTAAAATGATTTAGACAAGTATTGGGAGGGAGTGTACTTACACTCGAACCCAGAAAACGCAAGCATGTAAAATGATTTAGACAAGTATTGGGAGGGAGTGTACTTACACTCGAACCCAGAAAACACAAGCATGTAAAATGATTTAGACAAGTATTGGGAGGGAGTAGACTTACACTCGAACCCGGAAAGTGTGAATATGTCGCTAAACGGGTCGTTTTTGTAAAACGTCAACTTGAGGACAAGGTCGGAAAATTTCGACCGAAAATAAACAAATGAAGCCTTAGACTACGGTCAAGGTCAACTAAAGTTCAAAAACGAAATTTTACGATTCCAAACATAACAAGACATGCTTAGAAATTATATATGCGTATACATATATATATATATATATACATTCGAATGTTTATACAAATAAAAAGATGAATCTGTAGGATCATCGTAACCTATGGGAATGCGATTAGTGATAAGGTCTACGGGACCAGAATGACCCTCGGGTCACGAAAAGAAAGGGGAATAACCCTTAGGGTTCCCATTAAAAAGGGGGTGAAGACCTAAGGAAATAGCCTACGAGGCTACGTGAAAGAACCTACGGGTTACTTAACAAAGCGAGAGAACCAGTTGAAGGTCCCCGCATAAAACTAAGACTGTAAAAGAATAAATTACAGACTGTCAATGTCCGGTTACGGGAAATTGACGAAAGATAAAGAGAAGATCCTAAACTAAAACTTTGATTTTAGTAAAAAAAATATATATAACGTTTTTACGAATAAAAATCCTGATAGGAAAATTGAATATTAAGCAAGAAAGGTTCAAGTCTTGACACTGATAGGCGCAAGACGTTATATTCAAAAAGTGATATTTCGGAAGGGAAATTTTGATATAAATTAAACATGATGTAATACGATCACGGTCAAGAAATGTAATGTGAAGTAGAATCACATTATAACCAAACAAGCGGTAGAAGGTAACTGGACTAATAAGTCTAAGTAGTGAGACCGGACAAGGTCATTTAAATAAATTTGGTTTGCTTGTAAGCGGTAGATTCGGTATGATTGAACCGAATAAATAAATTTGCGGACAAAAGAAATTTGCTGCTAAAAGTGAAAAGATTTCACTAAAGGCCTTTAAACGAGTCAAAGTCACGGATTCATAAAGAGTTCGATAGTATATGAAAGCGATGGATACCGTTAAGTTAACTAAACTAGTGGAAATAACGAGACTACGTTATTTCGAAGTTACATTATGTCATATGAGATACGTAGAGGTTCTGTAACCAAAAAGACATTACCATAATTTTCTAGTAATGCTAACAATTGGTTAAAGTAGGAGTAATGCTTAAGAGATTACTCAAGTCAAACGCATTGGGTTTAGAAACTCAATGAACTAGATAAGCAAGGTTTCGAGGACGAAACCTCTTTAAGGGGGGTAGACTTGTAACACCCCGAAAACGGGTTTGGTAATTAACCCATGTTAATACTAAAAGACGGGTAAAGTACCGCTAGTAGTAAAAATAACCCGGTAAATATTCAGGATTTAATAAGAAATCCTAATATTAAATACAAGCGAAACAAAGTTTTAATGAATTGAGTTTATAAGAGCCCGAGTTAACGGGACTTAAAATACTACGGATTATAACTCCCGGGACCCACCAAGTAACTAGGAGTATTAACCTAGTTAGTTAATGTCTTGACAAAACAGAACTAATGTGGTTAAGATACCCTTTAAATAACTTGTGTAAAGTGAAGGGGCTAGACATGGACAATTGAATTAAAGTTTCAATTAAACAAATTAATAAACAAAACACACACACATACGTGTGTGTGTGTCTGCGATTTCAACCAGAGCCAAGAAGAGCCCTCTTGCTCAAAACCCTAATCCCTCAAGAATCTCTCAAATTGAAGCCCAAATCAAGAGCCAAATCATTGCATGAACCTAGATTCGTGATCACCTAGTCATGGGGATTACAAGGTATGTTAAAAATTATGATTTGGTGATACCTTGAGATTATGATGAATAATCATAATCGAAATTCTGGAATGAATATTGATTCTATAGGTGTTATTATGATTATATCTTGGTTTAGAAGCAAACCCTAGTAGAAATCTTGAAGAATTGTTGTCAAACAAGGGATTTGATAATTACCCTATCATGAGCTAAGTGGGTTTTGGTTGAATTGATGAAATTGATGTTCTAATGGTGTTTATAAACATCATACTAACTCATAAGAATGAACTACTTGAGCAAATTAGAGATTTTGTTAAGAGTTCATAAGTAACTAGAAGTGGGTCTAGACATATGAGTTAAACCATGATTTTGATGATCAAAGTGGGTATATGCTTATAATGACTGAAATTTACATGTTGATTTATCATTACTTGAGGTAGGAATTTGATGACATGTTAGTTAATTTGTCACCTCAAAAGATGATGTTCACTAAGTGGTGATTTTGATGTTAATCTTGGTAAAAAAAAATAACTAGTTGGGAACTAGTTAGTAAATATGTAAAATCATGCACATTAGGTGTTTGTTAAAATGCCTAAATGAGAACTAAGTGTTGATAATGTGCCGAATTGAGTCTTGTGAACTTGATAGTGCAATCATATGTGTTAATTGGTGATTTGACTTTTAAATAGTCAAACCAACCATTAATAAGATCGAATGGTAATTGTGATAGAAAATATGTAAGGTGGAATAGTCATAATTAATGATGACTAATATAACTGTCTTATGAATTATGATGATAGTTTGACGCTTGACAAGCTAGGTGGAGGCTTGGAAAGGAAGCGGGTCAAACGAAGCAAGAATGGCGGAAAATCATAATTCGGATGCAAGGTAAGTATAGCTTACACTAGTCTTAAATTGTGGGATGTTTTCTTATCATATAAATTATGAATGAGATATTTAAACAATTGAAATATGATGTTCCGTCGTGTAGTCGAACGGAACAAGATAATCAAAGATGATAGAAACCATAATAATGGTTAAAAATAAGTAAATCGATAATTTGGTCATGATATGTCGAAAGCAATACACGGTTTATAATTAAAATGACCGTACGGTGTTAAACGGAACGAGTCATGTAGAGGAGATGATAATAAATATCATCTCGCAAAGATAAATGGTCAATTCGGCCAAACGGGTCAAAAGGTGTAGACAACACCTTTTGACTATATAGACTAATGATTCTTTTGTCGAGTTATATGCTTACAGGAATAGATATCCAATGGATATTCGCATCGTTCTTAATTAGCGAATATAAAGCAAGGTATTAAAATCGGGTCTATTTGTTGATCCGAGCCAGGTACGCATATTTATGATGTATGTAAAAGTGCTAATTTGGTCGAATAATTGGTGATAGCCCTTCATTGTAAAAGAATGACCAAAATCGACCAAAACGCCCTTGTAGGCTAAATTGAACAAACAACTCTTAGAGGTTGTTTGGAAAGGAGTCTTATGACTAAACAAAAGTTTAGAACGAGTATGGGTAGTGAAAGATGTAATTCTTGGGCCAAAAGACTCCATACGAGTCTTTGCCGTAAAATGATATTTCAAGGGGTATAAATTTGGAACACAAAGATATCTACTTTAAATCCAACACACATTTAGTTGTGATGGAAGAGTACTAGATAAGAAATAGAGGTTACAACGCTAGATTAGAATGAAAGCGAAATTGAGCTTAAAAGTGCTTAAAATATCCTTAACGGGTCAAAATAAGCATACTAGTGAAAACGGGTTAATTTGTGTAGTAGACCTATGATTAGAACCTAATATGGTATATTACAATTATTTGATGAAGTGTATGAAATATAGGAATCAAATAAATACGTTTGTTTGATAAATGCATAACCGGGTCAAAATTTGGTATAAAGGGTAATAAGCCGAAGACTTAGAAGTCTTAAATTTTGTTAAGCCGAATGTTGGATTTTAACTCCAAATGATGGAGAATCAAATTACAAACACGTAGGAAGAAACGGTAGGTCAAACGGATAAGTGGTTTGAAAGATACGGAAGTTCTCGTATCAGAAACGGTAAAATTGGAAAGCTGGAATGCAAGGACCACCGTAATTTACGGTCCCACCGTAAATTACGGTGGACATGAAAAATGCTACGGTGGAACCCCCCTGTCTTACGGTGGGGAACTAACATCCAGGGGCCACCGTAAATTACGGTCCCATCGTAATTTACGGTGGTGGTCAGGTTGAAACTTTTGTTTTTGTGTTATCGATTGTTTCTCGGATTCGTTTAGACACGTTTTAAGCCCAGTATGACTAAAGAATTTCATGTTTATGAAATGTAGGTACACCTTGGATGCCGGAAGACGATCAAGCTCAACGAAGAACCGAACACGATATAGATACATGCTTCCGCATTTTGTCACGTTGTAGATTTTTAAACAACGAATTCAACCACGTGATGTAGAATAACTTAAGATTTGTAAAAGTTTTAATAAACTCGTATTTTTATAGCATGTGTAGTCTTAACTACACATCTAATCGTTGGTATTTACATACAAAATCGTTAATTAGTAACATAGGGTGTTACAGAAATCCATGACATCGTGAAAGCTGCAAGACCCCGCACAATTAACGATGCGGTGGAATTAGCCAACACCTTAACTGACGGACTGGTGCGCACAAGAGAAGTAAATCGGAAGAAGGAAGTAGCCCAAAAGATTACCCAAGGATTTCATGTGGGTAAATAGTAGCAACTTCAAGAGAAAGGGAATAGGGCAATCTTCCACTGCTCCATTTTGCAATACCTGTAAAAGGAAGCATTTTGGAAGATGCAAAGGGTATTGCAATTTCTGCAAAATTCCAGGGCATCAAGAAGAAGACTGCAGAAGGAAGAAATCCACGATTTGCTTCAACTGTGGAGAAGCTGGACACTTTAGACCAGACTGTCCTAAACTGGTCAAACCAGTTGACAACAAAGCCAAACCCGCAGAAGGAACTACCAAGAAAAACGCAAGAGCCTTCCAACTGACTACCCAGGAAGCAGAGCTAATTCCAGATGTGATAGCTGGTACGTTCCTAGTTCACGACGTTTATGAAAAAGTATTATTTGACTCTGGTGCAAACCAAAGTTTTATAAATACTTCATTTTGCCAAGCTCTTAACCTACCCTTAGCCAACCTTAAGCAAGTTTTTACTGTAGAAACGACAGATGGGAATTCTGTTAACATAGATAAGGTTTTGCAAAAAGGAAAGATAGAACTCCCAGACCATAAATTTTCTGCAAACCTGTTACCTATGAATTTAGCCGGATTCGATGTTGTGTTAGGAATGGATTGGGTAGGGTAGCTAACCATGCTCGAATCCTCTGTGATAAGAATTCCATAGAAATTCATACACCACAGGAGAAATAGTGGTGATTACAGGAGATAAGCCACGTAAGCCACTGAAATTCATTTCAGAAATGAAATTGGCCAGTTATTCAAGAAAACAAGGAGTAGTGTATATGATTTCAGTAATCATTAACACTAAAGGTAAGGAACTTAAGGAAATTCCAGTAGTATCAGAATACCCGGATGTATTCCCAGAAGAACTACCTGGATTACCACCCGATAGGGAAGTAGAATTTAGAATTCATCTAATTCCTGGAACTACACCGATAGCTAAGGCACCTTATCGGTTAGCACCAACCGAAATGTTAGAACTGAAAAAGCAGTTAGATGAATTATTAAGCAAAGGATTTATACAACCTAGTTCATCCCCTTGGGGAGCACCAGTGTTGTTTGTGAAGAAGAAAGATGGTTCAATGCGAATGTGTATCGATTATAGGGAATTGAATAAAGTTACAATTAAGAATCGATACCCATTACCTAGGATTGATGATCTTTTTGATCAACTTCAAGGAGCTAGATACTTTTCTAAGATAGATTTACGCTCCGGATACCATCAGTTGAAGGTACAAGAAGAAGACATACCCAAAACTGCTTTCAGAACTAGGTATGGTCACTACGAGTTTACAGTCATGCCCTTTGGACTAACAAATGCTCCTGCAACATTTATGGACATGATGAATAGGATCTGTAAACCGTACTTGGATAAATTTGTAATTGTTTTCATCGACGATATACTTATTTATTCCAAAAGCCAGGAGGAACATTATGAGCACCTGCATGTACTCTTAACTTTGTTAAGAAAAGAGAAGCTTTACGCCAAATTCTCGAAGTGTGAATTTTGGCTACAGGAAGTACAATTTTTAGGACACATGGTGAATCATGAAGGCATTCACGTAGATCCCTCCAAAATAGAAGCAATCACCAAATGGAAGGTCCCGCAATCCGCTATGGAAGTTAGAAGTTTTCTAGGGTTAGCCGGATACTATAGACGGTTTATTAAGGTTTTTTCCAAAATAGCTGTACCATTAACTAAGCTAACCTGTAAAGCAGTGAAGTTTGAATGGGGATCTAAGCAAGAAGAGGCTTTTAAGATTTTAAAGCAAAGGTTAACAAACGCCCCAATTCTTGCCTTACCAGAAGGAACAGAAGATTTTGAAGTTTATTGTGATGCTTCTAAGCTAGGATTAGGATGTGTGCTAATGCAACGCAAGAAGGTAATTGCGTACGGCTCAAGGCAATTGAAGAAGCATGAGAAAAATTATACGACTCATGATTTAGAATTAGGAGCCATAATTTTTGCCCTTCAAATTTGGAGACATTATCTGTACGGAAGTAGGTTTACTGTCTATACAGATCATAAGAGTTTAAGATACATATTTGGGCAAAAGGAATTAAACATGAGGCAACGAAGATGGATGGAAATTTTAAGTGATTACGACTGTGATATTCAATATCACAAAGGAAAGGCAAACGTAGTTGCAGATGCCTTAAGTCGTAAGTATCATGAGAAACAACGACGAGTTCGTGCTCTTAGATTAAACAGCAATCAAGGATGATTCTAAAGGAATGAAGGGAAGAATAAAGGAATTAGAGCAAGGGAGTGGTGGAATTTGGAGATTTCACAAGAAAACAATTTGGGTACCTAAACAGGGAGAGTTAAGAAATAAAATTTTAGAGGAAGCCCATAAATCTAGGTATACCATGCATCCTGGTAATAATAAGATGTACCAAGATTTAAAGAATAATTTCTGGTGGATCGGTATGAAAAAAGACATAGCTAGATATGTTTCTAAGTGCCTAACTTGTTCACAAGTTAAGGCAGAACACCAGAAACCCTCAGGTCTACTACAACAATTAGAAATGCCTGTATGGAAATGGGAGCTCATAACAATGGACTTTGTTACTAAGTTACCTAAGACCAGAAAAGGTAATAATGCGATTTGGGTAATTGTGGATCGATTAACCGAATCAGCTCATTTTCTACCTATGAAAGAAACCTTTAGATGAAGTAGTATCTTTACATGGAGTTCCACTCTCCATTGTATCAGATGAAGTAGTATCTTTACATGGAGTTCCACTCTCCATTGTATCAGATAGGGATAGTCGTTTCACTTCACATTTCTAGACCAGTTTCCAGGAAGCCATGGGGACACGATTAAATTTAAGTACAACCTACCATCCCCAAACAGACTGACAAAGTGAAAGGACAATCCAAACTTTGGAAGACATGCTCAGGGCATGTGTGATAGATTTTGGAGGAAACTGGGACAACCATTTACCTTTGATTGAATTCTCGTATAACAATAGTTTTCATTCAAGTATCGAAGCTGCCCCGTTTGAAGCACTATACGGACGTAAGTGTAGAACTCTAGTCTGTTGGGCAGAAATAGGAGAAAACCAATTATCAGGTCCCGAGATTGTGCAAGAAACCACCGACAAGATCACTCAAATCAAGGAAAGACTAAAGACGGCTCGAGACCGCCAGAAAAGTTATGCAGACACTCGACGTAAGCCGTTAGAATTTCAAGTTGGAGACAAGGTACTCTTGAAAGTTTCTCCTTGGAAAGGAGTAGTTCGGTTCGGTAAGAAAGGAAAGCTAAGTCCAAGGTACATAGGACCATTCCCAGTAATCCAACGCATAGGACCAGTCGCTTATCTCTTACAACTACCAGAAGAATTAGCCGGGGTACATGACGTATTTCATGTATCTAACCTCAAGAAATGTCTATCGGACGAATCGCTAGTAGTTCCTCTTCAAGACATACAGGTGAATGAAAAGTTGAAGTTCATGGAGAAACCGCTTCAAATAGAAGATAGGAAAATTAAGTTTCTCAAACATAAAAGATTGGTACTTGTCAAAGTCAAGTGGGATTCGAAAAGAGGACCCGAATACATCTGGGAGCTGGAATCAGAGATGAAGCGAAAATATCCTCACTTATTCTAGTAAATCTCGAGGACGAGATTTTATATAAGGTGGGGAGGATGTAAGGACCTGCAAAAATGCCCAAAACGACCTGTAAGTGAAAACCCGGACCCCTGAAACCCAAATGTGCATGAAAAACCAAGAAAACAATATTTTTGGTTTTCACGCGGGCCGAGTAAACCATAAGAGGACCCTTACGCGGGCCACGTCAAACTTGAGTTGACCGGATAAGCGTTATAGTCCACGTGGCAGACCTACTGATGACACTTCATCCCTACACGTAGACTAGGGGCTCTCGCGGGCCGCGTAAAACCCATGTTAAGGTTTACGCAGGCCGCGTAAAACTCAAAAACTTGCTATAAGTAGCCTGTGCATGGGGCTTTCATCTGTGCTCGAGAAAACTTTCAAAATCACTCATATTCTGCTCAAAATTCACATTCACAATAGCAAAACGCTGCTACGATCAAGGGTAATAACTAGATCACTGCTACGATATAATATCCGATCGATTGAAACTATCTGATGGATGTTTAAGTGCTGCCCGTAATTGGGCTATACTTTGTCATTCGTCATGAGGGTTTTGATTTCGTGAGTTATCGTAAATGTTGTATTAAGTTACTGACCTAGTTTCGTATGCATTGCTATTCAAATTAGGTTATCAGGCTTATCAGTAGGCTAAACTCTGCCCGTCTAAACTTGCAATGTGAGTCATTCTCTTTTATCAAAAATGTTTTACAATACCTCAAATTATTTTCCAGTTATAATTACAGGGATTAAGTCTTGGTTATCTTGAATCACTGGCAAGTGGGGTATTGTCCACATTACTAATTTCTCACGGTTAGGTTCATCAACCTAACAGTGATAATCATCACTACTCGGGTGAAAGGACCCAATAGTGGTATGACCATCGTCACCAGGGTGAGACACGGCGCCAGATAAAAATAAGATAGTAGCCATTGTAATCGCTCTTATGCTGTAATTTATAACTAATGTGTCGTTTTATATAACCTGAGTGACTCGCCAGTATTTCCCCGCTGATAAAATATTTTTAAACATGTTTCAGGAGACCTCCTGTGAATCAAGGAAAAGTGCTACGGAGCACTAACAAGCTTGAAGTGGTGGCCCAGTTAAATAAATAAACATGTTTTGTAAAACAGGGAATTTCCTCGTGAAATTCCTCTATTGTAAATTACGGGGTTTGTCCCAAATTATGAAATAAAATAATTGGGCATTTTCAAGTTTTAAAAAGGTCCTGTTAAACTTTCTGTTAGAATCTGAGGCTCTCATGATAGTGTTTGTTTGTTTAAAATGAATAATCAATGAATATGAAAACATGTTAGGTGCAGCGGAAATGAAAACAAACTTTGTAAACACAATCAAAGGAGAAAGTAGTTTGATAAACAATTGATTCTCATAGAGTTGAATGATTTACAAATCAAAGCAAAAGATTACAGATAAGCTTACAAACTATACTCCCCCTCAGCCTGATGCCCCAAGGTTGGTTGCACACAAAATGAAAGGATTAGACATGAGGAGAAGAACCCACTCAGTCAATCAAATGTAACAGTACAGGGCACTGTTACATTTATAGGCAAACCAAACCACTGAGGTATCTCAGCTGACGTCATCATGAAAGCGACATCTAACAGCCTAACAACCTGTATCTACTGACCTTACACAAACACTGCTAACCTAACCACTGACTATTCATAAGACAAACAATTTACTAAACAGCTGCTCTCCCTTTCTGTCAGTGCTTTCCTCAAGGTTGATCAGTCCTTGACTGGGCAGTGCTTTAACATCAGTAGATAGGACCAGCAGTGTTGAATACTTCAGGGTTTTCATCAGCAGTTGAAAGGACAGCAGCAGTTGAATATGAGCAGCAGATAGAGACCATCAGTTGTTATAAATCACTTTCAAGGGGAGAGCAAAGTGTAAACCGCTGCTTATTGTGAATCCACTGTTGTGACCTGGTTTTGGCTTTACATTATCTGTTCCTTTGGTAGGGTTCAATCCCAACAATCTCCCCCTGGAACAGATAATGCCAAAACCTGTCATTATTCTGGATCTTTATTCCTCATCAGAAGTTCCCTTACATGTCTTTTAAATTCTTCTTCAAATTCCTTGGAACTTGTGTCATCTTCATCCCTGCACAGTGTAAGCTCAAGGAGATCTAGTTGATCTTCAGCACCCAGGCCTAGTGCTTGATTCCTTGATATATGCCTCACTTCTCCATTGGTTCTGACCAAGGTCAATACGTGGGTCTTTTGATCAGACATCCACTTTAGTATTTTTAAACCAAATGGGTTTCTTGGGAGAGATTTATTTCCTGATGAGCTGAATGCATTTGGCCTTGAGAAAAACTGTACAGCAGTATCTTGAACTTCAGACATTCTTTTAAAAGCTTCTTCTATGACTTTGTTTGCTGCAGCTATATCTTCTGCAACTTCTTTGTCAAGCAGCTCTTGTTTCTGTTGTTGATCAAGCTCACTGTCTGTGATATCTGCTGATGATTGTTTGCTTACTACTTTGACCCTTTTGGTAAGGTCTTGTAGTTTTGCTAAGTTTTCTTTATCTGAAGCCAATTTCTTGGTAGCTTCTTCAATCAGATCATCTTCTTCAAGCCTTTCTTTTTCAACAGTCAGCATTTCCTTCCTTTCTTTTCTCAACCTTGTAACAAAGGCTTCTGCTGTGCTGATCTGTGTTTCAAAGGTCTTGACCTGTTCTTTCAGCTTTTTGTAGTCAGACTTTTTAGGAGTGTCCCTCCTTTTCCTAAGTCTTTCATAAGCTTCGTCTGTTTGCTGCTTGGTCCATTTTGCTATGGCACTTGCAGAATCCACTCTTGCATCTACCAACTCCTGCTTCTTTCTCTTGTATTCAGAAATAAGATCAGCTATGAGCTTCTTGTATTTATTCCAATTTGGAGTTGTCTTCTTCTTTCTTGGATCATTGTTAACCTTTTCAACTCTTTTTGCCTCATGCTTTAATGCAATTATTGGCCAATCTTTGAAATCTGTTTCTTCAGTAGGATAGAACTTCTCTTTCATTATGTATGCAAGATATTCCTTCCTCAATTCATTTCGTTGATCTGCTTCAGGAGATATGCTTGACATTTCCTTGTTCAGATCACTTGCATATTCCTTTATTTGTTTAACCTTGTTGAGCAGGAATTCTCTTCTTTTCAAAATCGCTTCATTGCCTTGATTCTTGCATTCAATTTTGGCTCTTATCCTTGCTTGTCTTACTTTCATTTCAAGATATTCATTCATGTCTTCTGGAATTATGAAACCTATGAGAGAAGGAAATTTCCTTTTTGAAGGATCATCTTCAGTGTAAAATTGTTTCATCTCATTTTTTACAGCTTCTAATTCCAGTGGATTCTTAGCAGCAACAGGATCATACTTTTCATCAGTGTCCTGAGTTGTTTCTCTTTTTCGTTTGTAAAGCTTAGGAGGTTGTGATGCAAGACTGGTGAGAACAGTGGAAGATGACTGACTAACAGCTATTGAAACAACTGGTGTCTCAACATCTGTTGTCATTACAACTGCTGATATGTCAGCAGTTGTCTTCTGCTTTTGAGCAGGGGATGGAAGTGGTGATGTTGGTGTTGGTGGTGATGGTGGTGAATCATCATCTGATATGAGATTTCTTCTCCTTTTTAATGAAGAAGAAGCAGATGATGTTTTGGGTGGATCAGTGGTGGTAGATTGGATAGCAGTGGTTTGTGGCAGTGGTTGAAACAACTGGTGCTTCAACCGCTGCTGTCATTACAACAGATGTTGTAACATCTGTTGTCTTCTGCTTTATGGCAGGAGGCAGTGGTGGTGATATGATTGTAGATGGTGATGATGGTGGAACAGTGGTTGTAGTGGTGTGTGTTGCAGATGTGTGTGTTGATGTCATGGCAGCTGTTTGGCTACTGACAGCAGTTTTTGTAACTACTGCTGTATCAGCTGTTTGGCTAACAGGTTTTGAGACCTGTTTTTCTTTTTCTTTTCCTTTTTCAGGCTCAACATGAAGGCCATGTTCTATTCCCCTCCTATTCAAATTTCCCAACAGCTTGTTATTCTCCCCCTTTTTGGCATTATCTGAAGGGGGATTTACAAGAAATGATATGGAAGAAGGAACTTTGCCAGAAGCATTTTGAATGCTAGCCTTTATAGCCTTGATATCTGCTTGAGTGTCTTTAAATCTTGATTCAACCATATTGGTCAACATTTGTACTTGAATAGCATGCTTTTTATCAGCCATTTGTTGCTGTGCTTCAAGCATGGGTTGAAATATATTCCATAGCTCATTTGCAGCAAATGCCTGTTGTGCAGGTGCTTGAGCAAGAACAGCAGATTGTGGTGGGGCAGCAGTGGATTGTGCTTTTTGAGCTTTTAAAATCTCTTGCACCATCTCCTTTATTTCAGCAACTGATTCTTCAAGTTTGTCTACTCTGCCCGTCAATTCCTGATATCTTGAACCATCACCTACTTTAGTAGGATCATCTGAATCCCCACTAGCAGTGGTTATATCAATGTTTGACTTAGGAACTGAGTCCCAAAAGTCACCCATTGATGCCCCTTGTTCTTGGTACTGGGGACTTCTTTCTTCAGCACTTGATAAACCTTTTATGGTGCCAGTGGTTAGATCCAACTCACTGGTGGTTATCGAAGTTGCCATGGAAGAAATTGCCTTCAAGGGAGTCTGATTTATGAAACAACTGGCCAACTGGAGACCTGTTGGTCCACCAGTTGTAGTTGCTGCTCCACTTGAACAACCACCGAGAGTTACTTGTAACTCAGGGGGTGTAACCTCCTCAATTGTTGCTGGGATAGCAGAAGTAGTAGCATCAGACCCAGTCACTTGTGGAAGTATGCTCTCAGTGATAGGTGTTAGAGAGGAACTGGTTTGTGTCTGAGCTATATCAGCTGCATGCAACAAAGGTAGCATGGTTTGTGGTAATATGATTGGTGAGGGGATGGGAGTTGAAAGAGACATGTCCTTGGGATCAGGACTGAGGAAGATGGATCCAAGTGGATTCAGAGCTTCATAGTGTGGTGTCCCTGTGCTTACAACCTGATCCTTTTGTGAGGATGCAGGAGGAGTTTTAGGCATGGGTTGAGATCTTTCTTCCAACTGCTGTGAGGAAGTAGCAGCAGTGGTTTCTGGTGACTTTTGTGTTGTCACAGGCATTTCCTCTGGGATCTCATCTTCCAGAGTTGCCTTTGTTTTGGGATTGGTGGGTTTTCTGGATGTTTTCTTTTTGGTCTTTTTAGTGGTGGCAGGTGTGGGTTTCAAAGCAGTGGGAGTGCTGCTATGATCACCTGGAGCAGTGGGCTCAGCAGCTGATACCTGAGGAGCAGTTGTAACTGCTAAAGTCTGCTCAGGTACCCCTGCTTTTGTTTTTATTGGTGCCATCATCCTTGAAAATGTTTCTTTTGTTATGCTTTTTATTTGACAATGAACACCTTGTTTGAGCAAATTTACATTTTTCTTTTCAAATTTTTGTTCAAAATAATAACTCAAAAATCTTGGAAAAAGTAAAAATGCTTTACTTTCAACGTTTTTCACCATGTCATTGAAAATCTCCTGGGAGTAGTTATAGTCTTTATTATTCAAAATAGCGTAACCCAGGCTTTGAATTTTCAATGGTATTTCGTTGAAAGATGTTGTTTTATTTGAAGCACACATCAAGAGTGTGTGAAATAAAAACCTGGGTGCAGATGGAAAATAACCCTTTTGTAGGGTATCTACCTTTGGTTCTTCTGCATAACCCCTTTTTCAGAAAATCAGCTTTTAACTCGTTTTTGTCAAAAGAGGTTTTGCCGTTTTGATCGTCGAGTATGAAGACCTCTGATATCGATTTTGGTGTGACTTTGATCGCTTTTTCCTGTATCGAGGAGTTAATGGCTATGACTTTTCCGTCTTGTTTTTCAAGCGACGCCTTTTTCCAAAACTCTCTCTGGGTTTGCAGATAGATAGGAGCATTTGCTGTCAACAAAGTTTTGTACTTTGATGCAGATAATGCATCAATGATGGTGTCAAAGGTGTGATTATCAGTAGGTTTTGTGAATAAACCCAGATAGTTGTGAGATTGTTTGAATGGTATTTCGATGGGTTCTTCGGTCGTTTGAGCAACCTCTTTGGAAGGTGATGGTGATTTAGGTTTTGGTTTTGATTTTGACTTTGATTTTGTCATTTTTGCGGAGAAGAATGAAGGAGGATTTTGGAGATTTTGAGAAGAAGGGTTGGAAACTGCTATGAGAAGAGAATTTTGGAATTCAATTCGACAGTGTAAAACCCTGTTTGGGGTTTAGGGCAGGTTTTATTTTAAAAAATGATCGCTGATGTGGCAGCGGTTATTAAGATCTGAGGGCTAAAAACTGACCACGTGTCAAACACTGATGATACGGATGAAGTATGGAGAACAGTTGTTTTAAGAGCCACTGATGTATCAAGCATCAGTGATTACAACGGTAAGAATCTTGGGCAGTGGATGATTTTTACTATCAGTAGATAGCATATCAGTGGATAAGACACTGATTTTGAGCATCAGTGCTTACAAGAAAATGAGGAATCAGTGGTTAACTTTCAGCAGTGGACAGTGTTTAGAGATCAGATGTTGGAACAAAACAGTGGTTAGGGTAAATGGTGCAAATCTGAAGAACAGGTGTTTCAGCAACAGTTTTGAGAATTTTCATTCAAGGTTTTGCCACATGTCAATTTTGAAAGACAGTAGTTTAGTACCCCAATTGATGAAAACTTTTTACTAAGGCAACTCATTTTCGTTTAATATTCAATTAACACATGAGTACCCTAGTAATTTAATCACAGTTTGCAATCATCCTTTGAAAAACATTTAGGAGCAAACCTGAGTATGACATGACCATGACATATGTACCATTTCCTTTTGACCCATTTCTGAGGACACAAATACCATGCAAAAATAAGGTATTATATCCTGACAGGAGCTGAAACTATTGCCAACAAAAACAAGCAAAAGTTTCAAATATATTATTAAAAAAAATGAATAATATATCCTGGTTATTCGAGAGAATCCTTTGAACACAAAAAAAATGGTTAAAGGATTTTCTAAGAATAGTGTCAAAAAGATCTGGTATAATTTCAATAGAGAATGTAATCACATCACTCACAGGTTTTTGAAAATGATCAGTGGTTTAACAACAGTGGTAGGAAACTTTTGGATACATTTTGACCACTTGTTTGGAACCATTTTCTTTGTCGGTTGATTGCAAACATGAGGACACATGGATAAATTTTTGAACACTTGTCTCGTCCTCTTTGGAGTTCATTCACTGGAATCAAAACCTTTCCCTGAACAGGTGAATGCGCATAGTTGCTTAATGACCATTATTTACCCCAAACTTTGACTCTTCAGTGTTTTATGTTTATACTCTTTTCTTCTGACTTCAGAAGTTTTGAGATGAACACACTTCGGAGTTTTTGTGAATTTTCTTATTGTATTTTAACATAGTTGATTTTGTCCTTTTGAAGAACTCAACCTGTTTTCAACACATAAGATCTGAATGACTAAAGTTTTAATTTCTCTCTTTTAAAATTACCAAAAACACTAATCGTTTTTATGAACATAGGTTTTTGTTAATCCGAGATTCATACTTTAGCATTTAAACCAGGCGATAACACAAATTTCATAACAGCAATTGAAATCAATGTTGACAATATGAAATAATCCCATGGTTTAACAGATGTGTTTTCAGATCTGAAAAACTAAGAGTGACTTATGCGTGAAATCAATTGTTGTGTGAGATTTGTGTGTCATATGACATCTTGGTTGATGTACAGAGTTCTTGAATAACCATTTTGATCATGATTTTACTCGTTACTCTGTTTTTCAACTGAATACAACCAACCTTAGTATCAATGAATTTTGAGCTGAACTTTTATGTCAAATTGATTGTTAGATCGAATTTGACTGTCCAAGCTCTGATACCAATTGTTAGGATCTGAGGCTCTCATGATAGTGTTTGTTTGTTTAAAATGAATAATCAATGAATATGAAAACATGTTAGGTGCAGCGGAAATGAAAACAAACTTTGTAAACACAATCAAAGGAGAAAGTAGTTTGATAAACAATTGCTTCTCATAGAGTCGAATGATTTACAAATCAAAGCAAAAGATTACAGATAAGCTTACAAACTATACTCCCCCTCAGCCTGATGCCCCAAGGTTGGTTGCACACAAGATGAAAGGATTAGACATGAGGAGAAGAACCCACTCAGTCAATCAAATGTAACAGTACAGGGCACTGTTACATTTATAGGCAAACCAAACCACTGAGGTATCTCAGCTGACGTCACCATGAAAGCGACGTCTAACAGCCTAACAACCTGTATCTACTGACCTTACACAAACACTGCTAACCTAACCACTGACTATTCATAAGACAAACAATTTACTAAACAACTGCTCTCCCTTTCTGTCAGTGCTTTCCTCAAGGTTGATCAGTCCTTGACTGGGCAGTGCTTTAACATCAGTAGATAGGACCAGCAGTGTTGAATACTTCAGGGTTTTCATCAGCAGTTGAAAGGACAGCAGCAGTTGAATATGAGCAGCAGATAGAGACCATCAGTTGTTATAAATCACTTTCAAGGGGAGAGCAAAGTGTGAACCGCTGCTTATTGTGAATCCATTGTTGTGACCTGGTTTTGGCTTTACATTATCTGTTCCTTTGGTAGGGTTCAATCCCAACACTTTCGCTGTCAACTCAAATAATAAATACCACGGGTTTTCTGTCCCGCGGCTCCTGGACCGGGTCACACCTAGACGGGGACCGTGACAGTCTGGCTCAGGTTATAGTGTCTTTCCCCAATCTGAGCCCATGTTGCTTGACGTTGGTCTGATGGGAGTTCACGGAGACCACCCGTGTTTTCCTCATTCCCAGCATCTGCCTCATCATATAACCCGATGATAGCCCCAAATTGTGCAATTAATATTAAGAACGTTTCCCCTGCACAACGAAATTCCACCCCTTCATTGTCAAATGGCTCCGCTTTTTCCTTGAAGGCAAGTGTGCTATAAAATTCCATGTTATACTCGTGCACATAGTGGAGCCTGGTGCAGAGAGCTTCTCTTAGTGGACCGGTAACAAGGTTGTTGAAGCGGTCGATTTGGCCTACTGCTTCTAGAGTATCCAAGCAAACTTGTCGGGGGTTTTCTTTGGGCCTCGTCTTGAGACCCTCAAACCGTGTTTGAGCAGCCCACTCATTCGAGTTAAACCTAGTAAACTTTTTGGCCATCTGAAAGAAAACACCAAACAATTAGCATTAAACAGTAAAATTTTCGAAGAAAACTGGAAACAGTTGGCTGAACACGACCCCGTGTTCAGTGAACACGCCCCATGTTCGCCAGAAATCAGCTGGACACGCCCCCATGCTCGCTGAGCACGGCCCCGTGCTCAGGCGTCTGTTTCCCAAAAACTTCATTTTTCGACCCGGTTCCGAAAACTTGAAAATTTTTGGTCCGGGGCGGTTTTCCCCGAAAATGAAACCCCAAGTGCCGTTTTTCCCAAAACAAACCGTTTACCCCGTTAATTTCATCTTTTTCGGGTCAAAAACAAGGGTTTGAGGTTTTTGTGAGAAATGAGGCAAATCTACAAACAATACAAGTTGATTTACTTCCTATAACATGCATCTACGCTAATACTAACAAATCTAAGCAAAAATTTGAGGTTTGATTCGGTTCAAGTTGAAGAACCCTACATTTTCTCAAATTTTTGATGTTATACTACATGCAAGTGATTAATCTAACTAATTATGATGATAGAATCATACCTTGACGTTGTCGGAAGTCAGAAAAACGTGGAAATCTGCAGAAATTTCCGATGGAACCAGAGAGTTTGCGGGGAAACGGGTCGTGTGGAAGTGAAGAAATGACTAGAAAAGGGGGTTTTTATCCCGACAGTTACGCGGACACGACCCCGTGGGCGGGTAAAATTTTTATTTATTTATTTATTTTTTTATTTTTTAAGGTGCATGTGTGAGTGGCCTGTTTCCCGAAAATTGGTTTTAGAAATCTTACCGATTTAGAAGCTTTCCCGTCATTCGTTACTTACAAGATATGATGTTGATGCTTAAACCTCAATGAATCCTAGATAAAGCTTTAGACGTTGGCCATTAACTTTGAATGGGATTCCATTCCGAGATTTAATTTCAATTGCACCGTGTGGAAAAATGTCGCTGAGCACGGCCCCATGTGGAAAAGGGTCCCGTCCATCTAGACTTTAACTTACTAGGAAATAATCGAAGTCGTGAATTAAACAATAGAACTTGATCTCCTACCCGAAATTCATTAGGTTTAATGTGTTTATCATGCAGATTTTTCATTCTTTCCTTATAAATTTCGGAGTTAGAGTATGCGTGATTCCTTAATTCGTCTAATTCATTTAATTGACAAAATCGATTTTTACCGGCCATTTCTAAGTTTAAGTTTACGTTTTTAATTGCCCAGTAGGCTTTGTGTGCTATCTCTACAGGCAAATGACAACTTTTTCCATAGACAAGCTTATATGGGGTTGTACCTATTGTTGTTTTATATGCAGTTCAAAAAGCCCATAAAGCGTCGTCTAACTTATCGGCCCATTCCTTTTTATTTAATCATACGGTTTTTTCAAGTATTCTTTTTAAACCTCGATTAGTCACTTCGGCTTGTTCGTTTTTTTGAGGGTGATATGCTGTTGAGACCTGGTGATAGACCCCATACCTTGTTAAGATTTTTTCGAGTTGATGGTTACAAAAATGGGTACCTATAACACTTATTAATGCTTTTGGAGTTCCAAAACGAGCGAATAATCGTTTCAGTAATCTTACCACAATTCTTCCATCGTTTGTTGGAAGCGCTTCGGGTTGTAACACCCCGAAAACGGGTTTGGTAATCAAACCACGTTAATACTAAAAGACGGGTAAAGTACCGTTAGTGGTAAAAGTAACTCGGTAAATGTTAGGATTTAAATAAATAAACCTAATATTAAACAAAAGTCGAACGAAAACTTTTGAGGAAATAAAAGTTTATAAACGGCCCGAGATAACGGGACTTAAAATAAACTGAGTCGTACCCGAGGATATAAATCTTTATATTATAAAAAATTAATGTCGGATATAAATGAGATGAGATAACTAGGAATATATAACCTAGTTAATCACAAGTCTTGTAGTAACATGCTAGTGAGTTAAAACACCTAAAATAAAAATCAAATGACTGTTGGAGGGTTAAATGTGTCAAAATTGAAATAAGTTTGATTATAACAATAAAATTAAAAACCAAACACACATTAGTGTGTGTGTCTGGTCGATCAAACACAAGGGGCGACCAGGAGCTTGCTCTCAACCCTAGTTCATGCTAAGATTGATCAATTGAAGGCACAAATCCAACCCAAATCGAAATGCAAGCAAAGATTAGTGATCTCCTTCCTAAAAGGATCATAAGGTATGCGAAAATTCGTTATTTGATTTCATTCAAGATTCTGGATGAACAATTATAATCTGAAATTAGTGTTGCATGAATGTTGTTTGGATGAAATTAGAATGAAATATTGTCTAGGAATAAACCCTAGTTGTTAGATTGGTAAAATTTTGCTCAATGCTTGATAATTCCATAATCACCATTGAAGGTGTAAAGTGGGTTTTGTAGAACATGTTAAATACTAGGATTTTGATAGTTATTATAGTGTAAATTGAGTTCTTTGAAGTGATTTCAGAATGTGATGTGAAAAATTTACATGAACTTTGTTAATGGATGATTAAATTTGGCTACATGATTAGATATGAACTTGACAAAAGAAGTATAAAAATCTTGCCCGCAAGGTGTTTGTTAAAATGCCTAAATGAATGTTCGTATGTCAAAATTTTGAACGAAACGCGTCAATTCCTAATTTGATTAATTAGGGGTGATATGTGATGATACGGATTCTAATCATAATGTGGATTTTAATTAATTTCACATGTCATGTGATTAGAGGTAGTTAACTAGAAGAAAGTTAAATTAATCAATGATGAAGTCGAATAGTGATTTCGACATAGAAAATACGTAAGGTGGAATAGTCTTATTTGTTAATGACTAATCTAACCATCTTACGAATTATGATGATAGTTTGACGCTCGACAAGCTAGGTGGAGACTTGGAGAAGAAACGAGTCAAACGGGTCACGTATGAAGGAAAAGTGTATTTGAGCGCAATGTAAGTAAAGCTTACGCCCCTTTACATTATTTACAAATTACTTAATTGTAAGTAGTGTATATGTATGCTATTAAGTGGTTGGTATATGATGTTCCGACATGATTTAATGAGAGTCGGAACAAGGAAAAATGGTAAGAAATCATTGATTATGGTAAAAGTGTAAAATGGTAAATCAAGTCATGTAATGACAAACAAATAAGAAACGGTTTTTAAGTAAAACGAGTTCAAAGACAAAATCGGGATAGGTTTAAAGGGATGAAATTGTAATTAAATACCATCTCATACGAACAAATGGTCAATTAGACTAAATGGGTCAAATGGTGTTGTTAACACCATTTGACAATAACATTTGATAATCGCTTGTTGAGTTTTATGATTTACAGGAATTAACATAAGGCTCGCGTTACTATTAGCTAGTGATTACTAATGAAAGAGTTGTAATGGGTCGATATTATGACCCGGGCCATGTACGCATAAATAAGTTGTTAGTTAAATATGCAATTTTGGGTAAATAATTAGTGGGAGTCCTTTATCGTAAATGAGGGACTAAAAATGACCAAAACGCCCTTGATAGGTAAATCGGGCAAACGACCCTTAGAGGTCGTTTAGATACTAGTATTATGATTATGTAACTCTCAGATATATGTAAGAGTTGTAAGTATAAACCTTGTGGGTCAATCGCCTAAGAACGGGTCAATTTCGTAGAATGACTATCCAAAGGGTAAAATTTAGGATAACGGTCCGTTATGTTAAATCCACCACAAAATAGTGTGGGGGAATATAAGAGGCTACTTAACAATGAGAATACGAGGTGTAGAAAGAGAAGTGCGAGTTTGATGCTTAAATGCATAAAAATCGCTCTAAGCGGGTCAAAATGAGTAGATATGCGAAACGGGTTAAGATTTGCATAAGATACCCGTAATTTGAACCTTAAATATTGGTAAACTGATATGACATGATGTCCATGGTATTTTAAAGGTAATAAACAAGTTTGATTGATAAAATCACGAACGGGTCAAAAGGTGTTAAAATTGAATTTCAAGCCAAGAGCTTGAAATCTAAAATTTTGTGAATTTAGATGTCGGATTTTTACTCCACGAGATGGAGAATTTAATTACGGACGCGTAGGAAAAAGAATCACCTAAAACAGACTTACGAATCATAAGTTATGGTGGTTTTAAATTTGGACTTGATAAAAGGTTGAGCTGGGAAAGTGCAACAACAAATAAAGGAACTTTCTGTCAAAAAGGGGGCTAGGTGTAGCGCAACGCCCCTTAGCGTACGGCAACGCCCCCTAATTTCGAAAATTTTTGAATTTTGTTTATTTTGAACTCCGGTCTCGTTTAAACTTATTTATAAGTTATCAAAACTAACTTTTTAGTTGGTTTTGATCATAGGTAAATGTCAAGGGTTTCCGGATGAAGATCAAGCACGACGAAGAACCGAACACACGAGATTAAAGCTTCCGCACGGCCTTACGTCGTAACTTTTAAACGACGAACCCAACTACATTATGTTGTAAAACTTTTTAAACTGTAAAAGTTTTTAATAAACCCGTATTTTTATATGTGACGTGTATATGTAAATGCACAACTAATTGACGTGTTTAGTACTTAAACCCTTTTATAATAGTAAAGGTGTTACAAGTTGGTAATCAGAGCTCATGGTTAAAGAGTAAAGCGTGTTCGGTTCGTGGCTTGATCGCAAATTAGGTAAGTACATGTATATAAATGGTTCTATATAATTAAAGTGTGTTGAACAACACATAGAGTTATTATGTAATTCAAGTTACACCAATCAAATCGATAATTGATAGATATAGCTAACAAAATTACGCGCATTGACACGTATAGTAGAAAAGCCTTGTATTATAATACGGGCGTTTAGTGAAGTTGACATTACTAATCTTTGTAAATGTTTTAAATGAAAGGACACTCGCATCTGAAGATGGTGAGGGTGTAACAAGTGACAGATATGATAGAAGAACGGTCCGAAGTATGACAAGTCGAGCATGCTCACTAAGGACCAAATGGCGTAACAATCGCGAATAGGGATAATGGCAAGGAACGCCTGTCGGGCAAGCATTACCAGGTGAACACTTTTAAATATAATCGCACAAATAGCAATATGCAACAAACATGTAGAGAATAATTGTTGCATATGTAAATTAGAAACTTGGAAAACCTGAATAGAATACCTATCCAGGATATTATTTCCAAGAAAACTAAATAGAGGCGTTAATTACATAGGGCGTGATGTGAAAACTATAAAAAGGTCATGTGTGTCATGTGCTAATCGCTTACTCTGGCCAAGTAAGTAGTGACATATGATACCATGAACTTCTTATAGCGGACACATTTACATCTGATGTAGTAAGGACGGGGTTAATGGGACAAATTAAAAAGGTACCCAAATGAGTCAAATAAGTAAAATGTTTGATGGTAAACGTAAACGCAAGTCGGATGACGGAAGCGTATTACATTAGAATAACGAGCCCGAGAGAAGGGGCAAAGATTAAAGTAAATGAAAAATACGAACCAACTAATGTGAATGCTAAGACATAGGAAATAAAGTTTGACTGTCATAAGTGATGAAATTCACACAGACAAGTCAAAGGGGTAGGATAAAGAATAAAGGACTCGACTGAATAAAAACGATGAATTTCGCTAAGACGACAAAATAAATTAAAGTGACGTCTAAAACCATATAAGAATGGTTACATGATGATAACTTCGGTAAAGATACCCGATAGATGGGTAGGATTTTGAAAGTATGCGTAAACCAAGAGACGGGAACGCGAAATAGAAAGTCAGAGGACTCGGATTAAGAGTCAAGACTAAAAGACGATGAGAATTTGCAAACAGAAATTTTGATAACTACGTTCAACTATTTTAAAGTTGAACGGGTCGAATAAAGAATGAAGTTTGACGTTCATGAGTAATGAAATCTCACACGAATAAGTCAAACGAGATAAATAAAGTATAAAAGCTTGGTAGTGCAAGTAAGCACAAACCAAATAATGGAAGCGCGAAATATTAATGAACCTATGTGATGGGTCGTAAAGGAACGTACATAGGAAAAACGCAAAATAACGAAACAAGAATGTTAAAAACACTAAGATAAAGAACCCAGGTAATGGGTCGTAAAGAAGTATGGGTAAGAACCAGGTAATGGTAAGCGTAGGACAAACCGATGTGTAAAGGACGTTAGAAGTCATAAAGTCGGAAAGATAATTCGAAAGAAAACAAATGTAGCCTTAGACTACGGTCAAGGTTAAATGAAATCCAAGAAAAAAAAAAGCAGAAGTAAATGATTCTAAACATAAAAAGGGGTGCTTTGACGCCATATACATGTATAAACATATTTACATTTGAATAAAGACTCGAATAGAAGATGGTCTACGGGATCATCATAACCTACGGGATTATAATTAATGTTAAGTCTACGGGACCAAAAAGGGCCTCGGGTCATGAATATAAAGAAACAAACTGATGGAGTTCTACCCTAGAAGGTGGAAATATAAGGAAAAAGTCTGCTAGGCTATGTGAAAGAACCTACGGGTCAATAATGTAAAATGAGGAAACTAGTTGTAACTCCCCGCGTAAAATAATAATGGGAGGTAAAGTTAGTATAAAAGCGACGGATTTCGCTAAGTTAATTGAATGGGTTAAAGCGAAGAGAATGTGAAAGGTTTGGTTGACAAAAGTGAAGAATTTCACTAAAACATTTAAACGGGCACAATCGACAAAAGAATCCACAATTATCTAAATTGTGTTACGCCACAAAAAGGGCGACGCATTACCGAAATGAAAACAGAAGGGGATAAATCCTTGGATGTAAATTCCTTGAGATTGACATGAGTTAAAGAGAAAACGTTAAACTAAAATACAGTTTTAGTGAGAAATAACGTTTTAACAAATATAAATATTATGAGAGGATTTGGAAAACGGAAAACACTAAAAGAAATGGGTGCATTGAAAACGAAACCTGGTTCGTTTGATTAAACCAATGAAATACGTAAATAAGGTTTTGGGGACGAAACCTCTTTAAGGGGGGTAGACTTGTAACACCCCGAAAACGGGTTTGGTAATCAAACCACGTTAATACTAAAAGACGGGTAAAATACCGTTAGTGGTAAAAGTAACTCGGTAAATGTTAGGATTTAAATAAATAAACCTAATATTAAATAAAAGTCGAACGAAAACTTTTGAGGAAATAAAAGTTTATAAACGGCCCGAGATAACGGGACTTAAAATAAACTGAGTCGTACCCGAAGATATAAATCTTTATATTATAAAAAATTAACGTCGGATATAAATGAGATGAGATAACTAGGAATATATAACCTAGTTAATCACAAGTCTTGTAGTAACATGCTAGTGAGTTAAAACACCTAAAATAAAAACCAAATGATAGTTGGAGGGTTAAAGGTGTCAAAATTGAAATAAGTTTGATTATAACAATAAAATTAAAAACCAAACACACATTAGTGTGTGTGTCTGGTCGATCAAACACACGGGGCGACCAGGAGCTTGCTCTCAACCCTAGTTCATGCTAAAATTGATCAAATGAAGGCACAAATCCGACCCAAATCGAAATCCAAGCAAAGATTAGTGATCTCCTTCCTAAAAGGATCATAAGGTATGCGAAAATTCGTTATTTGATTTCATTCAAGATTCTGGATGAACAATTATAATCCGAAATTAGTGTTGCATGAATGTTGTTTGGATGAAATTAGAATGAAATAGTGTCTAGAAATAAACCCTAGTCATTAGATTGTTAAAATTTTGCTCAATGCTTGAGAATTCCATAATCACCATTGAAGGTGTTAAGTGGCTTTTGTAGAAACATGTTAAACACTAGGATTTTGATAGTTATTCTAGTGTAAATTGAGTTCTATGAAGTGATTTCAGAATGTGATGTGAAAAATTTACATGAACTTGCTTAATGGATGATTAAATTTGGCTACATGATTAGATATGAACTTGACAAAAGAAGTATAAAAATCTTGCCCGCAAGGTGTTTGTTAAAATGCCTAAATGAATGTTCGTATGTCAAAATTTTGAACGAAACGCTTAAATTCCTAATTTTATTAATTAGGGGTGATATGTGATGATACGGATTCTAATCATAATGTGGATTTTAATTTTCACATGTCATATGATTAGAGGTAGTTAACAAGAAGAAAGTTAAATTAATCAATGATGAAGTCGAATAGTGATTTCGACATAGAAAATATGTAAGGTGGAATAGTCTTATTTGTTAATGACTAATCTAACCATCTTACGAATTATGATGATAGTTTGACGCTCGACAAGCTAGATGGAGACTTAGAGAAGAAACGAGTCAAACGGGTCACGTATGAAGGAAAAATGTATTTGAGCGCGATGTAAGTAAAGCTTATGCCCCTTTACATTATTTACAAATTACTTAATTGTAAGTAGTGTATATGTATGCTATTAAGTGGTTGGTATATGATGTTCCGACATGATTTAATGAGAGTCGGAACAAGGGAAAATGGTAAGAAATCATGGATTATGGTAAAAGTGTAAAATGGTAAATCAAGTCATGTAATGACAAACAAATAAGAAACGGTTTTTAAGTAAAACGAGTTCAAAGAGAAAACCGGGATAGGTTTAAAGGGATGAAATGGTAATTAAATACCATCTCATACGGACAAATGGTCAATTAGACTAAATGGGTCAAATGGTGTTGTTAACACCATTTGACAATAACATTTGACAATCGCTTGTTGAGTTTTGTGATTTACAGGAATTAACATAAGGCTCGCGTTACTATTAGCTAGTGATTAATAGTGAAAGGGTTGTAATGGGTCGATATTATGACCCGGGCCAGGTACGCATAAATAAGTTGTTAGTTAAATATGAAATTTTGGTCAAATAATTAGTGGGAGTCCTTCGTCGTAAATGAGGGACTAAAAATGACCAAAACGCCCTTGATAGGTAAATCGGGCAAACGACCCTTAGAGGTCGTTTAGATACTAGTATTATGATTATGTAACTCTTAGATATATGTAAGAGTTGTAAGTATAAACCTTGTGGGTCAATCGCCTAAGAACGGGTCAATTTCGTAGAATGACTATCCAAAGGGTAAAATTTAGGATAACGGTCCGTTATGTTAAATCCACCACAAAATAGTGTGGTGGAATATAAGAGGCTACTTAACAATGAGAATACGAGGTGTAGAAAGAGAAGTGCGAGTTTGATGCTTAAATGCATAAAAATCGCTCTAAACGGGTCAAAATAAGTAGATATGCGAAACGGGTTAAGATTTGCACAAGAAACCCGTAATTTGATCCTTAAATATTGGTAAACTAATATGACATGATGTCCATGGTATTTTAAAGGTAATAAACAAGTTTGATTGACAAAATCACGAACGAGTCAAAAGGTGTTAAAATTGAATTTCAAGCCAAGAGCTTGAAATCTAAAATTTTGTGAATTCAGATGTCGGATTTTTACTCCACGAGATGGAGAATTTAATTACGGACGCGTAGGAAAAAGAATCACCTAAAACGGACTTACGAATCATAAGTTATGGTGGTTTTACGTTTGGACTTGATAAAAGGTTGAGCTGGGCAAGTGCAGCAACAAATAAAGGAACTTTTTGTCAAAAAGGGGGCTAGGTGTAGCGCGACTCCCCCTAATTTCGAAAATTTTTTAGTTTTGTTTATTTTGAACTCTGGTCTCGTTTAAACTTATTTATAAGTTATCAAAACTAACTTTTTAGTTGGTTTTGATCATAGGTAAATGTCAAGGGTTTCCGGATGAAGATCAAGCATGACGAAGAACCGAACACACGAGATTAAAGCTTCCGCACGGGCTTACGTCGTAACTTTTAAACGAGGAACCCAACTACATTATGTTGTAAAACTTTTTAAACTGTAAAAGTTTTTTATAAACCCGTATTTTTATATGTGATGTGTATATGTAAATGCACAACTAATTGACGTGTTTAGTACTTAAACCCTTTTATAATAGTAAGGGTGTTACAAAAGTTGAGTCCCCACACATCAAAAATTTCAAAAACAAGAATGCCATTTTGTGGCATTTCGTTTTTGGAAGAAATATTACCTGATCGTTGGGATGCATCACATGTTTTGACAAGACTTTGAGCATCTTTGTAAATGGTTGGCCAGTAAAATCCTGAATCATATACCTTTCGTGCGGTACTAGAGGCACTATGATGTCCTCCGTATGGACCTTCATGACAATGGCGGAGAATTCTTCTTGCTTCACTACCATGTACGCATCGACGGATAAGTTGGTCGACATACATTTTGAAAACATAAGGATCTTCCCAAAAGTAATGCTTTACATTGGCAAATAATTTTTTTCTTTGGTGATGTGGCCATCCTTTTGCGACTATACCACTAGCTAAGTAGTTAGCATAGTCGGCGTACCATGGCTCTTCTCGGTATTCCACAATTTCTAGGGACTCCGTTGGGAATTTCTCATTGATTAGCTCGTCCCCAGTTGCCTCTAAAGCTGGATCTTCCAAGCGGGAAAGATGATATGCAGCGGTGTTTCCTGCTCCTCTTTTGTCTTTTATTTCAATGTCGAATTCTTGGAGGAGTAGAATCCATCTAATTAAACGTGGTTTAGCACCATGTTTCTTAAAAAGATATCGAATGGCTGCATGGTCTGTATAAACTATCGTTTTAGAAAGAACAAGATAAGAACGAAATTTATCAAAAGCAAATACCACAGCTAGTAATTCTTTTTCTGTTGTTGTGTAATTGTCTTGTGCATCATTAAGTGTTTTACTAGCGTAACAAATTGGGTGAAAATGCTTATCTTTTCATTGTCCCAAGACAGCTCCAACTGCAAAGTCACTTGCATCACACATGATTTCGAAGGGTAATTTCCAATCAGGCGCTATCATGATAGGTGCATTGACTAGCATTTCTTTTAGTGTTAGAAACGCTTGGTTGCAGTCCTTGTCAAAGATGAAAGGGGCATCTTTTTCAAGTAATTTTGTTAGAGGTCTTGAGATTTTTGAAAAGTCTTTGATAAATCGTCTATAAAATCCGGCATGCCCAGGGAAACTTCTGATAGCTCTAATGGAGGATGGGGGTGGTAATCGAGAAATAGCGTCTATTTTTGCTCGATCAACCTCCATTCCTTCTCTTGAGATTTTGTGACCGAGTACTATTCCCTCTGTTACCATGAAATGACATTTTCCCAATTAAGGGCGAGGTTAGTTTCCTCACATCGGGATAGCATTCGTTCAAGGTTATCGAGGCATTGGTCGTATAAGTCTCCAAAGATAGAAAAGTTGTCCATGAAGACTTCCATTGTCTTTTCTATCATGTCATGGAAGATGGCCACCATGCAACGTTGAAAGGTTGTGGGGGCATTACATAGACCAAAAGGCATGCGTCGATAAGCAAAATTTCCGTAGGGACATGTGAATGTTGTCTTTTCTTGGTCTTCGGGTGCTATCGGTATTTGAAAGTAACCTGAAAAACCATCTAAGAAACAATAAAATTTGTGACCGGATAATCTTTCTAACATTCGATCAATAAAAGGTAAAGGAAAGTGATCTTTCCTTGTTGCCTCATTTAGTTGACGGTAATCTATACATACTCTCCATCCTGTGACGGTTCTTATTGGTATTATTTCATTTTTCTCGTTAGTTACTACCGTCATACCTCATTTCTTAGGAACTACTTGGACAGGACTTACCCAAGGACTATCAGAGATTGGGTAAATGAGTCCGGCGTCAAGTAATTTGATGACTTCATTTTTAACCACTTCTTGGACGTTTGGATTTACTCTACGTTGTGGTTGTATCACTGATTTGTAGTCATCATTCATTAAAATTTTGTGCGTGCACATGGAAGGACTTATTCCTTTAATGTCTACAAGCTTCCAAGCGATCGCGTTTTTTGTGTTTTTTCAAAAGTGTGATTAATTTTTATTTTTCTACACTAGTTAATTTTGACGAAATAACTACAGGTAATTTACCATCTTTGTTGAGAAAAGTATATTCCAAACCTTTTGGAAGTTCTTTGAGCTCAAGAGGTGGGTCTTTAGGAGACTCCTTATTTGGTTGCTCATTTTGATCAAGAACCAAAAAGGTTTGTTCTAGGGCGACCTCTTCTTCAACAAAGTGGTCAAATTCTTCTCTTGTATCGGGTGGTTCATCTTCATCTTCAATTAGGGGGTCATCATTGCCGAATGGATATTTCATTGAACGCTCAAGTTCGACACTTTTTTTGAATGCCCCTAATTGAATAGGCAAATTGTTTTTCTTCCGATTATTCAAAGCTTCATAAGTTTTCACAAAAGGTCGTCCCAATACCAACGGAGCGTCATCAAGGATGACGAAGTCGGTTGGGATTACCATTTGATTTGTTTGGACTAACACATCTTCAACTATCCCTATTGATTTTATTGTTTTCTGATTAGATAGAAAAATGGGTATTTGAAGTGGAGAAAAATCACTAATTCTTAATTTTTCGAAAATGTAATTTGGCATTATATTAACACAAAGATCTTTATCAATTGTAATATTACTAATAAAGGAATTTTGAAAGAAACATGGAACCAGTGTAATGTTAATTTCAAATGGATCTTCTTTTATTAGTGTGGTTTGATCATTTGTTAACTTAACGCTTATCGTTTCGTCAATTTTTTTGTTAGTGATTAACTCTTTTAAAAACTTAGCATGAGTGGGTACTAAACAATGATTTTCGAAAGAAGGTGACAAGAGATTAATTTCTTCAAAATTAGACTCTTTTTGAATTCTAGCGTTGTCGAACTCACCTTTTTCGTTGTTTAACTCATGTGTCGGCTTTTCACTTACTTGTTCTTCCATTTTTACCGTTTCAACTATCTCTTCTTTATTACAAGTTAATTCTTCCCTTGCGCCGGATTCCTCTTCCCTTGCGCGGGCTTCTTTTATATAGCGCTCGATAGTTTTAAGGTGTTCTATTATCTTTTCGGCTACGAGTGAGATAGTTGGTGGTTCGTCAAAGTGAGTTGAATAAGTATTATAAAAGCTTGAATTCGGAAGTTCGATCCTTGGTTCCTCATAGTACTCATATGAGGTATATGGTTCATACCATTTTTCCTCATTGTAAGTATATGATGGATAAGGGTCGTAACTTGGTTCTTCATAATACTCATATGAGGTGGGTTGTTCATGCCATGGTTCCTCATAGTAAGCATATGAAGGTGGAGTCTCATATCTTGGTTCCTCAAAGTATGAGTATGAAGGCTCAAACCTTGGTTCATCAAAATATGAGTATGAGGGAGAAGGTTCATACCTTGGTTCTTCATAGGGTGTATATGAAGTTGACGATCAAAATATGAGTATGAGGGAGAAGGTTCATACCTTGGTTCTTCATAGGGTGTATATGAAGTTGACGGCTCGTACCTGGGCTCCTCACAGTAGTTGCATGAAGTGGATGGTTCAAAGAGGTCACAATATTGTACCGAGTGAGGGTTACCACAAATGGTGCAATAGCCTTCCCTATAATCATCCTCCTCATAGTGGTAGTTGTAATCTCCTGAGTATTGATACATAAGAATCACTCAGCAGACCACAACAGAGTCTCGGGACCAGTAAACAAAATAAAAACGGAAACAGAGGCTGGACACGGCCCCGTGTTCAGTGAGCACGGCCCCGTGTTCAGGTTCTGTATTTGGGCGTTTTAATAAAAGTGACTGGTTTTGTGCAACACGGGTGCATGTTTAGCGAACACGACCCCGTGTTCAGACTCTGTATCTGGGAGTTTTTGAAAAAAAATATGCAGCACGACTCCTTGTTCAGTGAACACGGCCCCGTGTTCAGTGAACACGACCCCATGTTTAGTCTACTATAATGCAAAAACTAACTAAAATGCAAAAAATGTGCGCGCGATTTTAAAAAGGTTTTGAAAAACTGATTAGGCCGTCGATTTTAAGCTTTCTTAAAATCCTTATGTCCCCGGCAACGACGCCAAAAACTTGATGTGTGTCGGGTGTATTATATTTTTCTTTATATTTTAAGCCCTTTTTACACTTTAGTCAAGTTTTAAATTTATAAAACACGATATTCTACTAACACTAAACACACATATGGGCAAGTGCACCCATCGTGAGCATAGTATAGCGTTGGTAAGATACCGAGGTGGTCCAAGGACACAAGAGCTTTTAATACCGGTTTATCATCAACGTCTAATCAAATCAAAATTTTAGAAAAGATTTTTAAACATGAAAATAAAAAATAAAAATGCTGAAAGTAAAAATAAAATAAAAACAAATAGACAAGATGAATCACTTGGATCCGACTCGCCTTTAGTGTAACCTTTGATGATTTCCACACTTTTGCACTTTTTAAGAGATTATCTTAGTTATAGTAGTAGGACTCTCTTTTGAAGGTGACGTTACCCTCAACCCAGTAGTTTGAGTCAGCAAGGATACAATCCTAAATGTTCGGAATATTGAAAGATAATGAATTAAGGTATTAATGCGTAATGTGGTAGGCCCCTCTTTTGAAGGTGACGTTACCCTCGGCTAAGTGGTTTGAGTCAGCAGGGATACAATCCCAAGTAGCTGGGTTAATGTATTAATAGTAGTTTACATATGAGGGGATCAAGCCATTCGCACCCCCGCCATCCAATACCAGTGGGTAATGAAGGAGGTCCTAGTAAGCTTGACCCAGGTCCTTGCAGGATCTATACACTGAACAAGGCAAGAACCTTACCAAACCATTCCTTTAACACCCGACCAGCTAGCCAACATATCTCTATATAGACCGTAGAGATATGAATGGTGTAAATCTTTTATTTTATATAGACAGTAAAATAACACCAAGACACCACAGACAAATGAAAAGGAAGTTTCACCTTCAACATAAGAAACTAGTTATTAAAGTCATTAATACAAAACCAAATAAAAAGTGCGAAAAGATTAAAAATCAAAAGTATTACACTAAATGTTTGTCTTCACCAAGTGATGTAAGAGACTTAGGCAAACATGGCCTTTGATTGTCAAGAACTCTTACTATAAATCTTGGATCCCGAGACTACTACACACACTCTATGATGGATGATGGATGATGGTGGTGGATGTGGGTTGTAGTGGTGGTGGAGTGTGGGTGAAGTGGGAGAGAGGTGGTTTGCCAAGGGATGTTTTTGAAGTGAACCAAGCACCTCTATTTATAGCCTGCACAAAAGCCCGGAGACGGCCCCGTGTTCATTGGGCACGGCCCCGTGTCCATCCTCTTTCTCTTTCTTCATTAATTGCAATTTGTCTGCATTAGCTCCACACGCCCCCGTGTCCGCTGGGCACAACCCCGTGTGCAGAAGGGTATGTGTACTATCAAGATTTGCTTGGATTCTGCGAATCTTAGCGTTGACCACGACCCGTTTTGAGCTGGGCACGCCCCCATGTCGGGAATAGAAGCTTGTATAGCTTTGTTCTTTCTGCAGACACCTGGCCACGCCCCCGTGTCCGCTGGGCACGGGGTCGTGGTCAGCCTTTTGTTTCTTTATTTTTGCTTGGGAAAATGTTGTCGAGGGGTCGGGCATGCCACGTTTATTCCTTTCCTTGTATTTATGTTAGATTTTGCTGCATATTTGTTCCTTCACGGGGCCGTGGTCAGCCTTCTGTTTCTTTATTTTTGCTTGGGAAAATGCTGTCGAGGGGTCGGGCATGCCACGTTTATTCCTTTCCTTGTATTTATGTTAGATTTTGCTGCATATTTGTTCCTTTTGTTCATTTATGCTCATTTAGTCCTGAAAATACAAAAGGAAGACAAAAACACACTTTTTCCAACATTAGTACTAAAAAGGGTTAGTTTTATGCCTTAATTGATGTAATTTATATGTTGCATTTTACACACATCAACCTCCATTAACAACTGATTACAGACGAGACAGGAAGTACATCCAGAAAGCAACGTGTAGACAATCACGGCTAGTAGACGTACTCCCACCTTTGTGGGCACTAACTACCACGATAGAGGAGACCAAATGAATATTAATTGACAATGACACCTCGTCCAGTCATTCCTCATTCTTCTTCTAACTCTCAAATATAAATACTACACTCTTGCAAAGGTTTAAGGATCACTCCTTCACCCTACAACTTACACTCTCACTTTATACTATGCTCCCCCTTTCTTCCTTTATAGAAGAACAATACTTATTTTCACGCCGAATGATGGTTACAAGAAGAACCCCCACATCTCCTTCTCGTAATGAGTCTCACGTGTTTTCTAGTTTTGCATATTACTCTCTATATTTAAGCCTGTAAAGATAAGATAAACTCCTCGGTTGAACATTAGATCATATTCCTCGCTAATTAGACTCGTGTTTCTTCGGTATTCAACTTCATTTTGCGTATTCATAAAAGTAAGTTGCAAACGAGTCTATCGGCTCGCGAGCTGCTCGAGATCGGCTTGAGAAAATGCTCGAAAGAGTTGAGCTTGAGCTTAAAACAAAGCTCGTTTATTTATCAAATCCGAGCTCGGGCCTGGCCTGTGAAGCTCGTCAGGCTCGTCGAGCCTTAGTGTAATATTAGTTTTTATTAATATTTAATAACATATACCCCCTATTTAAAGTTGTCTAGTAAATGAGCCGAGCCGAGCTTATTTAAACTTGTTTACGAGCCGAACCCGAACCTAAAAATAAGCTTGTTAATAAACATGCCCGAGCCTGTGCCTCACTTATCGAGCGCACAAGCCTAAACGAGTCTATTATTTATATTATATTTATTTAATATATTAATTTATAATGAGCTTGGTTAAACTCGGATTCGGCTCAGGTCGCAGATAAAATGAAAGACTATATATCTAAACTATATAATAAAAGAAACCAATAAGTGGACACGTGTCATTCATTGAAGACATCCATTTTTTAGTTTTCTCATCTTTATCTCCTACTTAATTATAATTAATATTAATTATTAATTAAAAGATAATTATAGAATAAAATTTAATATAAATTTAAACAATTCGTATAGGAGGTAATATAGTCTTTTTAATTCGTGTGGTTTAGGGCATTTTGCCAGTTTAGTCCAAAGGTTTTATAATACACAAGGTTTATAAATATATAACAAGATATAACCTTTTAATGATTGGTATATAAAATTACATGTGCTCAACCCATACAATACACGAGGTTCTTAAAAATGTAACTTTTTCATTATTTAATACAGAGAAAAGTGCCCAGATAGTCCCTGTGATTTGTTCATTTTTCACATAGTTGCAGTTTCAGATGCAGCATCAGATAAAGCAGGAGCGACATCAGCATAACTATATGTACATTATTAATTGTTGCTAAGAATGATTGAATTTGGTGGTGTTATGTGTGGTGGAGGTGTTATGGTGGTGATGGTGGTATGTAGGGGTGTTCATTGGTTCGGTTTATGGTTTATTTGGTTTATTCTGTTTGGTTTATTCGGTTTTCAAAATTTTGTACCCCAAACCAAAAACCAAACCAAACCAAATAAGGAATATGAAAACCGATCCAAACCAAACCAAATTCAATTCGGTTTGGTTTCGGTTAGAAACCAAATAATCCAAATAAACCAAATCTAACCAAATTATACTAAGTACTTTTTTTTCCTAATTTATATTTATGTTTGTGTTCCAACTTTCGAACATCGCAACTAATTTACACCTAACAATATATGAATACAAGAAAATTTCATTGCGAAATAAAACAAACACATCCATAAAGTAGTCGTAGACACAACCACAAAGTTAAAGCTTCAAAACAAAGATCATAGAAACTATAAATAGTTAACAAGTCTAATGACACAAATATAAATAATCTTCAAACATGAGTCTTTCTCCCAGAAAATATAGCTCTTAAGTTCTATTATTTTAGAAATTGGTGGGTTTGAGTTGGGGTTTTAGATTTACATTTGGTATTTGGGCTACATAAAAATAACTATTTTGGGCTAATAAATTGTATATGATTTATAGAATATTATTATTTTTATTTAATAATTAATTAAGTTAAATGGTTTATTCGGTTATCCAAATAAACCGAATAAACCAAATAAAATAAAATGTGGATCCATAAACCGAACCGAAAACCATATTCACAATTCGGTTTCGGTTAAAAACCAAACCAAAAACCGAATTCGTAATTCGGATCGGTTTATTTGGTTACGGGTACAGTAGGTTTACGGTTTTTATTTGGTTACACTTTTTTCTGAACACCCCTAGGTATGTGGTGAAAGGTGGTTGTGGTGAAGAGGGTGGAAGATGAAGTGGGTGGGGTGGAGTGGATGGTGGAGCCCACATATATTTTTTAATATTTTAATGTTTTATTTGTTAATTTTTTTAATACTAAGGGTATTATAGTCATTTTACACCAACTTAACTCAGAAAACTAACTTCTATTTGTGCCAGGGACTATCCGGGAACGAAATTGCAGAAGTTGGGGACTATAGCTGTAATTTAGAAAGTTAGAGACTAAAGGTGAAAATAGGTAAAACACAGGGACTATCCGGACATTTTTCTCTTTAATATATAAAATTAAATTTATTCAACCCATACAATATACAATACACGGGGTTCTTAGAGGTATAACTTTTTTATTATTTAATATATAAAATTACATTTATTCAACTTACGTAATAAACGAGATTTTTAAAGATATATTATTTTATTATTTGGTATATAAAATTACATTTATTCAACCCGTGTAATAAATGAGCTTTTTAAAGATATATTTTTTATTATTTGATATATAAATTAAATTATATTTATTTTTTTTGAAAGGAGAACTTCATTAAACACTCCCGACTCGAAACCCGAGCCAGGACAAAAAACTACAACATACAAAAGAAGCTACATAAAAGAAAATTTACACCAGTCCAACCACGAGATATAATTGTTCCTAGATCTATACTTGAACCACAAGAACCCAAGGGACTTAACTTCGCAAAAAATACTTTCCACTTTGGCCTCAACACCCGAGAAGATAGCCTTGTTCCGAGCCTTCCACATGCACCAAAGAGCTGAAAAAACAATGCCCTGAATGACCTGTTTCTCGGCGACTTTAACATGGCTAGGCTTATGCATTTCCAACAAGTCTCTAAAAGAAAACGCAAAAATAGGAGGGAGACGACACCAATGGCTAACCTTTTGCCAGAGAACTACCGCAACAATACACGAAGTGAATAAGTGGTCAACTGAACCCGTGTAATACACGGGGTTTCAACATAGTATTTGTATATTTATTGATGTATGTCAAAGTATACTACACACATTACACGTGTAAACAAGACATATACAAGTTATTGTAGGAGATTAGCATACAACAACACGTGCTGTCGTGTTTATCAGATGTCAAATCAAATGGAATAAATGAGTTATGTGGGCCCAAGGCGACCCGATCCACACGGTTATGTTTCATTTAATTATTACACCTTAACCGCGGAAAATTCGGTGAGAATGGTTCAATATGTCTATGATTTAAATTAATAGGGATGTTTAATATGTGAATGAAGTTTGGAAAAACTTGCCCTCAAAACGAATAGAACTAAAATTCTGAATTTGGTTAAATTTTAAGTTCGGTTTTTGATTTTCAAAATTTGGTTTTCGAAACTAGTTACGAATTTGTGAGTTTCTATTTATGGTTTTATAGCCTAGTGACATCTTCTGGGTGAGATAAGACTTTGTGACCAATAGATCCTTGGTTCGATTCCCTCAAGTGGGTTTTTCTCACATTTATTGGGTTTCCTCCTGAATTGGTGTATATATGCATTATGCCTAGTGGAGATGGATATGATCTGGTGGTTCCACTGGTGGCACGATGATACTCCAGTGGTACATCAGTGATCCAAATTTGCAGTTAAAAAAAAGATAAAAATAACACGTTTGATGTCTATTTGAAAAGTAACTGGTTTAGCCGTTTGGGTTATGTGGTTGTTAATTTTGTTAAAATTTTTGTTAATTTATATAAAATTACTATTTTACCTTTTTACACAAATTAGGGACCATTTGTGTAATTTACTTGAAAAAATGATAAAATAAAGAGTAGACTTCAATTTTCGTCTATGTGGTTTTCTAATTTTAACACTATTAGTCCAATAGTTTAAAAATTGCTTTTATCATCCAATAGTTTGCATATTCGATCATTTCTAGTCTACCACTCTAACAGTCATACAGTAGAGTGGTGGACTAAAAGTGATGGACTAGAAGTGTTAGAATATGCAAACTATTGAATAATAAATGCAATTTTTAAACTATCGAACCCATTACACCATCTATTCATCAACCCAACTCCATCACTATAAACGATCATCCTCCAACATAACATCATTAACCGACATGCAAACCTCCATGCCACTGCTTCCCCAATAGGCACCACCATTTACTACCAACGTCATTGTATTAGTGTGTTCTTTCTTTTTATTTTTTTTTCTTTTGAATTTGAACAAATAGGATTGCATTAAGATTGGTTAAAGATGCAGAAGATAATGGTCTTATTACTCCTAGAAAGGTTAGATCATTGGATTTTAATATAACATATTATTGATGCAAAATCATTAACTAAATCATATTAATGAAGACAGTGCTTGTTGAGGCTACAAGTGGAATCGTGTTGGAAGCTTTGGCTAGTATGATCTCGCGGGCATGTAGTTTGGGCCAAATATTACTCATATGTTATATGCCGATGATGCGCTCATAATGGGGAATTGGACCAGCAATAATATTGTTACGGCTTCTAGGGTGCTCCGCATTTTTCATATGTGTTCACGGGTGAAAATTAAAGTGCACAAGTCTCATTTATTTGGGTTGGGTGTTACGAATATGGAGGTGAATGGTATGGCTGAAATGATGGGTTGTAAAGTGGGTGCGCTTCCTTTTCAATATCTTGGTATTAAAGTAGGTGCTAACATGAATCGATTGATACATTGGGAACCCGTTTTAGAGACAGTTAGACAGAGACTCCAATCGTGGAAGGCTAAGGTGTTGTCAATTGGTGGTCGTCTTACATTGATTAAATCGGTGCTCGCGAGTCTTCCGGTTTATTATCTTTCGTTATATAAAGCTCCTATTGCGGTGACTGAGAATATTGAGAGGATGATGAGAAAGTTTTTATGGACAGGAGGTAAAGAAGGTAAAGGAATCCATTGGGTTTCATGGGATATTGTTACGAGACCGAAAAGGGTTGGGGGCTGGGCATTTCTAAGTTGTACGAAGTAAATTTGGCACTTCTTGTGAAATGGGTGTGGCGGTTTAAAACAAATCATGAAGGGTTATGGAGGAGAGTGATTCTTAGCATACATGGGGGTCGGAATAGATGGGTGTTTTTACCGGTTAAAAAAGCTCTAACTAGGAATTGGAAATCCGTAGTCTCACACCTAGAAAATATTCGTTTTAATGGGATGAATATTGACAAATTAATTACTTGCAAAATTGGGGATGGGGATCGAATTAGTTTTTGGAAGGATATTTGGTTCGGCACTACGCCTTTATATGCTAGATGGCCGATTCTGTATTCATTAGAAAAGAATAAAAATGTTCCTGTGAAGTTTCGTATAAAGTAGAATGGGAATAATTTGGTTGTGGATGATAGGTGGGATCTAAATGTTTCTAACGTGGAAGGCATATCGAAGGTTCAAGATGTGGCGAGGATGTTATCTCAAGTCAGATTCAACGGTAGTAAGGATGTTTGGGTTTGGGATAATAATGCGAGTAATGGATTCTCGGCTGCTGCTGTTAAAGAGACGCTGCGAAGGAACCTTTACGTGCAGCCGATGCAGAAAATGAGCTGGGTGAATTGGGTTCCGATTAAGGTGAACATCCTGATGTGGAGGATTGAAAAAGATAGGCTCCCATCTCGTTTGCAACTGGTTAAAAGGGGTATAGTGCTTCCGGAGACTTCATGTCCGTTCTGCATTATAGAGGAGGAATCGGCTAATCACCTTTTTGTGTCTTGTGGGTTCACTTTTGGAGTTTGGAGCAAGATTTGGAGGTGGTGTAAGTTGATTCCAACATATTATGGCATGATTGAAGACATGTTGTAGTGGCAGAATTCGAGCTCGCTATCCGTTTGGGGTAAGAAGATTGTCCGGGTATCATCATGGTTACGTGTTGGGCGTTATGGAAGGTGCGAAATAAGAAGGTTTTCCATAATTCTGATCCTAAGGTGGAAGAGGTTGTGGTGTTAGTTAAGTCCATGTCTTTTATTTGGTTAAAATATCGATCGGTTAGAAGTAGCATTGAGTGGAAAGATTGGGTAGTATACCCGTTGTATATATTGTAACTTGGTTTGTGAGCGGTCCTTAATTTGAGGATTTGCTCTGTTTGTTTGAATGAAGTTAATGTTAAAAAAAAAGTGGAATCGTGTTGGACTTCATTGAAGCAGCAGGAGGTTACAAACTTATAATAGTTATGTTTTCAACATTTAGCATGGAATTGTTATGCGCACTTTGGGAGCAGAATTGTGTTTAACTGATCCACGCGCACTTTGGGAGCATGTTAGTCAATCCACTTCGTCGCCATTCCGTCACTCTCCAAAGACTCTCTTCGCGCCAACCGGCACTTCAATCCGTTCATGCTCTTCACGCGTCCAGAGCCGTAGGGTTACGAAATTGCGAAAAAAAATGTTTAAAACCCCTAAACCTGTAGGGTTTAGATATCTCGTAAACCAGAGGATAGAGAGCAGTTCTTGGACGATTTTGGGAGTACTTGGAGCATGATGGAAGTCTAGGAAGCTTTGGATTCAAGTTTTGAGTGTTTTGGGTTAGATTATACTTTGTTTATTCGTACTTTTTGCATTAGAAACATGTTTCCCTTTGATTTTCAAATATGAGTTTGTCTTGTTTATGATCGTTAAGAGTAGCTAATTGTTTAAATCTACCTAGGTTACATGATCTAGACGAATTGTGATGATTGATTGACATTCGTTTTGATTGAAAGTGTTGTTTTACATGTTTGTGCTTTGTTTCTATTCCTGGTTTTCATACACTTGTGTTATTTGATCTTGTGGTAGTTTGTTGGTTACGTGATTTAGTCACATAGAAATATACCCTATATTCACAAACTAATCTTGTCCGGTTATCATTAGGTTTTCGGTCTAGATCTTGTGTTTAGGGATAAAACAAGTTAAACAACCATAAAAATCAATCAGTTAAAGTGCGTAATTCCGTCCCGATGATTCAAAAGATAATTCAGGGTTGCTAGGTTATTTGCTAAACATTATGTGATAGTTGGGTGACCGATAGCTCGGATTCGACTATTTATCCGTGTTGAGGGTTTCCTAGGGTTTCGGTGCAAGGTCTAATCAACTTCACGATTTGAGGATTTTGACACCATAGTTGTCATACATCTGATAATTATGGGATTTGGTATCGATAGGGCGAGCCGGTCCATTTTAGCACTTAAACACTTTGTTCCACTTTCGTGCACAAATTATCATCCTTAATAAGAGGTTTATCAGGTAGATTAGGGTCTTCAATCACACACTAGAGTCAGGGTATCATTACGTGTTTCTAGGGAATCAATACTTAGGTAGTTCCCTTCTATCATATCTGATCTTAGATCCAGTTTTCTCATGTCTGCTTGCATGTTGCGTCCAGTCTGCTGTATTGAGTTGTTTGCTTAAAATGTCACATTTACTGTTATCATAGCTAATCACACTTTAGGTTAATAGAAAATCATAAAAATCATCATCCAAATTTGCTAGTTTTGGACAGAAGTTCAGTATTGAAAGTTTGCCCATAGTGTCCACGGATTGATATCCGGTCTTGCCATCTACAGTACACTGCAACCGGTGCACTTGCTGATTGTGTGTGGTTTAGTTAGCGATTCCTTTTTAAAACTTGTTTAAAATCAACATACACACTTTTCACACATCAAGTTTTTAGCGCCGTTGTTGGGACACTGACACTTTTGAGAACGTTCGGAGTCGTTGATCTAGTTGTTTACTTGCTTTCTTAGATTTTCTTTTGCCTTTAAGTGCCTTTGCTTGCAATTTTTACTTTTAGGTTTAGGTTGTTTTTGAATTTTTAGTTTAGTAATTTTCCGTGACAACTGGCACAAAACCGGTAATTTCCGTACTGTTTTAATTATTATTTAATATCTGCAATTATGTGCTTAAGCGTCAACATTGTCTGATTACTTGCTATACATATGAATTCATGCATGTTTTGTACTTCAAATATTGCTTTGTGCACTACTTTAAGCGTTGCGTCAGAAAGACTAGTAAACTCACCGGTAAGACACTCTGTGTCAGCATTTCCGCAGAAAGCAGTCAGGCAATAGAATTAGAGCCTAGGAATAGGTCCAACATCTAAAATATATTAAAACCCAAGTATGGATACAAGGGTTAACATATAAGCTTCCCGGAAGCTAAACTATGCACTAAAAGACACCCGAAACTTACCTAAAATGCTGAATTCTGCATATTTCAGCAATAATTCAGCTTTTAGCACCAAAATAGCATGTAGAATTTATGAATTAGTGTCCAGAATAACTTACAAAGTGTCGGGAATCGAAACTGTCACAAAAGGTGCTTCATACTTAGTGAAACTGCGCAATTTAGCACTTTAACGAACCGTAACGAAACGAACAACCGGACACTACCCAAAATACCAAATTCTCACTAGAAACATTGTTTTAGTGTTACGAAGCTAGTTATGGGCACCGAACATCATATTACATCTCATAAACACTAAACACATAAAATACCTAACTAACACCTTTACTTTCCAACCAAACCAAGTAACCAACAATTGAAATGAAACCATACACCCCCCCTTTGGACGGTTAGGGGACATGGGTCCCACAAGATGATTTTATTCTATATTTATAAGATTTGTCTAATATTTGTTGAGAATATTCCAAAATAATATACCATGTGTTGAGAATATTCCAAACAAATATACCATGTGTTGGAAGAATTTTATAAAGAACCATAAGACTTAAACATTTCACATATACACTTCATCTTCTTCCATTCTTCTCCTTCTTGGTCTCGGCTCAAACACACACACCCACAACCTCCATTTTCAAGCTTCATACAACCAATCCAAGGTGATTTAGAGGTGTAAGGAGCTTATCTAAGGAAGCTTGAAATGTAGAAACTTGAAGGACCTCTTTGTGGAGCCTTTAACCACCTATTTTCTTTCATATTCATCATCAACCTTCTTGTGCCACTTCCCTAGCCATTAGAGCTACTAGTAAGCCTCTTGATCTTGTTTTTAGTTCTAATCATAATGGTTAAGGTGTTATGTAAGTTGTTAAACTCAAGAATCATAAAGAAATAAGAAGATGATCACTAACATAAAGATAAATAACATGAAATCTAAGTTGATTAAGTGTATGTATGAATCTTGTTTGTTGATTTCTTGTGTTTATGGTGTAGATCACCATAAGAAGCTTGCTAGATGATGATTAAACACATGATCTAGCAAGTATAAGGATGGATCTTGAAGAAATCATAATGATCATCCTTTATGTGAATCATGAACTTGAAAATGAAATTGTTTTAGGGTATGATGATGATTAATACATGTTAAGAGTCTTGTAAATGGATGATTACAAAAATAATTTTCTCAAGAAACCAAGGTTATTTACAAGATTAACATGATCATGACTTTTAAAGGAAATAAATATGTTTTTAGTGTTAAATCAAGACTAGAAACATGTTTGTAACAAGAAAAATACAAAAGAATTATTTTTAGAAAAAATCATCTTACAAATTGTAAATGACTAAATCTTTCAAGAATGTGATTTACAAACAAATAACCATGTTTTAAAGGGTAACTAAACCTACTAAATAACATGGTAAGTTACTACAAGTTTTTACAAAATTTCAAGTTCATGATGTAGTGTAAATTGCATGATCTTGGCTCATGGTAAGTTTTGATTGAGTTGTTGATGATTGATGATGATTTTAAAAGAAAATGATATGCTTTTAAAGTATGGAAACCTCCATTTTTAAGGGGAAACTATGGCAAATTTTTTGTAGAAATTAAACACTTAGAAAAAAAATATTTTTTTAAACAAGTGTTTATAAGTAAATTTTGAACATGGTTTTCATATAAAAGTTTGCCATAATTTTTATTACAAAAATTACAAACATTGGAGGTTGATTTTTGATAAATAAAAGTGACTAACTATATATTTAGGAAAATATATTTAGATGTCACAAAATGTGTGTTACTTGTATATTACGTGTAGTAGTTATATTATTTTAGGAACTTGAAAAATAATATAACACACAAATATACCGAAATTTGGAATACAAATACTACCAAAATTCCAAGAAAACACATATATGAATTATACCCGAATATCGGACAATCGGACGAACGGACTTATGGACTATAAGTAAATATATTCCGGAAATAAATCCGTAACTTAACAAGTATGACGAACGGTATTTTCGAAACCAAGGGATAGCGAGATATGAATTTTTACAAGTATTACAAAAATATATCATATTTTTGTCAAATAGAAAATATATTATTTTGGATGGAGAAAAATATATATATTTTCTTAGATTTAATTACATAGTTAGTCCCTATGGTTTGCATAAAATAACATACTTAGGTACTAATAATTTAAAATCACCTTCTAGGGTATTAACTTTTCATTTTGTAACGTTTGGAGGTATTAACTTCTAAGGTAGTAACATAGGTAGTCCATGTGGTTTGCACAAAATAACATACTTAGGTACTAACAAAATGTGATTTTAAGCCTACAAATAAGCTTAATACCCCCAAACGTTACAAAATGAAAAGTTAATACCTTAGAATGTTATTTTAAACTATTAGTACCTAAGTATGTTACTTTGTGCAAACCACAGGGACTAACTATGTAATTAACTCTATTTTCTTAAAACAAGATAAAAATATATTATTTTGGGTGAAACTAGAAAAATATATTTTCTAAGACTAATCTTAAAAATATATATTATTTTTGAGATTTATAAGGAATATACTTATTTTTGCCAAATAAATTTATAGATATTTTCTATAAAAATCCTCTCAAAATATGTATATTTTGAGAATATAAGATGGTGATTTTTAGTTGTCTAAAAAAATAATGTTCCGAAAAAATAATCACAAGTTTAAGTATAAAATACTTAATACAAGAAAATAGGCATCCTCATACGTATAAATACATTCCGGAATACACCACTAATACTTGGCGAAATACACAAGTATGAAAATACACAAATACAAGTATACCTATGCTTGGAAAATATACATGTGTAGAAAGTATATAATAAACCAAGTTGAAAATATATTACTTCAACAATATTCCAATAATTGGATAAATATAATTTAAGTTAAAATATTATTATTTTAACTAATAATTATATACTTTGGAATTATATAAAGTACATCAAGGATGTAACTTAAAATATACTAATGATTCCAAAATAAGTCTTTATGAACAACTAAGACTAATTGTCGTTACACGACCTAAACGTCTAATAAAACATAGTACGTGTGTAGGTAGTGATACGATGCTCTAAGGAAACCCGGTGAAGTTTACGACGCAGGATACGCAAAATTGTGAGTTCATGTCCCCACTTTTAAACTTTTACTTGTTTTCTAAACTTGGGGAAAATACGTGTCCTATGGTATGTTGAATATAAAAACTAAGGAATGATACTATAGATCATGTGACGTATAGGGTGCCATAAGCACCATTAATCAATTACATACATAGACCGCAGAACAAAAGGTTAGATCTAATGGGTTTCATGCAACCACACTCTTAGCCACTCTTTTACCAAGCAGTGATTTCGTGTCTCTAGTCGTGAATCGACAAGTAAAAATGCCTATGGTTTGGATGCTTCCTATGTCGTTACATATGTTAGTGGCCTCACGAACCATTAGTGATCTCGTATTCCTTACATTTACAGAAGTACTTATTTCAATACAATTACATACCATATTTTCTACAACGAATGCTTAAATGTTTTACACAAAACTACATGAATTCACACCAACATTATGTTGACGATTTTCCAAAACTTACATGTATTTCAGGTAACTAAAGTGGATGTACGTGCGGTCTCACTCTTGCTCTGGGATGTCGTTTATGTTTTTAGTTATGTTATGTCAAGACTCCAATGCCTCTTTTGCGGGTTTTGGTTGTTATACTCCACCTCATGTGGTGATATAATGATTAAAACCTTGATGTGTGTTGTTGAAATAAAGTTGTAAACTTTTGAACAATTATTAGTCGTGTGATGTAAACACTTATCTTAAACTATGTTTTGAATGATTAATGTCAATGGAATTTGGAGTTATTTTATGAGCATGTAGTATGTTTACCATTCGTATGCAATGAGAACCTTTTATGATCCCACCTCGTGCTTCCGCCTTAGAAAGAGGTGTGACAGATTGGTATCAGAGTTGCGATTTTAGTGAACCAGGATTCCTTCTCGAGTCTAGACTACAATCTTTAGGATCCACTCACGAAAACAATTTTTTCAAAAGTTTTCATTGCATAAAACTTTCCGCGACATCCACTACCTGAAACTGTTTTCAAAGAGTCAAGTAAGGGCACTACAAGACTTGGGGTGCACTGGGTAGCACTTGTCTTTGACTAAGAATTACTTGCAACAATGTGTATAGTTATTTGTATATTAATTAATTAATAATTAATATATACATATACTATGAATAAAATATTACAGGTACACATGTATTCGTCTGAAAGCAACGGCCTATCTGAAGGAAGTGACCCGATGATGATTATCTCCAACGACGAGATTTCTTCAGCACAGGAGACGTTCACGTCTGACTTCGAGGCTGACCCTGAGATGATAACCGATGATGATGATCTCGACGATGTCTTAGCTCTGCCTTTACCCCTCCATGACCAGCTCTCCATCGGGACTGTAGAGCACCTCATTGAGCCTATTCCCATCCATGCTATTCCTTTTGCCGCCATCCCTACTGAGGACTGGCCATTCGTTGATGACCTGGATTATTGTGTGGCCTCTCCTGTTATGTTCGTTACCGATGTTCCCTCCGATTTCTGACCTTGAGTCTGATGCCTATTCTTTCGATTCAGTGATATCTTCGGCCCTTTTTGCTGCTGAGCTGAGAGTTTACCCGACTGGTGATGATGATGACACTATGCCTGTTGTGCTATCCACTCCTACCCGTGTCTCTACACCTCCCCACACTCCTGCTCAGATCAGCTCCCTCATCCGTCCAATTCATGAGCTTGAGGATAAAGTGACTCATCTTCATAGTTTGATCTTCCCTTCACCCTCCCCCTCTCCCCCAACCTATTAGGTTTTCTTTGCAGGTACTCTGTTGGAGTAGTGTTTTTGGGTATGAAGACTGTTACCGAGCCTTGGGAACAACTTGGAGACAAGAACCGCCAGTGTGAAGAAAGATATTTTGTCTTTTATATGTATTAAACTTGTACTATGGGGTGATGTAACCCTTATGCATTTTGTTTTCTTCGCAAACAATGATGTAACAAGTTGTCCTAATATGTATAAAGACTTGGTGAATATCTTATAACACATCAGTATTTATCTGTTTATGCATGCGTGTTGCTGTATGAATTGATTTATATGTTTGGTGGATTGTTTGATGTTACTTATGTGGGTATATGCATGTGTATATATACTACCACTATCACGTATGATGATATCAAACAAACGTCTAACTCTGTTGTGTTGTTTTTTGGAAGAACATGGCACCCAGGAGAGCTGTGAACGCTCGTGATTCTGATCAACCCCCTCCTCCGATGCCGAGGACTGCTGAGGAACTGAACTCCCTGCTGGAAGAAAGGATCTCCGAAGCGATCGCCCAGTACGAGGCTATAACAACCCTCCAAAATATTCCGACACCCTAAAAATAATTAAAATACACCCCATATACGAAAACGGGCCCCGAATACGCTTATTTTTATTAAAATTAAATAAAAACAAATTTTAAGGGGCTGTCGCGGGGCGCAAAGACCCCTTAGGAGTCTTACGCGGGCCGCGACAGATGGGAGATCAGGCCGCACCCTAGGGCGCCACGTGGCATAACGCGTGTGAAGGCTAGAACGATGACTGGGCCAGTGTTGGTGCATAATGTCTATAGCCTACGTCTAAAGTCTAGGTCATGTAGGTAGCTTGTATAGGGGTCAAAATGTAATTTTATGATGTTTTGTAGTAATTTCGCACGAAATTACAAGTGGTAATTCCATGCGAAATTAGATGCCTATATATATGGGTGTCATGCTTCTTATTTGGTACGAAATTAGTGAAAGTGTAATGAAGTGCTGCCCAATTTTCACCGTGTAATCAAGTCAAATATCAATGAGAAGCTTGTTTTAAGTATCATACTCTGTTTCTACACATTTCTTACACTGATTCTAGGTTGTTTGACTGTTTCCGCCTTTCAAACAGCTTTGTGTTGACTCTGAACGACTCATTAGGTCGCAAAACGATCCTATAAGTGGTATCAGAGATCAGGATGAGTCAATACACTTGAATTAGTGCTTTTTCTGCTCATTTTTGGACTTCTGGACAAATTCATGGACAAAATGGACTGATCTTTTGATATTGTGTGTAAAATACAGTTTTAACAAACCCTTGAAAGAATCAGACCTAAATTCAGACTAAAAGTGACAAAAATGGGCCAAAAGGTTGATTTCGTTTGAACGAGCCTTTATTTCGTTTGAAAAGTTGAGGTTATTTCGCACGAAATAACTGATTTCGTTTGAAAATTAATTCCATTTGGCTAATTTCGCATGAAATTAGGTTTTTGAGATTAATTTCGCATGAAACTGTTTTCGTAAAATGGATAACCAAGAGTTCTACAATTTCTTTGCCGGTGGGGGAATGACGGCAGCACAAACACCAGCCAGTATAGTGCAAAATGTGAACATGGAAAATGAACTAGGTACTATGCAGAAACCGCCGAAGTTGATGAACATTGATGAGTATGCTGGGTGGTCGGAAAGGTTTACAACTTGGGTGCAAGCCAACCATTTTGAATGCTGGATGAAAATCGAGTCTAAATATGTTCCTCCAAAGAATGGTTCGGGAATTGAGAAAACGATTAGCAGTTTGACTCCAATTGAACAAGATGATTTCAAAGCAGAAAAGAAAATGATGAGCATTTTACAACAAGCCATCAAAGAGGATATCTTAGTTCTGCTACAACATCAGGGTGATTCATAGTCCGTTTGGAATTCTTTGAAAGTAAAGTTTCTTGGAAGCGTGTCTATGATAAAAAGAAAAACTGCTTTGATGAAGAAAGAGTTTGATATCTTTACGGGTATAAAGGGTGAAACAACAAAACAGGTGATTGAAAGATATTGCCATCTGGTTGTTGAAATGAAGAGGTTGGGCATAACCAAAACGGATGAGGAATGGGTTGATAAATTGGCGGATGCATTGCCATACGATGAATGGGGCACTTATCTGTTGGTATTGAAGAATAATTAGGAGTATGTGGGATTCAACCTTAGCACATTCATTGAAAAGATTGAGTCACACGAGCTTGAGTTGACAAAGATTACAAAGATGAAGTCTTCAAGTGTTCAACAAGATGTCTCATTGTATTACAAAGGAAGTACTCCAGCAACATCGAGTCTAAGTCCAAAAGTGCAGACAGCCTTTAGTGCAGATTCAACATCTGGAGTATCATCTGTCACATCAGGCAACAATAACTCACCATTTGCAAGTTTTGAACCAAATCCAAAGTTCAAAATTCACCTGATCAATCTTACACTCAAAGTTCGTCAGGATTAAACAGTCAAAGTCAAGGTCCTGGAATTCTGTGCAACATAGCGATGAACATAAAGAATGCTCAAGACTTTACTGAATCATCAGCGAAGCAGCACATAGCACTTCTTGCTTCGGTGCTTGAATCGTATGAAAGCTTGGTTGCAGGTAGAATTGGGAACCCCGATATGACAAACGAAGACTGTGATCAGATTGATCCTGAGGAGCTGGAGTTGATCGACATCAAATGGGGAATGGTAAGCTTGGTGAGAAGAGCTCAACGATTTATGGAAATTACTGGTCAGAATAGTCTTTCAGGACCTGATCAAAAGCTTGGGTTTGATAAATCAAAAGTCACATGTTTCAAATGTAAAGAGAAGGGACATTTCAAGCGGGAATGTCCAAACAGGGAGGTTAACAACCATCAAAATCCGTTCTCAAATGATTATTACAAACAAGCGATCTATCATAAGACAAGTCAACAACCATTCACCCAAAGACCTCAGATCGAAAACAAGCCGGAGAAGGCTCTCTTAGTCAATCAAGATGATGAGAAGGTTGCTGAAGGTTTTAGTTGGGATAAGTACATCCCTGGTAGTGAGGGTAGGGCAATGATGGCAGAGATTGTGGAACAACCGGAATGCGTTGTTGAGACAGAAGAAGTCAGTGAAGTGACATCTGAAGAAAGTTTAGCTAATCTTGAAGAAGTTGCTGCAGAAGTCTATTACTATCAGTCTGAACAGGAGATTATTGCTAGTTCTTTCAAATCAATAATGCCTCCTAATATGTTTGAATCTTTTGCAGGTTTCTTTAGTGAACCAACTACTGGTCTTTGTCCAAGATATGATGTTGAACTAGCTCCAGTTGAAGAGATAATAGATGTTTCAAAAGAAATGAATGAAGAGAATCTTAAAGAGATTGCTGACAAAGCATTGATAGGCAAGCTAAAAGAGGTAGAAACAGAATCTGTTGAATCAAAATTTGTCAAACCGAGTCAGTTGAAAGTGTGTCTGTCGAAACTGTCAAAAAGGAGTCTGACGAGAAATCGGAAAATGAGGAGATCAAATCAGCAGAAAAGTTAGAGTCAGAGTGTGATGGTTTTGGTAAAACAGATATTAAAATTAACCAAGATGGAAAGGTTTCTGAAAAGGATGATTTGATTCATGAAGTTCCATGCAAAAACTCTTCAAAATCCTACATGGATTGTCTTGAAAAAGACAAACAACTTCAAGAATTGAAGAAATTTACTGATGAAGTAAAATTTGATCTGAGTGAGATAAAAGGAGCATATGACACTTTGGCACGATCAATCAAAATGATTAAAAAAGAAAGTTTTGAAAATGATAAAGCCACGAAATTGCTAAAATCTACTGTCATGGATAAACAAATGGAAATTAACATCCATCTGGACACCATTGCTTCTTTAAAAAAAGAACTTGTGTTAATGAGAATTGAAACTGAGAGAATTGATAAGAAACTGATGAGTTATGATGCTTCATCATATGTGATTGATCAAATTCTTCCAAAACAACATGATGCGAAACCTGTCTTCAAAAGTGTTCCACCCCCAATGTGGAATCATTATACTCAAAAGTATCCTGATAGAGTGGAATCTGCATTGAATCTCAAGTTAAGAACCATTGAGAATGAGTTGCCTGAGAATATTGATGATACATTTTCTCCATCCGACACTGATAATGAGTCACTGGTGATCAAAACCATTGTTCACCAAGTGTTAGATGAAGAAAGTGATAACTCGGAATTTGATACTGTGAAAACTCATTTTGAATACTCCATTTCTGATTCTGAAGAAGACGGTAACTTCTTAGACAAGTTCATACCAAAATCAGATACAGTTGTGAATGATGATTTGATCATTGTGGTTTACACAATGACCGGAACTGACAAACTTTATTCTGATTTTGAGTATCCAATCCAGAACGCGAACATGCAAAATGTTAAGAAGGTGTTTAAACTTGTTGAGATTGACATTTCTGAGGTTAACAACAACGAGTTTCTTTCAAAACCTAAAAAGTCTTTTGTGAAACCACAATCAAACAACCTGGGAAAGAAAGAGTGGATGGGCAATGGTGGTAATAACAAAAGAAATGGTAACAATTTCAAAAACAAAGGGGTTGGTTTTGAAAAGAAAATGGCTAAGAAAAATATCAAGCCAAAAGAAAAGTTGTGTGAGGTTTTTGTTGCTGGTCCTAGTGTTGATGCTGAAAAGGATTATATCTTCAGTCAAAAAGCCATTGACGATTTCAATGCAGCTAAGAAGTTGAAACAGGAGACCTACAGATCAACTTTTGTCGAATATGACAAAAGAATCTGTTACCTCTGCAATGAAATTGGTCACATGGCCAAGCAGTGTGTGAAAAAGCTTGAGAAACCAGTTTTGCAAAAGCAGAAACAAAAAATTTCAACTGATGAAAAGGGCAAAACACCTATGATTTCCCCCGTTCAAATTTTGAAAAGAGGTGAATCTTTGAAGTCTGAAGAAAAACCGAAATCAACATTTGAGATTGGTGAATCTTCGAAAACTCAAAAGACTTCAAAGGTTTATCCGAAGACGAAAATTTTTGAAAACCAATCACGGGTGGCAAAATAAAAACAATCAGTTGAAGAGAAGAAGATGGAAAATGAGCTAAAATCTGAACCAAAAGTTTTTGAAAATGATGTTGAAAAACTTGAATTTGAACTAGACAAGTTACTTGAGGAATTTCCACCAATTAAGGAGGGAGATTTAAAACCAAAATCTAAACCTGTTGTTCCAAATGTCATCTTTAACATTCCGAAAGTTGATGCTTCATGTGATCTTGTGTTTGGTAGTGTTCCAAAAGAAAAGAAATCATGGGCTTCATTGTTTGAATGAATTTCTTTGATGTATACAGGGGCTTCCGAGGTCAATAATCTCAAAGTGGATCATGAACAGCGGAGCTTCAAGGCACATGACTGGAATGCTGGCTTTACTCTACGACGTTAAATCAATCAATGGTGGATATGTTGGATTTGCAGGAAATCAGGGTGGCAGGATAGTTGGTGAAGGAACTCTAACAAATGGAGTTGTGTCGTTTGAAAAAGTGAACTACATAGTCGAACTTGAAAACAATCTGTTGAGCATATCACAGATCTGTGACAAGTCTTTTACAGTACACTTTACTAAAAATGAATGTCTAATCATAAAACCTGGTTTTAAAATTCATGAGGACATGGTGTTGATGCGAGCTCCACGAGAAAATGATTTGTATGTTTTCGACATGAGTGTCGCAACAACAACAGATCATCAGAAACAATGTTTTGTGAAAAAATATAAAGCGACTGAAAAAGAGTCAAGAATGTGGCATCGAAAGATGGGCCACATTCATGTCAGAAAAATGAATTTTCTTGTGCATAATGATCTCGTAGAAGGTGTAAATCTGAAAAACTTTCATTTAAATGATGATTGTGTAGAGTGCAAGAAGGGAAAACAAACAAAGAAGACACACCCGCAAAAGCTATTAAATTCAATCAGAGTTCCGCTCGAAAGGCTACACATGGACCTTTTCGGACCAGTCAATGTAAAAAGTGTGAGCGGAGACTTGTACTGTTTTGTGGTCACGGACGACTTCACAAGGTTTTCGTGGGTGGTTTGTATGGAAAGTAAAGATCAAACGTCTGAATCGCTGATGGTATTATTCAAGAAGATGGAAACGCTGTACAAAGTGCCGATCAGAAGAATTCGGAGTGACAATGGAACGGAGTTTAAAAACAATTGGATGCTTGAGTTTTGCAATGAGAAAGGAATTCTTCATGAATTCAGTGCACCATACACTCCACAGCAAAATGGTGTAGCTGAACGAAAGAATCGCACCTTAATTGAAACAGCTCGAATGATGCTCGCCGATTCCAAGCTGCCGATATTTTTTTGGAGTGAAGCAGTTGTAGCAGCGTGCTATACATTGAATCGTGTTCTCACAGTGAAGAAATACAAGAAAACCTGTTTTGAACTTCTTCATCGTTATAAACCAAATTTGAAGTTTTTAGAACCGTTTGGATCACCTTGTACTTTCATTGATCCAGATGGTAAGTTTGGTGCTAAAAGTAATGAGGGTTTCTTTGTAGGTTATGCAAGTCCGCTGAAGAGGGTGTTCGTTCCATGCCTGGGGAAGATAATTCAAGTTCAGCATGTTGATTGTCAGAAGCATACTGCTCCACCACAACTTCCCGGACAAAGATTTCTGTTCGATTATGATAAACTCTGGGAGTCTATCCAACTGCCGACTGAGCCAAGTGTAGAAGAACTCGTTTTACTATACCAACATCAACAATCTATGACACAAGATCAGGTGCCAAGACCGTTGGTAGTTTCTCAGCCTGATGTGGGTACAAACATTCCTACAAGTGGTACAAACGATCACGTGGCCGGTCCAAGTGGAACTGCTCACGAACCACCAGAGGAACCAGCTCCAACGTTTGATAATTCTGACGACTCAGAATCGGAAGACGGTCCGATTTTTGACGAGAAACCAAATGTTGCAACGACAGAAGCTGAGGATCACACCGGTGATCAAGACATTACGAACTTGCAATCGGAAGTGAGCGTGCCTGACACTGCTATGCCAAGAACTTTGTCGTATCATCCTTCAGAGCAGATTATTGGTGATCTTCAGAGCGGAGTAAAAACGCGGGATCAGATCAACAGAGCTCTTACATGTTTTTATACATCTGTTGCTCCTTTACAGGAAGAATTCTCACTTAAGTGTTTCATCTCGCAGGTTGAACCAAAAACATATAAAGAAGCTTTAACTGAAGAAAGCTGGGTTAACGCTATGCAGGAAGAACTGCAGCAGTTTGAGAAGTTGGGAGTATGGAGACTGGTAGATCTTCCTGAAAATAAAAAACTGATCAAGACAAAGTGGATATTCAAATGCAAGAGGGATGATAGTGGAGTCATTGTTCGAAACAAAGCACGATTGGTAGTACAGGGATTCAGTCAGCAAGAAGGCATTGACTTTACAGAGGTATATGCGCCTGTTGCTAGACTTGAGGCGATTAGGATCTTCCTGGCGTTCGCGTCTTGGAAAGGATTCAAAGTCTACCAATTAGAAGTGAAATCTGCATTCCTGTATGGCAAAATCAAAGAAGAAGTGTATGTTGGACAACCGCCGGGTTTCACTGATCCACTACACAAAAAACAAAGTCTATCTTCTGGATAAAGCGCTTTACGGACTTCACCAGGCCCCGAGAGCCTGGTATGAGACGCTTTCCCAACATCTGCTGGCCAACGGGTTCACCAGAGGGACGGTTGATAGCACTCTGTTTACAAAAGAGGTTGCAGGACATATTTTAATCGTGCAGATCTACGTTGATGACATCATCTTTGGTTCGATGAATGATGATTTGTGTAAAGATTTTGAGAAAGTTATGAAGAAAAAATTCGAGATGAGTTCGATGGGGGGGATGAAGTTCTTCCTAGGGTTGCAGGTGGAGCAAATGCCCGAAGGAATCTTCATTCATCAAACTAAATACGTGAAAGATGTTCTAGAAAAGTTCAACATGTCTGAATCTACTCCAACATCAACCCCCTGGCTCAGAATCATGGGATTTGCCCAGACGAGAGTGGAGAAAAAGTGGAAGAGACTTATTACCGGTCGATAATTGGATCTTTGATGTATCTTACTGCTTCTCGCCCAGACATCATGTATCCGACCTGTTTATGCGCCCGATATCAGTCCAGCCCACGCCAGTCACACTTAACGATCGTGAAACGCATTTTACGGTATTTGAAAGGCTGCCCAAGCACCGGCTTGTGGTATCCTAAGTCGGGTGACTTTTCACTGACAGGTTATGCTGATTCAGATTTTGGTAGCTGCAAGCAAAATGCTAAGTCCACCACTGCAGGCTGTCAGTTCTTCGGAACTCGACTAGTCACTTGGCAGTGCAAGAAACAAACCTCAGTGGCGCTCTCTACCTGCGAGGCTGAATACGTTTCGGCCTCGAGCTGTTGCTCTCAGATCCTTTGGATCCAACAGCAGATGCGAGACTTTGGTTTGCAGTTCTTGGACACGCCCATTTATGTGGACAATGAGGCAGCGATAAACATAACTAAAAACCCGGTTCACCATTCTAAAACAAAACATATTGAAATTCGACATCATTTCATCCGTGATTGTCACGAGAAGAAATTGATTCGCATTGAACATATTCACACCGATGATCAGAGGGCTGATTTTTACACCAAACCGTTTGACAGATCAAGATTTAACTATCTTTTAAAATTAAACGGGATGAAAAATTTGTTTTCTGGGAGGGTAATAGAATGTGAAGCCGAGGTGGACGGCGATCTGAAGTGATCCACGTTGTGTTGTCAAGTTTTTGTACAGTTTATTTTCTGCTTTTGATAAAATAAAAAACATAAAAATATGTTTTTATTTTTAGGGGGAGATAGTTTGCAGAAAATCCAAAAACATGATAAAATTTCAAAATCCAAAAACAGTGAAAAAGTCAAAATAAGTTTGTGTAAAAAGGGGAAATGATAGTACATCAGCTAGACAGTACAGTACGCTAAAGATATGTAAAGTTTAAAATGTGTTAAGCAGTCTTGCAGATGATGCGCCGATAGGTTTTTACACATTTAGTAGGTTTGTTCGGGATATAAACATAAAATCATTTCTTGCTTTTACGTGGGGAACATCTCTCGGATATATGGGTAACCCCCGAAATCTTGTTTGAAAGGTCCTTCTTTCTGAGATACTAGGTCTTTATACTTAGTGATATATGGGGTATTATCCCGGGACTTCTGATTTCGCGGAAGCAATGGCCTAGTCCCTAGAGAATACTTTACGCTGTTTGAAATATAAGCCTCCCCTCAGCATAAAAAATGATGAAACATTGCAAAATGCTATTCATGTGCTGTTGAAGAAAAGATTCTCTAAAGGGAACCCACCAAAAGTCGAAGCCGTCATCTCTCTGATTTTGCGGAAGCAATAGCCTGAGCTCTTACGGCCCTCGCATTTAACCCTTTACAGATATCATCTAGGTATACTCACCTGTAAGACTGAATATTGAGATCTGGATACGGGAGTATATTCTGAGGTGGAACACGCATATAAGTTAAGCCTTTAAAACACTAAATTCGTATCCTGCACAGATTGAAATTTGTGTGAAAATTTAAAGTGGACCAGTATATCGACAATCAATGCGAACTGTTTAATGCTGAATATGTAATCAAAGCTTAATGGTACTTGTATCTTGTCGGAAGCTGATATGATCCCCTAACACACTCACAAAAATATTGTGTGTACAGTTTTTTTGCTTATCAAAATCAAAAATCCAAAAAGATTGTCTGTTTGTTTAGCATTTTATAAAATCCAAAAAAATTGCTTTTCATCTTATTTTCGACAACGAACGTTGGGGATCAGATGATCAAAGTCTTATGTGCTGAACAAGTCTGGATCATGAGGTTTGGGTAAGCAGAAGATTGAAAAAGTGATTGGTAATTGCTTGAAAGTTCAAAAGTTCATTAACTTGAACATAATCTATTTCAAAAGTCAGCAAACTTCATAAATTGGTCAGCCAAGGTCATTAACTTGGACTTGGCAGGCTAAACAGTTGACCAGGGTCATTAACTTGGACTTGGTTAACTGGGTGTGACGGTAAAATGTTAAAAATTTGAAAATTGTCATTTCAAACGAAATTACTATTTCGCACGAAATAGTCATTCCGCTTGAAAACATGATTTCGCTTGAACACTTGATTTCACTTGAAAAGGCCTCAATGCCTATTTCACACGAAATTAGTCTGTCTATAAATAGTGAAGGTATTTCGCTTGAACGAGTCATTTCTGTTATTTCGTTTCAAAGTTCTGTCAAGGCGATTTCATACGAAATCTCCATCATCATCATTGATTTATGCCGTTACTCTGCCCGATTTGTTGCTCGTAATCTGATTTTAGTTGGCTTACTCAACTATAATCATGGGAAAGGTGAGAAAACTTGTTGATTTAACCCAGATCTGAACTGATTTCGTTTGGTCGGCGATGAACATGACTTGAAACTTAGATCTAGGGTTTGATTGTTAAATAAAATGAACGATAATCATATATGTGTGGTCGGAATAGGTTGTAGATCTGTCTTAGGGTTTTGATTTGAACCAGATCTGTTGTTTCCATATGATCATCGATGAACAGGTTTCTTCGGACTTAGATCTAGGTTGATGTTGTGGGTAAAAATGAGGATAAAACATACCCTTGTGCTCGAAATTCACTTTAGAACAAACCCATAAGTTCAATTTCATCATCAGTTCAGTTGTTAATCATGATTAAAATCATTGTTCATAAATGTGCTTTTGAAACGAAATCAGGATATTTCATACGAAATAGCACCCTGTTGAATGTGTCAAATTCACACGAAATAACTGTTTTGCTTGAAGGTAATTTCATTTGAAATCAGGCTATTTCGTTTGAAGTTGTTTTCGTTTGAAAGCAAGTGTTTCCGTTTGAAATGGTATTTCGTTTGTATGGGTGATTTCGTATAAGTTGTTATTCCGCATGATAGGGGTATTTCGTTTGAATGTAGTGTTTTTGCTGAAAATTATTCTAAGTGTTAATTTGAATCTATGTTGTTGTTTTTCAGGCATCTAATGTGCAGTTCGATCCATTGCACAACATTTGTTGTGTTTATGATGAGAAAATTCCAAAGATGGCCAATTTCAAAAGTATTCTTTAGTTTATGAAGAGATTACCGATACAGAAAGCTTTGACGAATCAACATCTTGTATTCGAATCGCATATTGAACGTTTTTGGGAAAATGCCACATATGATGAAGGAAGTAAAACAATAAATTCAATTGTGAGCTTGAACGGTCAAGATAAACCAATTATCATCACAGAGCAGCTTGTACGAGAGGTGATAAACTTTTCGGATAATGAGAATTCTCCTACAAAGTTCCCAGAGAGGATGGTCAAAGGTTGCATGTTGCGGATGGGTTACAATGGTCCACTGAACAAGGCCAACTACTTGAAAGCGTGTTTTCCGAAGCCTTACAAGTTTGTTATACATTCAGTATTGCATGCACTCAGTCACAGGAAAGGAGGTTACGATGTGATGAGGGACTATCAAATGAACATGGTGACAGCTCTCGTGTTAAACAAGAAGTATAATTTTTCAAAGATTGTGTTTCATTACATGGTAGAGAACATTACTTCAAAGAGCAAGACTTGGGTTTATCCACGATTTGTTCAAATGATGTTATATCACGCTTATCCTGATTTGGAGAGAGATGAAAACAATGATCTATTGGTATTATTACACATGGATAATCAAAGATAAGAATTATCAAGATATCATCCAAATCATCCAGAGCCATCAACAAAAGCTGAATTCTTTGGTTTCATCAAAGATAAGAATTATCAAGATCTAGATCCAATCAATCATCAAAACTGGAGAATGAGAAAGAAATGAAAGAAGCAAGTTATGCAAATGAGTTGAAAACACTTGAAAGCTTCAAAGAATCAAGAAACAAGTGGTTCTTGAAAGAAGAGAAAAAGAAGAGGAGCAGAAAATCAACTCCGAAAGTTCAAGTAGAGGAGGGCTCATCATCTCAGCCAAAGAAGAAGCGTCAAAAGAAAAGTGTTGAGACTATGCTTGTTGATGAATCTGATAAAGAAGATGAAACTGAAGCTGAAGTAGAAGTTAATGTTGAAGAAGATGTTCGTTTGTCTCCTGAATCTGCAAAATTATTGAAATCTCTTAGTGAATATAATGCTGAAACAGAGAAGATAGCTGGTGATGAAGGTGATAATGTAGATAAAAGTTCATCAAGCTCGTCTGATGAAGAAATTGATGAAACAGAACATGCAAAGAGAAATAAAGCTGAGATTGAAAAAGAAAAGCAGCTCAAGAGAAAGAGGAAAGAGGATAAAGATGATGAATTATACATTCCATCTCCTGAGAATGTTATAGCATCTCAGACACCTCCATCATCTGGTGGTAAGGAGAAACAATCTGCAAGAAAGAGAGCTGTAACTCCGAAGGCAGCACCAAGGTTGAAAGTTTTGTTGAAGAAGAAACCAATCAAAGAACCTAGTAAACCACATACACCACCACCTGAACCTCAACATCAACCATCTCCAATTCATTCACCACTTCATCAATCACCACCAAGACAACCATCACCAATCCAATCACCACTACATCTTTCACCACCACATGAACAACAACCTGTTGTTACTTCACAGCCAATCTTTCAAACACCACCATCCACACAACCACCTGTCCAAACTACACTTGGTTCTTCTGGTTACAAAACTTTTCCAAATATTCCGGAGGGTATTACTCTTGAAGAAATTGGAGATTTCGGTTTTGCAAATGATGAGCAAGTAAAGAGGTTGGAGAAGAAAATGGAAGAAGTTTTGGTGGAAAACAAAAAATTGTTAGATCGTTAGAAGAAATTGGAAAAGCGTGTTAAGTCTGTGGAAGCTGAAAATTCTTCATTATTAAAGAAAGTTGAAGCTGATCAGGCTGAGATTGATATTCTGAAAGTTAAAGTTGCAGAGTTGGAAGAAGAGAAAGCACGCAGAGATGAGCAGAACAAGTACTTTGAGTTAAAGAAAAAAGAACTGGAAGCTGCTAAAGCAATGAAAGAACACGAGATATACATGATGAATAAAGTGTTAGAAAACTTGCTTGGAAAGTCTGTTGAGCAGAGATTTGAGGAGATTGAAGTTGACGAGGTTAGAGCTCGACGTCAAGCTGAAATTGATGCTCAGATGATGGATAAAGGCAAAGGTGTTCAAACTGAAGTTACTGAGAGAGCAATTGTTCCTTCAACTGTACCTGAGTCACCAATTCAGAATCCTCGTCCTATTTCTGCTGTTTCTGCTATATTTAAAGAGGATGTGTTAATTGATGATATTATTAATGATGAGGAAGATGTTGAAGAAAATGATGAAGATGATGATGATGAAGAGAAAACAGATGTTGCAGATGATGTATTCTCTGCTAGTAGCCATAGTGATGATGATAATGATGACGACAGTCAAGGTGGTACAGGCATTAAAGTTACAGAGGCGTCTAATGAAGAGAATGTTGATGATTATCTTCATGACGATGCGAATGAAGAGCCTGAGGATGCTACAGGAGAGGGGGAGAACGTTGATGATCAGAATGTTGATAAAAGAGAAAAGTTGATATTGCGTCTTGAACCTGAAGTTGAGGAAGGAGAAATCAGACATACGTACACCATGGCTGACATTATTGAGATGACACATATTGATGATCCTAACTTCAAGTTTGACTTTGAAGAAGAGTTGAATGCATTTGATATGAATCAACAGCCTGAATATCAGTACAAGTATGTTGATGAGGTAGACAACTATGACAGGGTTGAGGTTGAAGATTGCAGCGATGAAGAAAGTGAGAATGTTGATACTTCTGATTTTCCAACGCTTGTCGAATTTTTCAGTCAGGAAAACATTGATGAATTGAGAAGAAAAGTTGAAGAATGTTTGAAAGATAGAAACTTTGATGGTACACTGAAAGATGAACAGCAGGAAGAGAAGAAAAAATGGTTTAGAAAGAGTACTGAACGTAAGTTTAAAAGACCACTGAAGTTCTACAAGAGAGATAGAGCTGTATCACTGGGTGATATTATCAGTTGGGGCTTTCTACCACAGGTTAATGCGTATGCTATTCGTAGAGAGTATGGTGTGCAGTATTTTGAATACATTCAGGATATCATGACCTTGCCCTGGTGGGATGTTGAAGAACTTGCAAAAGTTAGATCTTTGGATTATCCTATCAGAAAGCATGATGTGCCTGTCTGGGGTTTAATCAAGTTTGAAGCTTTCAGAGAATTCAAACACTGGAAGCCTCATTATCCAAAGAAAGTGAGGACGATAAATCCAGTGACTGGAAATGAAGAAACCATTCTGCATATAAAGAAACCCAGGGTGATCAAGAATATTCCATTGCCAAAGATGGAACAAGATTTTTACAAAGGGTTTGTGTGTTGGGTGTACAGTTACTTGTCGACTGAAGCGGTAATCACATACATGGTGGAAAATGAAGTTAGATATATCCACTTGTATGATCCGATGTGGATTGTCAAGTGCTCAGCAAAAGACATTGAATGTTTGTTTGTAAACAAGATCTGCTACAAAGCTGAAGATAAAGAGCAGGCGATGCAGTTTCAAAAGGTAGTATCTATTTGTTTCTAGAAAGGAATTAATGCTGAAAATAAATGGTCGACAAAGTGGAGAGATATTGAGAAAGAGGAAGCATTGAAAGCTGAGAAAGAAAAGAAGGAACTTGAAGCAAAAAGAGGTAAATGGATGAGATTGCAAGATGAAGAAAAGATGAAAGCTGCTAAAGAAAACGAGAAGCTGAAAAGTGCATTGAGAAGAAAACCAAAGCAGAGGGAAGAAAGATTCAAGTCTCTGTGAAGAAAGTACTGAAGACCTGACTGAAGACTCCGGCAATATCCAAGGGGGAGTTTGTTGGTGCATAATGTCTATAGCCTACGTCTAAAGTCTAGGTCATGTCGGTAGCTTGTATAGGGGTCAAAATTTATTTTATAATGTTTTGTAGTAATTTCTCACGAAATTACAAGTGGTAATTCCATGCGAAATTAGATGCCTATATATATGGGTGTCATGCTTCTCATTTGGTACGAAATTAGTGAAAGTGTAACGAAGTGCTGCCCAATTTTCACCGTGTAATCAAGTCAAATATCAATGAGAAGCTTGTTTTAAGTATCACACTCTGTTTCTACACATTTCTTACACTGATTCTAGGTTGTTTGACTGTTTCTGCCTTTCAAACAGCTTTGTGTTGACTCTGAATGACTCATTAGGTCGCAAAACGATCCTATAGCCAGGCTAGGGCCTACCCAGCCTAGCTCGTGGGCCACGTAGCCCTTGGCTACATCTTACGCGGGGAGCGACAAAGCCCAGATCAGACCTTATATATAGAAGGCATCGCCTGTTCAGTCGAATTTGTCCCAAATCTCTTTCTCTCTCAAAATTTCTGTGTATTAGGCATAATCTCCGGGTATAATACCCCCCTAAATAACGAAGTTCTGCCTCATTGTAAGTATTATAACCCGGTTACGTATTAGATACGCTGCCCGATTAATCCAGGGTTCCGTAACGGCTGTCGTGGTTCTGCCCGACGTAGTCGTTGGAACGCCGTCTCGGGGAGGGTATTACTAATGTAAATATTAAGGGTTATTATACTAACGTGTGTGCATTTGTGTCAATTATAGATAATGTAACACCCCAAAAATGACTTAGTAGACAATACAGGTTAAAATAACTAAAGGTCTAACCTTGTTAATGTAAATGTGACAAAGCACTAGTAAATGATGAGAAAAAGCCTAAGTTAAATAAATATACAACTAGAAGGGCCAAATGTGTAACATGCTAAAACTCAAAATAATAAAAAGAATAAAAATAAAACACACATATTGTGTGTGTTTGTGTTTGGGCGATCAAACAAGAAGACAAGGTGAAACCCTTGTTTCACTAATTCCATCAAATTGAGTAGGAATTTCACGGAGAATTGAATGCATGAGTCTCAATTCTTAATCAGTTAACCTTGTTTATTGAAGTGGTAAGTCCAATTTCTTGATTTGGTGAATTGTAGGAAATGGGTTTCAACCCAATCATGAGTTTATGTTATGATATGTGTAATTGGAAGTAGGATTTGCACTATAGAATAAGGTTTTTGTTTGATTTGAAAGACTTGATGCATAAACCCATTTTATGACAAATCTTCATGAATATAGGATGAACGAGATAATAGAAGTAATCATATATAACCTTGAAATATTGATGATTGATCTTGTTTGTGATATTTGGGTACTAGATGAATTGATGTAGAATAAAAAGGATTGTATGAACTTGTTGATTATTGATGAATTACTAGATGAACTAGTAGAATCATGTGTTAAAATGCTTGTATTAAGTGTCCTAATAATGTGAAACCCGCCAAGTGTTCGATGAAATGTCTAAGAGAACAAATATGTGAAATTTGTTCATTTATGATAATGTTGTCATATGAGGAATTATGTGAATGATGGAATGATATAGTTTGGGCTAAATGAGTGAATGTATTAATGTAGGCGTAAAAGAAGAAATCTCAAATGCTAGGAAATCGGAAAGCTCTCAAGATCGAGGTATGTTGTTTTATGCATACAAACTTTATTTTGTAACTTGTCGATTTTGTACTAAAATCATAATTAAGGTAGTTCGTAGTAGTTATGTAGTAGATAGCATGACCCATCACAAACGGGTCATATGAAAAGAAAGTTTATGAATGATATTGTGTTATGATCGGTTTGTCTCGAATGAACCGTATATTGGAAAGTTATGTAAGAAAGGAATGTAATTACTCGAACTGTTATAAACGGATTGGAGTTGATGTAAGTACAAAAGATGAAAGGAATGTATTCGTCTGTGGTAAACGGACCGAATGGAAGTTTATGTTACGAATGTAATTACCCGTTTCTAGCGGGTTAATAAATGTATGTTTTATCTCACTAATGAGATAGTATGTTTTGACCCGTTTCAACGGGTAAGTAATGAATGGTATGTTTTATCTCTATTTTGAGATATGTATGTTTTGACCCGTTTCGAGGTGTAGTAAGTGCAAGAATGTTGTGAAGGCACGAAATAGATGAATTGGTTTATTAGATAAAAAGTAACATAGTTAATGGAATTAACTTTTCAAGTTTGTTGTTTGATGTAGGTAAATCCTCAACATAATGGTTTGGCGACTTGGAACGAACACACATGAATCACGTCCACCATGCGCTTCCGCTACTTTTGTAATTATGTTATGGGTAAAAAAAATACTTTTGTGGTATATAACTTATGTTTAGTAGCTAGACTTTAAAGCTTAACATATTATGTCTTTTGAATGTGTCGTAGAATTCCTTGAAATGATTATTGTTAAAAACAGGGAACCGCTCGTGTTACGGACGGGTCATGCCCAATTTTTGTTAAAAATAGTATGCCATTAATATTATTTCCGAGTGTGCATTAAGGGTGTTTCAAATACTTTTGTTACAAATAGTTTATGTTTAGTTGTTAAACTTTAAATCTTAGTATGCCATGTCTTACGTATAAACCTAGTTGGTTGTGAATGTCTAAACGGAATGGTTTTTGTATGAACAATTAAATTTATTTCTAATGGTATGTAAAAAGTTTTAATTGGGTCGTGATTTTGTCGATAAAGTATTGAGTTTTGACCTTATGGAAAGTGGGCGTTACAAGTTGGTATCAGAGCCGAGGTTTGAGGGATTCAAGCGCAAGTAATTGTGCTTGAACTCAAACAGACGGCTCGCTCGAAGGTGTGTTCGCTCCAAGGCCGCAATTAAGGTAAATGCTTAAGTTTCGGTATATAATAGTAGGTGTAATGTGTTTATTAGAAACAAAATTTAGCTTGATATTAGAATGATAAAAGTCGGGAGGGTTACGGGGTCCATGTGGTCGGAACCGGGCTTGATAGTGGGTCAAACAACAAATGAAAAATGCAACAGTGATTTGGCTGATCGGAGGGGCGTCGCCGACGCGACTGCCTCAGCCGACGCCCTATGTTCCTGCCTACGACAGTTTTCACCCGACGCGGTTTTTGAGGGACCGTCGCCGACGGGCAGTCCGACCATCGTCGACGCCTCGTGCGACTTCAGTCCACTGTTTTGTTTTGTTTTACATACAAGAGGTCCCTGTGTTATCCGAAAGCCTATTTTATGTTCTCGTAGAGTCCTTAATAGGTATAATAAGATGTATGTGATCACAATGGTGTGGTAATGATGAAATGAAATTCGTAAAAGTCGAAATGTAATGTATGGAATGGCATGAAATGAATGACGAACGAATAAAGTGGAGTTTGAAACATATGATTATGAAAAATGAAAGAAGTAAATGTAGATTAAAGTACTTGGATACGTGAAGGAACCTGATTTGTTAATAAATGAAAATAAAAATGATGAGATTAGTAGTAAAATAACTTGAAGAATGTGAGTTAGATGGAATTCGTATGAGAATTCGGATAAATGTATGCTTTGATCAGAATTATACATTAGAGGCTTGTACCCTGTGCTTGAATGGTGTGATACGTATGTGTATTTAATGATTTGCTTTAGTATGATTGAGAGGCGAATATGTGCTAAATGTGAATCATACGAGCCTATTAGTAAAGGATATGTTGAAATTATGTTATATAGTTACCTTGAATAAAATTTGCTATTTGTAGAATCATAAAGCATTAGCATGTGAAAGTACGTGTATGTGAATGTGAATGTGAATGTATATGTGTATTGTTTAGAGGATCACGCAAATATACATTGTATATGTCATACAATACGAGTATGAAATGCGTAGGATATTAATATTATGGCCTACCATATTTAGATGAATTACGTGTTATGCTTGATGATAGTTTAGTTGTATGGATTTGAAATGAGATAACTATTAATAAATGTCTCATTTATACGAAATTTGACTAACGAAAGTCAATTAACGTAAGAATAGAAAGAAAGTGAACAATTGTATGTATGCTCACATAAGCTAATAATATTACGAACGTAACGATATGTAAGGATGGAAATCTTGTCAATTGACTTGAGCATGGATGGCAAACGGGTTAAGAGGAAGCAATGAGGCAAGCATGAACATGGACGCTAAAGGAAGGTGATTTCGCAATCACTTCGAATTTATTTACATGAAGATGTATACGTGTTTGAATATTCGAAATCAAGTGGAACGTATAAAGAAATGAGAAATGTTAAGGTATGTTTTGTCGAAATGGTTGACATAATGTTAAACCGGTAAGACCTGATTATAAGGGTAAACCGGTCATAAATTTTAGTTGAGAAGTTTTAAGATGGAAATGAGAACTTGGTAATGTTAATGAAAGGTATGGATAGAATATTAGTTAAGATGTTTGCTAAAGACGTTTTGTAAGTATGTTCGAATTGAAAGTAAGTACAACGCATACTACAATACTATATACAAAAAGTACTAAGTGGTGGTTGATTTTAAAAGGTTAAATTGCAGAAGTCAGTAAATAATAATTATTTACAAATTTTGGAAGTATTACGTAAGAAATGCAATGTGTAATGTAGGATACTCATTAGTAAGGGATCTGTGAGAGAATGTAGGTGAATTAACACCAAATACAATGAATGAACAAATGAAAATGGTATATTAAGGGATGGTCATGTATTGACCCGTTGAGTACGGGTCAAACGAGTAGGAATGATACATTAGGGAACAATCATGTATTGACCCGTTGTGAACGGGTCAAATGAACTAATGTGAATTTAGAAAGGATTAGTATGTAAACAAGACGAGTTGATAAGCGCCATACTTGAAGGAATTTGAACGAAATATGCTAATCCTAAATTTTATAGATGAAGGAGGTGGAACGCTCGATGTGATAAAGCTGGTAGTGTTGAGAAAGGATGTGCATGAGCGGAAGTTCATCACACGGATGAATGAGGTTAATCCGGTTATGGTGAGAACTCATGAAGGAGCGGGACGATCCGGGCCGCGGATCATTGGTATATGTAATGAAATCAAGGTTAGTAAAATGTTTAGTTCTTGATTGATAAGTAAGAATCTGTAGATTGATTTGTACGTGTGAACAAAATGAAGGGTAGATAATTATGGTATGGTATGAAATGTTCGACTTTTAATGGACAACATAAGAAGGTATTTATATCTTTAAGAGGAAGATCTAAAGGCCTTGAATGAAAGTTTAGACTAATTGGTTAAACGCTCGTATGATGCTCTTGCACGACACACCCGGTTAGTATAATAAATAGTGCATGCAAAGAGCTAATAATAAAGTGATACAAAAGATTAAGTTTGAGGCTAGACTTAAAGTTATAAGTAGTTCAAGTAACAGAAGAAAATGTAGATTGATGCTTAATCCTCGTGACGAGTATGGATAAGTGAGTATGAAAATGGTAATTGTGATAGTGTATTAATATTTGAATGTTTACAGTAGTGCGTACTATCATATGCTAACCTCCCATGAGGATATGAAAGAAATTAGGAGCAACGTTAGTAATGGAATGTAGTGGTTTGCTCCAGATAAGCGGGACTGAACTAATAATTATCCGGTGGTAATGTTTAATTCAAATGAATGTTAGTAAAATGAGTATGTAAATGGTCCAAATTATTATGTGTTAGCGAAAGTACCTAGAAAGGATGCTAATAATAGAACACTGAGGTAAACTCACAACAAGCATTCGTGGGGCTAATGTTAGAATGTAATATCTTCTATGATGTATGAGTGAGGTGGAAATAGAATGACCCACTACGAATGGTAAATGCATGAAAGTTCAACTCCTGATTTTAAGACGATAACAAGATATATACTTATGATTGTAAGTAAATACTACCTCTTAAATAAGTCACAGTATTCAATTCATCCCGGGGCAACAAAATGTACCGGGACTTGAAGGCAAACTATTGGTAGCTGGGTATGAAACACGATATTGTTAAGTATGTTGCGAAATGCTTAGAATGTTTCCAAGAGAAGGCAGAACATCAGAAACCGTACGAAGAATTACAACCTTTGTAAATTCCAGTATGGAAATGAAAGGAAATAACAATGGATTTGGTGACCAAGCTTCCTAAAACGAAAAAGTGAAATGAAAAAGGGGTACGATACAATATGGGTAATTGTGGACCGACTCACAAAAAGTGCCCACTTTTTACCTATTCGAGAGGCCTACTCCTCTGAAAGGATGGCGGAAGTTTATATGAATGAGATAATATCTCGACACATGATGCCCGTGTCAGTCATCTCAGATCAAGATACGAGATTCACCTCTCGTTACTGGCAGAAGTTTCATGAAAATATGGGCACGAAGTTACACATAAGCACCACCTATCACCCTCAGACTGACGGCCAATCAGAAAGGGAGCTTGCGCCTTACGATTTGATAGCGATGACCAAGGAAAAGGTCGATCTTATTAGAGCTCGACTGAAAGCAGCTCAAGATCGGCAAAAGGCTTATGCGGATAAGAGAAGACGTCCTATTGAGTTTCAAGTCGGGGATTATGTTCTATTGAAAGTATCACCATGGAAGGGCGTAATCCGTTTTCGTATTGGGTCACCGTTATATTGGACCGTTTAAGATTTCAGCTCGAGTAGGGAAGGTTGCAAATCATTTAGAATTGTCGTCTGCACTTGACGGGATTCACAATACTTTCCATGTATCGCATTTGAGAAAGTGCCTTGCAGATGAAATGGAGGTCGTGCCTCTTGACGACATTGAATTGGATGGCAGATTAAATTATGTCGAAAGACCAATAGCTATTAAAGATGTTAAAGTAAAGAAACTTTGCAATAAAGTTGTTAGACAAGTCTTAGTGCAATGGCAACATTGGAAAGGATCGGAACTTACATGGGAAGCGGAAGATGAAATGCGGAAGCATTACCCTTTTCTCTTCGGTACGTAAAATGCTTGATTTGTTATGTGTCCAGGTTTCGGGGACGAAACCTCTTTTAAGGGAGGTGGACTTGTAACACCCCAGAAATGACTTAGTAGACAATACAAGTTAACATAACTAAAGGTCTAACCTAGTTAATGTAAAGGTGACAAAGCACTAGTAAATGATGCGAAAAAGCCTAAGTTAAATAAATATACAACTAGAAGGGCCAAATGTGTAACATGCTAAAACTCAAAATAATAAAAAGAATAAAAATAAAACACACACATTGTGTGTGTTTGTGTCTGGGCGATCGAACAGGAAGACAAGGTGAAACCCTTGTTTCACTAATTCCATCAAATTGAGTAGGAATTTCAAGGAGAATCGAATGCACGAGTCTTAATTCTTAATCAGTTAACCTTGTTTATTGAAGTGGTAAGTCCAATTTCTTGATTTTGTGAATTGTAGGAAATGGGTTTCAACCCAATCATGAGTTTATGTTATGATATGTGTAATTGGGAGTAGGATTTGCACTATAGAATAAGGTTTTTGTTTGATTTGATGATTTGAAAGACTTGATGCATAAACCCGTTTTAGGACAAATCTTCATGAATATAGGATGAACAAGATAATAGAAGTAATCATATATAACCTTGAAATATTGATGATTGATCTTGTTTGTGATATTTGGGTACTAGATGAATTGATGTAGAATAAAAAGGATTGTATGAACTTGTTGATTATTGATGAATTACTAGATGAACTAGTAGAATCATGTGTTAAAATGCTTGTATTAAGTGTCCTATTAATGCGAAACCCGCCAAGTGTTTGATGAAATGTCTAAGAGAACAAATATGTGAAATTTGTTCATTTATGATAATGTTGTCATATGAGGAATTATGTGAATGATGGAATGATATAGTTTGGGCTAAATGAGTGAATGTACTAATGTAGGCGTAAAAGAAGAAAGCTCAAATGCTAGGAAATCGGAAAGCTCTCAAGATCGAGGTATGTTGTTTTATACATACAAACTTTATTTTGTAACTTGTCGATTTTGTACTAAAATCATAATTATGGTAGTTCGTAGTAGTTATGTAGTAGATAGCATGACCCATCACAAACGGGTCATATGAAAAGAAAGTTTATGAATGATATTGTTTTATGATCGGTTTGTCTCGAATGAACCGTATATTGGAAAGTTATGTAAGAAAGGAATGTAATTACTCGAACTGTTATAAACGGATTGGAGTTGTTGTAAGTACAAAAGATGAAAGGAATGTATTCTTCTGTGGTAAACGGACCGAATGGAAGTTTATGTTACGAATGTAATTACCCGTTTCTAGCGGGTTAATAAATGTATGTTTTATCTCACTAATGAGATAGTATGTTTTGACCCGTTTCAACGGGTAAGTAATGAATGGTATGTTTTATCTCTATTTTGAGATATGTATGTTTTGACCCGTTTCGACGGGTAGTAAGTGCAAGAATGTTGTGAAGGCACGAAATAGATAAATTGGTTTATTAGATAAAAAGTAACATAGTTAATGGAATTAACTTTTCAAGTTTGTTGTTTGATGTAGGTAAATCCTCAACATAATGGTTTGGCGACTTGGAACGAACACACATGAATCACGTCCACCATGCGCTTCCGCTATTTTTGTAATTATGTTATGGGTAAAAAAAATACTTTTGTGGTATATAACTTATGTTTAGTAGCTAGACTTTAAAGCTTAACATATTATGTCTTTTGAATGTGTCGTAGAATTCCTTGAAATGATTATTGTTAAAAACAGGGAACCGCTCGTGTTACGGACGGGTCATGCCCAATTTTTGTTAAAAATAGTATGCCATTAATATTATTTCCGAGTGTGCATTAAGGGTGTTTCAAATACTTTTGTTACAAATAGTTTATGTTTAGTTGTTAAACTTTAAATCTTAGTATGCCATGTCTTACGTATAAACCTAGTTGGTTGTGAATGTCTAAACGGAATGGTTTTTGTATGAACAATTAAATTTATTTCTAATGTTATGTAAAAAGTTTTAATTGGGTCGTAATTTTGTCGATAAAGTATTGAGTTTTAACCTTATGGAAAGTGGGCGTTACAAGTTGGTATCAGAGCCGAGGTTTGAGGGATTCAAGCGCAAGTAATTGTGCTTGAACTCAAACTGACGGCTCGCTCGAAGGTGTGTTCGCTCCAAGGCCGCAATTAAGGTAAATGCTTAAGTTTCGGTATATAATAATAGGTTTAATGTATTTATTAGAAACAAAATTTAGCTTGATATTAGAATGATAAAAGTCGGGAGGGTTACGGGGTCCATGTGGTCGGAACCGGGCTTGATAGTGGGTCAAACAACAAAAGAAAAATGCAACAGCGATTTGGCTGATCGGAGGGGCGTCGCCGACGCAACTGCCTCAGCCGACGCCCTATCTTCCTGCCTACGACAGTTTTCATGCGACACGGTTTTTTAGGGACCGTCGCTGACGGGCAGTCCGACCGTCGCCGACGCCTCGTGCGGCTTCAGTCCGCTGTTTTGTTTTGTTTTACATACTAGGGGTCCCTGTGTTATCCGAAAGCCTATTTTATGTTCTCGTAGAGTCCTTAATAGGTATAATAAGATGTATGTGATCACAATGGTGTGGTAATGATGAAATGAAATTCGTAAAAGTCGAAATGTAATGTATGGAATGGCATGAAATGAATGACGAACGAATAAAGTGGAGTTTGAAACATATGATTATGAGTAATGAAAGAAGTAAATGTAGATTAAAGTACTTGGATACGTGAAGGAACCTGATTTGTTAATAAATGAAAATAAAAATGATGAGATTAGTAGTAAAATAACTTGAAGAATGTGAGTTAGATGGAATTCGTATGAGAATTCGGATAAATGTATGTTGGTGCATACGTCTGTCGACTTTGTCTTGTATCGAGTCTTGTATTAGATAAGATAGATCAGGGCACGCAAAACGAGAAATGTGGGTGTGAAGGTATTTCGCACGAAATTGTGATTTCGTGGGAGCTTGGTTTCGTTTGAGTGATTTCATGCGAAATCACTATTTCGCATGAACCATTTCATGCGAAATCACCTTCCCTATAAATACCTGTCATGCCAATTCATTTGTAACGTTTCTGATTCCGGTAGCGAAGCTCTGCCGAAGTGTCTACAGCATTGTAATCGATATGATATCAATCAAAAGACAGTTTATAGTGATTTCTCATGCAATTCAGCTGAAATAACACTGATACATCTGTTTCCGCCTTTTGTATTGGTGAAGATCTCTTCTGATCGACTCGTTTGGGTCCCAAAACGATCCTACAAGTGGTATCAGAGCTCAGGAGGAAGAGTTCTTACCATTTCAGCTGCAATTTCTGATTTCTACACCTTCTTTTCAAAATTAACCGTGAAAACTTGGTTAAAATGTGTTGATTTTCAAGTATAATGTGTGAAACAGTGTTTTAATAAACCCTAGAAAGAATCAGACTCTAATTCGAAGTAAAACATGATCAATTTTTGAAAGAACTGTCCGAAAGTTTGATTTCGCACGAAATTTGATATCATTTCGCTTGAACTGTGCCATATTTCGCACGAAATCAGATCGTATTTCACTTCAGAGGTTATTTCGCTTGAGAGTGAGCATCAGAGTGTTATTCCGTACGAAATAGTAGTTGATTTCGGACGAAAACTGTCACACCCTGGCTTTGCGGAAGCGTGGGTTTATTGGTGTGACTTCTTAATATCATAGCAACAATCATAACAATGCTATATGATAAAACATGAGATATTCATCCATTAATAAAGTTTAGAAAGATACCATATTATGCTTGTCTTAAAACAACTTCACAAAATAAGTTCCAACCTTGGCTTGATTTAACTGAGTTCATAAAAACTTAGCAAAAGACTTTAAACAATACTAGGTTTAGAGATATGTAACCCGTCCTGGAAGAGGTTACACCTTCTAAACCCTACAACTCTGGATGACTTCTTTATTAAAACGCAGCTTGTAAAATATGCATACCGTGCCAGATCCATTAGTTTCCTGAAATACATGTAGTTTGAAAAATCAACATAAAGTTGAGCGAGTTCATGTGTAAGTGAGTATGTATAAACCTTTGTAATATGTTTGTATGTATGAAAATCCCTGGTATGTAGCAAATAAGGAAAAAGAGATCACCATTGGGTTGCAAAGCCAATGATATGTGTGAAGTGTTGTAGGAAGACTCAAACCTAGTGGATTTATGCGTCGGGAAAACTCATAGTCACCACCTGGCCCATTCAGCGGACTCAGGAGTGAGGGCTCGCTACACCCAAATAGATCTATCACCAATGTCCCTTGGTCCTACAATGAGGATTAATGGCCTCTAGTTTCCGCCTACCCACTCACATGATCTAAGTAGTAAACCTCCTTAAGCTAACCATACCATGTATAAAAGTATCCATAATCATTGTAACATGTATTTCACCCCTGAAGTATAAAAACTGAAAACAGTTAAGAGAAAACGGGGACGTGAACTCACTGAAGTGCGTATCCAGAAACGTCAATCTCCAACTCTATCTGCTGCGTGACGACCTACACGTACTAATTCCTATTAGACGGATGGTCGTGCCTTGGTATGCTGGCAATAGACAGGGTGGAGGACGTGGTGTCTTACATAAACTTTTCTGACAAAATGTTGTCTTGTGATGTAGACACTTAAATCATGTTTTCGGTTATGTAATGTTTTGCATTTGAAGTTACCAATTGTGGTGTCAGCTCAATCTCCAACATTCTGCGACTCATGTCCTCATACTGTAGTTGGTGTTACTGGAGCAACTCATCTCGTGTGTGGCCTCCATAATGTAAGGGATGGTAAGGGTCCAAAGTTAGCATAGTGTATTATAGGAACCATCAAATCGGCTCGTCCAGCGATGTAGAGGTGAAAGTAGTAGACGGTGCGGCCTGTAAGGTCGTAGAAAATGCTGCTGTAGCAAAAAGGATCATTACGTGGGTACTGACCTGGAGTACCTTTCCGGGGTGCAGGTATGTTTTGAAAGAAAGCGATAGGCATGTTGACGCAATGGGTTTCGGTCTACATAGGTGCGACACCAGCGGTGCAGGTGTGGTAGAAGTGTCTCAACGAAATGGAGATTCAATAGGTGCAGGTACTGGGTCGGATATAAGGGATGCATAGTATGGTAAGTTAAAAGGAACATGGTCATGATCAAGTAGAGGTGCAAGTTCAGCAGGCGTAACGTCAAGCGGACACAAACGGTGTAGAAGCTAGCTCAGGAGCAGGCTCTGGGGCGTCTAACAGTGTGGTGTCTCGAGCAGGTGATAGAGCAGCAGCCATGTCATCGTCGTCTTGTGTCAGTAGTAGAATGTTGTAATCCAGCTGTTTGTAAGGTTGCAGGTATCACAGACTCAAAGGAGTCTGAATGCATGCTAGAATCAGAGGATGGCTTGTTAACAGGGGTCCTAAGAAGTGAAGTTAGTAACAGTGTTCTCGTCTAATTTTCTGTCGTCATGGTCGTTGGCAGGAAGACCATCGATAAGCATGTCAACGTAGTCATATATTGTTTGTCGAGTAGCCAGCCTTCAGTAGGAATGTCCGCAGGAGGCGCATCATCGTGGATCGGAGCCATGGTGTGTCCATCATCGGGATGACCAGTGATGGAGTGGTCATGGATTGAAACAAGAGTGACAGAAAGATTCTTGTCAAAGAAGCCATCAGCAAGGGTAAAGTATCACCAGAATCTGGTAGCGCGGACTGTTGGGAGTCGTCCTCGCCCTTGGTCAGCATATCAGGATCACTCTCAGTGTCCGCCGTAAATATCTCTGGCGCAGATGCTGTCTCCTTATCCGTGGCGGTGGCCATAGGGTTATCAATGCCTGATAACTCGCCTTCTAAATAGTGCGACATGTGTGCCGTACATAATAGTCATAGCATGTATATCCATAGAAATGATTAACAATTAGTGTATGCAAATACTCACCTCATATGCACGTATATCAATAATCAGCAATTAAGCGTGTAAGTAATAACAATGCAAGCATGTAATCATCCTAGTCTTCCCTAGACTATCCTCTCAGTCTCCCCGACTAAACTCCCTCAGTCTCCCCGACTGAACTCTCTTAGTCTCCCCGACTAAACTCTCTCAGTCTCCCCGACTGAACTCTCTTAGTCTCCCCGAGTAAACTTTCTCAGTCTCCCCGACTGAACTCTCTTAGTCTCCCCGACTAAACTCTCTCAGTCTCCCCGACTGAACTCTCTTAGTCTCCCCGACTAAACTCTCTTAGTCTCCCCGACTGAATTTCCTCAGTCTCCCCGACTGAATTATAATTCTTTGAAAAGTGTATTGTGCCCTTTTTGTTAAAAATGTTTGTGCCCTGGATCTGGACGTTTAGTGTATGCAATGTAAAAATGTTTTCGTGAGAGCCCTTAGTGATAATAGTCTAGACTCGAGAAGGAATCCTAGTCGCTATGATCAAGGCTCTGATACCAAGCTGTCACACCCTGGCTTTGCGGAAGCGTGGGTTTATTGGTGTGACTTCTTCATATCATAGCAACAATCATAACAATGCTATATGATAAAAACATGAGATATTCATCCATTAATAAAGTTTAGAAAGATACCATAATATGCTTGTCTTCAAACAACTTCACAAAATAAGTTCCAACCTTGGCTTGATTTAACTGAGTTCATAAAAACTTAGCAAAAGACTTTAAACAATACTAGGTTTAGAGATATGTAACCCGTCCAGGAAGAGGTTACACCTTCTAAACCCTACAACTCTGGATGACTTCTTTATTCAAACGCAGCTTGTAAAATATCCATACCATGCCAGATCCATTAGTTTCCTGAAATACATGTAGTTTGAAAAATCAACATAAAGTTGAGCGAGTTCATGTGTAAGTGAGTATGTATAAACCTTTGTAATATGTCTGTATGTATGAAAATCCCTGGTATGTACCAAATAAGGAAACAGAGATCACCATTGGGTTGCAAAGCCAATGATATGTGTGAAGTGATGTAGGAAGACTCAAACCTAGCGGATTTATGCGTCGGGAAAACACATAGTCACCACCTGGCCCATTCAGCGGACTCAGGAGTGAGGGCTCGCTACACCCAAATAGATCTATCACCAATGTCCCTCGGTCCTACAATGAGGATTAATGGCCTCTAGTTTCCACCTACCCACTCACATTATCTAAGTAGTAAACCTCCTTAAGCTAACCATACCATGTATAAAAGTATCCGTAATCATTGTAACATGTATTTCACCCCCGAAGTATAAAAACTGAAAACAGTTAAGAGAAAAGGGGGACGTGAACTCACTGAAGTGCGTATCCAGAAACGTCAATCTCCAACTTTATCTGCTGCGTGACGACCTACACATACTAATTCCTATTAGACGGATGGCTGTGCCTTGGTATGCTGGCAATAGACAGGGTGGAGGACGTGGTGTCTTACATAAACTTTTCTAACAAAATGTTGTCTTGTGATGTAGACACTTAAATCATGTTTTCGGTTATGTAATGTTTTGCATTTGAAGTTACCAATTGTGGTGTCAGCCCAATCTCCAACATTCTGCGACTCATGTCCTCATACTGTAGTTGGTGTTACTGGAGCAACTCATCTCGTGTGTGGCCTCCATAATGTAAGGGATGGTAAGGGTCCAAAGTTAGCATAGTGTATTATAGGAACCATCAAATCGGCTCGTCCAGCGATGTAGAGGTGAAAGTAGTAGACGGTGCGGCCTGTAAGGTCGTAGAAAATGCTGCTGTAGCAAAAAGGATCATTACGTGGGTACTGACCTGGAGTACCTTTCCGGGGTGCAGGTATGTTTTGAAAGAAAGCGATAGGCATGTTGACGCAATGGGCGTCGGTCTTCATAGGTGCGACACCAGCGGTGCAGGTGTGGTAGAAGTGTCTCAACGAAATAGAGATTCAATAGGTGCAGGTACTGGGTCAGATATAAGGGATGCATAGTATGGTAAGTTAAAAGGAACATGGTCATGATCAAGTAGAGGTGCAAGTTCAGCAGACGTAACGTCAAGCGGACACAAACGGTGTAGAAGCTAGCTCAGGAGCAGGCTCTGGGGCGTCTAACGGTGTGGTGTCTCGAGCAGGTGATAGAGCAGCAGCCATGTCATCGTCGTCTTGTGTCAGTAGTAGAATGTTGTAATCCAGCTGTTTGTAAGGTTGCAGGTATCACAGACTCAAAGGAGGCTGAATGCATGCTAGAATCAGAGGATGGCATGTTAACAGGGGTCCTAAGAAGTGAAGTTAGTAACAGTGTTCTCGTCTAATTGTCTGTCGTCATGGTCATTGGCAGGAGGACCATCGATAAGCATGTCAACGTTGTCATATATTGTTTTGTCGAGTAGCCAGCCTTCAGTAGGAATATCCGCAGGAGGCGCATCATCGTGGATCGGAGCCATGGTGTGTCCATCATCGGGATGACCAGTGATGGAGTGGTCATGGATTGAAACAAGAGTGACAGAAAGATTCTTGTCAAAGAAGCCATCAGCAAGGGTAAAGTATCACCAGAATCTGGTAGCGCGGACTGTTGGGAGTCGTCCTCGCCCTTGGTTAGCATATCAGGATCACTCTCAGTGTCCGCCGTAAATATCTCTGGCGCAGATGCTGTCTCCTTATCCGTGGCGGTGGCCATAGGGTTATCAATGCCTGATAACTCGCCTTCTAAATAGTGCGACATGTGTGCCGTACATAATAGTCATAGCATGTATATCCATAGAAATGATTAACAATTAGTGTATGCAAATACTCACCTCATATGCACGTATATCAATAATCAGCAATTAAGCGTGTAAGTAATAACAATGCAAGCATGTAATCATCCTAGTCTTCCCTAGACTATCCTCTTAGTCTCCCCGACTAAACTCCCTCAGTCTCCCCGACTGAACTCTCTTAGTCTCCCCGATTAAACTCTCTCAGTCTCCCCGACTGAACTCTCTTAGTCTCCCCGACTAAACTTTCTCAGTCTCCCCGACTGAACTCTCTTAGTCTCCCCGACTAAACTCTCTCAGTCTCCCCGATTAAACTCTCTTAGTCTCCCCGACTAAACTTTCTCAGTCTCCCCGACTGAACTCTCTTAGTCTCCCCGACTAAACTCTCTCAGTCTCCCCGACTGAACTCTCTTAGTCTCCCCGACTGAATTTCCTCAGTCTCCCCGACTGAATTATAATTCTTTGAAAAGTGTATTGTGCCCTTTTTGTTAAAAATGTTTGTGCCCTGGATCTGGACGTTTTAGTCTCCCCGACTGAATTTCCTCAGTCTCCCCGACTGAATTATAATTCTTTGAAAAGTGTATTGTGCCCTTTTTGTTAAAAATGTTTGTGCCCTGGATCTGGACGTTTAGTGTATGCAATGTAAAAATGTTTTCGTGAGAGCCCTTAGTGATCATAGTCTAGACTCGAGAAGGAATCCTAGTTTGCTATGATCAAGGCTCTGATACCAAGCTGTCACACCCTGGCTTTGCGGAAGCGTGGGTTTATTGGTGTGACTTCTTCATATCATAGCAACAATCATAACAATGCTATATGATAAAAACATGAGATATTCATCCATTAATAAAGTTTAGAAAGATACCATATTATGCTTGTCTTAAAACAACTTCACAAAATAAGTTCCAAACTTGGCTTGATTTAACTGAGTTCATAAAAACTTAGCAAAAGACTTTAAACAATACTAGGTTTAGAGATATGTAACCCGTCCAGGAAGAGGTTACACCTTCTAAACCCTACAACTCTGGATGACTTCTTTATTAAAACGCAGCTTGTAAAATATGCATACCGTGCCAGATCCATTAGTTTCCTGAAATACATGTAGTTTGAAAAATCAACATAAAGTTGAGCGAGTTCATGTGTAAGTGAGTATGTATAAACCTTTGTAATATGTTTGTATGTATGAAAATCCCTGGTATGTAGCAAATAAGGAAAAAGAGATCACCATTGGGTTGCAAAGCCAATGATATGTGTGAAGTGTTGTAGGAAGACTCAAACCTAGTGGATTTATGCGTCGGGAAAACTCATAGTCACCACCTGGCCCATTCAGCGGACTCAGGAGTGAGGGCTCGCTACACCCAAATAGATCTATCACCAATGTCCCTCGGTCCTACAATGAGGATTAATGGCCTCTAGTTTCCGCCTACCCACTCACATGATCTAAGTAGTAAACCTCCTTAAGCTAACCATACCATGTATAAAAGTATCCGTAATCATTGTAACATGTATTTCACCCCCGAAGTATAAAAACTGAAAACAGTTAAGAGAAAACAGGGACGTGAACTCACTGAAGTGCGTATCCAGAAACGTCAATCTCCAACTCTATCTGCTGCGTGACGACCTACACGTACTAATTCCTATTAGACGGATGGCCGTGCCTTGGTATGCTGGCAATAGACAGGGTGGAGGACGTGGTGTCTTACATAAACTTTTCTGACAAAATGTTGTCTTGTGATGTAGACACTTAAATCATGTTTACGGTTATGTAATGTTTTGCATTTGAAGTTACCAATTGTGGTGTCAGCTCAATCTCCAACATTCTGCGACTCATGTCCTCACACTGTAGTTGGTGTTACTGGAGCAACTCATCTCGTGTGTGGCCTCCATAATGTAAGGGATGGTAAGGGTCCAAAGTTAGCATAGTGTATTATAGGAACCATCAAATCGGCTCGTCCAGCGATGTAGAGGTGAAAGTAGTAGACGGTGCGGCCTGTAAGGTCGTAGAAAATGTTGCTGTAGCAAAAAGGATCATTACGTGGGTACTGACCTGGAGTACCTTTCCGGGGTGCAGGTATGTTTTGAAAGAAAGTGATAGGCATGTTGACGCAACGGGTTTCGGTCTACATAGGTGCGACACCAGCGGTGCAGGTGTGGTAGAAGTGTCTCAACGAAATGGAGATTCAATAGGTGCAGGTACTGGGTCGGATATAAGGGATGCATAGTATGGTAAGTTAAAAGGAACATGGTCATGATCAAGTAGAGGTGCAAGTTCAGCAGGCGTAACGTCAAGCGGACACAAACGGTGTAGAAGCTAGCTCAGGAGCAGGCTCTGGGGCGTCTAACGGTGTGGTGTCTCGAGCAGGTGATAGAGCAGCAGCCATGTCATCGTCGTCTTGTGTCAGTAGTAAAATGTTGTAATCCAGCTGTTTGTAAGGTTGCAGGTATCACACACTCAAAGGAGTCTGAATGCATGCTAGAATCAGAGGATGGCTTGTTAACAGGGGTCCTGAGAAGTGAAGTTAGTAACAGTGTTCTCGTCTAATTTTCTGTCGTCATGGTCGTTGGCAGGAGGACCATCGATAAGCATGTCAACGGAGTCATATATTGTTTGTCGAGTAGCCAGCCTTCAGTAGGAATGTCCGCAGGAGGCGCATCATCGTGGATCGGAGCCATGGTGTGTCCATCATCGGGATGACCAGTGATGGAGTGGTCATGGATTGAAACAAGAGTGACAGAAAGATTCTTGTCAAAGAAGCCATCAGCAAGGGTAAAGTATCACCAGAATCTGGTAGCGCAGACTGTTGGGAGTCGTCCTCGCCCTTGGTCAGCATATCAGGATCACTCTCAGTGTCCGCCGTAAATATCTCTGGCGCAGATGCTGTCTCCTTATCCGTGGCGGTGGCCATAGGGTTATCAATGCCTGATAACTCGCCTTCTAAATAGTGCGACGTGTGTGCCGTACATAATAGTCATAGCATGTATATCCATAGAAATGATTAACAATTAGTGTATGCAAATACTCACCTCATATGCACGTATATCAATAATCAGCAATTAAGCGTGTAAGTAATAACAATGCAAGCATGTAATCATCCTAGTCTTCCCTAGACTATCCTCTTAGTCTCCCCGACTAAACTCCCTCAGTCTCCTCGACTGAACTCTCTTAGTCTCCCCGATTAAACTCTCTCAGTCTCCCCGACTGAACTCTCTTAGTCTCCCCGACTAAACTTTCTCAGTCTCCCCGACTGAACTCTCTTAGTCTCCCCGACTAAACTCTCTCAGTCTCCCCGACTGAACTCTCTTAGTCTCCCCGACTAAACTCTCTGAGTCTCCCCGACTGAATTTCCTCAGTCTCCCCGACTGAATTATAATTCTTTGAAAAGTGTATTGTGCCCTTTTTGTTAAAAATGTTTGTGCCCTGGATCTGGATGTTTAGTGTATGCAATGTAAAAATGTTTTCGTGAGAGCCCTTAGTGATCATAGTCTAGACTCGAGAAGGAATCCTAGTTCGCTATGATCAAGGCTCTGATACCAAGTTGTCACACCCTGGCTTTGCGGAAGCGTGGGTTTATTGGTGTGACTTCTTCATATCATAGCAACAATCATAACAATGCTATATGATAAAAACATGAGATATTCATCCATTAATAAAGTTTAGAAAGATACCATATTATGCTTGTCTTCAAACAACTTCACAAAATAAGTTCCAACCTTGGCTTGATTTAACTGAGTTCATAAAAACTTAGCAAAAGACTTTAAACAATACTAGGTTTAGAGATATGTAACCCGTCCAGGAAGAGGTTACACCTTCTAAACCCTACAACTCTGGATGACTTCTTTATTCAAACGCAGCTTGTAAAATATGCATACCGTGCCAGATCCATTAGTTTCCTGAAATACATGTAGTTTGAAAAATCAACATAAAGTTGAGCGAGTTCATGTGTAAGTGAGTATGTATAAACCTTTGTAATATGTCTGTATGTATGAAAATCCCTGGTATGTAGCAAATAAGGAAAAAGAGATCACGATTGGGTTGCAAAGCCAATGATATGTGTGAAGTGCTGTAGGAAGACTCAAACCTAGCGGATTTATGCGTCGGGAAAACGCATAGTCACCACCTGGTCCATTCAGCGGACTCAGGAGTGAGGGCTCGCTACACCCAAATAGATCTATCACCAATGTCCCTCGGTCCTACAATGAGGATTAATGGCCTCTAGTTTCCGCCTACCCACTCACATGATCTAAGTAGTAAACCTGCTTAAGCTAACCATACCATGTATAAAAGTATCCGTAATCATTGTAACATGTATTTCACCCCCGAAGTATAAAAACTGAAAAAAGTTAAGAGAAAAGGGGGACGTGAACTCACTGAAGTGCGTATCCAGAAACGTCAATCTCCAACTCTATCTGCTGCGTGACGACCTACACGTACTAATTCCTATTAGACGGATGGCCGTGCCTTGGTTTAGGGTTTCACGTTTTGTTGGAGAAATAGTTAGGTAACTATTTCGTAATCACACTTCTTATTTATTTTATAAGTGTATTCCTTCCCAAGGATAGGGGTTTTAATACACGTTCGCTTTATAAACCGAAAATATACTTTTAAGTCTCACTTGAAAAATATATTTTATATCACTTGTCCAAAATATCTTTAATTCCCAAATTATACATATTTTTCCCAAAAATATTATATTTTAGTATATATATTTTCCAAAATAATGCTTATTAAAATATACGCGTAAGAGTATTTTCCGAAATATACATAAGTCACGTTTTAAATTTCGCGTTGTTATAACAATACCGGCGTAACTTAAATATTTATTTGCGATAGCGTTGGCATTATTTTGGAGTCGAAACTTCTCAGTATATTCCAGTTATATTATCTTTACCCTAAAAATAATATATATAGTTCACAAAATAATCACATAATCACACAAGCGTTTTATTATGAAATATATATTCTAAGTATATATTTAACAAGTTTTATTTACGAAAATCCACCTCCGACACTTGGTAATTTTTGTAATAAAAATCATGGCGAAGTTTATTTTGAAAACCAAGGTAAAAACACATTTATAAATATTTGTTACAAAAGTATTTCTAAGTGTTATGTTTCTGGAAAAATTTCGTCAGAGTTTCCTCTGTAACTGGAGGTGTCCACGCTTACTAGCATATCATTTTCTTTTAAAAATTTAATCAACCACTTATCAATCATCAATATACAATATTCCAATATCAAACTTGTCAAAAATAATTATAAATCGCAAACTCATGAACTTGTAAGTTGTGTAAAAATATGTAGCAACCTTTTAACATTTTTAGTGGATCTCGTCATCTTTAAAAATAAAATTAGTTCCTTGGAAACTTTATTTTTAAAGAATGTGTAATTTTACAACTTCTAGTCAAAAATTACGAAAAGGTTTCTTTGTTAAACCTTCTTGTTACACAAGTGTTTACACACTTGTTTAGTTACTAAAATACCTTTAGTTTATGAAAGATCCGGCTTTTAAACAAGACTTGTATATTTTACTTGGTTCTTCCGAAAAACCACTTGTAGATCTTTAGATCTACTAGTTTAGAACTCTATTTTACAAGAAAAATCACTTTTACACAAGTTCATGTTTTGTTAGTGGAAGAGTTCATCATCTTGTAACTTTCACACTTAACAACTACTAGTTCATGTTCCATGAACATGATCTAGCATGGTTAGATGATGATCTATCCCACCACTAGCATCAAACAACATAAAATAATCACAACTAAACAAGTTTCATAAGATTTACACCACTAGTTATTCTTTAACCAACTTATTTATCATTCTTTCAAGACTTTTAGTTATGATCTTTTGTGTTTTTTATTTTTAACCGTTAAATCTCTTATTAACCACTTTAAACAAGATCAAAAGGATGTTTAGAAGTACTTACTATTAGCTCGAGGCTAGGGAAGAATCAAAGCGAAAACAAGGTGGATAAAAGAAATCTAGAGAGGTTCTTGAGCTTCCGAGTGCACCGGGCCTCCTTGTATGATCTCTAGCACACTTGTATGTGAGTAAAATGACTAGATAAGATTTGAATGATGGGTGTGTAATGGTGACGGTGTTCGGCCGAAGGTGAGCAAGAGAGGAGAAGAGAGAGCAACTTTGAGTGGGTGTTTGATGAAATGAAGCTCTTAACCTTGGTGTCTACTTATAATCTAGTTTAGGGCTTTAACCACCATGTAATATGTTACCTTGATACTAAACATCAACCATTAAAATAATCAAGAAAAAGGGTGTGGGTCACCCCATGGGGAACCGATCGGATTAGGGGGGGGGGGGTATGGTTGGATTTTGATGATATAGTTAAGTGTCTAGTTAGTTTAGTTAGGAGTTTAAATAGGTTATTAGTGTGTTATGTAATATAACGGGTGTTCGGGGACCCTAACTAGCTCAGAAAAGTGTAAACAATGTTATTGACAATATTTTTATGTTCCGGGTAAAGTCCGGTTGTTCGGTTGGATATTAATCCGTTAAAGTGCTAAATAAGTATTTAAAGTGTCTTTTATAGTGTTTTTAGTGACACAATAAATTCCCAACACTTTGGAAAGTGTCTAGGACTATTTTACCAAGTTTTTGCACTTTACTAGTTATGTTAAATGCTGAATTTTGTGATAAAGTGCAGAATTTTGTAATTATCACATGTTTTAGGCACATCCGTTCACTATAACTATCACCTAGTGACGCAGTTCTACAATCCTTACATCCCTACACTCCCTACTAGTGTAGTAATCTATTCCAGGCTCATACTGGCCTCAGAGACAATATATGTCTAGTGCTGGCAAATGTCAGCATGTTTACGGGGTTATCCGTATAGTGTGCTCACTGTGATTTTGTGCATCAAGGTTGTCACTAATGTTTGTGAGAAATAAATGGAGTGACAGTGATAAAGTATGATGCATGAATATGTATGTACCAGAAATCAAGAAGCAGTTTAACCACAATTGTAAGCAAGCACAGTAATTAAGCATTAATTAAATATTAATTAATTGTACGGATACCTGGTTTTGTAAGGGTTGTCACATTCTCCCCCCGTTAAAGAAATTTCATCCTCGAAATTTGTACTACCTTAACCCCTTATGGTTAAGCCACACATGTATGTATATGAATAATATCGAAGTAGATAATCATCAAATCGAAACAACATTACTCACATTAGGTGAGTCCAAGAATATATAACAACCCGAATCCTAGGGTTGAAAGGTGTGTGCTTTTAGCATTTGTTGTCAAGGTACAAGACGTACTTGACGTATAGTCTAGCGTAATCCAGCTAGCAGGGGGGTTCCACAAAAGAGGGGTTTTGTCTAATAAGATTCTCATACGATCGATTGCAATATGCAAACGAGTTTTCACGAACCCTAGCATCCGTTATATGGATTCAAAATCAACAACTCAGATGAAATAGTAAAATGATCTGTCAACTCCCGAATAGATGAATGGTAAGATTTAGTGCGTTGAAAACTTGAATTGCGATAATACGCCGAGTGATTACAAGCGAATCTGGTGTATCCTTGCCTTGATTTGTAGTTGCATCAGAAATGTTTAAATGACAAGTCAACAAAGTACGTGTAGTTTTGCGTGAAACGGTTGACCATGGTTAGCACAAGCTATAAGTTTGTAATGACGCCACAGGGTGTCGAAATGACATAATTCAATAATAGTTGTGGTTGAACAAGTTCACCGTGTTTTAAACCAAACGAGAGTGTACCTAAACAAGCCTGAATATTTGATTTACACAATGTTACAAAGTTTTTAGTTGGATACGGAACATCAAAGAGTCACTGTTTTTGATCAAAGGATGAAAAAGTATTAAGTACCGTAAGGCATTCGATTGTTAATGAAAGAATCATTAGGAGGTACATTGTGCTTATGAATTGAATATATGTATCATTGCCTTAACACACAATTGTGTTGAGACTGCTTTGATTGTGAATATCAAAATAGATTGTTAACAAATAAATAGGCAATTAAATCCGTGTATGAAGTGAGTAACCAATTAAGCGCAAGCTTCAATTTGGTGAAAATATCACCGCCTGGTATCGAAACAAATCAAACGATTTAGTGGAGTCGTGGACCAACCGAACCTGCTATGACTCGAAATGAAAGAATCTTTGCGAAAATATGATGCTCCCAATACATCATATGATGTCTGAAACTGAATATGCGAAGTGGATAAGTTCAAGCAATCGAACTTAATTTCAGTGTAGCCCGACAATAAACGTATTTATCAACAAAAGGAAATATCGGCATGATAACAAAATAAATCATGAATGTAACTTGTAACAGAGAAGTTTCAAGAGAGTGTGTTGAATTGATAGCAAATGAGTCAATAATTTCAATAATGTAGGTCATTCGAATCACAATTCAGTAATCAGATTTAACAACATAATATTTGAACTTTAATGAAGCGTTTATTCAAAATGAAACCGCATGAGTAACAAAGGGTGCATGGGTTATATATATAAGTTTTCAAGAAATGAAGCAACGTGTATCTGCCAAAATGGAGAGGTGACCAAGTATACGGAGCAAATGTGTGTTCGCTCTCAGCTAAAGAAATCAACGTGATGCAACTACTTTGAGGGGAGTAGAGATGCAAATATCTACTCGCTAGAAGTAAAAGTGAAGTCTTCAATGAAAGAAGATTTAAATATTTCCTATTTTGTTAACCGAAATGACATGTTTGTCAGGTTAATGATGGTTGATTGATTTGACAGATATGGTTCCTAAGTAAAAACCCTTACGAGTTTGGACCTGGGTTCCCAAAGGTCCTAAATATATGTTTTCTAAATCCTCCAGATGTCGTATCCCATGTAGACTGGTTTGTGCATCGTGTAGGGAGCACTATTTTTGTGTACGTCTAAGAACAAGTCGTTGTCCCACAATTTTTCCTGGTATACTTTCTTCCCGAATTCACCACTAACGACACTCGATCGTCGACCAGTCGTGTAATAGTAGTTGGGCCCTTACAGCCAGTTATGTAAGAAGTTCATTAATCCTCAGCAAGAGTCACTGACTCTCATGGGTTAGCTCGTTCGGCTCCTGGTAGTTGATGCTCATAAGAAACTCATCGTCCTTCTTCTTGATGAGCAGAATTGGGGTTTCCCAAAAGGGAATTTTGGTCTGTTATCTTCCTTCTTTATCAACTTCTGAAACTACACTGTCAATCCTTGCATCTCCGAAGATGTAAGTCGCTAAGATACATCGACTACAGGCGCGACGCCTGGAATCAAATAGACGCACAACTCGACTAATCGTTGAGGAGATAATCCTGGAAAGTCTGCGAGGAAGACCTTAGGATATTTCCTTATCAAGGGAATATCTTCACGCTTTGATTCTTCGGCTCCTCCTGTCCCCGACATGAGCCAAGAATGCAACACATCCTTTATGCAATATTCTTCGTGCCTTCAAGCAATTTTGTAATTTGCAAAGGCGTATCCCGCTTCGTGAGTCAAGATCGCTTCTTCGTCGCCATCACGGTGCGGATATCAATCTCCTATTGATCATTTGTCAACCAATCCCTCCAACTACCTTGTTGAAGTCTCCCAATTCACTGGCAGTAGATCAAGCGTAAACTTACGCTTTCCGGGTTCTATCCGGCCTAATCCAATTGCTTCCCTGGCTTCCACTAGCTTCCTGATAGCTAGTACTATCGCGTGTGGATCATTTACTTGTTTCTAAACCAAGCATACTCTCAAATTCTAGAGGTGCGTGGCTAAAATTTGCAACAGTATCTAGCAGCACAGATGCATAATGTTGAGTAATATGGGACGTACCGATATCCAAACTTCGTTTCTTGGCGTGATCCCCTAGCTCTGCTATAGAGCTTTTATCCTTGTGCCCGGTTCTTCTTAGGGCAGTATTTTCTGAAATGCTTCTTGCTTCCACAGTTAAGACAAACTTCAGCACGTCTTTGATTGTCACTCGTCCTGCCTTTGTCGTTGTTTCCTCCGTGATTCTTGCTATCATCTTGACCTTTATTCCCACTTTCAATACCTTGTCTACAAGTCTCCTTGGGATGTCCCCTCTTACCACAGTTATCACATTTTCCATATTTACATCGCTCGACGTGATAGCGTAGATAATTGTCACATTTAGGTAGGATACCCATGTAGTCTTTTCCCTTCTTGGCTTTCTTCTCGTTACTCCCCCGAGTAACCACCTTGAGATTTACGAGCTTTCTCTTGTTATCCCCATGTGACTCTATAGGAGTCTCCTCTCTCTCTTTCGTAGTGGAAAATTCTCCTCGTCTAACTGCTTCTTCCGTGAGCGCCACGCTTTTGTTGATAGCCTCGGTGATTGTTGAAGGTTTAGATGTTGTTACCAGACTTAGAATCTGAGGTGCCAATCCCCCTATGAAACGTTCAATTCTCCTAAACTCTGGCCCTACTAGGAGTGTAGCAACTTGTGATAAATCGTTAAATCTCTGCACATACTCATCTATCTTTGGTCCCTCCATTTTCAAGTTCCACAATTCAGTCTCCAACTTCTAGACTTCTGCCCTAGAGCAATATCTTTTATGCATCAGTTCCTTCAGCTCATCCCACGTCAAAGCATTCGCAGCGGTCTCGCCCATTGTCTGAACTTGAAGGTTCCACCATGACAGAGCCTCATCTACCAATAGTCCAGCTATATACGTGACCTGATGTTCAGGGTCACATTTGCTCAATTGTAAAGCAGAATCCGTCTTTTCAACCCAGCGCACGAAGGCTAAGGCACCCCCAGTGCCGTCGAACTCTCGAGGTTTGTGGTCCAAGAACTGCTTGTAGGTGCAGCCCTTGCTGTGTTCAGAGTGAAGGGCCTCGAGTTGTGCGATGACTTGCGAGATGCGTTCTGGTAGTCGTGCCGTCGATGTGGGTGGAGGGTTGTTGGTATCGACGTTCCCCCGCATTGACATCTTCTGAAAAGAAGATTGGTTAGGTCAGGTCTTATTTGCTTAGTGAGTGCATTTGGTCGTTTAGTGGTCATAAGTACTAACACATAACAGGTTATTATACCAACCAATCGAGTAATAGTATAATCACAGTATAACCAAGTAATTTGGTGATTAAGTTTAATGTGAGCATAGCAAGTAAGCACGTAGTATTATAATTATAGCACCCACACATAGATCAATAACGTGCTTAGCAAAGACCTAGCGACTGAGTTTTCATTGGTTATTGGCCACAAACCGTTGTCGCATGTTTGATGATTGGCTCTCATTATCCTCCGACCGCAATTGCATTGTCTTACAAAGTGTATTATATCAAAAGGGACACAGGGTCACCCTACCCTTGCCCAACAAACATATCAAAATTAAGTAGTCAGATGTAGCCTTCAAAAGTCTCCACAATCTCGGCTTATCATAGATGTCCTTACCCAAGTGTAATGCAATCCGCATAATCCAGAAACCAACTATACTGGTGACTGAGGTGGAGGAGGAAAGAAAAGTGACTGCTAGCATGCGTAAACTCCTCCTCGAGCTTGTATATATATCGAAGTAGTTAACTAATCTGCCGCCCGATAGTAAAGAAATAAGTATCAGAATCCTGGGAGCGGTGTAATAGCAACGGTCGAGAGCGCAAACGGAATCTTGATGTATGTAGCGAATCAAAGTATGCTGGCAATAGACAGGGTGGAGGACGTGGTGTCTTACATAAACTTTTCTGACAAAATGCTGTCTTGTGATGTAGACACTTAAATCATGTTTTCGGATATGTAATGTTTTGCATTTGAAGTTACCAATTATGGTGTCAGCTCAATCTCCAACATTCTGCGACTCATGTCCTCATACTGTAGTTGGTGTTACTGGAGCAACTCATCTCGTGTGTGGCCTCCATAATGTAAGGGATGGTAAGGGTCCAAAGTTAGCATAGTGTATTATAGGAACCATCAAATCGGCTCGTCCAGCGATGTAGAGGTGAAAGTAGTAGACGGTGCGGCCTGTAAGGTCGTAGAAAATGCTGCTGTAGCAAAAAGGATCATTACGTGGGTACTGACCTGGAGTACCTTTCCGGGGTGCAGGTATGTTTTGAAAGAAAGCGATAGGCATGTTGACGCAATGGGCGTTGGTCTTTATAGGTGCGACACCAGCGGTGCAGGTGTGGTAGAAGTGTCTCAACGAAATGGAAATTCAATAGGTGCAGGTACTGGGTCGAATATAAGGGATGCATAGTATGGTAAGTTAAAAGGAACATGGTCATGATCAAGTAGAGGTGAAAGTTCAGCAGGCGTAACGTCAAGCGGACACAAACGGTGTAGAAGCTAGCTCAGGAGCAGGCTCTGGGGCGTTTAACGGTGTGGTGTCTCGAGCAGGTGATAGAGCAGCAGCCATGTCATCGTCGTCTTGTGTCAGTAGTAGAATGTTGTAATCCAGCTGTTTTGTAAGGTTGCAGGTATCACAGACTCAAAGGAGTCTGAATGCATGCTAGAATCAGAGGATGGCTTCTTAACAGGGGTCCTAAGAAGTGAAGTTAGTAACAGTGTTCTCGTCTAATTTTCTGTCGTCATGGTCGTTGGCAGGAGGACCATCGATAAGCATGTCAACGTAGTCATATATTGTTTGTCGAGTAGCCAGCCTTCAGTAGGAATGTCTGCAGGAGGCGCATCATCGTGGATCGGAGCCATGGTGTGTCCATCATCGGGATGACCAGTGATGGAGTGGTCATAGATTGAAACAAGAGTGACAGAAAGATTCTTGTCAAAGAAGCCATCAGAAAGGGTAAAGTATCACCAGAATCTGGTAGCGCGGACTGTTGGGAGTCGTCCTCGCCCTTGGTCAGCATATCAGGATCACTCTCAGTGTCCGCCGTAAATATCTCTGGCGCAGATGCTGTCCCCTTATCCGTGGCGGTGGCCATAGGGTTATCAATGCCTGATAACTCGCCTTCTAAATAGTGCGACATGTATGTCGTACATAATAGTCATAGCATGTATATCCATAGAAATGATTAACAATTAGTGTATGCAAATACTCACCTCATATGCACGTATATCAATAATCAGCAATTAAGCGTGTAAGTAATAACAATGCAAGCATGTAATCATCCTAGTCTTCCCTAGACTATCCTCTTAGTCTCCCCGACTAAACTCCCTCAGTCTCCCCGACTGAACTCTCTTAGTCTCCCCGACTAAACTCTCTCAGTCTCCCCGACTGAACTCTCTTAGTCTCCCCGACTAAACTTTCTCAGTCTCCCCGACTGAACTCTCTTAGTCTCCCCGACTAAACTCTCTCAGTCTCCCCGACTGAACTCTCTTAGTCTCCCCGACTAAACTCTCTCAGTCTCCCCGACTGAACTCTCTTAGTCTCCCCGAATAAACTCTCTTAGTCTCCCCGACTGAATTATAATTCTTTGAAAAGTGTATTGTGCCCTTTTTGTTAAAAATGTTTGTGCCCTAGATCTGGACGTTTAGTGTATGCAATGTAAAAATGTTTTCGTGAGAGCCCTTAGTGATCATAGTCTAGACTCGAGAAGGAATCCTAGTTCGCTATGATCAAGGCTCTGATACCAAGCTGTCACACCCTAGCTTTGCGGAAGCGTGGGTTTATTGGTGTGACTTCTTCATATCATAGCAACAATCATAACAATGCTATATGATAAAAACATGAGATATTCATCCATTAATAAAGTTTAGAAAGATACCATATTATGCTTGTCTTAAAATAACTTCACAAAATAAGTTCCAACCTTGGCTTGATTTAACTGAGTTCATAAAAACTTAGCAAAAGACTTTAAAGAATACTAGGTTTAGAGATATGTAACCCGTCCAGGAAGAGGTTACACCTTCTAAACCCTACAACTCTGGATGACTTCTTTATTCAAACGCAGCTTGTAAAATATGCATACCGTGCCAGATCCATTAGTTTCCTGAAATACATGTAGTTTGAAAAATCAACATAAAGTTGAGCGAGTTCATGTGTAAGTGAGTATGTATAAACCTTTGTAATATGTCTGTATGTATGAAAATCCCTGGTATGTTGAAAATAAGGAAAAAGAGATCACCATTGGGTTGCAAAGCCAATGATATGTGTGAAGTGTTGTAGGAAGACTCAAACCTAGCGGATTTATGCGTCGGGAAAACTCATAGTCACCACCTGGCCCATTCAGCGGACTCAGGAGTGAGGGCTCGCTACACCCAAATAGATCTATCACCAATGTCCCTCGGTCCTACAATGAGGATTAATGGCCTCTAGTTTTCGCCTACCCACTCACATGATCTAAGTAGTAAACCTCCTTAAGCTAACCATACCATGTATAAAAGTATCCGTAATCATTGTAACATGTATTTCACCCCCGAAGTATAAAAACTGAAAACAGTTAAGAGAAAAGGGGGACGTGAACTCACTGAAGTGCGTATCCAGAAACGTCAATCTCCAACTCTATCTGCTGCGTGACGACCTACACGTACTAATTCCTATTAGACGGATGGTCGTGCCTTGGTTTAGGGTTTCACGTTTTGTTGGAGAAATAGTTAGGTAACTATTTCGTAATCACACTTCTTATTTATTTTATAAGTGTATTCCTTCCCAAGGATGGGGGTTTTAATACACGTTCGCTTTATAAACCGAAAATATACTTTTAAGTCTCACTTGAAAAATATATTTTATATCACTTGTCCAAAATATCTTTAATTCCCAAAATATACATATTTTTCCCAAAAATATTATATTTTACTATATATATTTTCCAAAATAGTACTTATCAAAATATACGCGTAAGAGTATTTTCCGAAATATACATAAGTCACGTTTTAAAGTTCGCGTTGTTATAACAATACCGGCGTAACTTAAATATTTATTTGCGATAGCGTTGGCATTATTTTGGAGTCGAAACTTCTCAGTATATTCCAGTTATATTATCTTTACCCTAAAAATAATATATACAGTTCACAAAATAATCACATAATCACACAAGCGTTTTATTATGAAATATATATTCTAAGTATATATTTAACAAGTTTTATTTACGAAAATCCACCTCCGACACTTGGTAATTTTTGTAATAAAAATCATGGCGAAGTTTATTTACGAAAATCCACCTCCGACACTTGGTAATTTTTGTAATATAAATATTTGTCCACGCTTACTAGCGTATCATTTTCTTTTAAAAAATTTAATCAACCAGTTATCAATCATCAATATACAATATTCCAATATCAAACTTGTCAAAAATAATTATAAATCGCAAACTCATGAACTTGTAAGTTGTGTAAAAATATGTAGCAACCTTTTAACATTTTTAGTGGATCTCGTCATCTTTAAAAATAAAATTAGTTCCTTGGAAACTTTATTTTTAAAGAATGTGTAATTTTACAACTTCTAGTCAAAAATTACGAAAATGTTTCTTTGTTAAACCTTCTTGTTACACAAGTGTTTACACATTTGTTTAGTTACTAAAATACCTTTAGTTTATGAAAGATCCGGCTTTTAAACAAGACTTGTAATTTTACAACTACTAGTTCATGTTCCATGAACATGATCTAGCATGGTTAGATGATGATCTATCCCACCACTAGCATCAAACAACATAAAATAATCACAACTAAACAAGTTTCATAAGATTTACACCACTAGTTATTCTTTAACCAACTTATTTATCATTCTTTCAAGACTTTTAGTTATGATCTTTTGTGTTTTTGATTTTTAACCGTTAAATCTCTTATTAACCACTTTAAACAAGATCAAAAGGATGTTTAGAAGTACTTACTACTAGCTCGAGGCTAGGGAAGAATCAAAGCGAAAACAAGGTGGATAAAAGAAATCTAGAGAGGTTCTTGAGCTTCCGAGTGCACCGGGCCTCCTTGTATGATCTCTAGCACACTTGTATGTGAGTAAAATGACTAGACAAGATTTGAATGATGGGTGTGTAATGGTGATGGTGTTCGGCCGAAGGTGAGCAAGAGAGGAGAAGAGAGAGCAACTTTGAGTGGGTGTTTGATGAAATGAAGCTCTTAACCTTGGTGTCTACTTATAATCTAGTTTAGGGCTTTAACCACCATGTAAAATGTTACCTTGATACTAAACATCAACCATTAAAATAATCAAGAAAAAGGGTGTGGGTCACCCCATGGGGAACCGATCGGATTAGGGGGGGTATGGTTGGATTTTGATGATATAGTTAAGTGTCTAGTTAGTTTAGTTAGGAGTTTAAATAGGTTATTAGTGTGTTATGTAATATAACGGGTGTTAGGGTGTTCGGGGACCCTAACTAGCTCAGAAAAGTGTAAACAATGTCATTGACAATATTTTTATCTTCCGGGTAAAGTCCGGTTGTTCGGTTGGATATTAATCCGTTAAAGTGCCAAATAAGTATTTAAAGTGTCTTTTATAGTGTTTTTAGTGACACAATAAATTCCCAACACTTTGGAAAGTGTCTAGGACTATTTTACCAAGTTTTTGCACTTTACTAATTATGTTAAATGCTGAATTTTGTGATAAAGTGCAGAATTTTGTAATTATCACATGTTTTAGGCACATCCGGTCACTATAACTATCACCTAGTGACGCAGTTCTACAATCCTTACCTCCCTACACTCCCTACTAGTGTAGTAATCTATTCCCGGCTCATACTGGCCTCAGAGACAATATATGTCTAGTGCTGGCAAATGTCAGCATGTTTACGGGGTTATCCGTATAGTGTGCTCACTGTGCTTTTGTGCATCAAGGTTATCACTAATGTTTGTGAGAAATAAATGGAGTGACAGTGATAAAGTATGATGCATGAATATGTATGTACCAGAAATCAAGAAGCAGTTTAACCACAATTGTAAGCAAGCACAGTAATTAAGCATTAATTAAATATTAATTAATTGTACGGATACCTGGTTTTGTGAGGGTTGTCACAAAAACAGCTATTTCATTTGAAGCTGATTTCGCACCAAAGGTTATTTCGTATGAAAGTCTATTTCGCGTGAAAAAACATACTGATTTCGCTTGGAAAGTTGATTTCGCTTGAAAGAGGATTGATTTCGTTTGAAACTTGATTCCGTGTGAAAATTGATTTCGTGTGAGGAGGGTATTTCGTTTAAAACTGACAGTTTGTGAACTTTTGAAAACTAAATCATGGAGAATGAGTTTTATAATGCCTTTGCTAGTCCGATGACTATTGCTCAGAATACATTATTTGAAAATGAGACGGGAACAACGCAAAAACCACCTAAGCTTATGGACATTGATGAGTTTAGTGGATGGGCCGAACGTTTTGCTAACTGGGTTGAAGCATATCACTTAGATGCATGGGAACATACTGAATTTCAATATGCTAGACCAGTCGGGAATAATGATGTGAAAATACCAATTAGAGAATTGAGTGCTGAGGAGAAAAAGAAATACAAAGATGAGAAAATGATGGTTAGTTTGTTGCAGCAAGCGATTAAAGAAGACATCTTGATCTTACTTCAACATAATGGAAGTGCATTTTCAATTTGGAAAGAGTTAGAATCAAAGTTCATGGGAAGTACCGATATGCTCAAGAACAAAAAGTCGCTTTTGAAAAAAGAGTTTGATCTATTTCGTGGTTTGAGAACGGAGAACACCAAGCAGATTATCGAAAGATATTGCAACTTGGTGAAAAACATGAACAGATTGGGCATCAACAAAGATAAAGATGAGTTGATTGAGAAGCTGGCTGATGCGTTGCCACATGATGTTTGGGGGACGTATCTTATGATGTTGAAGAATAAAACAGATTTTAACAATATCACGCTAAGCGAGTTTATTAAACATCTTGAAGCTCAAGAGATGGAACAAAGGAAAATTGCTAGAATGAAGAACTATGATGGAGAACATATTGGGTTGTATTACAAATGTGGTGTTAGTGAGAAGACCAACATTTCACCAACGATTGAAACGGCCTTCAATGCAAAAAGTTCTTCTAAGAGTTCATTTCAGGGATCAAGCAGCAAACAGGATTTACTTCATTTCCATCATTTGATCCACATTTTACAGCAACAAAGAATGGCAAAGTACTTCAATGCAACATTGCATTAAATCTGGAAAATGATCAAAACTATTCAGAGGAAATAGCTAAAAGCCATATGTCTTTGTTGGTGATTGTACTTGAATCTTATGGTAGTTTAGTTGCAGGGAGAATCGGGAATCCAATGTTTACAAAAGAGGATTACGATCAAGTAGATGCTGAGGAGATGGAGTTGATGGATATAAAGTGGTGCTATGGAGTGTGTTGAGAAGAGCCGAAAAATTTAAACAAATTACGGGAAGAGATGATTTTCGTGATGCGAATGTTTCTACTTTAGGATTTGATAAATCTAAAGTCACTTGTTTTCGTTGCAGGGAAAAGGGGCATTTCAATAGAAAGTGCACAAATCGCGAAGCAAGCGGAGCTCAAAATCCTTTCGGAAACAACGACTACTATCGAAAGGCGATTTATCATCAAGTTGCTCAACAGCCATATCAACAACAACAGCCACAAACCGCTCATGCTAGGAAAGAAATTGAAAGTTCAAAGAAAGCTTGTTTTGGTAATCAAGATGATGGAAGTTCATCAAAAGGATTCAATTGGGATAAATACATTTCAAATGATAGTAAAGCATGTATGGTAGATCAAGAGGATGAAAAATTGACCGAATGTTTCAGCTGGGATGATTATTGTCCAGACAAAGAATTTCTGGCTAAAGGTTTTGTTGCTCGGGTTGTTAATGATTATACTGATGACTATTGGGCAGAAAAAATCAGAAAACATTTAAATGCTGAAGCTGAGAAAAAGAAGAAATATGAAGAAGAAGAGCAAATGAGACAAGCTGAAGCTGAGAAAAAGAAAAAGGTTGAAGAAGAAATTGAAGTGAGAAAAGTCAAAGAAGTTCCAGCATTTGAAATTAAAACAGATGCTGATGCAGTCAAGATTTCTGAGAAGTGTATGAACTGTGAGTCTCTGATAAAGCAAAACAATGAATTGTTACACAACATAAAAAGGCTGAAAGAATCATATGATGTCTTGAACAAAGCCATGAATCAATACAACGAGACAAGCAGTGAACAAGCCACATCAATGAAGACACTTAAAGGAGCATACATGAGACAGCTTGATAATGTTAACTATTACACTGAAAAGTGTGCTGAGCTTGAGTTAAAACTGGAAACTCAGAGAATAGAAACCGAGAGAGTAAACAGATTATTAAAAAGTTACTCATGTTCTACTTTTGTGGTTGACAGGATTTACCCCATAGTAGAAGAAATGAATACTTTTGAAGAAGAAAAATCTGAAGAGAAGAAGTCTGAAACAAAAGAAGATGATGAAGTGAAGATTTCTGGTAAGAAACCAAGTGTTGTCTATAACAAATGTCCACCCCCGGTAGAAAATGGATATTCTCCTCGAAATCCAAATTCGGAAAGAGTCAAAAAGGCAACAAACTTACAGTGGGAGTCTGGATCTTCAGATAATTTGCCAGAAAATATTGATGTCACGTTCACATCGTCTGACACTGATCATGAGTCCGAGTTAATAAAGAAAGTGGTCGATCAGGTGTTGGATAAGGATGAAACGGAGGAATCCAAGTCTGAGTCAAAGTCTGAGTCCAACACGTCAAAGTCAACAGTCAAAAAGGACAAACGGGTTTATGATAAAGAATTTTTGTTATCAAAATCTAATTTGAATGACGAACCGATCAAAGTAGCATATACTTTGAAAGATTCTGACAAATTATATTCTAATGAGGTTTTTCCAATAAGAGGTGTTAAAACTGAAATGATCAAAAAGGTTTTTAAACTAACAGAAATTAATATTTCTGAAATAAAAGATGTAAATCTTTCTGGAAAATCTAAACCTTACACTTCAAGAGTTCAACAACGTTTAAACAAGAAAAAGGGTTACAGTTCTGGTTCAGGTTATCAAAAGAAACCAAACCATAACAATAATTTCAAAAAGAAAGGACTTGGTTTTATTCCACCAAAAAATCATAAAAATGAGAAAAGTTATAAACCAAAAACTGTTTTTGTTTCAGGAAAATCATCAGAAGAAGAAAAAGAGCAACTATTCAGAAAGCAATCCAACAAAGAATTCCTTGCCAAGAAGCAAGAAGAAATGAAGAAAAACATTGCTCAGAAGAAGATAGAGATAAGAACCTGTTTCCAATGTAAAACGGTTGGTCACATTGCCAGGAATTGTCCAAAGGCAATCAAATCAAAACAGGGAGTCTCTGAAAAATTCAAAGAAAAAATTATTGAGAAAACCGAATCACCAACGAACAGATTTAAAGTTTTTGAAAATTCAACTTTTGAGGTTGTTGAATGTTCGAAAGATGTTTACAAAAGAAAGGAGAAACTTAACAATCAAAAATGGGTTGTTAAGAATTCAAGTGATAATTCTGGTGATGAATCTGATTCCACAAAATCAGAGGAGTCAAAAGTTGTTATAAAAGAAGAAAAGTCAGTTCTGCCTTTGGATGATGTAAATTTTCCACCATTGCGGGCTGAAAATTTGAAATCTAAAATTGGTAAAGTTGAAATTTCAAATCAATTCTTTCCTAAAAAGAAAGAATTTGATATTAAAAAGGCTTTTAACCCCACAGAGCAAAACATTTTTGAAAAAATGATTGACGGAAAGGTCAAGGGGGTTAAAGAATTTTATGAGAAGAAAACAAAGAAACCGAGTGTTGACAACTCGGAATCTCCCAAGGATCATCAGGCTTGGGAGAAACTCTCTAACTGAAAAAACCTGACTTGCCGGAGCTCCCAAGTTGGTAATCGCGGAGCATGAATCGGCATCATTCTTGAAAATTTGTTTTTGAAAATTGAATTTTTTTTCACTAGTATGACTTGCCGGAACTCCCAGGTTGGTAAGTGTGGAGTAGGGATCGGTATCTTGAGATTTCAACCTACAAGTGGGAATTGTTGGTAAGCAAACCGACAAATGGTTGAAAGAGAGGTTTTATCTACAAGTGGTTAATCAAGGTCATTAAGTTGAACTTGATTTAACTTTCTTTCAATTGATTGGAAAACAAAGTGATGATCACATCCCCATTTTTACAAGTGGTAAAATCGACAAATCTTATTTTCCGGAAAAACCATTTTGATTAAAACAAACTTAAGTGTTTTGAAATCATAATGGGAAAATAGTTTATTGTGAGGGGGAGTTCTGATTGTTTATGCCAAGTGAATGGCGAATTAAAGTGATTCGATAACAGTTGTCACTTTATTTGTATAGTTTGTTTTCAAATTTTTCTTTAAAAAGGTTTTGAATTTTAGGGGGAGTAAGAATTTTCAGAAAATCCAAAAACATTTGAAAATTTGAAAAAGCCAAAAACAGGATAAAAAATGAGTTTTGTTGTGAAAAAGAGGAAATGATAGTACATCAGTGGACAATCACAGCATGCTAAAGAATTGGAAAGTTAATATGTGATAAACGGTCTCACTGATGATGTGCCAGTAGGTTTTTACACATTTAGTAGATTGTGTTGAGATATAAACCTAAATTTCAAACTTACTTATATCATGGGGAACATCTCTTGGATATATGGGTAACCCCCGAAATCTTGTTTGAAAGGTCCCTCTTTCTGAGATACTAGGTCTTTATACTTAGTGATATCTGGGGTATTATCCCGGGACTTCTGATTTTGAGGAAGCAATGGCCTAGTCCCCGTATAATACTTTCTGCTTGCTTGAATTATAGCACAACCCTCAGCATACAAATGATGAAACATTGAAAAATGCTAATCAGGTGCTGTTGAAAAAAAGATTCTCTAAAGGGAACACACCAAAAGTCGAAGCCATCATCTCTCTGATTTTGGGGAAGTAATAGCATGAGCTCTCATGGCCCTCGCATTTAACCCTTTACAGATATCATCTAGGTATACTCACATGTAAGACTGAATATTGGGATCTGGATACGGGAGTATATTCTGAGATGGGACACGCGAATAAGTTTAAAGTTCTTAAAACACTAATCTCATATCTCGAAACAGTTGAATTTTGTGTAAAAATTTAAGAGGATCAGTATACTGACAATCTACGTGAATCGTTTAGAACTTAAAATGTTTAAAAAGCTTAACGGTGTTGGTGATTTGTTTCAGAAACTGATATGATCCTCTTACACAAACTCACAAAAATATTGTATGTAAATATTTCTTTACTGCATTTCGTTAAAATCAAAATTGCAAAAAGATTTTCAGTGTGTTTTAGTATAAATTTTTTGAAAAATCCAAAAAGATTTTTGACAACTGATGTTGAAGAGCTAATTTTCAAAATTCAAAGTGCTAAACATGATGAACAAGTTTGGGAGAGTGTTTTTTAAATGAAGAATGTTTGCCTACAAGTGGTCATCAGAAGCTTTTAAATGATAAATCATTCTGGAAAAATATCTGCAAATGATATCATTTTATAAAAATCTTAAATTTGTGAAACTTATGTTTGAGGTAGAGATAGTGTAGGAACGAAGTTTGAGAAAAGCCAGGTTTTAATCATAGAACCTGTGAAAGTGTGAGCCAAGTCAAGATCTTGGATCAAGAATTCCAGACTGCGATCCCAGCTTAGCGAAAGGGGAAGTCTGATGACATCAAGAGGGAGTCTGAAGATGGAAGCTGCTGATGCTGATGTTCTTAAGGAATCAAGAGACCTGATCAAGAGGAGTATAGAGTCAGGTTGCGTTTCTGGAAGAAAGAGAAAGGGATTGATTGAGGATGCTTACAATGGAGAATCTTTGGAGAGATTGAGAAGACTGATAAAGGCTGAAGGTTTGACAACCGAAGACTCGAGACCGAAGACTTCGTCAACATCCGAGGGGGAGTCTGTTGGTGCATACGTCTGTCGACTTCATCTTGTATCGAGTCTTGTATGAGATAAGATAGTTCAGGGCACGCAAAATGAGAAATGTGGGTGTGAAGGTATTTCGCACGAAATAGCACAGAGCTATTTCGTACGAAATCAAGGGTATTTCACACGGAATTGTGATTTCGTGTGAGCTTGGTTTCGTTTGAGTGATTTCGTGCGAAATCACTATTTCGCATGAACCATTTCATGCGAAATCACCTTCCCTATAAATACCTGTCATGCCAATTCATTTGTAACGTTTCTGATTCCGGTAGAGAAGCTCTGCCGAAGTGTCTACAACATTGTAATCGATCTGATATCACTCAAAAGACAGTTTATAGTGATTTCTCATGCAATTCAGCTGAAATAACACTGATACATCTGTTTCCGCCTTTTGTATTGGTGAAGATCTCTTCTGATCGACTCGTTTGGGTCCCAAAACGATCCTACAATGTATGCTTTGATCAGAATTATGCATTAGAGGCTTGTATCATGTGCTTGAATGGTGTGATACTTATGTGTATTTAATGATTTGCTTTAGTATGATTGAGAGGCGAATATGTGCTAAATGTGAATCATACGAGCCTATTAGTAAAGGATATGTTGAAATTATGTTATATTGTTACCTTGAATGAAATTTGCTATTTGTAGAATCATGAAGCATTAGCATGTGAAAGTACGTGTATGTGAATGTATATGTGTATTGTTTAGAGGATCACGTAAATTGTATATGTCATAAAATACGAGTATGAAATGCGTAGGATATTAATATTATGGCCTACCATATTTAGATAAATTACGTGTTATGCTTGATGATAGTTTAGTTGTATGGATTTGAAATGAGATAACTATTAATAAATGTCTCATTTATACGAAATTTGACTAACGAAAGTCAATTAACGTAAGAATAGAAAGAAAGTGAACAATTGTATATATGCTCACATAAGCTAATAATATTACGAACGTAACGATATGTAAGGATGGAAATCTTGTCAATTGACTTGAGCATGGATGGCAAACAGGTTAAGAGGAAGCAATGAGGCAAGCATGAACATGGACGCTAAAGGAAGGTGATTTCGCAATCACTTCGAATTTATTTACATGAAGATGTATACGTGTTTGAATATTCGAAATCAAGTGGAACGTATAAAGAAATGAGAAATGTTAAGGTACGTTTTGTCGAAATGGTTGGCATAATGTTAAACCGGTAAGACCTTGTTATAGGGGTAAACCGGTCATAAATTTTTGTTGAGAAGTTTTAAGATGGAAATGAGAACTTGGTAATGTTAATGAAAGGTATGGAAAGAATATTAGTTAAGATGTTAGCTAAAGACGTTTTCTAAGTATGTTCGAATTGAAAGTAAGTACAACGCATACTACAATACTATATACAAAAAGTACTAAGTGGTGGTTGATTTTAAAAGGTTAAATTGTAGAAGTCAGTAAATAATAATTATTTACAAATTTTGGAAGTATTACGTAAGAAATGCAATGTGTAATGTAGGATACTCATTAGTAACGGATCTGTGAGAGAATGTTGGTGAATTAACACCAAATACAATGAATGAACAAATGAAAATGGTATATTAAGGGATGGTCATGTATTGACCCGTTGAGTACGGGTCAAACGAGTAGGAATGATACATTAGGGAACAGTCATGTATTGACCCGTTGTGAACGGGTCAAATGAACTAATGTGAATTTAGAAAGGATTAGTATGTAAACAAGATGAGTTGATAAGCGCCATACTTGAAGGAATTTGAATGAAATATGCTAATCCTAAATTTTATAGATGAATGAGGTAGAACGCTCGATGTGATAAAGCTGGTAGTGTTGAGAAAGGATGTGAATGAGCGGAAGTTCATCACACGGATGAATGAGGTTAATCCGGTTATGGTGAGAACTCATGAAGGAGCGGGACGATCCGGGCCGCGGATCATTGGTCTATGTAATGAAATCAAGGTTAGTAAAATGTTTAGTTCTTGATTGATAAGTAAGAATCTGTAGATTGATTTGTACGTGTGAACCCCCAATGAGTGCAGAAAATATGCAAGAACTCCGAACCTTCGGAGAAGAGATTTTAGAAAATAGTGAGAGGATGAGGCAGGTAGGAGAATGACTCGTCTGGAAGTATGACGAGCGTAATATGGAGTTCTGGATGAACCCATATCAGTGATGGTGATAGTGGAAAATAATAATAATATAATAATATGCAATATGTGTGTATGTTTGAAAAAATATATATATATATATATATATATATATAGCTGCAGATGCCTACTAGTAGTGTAATTTCAATTTCAGTCGTATTGTAATTTTAAATTCCAGTTCTGGTTTGTATTAGATGCATAATATATAAGAAAGAGTAAGTCGCAATGTTCGACGTTTTTGATCAATATGCGTGTTGTGTGATTGGTTATATTAAATGTTATCTTGCGATATTAATACGTGGTAAATGTTTAAAATTTAGATGGACAACGAAGTGAACCAGGAAAACCAGAACAATGAAAACCAGAATGACAATAACCCGAATAACGATAATCTGAACAACAATAACAATGGAAACCCAGTGGATAACAGTGCCATTCAACACATAGTGGCACAAAGGATAATAGATGCGATGCCATATATTATCAAAACAGTTAGGGAAGTGGATAATAAAAGTAACCATAGCAGTAAACGACCAACTGAACCTGAACACAGCGTAAACAATGGACCCATACTTCAAGTGCCCATTCCGAAAAGAAGAAGGACCATGTCTTATGGTTGTTCTTACAAGGAATTATGGTCTTGTAAATCAATGGAATTCTCGGGCAATGAAGGGGCCGTTGCAGCTCTACGCTGGATAGAAAATACTGAGGCAGTTTTAAAAATAAGCAAGTGCGCGGAAGAATATAAGATAATGTTTGCCTCCAATCTGTTTAAGAATTCAGCATTGGAATGGTGGAACACTATCCTCCAGTCTAGGGGAAGTGACATGGTTTATAATATGGAATGGGAGGAATTTAAGAACATGGTAGAAAGAAAATTCTGCCCTCCCAATGAAAAAGAACAGATAGCAAATAAGTTCTTAAATCTTAGGATGACTGGAGTGGATAGTAAGGGTTACACTACATTATTCTTTGAATATGCTAGAATAGTGCCAACCCTTGCATCACCTGAACCAGTATTAATCTCCCGTTACATCTGGGGATTAATCAGTTAGATTAGGCATGTAGTCAAGGCAGCTAGACCTCAAACCATAGAAGAAGCTGTAGAATTAGCAAACACCTTGACTGATGAATTAGTACGTACACGAGAAGAAGATCAGAGAAGGAACCTAGCTCAAAGGCTTACCCAGGAATTCCGCTACGGTAATACCAACCGTGCAAGGCCTGTAAGAAAAAACATTCAGGAAAATGCTCTACCTACTACAATTTCTGCAAGATACCGGGACACAAGGAAAAAGACTGTAGGAGGAAACCGAACAATGGAATGTGCTTCAACTGTGGAGAAAAATGTCACATCAAGCCAAACTGTCCGAAACTAGTTCCAGCCATGGGCAACAAGAACACTAAAAATGCTAGAGCATTTGTTCTGACTGCAGATGAAGCCAAGATGATTCCGGACGTGATAGCCGGTATGTTTTTAGTTAATGATGTTTTTGCTAAAGTATTATTTGACTCTAGTGCAAACCAAAGTTTTATTAATACTTCATTTTGCAAACTTCTCAATCAACCATTAACTAAACTCCCACAAGAATGTCTCGTAGAGACAGCAAATAGGGAAACCGTTAGAATTTCTGAAATCTTGCAGGGAGCAAGAATAGAATTTTTAAATCGAAAGTTTATTGCAAACCTTTACCCTATGAATTTGGCAGGATTTGATGTTGTATTAGGAATGGATTGGTTAATAGCCAATAAAGCCAGTATTTTATGTGATCAAAATTCAATCCAAGTAAATTCACCAAAGGGTGGAAAGATCACAATTAAAGGAGATAAACCATCTAGATCCACGAAATTCATCACTGTGATGAAAACAACAAGTTATATAAGAAAAGGATCATTAGTGTATTTGATTTCCATAATCATTAACACTAAAGGAAAAGAACTAAAAGATATTCCAGTAGTGTCTCAGTTTTCAGATGTATTTCCGGAATAATTACCAGGACTACCGCCAGACAGAGAAGTTGAATTTAGAATTCACCTGCTACCAGGGACAGCACCAATCGCCAAAGCACCTTATCGTTTGGCACCCGCAAAAATGCAGGAACTGAAAAAATAGTTAGACGAACTGTTGGAGAAAGGATTCATACAGCCAAGTGCATCGCCATGGGGAGCGCCAATCTTATTCGTCAGGAAGAAAGACGGATCAATGCGTATGTGCATTGACTACCGTGAGTTGAACAAGGTCACGATTAAGAATCAGTACCCATTACCCAGGATCGATGATCTGTTCGACCAATTGCAAGGAGCTCAATTTTTCTCTAACATCAATTTACGCTCAGGATATCATCAATTAAAGGTACAGGAAGAGGACATTCCTAAGACCGCGTTTATGGACATGTTGAACCGAATATGTAAGCCATATTTGGGTAAATTCATAATTGTCTTTATAGATGATATTCTCATTTACTCTAAGAGTAAAGAGGAATACGCAAAGCATTTGCACGCACTTCAAAGTTTATTAAGGAAAGAAAAGTTTTATGCTAAGTTTTCAAAGTACGAGTTTTGGTTAGAATAGGTACAGTTTCTTGGACATTTAGTTGATCATGAAGGAATTCATGTGGATCCCACTAAGATCGAGGTGATTACTGAATGGAAAACCCCTGAGTCACCAACCGAGGTTAGAAGTTTCTTAGGATTGGTCGGATATTATAGAAGATTTATTCGAGATTTTTCTAGAATAGACATTCCCTTAACTAAGCTAACCTGTAAATCCATTAAGTTTGAATGGGGACCAAAACAGGAAGAAGCCTTTAGAATTCTTAAGCAAAGATTAACCAATGCACCCATACTAGCGTTACCAGAAGGAACTGCAGACTTCATAGTCTATTGTGACGTTTCTAAGTTAGGTTATGGATGTGTGTTGATGCAACGCCAAAAGTTTATAGCTTATGCATCTCGACAACTTAAGAATCACGAAGAGAATTATTCAACTCATGATTTGGAATTAGGAGCCATAATTTTTGCTCTAAAGAATTGGAGACATTACCTTTACGGTAGTAAGTTTACCATTTTTACGGATCATAAGAGTTTAAGGTATGTTTTTGGGAAAAAGGAGTTGAATATGAGACAAAGACGTTGGATGGAGATACTTAGTGATTATGATTGTAATATCCAGTATCATGCAGGAAAGGCAAATGTAGTGGCTGATGCTTTAAGTCGAAAGTATCATCAAAAGCCAAAAAGTGTACGTTCTCTTAAATTAAATCTACAAGTAGATTTAAATGAGCAAATTAGAAAAGCACAAGAATCAGTAATCAAGGATGATACTGAAAATCTGAAAGGAATGATTAAGGAATTAGAACAATGAACAGATGAAATTTGGAGATTCAATAAGAAAAGAATGTGGATACCTAAATTAGGAAACATACGCCACCATATCTTAGAAGAAGCCCATAAGTCTAAATATACGATGCATCCTGGAAGTGATAAGATGTATCAGGACTTAAGAAAGAATTTTTGGTGGATAGGAATGAAGAAGGACATAGCAGCTTATGTTTCTAAGTGTTTAACCTGTTCACAAGTTAAAGCTGAACATCAGAAACCCTCAGGTTTGTTGCAACAATTAGAGATGCCAGTATGGAAATGGGAATTGAAAACAATGGATTTTGTTACCAAATTACCAAAAATAAGGAAAGGTAATGATACAATCTGGATGATTGTAGACAGACTAACTAAGTCAGCTCATTTTCTACCAATGAAGGAGACTTTCAGTATGGAATAATTAGCTAAATTATATGTAAATGAAATAGTTTCATTACATGGAATTCCTTTATCAATTGTTTCTGACAGAGATAGCCGTTTTACCTCTCATTTTTGGACAAGTTTCCAAAAAGCCATGGGAACCAAGTTAAATCTAAGCACAGCCTACCATCCTCAAACGGACGGACAAAGCGAAAGGACAATTCAGAAAATGGAGGATATGCTTAGAGCTTGTGTAATTGATTTCGGGGGTAATTGGGACGATCACTTACCATTAATAGAATTCTCTTATAATAACAGCTATCACACAAGTATCAATGCTGCACCATTCGAAGCACTTTATGGACAAAAGTGCCGCACGCCAGTCTGTTGGGCAGAGATTGGAGAAAAGCAACTATCCGGACCTGAGATAGCACAAGAGACAACCGACAAAATCATTCAAGTCAAGGAACGACTGAAAGCAGCACGAGATCGACAAAAGAGTTATGCTGATAACAGGCGAAAATCGTTGGAATTTCAGATAGGTGATAAAGTGTTATTGAAGGTCTCTCCTTGGAAATGAGTAGTAAGATTCATCAAATGGGGAAAGCTAAGCCCCATGTATGTTGGACCTTTTGAGATCATTAGAAGAATAGGACTTGTAGCCTATCAGCTACAACTGCCAGAGGAAATGGCAGGAATACATGATGTATTTCATGAATCTAATCTCAAGAAATGCTTAGCTGATGAATCACTGGTAGTACCTCTTAAGGATATGGAGGTAAATGAGCAGTTAAAATTTGTAGAAAAACCTCTACAAATTGAAGACAGGAAAGTCAAGAACCTCAAACACAAGAGATTAGTTCTGGTCAAAGTAAAATGGGACTCCAAAAGAGGATCAGAATACACATGGGAGCTTGAATCAGAGGTGCAAAGGAAATATCCACACTTGTTCTAGTAGACCTCGAGGACGAGCTCTAAAACAAGGTGGGGAGGATATAACAACCCTCCAAAATATTCCGACACCCTAAAAATAATTAAAATACACCCCATATACGAAGACGGGCCCCGAATACCCTTATTTTTATTAAAATTAAATAAAAACAAATTTTAAGGGGTTGTCGCGGGGCGCGAAGACCCCTTAGGAGTCTTACGCGGGTAGCGACAGATGGGAGATCAGGCCGCACACTAGAGCGCCACGTGGCATAACGCGTGTGAAGGCTAGAACGATGACTGGACCAGGCTAGGGCCTACCCAGCCTAGCTCGCGGGCCGCGTAGCCCATGGCTACATCTTACGCGTGGCGCGACAAAGCCCAGATCAGACCCTATATATAGAAGGCATCGGTTGTTCAGTCGAATTCGTCCCAAATCTCTTTCTCTCTCAAAATTTCTGTGTAGTAGGCATAATCTCCGGGTATAATACCCCCTAAATAACGACGTTCTACCTCGTTGTAAGTATTATAACCCGGTTACGTATTAGATACGCTGCCCGATTGATCCAGGGTTCCGTAACAGCTGTCGTGGTTCTGCCCGACGTAGTCGTTGGAATGTCGTCTCGGGGAGGGTATTACTAATGTAAATATTAAGGGTTATTATACTAACGCGTGTGCATTTGTGTCAATTATAGATAATCATTAGGAAACCCTTAAAGAAAACCTAAGACAGCAATGCGAGTAATCTCCTTTTTGCAAATTATTTTTACAAAACCTCACCTAAATTAAATTACATTAAACAGTGATTGAGTATTTGTATTCTACAATTATCGTCGGTATGTTGGGGGTTTTGTATACAAAATTTGATACTACCTTGCGAGGAGTAACATGACCACAAGTCGGGTTGACAGTACCGTAGGTGGTAATTAAGTAGATGGAAACAAATGTAATTGCATGACCGCCCTCAATACGGTACAATGGTTTTATTTAACTTGATTAAACTGGGATTCACTCACCAGTATTTCCCAATGACAAAATGTTTTTAAACGCGTTTCAGGTAACAAAATGTGAAAGCCAAATAGAAGCCAGCTGGACAGCACTGAAGGCTTGGAAAAGTGGCTATAAAGTTACCTAAAATAAAGAGATGATTTATTTAAATAAAATAGGGTTTATCCCTAGAAAAATGTGTGTACTTGAACTTGAGATTTTCCCATGTGTTTAATATTATAAAAGCGTGGTATTTTACTCTGATAAAATATTTCCTAACTACGGTCCTGATGTAAATTCCGCTGCCAAAATGACAAACCCAGATACCACCGAAACTGGCCGCGGCCGCCCGTTCCCAGGTTTGTTAGGGGACGGGGGTTGTGACAGAGGCGAACCGAACTGAACACAGTGGAGGATCAGGCGGTACTAGACGTAATGGGAATGGAGATTCATCTGGAGGAAACCCAACTCAAGGTAATCTTAAGCTAATTTTCTAAAACATGATGAAATTTATGAACGGTCTTTGTTTCATTGTTTCATTAATTGCTCACGTGTGAATTGGTTGGATCAATTCCAGGCTGCACCTTCAAGCAGTTTCTCGACTGCAAGCCACTGAATTATGACGGCACTGGAGGTGCAGTGGCTTTTGTGCACTGGACGGAGAAGACTGATTCCAAAATCAGCATGAGCAAGTGTACCGCGGACCAGCAAGTCACTTTTGTTACTGGGTTGTTCGTTGATGAAGCTTTGACTTGGTGGAATTTGCAAGTCCAGACTCTGGGAGATGATGTTGCGTATGGTATGACGTGGGATGAGTTGAAGGAAAGAATGTATTGCTCTTGTGCTGAACTCCAAAGGTTGGAGACTGAATTTTGGAATTTGTCCATGGATGGTGCGGACATTGTTGATTACACTCGAAGGTTCCATGATCTGTCAAGAGTGATCCCCTATCTGGTGACTCCCGGATTTAAGCGCATTGAGCGCTACATCTGGGGATTGGCTCCGGAATTTCACAGCATGGTAACTGTGGCAAAACTCACAATGATCACTCAGGATGTAACTCTGGCTGTCAGCCTTACTGAGGATGTTGTCCGTATGAAGAAGTTATCGTTGAAACCTACTGAGAAAACCGAGACGCATGCTGAAACACTCATTATGCATGGAGAGAAAAGAGACACGCCTCTGCGAATCATCAATTGTATGAAGATGCAGAAGTGCTTAAGAAAAGGATGCGTTGCATTCTTGGCGCACGTAGTAGATAAGAAGGCTGAGGGGCCAAAACTCCAAGACATTCCAGTGGTGAAGGAATTTCCTGATGTTTTTCCCAAAGATTTGCCAGGACTACCTCCGCAAAGACAAGTCGAATTTCATATTGACTTGGTTCCAGGCGACGCTCCTATAGCCAAGGCACCATATCGACTTGCGCCATCCGAGATGCAAGAATGGTCTACACAACTCTAGGAGTTTTTGGATAAAGGATTCATAAGGCCAAGCTTCTCGCCTTGGGGAGCTCCAATTCTGTTCGTAACGAAGAAGGATGGAACATTACGGATGTGTATTGATTATAGAGAATTGAATAAGCTCACTATCAAGAATCGGTATTGAAGAAACACTAGATAATTGACCGAAATCGAATTATCTAGGGGGTTTGGATCTGCATAAAGGGGGGTTGTTCTCTCTCGTTTGATTCGATGCAACTGACCTTCTTCTCTGGTAAACTCTGCAAAACAAAGCACTGTTAGCCTCATCAAGGGGAGAAGAGGGGTTCTCTCCTTGACCCGACTCCGGCGTGAGAATAAGTATGTGTTTATGAAGAAGAAAAGGTATTGACGAAGTGTGTGTAACTTGAAATTCATACCTGAATTGTTCTCATATTTATAGCCGAGAGTTTTGGGCGGGAAAAATCGTTGGTGAAATGATGACGGAAGATAATAACCCCGTAAGCGGTTACATTTCCTTCCGTTAAGCTTCTCGGTCCGACGTGAGTGCACACGGATCGTTGTTTAGATCTATGGCTGGGGGTTTACCACGTGGAAAGTGATCAAGTGGAGGTTTCTCGCCAATTTCATGCCATCATCGTGATTTCAGGGATGCCTGAGGTGATGACACGTGTCTAGACGGTTGAAACCGTTTAGTGGTGCACGATTGGGTCCGTCTAGAAGGTTATTACCATAATCCTGTGTGACTCTTTATCGTGTGGCACCAGTTGGGTAAATAATATCCAAGTATGGATATTATTAGGCGGAAGGGTTTAACTTAGGATTTTCATCCTTTGTTTATGGAGGAATGCGCAAGGATTTATGATTTCCTGTTGGCGCGCAAGTGTTGTCTGCTATCTGTCTCTTAAGCCTCCTTTGTAGGACCAGTGCGCGGCCGCGCAAGGTCAAAAAGAGGCTGAAAGACAAGGTTATGGTATGGTCCCAACTATTTATTATGAGGTTTTTGGGACCTTACCCCTTCAAGTCCCCCCAGTCTAGTGTTGCTCTTATGCACATAAGTGGAGCACTGGACTTATGAGAGAGAAATGTTTTTTGGCGGGAAAGTAGGGAATCTTTTGTGAGAAGATTTACTTTGCTTATTAAAACCTTTAGGGGAAGTTGTGATTTTTCCCTTTGTTGACCCTTTTGTAATCATGACCTGACGCTTGGTGACGTCAATTTGTAATAAAAAAATTAGTATTTGCGATACTTTTCTTCTTACCTTGGGATACGTATTGACGCTTGTCAGGCCTCATTTATGGGGATATGACCCTAGGTCCTGTAGCGCCGTTCAGAAGGGGCGTTTTTGACAGTTAATCATGGTGGTTAAGCTTTTTCCTTTTCCCGGAGTTTGGTTCCTCTATATATACATTTGAGGATTCTTATCTTCTTCCTTAATTTGGAAAATATGAAGGCGAAAAGTTCCTTTCGTACCCGGCGACTTTTAGATATCTTAAGGATCTACGAGGCTGCTGAGGGTCTCTTGCTCCTTGCTGATTCATCGCCATTAATGGCTGTCGGAGAAGAAAAACCGCTCGACCTCGTTTCTTCAATGGTTGTAAGTTCTGATCGTAAAGTTCACCGGCCAAAGGGCACTGTTGATAAAAAAATTGATGTGTTATCTGCTGAGGACTTAATAACCCGTTTTCCGATGATTCGGAAAGGTGGATGTCAACTGGTGTACCGTCACCGGAAGAACCATCGTGGTGATCAAGTGCCGGTTGTTGATGATGGTCCTGCTGCTGATTAGGTTAAGTTTGGGAAACAGTGTATTCCCTTTTTTTATGTTTGTAAATATGTTGGTCTTGCTACTGGGAAATTTTTGAAGATCACTGTCGTGATCTTTGTGAATGGTTGTTTGAAGTGTTATACTGCACTTGATGATATATGTATTTTTTGATGTACTGTTGTGCATGTAAGCTTTGGTTGCTTCAGTTTGTGTTTGGATTACAATATGTTGCATATGTTTAATTGCTTTGAATAGGTAGAGCGAATGAGAATGGTATTGTGCTCATGTGTGAACGTTTGTCTAAAAATGCGGGAGGTTGTGCCCTTTTTAGACTGTTCATGAGGCGTACAATGTTTACCATATTATTTTAGCGTAAACCAAAAGAATTATATGCAATTTGTAACAAACAGTAACATGTGTAGGAGTGATGCTTGCATTAATAGGGCGCAAGGCCAATAATACAAAGTGCAATAAAGAAATACATTGCCTGTATACTTTTATCTTTGTGGGATGGTTTGGCTTATATGTAACACATGCGCAGCTGCTGCGCGTTCCAGGTACGAGGAACTAGTGTCCCATCGATTCTTTTCAGTGTGTATGCCCCTTTGCCTAGGGCTTCATTAATGATGTATGGTCCTTCCCACTTTTGCGCTAGTTTGCCTGGTTTTTCAGCGTTGGAAGCCTCATTGTCACGCAAGACGAAGTCAACAGGAACGAAGGTACATACGTGTACACGCGCGTTGTAGTATTTTTCGAGTTTGGATTTGTACCTTGCCTCTGTGATGGCGGCGTTCTCGCGCCTTTCTTCGAGAAGGTCCAAATCCAGTCTTCGCTCTTGCTCATTGTTTTGCTTCTGCATAGCAATCATGCGCGGTGATGGGAGGCCGATCTCAGCTGGGATTACTGCCTCCGATCGATAGACAAGACTGAATGGGGTTTCCCCCGTACTGGTCTTTGGCATGGTACGATGAGCCCATAGGATGCTGGGGAGTTCATCGACCCATCCCCTGCGCGCTGTTCCGACGCGCGCTTTAATGCCGTCGACAATCTGTTTGTTGACACTCTCAACTTGGCCGTTTGCTTGTGGGTGTGCCACAGAGGCGAAATTGTGTTCGATCTTCATTTCTTTGAACCATTTCTGAAGATCTTCTGAGGCGAAGTTGGTGCCGTTGTCGGAGATAATGCGCAATGGTAATCCGAATCTGCAAATAATGTGTTCCCATATAAACTTGCGGATTACCATTGCTGTGGTTGAGGCCAAGGCCTTAGCTTCAACCCACTTCGTGAAGTAGTCGACTGCTACAATGATGAATTTTACTGCGCCGGGCGCGTCAGGGAATGGCCCCACAAGATCAATGCCCCATTGTTGGAAAGTCCAGGCAGACGTGACCGGTACAAGCGGGTTTTTTGGTCGGAGTGTTTTTGGCGCGTGGCGCCGACATGCTGCGCATTTCCGTAGTAATTCTACCGCGTCTACGTGTATTCCTGGCCAATAGTAGCCCGCATTCATTATTTTTGCCACTACCATGCGCGGTCCGGCGTGTATCCCGCATAACCCTTCATGAACCTCCCTGACTAAATATTGTGCGTCTGTTTTGTCAACGTAGCGCAATAGTGGTCCCATGAATGACTTTCGGTACAGAATCCCTTCCGCCATTTCATAGTTTATTGCCTTGTTCTGGATTTTTTTCGAGCCTCCACCTTTCCTTCTGGGAGTTTCCCATGTTGTAGGTATAAGATAATCGGAGACATCCAGGATGGATTGCCGATCTCTATAACATTTACTTGTTTGAGAGGGACGGAAGGATTGGACAATACTTCGATGCGTACCTCTTTTGCTAAATGTTTGAAACTAGTGGCGGCCAATTTGCTTAGCGCATCCGCGTGCTTGTTCTCGCTTCTGTTTATGTGATTAACCTTGAATGTTTGGAATTTGCTGATTAGCATTCGCGCTTATTCCAGGTATAGAGCCATTGCTTCTCCTTTTGCGTCATAATGACCATTGACCTGTTCAGCCACTAATTTTGAATCTACATTGGCTTCGAGGTTTCTTGCCCCCATCTTGAGCGCTAAACGAAGGCCTTCTAGGAACGCTTCATATTCTGCCTCGTTGTTTGTGCTTCGGAAATCTAGGCGTATAACATATTTAAGTTCGTGGTCATCTGGGCTGACCAATCGGAGACCCGCACCTGCTCCGTCATCATTAGAAGCGCCATCTGTGTGCAGAGTCCAGACCCTATCGTCGAAAACAGGAACAGGTTTTTGGATTGCCTCGCACTCTTGGACTTTGTCGATAGGAACTTCTGTGGCAAAATCTGCTAGAACTTGCCCCTTGATTGCCGGTCGCGGTCTGTATAGGATATTGTTTCCTCCGAGTTCAATAGCCCATTTGGCCAATCTTCCCGCGACGTCGGGTTTGGATAAGATTTGATCTAAATGGTAATTAGTGAGAACTGTGATGACATGACCAAAGAAATACCGATGTAAGCGCCGTGATGCATGTACTAGCGCTAGGACTAGTTTTTCTATCATTGAGTAACGTGTCTCTGGGCCAGTGAGCATCTTGCTTATATAGTAGATTGGAGCCTGAATGTTTTCTCGCTCCACCATTAATACTGCGCCTACCGCTACTTCCGCAGCAGATAAATATAAGATCAGTGGCTCTTTTTCTCGTGGTGATGTTAGCGTCGGCAACTGAATTAAACATTCTTTCATTTGCTTGAATGCTGCTTCCGCTTCAGGTTTCCACTAGAAGTGGGTTTTCTTGGCGCAGTTTCTTAGTGTGCTAATGAATGGATAGGACTTTGCTGCATGATTTGCCAAGAATCTGTTCAAGGCTGCTAAACGTCCGGTGAGTCTTTGCATTTCTTTTATTGTTGCAGGTGATGGCATTAACTGGATGGCTTGCACTTTCTCCAGGTTTACTTTAAAACCATCCCTTGTTACTATGAAACCCAGAAATTTCCCTTCTTCCATTCCGAAGGAACATTTCATTGGGTTGAGCTTTAAGTTTACGCTGCGCAAAGAATCGAACGTGCGCTGGATATTTGCGAGCATTGTATCTTCCTTATGGCTCATGATGACGAGGTCATCCATGTATACCTCGACTGTCTTACCGATATCGCCTCTGAAGACCGTGTCCATTAGGCGCTGGTACGTTGCGCCTGCGTTGTGTAAGCCAAAGGGCATTTTTGTGTAACAGAAGATGCCCTTGTCTGTGCGGAATGCGGTTTTGTCTTCATCTTCTTCTTTCATTTGGACCTGATGATAACCTTTATAACAGTCAAGAAAGCACTTCCATCGAAATGATGCTAGAGAGTCAACTTTTTTGTCTATCTCAGGAAGCGCGTAGCAATCTTTTGGGCATGCTTTATTCAGGTCTTTGAAGTCGACGCACATTCTCCATCCGCCACTGTGTTTTTGGACCATTACTGAGTTGGCGACCCATGTATGGTATTGAACCTCGCGCAAGATCCCGGCATTAAGTAGCTCTGTCACTTGCTCGTCCATGGCTTTTGCTTTCTCATCGCTGAAGTTGCGCCTCCCCTGTACAACAGGTTCTGCTGAGGGTCGGATGTTCAGACAATGTTGTGCTATATCGCACGGAACCCTAGTCATGTCTGCAGGGCACCAGGCGAATATGTATTTATTGTTGGACAGCAATTCTTTTAATTGTATTCGTGTTGCTGGGGAAATGGCGTGTCCTAACAGGATGGTCTGTTCTGGATATTCATCGTTCAGAACCCATTTCTCCGGTTCATTTGATGCTGAGGGTTAGGCCACTTTTGCTGGTGGCTCATCGTCCACGTACATGACCTCCTTACTTGAGTATAGAATTGCAACTCCAGTTTCTATTGGAAATCCGCATGCAGCATGTGGAATAGAAGTGATCATGCTGAATTCTCTTTGTGATCTTCTTCCGAGCAATACATCATGGCGTGATGTTGCCAGCATGACCATGAAATTTACTGTGACTGTGCGCGAATGCTCGCCATCAGATAGAGTCATAGGGAATACTATTTGCCCTAACGGGAATACAGCTTCATTACAAAATCCGGTGAGAGGGAAATCGACCGGCTCCAGACGTGCTTTGTCTTCTGGATCGAGTTGTTTGAAGCACTGCTCGTATATGATATCCATCGAGCTTCCTGGATCTATAAACATATAGTCCGTTCGATAATGGCCGAAGATGCCAGTAATAATTATTGGTCGCTCTTCCTGAGGGCCTCCAGGAACAACAGGAAACACGACTTGCTGTTCTCGCCAATGCTGATCATGGTGTCGTTTGTTTGGCCTTCGTGAAGGGCCTCCTTGTACCATGTTTATTTGTTTTGGTTTAGCTGTCTGACTATTGGTACCTTCTGGTTTTGGAATTACCCTGGCATAACTGTCAGATTGGATCTTCCACTGATAAGGCATCTGTGGGTCTAATACTACAGTATTAATCATGCCACTGCTTTTTTGCCGAATATCAGATCTGATGTTTGGGGACTCAGGTCTGATAATTTGTGTGAAAATTTGGTTCAAAGCTATCTGGAATCTGCCGATCCAGTATTCTGGAGCTCTCTCTATGAGTTGATCTGAGGAGTCCTTTTCGTCTAAGTGATTATTACTTGTATTGATTCCCATGATTCCGTCGATCTGGGTATTTGGGGTTGTAGAACCCTTGAATTCAAACCGAGGACCTGATGGGTGAGGTGATGAATTCTCTACCATGTGAAAACAGAGAAATGAGGGAAACTGAATCGAAACGAGACAAAACTGAAAAAAAACAGAGAAATCGGTGGGCGCCAATGAAGAAACACTAGATAATTGACCGGAATCGAATTATCTAGGGGGTTTGGTTCTGCATAAAGGGGGTTGTTCTCTCTCGTTTGATTCGATGCAACTGACCTTCTTCTCCGATAAACTCTGCAAAACAAAGAACCGTTAGCCTCGTCAAGGGGAGAAGAGGGGTTCTCTCCTTGACCTAACTCCGGCGTGAGAATAAGTATCTGTTTATGAAGAAGAAAAGGTATTGACGAAGTGTGTGTAACTTGAAATTCATACCTGAATTGTTCTCATATTTATAGCCGAGAGTTTTGGGCGGGAAAACTCGTTGGTGAAATGCTGACGGAAGATGCTAACCCCGTAAGCGGTTACATTTCTTTCCGTTAAGCTTCTCGATCCGACGTGAGTGCACACGGATCGCTGTTTAGATCTATGGTTGGGGGTTTGCCACGTGGAAAGTGATCAAGTGGAGGTTTCTCTCCAATTTCATGCCATCATCGTGATTTCAGGGATGTCTGAGGTGATGACACGTGTCCAGACGGTTGTAACCGTTTAGTGGTGCACGATTGGATCCTTCTAGAAGGTTATTGCCATAATCCTGTGTGACTCTTTATCGTGTGGCACCAGTTGGGTAAATAATATCCAAGTATGGATATTATTAGGCGGAAGTGTTTAACTTAGGATTTTCATCCTTTGTTTATGGAGGAAAGCGCAAGGATTTATGATTTCCTGTTGGCGCGCAAGTGTTGTCTGCGATCTGTCTCTTAAGCCTCCTTTGTAGGACCAGTGCGCGGCCGCGCAAGGTCAAAAAGAGGCTGAAAGACAAGGTTATGGTATGGTCCCAAGTATTTATTATGAGATTTTTGGGACCTTACCCCTTCAGGTATCCACTACCGAGAATTGACGACTTATTCGATCAGTTGCAAGGATCGAGTTACTACTCCAAGATCGACCTTCGATCTGGCTATCCTCAGTTAAGGATCCAAGAAGAGAGTATACCAAAGACTGCGGTCAGGACTCGTTATGGGCATTACGAGTTCCTTTTGATGCCATTTGGATTAACGAACGCACCAGCAATGTTTATGGATCTGATGAATCGTGTTTGCAAACCATATCTCGATAAATTCATGATTGTATTTATCGATGATATTCTGATTTATTCGCGAACGAAAGAAGAGCACGAGCAACACCTCAGGACCATTTTGGAACTACTGAAGAAAGAGAAACTTTATGCAAAGTTTTCAAAGTGCGAATTCTGGATTCGCGAAGTACAGTTCCTTGGTCATGTTGTGAACAAGAAGGGTATACATGTAGATCCAGCAAAGATTGAGGCAATAAAGAATTGGGAAGCCCCCAAAACACCGACTGAAGTCCGACAATTTATGGGATTAGCGGGCTATTATCGTTGATTTATCAAGAATTTCTCCAAGCTAGCCCAACCGCTGACTTCCCTTATGCAGAAGGACAAGAAGTAAGAATAGGGAGATAAGCAAGAAGAAGCCTTCCAGCTTCTCAAAAGCAAGTTATGCGATGCACCAATACTATCCTTACCCGAAGGCACTGAAGACTTCATGGTATACTGTGACGCTTCGCGTTAAGGATTGGGTTGCATGCTCATGCAACGCTAAAAGGTCATCGCTTACGCTTCAAGACAGTTGAAAGTTCATGAAAAGAATTATACCACCAACGACATGGAACTAAGCGCGGTGGTGTTTGCCTTGAAGATTTGGCGACATTATTTATATGGTACTCGATATATATCTTTACTGATCACAAGAGCTTACAGCACATATTTGATCAGAAGGAATTAAACATGCGTTAGCGACGATGGGTTGAGTTTCTGAACGATTATGATTGTGAGATTAAGTACCATCCTGGAAAAGCAAACGTAGTAGCAGACGCATTAAGTTGAATGGAAACGGGTAAGACCCTAAGGGTTCAAGCATTGGAAATGACTATTCGAACGAATCTCACTGCACGCATTCATGATGCCCAACAAGAAGCCCTTAAGAAGGAGAATCTTAGAGCTGAATATCTCCGAGGTATGGAGAAGAAATTGGTGCCAAACGAAGAGGAAACCTTATATTTTATGGGACGCATTTGGGTTCCGCTCTATGGCGGTATTCGAGAAGCCATCTTTGATGAAGCTCACAAGTCGAGATACTCGATCCACCCAGGATCGGACAAGATGTATCAAGACTTGAAAGAATACTATTGGTGGCCGAAGCTTAAAAGCGACGTTGCTGTCTACATTGGAAAGTGCCTAACTTGTGCAAAGGTTAAGGCCGAATATCAAAAACCATCCGGTCTACTGCAACAACCCGAGATACCCATGTGGAAGTGGGAGCAAATATCAATGGACTTTATAATGAAATTACCCAGGACCCCTAGAGGGCATGACATGATATGGGTAATAGTTGATCGATTAACGAAGTCTGCACATTTCCTACCAATCCGAGAGAAGGATAGCACTGGAAAGCTTGCTGAGCTGTATCTTAAAGAAATTGTGGCACGTCATGGAGTGCCTATTTCGATTATTTCAGACAGAGATGGGCGTTTCGTATCAAGGATTTGGCAATCCTTCCAGAAGGCCTTTGGATCTCAGCTAGATCTAAGCACGACTTTCCATCCATAAACAGACAGCCAGAGCGAATGGACCATACAAACACTTGAGGATATGCTTCGTGCATGTGTTATGGACCTAGGCGGCAGATGGTATACTCATCTACCTTTAGTTGAGTTTTCCTATAACAACATCTACCATACGAGCATAAAAGCCACACCGTTCGAAGCTCTATATGGCCGTAAGTGTCGCTCCCCGTTGTGTTGGGCAGACGCTGGAGACAAACAGTTGATTGGTCCTGAACTTGTCCAAGAGACAACATATAAGATAATGCAGATCCGAGAGCGCATTAAGGTGGCTCGCGATCGACAAAAGAGCTACGCTGATAGAAGACAGAAACCCTTAGAATTCGAGGTGGGAGACAAAGTTTTGTTGAAAGTCTCACCTTGGAAGGGTGTAGCAAGATTCAGAAAGCATGGAAAGTTGAATCCACGATACATTGGACCATTCAAGATCTTGGAAAGAATTGGTACCATGGCGTACAAGTTGGAGTTACCGGAAGAACTTAATGGTGTGCATGATACAATCCATGTGACCAACCTTAAAAAGAGTCCAACCCAAGAAACAGTTACCATCCCTACGGATGAGGTGCATATCGACGACACACTCCGATTTACAGAACAACCAGTTGAGGTAACGGATTGGAAGATCATAAAACAAGGAGGAGTCGCATTAAGCTTGTCAAAGTACGTTGGAACTCTAAGCACGGACATGAGTACACGTGGGAACGTGAAGACCGGTTCAAAGCCAAGTACCCCCACCTGTTCGAGAAAGCTCCTGCGGGAGATAACTCAGCCTGAATTTCGGGACGAAATTCTTCTAACGGGGGGAGACTGTGACAACTGGCACAAAACCGGTAATTTCCATACTGTTTTAATTATTATTTAATATCAGCAATTATGTGCTTAAGCGTCAACATTGTCTGATTACTTGCTATACATATGAATTCATGCATGTTTTGTACTTCAAATATTGCTTTGTGCACTACTTTAAGCGTTGCGTCAGAAAGACTAGTAAACTCACCGGTAAGACACTTTGTGTCAGCATTTCCGCAGAAAGCAGTCAGACAATAGAATTAGGGCCTAGGAATAGGTCCAACATCTAAAATACATTAAAACCCAAGTATGGATACAAGGGTTAACATATAAGCTTCCCGGAAGCTAAACTATGCACTAAAAGACACCCGAAACTTACCTAAAATGCTGAATTCTGCATATTTCAGCAATAATTCAGCTTTTAGCACCAAAATAGCATGTAGAATTTATGAATTAGTGTCCAGAATAACTTACAAAGTGTCGGGAATCGAAACTGTCACAAAAGGTGCTTCATACTTAGTGAAACTGCGCAATTTAGCACTTTAACGAAACGTAACGAAACGAACAACCGAACACTACCCAAAATACCAAATTTTCACTAGAAACATTGTTTTAGTGTTACGAAGCTAGTTATGGGCACCGAACATCATATTACATCTCATAAACACTAAACACATAAAATACCTAACTAACACCTTTACTTTCCAACCAAACCAAGTAACCAACAATTGAAATGAAACCATACACCCCCCCCCCCTTTGGACGGTTAGGGGACATGGGTCCCACAAGATGATTTTATTCTATATTTTATAAGATTTGTCTAATATTTGTTGAGAATATTCCAAACAAATATACCATGTGTTGGAAGAATTTTATAAAGAACCATAAGACTTAAACATTTAACATATACACTTCATCTTCTTCCCTTCTTCTCCTTCTTGGTCTCGGCTCAAACACACACACCCACAACCTCCATTTTCAAGCTTCATACAACCAATCCAAGGTGATTTAGAGGTATAAGGAGCTTATCTAAGCAAGCTTGAAGTGTAGAAACTTGAAGGACCTCTCTGTGGAGCCTTTAACCACCTATTTTCTTTCATATTCATCATCAACCTTCTTGTGCCACTTCCCTAGCCATTAGAGCTAGTAGTAAGCCTCTTGATCTTGTTTTTACTTCTAATCATAATGGTTAAGGTGTTATGTAAGTGGTTAAACTCAAGAATCATAAAGAAATAAGAAGATGATCACTAACATAAAGCTAAATAACATGAAATCTAAGTTGATTAAGTGTATGTATGAATCTTGTTTGTTGATATCTTGTGTTTATGGTGTAGATCACCATAAGAAGCTTGCTAGATGATGATTAAACACATGATCTAGCAAGTATAAGGATGGATCTTGAAGAAATCATAATGATCATCCTTTATGTGAATCATGAACTTGAAAATGAAATTGTTTTAGGGTATGATGATGATTAATACATGTTAAAAGTCTTGTAAATGGATGATTACAAAAATAATTTTCTCAAGAAACCAAGGTTATTTACAAGATTAACATGATCATGACTTTTAAAGGAAATAAATATGTTTTTAGTGTTAAATCAAGGCTTGAAACATGTTTGTAACAAGAAAAATACAAAAGAATTATTTTTAGAAAAATCATCTTACAAGTTGTAAATGACTAAATCTTTCAAGAATGTGATTTTCAAACAAATAACCATGTTTTAAAGGGTAACTAAACCTACTAAATAACATGGTAAGTTACTACAAGTTTTTACAAAATTTCAAGTTCATGATGTAGTGTAAATTGCATGATCTTGGCTCATGGTAAGTTTTGATTGAGTTGTTGATGATTGATGATGATTTTAAAAGAAAATCATATGCTTTTAAAGCATGGAAACCTCCATTTTTAAGGGGAAACTATGGCAAATTTTTTGTAGAAATTAAACACTTAGAAAAAAAATATTTTTTTAAACAAGTGTTTATAAGTAAATTTTAAACATGGTTTTCATATAAAAGTTTGCCATAATTTTTATTACAAACATTGGAGGTTGATTTTTGATAAATAAAAGTGACTAACTATATATTTAGATGTCACAAAATGTGTGTTACTTATATATTATGTGTAGTAGTTATATTATTTTAGGAACTTGAAAATAATATAACACACAAATATACCCAAATTTGGAATACAAATACTACCAAAATTCCAAGAAAACACATATATGAATTATACCCGAATATCGGACAATCGGACGAACGGACTTATGGACTATAAGTAAATATATTCCGAAAATAAATCCGTAACTTAACAAGTATGACGAATGGTATTTTCGAAACCAAGGGATAGCAAGATATGAATTTTTACAAGTATTACAAAAATATATCAAATTTATGTCAAATAGAAAATATATTATTTTGGATGGAGAAAAATATATATGTTTTCTTAAAACAAGATAAAAATATATTATTTTGGGTGAAACTAGAAAAATATATTTTCTAAGACTAATCTTAAAAATATATATTATTTTTGAGATTTATAAGGAATATACTTATTTTTGCTAAATAAATTTATAGATATTTTCTATAAAAATCCTCTCAAAATATGTATATTTTGAGAATATAAGATGGTGATTTTTAGTTGTCTAAAAAAATAATGTTCCGGAAAAATAATCACAAGTTTAAGTATAAAATACTTAATACAAGAAAATACGTATCCTCATACGTATAAATACATACCGGAATACACCACTAATACTTAGCGAAATACACAAGTTTGAAAATACACAAATACAAGTATACCTATGCTTGGAAAATATACATGTGTAGAAAGTATATAATAAACCAAGTTGAAAATATATTACTTCAACAATATTCCAATAATTGGATAAATATAATTTAAGTTAAAATATTATTATTTTAACTAATAATTATACACTTTGGAATTATATAAAGTACATCAAGGATGTAACTTAAAATATACTAATGATTCCAAAATAAGTCTTAATGAACAACTAAGACTAATAGTCGTTACACGACCTAAACGTCTAATAAAACATAATACGTGTGTAGGTAGTGATACGATGCTCTAAGCAAACCCGGTGAAGTTTACGACGCAGGATACGCAAAATTGTGAGTTCATGTCCCCACTTTTAAACTTTTACTTGTTTTCTAAACTTGGAGAAAATACATGTGCTATGGTATGTTGAATACAAAAACTAAGGAATGATACTATAGATCATGTGACGTATAGGGTGCCATAAGCACCGTTACTCAATTACCTACCTAGATCGTGGAACAAAATGTTAGATCTAATGGGTTTCAGGCAACCACACTCTTGGCCACTCTTTTACCAAGTAGTGCTTTTGTGTCTCTAGTCGTGAATCGACAAGTAAAAATGCTTATGGTTTGGATGCTTCCTATGTCGTTACATATGTTAGTGGCCTCGCGAACCATTAGCGATTTCGTATTCCTTACATTTATAGAAGTACTTATTTTAGTACAATTACACACCATATTTTCTACAACGAATGCTTAAATGTTTTACACAAAACTGCATGAATTCACACCAACATTATGTTGACAATTTTCCAAAACTTACATGTATTTCAGGTAACTAAAGTGGATGTACGTGTGGTCTCACTCTTGCTCTGGGATGTCGTTTATGTTTTTAGTTATGTTATGTCAAGACTCCAATGCCTCTTTTGCGGGTTTTGGTTGTTATACTCCACCTCATGTGGTGATATAATGATTAAAACCTTGATGTGTGTTGTTGAAATAAAGTTGTAAACTTTTGAACAATTATTAGTCGTGAGATGTAAACACTTATCTTAAACTATGTTTTGAATGATTAATGTCAATGGCATTTGGAGTTATTTTATGAACATGTAGTATGTTTACCATTCGTATGCAATGAGAACCTTTCAGGATCACACCTCGTGCTTCCTCCTTAGAAAGGGGTGTGACATTTTCCTCCTTATATGCCACACTCGTTCACAGGGACCGCCTACATTCGTTGCTTCTTCAGAGCCCGAGCGAGATCTTCTTGAGTGCCTTCGCGTGTGTGTTTTTACATAACTTTTAGTTTCGAATAGCCTACTTTTGATTGGAATTGTGTTTTGCAGGTCTAACAGAGTTTAAGGAGTCATTTGAAGATACTCGGAGCACCGGGAGCGAACGAGATCAACCAGAAAAGCGAAATACGAAAAATCGGCAAAGTGCACCTTACGGGGGCCGTCGTCGACGCCCCGCATCATCAAAAATGGGCGTAGGCAGTGATTTTAGGCGTCAGAGAAAACTGAACCACAGACGCCGTGTCGGCGACGCCAGGGGGTGCGCCGGCGACGCCTTGGCCGACGGGATTTTCACTTTCGATTCACTTTTTGAAGAATTAAAACGCATTCTTTGGTCCGTTTTCAGGAGTTACGAGTGGGGGGGGACAAAAAACACCTTCTAAGAGCCATTCCCTTCATCTCCTTCATCTCTAACATACACCTAACAACCCTAACCTCTAGCCGATCATTATCCACACTTCAAAACCCTAGTCCACCATCACCAACATCTTCATCCTTTCACACTCACCTTCCAAACCCTAACCTTCATCCTTCCATCCTTCAAGAGTCAAGGTCATAGCGTGGTGTTCGTGTTCGTCATCTGGTGATCGCGTCCCTTCGACCATGAGCGGCTAGTCTCCTTGGTTTCATCCCGGTGTAGATTGTTATAAGATTTTCTAGGGTTTATACATTTGTATTTAGTTTGATTTTTACAAGTATCACATCGATTTCCACAACGATTTCTCACGAGTTTATCTCCGATTTCATCTAAAAAACTTCTCTATTTTACAAGAACCTTCATCTTTTTCATCAAAACTTCTGATTTTGCTATGGATTTACACTTAAACGAGTGTATTGGGCTTAGCTTTGGCTTCCCAAGATAGAGATCTGAATATCTCGCACTCACCAAGTGTTTAATCCAAGGAAAAAGTGTTTTCAACTCAATTTTTACACTAAAACAGACCAAAATCGACCCATGTTTCATTCACTGGATAGTGGGACGAAGTGGTGTCGAAACCGTCATGAAAAGGATTCGAAAACACATCCGATTCTGGCGAAAACACAGCTCCGAACGCCAAAAACAGTCACTTGCGTGAGCCGGACTGGCTTGTACGAAGCCCGGCTTCGTACGAAGGCACTGGCCTCGTACGAAGGCACTGGCCTCGTACGAAGGCACCTTTCGTACAACCCAGCCCATGTTCCCGCATGTGACTGAATCGCTCAAAAGACCTCTCCGGCTCTAAGTTTAATCAGTAGCTTAAGGCGGGAGGGATGAACACTCGATTTCCCGAAGAAAGACGCGAAGAACACTCGATTTTGGACACGGAAACAAGCATCGTGCATGAAGGCACCGCCTTCGTACGAAGCGGCCCTTCGTACGAAGGTTCTGTTTCCCACTCGACACTTCAACTCGACCGTTTCAGCCCTTTGGAAGACTTATGCACTTGTGTTCCCGTACGCAGGCTGATCCAGCGCTCCCTCCACTCCTTTCCAGACCGTGTTTACCTGTTAAGCATGCACTGTAAGTACAATCGAACCCTTTTTCGCTTAACGTACTTTTGGGGTGTTACATACGTTCTCTATCAAAACACAACGCTTAAACTCTTTTAAACGCAACCGCTCTCGCATGTTATACGTGAATAGTTGAATTGTTGTTTGCTATGTTTACACAGTGATGACTTGCCCTACCACCCTTAGCAACGATAGTACTATAGTTTGGACTCAGCACCTGTTTACTCAGGGGTTGTTAAGGATTTCTTACTTTACGTGCTCACTGTGGTGAACACGTATCGCGCATACTCTACCTCGTAGTCATGTTGGTTAGCTTGTATCATTGTCGATAGCTTACTTGATTCGCCCCTTTACGTGTTACATGATGGTTATGCGTAAACGTTTTATTACTATACTTATGCAAACTTGTGTACTCACCTTTACATTATTGTATTGACTTTATTTTAACATATGTGACAGGTTGATGGATTTACTGCTGGAAATGGTCTAGGACTCTAGAAACCCGCCTAAACTAAATGGCAAGTTTTGTTATGTCGTGTTTTGTTGCTTGAGAAACTACTGGATTTCGTTTCGTTTTTGTGAGAATATTTGTTTGATTGTATGGGAAATTGAACCTTATTAAATATAGTCACAAATAGTCGTTATGGATTTTCTCGAGCAACCTATTCGCATCGTGCCACATCCCGATGATTCCGCCATCGGTTGGGGTGTGACATGTTGGTATCAGAGGCATAACTATAGAGAATTTAGGTAGAATTGCATGATTCGACCTAGTCTATAGTCTAAGTACCAAAACAGCCCTTTCTATACGAACCTGCTATGTTCGTACGAACCCACTGGCTTCGAACGAAAGGAGCCTTTCCTAAGGCTAACATGCTCTTCGGTCTAAATATTTACACGCCTTTCCTAAGGCTAACACAATATACACGTTTGAAGATTTGAAGACACACATATAACACAAACGGGTGAGTGCTTCGAGACTAGGTGTGAAAACCAAGAACTCTCGATAAAATCACTCACTCTGCGCATTACTCTTAGCACGAGGACCTTTCGTTGAGTTCTCGACGGAAATCTCCATTTCTATCTTGTGGTTGTTCTTACCACAGTTAGGAGCGAAGTTGTTAAGTTAGGGGTGAAACCCGCATCTTAATAACCTGTTCCACTCCCTAAACTGATTTTTTAAAAGATCTCACCAAATTCTCGACTGTTCCAATGACTCGGGGCACGTAGTAACTGGAAGGACAAATGTCGTTAGCCGTATTACGGTGAGAGCATGAGTCTATTAGGCCAAAGTGTGTGCCCGAACTTGTTGGGAATGGTTGAAACACTTTGGCTAGTCGATGTCTCAACACCAAGGACACTCTATTTATTTTAAGCCTATTGGGAACCATGGACCGAATCTTAGAAGCCTGCGTCATTACGGTCCTAAAGGGTCTTATAGGTCGGTTAAAGGGTCTCATGGAGTCATGACTAGAACCTTTTTGTGTAATGGGCCCTTGAAAGGCAAGTGGAAAATATCATTTTTTTGGGCCTGTAAGGCAATTAGTGATGATTTTTAGTCAGTAAAAATAATAGCATTCAAAACATGCATATATAAACAATAAAATACATACATTCACGCATATATACATACAATAGAACTCGATGATGAAGATGAGGAATAACTCAATGATATCGTACCGGACTACAGTCGCAGGTTGTTACAAACAATAGAGCATTTAACAACATATATATACAAACAATATACATATATTCTCACACATATCTATTATATATAATAAATGAAAGTTATTTGGGCCACGTGTCAACACCAGAGAGCCCCTAAATGCCCTTTTTCCCGCCCAACAGTGCCACTGCTCTTTTCCTTATATAATCTCTCTTCTCATTTCTAATCTTTGTTTACAAACCTTGGGTTCTTTCTCTCTCTATATTCAGGCGATTCAAATTCAAATTTCACAAACCCTGCAAATTATTGAGATAATTCTTTCCATCCAAACCTTAATCTTCTTCAGACGCTACCATAAAATCTTCTTTTGTTCATCGATTACTTCATCAAAAGGTTTGTTCTTTTTTTTAGTTGAAATACTTTCATGATTTCCTCTTATTTACACTAATCCTAATTTCTACTCGTAATCTAATCATATGGTTCCAGGGTTGTTGTCATCAGAGTTGAAATCCGCTTAGCTGCGGATAAGAGAACTGCCATAAGCTGGTATGTTTGAATATGTTTTGAAATTAGCGTTTTTTTCTAGATGGTGATGATATGAGTATAACATCTGTTGATTATTGATGTTTGAGTATGTTCAGCCATTATTCTTTCTGAAATTAGAGTTTCATTGGTATTATCTGTTTGTAACAGCAGTAGCATCTACAATGGATTCAACATCAGGTGTTTGCTATTATTGTTTGATATTGTTTGCTATTATTGACTGATGTTGTTTGCTATTGTTGTTTGATGTTGTTTGCTATTGTTGTTTGCAGTTGAAGATATCTTAATTAAGGTAATAATTGTATTACATCCTGTTGAAAATTAGAATTGATAAATTTAGGGAAAGTGAGGTTGAAAGTTAATAACCCAACAGTGGAGCATTTCATTCTACAGGTTCCATAAATTAAGGGTATTCTCATATAATGATGATGATTGTTCCACGGTTGTTTCCTGTATTATTGTTCCAACATCGTTTAAAGTATGTGTTTTTTGCTACTCTGATTTTCAATTTTGAGTTTTTTTTATTTTGAAGTGATATACTCTAATTCTCGGTTTATATTTCAGTCTAATCACAGTTGTTTGAAATTCATACAATCTGCTGCAGGTTATTATAGGTTTGTATTCAAAGAAGCATAAAGTTTAATTAAACACAAAGAAAGATTATTAAATTTATAGTTTACTTGCTTATGTCTAAATGATGATGATGATTATAATTCACTTGTGCAGAAGATGATGATGGAGAACCCACAGTAGTTCCTACTAAACGCAAGAAAGGATCTGCTATTGTTGTAAGATAAGATTTTATGTTACTAGAGAGTCTAGAGTAATGGTGTTTCCCACCTTTTTCGTATTAAAAGAAGCATAAATTTTGTTTTAAAGGAGCTCTTTATGAACAAAGACTGATGAGGCCTATCCACTGTTGAAGACAAGGTCCTGTTAAAGACAAGCACTTTATGTACCTAGAGTTTGATTAATCAAAGGAAAACGACTGTTTAGTATCAGCAGTGGTTCAGCATCTACAACGGATTCAAATTTAGTATTTAATTATCAGTGGTTCTTATGTAACTTTAGTATTTCATTATGAGTTTGTTTCATGTTGTAAGAATCAGTAAATTCTTAGATAATAGATTGCTTTGCTCGATTAGATTATGTGTTAAATTATAGTTCTTTAAGTGTTTGTTTCGTTTTCTTGAATTCTATGTAATTTTGTAAAGAAGTACAATAACAAACAGTGGTTTTAACATCTGTTTGCAATTTGGTCAATAGTTAATGGAAACCCCTGTTCAGGGTTAAACAGATGTTTGGCTCTAAACCAAACATCTGTTTGAGTATTGGTCCTGTTGTGAAATTTGTTTGACCCAACAGTGGTTTTAAACCACCAGATAAACATCTCTTTATGTGCAAACACCTGTTTATGGTCAAACTTCTGTTTATGGGCAAACTTCTGTTTAAGGCGAAACTTATGTTTCTTCAAAATCTGTTGACCATTGACTGATCAAACATCAGTGTTTAAAAAACTGTTGGGTATCCACTGATAGGAAAAATAGCCACTGCTCAGTTTTTTTATTGTTGGCATCTATTGACCATCAGTTGTTATCCTAAAAAACATCAGTGTTCAAAATCTGTTGACCATCAGTTGTTTTCCTAAAAAACAGCCACTGCTCACTTTTTTGTTATTGATGGTGTTAATTAGTGATAGATTGAAATTATCAAATAAAAACTAGAATAACAATGAAATTACCATTTTACCTCATCTTTACATACCAATGAGGTAAGATTTCCTCCAACATTGTTTTGATCATACAATTTAAAAAATTCTTTATAACTATTTGTTGGAAATCAAATCAGTAATTAATGCTAATTTCTTGAGCTTTGGACATTTAAAACATGCAAAATGTGAATTTCAAACTCACGGTTTAAAAATTAGAAAAGTCATCATGACAATGACAGTTGCTTTCAAATCATCATCAGTAATTACTGATAATATCAGTAATTACAGACAGAAAAGTCATAATGACAATTGACGTTCTGTATCTACTGATAGGAAAAAATAGCCACTGGTCACTTTTTTATTCTTGACATCCATTGATATTTACCATCCATGGTGTTAATTTGTGATATATTGAAATTATCAAATAAAAACTAGAATTAAAATGAAATTACCATTTTACCTAATCGTTACATTGCAATGAGATAAGAGTTCCTCCAATATTGTTTTCCTGATGAAATTTAATGTTAAATTAAAAAAAAATACTTGATGGGTATTTGTTGCAAATCAAATCACTAATTAATGGTAATTTCTTCAGCTTTGGACTTTTAAAATATGCAAAATATGAATTTCAAATTAAATTTATGTAAGATGGTAATTTAGAATTAACGTTCTCTTTTTTTTCCCCTACTTTGCATATGATTACTAATATTTATTTACTTTAATAAGGAGGGATATAAAGATATACACTACTTAACCTTTCAGTTCCCAATAAACATCAGTTCCCAATAAGCATCATCACAATTGCGGTCAAATCAAATCAGTAATTACTAATAATATCAGTAATTTTGAAATTCAAAATTCAAACCATATATATTTTTATCCTTAATGTTAAATTAAAAAATAAAAAAAATATTTTTTGACTATTTGTTGCAAATCTAATCAATAATAATTAATTGTAATTTCTTGAGCTTTGGACTTTTAAAATATGCAAAACTAGAATTTCAAACTGACGGTTATTATCTCTCAGTAATTTTGAAATTTTGAAATAAAAAATATGTAAAAGGTAATTTAAAATTGACGTTCTCTTTTTTTTTCCTACTTTGCATATTTCAGTTCCCAAAAAACATCATAACAATTGCTTTCAAATCAAATCAGTAATTACTAATTAATATTAGTAATTTTGAAATTCAAATTTCAAACCATATATATTTTTATTTTTATTATTCTATAAATAAGATACAATTATCTGGCTTCACATTCAAATCTCGCTCGCTCATATATGTGACCGTATCTTTCTCTCTCAAATGCATCTTTCTTGTGATTTAGCAGCTAATTTCCCATTACACTTCTTTGTTCGAATGTTTGTTGATAATGTTTACATGTTATCGTTCCTGTATCATTGTTCCAACATCGTTGTTTCAATGTAAATTCGCATCCCACATCAACCTTTCAATATCGATGCTGCAATATCATTGTTGCAACATCGTGAAAACTTGCATGTGTTACCTTTTTTGATGGCAGAGATGCAACTTTAAAGTTACATGTGCCATTTTTTATTTTGATTTCCGTTAAATCCAAAGTCACGTTTTCTTGCTCCAGGAAGATTTTTTTCTTTTAAAGAAAGTATACATTCGTCCAAAGCTCGTGAAAACTCAGATGTGCAATAAAAATGAAAAAGACACGTTTGAGTTTTAGATTAGTTTCTTATTCTTATTTGTGTTGTCAGTAATATGGAGTGTGGTGATAGAGACGTGCAGTTTATGGCGATGCTGAAGGACATACATCAAGAGGTTCAGCAATAGATGTAGTGGAAACTAAAGTTTATTAGTTCTTGCTGTTATTCTTAGATTTGAACTTGAATATTGTTCAGTATGTCATGTAATTATTGGACTTTTAGTTTTAAGGTCCTGAATAAATGATTAAATATAATTTTATGAATCTTTGTTGTGTTTTATTTTTACTTATTATTTATTGTTTCAGTAATATTTAGATTATGTTGATGTTGAATTGTGTCTGTAGATCTGTTTGGTAAGTCAACAGAGGATTAATAGTGTCAAGGATTTGTTTAATGGTCCAACTCTGAAAGGGTGGTGTGGTTATAACAGCTGATCATGCTAAGGACTGTTATAATTAATTCCTGCTCCATATAAAGACTGATGGGCTTATTGTCTCATGAGGGCTATGCTCTGTTGAAGGCAAATTCCTGTTAAAGACTAGCACTTATGGTGTAGTTATAACAGCTTCTACAGCGGATTCAACTTTAGTATTTATGTATCAGTTTTTGAATTAGTAGGGTACTCATGTTTTAATTGAGTATTAAATGAAAATGAGTTGCCTTAGCAAAAAGTTTTCATCATTTGGGGTACTAAACCACTGTCTTTCAAAATTGTCATGTGGCAAAACCTTGAATGAAAATTCTCATTTTCTGGAATACAACCACTGTTTTGTTCCAACGTCTGATCTCTAAACACTGTCCACTGCTGAAAGTTAACCACTGATCCCTCATTTTCTTGACAAGCACTGATGTTCAAAATCAGTGTCCTATCCATTGATATGCGATCCACTGATAGTAAAAATCATCCACTGCCCACAATTTTTACCGTTGTAACCACTGATGCTTGATACATCAGTGGCCCTTAAAACAACTGTTTTCCATCCTTCATCCATTTCATCAGTGTTTGACACGTGGTCAGTCTTTAGCCTTCAGATCATAATAACCGCTGCCACATCAGCGATCATTTTTTCCTAAATAAAACCCTGCCCTAAACCCCAAACAGGGTTTTAGACTGTCGAATTGAATTCCAAAATTCTCTTCTCATAGCAGTTTCCAACCCTTCTTCTCAAAATCTCCAAAATCCTTCTTCGTTCTTCTCCGCAAAAATGACAAAATCAAAGTCAAAATCAAAATCAAAACCTAAATCACCACCACCTTCAAATGAAGTCGCTCAAACGGTCGAAGAATCCAATGAGATACCATACAAACAATCTCACAACTATTTGGGTTTACTCACAAAACCCACAAACAATCATACCTTCGATTCCATTCTCGACACCATATCTACATCAAAGTACAAAACTTTGTTGACAGTAGACGCCCCCATATATCTGCAAACCCAGAGAGAGTTCTGGAAAAATGCTACGCTTGAAAAACAAGATGATAAAGTAGTAGCCATTAACTCCTCGATACAGGGTACTGCGATTCAAATCACTCCGCAATCATTATCAGAAATCTTCAAACTCGATGATCAGAAAGGTAAAGCTTCTTTTGACAAAAACGAGTTAAAAGCTGATTTTCTGAAAAGGGGCTATGCAGAACAGTCAAAGGTAGATACCCTACAAAAGGGTTATTTTCCATCTGCACCCAGATTTTTATTTCACACACTTCTAATGTGTGCTTCGAATAAAACAACATCTTTTAACGAAATACCATTAAAAATTCAATGCCTGGGTTACGCTATTTTGAATAATAAAGACTACAACTACTCCCAGGAGATTTTCAATGACATGGTGAAAAACGTTGAAAGTAAAGCATTTTTGTTGTTTCCAAGATTTTTGAGTTATTATTTTATACAAAAATTTGATAAGAAAAATGAAAATTTGCTTAAACAAGGTGTCTATTTTCAAATAAAAAGCTTGACACCTGAAACATTCACTAGAATGTTGGCACCAATAAAAACAAAAGCAGGGGTACCTGAGCAGATTTTAGCGGTTACAACTGCTCCTCAGGTATCAGCTGCTGAGCCCACTGCTCCAGGTGATCAAAGCAACACAACCACTGCTTTGAAACCCACACCTGATATCACCAAAAAGACCAAAAGAAAAACATCCAGAAAACCTACCAAACCCAAAACAAAGGCAACTCTGGAAGATGAGATCCCAGAAGAAATGCCTGTGACAACACAAAAGTCACCACAAACCACTACTGCTACTTCCTCACAGCAGTTGGAAGAAAGATCTCAACCCATGCCTGAAACTCCTCCTGCATCCTCACAAAAGGATCAGGTTGTAATCACAGGGACACCAAATTATGAAGCTCTAGATCCACTTGGCTCTATCTTCCACAGTCCTGATCCCAAGGACATGTCTCTTTCAACACCTATACCCTCACCAATCATAATGCCACAATCCATGCTACCCTTGTTGCATGCAGCTGCTATAGCTCAGACACAAACCAGTTCCTCTCTATCACCTATCATTGAGAGTATACCCCCACAAGAGATTGGGTCTGATGCTACTACTTCTGCTATCCCAGCAACAATTGAGGAGGTTACACCCCCTGAGTTACAAGTAACTCTTGGTGGTAGTTCAAGTGGAGCAGCAACTACAACTGGTGGATCAATAGATCTTCAGTTGGACAGTTGTTTCATATGTAAGACTCCCTTGAAGGTAATTTCTTCCATGGCAACTTCGGTAATCACCAGTGAGTTGGATCTAACCACCGGTACCATCAAAGGTTTATCGAGTGCTGAAGAAAGAAGTCCCCAGTACCAAGAACAAGGGGCATCAATGGGTGATTTTTGGGACTCTGTTCCTAAGTCACACATTGATATAACCACTGCTGGTGGGGATTCAGATGATCCTACTAAAGTAGGTGATGATTCAAAATATCGGGAATTGACGAACAGAGTTGACAAACTTGAAGATTCAGTTGCTGAAATAAAGGAGATGGTGCAAGAGATTTTAAAAGCTCAAAAAGCACAGTCTACTGCTGCCCCATCACAAACATCTGTTCCTACTCAAGCATCTGCTCAATATGCAGTTGCTGCAAATGAGCTCTTGAATATCTTTCAACCCATGCTTGAAAAACAGCAACAAATGGCTGATCAAAGGCATGCTACTCATGTACAAATGCTGACCAACATGATGGAATCAAGGTTCAAAGATACTCAAGCAGTTATCAAGGCTATAAAGGCTAGCATTCAAAGTGTCTCTGGAAAAGTTCCTTCTTCCCTATCCTTTCTTGATAACCCTCCTTCAGATAACGCCAAAAAGGGGGAGAATATCAAGCTGTTGAGACAAATGAATAAGATGGGAATAGAACATGGCCTTTATATTGAGCCTGAAAAAGAAAAAGAAAAAGAAAAAGAAAAGCAGGTATCAAAACCTGTTAGTCAAACAGCTGATACAGCAGTAGTTACAAAAACTGCTGTCAGTAGCCAAACAGCTGTCATGTCATCAACACACACATCTTCAACACACACCACTCTACCACACACCACTGCAACTACTGCTCTACCACCATCCTCTACAATCACACCATCACCACTGCCTCCTGTCATAAAACAGAAGACAAAAGATGTTACAACATCTGTTGTAATGACAGCAGCGGTTGAAGCACCAGTTGTTTCAACAGTTGTTTGTCAGACACTCCCCATCATTCAAACCACTGATTCACCCAAAACATCATCTGCCCCTTCTTCATTAAAAAGGAGAAGGAATCTCATATCAGATGATGATTCACCACCACCATCACCACCATCAAAAACTACCTCACCACTTCCATCCCCTGCTCAAAAGCAGAAGACAACTACTGACATATCAGCAGTTGTAATAACAACAGATGTTGAGACACCAGTTGTCTCAACAACTGTTAGTCAATCATCCACCACTGCTCTCACCTTCTCTACATCACAACCAAAGCTCTTCAACAGAAAAAGAAAGCCAATCTCTGCCGATGAGGGTATACATGATCCTAATGCTGCACAACATCCACTGGAACTTGAAGCTATCAAAAATGAGATGAGGCAATTCTATACAGAAGAAGATCCTTCAAAAAGAAGATTCTCCTCACTCATAGGCTACATGCCACCAGATGATATGGATGATTACCTCAAAGTCAAGGCAAGGCAAGCTAAAGTAAGAGCTAAAGTTGAGAGTGAACGTGAACGTTTAAGCGAAGATGGCATTGCTAAAAGACTGGAGTTCTACTTCACAAAAGTAAAGCAGATAGAAGAGTTTGCACAAGACCTAAACAAAGAAAAGGCTGATCAAAGGAAAAATTTAAGAAAACAATATCTAGCCTACATCATGAAAGAGAAATTCTATCCTGCTGAAGAACAACAGTTCGAAGAATGGCCAATAATCGCTCTAAAGCATGAGGCAGAAAGGATTGAGAAAATCAAGAATGATCCTACAAAGAAGAAGAATGCTCCAAACTGGAGCAAATACAAAAGGCTCATTGCTGACCTAACTGCTGAGTATAAGAGAAAGAAAAAGGAGCTGGTGGATGCAAAAATGGATACTGCTGAAGCCATATCAAAATGGTCAAAACAGCAGACTGATGAAGCCTATGAAAGGCTGAAGAAAAGAAAGATAACTGTATCAAGCACCTCAAAGAAGCATGAACAAAGAATGAAGCTTGAACAGCAGATAGAAAACCTCAAAACACTGTTCCGGTCTACTTTTGTGACAAATCAAGAAGAAAAAGAACAGTTGACCAGTGAAGAGGTGAAAGAAAAGGAGGTTGAGTACTTCACAGAATCCATCATGAAAATGGGTCTAAAAGAAGAAAACTCATAAAAACTTCAAAACCTTTTTTAAAGGATGTTAACCAAACCTGCATCACCAAACACTTCAACAGACATGACAGACATTGAAAGGCAGGAGCGGATTGAAAGAGAAACTGCAGAAGATATAGCTGCAGCAAATGATGTCATAGAAATGGCTTTCAAAAGAATGTCTGAAAGTCTGCAAGTCTTCTCAAGGCCAATATCTCAAAGCTCATCATCAAATAAATCTCTCCCAAGAAATCCATTGGGTTTAAAAGTACTAAAGTGGCTCTCTGATCAAAAGACCCACGTATTGACTCTGGTCAGTTCCAATGGAGAGGTGAAGTATATATCAAGGAAAGAAGCACTAGGCCTTAGTGTTCAAGATTTGCAGGATCTCCTTGAACTTACACTGTGCCGGGATGAAGATGATACAAGCTCCAAAGCATTTGAAGAAGAATTTAAAAGAAAAGCAAGGGAACTTTTGATGAGTAATAAAGATCCAGAATAATGACAGGTTTTTGGCATTATCTGTTCCAGGGGGAGATTGTTGGGATTGAACCCTACCAGAGGAACAGATAATGTAAAGCCAAAACCTGGTCACAACAGTGGATCCACAATAAGCAACGGTTTACATTAAGCTTCCCCCTTGAAAATGATTTATAACAACTGATGGTCTTGCATCCACTGACCGGATACAACTGTTGCTGTTCTGCATAACTACTGATGAAGCTTAGAAGACTGCTGGACACTAATCTGCTGATGACAAAGCTCTGCCCAATCAAGGACTGATCAACCTTGAGGAAAGCACTGATGTAAAGAGAGAGCAGCTGTTTAGTGAATTATCTGTTTTATGTATAGTCAGTGGTTAGGTATAGTAGTATTTGTAAAAGGACAGTAGATACAGGTTGTTAGGCTGTTAGACGTCGCTTTCATGGTGACGTCAGCTGAAATACCCCAGTGGTTTGGTTTGCCTATAAATGTAACAGTATCCTGTACTGTTACATTTGATTGACTGAGCGGGTTCTTCTCCTCATGTCTAATCCTTTCATCTTGTGCAACCAACCTTGAGGCATCAGGCTGAGGGGGAGTTTAGTTTGTAAGCTTTCACTGTAATCTTTTGCTTTTGAATCGTAAATCATTCGAATCTATGAAAAGCAATTGTTTATCAAACTATATTCTCCTATTGAATGTGTTTACAAAGTTTGTTATTCATTTCCGCTGCACTTAAAACTGTTCATATCTATTTGATTTGTTCAAATCTAACAAACAAACACAATCATGAAAGCCTCAGATCCTAACATTAAGCTTGTATGTTATGTGACTTAACACATTTTATTGTTTATCTACAACCTTTTGGTTTCACATATGTAGTTGCCACTTACAATTTATATTTATCTGACAGCTTGGTTACTGGTGATAGTTTGTTAGGTAGTTGTCAAAATACTTCAATATGGTATGGTTTTGTTTTATTCCAGTATCACACTATCACGGCATTTCAGTACTTTAATATGTATGGCTTCATCTTATTCCAGTATCACCGCATTACAGGTTACAGAAATGATTTTCAGCGATCGAGAAAATGAACAAAATCTGTACATTGTTTATACAGTTTCAATTGTATTTTTCTCTGATTTTATGAGTGATCTAGAATTCTGCCCATTTTCTAATGATCTGCGCATAAGGACAACCTATGCAAAGTCGAATCTACATGGCCGAACTGCATGCATACATTTTCACTTTTTACTGGGTGAAGTCATTATCATCATTCAATTTGTTTCATATTTGTGCAGGTGGGAAAAGAGCAAAAGGAAGGGGAGGTGGCAATCGAGGTGTGCGTGGGAATGGATTTTGGTTTGGGGATAGGATACAGTTCAGAACGCAAACCTGCTTCATCAACGGGTGCTTTGGTATAGTTTGGATTGACCCAAAACACTTACTATTGTCAAAAGTTTTAGAACACATTATATAAATAATTACTACCTTAACTACCCCCAGTATGTTGTAATCCTGTAAGTTTTATGTGTATCTATTAATCTTAGCCCGCTAATTAATTGCAATAAACTTTCGAGAGTTTGTCTTAAGTTTAGCCTCAGACTAAGCCAGCCTTTAGAATCAAGATGTGCGAAAACATCTTGATGAGGCTTTCTTGATGTGATCATGACCTCTAGGAATTTGCGTATATATCACTATTATCAATCACGATCCATCCATTTGGACACATAACCTTACACTAGGATCTTTTTAGGATAACGTAATGGCTTATGTGTACCTTATTTGTACGTTTCTTAACCATGTTATCTAAAAAATGAGTTTCACATCACTTATCTATTATCTTCTATCTATTATCTATTTCTTAACTATGTAAACCTTTTGAGGTTTACATTGCTCATTTTAATGCTTATATTATAACCATGTCGCATTTGCACTTTGATCATGTACCTCTTTTTCTTTCGCGAAGATTTTATTTTTGTATGATTTTAACTATATATTAATCATAAATAGATTTTGATTAAAGTAATTTTATCGAGCCCGGGAAGCAATCCCGGGTAAAAACCTAGTACAAACAATATACATATATCGCACAGGACTACAGTCGCAGGTTTTTCTGTGTAATGTCGGGTATTACCACTACTTAGGGTGAGGGGGGCACCCACTGATGTGCCATGTGGGGAGGGAAGTAGCCGAGCGGGAAGGATGCCGCCATCCAAGAGGGGACCCAAATCGGTGGGTTTGTTCGGGGCTTGTTCACCGAAGAAGGAGAGAGAAGATGGTGGGGCCACCCTCATTTTCAACCAATCAACATTTTTTTTTTTTGAATAAAAAAACAAGTCACCTAATAGGGGAGTGCCGCCATCAAATTGGGGTGCGAGGGGAGTTTAAGAGGGGAGTTGACGTGGCATAACTTGATTAGGTGTGCGTAAGAGATGGGACTCCCCTAAGAGGGGAGTGCCCCTCTCACCCTTATAGATTTATTAAAAACACCCACTCAAGCAGCCCTACCTGGGGAATATATATATCTTTTTTTTTTTTTTGACGACATACCAATTTACTTCTAAATAGTTAACTTTATTCACAACCCTTATTACTTATAAACGCATCCATTGAACTACAAGCTATTTGATAAATGGAGAAATATATATAGTAGGAATCATTGATTCTGTACAAAAAATCATGATGGTTGAAAATTACAACTATAAAAAGGATTAAGTAATTCAACTTAGTAAAATTACTACTTTAGTTAAATAAATTACTGCTTTATGTTAAAGGGCAGAATTTTGTGTTTAGCAGGGTAGGGTTTGCTATTCAGAAGGGGTAGCGGCATAACTTGTTGCTCGTCTATTTGTCATTAGTCAGTAATCGTCTCTGTTTTTATAATATGAACTATTAACTATTGAAAAAAAAATCTATACTTAATAGAGGGGAAAATTACGAAAATGTCGGTTGACCAAATATGTTTTTAAATTTGTCACGCTCCTGCGTCCTTGGAGCGGCACATTATGCGCGGGATGCGTCCTTCAAGCACGGGATGCGTCCTTAGAGCAAAACCCAATAAAAAATGGACACGTGGCCACGGGATGCGTCCTTCAAGCACGGGATGCGTCCTTCAAGCATGAGATGCGTCCTTCAAGCACGGGATGCGTCTTTCAAGCACGGGATGCGTCCTTCAAGTTTTTGAAGCGTCCGGCGAGATTTCCGGAGAGTTGCAGATTTCCGACGAGTTTTCCGGCGAGTTATTTTCCACAATTCTCCCAAAAGCTAAAGTCCAACCCGTTTGAAGAAAATGTTGCCAACAATAGGCGTAACGCTAGAGCTGTTTGACCACCTGTTAAGTCAAACAAAGCTTGTTAATTTGGTTTCTAGCAAATAAGCTGCAAATCAAAGGATACATGCTTGGATGGTTACCAAGATTGATGCTGCGACCAACAGCCCCGAAGAGCCCGGAACCAGATAATGAAAACGGGTTGGACTTTAGCTTTGGTCCGGCCTCGGTATCATCAGAAGAAGGAGATCACCGACCTCAAGAGATAGAGTTGGTGGTGGTTGTTGAGTATTGGTTCGGGCCAGACGTGATGATGATTTGGTTCGGCTTTCAGGGGCTGACGGTTGGGTGGTGATGGTGTAGGGTGGTGATGGTGGTGTATACATTGATTTTGGGAGAATTGTGGAAAATAACTCGTCGGAAACCTGCAACTCGCCGGAAACCTCGACGGACGCTTCAGAAACTTGAAGGACGCATCCCGTGCTTGAAGGACGCATTCCGTGCTTGAAGGACGCATCCCGTGGCCACGTGTCCATTTTTTATTGAGTTTTGCTCTAAGGACGCATCACGTGCTTGAAGGACACATCCCGCGCATAATGTGCCGCTCCAAGGACACAGGAGCGTGACAAATTTGAAAACATGTTTGGTCAACCGACATTTTCGTAATTTTCCCTTAATAGAGCATCATGTTACAATTCTGTGAAGTCAAATCAAATTTGATAGTTTTATAAAAGGATATCATAATATTTGCATGTCTATTATATATATATAGGACAAAGATCCGTTAGGAACCACCCTTTATTGCGAGAACTGCGAGAACCAATGTGAACACAACCAAAAATACCTAAAAATAGCTAAAAAACACACAAATTTTTTTTTAACATTTTTATGAAAAAATCGCTACTTTTAGTAGCCAAAAAAAATTTATTTTTTTGCTACTAAAAGTAGCGATTTTAATGTAAAAAATACTAAAAAAAATTGTGTTTTTTTTTATTTTTTTAGTTTTTACAATTTTAGCTTGGGGGGGGGGGGGGGGGTTATGTTTTTGGGGGATGAGGGAGGGGGGTTTAGTTTTTAGCATTTAGCTTGTTGGGGGGGGGGGATTTAGGTTTTTTTTGGGGGGGGGGGGTTAGGTTTTTTTAGGGTTTTTTAGGTTTTTTTTTAGCTATTTTAGGTTGTGTTTACATTGGTTCTCGCGGTTCTCGCAATAAAGGTGGTTCTCGCATGAACCTTACCCTTATATATATATATATAAGGCAAGGATATATAGGAAACCATTTTTTAGTGAGAAAACTAAGGAAACCCAATTGTGACCATTGATCTTGATCATCTAAGGGTTAGGGAAATTTGATGGTTATTGATTTAAATTTAATACATTACTTATGTTGATGAGTGGGCCAGGAGGGTATTTGTGTAAAAGCAAAGAGAACCCAAGTACATAAAATATTTTAAAATATTGTTGATTTGATATGATCAGTGTGTCACCATCAAACCATCATCATTTATATCTCATTCTCTCTCTTCTTCTTCTTTCACAATTTAAAATATCAAGAATTCTCATCATGTTCATCAAGAAAGAGAACAAGAATCTCCAACGTGTTCATGTGTGATAGATACATTTGTTTTTTAGAGAGAGAAAGTTGCTGGTTAAGAAAGAGAAACAAGAATCTCCATCGTGTTCATTGTGTTCATCTGGTAGAAAGAGAAATTCTGATCGGTGAATGAATGGGGATGAAGGTTTTTAGAGAGAGAAACAACAATCTTCATCAAGTTCATCTGGAACACCAAGAATACACGCACAAGTGTGTGAGAGAGAAGCAGATTTAAACCTAATTTACTAAGATTTTAGAGAGAGAAACAACAATCTTCATCGTGTTCATCTCGAACACCAAGAACACACGCACAAGTGTGTGAGAGAGAAGCATGTTTGAACCTAATTTACCATGATTTTAGAGAGAGAAACAACAATCTTCATCGTGTTCATCTCGAACACCAAGAACACACGCACAAGTGTGTGAGAGAGAAGCAGGTTTGAACCTAATTTACCTTGATTTTTTTTTTGTTAAGGCTGTTGTTAATATGTTTTTGTATGCTCAAAGTGGTCTAGTAATGGGTAAATGTTTATGTAGTTTACAGGTTTTTGTTTTTGTATTAAAATCATTTTTATTTTTTGATATTATCAGTTGTTATTAACTTACAAATCTATATCTTTTTAAATGTTGAAATGTTATTTTAGATGGGTTGTTAGTTGTCTTGTATAAACTTCACTCGGATATCACATTTTCATTACCTTTAGAAAGTCCATAATTTAATAGTTGATGATCTCTTTTATTTTATAAATAAAAGTTGTTCTTTTTGCTGGCATAATTAGCTACATATGTTGTAACAATGTTACACGTGTTACTTATGTTAAAAACAACCCTTTCTTGGACACAAAAGGGGCTACACATATGTAACACATGTTTGTAACGTGTGTTACACTGGAGGGTAACACATCTAAAACAATTGTTACACGTGTTACTTATGTTAAAACCAGCCCTTTCTTGGACACAAAAGCTATAGATGTAAAAAAAATATGATACGACGACAAACAAATACGAAAGGTTCTGCTAACATATGTTACATGTTTTTTTAGTGCTTGCAGCGAGTGAGTTGGTTCCACTGGATAGTAGTTGTTTGAAATGCAGAAAAAATAAAGGTATTTATGGTAACTGTTTACATATGTAATCTTTTTTTGGGTGGTTTTATTTAGTTTTTTTTTATGTGTGAAATGATTTATATAAAAACTCAAAATTTGAGGAATCTTCAACTTCAGGGCATAATTGGGTAGAGGGTAACTTGTGTTAGTTATGTTACTACAATTTTTTTTAATTAGTAGATTAAAAATACTGGACTGTAACTTGTGTTATTACGACTTGACCATAGCAGTTGCAGCCAAACGAGAAGGGATCTTGGTAGGAAGAAAGAGAACCACAATATCGGATACGACAAAAGGTGACCATAAAGCGAAAGAAGGTAGATGGAGAAACCAATGAAGAATGGGAACAAGAAGTCGATGAAGGGCAGGTGGTCGGTACCTTTGACGTTGCACAGAAGTTACCCTCTAGTGTAACACATGTTACAAACATGTGTTACATATGTTCAACCCCTTTGTTACCAAAAACCGGGGCTGCACATATGTAAGACATGTTTGTAACTTATGTTACACTAGAGGGTAACACATGTATGATCATTTTTGGATCATTTGTATATATTTAAGTCTGTATAAACATTTTTGTTACGTTTAAGTTTTATTGTAATGTGTTGTGAAGGCCATGTTTTTGGATGAAGACGGATGATCTCGTTTATCTTATAAATAAAAAGTTATGTTTTTTTTGCTGGCATAATTAGCTACATATGTTGTAACAATGTTACTTATAGTTACACCAGCCATTTCTTAGATACAAAAATGGGCTACACATATGTAACACATGTATAGCCACGTTACACATGTTACATATAGTTGTTACATGTGTTACAACCAAAGTTTAGACATGTATAACACGTAACACATGTTACATACCTGTTGTTACATTTGTGTTAATAAGTTTAACTTTAGGAGTTCACACTAATGCACTTGTTTTGTTCAAAGGTGAATGGATGTTTGTGTTCAAGATAAAGATGGTTATCAAGACGCGAAGCATAGCTAGATTTTTGTTTCCTTATGATATTTTTTGGATCATTTTTATATATATATTGAAGTTTGTATAAACATTTTTGTTACGTTTAAGTTTGATTGTAATGTGTGCAAATACTAAAAACCCATTATGACATAAAACTTACTAACACCAGCTATTGATATAAAACTAGTTAGTTTTTTTAAGCATTACAACTATTGATATACAACTAGTTAGTTTGTACGATACTAAGCAGGTCCTAGCTGTTGCTTAATCAGGTTACATATATTACACAAGATGTAACATGTGTAAATTGGAAACACTTGTGTAACACTTCAGTGTAACACATGTTACAGGTTGTATCCCTTAAACTCCAAAGTCAACGTAAGTCATTGTGATTGAACAAGAAATTTAACTCAAATCCAATGTCAACGCAATATCATCCAACTTCTCTATACATGTTAAATGATGTAGCAAACCTACAACATCGATAGTGTGTAACATGTGTGACATGGCGTTTGTTAGCAAAACATGTATGACATGGCATTTGTCAGCAAAACATATAACTTGTAAGGTGATACAGAACCAACAATTTCTTTGATTTTGAAACGATCTTACACATGTTACAAAACAAAAATGTAACATCGGTGACACAGAACCCACTATTTCTTTGCTTTGGGAACGATGTTACACATGTGTAACATCAATCAACCTGTTGCATCTGTTGTATAACGTGTGTGACATAGCGTATATCATGTGATTGGTGACTATTACACACAAAATGTTACATGTAATGTATTTTATATATCAGGTTGCGAAAAGAAAAAATTCAAAGCATTGTTTCGTTTTCATTTCCGTTTGATTCAATAAATTAAATGACCACAAAGAACAAAACAGATTTTGATTTGATTACCAAAACATTACACTACTTGAAAAAGATAATAGAGTAAACACCCACAAAGATTAATACTAATACCCCTACAAGTATAGACCAACTCACCACTCTAGTGTAACACAAGTTACAAACATGTGTTACATATGTGCAGCCCCCTTTGTTTCCAAAAAGGGCTGGGGTAACTATAAGTAACATGTGTAACGTTGTTACTACATATGTATCTAATTATCCCACCAAAAAATACTACTTTTTATTTGTAAAATCAACAAGATATTCTGAATAAATTATAAAGTTTCTAAAGGTAACACATGTTATAACATATAGGATAAACCATTTAAAATGTAGCTGGCATAAATGTTGCTAGCATAAATGTAACATACGTAGCTAATTATGCCAACAAAAAAACATGACTTTTTATTTGTAAAGCAAACGAGATATTCTGATTAAATTTTGAACTTTCTGAACGTAATGAAACTGTGATATCCGAGCGAAGTTTATACAAAAAAAAACAACTAAACCAACAAAAAAATTTGAAACTTATAGCGTAACAATTATGAATTTTCAAACAAATTATCTACCATCAAAAACCTGCAAAATACATGAACATTTAACCATTACTAGAACACTTCGAACACACAAAAACTTATTAACAACCATCTGAACAAAAAAATCATGCGTGAAATGATTTTCAAAATAAAACACTACAAAAAGTTTAAAAAAAACATTCAGAAAAGAAAGTCAAGAGATGATCACGATGAACATGTTAAAACACTTGCTTCTCTCTCACACACAAAAACTTATTAACAACCATCTGAACAAAAAAAATCATGCAGGAAATGATTTTCAAAATAAAACACTACAAAAAGTTCAAAAAACCATTCAGACAAGAAACTCAAGAGATGAACACGATGAACATGTTAAAACACTTGCTTCTCTCTCACACTCACTTGTATATGTGTTCTGGGTGTTCTTGATGAAGATGATGAAGATTGTTGTTTCTCACTCTAGAAATCAACTTTCTCTCTCTAAACACATCAGCTTCTCCCACCATAAACAACAACTTTCTCTCTCTTTCTCACACACACACTTGTATGTGTGTTCTTGGTGTTCTTGATGAACATGATGAAGATTGTTGTTTCTCACTCTAGAAAACAGCTTTCTCTCTCTAAACACATCAGCTTCTCCCCTCATAAACAACAACTTTCTCTTTCTCTCTCACACACTTGTATGTGTGTTCTTGGCGTTCTTAATGAACATGACGAAGATTCATCAAGGATAAAGCGGTTCGGGATAACATTAGTGGGAGAGTATGCCGGAAGATCTTCCATGAATTCGTGTGGATCGCCCATTTAACAAAGAGAAATTTGAACAAGAACAATGGAACTTAGAAAAGGGAATGGATTTAGATGTAGAAGATGTGAAGTACAAAAAGGTGATGGGGTGGGTTGGGGTGTAATCGATGGAGCTTGGGGAAGTGTAAGGGTTAGTGAAAGTACACATGCTTATCTTACACACATGCACATGCTTCATACAAAATGACCAAAAAACCCTTCAAGCATTGGTTTCAATGAGGTGATGTGGAGGGATGTAGTCCACAAATTCTAGTTTCCTAAGTTTTCTCAATAAAATGAGTTTTCTCCATATATTTACACTATATATATATATATATAGGTAAAGAGTATAGTACAAATATGGTTATCGTACATTACATACACGAGATTTTGAGCCATACACGTGTCCTGATTCAGTTTTTCTTTAATAAGGTTAAATCAGACAATTAATTCAACCATCTGAGGGCAAATTCGTCTCTTCATTCAATCAGCGAGATGTTCGTTACACTAATATCCCGGTAATTATCATTCGAATCAGTTTCAAATTTTTCATAATTCTCAAATTGCAATTTCCGTTCGTCTGTGTTAGGGTTTCATTCAATTGTTTTTTTTTCGATGGATCCACAGAGCAGCACTGGACGAACAGAGGTTGATCTTGAAGAAACTCGACCGATCGGTGATCATGCTCAATTATCTGCATATCAGAGAGTTTCGATTGAGGATGTATTAAATCCGCCACATGCAAATCCAAATCCAATTGCAAGTACAAGTGTTGTAAACGAGTTGTTTAATGGTAATTATGTTAATTCAGATCTCTAAATTGTTCGTATACTTGTTTTTTGTTTTAATCGTAGCAATGATTTTATATTGTTGTAGCTGTTTTTTGAAGTTTGAATGTTGATTATATTTTTGATATGTAAGCAAAATGCACAAATTCGCATGTTACTACTATTACAATTCGCATTTGATTTTTTTTCTTTACGCATTTTCGCATGTTATTACATTATAAATCGCATATGTAAAACAAATTAATCAAAATTATCATTTTCGCATGTTATTGTTTATATAATTCGCATGTGAATTTGTTTTTATGATGAAATTATGCTGTTATTAAGATTTCGCATGTAACTAGTCCCATAATTCGCACGTTTTTTGTTTTCTCATTTTGATTCATGTAGATGAAAGGGTATACACTCCGGAGGTTCAAGCATCAGCTACACCTGTTGTTGGAATGCAATTTATCTCTATTGAACAAGCATATGCGTTTTACCAATCATATGCTAAGTTAGCGGGGTTTTCTACTCGTAAAGGTGGTGAAGTACACAGTGGTGGTATAATCAAAACTAAGTATTTTGTTTGCTCTAAAGAGGGACATAAGCCACTGTGTATTGATGATCGTTCGAAGTCAAAAAAGCAATTTAAAACAAGGAACAGGGGGACTATTAGAACTGGATGCAAAGCTCAACTTATGATTTGCACTGTGGATGGTAGATTATATACAGTAAAGAGATTTGTTGATGGCCATAATCATAAGTTTGTATGTCAAGATGATATTCACATGTTGCCAGCATACAGACATTTGTCAGATGTCCAGGAGGAGTTGGTTTGGGAACTAGGCACTTTAAACCTTGGTCCCGTCAAAGCTTTCCATATAATGAGGAAACGTTATGGTGGTTTTGAGAACGTTGGTGCCACGGTTGATGATTACAAAAATTTTAGGAAGCGAATTAACAGCTATATAGGAGAATATGATGCTGACATGGTGATTAATAGGATGACTGACAAAAAACAGTATTTACCTGATTATTCTTTTGAATATTCTGTTGATGATGAAAAACGGTTAACTGGTTTGTTTTGGGCTGATGGTTTATGCAAGCTTAACTATATGGAATTTGGGGATGTGATATCGTTCGATGCAACTTTCAAGACAAACAGGTAATGTTTTTTACTAATTTTCACATGTTATATGTCTTCATGAGCTTTGTAATATCGCATGTGCAGACATGTTGAAGAAGTGATGTTGAGTATATCGCATGTTATACTTTTGTTTTCGCATGTGATATCTGTCTATTCCGCATGTTTTTCAATGTGTAATTCGCATGTGTTGTTCAGGTACAAGATGGTGTTTGTTCCGTTCACTTGCATTGACAACCACTGTCGAAATGTAACCCTTGGAGCTGGGTTGTTGGCATCGGAGAGTATTGAATCATATAAATGGCTTCTGAATTCATTCTTAAAGTCATTTGGCCGGCAGCCAAAGGTTGTAGTGACCGATCAAGACCCTGCTATGAAACAGGCTATTGAGGAGGTTTTCCCTACCAGCAGACACAGATTGTGCATGTGGCACATAATGAAAAAAGTGGCAGATAAGGTATAGCATGATATATTGTCTTTCGTTAGCGTTATGTTTTTTATATTATAGATTTAAAAAACATTTATTGTTATAGGTTGGACATGAGTTATGCAATAACGATGAGTTTAAAAGGAGGGTGTGCGGCATTGTATGGACTGATTCCATTGAGCCCGAAGAATTTGAGAGACAGTGGAAGTTGGTGATGTTTGAGTTCGGTCTCACATAAAACAAATGGATTGATGATATGTTTGTGATGAGATCCATGTGGATTCCGGATTTTTACCGGCACGAGCCAATGTCGGGACTTATGAGAACAACTTCAAGATCAGAGAGTGAGAACCATTTTTTCTGCCAGGTGGCTAATTCACAACTCACTCTCGTAGAGTTTATGAATCATTTTGATGGTGCAATGGATGTCCAACGGTTTAATCATAGAAAGAATGATCATATTTCAAGATATACTAAGCCTGCTGATTTGACCGGAACTTCTTTGGAAAAAGATGCTGCTAAGAGATTCAGGAGGTCTATATTCTTTGATCAGCAAATAAAGATTCATGGTACAATTTCTGAATGTCTGCCGATGGACACCAAAATAGAGGGTGCACAGATCAGGATATTGTTGAAGGACTTTAAAGCCCATGGAGATGGTTTATTGGAGGTATTATAGCATATATATTTCAAAGTTGCGATTTTAGATAACATACATGCGAATTTTTTTTTTCAGATCCTAATCTTGAAATATGCGATTTTGATTTTCTCATGCGATTTTAAAAGTTTTCCCTTTACATGTTGTTAAGACATGCGAATTTATTATGTTACACATGCGATTTTAAAAGTTATTCATTTGCATGTTTTTTAAGACATGCGAAATTGTCTTGTTACTCATGCGATTTTAATTTTGAATATATATATATATATATATATATATATATATATATATATATTGTTGGTTTTTCCTAGGTATGGTTCAAGAACCTTGAAAATGATGTAACTGCACAATGTAGCTGTTTGCGTTTTGAGCAGTATGGGCTGCTTTGCAAACACATCTATTTCCTTTTCAAGATGTTTGGTGTTAAAGAAATACCAAACAAGTATGTTATGAAGAGATGGACAAAGGATGTGGTGCCGAATGAGTTAAATGTGAAGTACAATTTAAATGTGGGTGGCAAGGATGTGCAACACAAGGCTAAACGGATTGCTCGTGAAATCATCCACACAGGGGAGTATTTGGTTAGCAATTTGATTTCCGACCTCGATCAACTTGTTTTAGTGAGGGATCAAATGATGCAGCTCAAAGAGAGAGTGGATCAGAGTCGTATAACCTAGCAACTTGATCCAAAATTTGACCGATTTTCAAAGTTGATTGGTTATCAACAACCGGTAACTAATGCTCCTCCCACTGTGCGTGTGCCGGCTGGTATAAGAAACAAAGGTCGCAGATCGCATAAAAGGATTAAATCTAAGAAGGAACAAATGATCAGCCGGATAGGGAAAAGGTCAAGGACATGTAGCGTATGCAACGAAAAAGGTCATGACATTCGGACTTGCGAGGAGCTAAAAGCCAAACAACAAGGTAAACAGCAAAAAAAGAAGATGAATGGCGTCCAGATTGAAAATGTTGCCAGAGACAAAGACAATGAGGTCGAAGACGACGAAGAGGAAGATGAGTTTGAAGATTACAGTAGTGATGATGGATCTGAAGAAGAAGATCAGTGGGAGGAGGTTTCAGAAGATGATGAGGATGAGTAGTTTTTTTATAAATGGACATGCGAATTATACGAAATACATGCGATTTATATTCTTCTGATTATATCTTTTTCACATGCGATTTATAGTGTATAAACATGCGATTTTATATGATTCAGTTTATAATAATTCTTACATGCGATTTCACTTTTATTACATGCGATTTTTTCAGTTATATTGTTTTTTTTTTCTGTGACAAACAGGGCAATATCATTCATGCGATTTAATATTTTTATAAGCAAGCATAATATGTGTTCTAAATATATAATATGTGTTCTAAATACATATCCAAAATATAAAATAATTGTTATTGTCTAACACAGCCACAACCACAAAAGGATTAAAAAGATAATTTAGTTACTTGAAGAAAAGATTTTATCACGTTCAGAAGAGCTGAACTCCATCTTCTCCTTCACAGTGTTTAGAGCATCTGTCAGGAAAGAGAAGGCTAAGTCATCAGCTCGAGATTGCTCCTTTATGTGCTCCAAAGCTCTGTCCTTGAAGCTTGATGGTGGTTCTTGAAGTAGGCGTTCCCATATATCTTGATTTTTCTTGATTTGTTCAAGAATTTTACCCTGCACATCAAGAACCAGATGAGAAGAGTTGACATCAGTGCTTAGTTCTGTCAACGTGCGAGTTGACAATAGTTGTTTGATTGCAATGTTTTTTATTTGTTCTGAATCATCAGATGTCATTTTTGTTTGTATGTTTTGTGTGTGTTTTTTTCGTCTTCTATGTATGACTTAATATGGAAGGTAGTTATATCTAGGTTTTTTATATTAATATAGTAAATTTATTATGTAGGTAGGGTGGTAAATTCAGTAGTAATTATTGTAAAATTGATCATTACATGTCAATTTTACAGTCACATCGGTAATAAATTACGTTTTTTTTTATATAAAATACTATATTTTAGTTTTTAAGATTCGTAATTTTTTTTTTTTTTTTGCATTTTTAGGACAAAGTAATTTGAAAGTATTTGTTAGTGTTTTATTCATAATCGCATGTGTAACATAACAATTTCGCATGTGATGAAAAAACATGCGAAATCGCATGTATTAAAGCATAAATTCGCACATTATACGAAATTTCAAAGATTATTAACTCTTAGTGAAATCGCATGTGTATTGATATGAATTCGCACATTATATTACACCCTAAGTGTTATGTATTTCGCATATTCTTATTTGATTTTCACACTGCATCATCATCATCTTCAGGTCTGAATTTCCAAATTCATCAGAAGTTCATTTTCGCAGCAGGATATGGTGAATAGGAATCGATCGATTTTTGAGTAATTGTTATATTTTCGATTACCTTTTTTATTAAGTATCTTACGTTTTGATTTTGAGGTTTTGTTTGCTGATTATCAGGGTTTTTTATTTTGTAATTGACGATTTTAACCTTGGCGGTTACATATATATATCTTTATTTGATTAATTTAATAGGTAAACACGGGGTGATTTGAGATAATCCGACGGCCATGGTTATAGCGTACGTAATGTAGGATTAGGCATATTGTATGATAACCGGCCTATATATATATATATATATATATATATATATATAGGTAGAGGATCCTGTAAAAAAGGCCTAAAGTGTGAGAAGGGTAAGAAAGAATCTCAGCCATTAGATCTTTTAATCTAATGGTTGAGATCAATAGGGACCAAATTGTAAAATATTTTCATTAATTTGGACTGATTTGAAATATATAGGGGCAATATAGTCTTTTAAACCCACTAGAAATTAGGTAATGCACATGTAACTTCCCCCCGTCTTTTTTAAAAGTCAATAACTTTTTATACGCAAGGTTTTTTTTAAAAAAAATAACACCATAATAACGAGCGTTTTTTTTATCTTTAATATGAGTATCATATTGCTATACTTATATAGAGAAAAAAATATGTTTCGATCAGATGTTTAGTCAATGAATGGTGTTATATACTTGCTGAATGGTGTTATATACTTGCTGAATAGTTTATATACTTACTGAATGGTGTTATATATTTACTGAATGGTGTTATATATACTTGTTGAATGCTGAATGGTGTTATATACTTGTTGAATGGTGTTATATACTTACTGAATGGTGTTATATACTTGCTGAATGGTGTTATATACTTACTGAATGGTGTTATATACTTGCTGAATGTTGAATGGTGTTATATACTTGCTGAATGGTGTTATATACTTACTGAATGGTGTTATATACTTGCTGAATGGTGTTATATACTTCCTATAATTAAGGTGGCGGTTATAGGAAGTTTTTAATTAATTGAATTAATGATAAAATTACTTGTTTACCCTTTTCAATTAATTTAGATCTAATGGCTGAGATTCTTTCTTACATTTCTCACACTTTTGGTCTTTTTTACAATAACCTTACCCTATATATATATATATATATATATATAGGGGTAGGTTAACATACAAAAGGGCTTATCATACAAAACGTACGCGACGCGCTGAACCCTTGGATCAGGCCAAAAATCACGCATGGACCAGTTAATCACGCATGGGATCAATTTTTTTGACCTAATCACGCATGGGAACTTAATTACGCAAGTTATGTTGATCAAAAAATGTGATAATCACGCATGGGATACTAATTACGCACGTTGTAACTCTGTTTTGTACGATAATGTAGGATAAGCCTTTTTGTACATTATACTTTCTCTTATATATATATATATATATATATATATATATATATATATATATATATAGGATGAGGATCATTACAGAACACTAACTATTGCGAGAACAAAAAGAACAACTTTAAAACACTAAATTTTGTGATTTAAAATACATATTTTTAAAATCTTATGTTTCTTACATTCATATGTTTATTATACATACATAAAAAAACCAAAGATTTTAACCTACACATAGCCTACATACATGTTGGTAATTTAACCTACACATAACCTACATATGTGTAGGTTATACAAAAAGTGAAAATTTTTACATTTTATTTTGAATTCTAGTGTAAGAAAACAATAAATCTTATATTTGTAACATTTTCATTTACTTTTTAGGTTTTTAGGATAGAAAAAATGGGTGATTCATTGTGTTCTGAGTGTTCTCGCAATATTTAGTGTTCTGCATAGAACCCTCCCCTATATATATATATATATATATATATATATATATATATATATAATATTATAAGATATACTACAATTCGCGGAATGTCTAGTGGCCAATTTATGAACGTCACAAAACTACACGTGTATGATAGTCATGAAATTATCGATTTTACTTGGAAGTCACCATACGCGACAATTAGCAACGTGCTTAGAGACATATGTTAGGAAGTCTTAAAATTAGCCATATGTATATAAACATTATATTTCAATTTCTTTTTTTACGTTTTACATTTTAGCATATACCTAACCAATTTTATTTATGACAAAACATATACTAAGAAAACAAAATAAAAATAATCGTGTTAAATTAAAAAACCCAACCAATTTAAATTTTGACATAACACATTTATGACACAAACCCAACTGGTTTACGTAACCGGTTTTAATAGGTTTGAGACAACTGACCTGGATTGTTAATATTAAAAACAAACCCGTGAATTTTATGTCAGGTAGGTTTGTATCGTGTTTTCATATTTGAAATCTACAATTATCAAAGATTTTGTACGTATACGCAATTGCGACACTAAAGACTTTGCCGTCACTAAAGCGTGGCTAGTGTCACATGACCTCATATTTGTGTCACTAAACCATTAATAGATTTTTTTTGAACGGCCAACATAAAATTTTATTAATCTAGCAAGAGGCTAGCACCAAAAATACAAACAAAGAGTCTCCAGCATGCACCAATACTGGCTAGCAACACATGCTACCATACACCAAACAAACAGAAAGAAAACAGACTAAAACACATCAAATTTTCGCCATAGTTCCCAGGTAATCGTGTTCTCCTTTGCCCGATTCCTAATCCAAAAAAAGCTCCTGGACTTATTCTCTTCAATCACATTAGACGCGGACAACGTCTTCTCGCTAAAGCTCCTGGACTAAACCATTAATAGATGACAATCTTTTTTACAGTAAAAGACTTCACTTAGCAAGTAAAAGGGTAAATTTAGGAAGTCAAGAGTGTGAACCCCTAAACCAAGTTCAACACAAGAAAAAGTCAAAAGAGGAAAAAGTCTTTTCTCCATCTTAAATTATAATACAATACATTAGCTACCCACACCATATATATGTTGTATATACACACAAAATATCATTCTTCGTCACAAACTCATCTCTTTCCGTCCACTTTCTCTCCACTTTCCCAGAAAAAACTCAAATTCTCTTCCAATACATCTTCTAAAACACTAAACTGTGTGTGTAAGTGATATATACACATACACATATATATCTAGAGAGAGAGGGAAGAGAGAGAGAGAGATGGGAAACTGTTACCCTAAACCTGTAAATAATTTCTCAAGCACCAATAAAATTTCCACCCAAGGTATACATATTTTCTTGATTTTTTTGCCTTCAAAATAGAACACATATATTTTTTACATTTTTAATAAATTCAATTAAATTTTATTGTTTTTTTTCAGCAAATAATATTAATGCTGAGAAAAAGAAACAAGCCATGGTGGAGGGTGACAGCGGTGGCGACGCGGTTGCGACGCCTAAAATGGCGACACGATGCTTAAAATGTTACACATATGGTGAGCTAAAAAGTGCCACCCGAAACTTCCGGCCGGACACGGTGCTCGGAGAAGGTGGTTTTGGGAGGGTTTTCAAAGGGTGGGTGGACGGTGAAACCTACGCGCCGTCGAAGGTCGGAATTGGGATCGCCGTCGCTGTTAAAAAGTCAAGTCCGGACAGCCCTCAAGGCCTCAAAGAGTGGCAGGTTTGTTTCTTCATGTTTTTATGTTATTCAATTGTTTGTTGTTTGTGTTATTATTTTATTATTAATATTAATTAATGCATAATAATTGATTGCATGTCTAACGCCATGCATGACGTGTGTGATGATAGGCTTGTTTTTGTCCTAGATTAATATTTTCTAAATTCGGGTCAATGTGCTAATAATTGAGGAAAGGTTGTTTAAAAACTTCCGAATGGTTAAGTGTTAAATCAGTAAGATGTCTGAATCAATAATAGGTCTGAACTATTAAGAGCCAGAACCGTTCAGAGGCAAATGTCTGACCAATTCAGATTATAGGTTTTAACCATTCAGACTCAGTATAATGCTTAACCATTCAGACATCTGCTCGCGAAACAAACAGTCTGAACCATTAAGTACTAAACCAGTAAAAGATCTAAACCATTAAAAACTAAACAAACGGCCCCGAAGTCTAGCTTTGAAAAATACTTTATTAGTATTTAGCACAATTAACCTTCGACGGTTGGTGTAGTAGTGTAAGCGTTTAAATATTTTAGTTTTCTGTCATTTTTAACCTTTGAAAATCATATGATAACGTCACATACATACGCTACACTAGATACAAATGATATATGGTTATAAAAATACAATATCAACAAAATTATGCACATAAAATAAGAGGGCATGGTATGAACGCCTAATAGAAAAGGTTTTCCACACATACATGTCATTTTTCAACGTATTATTATTTAATCACTATTTCTTTCCTACAAGTAATTTAATAGTATTAAAGTATTTATTTGGGGTTTGGGCCCCCTGATTTTCTGGGTCAAAGGGTGCCTGTACTTTTTTCCAAGCGTTGACATTTTGAGAGCAAAGTTTGCTTTGACATGTTCAAAGTTCATGTATTTTAATTCCTATATATAAATATTAAATGCTGTTCGAAAAAAAAATATATAAAATCATTTATTGCCGGTCCAAAATGTATATAACTATTATATCAGGAAATTAGATATTGCGGTTGACTATATGTCTACTCCTTTATTATTATTATTATTGCTATTACTGTTACTATTACTATTATTATTAGCAGTAGCAGCATTAGTAGTAAAAGTTGATGTATTATACGCATAATAATTTTAATTCCCCGTTACAAGTTATATAAATACTATTATATTTGTAGCAACAGACCCATTTATACTCTCACTAGCGTAATTGAGATCAGTGTAAGAAAATAAGGCTCAAGTTTGAACTCGTTTAAACTCGATATGTGTCCAGGGGCGGAACCAGAGGGGGGTCAAGAGGGTCCGTTGACCCTCCGGTCACCAGAACTTTTTGAATTTTTATTTATAAATTTTGAGTTTTTGAAGAACAAACTTAGAAATGGACCCTCTAATTTGAACCAGTATAGAATATAAGCTTATGATGACCCCCTAACTAAATCGTTCTGGTTCCGCCACTGTATGTGTCGATGAACTAGTAAGTCGAAATCAAGTAGGTCACGGTCACCCATCCTTTATTTATTTACACAATATAATATAGTTATTTTTCCAACAACCCTCATTAGTAATATATCTTAGCTTTAATTATTTTAATTATTTTTCTGCAGGCGGAAGTAAAATTTTTGGGAAAATTCAGCCATCCAAATCTTGTTAAACTGGTGGGTTATTGCTGGGAAGATAGAGAATTTCTTCTTGTGTATGAATATATGCAAAAGGGTAGTCTTGAGAATCATCTTTTTAAAAGTAAGTATTTTAGTAACACCAATTAATTATTTTTTATAATATAAGAATGATATTATAATTATTTAATTCATTTTTTATTAAATATTGCAGAAGGTGCAGAACCACTTTCATGGAGTACTAGGATTAAAATAGCCACAGGGGCAGCACAAGGGCTGGATTTTTTGCATACTACAGAAAAAACTGTTATTTATAGGGATTTTAAATCAGCCAATATTTTATTAGATGGGGTTAGTTGAAATTTAATTTAATTATTATAATTTATAATAATATTAAAGTATTTTATTTAAAACTAATTTTGAATTATTATTTTCAGGACTTCAATGCGAAGCTCTCGGATTTCGGACTCGCAAAGTTGGGTCCCGTGAACGGTGAGTCTCATGTCTCAACAGGCGTGGTGGGTACGTATGGTTACGCGGCTCCAGAATACATAGCCACAGGTGAGCCATGGTCCGTAAAAGTTGTCAATTAGGACATGGTCAAAAAAAATTTGTTGACAAAACTTTTGTGATTTAAACGCAGGTCATTTATACGTTAAGAGTGATGTCTATGGCTTTGGAGTTGTGCTGCTAGAAATTATAACGGGCCTACGTGTGCTAGACACTAACCGACCGGGCTCACAACATAACTTGGTGGATTGGGCTCGTCCAGCGTTGCCTGACAGAAGGAAGTTAAAAAAAATCATGGACCCACGGCTAGAAAATGATTACCCGCTTAAAGGAGCGACTAAGGCCGCAGAGCTCATCTTGAGTTGTCTAGAAGCGGACCCAAAAGGCCGACCTGAAATGAAAGATGTTTTGGTTAGTTTGAAAGAGATTGGTGCTATCAAAACAAAACCAAAGGAGCCTAAGGTTCATGCAACCCAATCGGGTCCACAGCGTGACCGTCGTTATCACTCGGCACACCATTCTCCGCTCCATACGAAGCGCGGTGATGGTCAGGCAAATCAGCTTTCACCCATGAAATCGTATTGACCAAAAAAGTCAACAAATGTTTGTTAAAGTGCTCGTGAGTCGTGACGTGGATACAAAACTCAAAGTGTTAAAATCATTTGCCAAAGAGGCCCAATTACATAGCCCATTTAGAGGTATTGTGGCCCAAGAGTAAAGAAGGTGAAATGCATTGTTTGATTATGTATATGTTAAATGTTAAATGTAGTTATAAATTTAATACAGGAAGTTTTTATTTTGTAATAAATAAAAGTAGCTTCGAAAATCTGTATTTCACATATTATTAAGTGTCTACATTTTTACGTGGGATAATTTAATAATATAAAATGTAGTTGTTTATATATCTATGGTGTTGATACTCTTGAATAAAACCCGTACAAATGTACAATATAATAATTTCTCTAATTATAATATCAAATATATAAAATGTAGTTGTTTATATATCTACACTGTTAAGTCGATCTGCATTTTGCTAGAAAAACCAAATGGGAGATAAATTTGTACTCGAATGGAACTAGTGGCTACTTTTGAAAGTGAACATCTGTGCTTGAAGAGCAGAGATGAACAGGCTCCCGACTATACTCTGCCTGCAAAAGAGGAACATCATCTTTGAGTTTGTTTTGTGCCCAATGTGTGGAGGGTATCCGGTATCCGTGAGTCATATTTTCAGTTCGAGTTATGTTTCTGCCAGTATTTGGCAAAAAAAAAAAAAAAAAAAAAAAAAAAAACAGCTGGTGTAATATCCCTCCTATATATGCCTCTCCTAGTCCAGACCTCTTGGAGCTCAAAAAAACATCAATTCTTGCAACTTGAAGAGGAGATCGGTTCATTCGACCATCTTGGTGACTTGGTGGTGTATTTGGTGGAGCCGAAAAAAGACAGTTTTTGCAATGAAAGGTGTCTTTTATCCCTAAGTTGCTTGAAGAGTTGCAAATTGTCGGCTATTTATGGATAAAGAGTAGTCTAAGCTTAAGAATTTAAATTGGGTCGGCGTTCTTTTAACTTATTGGTTGGTAATCCGGATTGCTTTTCATGTTTTCCTTTTTGTGCTTTTCATATGTAATAATCCCTTTTATTTATATGATTATCACCGCCGTTAAAAGTAGGTTAAAAACGCGTGTATTATACAAGTTGAATAAAAAATGTTTGATCGTTAGTAACGAAGATTTAAAAATTATAAAACGATATTTGAAATAAGATATGATTAAAATTACGTACTTTAAGTAATAAAACAATAATATTGAAAATATGATTGACTAACCTTTTTAAAACATTAAACTAAAAAATAAAATATGAAAGGGTGAGATAAGATAAGCGGAAAAAAAATTAGCCTCATAAAACTGTGACACGTGATGCAACCAATAGGGTGGAAGGAGACATTAACCCACAACCTACAAGTACCCAATCAACTACTCAATAGAATTCTGTCACCTCAATTAACCCAATTATTCACCCAAAAGTACTTAATTTGGAAAGGGCCATTAATTAACCCACAAGTACTCACTATCGAAACAATTTTTTTAAATAAAAAGAGCTAACCAACACCAACGCCACCTTGGTTCATCATTAAATCGGCCCATGAGCGGAGGCAGTGGCGAAACTTGAGATTTCCGACCGGAGGGTCAAAAACGTATATACCAAAAATTTCTATAAAACTGGAGGGTCAAAAACGTATATACCCAAAAAAAATTATACGAAAACTACATGCTCTCCACTACTGAGAGAAGTTCGGGGGGTCGGCAGCCCCCTCCCGCCCCACAAAGCTACGCCCTTGAGCGCAGGTCTGTTTTCCGACACCACTACCACCGTTATTCATCATCAAAATCAAACCACCATGGCTCAAATTTGTTTTCTAGCCACGTCACTGTCGTTTTTGTTTTTTGGCCAAAGTTCACCATCATCAAATCAAGCGACATTTGAGGTAATTTTGATGGCAATCAACTCTCTATGCTGATCAAAAACCCCATGGTTGGGCTGTTAATCTATAATTGTCGAAAGCGAATTTTGCGATGGTGTGAACTAGGGTTCTTGATGGGGAAGGTGGCAAAGGTTGTGGTGCGGGTTGCATCCTCAACCCCCCGAATTCACAAACCCGCTTCACCTACCCGCTGCAATGAACTACTCGCCCCATTTGTGGCAGTTTACCTAAGTTACTCGGGTGAACTCTATCCGCTGCAACTACTTGCCCCATTTGTGGCGGTTTACCTAATATACTTGAGTGTACTCGATGCTACTTGGGGGTCTCCGGTATGGTGACCCTCCACCCTTAAGTGATATAAAAGACGACATTCCTAGAGGTACAAGTATATCGAATAAGAAAAGTCATTCCAAGTAATGTATGCCAACTTAAACAAATAAAGACGAACTAATATGAAAAAACGAAAAAAGGGATGTTAGCCTAGAAACAATCTCGTAGAAAATCATAATACCTATCAATTAACCACCCAATATAAAATAAAAATACAAACAAACCAGAACCCGTGTAATCATCCGTTATAGAAACAATGGCTTCAACCTGTGGTTTAGCATCGGCTTAATCGGCCCCAGGACGGTCGAAAACCACTCATATTCTTACATTAACGAAAATCATATTTAACTTAAGTTACCGGTTAACTAGAGATCGGCAATATAATGGTTCTTAATCCCCATACACCATTATCTACGAATCTGATTCAGTTCAGTTTGGTACCTTTGTACACCCACACGCACCCCAATTTGATTAATTGTGCAGAAAGCAAGCAATATCAAGACACAACAATTTAGGGTTCATAAGTTAGCAGATGTTAATGTCCATATACACTACATGCTTGAATAGATTCTTACCTAACAACCTCATAAATCTAACAAGTAGGGCCCAGATACACACCACATTATCTCAGAAACACTTGCGGTGGACAACGGACGGCCCAGATTCATCATAATCTGCTTTTGTTATATGCTGATTTTGAGGAAAGACAACCTTGGCAAGTATGGCACCTCCCACCCATGCTGAATACATGGATAAATTCTCTGGCATGTACTCCGGTGCCTGCAATCCAAATCCCTCACAATATTATATAAATTTATAATCCAATTTAGATATATTCCCATTTTTTTCTAAATATATATTTAAAGTAAATAAATAAATATATATACACACACACACGCACACACAGAGATCATTCAATATAAAACCAACTTTAAGTAGGGAACTTTGATAACGACAAAAACTTCCGCCGTTCTCTACTTAAAATAGGTTCTGTATTGAACATCCCTATATATGAGTGTGTGTGTGAGTGAGTGTGTGTGTGTGTGTTTGTTGGTTATTACCTTTACTAACGAAGGACGAATGGACGATGAGCAAAGACTAGCTTCCTTCTGGAATCTCTCTTCAAAACCTGAAGGTTAACAAACAATACAAGACGTGTTGGGAAAAACAATTCAAGAGGTTCATACTTCCAAAAGGTTGTTAATACTTTTTATAAGCAGTTTGGTGATATTGTAAAATATATACATTATCACAATAATAATCAACTTTTTTCAATATCACAATTTAGATTGCATACTTGTATGCATTAACCATAGTTATCGATAGCGAATAGCGGTCAATAGCGACAGACTACCTATATGCTACGTAGCGATAGCGACAAAATAGCGCTCGCTATTTCGTGTTTAGCGATAAGGCAGTAGAAAATTTTAAAAATAAAAATATAGCTATTTATAATCATATACATATATTATAATGCTAATTTTATATTTTATATGTCTAGATTTGTAAGTTTAAGAACTAAATGTAAACTAGTGAAGATATAGGGGGTTAAATGTTAAAATACACCAACTAATTTCACTCTTTTTATGTTAAAATTTACAACTTTTGAGAATGAATATAAAATACAGAAAGACAGAGGGGTTAAATTGTAAAACTACACACATAAAGTTAAACCTAATTGTCACCCCCATTTACTTCCGCCGTTTCCCGTCCAGATCCATATACGCTACCAGTTTACCACCACCATGAAATTACAGAAAATCTGTGGGAAAACTTCTACGACTGCCATCAAAACAAGGTACTTGCTTCTTTCTTTCCATCAATTTGAGCCTCTGGATCCCTCTTCCTCGTTTCCGGCAGGAGTTGCAGCACCGTCGCCGGAATTTGCCATCAGACGTCGCTATTTGGTCGATATGCGGTCGCATAGTACCTTGTAGCGGCATGTGGCCGCGTCGCTACGCTATTCGCGATAGCGTCCGCTATGGACGCTATTGATAACTATGGCATTAACAATACATTTTGGGCGGCTATAGAACTGTTTGACCCATCAAGAAAGATATAAAAATGACCCTTTTTTAAGTGGGTCAATATTTGCAAAATATAATACTAAAATGAAACTGAAAAGAAAAAAAATGAAGTATAACCTGTCATGGAAACTGTTCCGCCACACAGAACGGTGTTCTCCAACAGCTGGCGATGGTTTTCAGATGATACAGTTGAGATAATCCGAACAAGCTGTTCAACAAGCCCATGGGCCTCCAAGCCCAATATAGACGGTTGAAACAATGCTTCTCCTACTGTGTATCTCTCTCTTTTGATCGAAATCACCTGAAACCCAAAACATTATGCATTCATGCATAAACATATAGATGCATCATGCATTTATGACCGACGGATTGACAGGTAACGGGACCCACCTGACCATCTGGCAAAGTATGCTGCTCTTCATCGCACGATTGTAACTTTTTTTCATACGCAATCTCATCCTCAGCACAACAAGCATACTGATCTTTTAACTTCTCAACTTCCGAAATATCAAGCTTTACAAGTGGATTCGACTTTGCGAGTTCCTGCGCGAACAACTTCGTCAAATCAGCACCGCCTATTTCTATCCTTTTCGAAGCTACATGCTGAACCGCACCTTCAATTACCGGAGCAATATCTAATACAAAAAATACAACAGGATCGTTAAAATAAAATTTGTAGGTTTAGATGATACGCATGAGCTATTTTGTTGAGTACCGATTTTCCCGTGACCAATATCAACTGTGCAGCCTGAAATGCGTCCTACTGCATATAGTGATAATACCGCTTGCTCTGAAGCGTAAAAGCCCGAAACGTTAAATGTTTCGAACAACAACTGCACCAACTGTTCTTTCACAGCCTGTGAAACAAATGAAACTTGACTGAATTTGATAAAGAAAAAGAATAGTTATAAAATGACACCAAACGTTACAAACGTCAACCTCAACTAGGGGTGAGTAGAAAACCAAATAAACTGAACCGAAACTGAACAACCAAACTTCACAAAAAAACTGGAAAAAAAAACTGAACCGTGAAAACCAAACCGAAATTTACGATTCGGTTTTGCATTTTATGAAAACCGAAAAAAAACCAAACTGAACCAAATAACCTTAAAAATCATTTTTTTAATGTTTGTTATATATTGATTTAAGAATTATTAATTTTATTCTTGAATGTGAAGTATTTATAATAAGAACATTAACATGTTTATTTATCTTTGAAATGATTTATACATTGCCTACAAGAAATAACAAAATTTAACATAAAAATTGAATAATTTTTAAGTATTATAAAAGAGAAGATTAAAAGGTTAGGTTTATGTGAACAATATTAATTAAAATATTAAATATATTAACATAAATGTAAACATTTAAGAAAGATTCTTAAATTTTGAATTATACTTTTTATTTTTGAATCTTACATAATTTTGTTCCAACAATCAAACCGAACCATTGCTAAAACCGAAAAGACCGAAACCGAACGGTTTTCAAAAACCGAAAACCAAACATTTCGGTTTCAGATTTCGCAATAAAACCCTAACTTCAACATATATATGGATATTGATAGCTTTGGCTAACCTTGGGAGTTAAAAGTGGATCTGCGAACAATATTTGTCCTTCGTTACCGATTTCCCATCCTAGACCATCGTAAAGAACATGATGCAGTAGATCTTCCATAGCATCCCAATCTTTAATAAAACCACGTACAACTGGGTCAACAGTGTTAGCCTGTTGCGATGGAGAATCGGGCAAGGTAGCATCTTCATTCATGATTTTCATTTGAGTTGGAATAATCTGCACCATACATCAAGAACGTTACATAACGGACTACAACAAATTACATAACCGTAAAACAACTATAACAGATAATACGACGCCACATATCACGTCACTGAGATTAAATAGAAAGATTAGATATTACCATTGAAGGAGCTTGATCGGGAATTGCAAAGCCTGCTTTCAAGAGCCTAGAACCAGCATCAATCACCACCGCCTCCATTAGGTCTTTTGTCAATCTGTAATTAATAATTTTTCAAATACTTCATAGACTTTGACCAATTTTGACTGCCTTTGACCGACGATCTTAGGTCCGACTAGGTGAAATTTAATCAGTAAACTACCATGATACAAATACAATTAGTATTTTATTACATTAACCTTTCTTATATATCAAATTTTGGGTAATTTCATATATCTCTCTCTAAACTTGTAAAATTACTTTTTTTTTCTAAATCATGTGTTAAAAGCATTATTGTATGTTATGCATTAAAACTTGCATTTTTGAGAAATATCAAATATGTAATTTTGCAAGTATAGAAGGGATATATGAAAGTAGACCTGGCAAACGGGTCGGGTCGGGTCATGGGTTAAAACGGGTTAGGGTCAAAACGGGTTCGGGTCGGAACGGGTTTCGGGTCGGGCCGGGTTAGTTAAAAAAATTAAAGAGATTGTACATCAAGAGGCAATTTTGTCGGGTTAAAACGGGTCCGGGTTGGTTCGGGTTGAGAATGGGTTCGGGTCGGGACGGATTCGGGTCAAAAAAGTGGGCTTCTTCAGGTAATACTGGTGCTGCTGTTGAAGAAGGTCAACAAAGACTGCCACCTCTCAAGATGTTCCAGTAACTCGATAAACAAAATTCAAATACGAAATTCAAAGACCGCTACCTCAAGCAAAATGATTTCTTTTAGATATTCTAGTAACTCCATAAACAAAATTCAAATACAAAAGTATCAGTTGAACACACATTTCAAAATAATACTCAAATTTAGTTATTCCAGACTATATTGATGTAGTTTTGTAGACAACAAAGTGTAAAATCAACGATTTAGTGCCCCCTCAAGCAACAAATACACATCAACATTCCTGTTAAACCTAAAAAAACTTCAATCACATATGTATCAGTTGAACACACAAAGTTTTTGAAACATTTAGAAAGAAAAAAAACAATCAGCCATTTAAATCATCAAATTTTCTTTAAACAATGACCATATATTTAGTCAGTCATTTAAATCATCATCATAAGAGAAAGAAATTACAGCTTCAACATCAAACTTATAAAACATCGATCACAGATTTACAAATTAAACAGTTTCTGAAACATTCACAACAAAAAAACAGCTATTCATCCATCAAATTCCAAAACAACTCCACAAAATCAAACAAATTCACAACAAAATTTAAAACATTTACACAGACACACATCAAATCCATCAACTACGGCGCTCATGAAGTGATGATAATACCTTCAACGGAAAAGATGCCGTCGCCGATGAAGATCCCGTCGCTGATGAAGATGCCGGCGGAGGGTGGGGGGTTTGTGGCAGAGGAGACGACAGAGACGCGGAGACAATGGCGGGTTTGTGGCGGAGGACGGAGAGGATGAAGATGCCCTCCCTGAATCGATGATGATGATGTTCACTAAAGTTCAAAGAGCTCTAAGAAAAAACCCTAGGAGTAACCCGTGTCGTATTTCTTCTCGACCCAGTAACCCGTTCCTTCTTACTTCTAAACCCAAATTGACCCGTAAACTTACTTCCCTCTTTTAAAATTGACTAGGGGTGAGCAAGAAAACCGAAATAACCGAACCGTAACCGAATAACCGAAAAAACCGAACCGAAACAAAAGCCGACGGTTCGGTTTTCGGATTTTTAATAACCGAAAATTTCGGATCGGTTTTCGGATAAACGTTTTCAATAACCGAAAAAAACCAACCGAACCGATAAGTTACAATCCATATATTTTTATGTTTAAGTTTAAATTGTTTAAGTGTTTAACCCAATGCTAGTAGAAAATGTTAATTTTATTCTTGAATGTAAAGTGTTTATAATAAAAACATTATAACTGAAATGATTTATTATTACCTATAAGATATAACAAAATTTAATATAAAAATTAAATTTAATAAAACTTTGAAGAAACATAAAAATATATTAGAAGGTTAGGTTTATGTAAACAATACTAATTAAAGAGGTGAACTATAATAACTTAAATATAAACATATAAAAATATTGTTATAATATAAATTATACTTTTTTATTTTTTGAATCTTACATAATTTTGTTCCAAAAACCGAAATAACCGAAAAACCGAACCGACGTAAAAACCGAAAACCGAAACCGAAAAAAACCGAAACCGAACGGTTTTTAAAACCCAAAAACCGACATTTCGGTTTCGGTTTTGATTTTACCCAAAAACCGAATCGAACCGTGCACACCCCTAAAATTGACCCAATTGGACCCATTAATTTTTACAAGGAAACCCAAATTGACCCATAGTAATTAATAAAAGACCCACCCAAAGTGACCCAATTTTATGCATTCGAGTCAGAATTGCCCCCTATATGAAACTCTGCTTTATTTTTAAAAGAATAAAATAAAAATAACTTGATTACTTAATCTTGAGACCGTCATTGAAGGTGACATCCATTTCTTAGATTTTGAAATAATAATCTTGAGACCATGCTCGAGCTCGGCTCGGTTCGAGCCTACTTCTTTGAGCTCGAGCTCGGCTCGCGAGTAAAGCCCAAAGCTCGAGCTCGACTCGGCTCCAACTATTTTGAGAACAACCTTAAACGAGCTAAAAGCTCGGCTCGAGCTCACTTCAACATCGCTTAAATGAGCCAAAGCTCGGCTCGACTCGGCTCCAACTATTTTGAGAACAACCTTAAACGAGCTAAAAGCTCGGCTCGAACTCACTCCAACATCGCTTAAATGAGTCAAAGCTCGGCTCATCAATTTTAAATCATTATTAATATATTATATATAAAAAAACTAAAATTTTGTATGGGCTCGTTTAGACTCGCGAGCCTAAACAAGCTTTGTATTTCAGGCTCGAGCCCGGGCTCGATAACAAAACGAGCTCTATTTCAGACTCGAGCTTATGCTCGGGCTCATTAAGGCTCGGCTCGTTCGAGCTTTTAACCGAGCCGATCACGAGCAGCTCTCGAGCCTCTGGGCTTGTTTACACCCCTAATAATCACTAGTAGCCAGTTTTTAAATAAAGTAGTTCATGAATAAGCGATGCAGCTACCGATTACCAACTAATCGGTGATTAATCCCGATTTTTACAACAATGCTTCCAACTAGATGGGATAACTTGTTGGTGAACCGAGTTGAAAGGAAACACTTCCTATGAACAATTGAGTATCACCACAATCATCATTTCAAAATTCAAAAAATTTAGGTCAATTTGAGTTCCAGACCTAATTTATATCATATTTGAATTCTAGAACCTCAAAATCCACTATCACAAACATTCAATGGATCCAGAATCACACTAAGGGGCTGTTTGGCAACAGCTGAATAGTAAGTGTTGAACCAGTAAGCAGTCTGAACCATTAAGTGCTGAACCAGTAAGAGGTCTAAACCATTAAGAGCTTGTATAATGCTTAACCGTTCAGAGGCAAATGTTTCAGATTAGAGGTCTTAACCATTCAGACTCAGAGGCAAATGTCTGAACTATTCAGACATCTACTCGTGAACAAACAGTCTGAACCATTAAGTGTTGAACCACTGAACCATTAAGAGCCTCATTAAGAGGTAAACAAACAGCCCCTAATCCGGTGTAGCAAAACCCTAAATAACTTCAAACTGATCGATTATAACTAGAGGTGGCAAAATGGATGGGTTGGATTGGATTGGTTGTTAGGTCAGGATGGGTTTGGGTTAGAATGGGTTTGGGTCAAGATGGGTAAAAGAAAGAAGAAGGTCAGGATGGGTTTGGGTCAGGATGAGTTCGGGTCAGGATGGGTTTGGGTCAAGATGGGTTGAGAATAAATCAATAATAATACAAACTGAAAAAAATTACAAATAATAAAAAAATTTATAAAAATTAAAAAAAACGAAAAAATTTAAAAAAAGGAAAAAAAATTTAAAAAAACGATCTGCACTTTTCCTGCATAACATACCTGATGTTATGATGTACCTTCGATCTCTGTTTGAAGAGTCTACTACTATATTTATTGATAACCAGTGTGTTATGTAGTTAATAAAATGTATATCGCTACAGAAACAATCTAAACTTTCTCTTTTATTACACTTGAATACTTTCTTGATGCTCCTCAGTTTGTTTAGGCGCCTGACCCGTTTGACGTGGTCCGTTGTTCCCGTAGACTATTTTCGCATCAATTGTGTATAGTGCATATATAGGAATTAAAGAAAGACTTAATTATGCTATTTTTGTACAATGTGTGACACAATCCAGGATATCTGTTTTATAAGATAAGAAAAGACTGTGTATCTATTTCAACCTGAATGCGACATGCTTCCATCCGTAATAATCGACCTAAATCGTATGGAAAAAGAAAAAAATAAATGATGAAAGTGGAAAAATAATAATCTGGATCCATTGACAGAGTCATTTTCATTTTTGGGGTCTAATTTTATATAAAAAGGAATAAGTATGCAGTATGCACAAAATGTAATTCCTATTGCTTCTTCTGAAGTTACCAGCAAACAGATGATAATAATTACACAACTAACAATTGATGATTTCTCATTCAAGTGTTTGTTTAGCAGTGTGAATCCATCAGACGAAACAACATCTAATTCGTAGTTTCAAACCAACTCAACCCAAATACAATCTGTAAGCTAAAACCCCACAATAAAACAAAGCAAGACAAACTAACAAATCCACACGACAGTCGACAACAAAGCGAAAAAGAAACCAAATTTAGAATCCTAATCATACTAACCAACATAGGGTCAAACCAACACTCGAACAGTAACTCCATTTTCAACCATCAACAAAAGTTAAAGCAAATTAGAGACCAGAACATGTAGAAACTTGCTTAAAGCAACAACCACATTAACCTCAATCAATCATACCACAAACTACAGTTTCCCAAAACAAGAATCTAAGTATCCAACAACTCGGGTAGTACAAAACTACAAAATCCCAATGTGAATCCATCAAACAAGACAACATACAACTCAAACGACATCTAAATCGCTATGAATATTCACGGATTCCTAACTAGGGTTTCGATGTGTATTTGAAATTGAACAATTAAGAAGAAGTTTAGAATGCATAGTGAATTTACAGAAAATAAATCAACCAAACATACCTTTCAATCGATCAAGAAATGTAGAATAGATTGTTAATAGGTTGATTTAAGGGAGTATTTGGGTAGAAATTGAGAGCGTACTGTTAGTAGAGTAGAAAAGATGAGAGCGTAGATGAGTTGTTAGGGTAAAAAAGATAATGGCCCATCCTGACCCATTCTTTTTTTGGCCCATTCTCTTTTAATTCTGATTTTTTTATTACCCATCTAGACCCATTAATAATTTTAATCAACCCAAAATCACCCACCAGCTTAAAATTAAAGTCCAAATTAACCCAAATTTAGGTATTTGGGTAGAAATTGCCAGGCCTAATTGTAACCAAAACATGACCTAAATTTGTATATTTCACAAGAAAAATGTTTTAAAAAGTTTAAATGAAAAAAACTAATTTTAGTTATTCATAGTATAAACCCTAAACGCGAACACCCGTCACAATTGAGCATACAAACTAACATAATCAACAAAAACAACCGGTATACAAGTACAATAACAAGTTTAGATTAAAAAAAAAAAAAAAAAGAAGAGATTATGTTGCAGAGAGTTGTAAATTGAAGCTAACCAGAAGAATGTAGACGCAGAAGTATGAGACGAGAATGAGATTAACGATCGCCGGAAGAGTGTTAAACGTAGAGGCCGATGAACGGTTTGGAGTTTCGGGTTTTAGATTCAAGCACTTGTCGTGGAGGTTATTGGGCCTTGATTTTTTGATTTTCAAGTAGATCAACTTTGTGGATAAACTAGGCCCAATAATTTATTAACAATAGACGTTTTTGAGGATAAACTAGGCCCAATATTTATTAACTATACATACATTTACCAAATGGGGGAATAGTGCCAGGCAGCTGCCTGACACTCCTTCATTGGACCAACCAGTTTATTATTTTATATTCATTTTAAAATTACGTTTTCTCTCCTGTTTAAAATTACAGTTTTGCCCCCAGCTCAAAATAAAAATACGCTTTTCTCCCCATCTCAAAATTACGATTTTGCCCTCACTTCAAAATTACGCTTTTGCCTGGCACTCCCCCATTGGACCAACCAGTTTATTATTTTATAACCATTTTAAAATTACGTTTTTGCCCCTCTTTAAAATTACGCTTTTGCTCACAGCTCAAAATAAAATCACACTTTTGTCCCTAGCTCAAATTTATGATTTTTCCCTCGATTTAAAATAAAATTGTGGTTTTGCCCTAAGCTCAGAATTACCTTTTCGCCCCCAGTTCAAAATAAAATTCTGTTTTTGCCCCCAGCTAAAAATTACAATTTTGCCATCTGTTCAAAATTGTGATTTTTCCCCGTTTAAAAAATTATGATTTCGCAATCAGTTCAAAATTACGTTTTTTCCCCAGTTTAAAATAAAAATATGTTTGTGCCCCCAACTTAAAATTACGATTTTGCCATCGATTCAAAATAAAATTTTTGTTTTGCCTCCAGCTTAAAATTACGATTGTGCCCTTTGTTCAAATTTATATTACGTTGTTACCCCAAGTTAAAAATTACGAATTTGCCCCTGTGAAAATTTACAATTTTGCCCCTGGTTCAAATTTACAGTACTGCCATCACTTTAACTTTTGGCAAATTATGATTTTACCCAAGTCAAAAAATACAACTTTCCCCAAGTTAAAAATTACAATATTGCCATTGTTTTAGTTTTTTTTATCAAAACTATAAAAGTGTTTTGTTTTAATTGGTTGACTCGATTTAATTGTTTTTCGTGTCAATAAACTGTCTAACACTCGCTCATTATTCGGCCATCGCCCCGCAACGCGGACGGGGCATCTACTAGTTTATTAACAATAGACATTTGACTAATAGGATGACACATGTAGGAAGCCGCTAGGAGGTAGTCGTTTAAAAGATCATGGGACAACACTAACAACCGGTTAAAATCATACATGTGGCTCAAACGTCTACATTTACCTATAGTCTTAAAGTACAAAGTCGGTGGCTACGGCCACCGACAAAGCACTCGAAATTACAAATTTGTCCTATAATAGGTAATAGCCATTTCCCAAAACAAAGCGTACACTTTCACATTTAAAATTCTCCATATGTCCATCTTCATCTTACATCAGTGCAACACAATGTACAGCCGCTGCACAAAAAAAGGTAAAAAAAATTACATAAACCCTAGAAACACCAAAAAAACAAAAAAGATCATTCTAAACCAAAACGGCGACGTATTACTCAACAAAACTCACCACAACCAGCTGCAACATAACGAATATCAACGCCGACGAGTGGCCGGAGCCGCATTGGAGAAACCAAGTTAAGCTCCGATGAACCGTTACGGCGGTCAACGTCGTCCCACTCAGTCACACCACAGAACAACTTTCCGCCTTTCACCTCTTCTTTCTTCTCATTCTCCGCCATCGCCGTCGTCATCTCCGATCAAATGGCCGGAATCATGAACACCTTCTAAAGTTTTCACTAGAGCCTGCCCCGTCGGCGATCTAAACCCAGATGCTGTTATCGTCGTCATTGGAGGTTGTTGTTGTAAACACCGGAACTACTAGAGCCGCCGTCGCCGTTGCAAACGATGGCTTCGCGGTGGCCGACAAGGACCGCAGGCGGCTGGTCGGCAACCGTCGTCAGCGGCGGAGATGGATCTGAGTAATATGGAGGAGGAGAAGAGGATTAGGAGGAGCTACCTCGGCGGCGTATGCAATGTGTGCTTGCTTTATGGTGGTGATATGCATAAAGTGTACTAAATACCCAATAAAAAATAAATACTTGAGTTAAAAATCAGAAAGAGAAAAATGCCCGGATAGTCCCTGTGGTTTCACCTTTTTTCACCTATAGTCCCTATCTTTCTAAAATGACCCGGATAGTCCCCAAGGTTTACCGTTTTGTTCTCGGATAGTCCCTGGGTCTAACTTCAGTTACTTTTTTCTGTTAAGTGGTTGTTAAGAGGGTGTGAAATGACAAAAATACCCTCTTAAAAGAAAAATACTTGTTATTTAACCAATCCATCCACTTCATCTTCATCTTCCCCCACACACTTTCTCTCTCTACTCTCTCTCTCTCTCCCGATCGAGCACCATCACCACCCACACACCAGCACCACAACCACCCTCACACCAGGACCACCATCGCACCACCCTCCGACAAAAGCCATTTTTCCGACGGCAGTTTAAGGTCCGACCATGGTGGGTTTTTCAAATTGGGTGTTTTTAAGCTTAGACCATGGTGGGTTTTTTCCAATGGCAAGAGCTCCAAATTGGGGGGTTTTTCAAATTGAGTGTTTAAGGTCCGACCATGGTGAGCATTTTTCCAACAACGGTGAAACAAACGGTGGTGGGGATGAAACGGCCACCGTCGCAGATCTGAGAGAGAGAAGGTTGTAGGTTTTGAACAGTCCTTCGAGGGTTGCAGGTTGAAACGACCACCGGTGGTGGCTCATCTCTCAACCATCACCTATAATAATCCTTGGATTTAGTGTTGCAGGTTTATTTTTGTAGAATTATTACTTATTGTTTTCAAATTTAGGTCTCAATTACTTACAATTCATATCAACTTTGATCAGAAACAATCACTGTGGCTAGAAAGTTGTAAACTTTAATTAGATTTTGGTGCTAGTAATCCTTTAATCTTGCGAAGCGTTTCATGACACATTATTATATGCTGGGATACTTGCTCTGTTTTTTCAGTAAGTAAGATGCGATGAATGATGATGTTTGAGTGGAGTAATGTATTCAGTTGTATATAAACATGTTTAGTTATTAGTGTTAAAACATATTGCAGGTTTTGATTTTGAGGAGAAGATAATAGTGACGGGCTTTGATTTTACGGTCTGTATGTTTTAGTATAAATAAAAATGAACAGTGATTGTGGTGGTGATGGTAAAGGGTGGAAGTGGGTGAAGGTTAGTCCTTGTGGTTTGGCCTTTTAAGGAAAGGGTATTTTTGTCATTTCACACCCTCTTAACAACCACTTAACAGAGAAAAGTAACTGAAGTTAGAGCCAGGGACTATCCGAGAACAAAACGGTAAACCACAGGGACTATTCAAGTAGTTTTAGAAAGATAGGGACTATAGCTGAAAAAAGGTGAAACCACAGGGACTATCCGGGCATTTCTCTCAATCAGAAATAAAAATAGATAAAAAACAATAATAAAAAAATTAAAAGCAGGGGCACGTGTCTAAGTGTAAGAAAGAGTGAAAAGTCAGGCATGTGTATGATTTATCGATGTACTACCTCTGCACGTGTCACGGTCTTCGTGAATCACCCTTCTTTCTTTTTGCCACTTATACCCCCTCAAGTATAAAAACATCAATATTATCAGACCCCATAGTTACAACAACTATAAAATATTGGTGTTCTGATGACTGGTGGTTGTATATATAGAGACTGAGAAAAACACATGGTTTTGGTTTTAAGAAAACACATGGTTATGGTTTTAGAATGAGGATAGTGTTAAATTTTAAACAACTTTTGAAGTAATTGTAATTTCAAAAATGCCATCAATGTTACAGCTATATTTTGAAGTAATTGAAATTTAAAACAACTATATTATTGCTATTAAATTTATTAAATAATATACTGAAATTGTTAAAGTAAGATATACTTACTGAGATTAATTTGCAACAATAAAATTTTACCTTTATGTACCTGTTGAATTACGATGTAAACTTTTTGAGAATGCGTCAGTTCAAATCTAATACATTTTTATGCTTATTTTATGATTGTTTGGTATTTTTTGTTCTGAATTGAGTGAAGTCAAATTGTGTTTTTTTTTCCTTTTTAAAAAGTTCTAATTAATCTCTTTTGTTTACGCGTGTTTGTTTCTCCTTATACCCGCTACGTTTTATATGTCTGATTCGGATCACATAGAATACATTATAATCATATTGTATAAATTCGATTTCGTGTAGTTAACGCAACACATAACACTTGGATCCAATCGCAATGCTTATGTAGGTTACATTAAGTTCAATTGGATACGTTGAAACATGCGTTTTCGTGTGGTTAACGCAACACATAACGCTTGGACTAATTCATTCGATGTTTGCGATGTACCCGCGCCGCAACGCGCGCGGGCATTATTACTAGTTGCCTCTGAAAATGTAAAATGGCTAACGCTGGGGTTTCCCCTAAAACATCTTGGAATTGATTGAAAAGGTTAGGCTGGTGGGTATGGAGTGTCTCATCTCCAATGGGATGGGCCGTCACGTCACCGCCACGTAGGAGGGGCTTGAAGGGGATGGACCTAGTGGTGGGGGATGAGCCCCTTTATGTATATATATGTATGTATGTATAGGTATATGTGAGAGAAGGGAGGCACGGCGAGATCGTCGTGTAGGAGCCGCTTGGGACGAGCCGGGCTGAGGGGGGCGGTGTGGGGGACCGGCGCCGGGCCAAGCCGGGCCTAAGTCGGTCCCCATACCCTTTAGTCTTAGCGTTGAGTTTAGGCAGCTTTAGACGTTTCCCCCATTTAAGCGGCAAGTTAGTCGTTTCTTTTTGTATATAAAATTCCCATGTATTAATTAGGTAGACTCTTCATATAAAGACGAAGATAGGTATTAGACTCTTCTTTTCCTAGCCATCCCCCCCCCCCCCCACACACACACACCCTTTTGCGGCTTTCAAGTTGTTCCTTTTTTTGTTCCTTTTTCCGTATTTGAGTTTCTACACGCCTGAATGTTTCCTAGTTGTTTTCTCTTTTAGTTGTTCTTTTTTAGACGCCTTAATGTTTGTGAGCGTGGGTCCCATATCTTTTTAAACGGCTAGAGGTAGACGCTTCGTACAAGTGTCATCCTCTGACCTTTGTTGGTTTGTGCATGAGAGTTTTATAATTTAGATGTGTCGTGTGTTTATTTTGGTGGATAAGTTAAGTCAATGTTTATTATGATGATATTCCCTACTGAAATTGGAATTTTTCATTGCAGGCACCCCTTATTGGTCAAACCGTCGTAAAAAATGTTGCCCCATCCCCCGTGGTTGCCTTAGCACCATCACCACACCCATGTACTGGGTGGGTGGGGTGGTCGGTGTGGTCGGTGACGATCGGGGTGGGTGGGGTGGCTGAGGTAGTTAACTTGTTTTTCATTGACGATGTTAAGTGCTAACTTGGACAGCTGATATACGGTTAAACTCAACATTGATCGTGGTGACTCCAGTGTGCTGATACTCATCTTTGCTATTTGCTTCATCGGACAATCAATACATGACTTGATCGTAGTATCACTCATGTATATCAACTTTCTAGCATACCAAGGATTTGAAAGAGTATCTTGGTGGTTGACATGCTCACATGCACTCTTTCTATGGCATTGATCACATGTCTTCTATTCTTTCCTTAAGAGTTGTGTTGATTGGGATTGCCGGATATTTACTTATAGAGTTATAGTCATATATACATTTGTATTTAGATATTCAACACACATGTTAGCTATGTTATCATCAAAACATACATGTTATTCTTTGGACAAAGAGATGCAAGCAATCCCATTAGTGATTACCTAATATCATCCCCCGACATGACATAAATTCGTAATATAATGTAACATTAATCATCTACTTAGTTTGTAATTCGAGTGCCTTGTTTCAAAGAAATAACAATAATGATAGTGGTAATATTAAGTAATAATATTATCAATGTTATTATCATCATATTTTTAAATTATCCTATATATTAAAAAACAAAGCTAATAAATAGTACTTGTCACATCCATGGGCGGACCCAAGCCCACCCCAAGGTGGGCGGGCGCACCCCCGGGGGAAAAAAAATTTAGGGCTAAATTCCGTCGAAAATCCCGTCCGCACCCCTTGGAATTTTTCGTCCGCACCCCTTGGAATTTTCGACCGCACCCTTTGAAATTTTTCGTCCGCACCCCTTAGGTAAAAAGTGTTATCAATTTATATTTTAAATTTTTTTTAGTAAACTCTTATTTTTTTTTAAAAATATACTACCTAAATTATATAACTTTTAATACCTAACCAACTAAACCTAAATACCCATACATTTACCCATTTATAATTCCTAACTAGCTAGCCCACTAAGTCTTAGCCCATTAACCAAACCCAACAATATTTCAAACTATAATAAAATAATTAAAGTCCAAAACCTTAAGAAATTCTATCCCGCTCTCTCTCTCTCTCTTGTGTCCCTGCACTGCCAACGAACAACATCACCCAACGACAACAGTCCAGCAGCCGGCGACCACCGTAATCAGCCACCATACCACCGTCGTTCGACACCAAATCTAACCGGAATCCGAACACGGGTAAGTTTCTTTGTTATTTTGATGATTTTGGTTGATATTATAGGAGAAAAAATGGTAATAAAGTTGTTAAATAGGTTTGAAATTTTGTGTGTTTTGACGTTGTTTATGGTTGTTTAGATGATTTTTAGGGTGATTATGTTGTTTATACTTTATATATTTTTAGGGTGATTACAACTTACGTTATGATTTCTAGGGCTTGAATAGTTTTTTTTTTTTTTGGTAAAGGGTTACCCCGGTGAATTTTATACCAACCAAATCAATCAAACAAGTGAGGAGCAAAAACACACCTCAGTTCTCCCGAAAGACATGCCTAACGAGAGTAAACAAGCGCCAAAACAACGCAAAACACACACACCAATCAGAGGGCTTGAATAGTTGAAAATTAAAATTGAAACATTATGTTATGGAGCGATAAACTTATATTATATAGAGAAAGAATTGCTTAAGAAATTAGCTTTAGATGATGTTTTGGATAGATTTCAAAAAATGAAAACTCGTAGAGCGTCGACGTTTTAATTATGTTTGTAACAAGGTTTGACATGTTTTTTATGATTATATAAATTTAGTTTGATGTTCGTATGTTTTATATGACCCGACCCGATACGAACCGATTTTTTTACTTATATACCTAGGGGCCTAAAATTTTTAAAAATGTTCCGCACCCCCATGGAAAAATTCATGGGTCCGTCACTGGTCACATCATAATCAATAGTAAACTTTCATTATTGGTTCGGTACATCCACACTCACATATAACATATAGACACGTGACAAAGTTAATGAATAATAAAGTGGAATTTTTGCCAAACACCCCTACCCACCCGAAACACCCTCATTGGCCAAAATTGTTGACTTTTGAATCACTTAAAAATTGTTTTTTTTTAAATACTTAAATATTAAAATACCCACCCGAAACACTACCCACCCAACACTACCCACCCGAAGCACCCACCCGAAACACCCTCCTTGGCCGAAATTCTTGACTTTTGAATCAGTTATCTTCCTTTGACTGTCAATGCCCTTAAGTTTAGATTGACTTTTTTCAACCCATGTAAACTTTAAAATTGTATATTGACCCCTCAAACATTCATTTTAGTTTAAAATACCCCCTTAGACTTTACAGAAGAAATTTATTAATCCAACCAATACCATTCGGTTCAGGAAATTCGGTATCGGTACCCAATACCATTTGCTCATCTCTGACCACAGGTTTCATACGAACAACATCATTACCATAAAACTTTTTTTGTTGATTTTCTTTCGGTTATCTTATATTGTTTTTTTTTCTACATTTTCTTTTTATTCTTGTCAGCGGTTCTGTGCGTAACGCGCTTGTAGTGATTTCAAAACACATGTAAACACAGACTAAATGACAAAAGAAGTTCGCCGCAACGCGGCCATAGTAATAAACCTAGTTAAATTAAATTTGGTTAATATTCACCAAATAACTATATAGGACAAGAAATTGGAAGTATGCATATATGTACTGTATTAGTATTTGAATTGGACAAGAAATTGAAACTATGTGGTGTTTGGCATGAAGCTTTTAGGAGCTTCTAGCTTTAACCTTTTAAGAAAAAAACTCATACTCAATAAAAAATCTTGTTTGGTTGAAGGAGCTTGAAGCTTTTAGGTTAAGATCTTTAAGCTTTTGGTTAAACGCTCCTACTAGTAGCGTTTAGAAGGAGCTACAAGATTTTAGGGAAAAAATGACTATTTTAACCTCTAAAGATAATGAACTTTTTAATGCACAAACTTTTTTAATTTTTAGTTATGTCCATTTTGGTCATTTTATACATTTTATTAAAAGCTCCAGCTGCTCTGCCAAACACCAAATATATCTAAAAAGCTAACAGCTACCAGCTTCTAGCCACCAGCTACCAGCCACCAGTCACCAGTTACTTTTGCCAAACATACCCGTAGTGTATTAGTATTTGAATGAATTCCTTATTTGTTATGATCACAAATAAAATTAGTATTTTATTATATCAACCTTTCTTACTAGTTCATTACTTTGATTTGAGATGCCTCAAATCTTGCTTGACGAACATTATAAATTATGCATTTAAAACTTCTGTAGTTTAGAAAAATCAAATATGGCTTGCAGAAGGGAATATGAAATTCCCCTATTAAATTTTATATTTTTGTAAAAGAATAAAATAAAATTAACTTGATTACTTAATCTAATAAAATAAAATTAACTCGATTACTTAATCTAGACGGTCTTTGAAAGTGACATCCATTTATTGGATCTTGAATTAATAATCACCGGTGTTCGGTTTATAAATAAAGTAGTTAGTGAATAAGAGATGGAGCTATTGTATATTTATCCGGTTGGCCCGGCGCCGCTCCTCCCCCCATTTCTTCCCCCACCAGCGGCGTCCTCCCCGGCTCTCCCGGACGTTCAAGCCGGTTCACTACAGGACAAAACCCTTTCACACATATATACATACAACATATACATATATTTTAGGCACATCCCATATTCTCATACCTCCATCCTCTTTGTCCCATCCTCACACCCGATCTATGTGACGCCTACATGGCGGATCATCCTTCAAGGATAGACCGTCACCAAATGAAAGTTGATGTTCTAAAATAAGAAAGCTATTATATGTTTATATGCAATGTGTGGTACATCGGGCCTATGAAATTAAATAAAAACCAAATTCACCTAGAAAACCGTTCAGGGGTCCGATTAATATAGGAATTATTATTATTTCATTATGGCTTTTTTTTTGAAAATAGACTTTCATAAACAAACCGCCGAACCCGAAAACCGAGCCGGACCAACAAGAAACCGAAAAAAAAAAAAAAAAAAAAAACTACTACATAATTACAAAATTACACCAATCGTTCCATGTAATGGACCGAAAAGACGACCTATACTTAAACCAAAAGAAACCCGTCGATCTGAGATTGCTAAAAATATCCTCCACTTTCTCCCGATAACCTGAAAAGATCGCTTTATTCCTGGCCAGCCACATAACCCAACACCCTATAATAATAATGCCTTGAAGAATCTTCTTTTCCGACGACCCCAGCCTACTAAACTTATGAACCTCCAACAGATCTTTAATAGAAAAAGCAAAAATATTCGGAATGCGGCACCATCTACTAACCTTCTGCCAAATAATGGATGCATAATGGCATGAGAGGAAAAGATGACTAACTGATTCATCTTCATCGCCACAAAGAGGGCAGGTACCAACTTGTTGAACAATACCCCTCGAACATAATGCGTCCAACGTGGGAATACGATTTAGCTCCATCCTCCAAACGAAAATGTTGCACTTCGAAGGCACCCATCTGCACCAATCTAGAACAAAATAGTCCAGGTTTCGGCTGTTCCGGGTCAGCACTTCTTTGACCGAATTGACCGAATATTGACCCTCTGTATCGGCCAGCCACTTCCACCTATCTGAACCGGCATCAAGCGAAACCGAATCAATCAAAGCCGAAAGGCTATCTAGCTCCTGAACTTCCTCGGCCTGGTCCGGGTCATGACGCCAGAGCCATGAGCCGCCACCATCCAGCCTATCTCTCACTGCGCAGTTTTTAAGAATTTCGAGCCGAAAAAGACACGGATAGAGCTCTTTCAATGGCGACTCAGTGATCCAAGGATCCAACCAAAACAAGATGTCGCTACCCGAGCCGACAATACCTCTAAAAAAACTCCGAATCGGTTTACTATCAATTAACGGTTTGTTCAAAATATTGCAAATGTTTACCCACACTCCCCTGACAGATTTGTTGCAAGGTAAGAAATCCCACCCTGCCCTACCCGAATGGATGCCTTTGACTACTTTGACCCAAAGATTGCCCGAATCATTCTTAAACCTCCATCCCCATTTACTGAGCAAAGCCAAATTAGCATTCATCAATTTGCACAGACCTAAACCTCCATCTTTCTTCGGAAGAGACACCCTATCCCACGACACCCAATGAGTTTTTCTAACTTCGGACGTGCCACCCCAAAGGAACTTTTTAACAATGCTCTCCAGATCTTTAACAACTTTCACGGGCGCTTTATACAAAGACATAAAGTACACCGGCAAACTTTCGAGCACCGACCTGATTAAAGTAACTCTCCCCCCTATAGATAATAATGCGGCCTTCCAACGGGAAAGTCTAGTCTCGAAAACATCATACAACGGCCTCCAATTGTTGATACGATTCATATTGGCTCCAACTGTCAATCCTAGATATTTAAAAGGAATAGAATCGACCCTACACCCAATCCAGTTTGCCACCTCTTCAACCTCCTCACTAATGACTCCAATACCGAAGATACTTGACTTGCTAAGATTAATTTTAAGACCCGAACAAACATGGAAACACCGCAGGATCCTGATAACATTCGCAATATTTTCTTTATTCCACTCCCCCATAATCATAGCATCGTCTGCATAAAATAAATGAGAAACACGAACATCATCATCGGGAAGATTAATTCCCTGAAAAACCCCAACCTCAGTAGCCTTATTGAACAAGCACGAGAGCGCCTCCATGACTACCACAAAGAGAAATGGAGATAAAGGATCCCCTTGTCTCATACCTTTACTGCACCCAAATTCGAAAGTCGGGGATCCGTTCACTAAAACAGACGCCCTGGCCGACGCCAAAATACCATGTATCCAACCTTTCCATTTCGGCCCAAATCCCATTTGCTCTAAAACATCCAATACAAAACCCCAATTCACATTGTCGTACGCCTTCTCGAAATCAACTTTGAGAAAGAAAACCTCTTTATTGTTTTTTCTAGCCCATGACAACAACTCATTGATGATAAGCGGCCCATCTAGAATGTATCTACCTTTAAGGAAAGCAGACTGAGTACTAGAAATGACCTCGTTAAGCACCGGCTTTAGCCTATTAGCTAGAACTTTAGATACAATTTTGTTAATGACACCGACCAGACTGATCGGACGGTAATCATTGAGACCCACCGGATCTCTAGTCTTCGGAATAAGAGCAATGAACGCCGATCCACACCCCGAGCTTAATTTACCGGACTCAAAAAAACCAGCCAGAACCTTAACAAAATCGTCCTAAAAAAGGTCCCAGAAATGAGTAAAAAATCTAAAATTGAATCCGTCCGGGCCGGGGGCCCGGTCTTTACCACAATCGAACACCGCAGCCCTTATCTCCTCCTTAGTGAACCTGACTTCGAGATTGGCAGCCTCCGCAGTGGAGATTTTGCTTAACCGGGCGCACTCCAGACGGGGGCGGTTATGACAATCCTCCACAAATTTATCTCTGAAGAACCTGAAAATCTCTTTTTTCACGAGTGAAGGTTTTGACGTCCAAACTCCATTAACTTCAATACCGTGTATGGTGTTACTAGCTTTCCTGTTATTAATCATGGCATGAAAAAATTTCGAGTTCTCGTCACCATCCTTAGCCCATTTAACCCGAGATCTCTGCCTCAAATCCATAACTGTGGTTTCTTCCGCTTCTTGGATTATTTTTTTGTTCTCAGAAAAAATCCACTCCTCTTCCTCCGATAATTCTCTAGAATCGAGGGTAGCTTCTAAAATATCGTTTTCCTCCTTCGCGGCATCAACTACCTCCCCTTCGTTTCTAGACATCTCTTTCTTCCAAATTTTTAGCCTCTCCCTAATAAAGGCCAGCTTTTTAATAAACGAAACATCCGTGATACCATCGAAGGAATGAAACTCGGAAGCAGCCTTAATAACCACGTCGTCAAAACCTTGTTTTCCAAACCATGAATTAAAAACCCGAAACGGACGCGGACCGAAATTCAAAGATTGGCACTCCAAAAGGATGGGATTATGATCAGACCATAGCCGTGGTAAAGCCCGACAACACGCAACTGGCCAAGCGTTAAAGAACTCCGCATTTACTAAAAAGCGATCTAGCTTGCTAAGTTTATTTCCATTGTCAGAACAGAACGTAAACACCCGACCTCTCATGCTATACTCGATCAAACCAGAATCAAAAATAAAATCGTTGAAATTGTTGGCACAAGTTTGTTTGAAAGAACAGTTCCTCCTCTCTTCTCTAAACCGAACCGCATTAAAATCTCCCGAGATGACCCATAACCCTTCATTACCATCAATAATCGTTTTCAACTCCTCCCACAGACTCTTCTTGGCCGACACCCCTTGGGGGGCATAAACATTTAGAACATTAACAAGAGAATCGCATCCCACCATAGTTCCTTTAATATGTAAGAAATTTCTATTCTTCGAGCCTCCTGTCTGCCGAAATTTTTTTTCATCCCACGCGCAAATCAAACCCCCCGAAAGCCCAACCGACTCCACAAAATCCAACCCGAAGTTATTATTTCCCCAAAAATTGGCAAAATCGGAACGGGACACACTGGCTGCCTTGGATTCTTGAATAGACAGAAAAGAAATTCTATGCTCAAAAACCATACCTTTCACCCATCTAGCTTTATTCGATCCCCCGATACCCCTAACATTTAGAGATAACATATTCATAATTTAACATCATTAATACCTTTAGAAATCGCTTTCCTGATCAGATCCGAGTGGCCAGAAATATCGACTCCAATCTTAGAGCCTAAATTGACAGTATGAGTGATTTCCTTCTCGACAAGTGAAGTATCGGTTGTACCCCCAGTTTTACTACCACCTCCTCCTTCGTCCTCCCCTTCATATAGACCCACCGGCAAAGTAGAAATAGATGGCAAGTTACAAGCGCCATTCTCAGGTGGAATATAACCACCGGTATTCTCTGGAACAGCATGATTATTTAAGTCGAAAAAGAAATTTTCAAAACCCTTATCTGATCGATCTCCCTCACACCCATCTGATCTAACCTGGACACCAGTATCACTTCGAAATTCCAAGTCGTCTCTGGACCGCTTTCTGGGCCTTAATTCGTCTTTGTCACTAACAGGCCCTACAAGAGTCTTATTTTTTCCATTTGGGGAGACCTTTTTGTTTTTATTAGGCCTACACATGTTGGATTTCCCCACATTAAAATTGAAAATTCCACTTTCATTCACCTCCACTCCGTGATTAAAGCTTGTGCCCACTATAGAATTAAAAAAAGAATCTTGTCCTACTTTCCCACCTGACTTGTCTCCACCAACATCTAATAAAGTACCACCTCCAACCTTCTCTCTCCGCATAGGCATACCAATATTGAAAGAAATGCCTTGGTCCCCACCTCCCATATGACCGATTTTTTTATTAAACAGATTATTACGATCATGGGACTTCTCCTGTACCCCATGCTCGTGTGCCCCATGCGTATTAACTCCCATCACCTCGGAATCCGCTCCACCACCCCTAGCCTCTTTCTGCATGGGAACATGCACCACCCCATCCCCATCCCGATCCTCCATAGATTTTTCGTTCTCCACGTTAACAGGTTCAACGGTCCCTTCGTCTTCCTTACCAGAACCCCCTCCGATCACTGGAGTCTCCGGAACGTCCTCGAATTCCGATGAAGCAACAGGAGATTCCACATCGTCTTGAAGAAACTCCGGATACCTATTGTCATTATCTTCGATCACCCAAATTTTATATCTCTTGTCTTGCCAGCTTAGATTGATACAACCATTAACTTTGTTACCCGAATCCACCAGAATCCCCAACCGGTCAAAAGACAAATCCCCGTCCGAATCACGAAACTGAGAAGATTGAACTACCTTGCCATATTTCTTACCGATCAGATCAAAAACGCTTCTAGCAACGAGATGAAGCGGCACGCCGTGAATATTAACCCAAGCTAGTCTCTCATACGGAAGCGCCTGTCCGAGCCATGGTTGGAACAAGGAAAACCACCGACTCCAAGATTCCTTCTTGTTGAGCAAAGAAGATAACCTCTCCTCGTTATCCGTCGTGATTAAAACATACAGGCCTCCCATGTATTGTACAGTAGTTCCCCCGAATCCTGCTTCCAACAGCGAGACTTTGAGTGACCTGAGTTCTTGGAGGCCCAAAACTCTTCCCACAGCACTTCTCCCGGTATTACTTGCTAGAGAAGAGCTAGCAGGATCCAATACCAACACATCGTCCTCCTTCTCTACATACGTCTTATTGGTAAGAACATCCAGAAAAGAAACCCCATTGTTGACAGACCTATGAGATACATCCACCTTACCAACAAGTTGACCGGGTCCCATCGTCTTCTCCGGACCTCCATTACCCTCCTTCCTTTCAGTAACCCGAGGGTAGTCATTTTCTTTTGCAAAGTGAGCCACATTAACTACGAGCTTGTTGCCTCCCAACTTAACCTTTGATAACAAGTTCTTTAATTCCTCCAAATCCCTGACATTTTTGAAACTCACGAAGCCGAACGTTCTACCGACTTTATCTTTCTTCTTTGCAATGAAAGCCCCCGCTATCTCCCCGAATGCTCTAAAGGCGTTGGCCAAGTCCCACGGTCGACAGCCTTGAGGGATATTAGTCACAAAGAATTTCGAGATATCCTGCCTAACACTTGCTTTGGCACCTTTACCTCTATGCTTACTGTTCTGCACCTCCCAATCGTCATCGTCGCCCTCCATGAAAACCGCCAAAAAAGAGGGATATAGTTTCTATCTCCGACCAGCGAATGGAAGATCCGGGAAACTAGAATAGAGAGGGAGGATGAAACGGTCTGATGTGAACACAGAGAGCCAGGGATCCTCGCACTCTATGCCGGTCACCTTCCCTTCGTCGAGCCACCGGACGATAGAAACCACAAGCAGAGAAAAACACGAAAAGAGACCAAGTCCCGACCGGCGAATGGGAGAGTCGAAACCGGGTTAGAGAGGAAGGTCCAGCCAAAGGGGGCGACCTTGTTCGCTAACCAGAGAATCTCTTCTCCGTCGAGCCACTCGGCGACCGGAGAATTAAAGAAGAATCTCATTATGGCTCATCTATTAGTTCGATACTTATCAGATGAGTATTTGATTTATTTAAAAGAATGAGATAAGCATTATCTCATTGTTTAGAGATATAGTTTGAACATGTATTTAATCAACTCCTCTGTATTCGTTTGTTGATCATAAATGAATAACAAAAACCTTTGCCTCTGAATATCAAATTCTTCATGGTATCAGAGCAGGTTATTCACGATTAAGATCATCAACTCAAAAACACTCATGGCGGGCGATGATCAACCCAAACCAAATGAGCCGATCGACCCTAGCTCGCCCCTATACCTTCACCCTTCGGATTATCCGAGACAAATACAGGTTAACGATACTCTAACCGATAGCAACTTCAATGATTGGGTACAGGAGATGTCGAATTTTCTGTTCGCCAAAAATAAAATAGGTTTTGTAGATGGGAGCATTCGAAAACCGGAGCATACGAGCAAATAATACATGCCATGGATGCGCTGTGATGCGATGGTGAAGGGCTGGCTGACCACAGCGATGGATAAAGAGATACGAGCAAGTGTTAAATATGCAAATACGGCTTCTGAGATCTGGGATGACTTGAAGGAACGCTTTGTCAAAGAAAGTGCACCAAGAGCGTATGAGTTAAAACGATCGCTGCACATTACACGTCAAGATGGAGGTACGGTTTCAGCTTACTATACACGATTGAGAAAGATTTGGGACGAAATCAATGTTGTATTGCCGACACCGTACTGCACCTGTGATGGATGTAAATGCGATTTAGGAAAGAAGTAAGTGCAAAATAAAGAAATAGAAAGATTATATGAGTTTTTGATGGGGTTGAATGATGATTTTGGTGTCATTAGAACTCAAATACTTGCAATGAAACCAACCCCATCCTTAAACAATGCATACCACATGGTCGCGGAAGACGAGCAGCAGCGGAATATGACGGGAAAAAAGGCAACATTTGAAGCAGCAGCCTTCCAGGTCTCGCAAAATAAGAAAGAGCAGCAGCCATCAAAACGACCCACTGAGAAAGCCGAGAAATCCAGTTCGATGAGCAAAACCGAGCACTGTACTTTCTGTGGTAAAGACGGACACAACAAAGAGGGTTGTTTTAAGCGAATTGGATATCCCGAATGGTGGCCAGGGAAGACGAAGAGAGAAACAACCAAACCGAAGGCTGCTTATGCCGAATCAACAGCAAGCCCGGTATCCGGCCTAACTGATGAGCAGTACGGCATGTTTTTAAAACTCTTCGGTGGAAAAACGCAGCCACAAGATGAATCAGCCCCTCAAGCCAACATGGCAGGTATGAGTAACAATGATTTTATATGGGGAATTATGGATTCGGGTGCAACCGAGCACATGATCTGTCACACCCCTTTCTGCGGCGGAAGCACGAGGTGTGATCATGAAAGGTTCTCATTGCATACGAAAGGTAAACATGCTACATGCTCGTAAAAATACCTCAAATACCATAATTTGAAAACATAAGATAGCGTTTACATCGCTAGACAACTTAAAACATTGTCTTAAAAGTTTACAACTTTATTTAAAGTTAAACACAAGCGACATCCACGAGCATAAGCAAGACCGCGCGCACATCCATCCTAGTTACCTGAAATACATGTGAGTTTTTGGAAAAACGTCAACATAATGTTGGTGTGAATTCATGCAGTTTTGTATTCCACGTTTGTATACTTTGTATGAAAACATAGTTTGAGAATAAATCAAGTTTTCATATATAAATCCAGTTTCATGTGTACACCACGTACTCATGTATAATTCAATTTCTTCTTGAGTACCCCACGTACTCAAGTATAATTCCCATTTTTCTTGAGTACCCCACGTACTTCAAGTATAATTCAATTTCTTCTTGAGTACCCCACATACTCAAGTATAATTCCCATTTTTCTTGAGTACCCCACGTACTTCAAGTATAATTCAATTTCTTCTTGAGTACCCCACGTACTCAAGTATAATTCAATCTTTTCTTGAGTACCCCACGTACTCAAGTATTCATCAATTTTTAGTATGGTATGACTTTTATGTAAATAAAGTATTCCTGTAAGTTTCAGGATTGTTAATGGGTTGCAAAGCCATTAACATGCGACACGACATAGGAAGTCACCAAACCTAAGGCATTTAATTGGTATATTCTGAGACACAAAAGCACTACTCGATTCTCACCCTCACCGAGAGTGTGGCTGCCAGGCACCCGTTAGATCTAACCTTTTGTTTTGCGGTCTAGGTATATTGTTGATTAATGGTGCTTATGTACCCTATTCGTGACACTATTTCTCATAACGCATCCTACTTGGTTCTCGTCCTCACCAAGCGCGTTTCTTGTTATCAATTCTCATAACGCATCCTACTTGGTTCTCGTCCTCACCAAGTGCGTTTCTTATTATCATTTCTCATAACGCATCCTACTTGGTTCTCGTCCTCACCAAGTGCGTTTCTTATTATCTTATATTTCGTCACACTTGGTTCTCGTTCTCACCAAGTGTACTTCTTGTATTCTTATATTTCATCACACTTGATTCTCGTTCTCACCAAGTGTGCTTCTTATATTTATATCATACCAATTATAAATATTGTACATTTGTACATGTATTTCACCCCCGAAGTTATAAAAACTGAAAACAGTTAAAGAAAAGGGGGAGCATGAACTCACAACTTTGCGTTCCTGTGCGTCGTAAACTTCACCGGATTTGCTTAATTAACGTCGTAACCTATACGCGTTTTCTTAACGTTAGTCACTAGACTTGCGTCGCACAAGTACAGTCACTCTCTTTTGTGTATATTTTCTTGTGTTAAAAATATTTTATATTTTTAACTAAGTGTCTTACTTATATTATTTTCTCAAAAATTAATATAAGTATCTCGTGTTTTGCACTTTGCACCCGAATTATGTATCTTGTATGTTGTATGTGTATTTCTATGTTTATACTCCTCACGAGTATTTAGTGTATTTTTAAGTCTTAATACACTAGCACGTATAACACATACTATATACACTTAGCACAAAAGTTGGTGATAAAATAATATATTTTTCTCTCAAAAATATACATATTTATATCCATTTTCATTCTTGAAGAAATCCTCATTTCTTATCACAAAAAATTAGGGAAACCTTGGTAATACTTTTAAATACATTTTTAAGGAATAAGTTTCTCAAAAACTTATATTTTTCGAAGTGTCAAAATTTATAAAAATTTTGACAGAGTTTCCCCTAAAATGGAGGTTTCCCATGTTTTCAAAACATGTGTTTATTTTCTTTTAAATCAACAACAATTATCAACAATAATCATCAACAATAATCACTAATTTCTCCATTTCATGAACTTGAATATTTACAAAAATGTGTAGTAACTTACTAGCACATTTAGTAAGTCTTGTTATCTTTAAAAATAAGTCTAATTTCTTAAAAACTTTATTTTTAAAGATCTTGAAGTTTCACAACTTCTAGTCATGATTTACCAAACACATTTCTTGTTAAATTTTTCTTGTGACACAAGTGTTTACACACTTGTTTATTTACTAAAATGCTTTTAGTTTATGTAAGGTCCGGGTTTTAACAAAACTAGCATTCTCCGCTTGGTTCTTCCGAAAAACCACTTGTAGATCTTTGGATCTACATGTTTAGAGTCTTATTTCACAAGAAAATTTATATTTACACAAGTTCATGTTTCATGGATGGAAAGTTTCATCATCTTTCATAACTTTAACACTAACATACTACTAGTTCATGTTCTTGAACATAACCTAGTATGGTTAGATGATGATCTATCCCACTTCTAGTATCAAACAACATCAAATAATAACAACCATACAAGATTCACATGATTTACACACATATCTACTCTTTATCCAACTAGTTTATCTTTCTTTCAAGACTTTTAGTTTTGATCTTGTGTGTTCTTGAGTTTTAACCGTTAAATCACATATTAACCACTTTAAACAAGAACAAGATGAAGATTTGAAGCACTTACTACTAGCACAAGGCTAGGGAAGTTCAAGAGAAGAAAACGAGTGGATAAAAGCAAACGGTTGAGGTTCTTCAACTTCCGAATACACCGAGCCTCGTGAATCACCTTCTTACACCTTCAAGTGGACTTGGAATGGATGAGCTTGGATTGAAGGTGGTGGTGGTGCCTTGGTGGTTCTCGGCCGAGGGTGTAGAGAGGAAGAGGGAGAGAGGGTGTGAGTTGGTGTGTGAAGAAATGAATTGTCATAATCCCATGTGTTCTATTAATAACCAACTTCATACATTAACCCATGGATATTATGTTCAAGATTTAGAGACAAGATCAATTAAAATATGAAGTTGAAATCCCATGTGGGATTTTGGTCTCCCAACCGTCCAACATTAGGGGGGGGGGGGTCCTAGTTGGTTTTCAATTGCTAGTTACATAAACTAGTTAGTGTTTAAGTGTTAAGTTAGGGGTTTAAGTGTGTTATTTAATACAAAGGGTGTTAGGGTGTTCGGGGACCCTAACTAGCTTAGAAAATTAAAAACAATGCTTCTAGCATTATTTTGGTGTTCCGGGTAATGTCCGGTTGTTCGGTTAGATACCGATTCGTTAAAGTGCTAAATTACACTTTTTAGTGTCTTTTAGGTACCTTCTTGTACCCTTTCAATTCCCAACACTTGGGGAAGTATTTTGACTGATAAATTATATTTTCTGCATAATATTCGCGTGCTAAAAGCTGAATTATTGCTGAATTATATAAAATTCTGCACTTAAAGTGCGTTTCGGGTGCTTTTTAGTGCTTATTTTTGCTTTCGCAATGTTTATAAATTAAACCCTTATATGTACTCTTGGGTTTTAATGCACTTTTGTCGTCGGACCTACACCTAGGCCTCAATTTTATTGTCTGACTGCTTTCCGCAGTTCCGTTGACACATAGTGTCTTACCGGTGAGTTTACTTAGTATTTTTGACGCAACGCTCTCGTTTATGCATAAAGCAATATTTTGTAGTATACAACGTGCATGAATTCACTTGTTTAATCACGTGTTCAGACATTGCTGACAATTAAGCACATAATTGCAGTCAATAAATAATAATTAAAGTGTACGGAAATTACCGGTTTGTGCCAGTTGTCACATGATCCCCCAAAAGGAGGTGCTTAAAAATGTTGTATCTGAACCAAACAAAATACCCGTCACTGTAGCAAACGGGGAGGACGCCCCCGTTCAAGGAAGTGGGGATATCGTTCTCAAGGGAGGAATTGAAATCAAAGGGGCTTTGTTTGTTCCAAATTTTAAATGTAACTTGATTTCGGTAAGACAGCTAACGAGGGATTTGCACTGTGCAATTACCTTTTTTCCTGATTTTTTTGTGATACAGGGATTGAAAACGAGGAGCTTGATTGGAGCGGGTGATTGCGTGAAAGGTCTCTATCGGATGGGAGTGATGAAGAATGAAATGAAAGCTTTAGCGGTCTCATCTGGCACATGGCATAAGAGGCTAGGTCATACTCCGAAAATTAAGTTGTCTTATGTGAACGATTTCAAAGATGTTGATTTTAATTCTGAAAAAGAAGTTTGTGATTCGTGTATGCGTGCTAAATTCACAAAAATTCCTTTTCCAAGTAGTTCAATAAAAACCAAAGAATGTTTTGAGCTAGTGCATTGTGATATTTGGGGAGGTTATCGCACACCGTCTTTGACCCGTGCTAGTTATTTTCTCACACTAGTAGATGATTACAGTAGATCGGTTTGGGTTTACCTGATTAAGCACAAGGATGAGGCAAGTGTGTGTTTAATTAATTTTCACCACATGATTGAAAGGCAGTATGGTAAAAAAATTAAACGTTTTCGAAGAGACAATGGTGGGGAATTTGTATCAAATCGAATGAAATTATTTTATGAAAAGCAAGGAATTGTTTTAGAAACCACATGCCCACACACCCCACAACAAAATGGGGTGGCAGAACGGAAGCATCGGCACATTCTAGAAATAGCACGTGCCATTCGATTTGAGGCAAGCTTACCAGTAAAGTTTTGGGGTGAATGCATATTAACCGCGGTGTATGTTATCAACCGAATACCCTCAAAATCTTTAAACAATAAAACACCATACGAGGTGTTACTTGGGACGACACCTACATATGATCACATGAGGGTTTTTGGTTGCTTGACGTATCATTGGAACTATGATACTAAGGGTGACAAGTTTGAGCCAAGGGGTAGACGAGGAGTGTTCGTTGGCTATCCGTATGGAACTAAAGGATATAAGGTGTATGACTTGGAAGACAAAAAGGTGGTAATTACCAGACATGTCAAATTTTTTGAAGATTGCTTTCCATACTTGAATGATAGTGATAAAAAAAATTAAAGCGACACCAACATTAGAAGAAAGAGATCAAGATTGGTGGCAAGGGGGAGCTTTCTTTGACGAAGGCCCAAGTGACCATCCAAACGATGCTGGCCCAATTAATGATAATCCTATGGGCCCACAATCTGATGAAGGGCCGGCTCCTTTGGACGAAGATCAAGAGACTCACACGCCTTTGCCATTACATGATGCACCACCTGAACCGCAACCCGTAACAACCCGAAGCACCAGAATACGGACCCAACCGCAACGTCTCCGAGACTATTCAGTCCAACTCCCACCATCAGTCAATCACGCAAACCCAACTCCAGATCAAGCGGCCTCGACGGTACATCCCTTAACTTATTATCTTTCATATGATAATTTTAGTTCTAATCACAAGGCTTTTCTTTCGGCCATTGACTCTTGTCATGAGCCCAAGAACTTTATACAAGCTTCACAGGATCCCTTATGGCGAGAAGCTATGGAAAAAGAAGTTAAAGCCTTACAAGATAATGGAACTTGGACTCTTGAAGAACTTCCATCCGGGAAAAAGGCAATTGATTCAAAATGGATATATAAAATTAAGCATAGACCCGATGGAACGATTGATCGGTACAAGGCGCGTCTCGTTGCTAAAGGGTACACTCAAATGGAAGGTGTCGACTATCATGATACGTTTGCACTGGTTGCTAAGTTGGTCACTGTTCGAACTCTTTTGGCCTTAGCTGTAAAAAAAATGGTTTATTCATCAATTGGACGTGAATAACGCCTTCCTACATGGCGACCTTGATGAGGAGGTTTATATGAAGATTCCTCAAGGGTTCATACAAGAAAATGACAAACGCGTGTGCCGACTTCGAAAGTCCATGTATGGACTTAAGCAGGCCTCCAGAAACTGGTACCAAAAATTCACAAGTGCCCTCCTTGATATGGGGTATACCCAGTCCGTGGCAGATCCATCGTTGTTTATTTATCGCAATGGAGCGATACATGTGGCGGCACTTATATATGTTGACGATGTCATCTTGATTGGCAACGACATGAACAAAATAAAGGAAACGAATATCGTTCTTCATGATAAATTCACCATCAAAGATCTTGGTTGTCTAAAGTATTTTCTTGGTATTGAAGTGGCTCGAACCAAAGATGGACTTGTACTAAGTCAACGTAAGTACACTTTGGACATTTTACGCGACATGGGCCTTGAAGGTTGTCGTCCGAGTTCCTTTCCCATGGAGCAAAGTCTTAAACTTGATGCAACAGAAGAAGAACCTCGGGTCGATGCCGGTCAGTATCGACGGTTGATAGGTCGCCTCCTTTATCTTCAAGCTACCAGGCCAGATATTTCTTTTTCGGTTAATTTACTTAGCCAATTTGTTGCAGACCCAAGACAACCACACCTTGATGCAGCATTGCGTGTGGTCCGATACTTAAAATCGACTGTTGGGCAGGGCATTTTTTTGCCCTCAGGAGGTGGTACGGGTTTGGTAACTTATTGTGATTCTGACTGGATGGGTTGTCCTTTCTCTAGACGATCACGCACTGGTTATATTCTTTTGCTAGGAGGTGCACCCGTTTCTTGGAAATTGAAAAAGCAATCTGTTGTCTCATGTTCTTCTGCTGAGGCAGAGTATAGAGCAATGGCCACTACAGTTAGTGAGATACTTTGGTTGCGTTGGCTCTTGACTAAACTTGGATCGCCACAAACAGTGCCTACCCCATTGTTTTGTGATAATGAAGCCGCTCGTCACATTGCAAACAACCCGGTGTTTCATGAACGAACTAAACATGTTGAGATGGATTGTCACTTTGTTCGAGAACGTGTCATGTCTCAAGAAATTAAGCCACAACACATTGAGTCAAAGAACCAACTTGCAGATCTTCTTACAAAGCCGTTGGGTGGAAATCAACTGACTGCTCTACTTGGCAAGCTAGGCATTCGAAATCTTCATGCTCCAGCTTGAGGGGGAGTATAGGAATTATTATTATTTCATTATGGCTCATCTATTAGTTCGATACTTATCAGATGAGTATTTGATTTATTTAAAAGAATGAGATAAGCATTATCTCATTGTTTAGAGATATAGTTTGAACATGTATTTAATCAACTCCTCTGTATTCGTTTGTTGATCATAAATGAATAACGAAAACCTTTGCCTCTGAATATCAAATTCTTCAATTAATGTGTTAAACTAGCTATAAACAAGCCCGTTGAAATCGGTTGATTTGTAAATGAGCTGGTTCAACTTGATTCAGTTCGTAAACAAGTCGAATCCAAACCAAAATAAGCTCACTCAAGAATTGGTCTATTTGCTCGTTCGTTTTGGTCGTTTAAAATAAAACCCATATTTTAATACACACAAATCATAACCTAAGTTTTAATATATACATATATAAATTATAAACGATGTAGTTAAATTATCATTTTTGTGTGTACATTAAAATAATATTTTGTTGTTTCCTATATATATATACACACACAATTTTGCTGGAGGTGTAGTGTTCATATATCGTTGAAACCGACTGAAGTCTGAACTGTTCAGATCGAAGTATACGTTGGTTTTGGCCAGTATGAGGTTTCAAGGTTCTATTAACGCTTTAAGCCGCACATGTAAACCAAAATGATTTGGATTACACACTTCTACTTCTACTTTGAACTTGTGGGTATTATGAACTAGACCAGTGGCGGAGCTTGACCAAAAGTTTCGAGGGGACGTAAAGTAATGGGACCCAAAAAACTTTTTTCCTATCGTTATGTTTCGGTTCGAGTCGGGTTGGCTATTCGATTCAAATCGGGTCAAATAATAATAGTTCCAAATAAAACAAAGTGTATATTTACCAAACTACCCATCATTTATATACAAAGTTTATAAATATTTAGAATATACAATTTAGGAAAAATAATCTGGGGGTCGATCCTATATAATTTTAAAATTTTCGGACGAAAAATCGGAACTTGTACACTTCTACCGAAATATTGGGGTGGGCGGGTGCACCCCCGAGCACCCACTATCCTCCGCCTCTGAACTAGACGGTCTGTTACAAGGTTTGGTTCACACTTTGGATTTTAGGACGTGTAGACTGAAATTGCCAGTTACCTTCATTAATTATTAGTATTATAATAATTATTTTTAGATTATGTATTTATGCGTGTGTATGATTTCTCGAAACACGTTTATCTTGTTTAAATGTTTTAATAAAAATTAATAATTTTTATTTTGTTTTTAGAAAAAAACCTTATTTGACTTGTCTAACCGTTTTGGCCACTACGCTTTGGATTTTAGAACCGGGTGTGTAGCTGGTCGATTTTGTTTGTCGTTTCTCAAGCAACATTAAACAGTTTGGCCACGAATTTCATCAAGACCGAGTGACCAGATGGCGATCATCATAGACATGTACATAATCAATTTGAAACATGTATTTAATTACTTCTAAGTGGGGCAAAAAGTTACTAAATCCTAATGATGGAAGAAGGATTTTGACAATAGATCAACCAGATGGATCTTAAGAAAGTAGAAGATTGGCTTAACAATTGACAATGAAAGTTACTTTTGGCATAGGTTGGCAACTGGCAAGGATCAAGTGTCCAATGCCACTTTCAGTAATCATCATATATCATGATCCTTTTAGATGACTCAAATCATTATTGTTTATATTTATATCAATTTATATCTAACTTTCAATATTATAAACCGATTATCATTGGACGAATCTTTAAAACATTTTTTACTTTTAAAGCTCAAGATTAGAAAGATATATATACTTCTCAACCATAATTTCAATATAGTTTCATAACCGGAATTTTGGTTGTTTTGTATTAAAAACAAGTTCCTTCTTTATTTACAACTACACTATTAAGTCAACCATTTTTAGGGGTGTTCAAAAAAATCCGGATCCGAAATCGAATTCGAAATATTCGAACACCGGATAATCCGAAATTTCGGATTCAGGTTCGGATATGAATTTCAAAAAAATTCGGATAATCCGATATCCGAATTTTTTTTAATAAATATATATAGTATATGAGCATTATATTTAGTTTAAAAAAAGTAAAAAATAGTAAATACTCGGATTGGGATATGGATTTATGAATGTTTTTAGTTTTCAATGTTGGAACTTTGAAAAATCGAATATAGGTTTAGTTTTAATCTATGCACGAAACGATTTTTTTATTTTTTATAAATTTGGATATTAATATTTACTATCCAAAATTTTCGGATATCCGATTTTCGGATATCCAAAAACCGGATAATCCAATCTTGAACACCCCTAACCAAGGGCGTACCCACCCCAAGCCGTGGGTGGGCGGGCGCACCCCTTGAAAAAATAATTTTTAGTGTTATTTTTCGCCGGAAATTTCGACCGCACCCCATGGAGATTTTCACCCTGTGCCCCTTTAAAAATTTCAATCGCCCCACTTAGAAAAAAAGTATTATGAACTTGTAAAAAAATTAAACCGAACCAAACCATACACAACCCTACCACTGTGATAGATCTTTAGTTCAACCCAAAGCATTTTTAATATACTAGACTCAAACTCATAAAGATCAAAACTGCCAATGCACCAAAAACTTCATCCGCTTTAGATATAAATTTAAAACTAAAAATTGACGTTGAATTGGTCCGGTTTTGAAAAACATATTATAAACCTAAACTAATATATTTCCTTTTAAATTCGTTTTGTATTTTTATTGTTTTTGTTAATGAGACCATGCGTAGTCGTTGGGGTGAATGATGTCCACCCTAGGGCGTTTTGCGCCATGTGGCTGTCCAGTCAGCAATGTGGCATTATTGGGCGTTTTTACAAAAGGGGTGTAGTGGGGATGTGGGGATTGTGGGGCATTATGTTTGTAATAAAATAAAGAGTAAAATGCACGGATAGTCCCTGTGGTTTTGCAAAGTTTCAGCTATAGTCCCCAGATTTTGGAAATTACACTCATAGTCCCTGTGGTTTGACAGTTTGTTTCGCTGATAGTCCCTGGAGTGGATGTGGGTTAGTTTTCTCAGTTAAGTCCATGTGAAATTACAAAATTACCCTTGCTTTTATTATATTCATCAACATCATCATCATCATCATCATCATTCATCAGTTCTACTCTCTCTCTCTCACACTAAAAACCACCACCAATATCAGCAATGATTCATCATCCACAACTGCACACCACCGCCATTCCTCCTTCTCTCCGCATGACGTCATCACCGTCCACCGCCTTCCGCCACCTCTTCCGTCACCTCTCCGTCCGCCGTCCTCCGTCCTCATTTTCCCTCACTCTGGTTAACATCCGCCGTTACCGTTAGGGCTTTCTCTTCCGACGAAACGAACACCGAGATTCCTATCAACGGCGAGAAGGTTGTTAATAAGCCTCCGATTTGTACTGCGGATGAGTTACACTATGTTTCTGTTAAGAATTCCGACTGGCGACTTGCGTTGTGGCGGTATTGTGCTTCTCCTCAGGTAATTTAGTTGTGTATGAGTTTTTGATTTTGTTGACGGAGATGTGTGGATCTGCTTCTTTGTTACTCGAAATGTTTGATTTCAGGCGACGGAGATGTAATTTAGTTTTGTATGAGTTTGATTTTGTGTTGTTTTGCATGTTTGTTGACGGAAATATGTGGATTGTAACTAGAGATGTTTGATTTCAGGCGATATATATTTTTGACGGAAATATGTGGATCGCAACCAGAGATGTTTGATTTCAGGCGATATATATGTTTTAACGGAGATGTAATTTAGTTGTTTATGATTTGATTTTGTGTTTTTTGAGTGTTTGTTGACTGAAATGTGTGGATCTGTTTGACTAAATTTATCTGTTTGACTGAAATCTGGAGTGGATTTGGGGATGGGTGGTTAATGGTGGAGGCGGGTATGGGTTTAGGAGGCGGATGTGTGGTGGTGGAAGGGGATGGAGGTGGTGGGGAGTGGTGATGGCGGCAGGGGAGGTGACGGTGGTGGTGGTTTTTAGTGAGAGAGAGAGAGAGAGAGAGAGAGAGAGAGTAGAACTGATGAATGATGATGATGATGTTGATAAATATAATAAAAGCAAGGGTAATTTTGTAATTTCACATGGACTTAACTGAGAAAACTAACCCACATCCACTCCAGGGACTATCAGCGAAACAAACGTCAAACCACAGGGACTATGAGTGTAATTTCCAAAATCTGGGGACTATAGCTGAAACTTTGCAAAACCACAGGGACTATCCGTGCATTTTACTCTAAAATAAAATAAAAACATTTAAAAAAATCTTATTGGCCACAAAATGGAAGCTCAAATGTGATTGGCCAAGAATCCCCCCCACCGGCGTGTTTCAAACAACGCCACAAACCATTTTTTCGCGAATAACGGCCAATCATGCCGAGGGGGGCGGCGAAGTGGCGTTTTTGGGCGTGTTTGAGCAATTTAAAAAAAAAGCGCCCACTACGGGCGGTCTGAAACCACAAGATATGTATGGAGGCGGAGCAGCCATATTGATGATGACACCTCAAATCCCAACGCTACTGAATTATGACCGCTAATAATAATAATTACGTAGTGCAGCCCGAATATTTAAATAAGCAGCCTGAATAATTCACCACTCATGGTTTAGACCACCCGTAGTCGTATGAATTTAGGCCTTTTTTTAGAAGCAAACGCCCCTCCACGCCCGACTAGCCGCCTCTGTGGGCGGTTTTTTGCAAAAAAAAAAAATGAAGGAGCGTTCTATATTAAACGCCAGATCCATTTTTAAAGTGGCCAATCACCTGTTTCCATGCCTTTTTTGTCCAGTAACATTTTTATGGTTTTTTTATTTAATTCTATTAGACCATAGTATTCACATCCCCACTACACCCATTTTATAAAACGGCCCATAATGCCCCATTGTTGACTGGGCTGCCACATAACGCAAAACGCCCAAGGCTAAGTGTAACACCCCGAAAACATGTTTGGTAATCAAACCACGTTTATACTAAAAGACGGGCAATTTACCTTTAGTGGTAAAAGTAACCCGGTGAATATTATGATTCTTAAATAAACAAGCCTATTATTAAAATAAAAGTTAAATGAAAGTTTTCGAAGAAATAAAGTTTATAGAAGCCCGAGATAACGGGACTTAAAATAAACTTAGTCGTAAATTCCCCGAACTCGTTAAATTAACTAGGAATGTTTAACCTAGTTTAAAAAAAAAAGTGGTAATGTTGTTAAAAGTTAAGTAGGTTGTGACCTATTTAATAAACTAACCAAACAAGAGGGACCAAATGCGGGTAAATGGAAAGTTAAGTTATAAAAAGAAAAACTTAAAAATAAAACACACATTCAGTGTGTTTTGTGGGTGTTCAGTTTGACCAGAAGCATCCCCAGGAGCTTCAAAAACCCTAGCTTCACTAATCTCACAAATTGAAGGATCAAACCAAGTCCAAAACGAAAATCGAGCATAGATTAATGATCCCCATTGCAAGGAGATCATAAGGTATGTAAAATTTGACAAAAATTCTCTACTTGAAATTCTCATGAATTTAGAGAACTTGAAATCTGATGATGCATGTAGGAATTGTAGATGAATTAGGAACATTAAAATGTCTAGGAGTAGGGGTGTTCACGATCCGATCCGATCGTGGGTCTGCTCGAGATCGGATCGAATTACAACCGATCGGATCGGTTCGGTTTGAATTTGGAAACCGAGCATAAAAGTTGTGCTCATGATCGGTTCGAATTTAAATCGATCGTTTTCGCTCGGTTTCGATCGGTTTTTCTCAACACTTATACATCGACGGAGTAGTCAATTGAACACCCTTAACACCAAACATCAAATGATTAACGCCGCAGTTAATAGATAGATAAGAGTCGGAGTATATCTGAAATCATGTATACCGAAGTTGATGGATTTCACGACCAAGATGTGCGGTGATTATTACGGGGTCGATCTAACAGATCCGAAATATAAGGGTTTATATGAGACGAATATAAGAAGTCCACGAAAATGGATTTGAGACGATTTGATCATATCGTGAAGATGTGAAGTACCTGCAGATGGAAATCGTTAGATGATAGATCGATGTGAAGTACCGGAGCTAGGGCGAGGTGTGCAACGAGCGTGGCTGCGACCTGCGTGACTGCTTGAGTGTGTAAAACACTTCAACTGAGCATCTAAGTGTGTTGTGGCTGCGTATGATTAGAATAGGGTAAGGAATGGGCTGGGCTAGTTATTTTTATGGGTTAAGGAATGGGCTAAGTATGATTGGGCTAGTTATTCTTATACTTATATTAAATAAATATATATATATTAATTATTTAATAAAAATAATTCGAGCGAAACCGATCGATCGACGAGCGATCGGACCTATGCTCATGCTTGGATCGTTTTCAAATCGAACCAATCCGAGCGGCTCATTTACAAATTGAGCGTGAATCGAACGATCATTTTTCGAGCAATTTTCGAGCGATCGTCGAGCAGTTTGGACAGCCCTATCTAGGAGTAAACCCTAGACAAGTACATGTTGAAATTATGCTAAATTCTAGTGAAATCCATGGTCACCATTGTAGGTGACTAGTGGGTTATGTAGAACATTGATAAACACTAGGAAATTTGGGGTTGTTCTAGTGTAATTTGACATATGTGAAGTTATTTCAGAATTTGTAAAGGAAAATATTTGTGTTAAATAGTTTGATTGATGAAAATTCGGGTTATATGACAAGTTATAAGCTTGTTAATGAATTATTTAAAATTCTGCCCTTAAGGTGTTTGTAAAAATGCCCCAAAGAAGGCTCGAAATTGAAATTTAAAGTTAAAACGCATGATTGTGATGATTTAGCGAATTATGCGATACATGATTGAAAAAAAGGGTTCTAAACGGATTGTGAATTGAACTCTTTAGGCGAGGAATCCGGATCGTCAAGCGGACAAGCCGGTGGAAATACGCGTTGAAAAAGGTGCTTAAAAGGTACGTAACTACGATTCCGTTACGTTATGCTAGATTCTGTATTTCGCTAGTAGACTTTAAATTAGCATAATACATGAAATTGGCATTTGCTTGAAGTGACGAAGATCACTAGGTAAATAAATGGGTCAAAATGTGAAATTATCACCCTTTGACAATATTGTCTAATGGTTTGTCGAGTTACATGTTTATAGGAATAAATATCAAATGGATACGCACATCGCTATTGCTTAGCGGCTACTAAGTCAAGGTATTGATACGGGTCAATATATTGATCCGAGCCAGGTATGTATAATTGTTCAACTCATCATGTAGAACTTGAGATTCTATAAGAGTTGGACAAGGTTAAGATATAGATATTCGGTTACCTTTTTGGTAAACCGAATAAATTGTATTATATTTATGGTGTTTAGAAGCACATGGGTTTATAAACAAGGATATGGTTAAAAGGGTCGGATTTTGGGGTCAAACAAGTATTTAAAGGACCTTGTAGTAAAAGAAGGATGAAAATTGACCAAAATGCCCTTGTAAGCTAAATCGAGTGAACGACCTATAAGGGTTATTCGGAAAAGAGTAGTATGCATAATTAAACACTTAGAATGAGTAAACGAAAACGAATGATGTGAATCCTTAGTCATTTGTCTCTATAATAGTCTTTGACGTAAAATGATGATTCGAGGGGTAAAACTCGGAGTTTAGGAATTTCCACACTTAATACAATAAAAATATAGTTGTGAAGAAAGATTATTTGACAAGAAATGTGGTAGTATAATGCTTGATGTGAATGAAAGAGACTCATACTTAAAATATGCTTAATTACCCTTAACTGGTCAAAATAAGCATATGAGCGAAAATGGGTTTAAATTGTGTAATAAACCTAAGATTAGAACCTAATATGGTAGGTAACATTAGTTTGAAGAAGTGTATGTGATATAAGGATCAAACAAATGTGTTTGTTTGATAAAATGCATAAATGGGTTAAAATTCGGTAAAAAGGTAACGAGTCGAAGGCTTAGAAGTCTCAAAAATTATTATGTTGGATGTTGGATTTTAACTCCATATGATGGAGAATTAAATTACGGACGCGTTGGAAAAAGAATCGCGTAAAACGGATCAATAACGAAGAAGTTATGGCCGTTTTCGTAAAAACTGGCATAGCTGAAACTGAGCTGCAGACCTGCTGGAAAAGTGCCTCCCCCGCGCCACGCAAGGGAGCAACATGGCGCCGTCACGTGGCGCGAAAGAACCCCTTTTTGTTGAAAAATTTGTATTTCAATCAGTTCAGCTTCCTGGACTCGTTTTGACACGTTTTAAACTACGTATGACTGATTCAATTCATGTTTTATGGATTGTAGGTATATTTACAGTACCGGAGGATGAACAAGCTCAACGAAGAACCGAACACGATTAAGTTACAAGCTTCCGCACTATGTATCGTTTTTATGTTAAATGACGAAACTCACACATGTTATGTTGTATAGTTCTAATTCTGTAAAAGTTTTAATGAACCCGTATTTTCAATGTATTTGAAATCATAATTACCCGTTTGTTTTCGTAAATTATACGAAAACCTTTAAATAATAATAAGGGTGTTACAAGTTGGTAATCAGAGCCCATGGTTAAAGAATAAAGTGTGTTCGGTTCGAGGCTTGATCGCAAATCCGGTAAGTACATGTATATCAATGGTTTAGTATGATTAAAGTCTTGAGAACAACACATATGGTTATCGTGTAATACACATTACACCAATAAAAACGATATAGAATATATATAGTCAACGAAATTACACGCGTTGATGCGTATAGTAGAAAAGCCTTGTATTATAATACGGGCATCCTTTAAGGTTGAAATTACTAACTGTTTTATATGTTTTAGTTGAAGGACACTCGCATATGAGGATAGCGAGAGCTTAACAAATCGCAGATTTGACAGAGGAACGGTCCAAAGAGTATGCTCATCAAGGACCTAAATCGCGTAACGGTCGCGAACAAGGCTAATGGCAAGAGAAGCCCGTTAGGGCAAGCATTACCAGGTGCACACTTTAAATTTAATTGCACAAATAGTAATATGCAACAAATAAGTAAAATTTGAAAGTTGCATATGTAGATTAAAAATTTGGAAAAACCCGAATAGAAAATGTATTCGGGATATTGTTTCCAAGAGAAACAAATAGAGGCATTACTTACATAGGGCGTGATGTGAAAACTATAAAAAGGTCATGCGTGTCATGTGTTAATCGCTTACTCTGGCCAAGTAAGTAGTGGCATATGATACCATGAACTTCTTATAGCGGACACATTTACATCCGATGTAGTAAGGACGGGGTGAATGGGACAAATTAAAAAGTACCCAAATGAACAAAATAGTTGATAATAATGTAAACGCACAGCCGGGTGACGGAAGCGTATTACATTAGGATAATGAGCCCGAGAGAAGGGACAAAGATTAATGTAAATGATGATATAAATGAATGATCAAAAGAAAATTCATGAAAATAAGTCATCTTGGACGAAAGGGCCATGGTGAACAAAATGGGCAAGTAAAACCGAAGTATAGATGATCCGCCGGGTCATAAAAACAAAGGTGTTGCCCACACGAAAAAGATAATCAAGGTTGTTAACTTTAGTCGTAGTAAAGCAAGGATAACGATGATAATCGTCACTCATAATTAATAAGGCCGCCAATGGTGGTCACGTAAAGAATAAAAGACGTGGTCGAATAAAAGCGACGGATTTCGCTAAGATGACCAAGTAAATCGAAATGAAGTCTTAATGCATACCGGAAGGGGTGCAATGATAACGATTTCGGTAAAACACCCGGTTGATGGGTAAGGAATTAAACGCATGCGTATACTGAGAAACAGGAACACGTATGGAAAGTCAAAAAGACTCGGCTTTTGGGTCATGATTAAAGGACGATAAGATACTGCAAATAGAAATTTTGATAAATTACGTTCAACTATTTCAAAGCTGAACGGGTCGAACAAAGACTGAAGTTTGACATTCATAAGTGATGAATTTTCACACGAATAAGTCAAACAAATTTAATAAAGGATGACACTTGCTAAAGTAAGTAAGCGCGAATCGAATAAATAAAAGTGCGAAATATTAATAGACCTATGTAAAGGAGTTATAGGCGTTAAAAACATTAAAATAAAAGAACCCGGGTAATCGGACGTAAAGAAGTATAGGTAAGAACCGGGTAACGGTAAGAGTAGGGCAAACCGACGTGTAATTGACGTTAGAAGTCAAGAAGTCGGAAAGATAATTCGAAAGAAAACAATGTAGCCTTAGACTACGGTCAAGGTCAAACGAAATCCAAAAAGTAAAGGTGAATAATTCTAAACATAAAAAGGGGTGCCTTAACGCCATATGCGTATATAAACGTATACACATTTGAATAAAGACTAGAATAAAAGATGATCTACGGGATCATCATAACCTACGGGATATTAATTAGTGTAAAGATCTACGAGGTCAGAATGACCCACGGGTCATGAATTGAAGCAAAGGGATCATAAGGGCCTCGCCTTAAAGAGGTGAAAGCTTAAGAAAATAGCCCATAAGGCTAAGTGATAAAACCTACGGGTTAATTAGACAAAGCGAGGAAATCAGTTGAGAATCCTCGCCTAAAACAAAGACTGCAAAAGAATAAATTTTGGACTGTCAATATCCCGGTATGGATAATTGACAAAAGTTAAAGAGAAGATGCTAAACTAAAACTTCAGTATTGATAAGAAATAACGTTTTTACAAATATAAATTATGATAGGAATTTAAATAGTAAGCATGAAAGATACAAGTCTTGACACTAATAGGCGCAAGACGATATATTCGAAAAGTGATATTTTCGAAAATGAAAGGTTGATATAAATTAAACATGATGTGACACGATCACGGTCAAGAAATGCAATGTGAAGTAGAATCACATTATAACCAAGCGAGCGGTAAAAAAATAAAATAAAAAAAATAACTGGACTAATAAGTCTAGTTAGTGAGACCGGTTAAGGTCATTTAAATAAATTTGGTTGCTTGTAAGCGGTGGATTCGGTATAACTGAAGCGAATAAATGAATTTGAAAACAAAATAAATTGTTGCTAAAAGTGAAAGATTTCACTAAAGACCTTTAAACGGATCAAAGTAACAGATTCATAAAGAGTTCGATAATATATAAAAGCGATAGATATCGCTAAATTAACTAAACTAGTAAAAATAACGAAATTACGTTATTTCAAGTTGCATTATGTCGTATGAGGTACGTAGATGTTTTGTAACCAAAAAGATATTACCATATTTTTCTGGTAATACTAACAATTGGTTAAAGTATGAGTAATCCTTAAAAGATTACTCAGGTCAAATGCATTGAGTTTAACACTCCATGAACTATGTAAGAAAGGTTTCGAGGATGAAACCTCTTTAAGGGGGGTAGACTTGTAACACCCCGAAAACGGGTTTGGTAATCAAACCACGTTTATACTAAAAGACGGGTAATTTACCTTTAGTGGTAAAAGTAACCCGGTGAATATTATGATTCTTAAATAAACAAGCCTATTATTAAAATAAAAGTTAAATGAAAGTTTTCGAAGAAATAAAGTTTATAGAAGCCCGAGATAACGGGACTTAAAATAAACTTAGTCGTAAATTCCCCGAACTCGTTAAATTAACTAGGAATGTTTAACCTAGTTTTAAAAAAAAAAAGTGGTAATGTTGTTAAAAGTTAAGTAGGTTGTGACCTATTTAATAAACTAACCAAACAAGAGGGACCAAATGCGGGTAAATGGAAAGTTAAGTTATAAAAAGAAAAACTTAAAAATAAAACACACATTCAGTGTGTTTTGTGGGTGTTCAGTTCGACCAGAAGCATCCCCAGGAGCTTCAAAAACCCTAGCTTCACTAATCTCACAAATTGAAGGATCAAACCAAGTCCAAAACGAAAATCGAGCATAGATTAATGATCCCCATTGCAAGGAGATCATAAGGTATGTAAAATTTGACAAAAATTCTCTACTTGAAATTCTCATGAATTTAGAGAACTTGAAATCTGATGATGCATGTAGGAATTGTAGATGAATTAGGAACATTAAAATGTCTAGGAGTAAACCCTAGACAAGTACATGTTGAAATTATGCTAAATTCTAGTGAAATCCATGGTCACCATTGTAGGTGACTAGTGGGTTATGTAGAACATTGATAAACACTAGGAAATTTGGGGTTGTTCTAGTGTAATTTGACATATGTGAAGTTATTTTAGAATTTGTAAAGGCAAATATTTGTGTTAAATAGTTTGATTGATGAAAATTCGGGTTATATGACAAGTTATAAGCTTGTTAATGAATTATTTAAAATTCTGCCCTTAAGGTGTTTGTAAAAATGCCCCAAAGAAGGCTCGAAATAGAAATTTAAAGTTAAAACGCATGATTGTGATGATTTAGCGAATTATGCAATACATGATTGAAAAAGGGTTCTAAACGGATTGTGAATTGAACTCTTTAGGCGAGGAATCCGGATAGTCAAACGGACAAGCTAGATTCCGTTACGTTATGCTAGATTCCGTATTTCGCTAGTAGACTTTAAATTAGCATAATACATGAAATTGGCATTTTCTTGAAGTGACGAAGATAACTAGGTAAATAAATGGGTCAAAAGGTGAAATTATCACCCTTTGACAATATTGTCCAATGGTTTGTCGAGTTACATGTTTATAGGAATAAATATCAAATGGATACGCACATCGCTATTGCTTAGCGGCTACTAAGTCAAGGTATTGATACGGGTCAATATATTGATCCGAGCCAGGTATGTATAATGGTTCAACTCATCATGTAGAACTTGAGATTCTATAAGAGTTGGACAAGGTTAAGATATAGATATTCGGTTACCTTTTTGGTAAACCGAATAAATTGTATTATATTTATGGTATTTAGAAGCACATGGGTTTATAAACAAGGATATGGTTAAAAGGGTCGGATTTTGGGGTCAAACAAGTATTTAAAGGACCTTGTAGTAAAAGAAGGATGAAAATTGACCAAAATGCCCTTGTAAGCTAAATCAAGTGAACGACCTATAAGGGTTATTCGGAAAAGAGTAGTATTCATAATTAAACAGTTAGAATGAGTAAACGAAAACGAATGATGTGAATCCTTAGTCATTTGACTCTATAATAGTCTTTGCCGTAAAATGATGATTCGAGGGGTAAAACTCGGAGTTTAGGAATTTCCACACTTAATACAATACAAATATAGTTGTGAAGAAAGATTATTTGACAAGAAATGTGGTAGTATAATGCTTGATGTGAATGAAAGAGACTCATACTTAAAATAGGCTTAATTACCCTTAACGGGTCAAAATAAGCATATGAGCGGAAACGGGTTTAAATTGTGTAATAAACCTAAGATTAGAACCTAATATGGTAGGTAACATTAATTTGAAGAAGTTTATGTGATATAAGGATCAAACAAATGTGTTTGTTTGATAAAATGCATAAATGGGCTAAAATTCGGTAAAAAGGTAACGAGTCGAAGGCTTAGAAGTCTCAAAAATTATTATGTTGGATGTTGGATTTTAACTCCATATGATGGAGAATTAAGTTACGGACGCGTAGGAAAAAGAATCGCGTAAAACGGATCAATAACGAAGAAGTTATGGCCGTTTCCGTAAAAACTGGCATAGCTGAAACTGAGCTGCAGACCTGCTGGAAAAGTGCCTCCCCCGCGCCACGCGAGGGAGCAACATGGCGCCGTCACGTGGCGCGAAAGAACCCCTTTTTGTTGAAAAAATTGTATTTCAATCAGTTCAGCTTCCTGGACTCGTTTTGACACGTTTTAAACTACGTATGACTGATTCAATTCATGTTTTATGGATTGTAGGTATATTTACAGTACCGGCGGATGATCAAGCTCAACGAAGAACCGAACACGATTAAGTTACAAGCTTCCGCACTATGTATCGTTGTTATGTTAAATGACGAAACTCACACATGTTATGTTGTATAGTTCTAATTCTGTAAAAGTTTTAATGAACCCGTATTTTCAATGTATTTGAAATCATAATTACCCGTTTGTTTTCGTAAACTATACGAAAACCTTTAAATAATAATAAGGGTGTTACACTAAGGGCATTACCACTACACATGGTCTTAGTGGCAGAAGGTTTGGGTTCTTCAGTTAGCCCTTTTGTGAGGTTGTCAGTTTGAATCCTGAGACCACCTGTGTGTTTTCGTTTCATCGTATGTTTCCACGAGCCAAACTCTGAAACCAGCGTGGATCCGATTAAACGCCGTCAAGAGTACTTAAATGTCTTCAAGTGTACGATAGCATCTACCAATGTACTTAAACGTCCACAAGAGTACGACAATGTCTACCAACGTACAGAAACATCTACAAATGTATGGTAGCGTGTAGAAGTGTATGAAAACATCTGTAAACTAAATTAAATAAATAATATATTGGAAATATCTACACGGCCCGAGTAGCCTAAGCCGAAGGTAACGACTAGGGCTCAGCTTTTTTCGCTGACCCTAGCAATTTCAGTTTGCAACCTACCCATTTCGGGGGTAACGGCTAGGGCATATACTTTTTCCGCTAACAACCGGCTACAAAGCCATTTTCTCGAAAATGTCACGTGTCAGCAAATGGTTGGTCTATCAATGAGTCCTGCCACTAGAAAAACCCCTGCATGACAAATTTTTAAGCTAAGTATCACCTTTTGAAAATTCACATGAAACCCTCCAAGAAAAATATTTTCATTGTTTATTTAACATTCTCAATTTGATATTTTTTAACGGTAAATTTGGATTACTGACGGGCCACTAAGTATTATTGTGCCAGCAACCCGATCATATCCATCTCCACTAGGCATAATGACTATACACCAATTCAGGAGAAAATCCAATAAATATGAGAAAAAACCTCCTTGTGGTAATCGAACCAAGACCTATTGATCCCAAAGTCTTATATCATCCCTAAAATGCCACTAGGCTATAAAGCCATGGACCATTCTCAATTTGATTAATGTTTAGAATGATGATTTTTCCCGTATTAGACCACCCATAATGGGGTTTTTTGGCGTTCTTTCCCCAAAAAAACGCCCCTAGACCGCCCCCTGAGCGTTTTTTTCAAAAAAGAAAAAAAATGCTTTTGGCGTTCTTTTTTCCACGCCTTTGTTCTAATTCTTTGGCCAATGACCTTGCATCTCTTTTTGTTTGGCCAATATCAATTTTTTATGGTTTTTATTTAAATTCTGTTACACCATTTTAACATAATGTCCCACAATGCCTACATCTCACTACACCCGTTTTAGAAAAACGCTCCATAATGTTCCATTAGAGCATCTCCAATAACTTATTTTTTCATGTTTTTATATGTCTATGTGGCATATGTTCAGGTTTTTCTTAGACCACCCGTAGTGGGGCGTGGTTTTTAAAAAAAATTCAAAAAAAAAAAAACGCTAGATAACGCCCCCCCCCCATTACGGTAGGCGTTTCTGGGCGTTTTTTTCGAAAAAAAATCAAATTGGCGTTTTATTTAAAACGCTTTGCTCCATTTGACCGGGCCAATCAAAAGTCTCCAACGGCTAGATAACGGCTAGTTGTTTTATTTATTTATTTAACCTTTTAACTATATATAAGTATAGGGGAAGGTTCATTTGAGAAGAAAATTTTATTGAGAAGAAAAAGAATAAAATGGTATAATTGTAAAACATTAAATAGTTTTTTTTCTCATCTCATTTATTATTATGTTTGACTAATTAATTAGTCATTTAGACTATAATCCTCCACATTAAATATTTTTGCCTACACACATCAAAAGTTATCCTACACATTTCGAAATTTATCCTACACATATTGAAATTTATCCTACACAACTCGTAATTTATCCTACACGCCTCGTATTTATCCTACACTTTAAATGAATTTTTTTTTTAATTTTTTGTGAAAAATATATATCTTAAAAATAAGTTACAAATTTAATATAGTTAGTTATTAAAGATGAAACTACCAATTAATGATGTATGTAAGTTTACTAATATACCCTTATAGTTACATTAAGTACAAATATTAAATGAAGTCTAATGAAGCATTTCTATTGGTTGAAATTTCTTCTTTTTTCTTCTTACAAAGAATTTCTTCTCATTTGAACTCTCCACTATAAGTATATATATATAGGGGGCCGCTAGAATGAGAACCACCACGAGTTATGAGAACCGCGAGAACCAAGTGCCACGGAGGGGCGTTGACCACGATTTTTTTTTTACAACTAGATCCGTATATTTTAACAACATTCGTAAAAAAAAATTTCAAACGGCGCGCCCGAGGGGGTAGTTTTTTACACCCAAAGTTTGTAAAAAAAAAAGAAAAAACAAAAAAATAATAAAAACACCAAACTTTGGGTGTAAAAAACTACCCCCTCGGGTGCGCCGTTTGATTTTTTTTTTTTTACGAATGTTGTTAAAATATACGGATCTAGTTGTAAAAAAAAATCGTGGTCAACGCCCCTCCGTGGCACTTGGTTCTCGCGGTTCTCATAACTCGTGGTGGTTCTCATTCTAGCGGCTCCATATATATATATATATATATATATATATATATATATATATATATATATATATATATTTATATAAAGTCATTCATTTTCAACCAAAACTATCTAAAAAACACAACCATTTTATAAAAAACTTGATGGATTCTCCTAGTTCTTCATCCATGGTAAATTTTTACTACAACGAGTATTTTGCGGATGGCGATGGTTCCACCGATGAGGAGGTTGAGCAAGAGGCGGTTACGAGTGCTTGTCAACTAGCGGTGAGATATGTGAAGCATTGTCGTCGCCCCCAAGCAGAAAAAAATAAAAGAGGTTATATTGAACGAGACCGACGCGCGGCACACGATCGTTTGATGAAAGATTATTTTGATGAGGCGCCGACATTTTCGAACGAAATGTTTAGGCGTCGTTTCCGAATGAGTAAGCGGTTGTTTCTACGCATAGTCGACGACTTGGAAGCCAACTACGATTATTTTAAACAAAATGCGGATGCGAGAGGGGCACTTGGATTTACCGGTATCCAAAAGTGTACGTTGGCTTTATGAATCCTTGCTTATGGAAACATGATTTTGGAAGACGAAGGAAAGGCGATATGCCAGAATTATGTGCCAGAAGCCGTTCAAGAGGACCATCCACAGGCGCCAATGGAAGAAAGAGTGAATAATGAGCGAGAGTTGCGTTACGAACCGTACCTTTCCCAGTTAATGGTTGATTTGGTACACCACGCATGGTCGGTTCGGTATGTACCACCTGAGGGAGAGAAAGAAACGGAGGACGAGGAAGACGAAGTTGGCGAGGGTGAAGAAAGCGAAGACGAAAACTAGTGTTTTTTTTTTAATTTAATCGGATTTTAATTTTTTTATTTTTAGTGTATTTTTTTTAATTTAATGAAGTATTTAAAGTTAAAAAAAATTGTGAAATGATTGCATGGGCGTTATTGGAATAATGCCCCACTACACCACTTTTGCAATAATGCCCCATGCTGACTGGGATGACACGTGTCGAATAATGCCCCATGGTGGGGGCATTATTTTGATTTACCACTGCACATGGTCTTATTGTGTGACATGTTTTTTATACCCATTTTTTGGGTGATGTTTTTTTTTCAAGAAATAGAAAAAATGAGTAAATGATGGGACCCATGTACTTTTAATATATATAATATAGAGAGAGAATAAGTGGTGTAAATGTGTGGTTAAAAATTAAAAAGGTGATGATGATGTGGCAATGTTTTTATGTGTTTTTGTGTTTCTTAGACCACCCGTAGTGGGGCGTGATTTTTAAAAAAAATTGAAAAAAACGCCCTAAAACGCCCCCTCCCGCTACACCGGGCGTTATCCGGCGTTATATTTGAATATGTTGCAAGCCGGCGTTTTAAAAAAAAACGCTAAAGTGGTCAAATGCAGCTAAAGTGGTCAAATGCAAATTGGATGTGGCCAATGGGAGTGGTCCAAGTGTAAGGTGCCATTTTTTTTTTCTTTTCTCTATAAAAAAATAATTGTTTATTGATTGGAAGGGGCGTTATTGGAATAATGCCCCACTACGCCATTTTTGCAATAATGCCCCATGCTGACTGGGATGACACGTGTCGAATAATGCCCAATGGTGGGGACATTATTTTGTTCCACCACTACACATGGTCTTATTGGGTGGGTTTTTTTATGTTTTTGAAGGGTAAGTGTTTTTCTGATGTGGCAGCTGACTGAACATGTTTTTAGGTGTTTTTAGTGGGTCTTATTGTGAATGCTCTTAGTGACTGTACTACCATATGACACAAAACACATAAAAGTGAAAACATTATTTATGTCTTCCGCTATATATGATGTTACATTTTTATGTTGTCATCATTGTTTTTCTTCGTAATGTGAAATAATTTAGTGCTTTTTGGCGGCTGACACCGTATACACTTTTAAACTATTAATAAAGGCTCAAACTATCTACACGCTTGGTGTGTAGATAGCCACCCCTAAAAGGGGTTTTTTGTCCTATATGTGCATCCTGCAGTGTCGAGCTGTGGCCAAAGCGTGGCGTTTTGATCCGGTCAACCAGAAAAAGACTGACGGGTGTCTGACGGGTCTGTTGACCGGACCAAAATGCCGAGCTTTGGCCGCGTTTTGGTCCGGTAAACCTGACACCGGAGGCATGGCTTCGAAAGACTAATGATAACGTCATATGAGTGCTAATCATGACATTGTCTTTTGTTTTCTTCTTTTAGGTAATTTACACTTTTGTCTCAAACTTTTAACCTTCTCTTTATTGACCCAAAATCATGATATCTTATTATCTTGCACAATCACCTTAAGCTTTGATCGAACTGATGCTTGTAAACTACTTACTTTTGCATCTAAGACGACCCACATGGTTTGGGTTTAGTTTAAATAAGTTTAGCTTTGTTTTGAGTGGAACCCACGAACATGTAGACATGTGAGATATGGATCAATATAGTAAGTTCACTAGTTCATATGTTTATTTTTATAGAGTTTTTAAAAATATGTTTTATGTCATAACTTAAATTTATTTAGTATTCCAAAACAAGCGTTTACCCAAAAAAAAAAAAAACAAGCGTTTAAATTTAAAGAGAAATAAGTGTCAAGGTTTATACACTTTTGTATATATATATATATATATATATATATAGGACAAAGATCCGTTAGGAACCACCCCTTATTGCGAGAACCGCGAGAACCAGTGTGAACACAAACAGTAATTCCTAAAAAAATCTAAAAAACACCCAATTTTTTTTTTTTTTTTTTTTTACTATTTTTTTTGAAAAAATCGCAATATTTTGTTAATAAAAAAAAATTCAAAAAAAAAAAAAAAAAATTCGAGTAACAGTTATCCATGCACATGTGCATATGTATCGTTTCTTTGTCAAATTCCGTAATTCATTACAAATAATAGTCAATTGCACTTTCATTTACACTACCACGTGTAATACACTACTTTTTACGTTAACAATGTTAGAAATGCACATGTGCATTTATATGTATTAACAGGAAATAAGGTGTTTTGGTACACTACTTTCTCTTTCATCTATCATTCCATCCATAATACACAAGCATGCACATGTGCATTTTTGTCATTTCTTTGACAAATTCCGTAATTCATTACACATATTAGACAATTGCACTTTATTTACACTACCATATGTAATACACTACTTTTTACATTACCAATATTAGAAATGCACATGTGCATTTATATGTATCAACATTAAATAAGGTGTTTTGGTACACCACTTTGAATACACTTTCCTTTTTCATCTATCATACCATCCATAATACACTACCATTACCTCCTACCATCCATAATACAATACCATTACCTCCTACTAAATACAATACCATTAACAATATTTTCACTTTATTACATGTATGTAAACACCATTTATACCATCCAATCAACATATTACATAAAAAATTGACAACTATAACCAAACCATCAACCACTAGATATAACTAACCAAAAAACATGTATATGGGTCTACTTCTCCATTCAAAATCACAAACTTTTTGTACCAAAATACGTTATATCATGGTTATACCTAATTATGCACATGTGCATTTTGAATATTGGTAATGTAAAAAGTAGTGTATTACTAATGGTATTGTAAATTAAAGTGCAATTGTCTATTCCTGATAATGTATTACCGAATTTGTTGAAGTAATGATACATATGCACATGTGCATGGATAACTGTTACTCGAAAAAAAAAAGTTTTTTTTTTTTTTTTTTTTTTTTTTTTTTTTTATGGTAACGAAATATAGCGATTTTTTATTAAAAAATATTAAAAAAAAAAAAAAATTTTGAGTGCTTTTTTGATTTTTTTTAGATTTTATTTTGTGTTCACATTGGTTCTCGCGGTTCTCGCAATAAGGGTGGTTCTCTCATGAACCTTACCCTATATATATATATATGTATATATATATATGTATATATATATATGTGTGTGTGTGTGTGTGTATATATATATATCATACTCAGTAAATCCCATCAAGCAAAGCAAAGGTAGGGTCCGAGGAGGGTAAGATGTAGACAGCCTTACCTCTACCCCGTAGGAATAGAGAGACTGCTTCCAGTAAGACTCCCGACTCGATAGTAGTTTTGCATCAAGCCTTGGACATAAGACACATAACACTCAGCGATCGGGACAAATACCGATTAATGCATGTACCTTGTAAGTATTTACATGATAAATATATAATAAATTTATTTAAATTATAAGGGCAAGTGAAATTAAGAGCAGAAAGTATCCTCATTTTCTCATAATAATTAATAAATAGTTAAATACACATATGTCCAGTATGCACTTGGTTCTTTTGTGTAACCTTCTCGCTCCTTGCTAAACAAGTATACTTCTTTGTATACAACATTCTCTTGTTATATTCATATTTAACAAAAAAGAAATTAATTGTTCAGCTGATTATTCTTTATTTATAAATCACATGTCACTACTACAATATAGGGTATTAGATGGTGTTAAAATAATAACTTCGTCTTAAAATCAATCCCTACATGACCGTTGTGTCAATCTGGTTAAAATATTCAACAAATTCCAAATAACCCCGTCTTATGCTTAAACCCCCGTCTAATACTAATATATGCACTCTTTAAATGGTGTTCTCTCTGAACACCGTCTTATATACTCCACTACACTTTCAAAATTGCTGCAAATTCAACAACCCATCAAATCTTTCATCTTCTTCATTCAATTTTCTCACCTTCTTCATTCAATTTCACCATTAACAAGTTTTTAAAGCTTCAAGGTTAGTTTCTTTTTTCTTTACATATGTTATTAAATGTTTTTTAGTTTTATAAATAGTATTTATATAACTTTAAATGTGTTTAATTATATATTTTTTTAATTCAAATTGTCTTTTGCTTTTATAAGGCATTAGTGTATTTTATATAAAATTAGTTTTATATATAGTAATAACGTATGTTTAACCTTGTTATAATTTACTTTTAGTGAAATATAAAAAATTTATTTTTTTATTTACATATAGATGTTATATATTTACATTTACATTTACATATAGGTATATAAATATACATTTAGGTAACCCTTTAGAATTACACGTCCAAAATTTATCTGATAGAGATAAATTTTGGATTGTCCCGTTCGGGACTGCTTTTTGAATATTCTATCTCATTTAGGATATGTATACATTTTAACGAAATGACATTTAAGAAAAGATCGGTTGGTATTTCCTCTACTCCCATGGGTTTGCGGTTTTACGCATACTTGGGGAGTTAAGGGGAAATGTTGCCGATTTTTTTCTTAAATGTCGTCTCGTTAAAATGTGTACTTCTAAGATGGAATATTCAAAAAGTGGATTAGGATTCACCGCCTTAGAGCATTGGTTTACATCATACATATACGCTCATATCATTTTTTGTATTTTAATTTTCAGATGGATCGTGATTGGACGTACAACCGAAATCGTACCGATGCAATATATATTATGGGTATTCAAAGTTTTCTTAAGGCTGCCAAAGCTGACGGGTGAATATGGGAGATCGATTGATATCTTGTCCTTGTGCATCGTGTACGAATTTTCAAAAATATGATATTAAAGAAATAAACTTTCATTTGTTTAGATATGGTTTTATGCCTGGATATACTTGTTGGTCAAAGCATGGGGAATCTCTTGCTAATTGTAGCACGTCGTCTTTCAATATAGACAATGATAAAATGGATAATAACGAACAATATATTGATTACGAAAATTCCACTTTAAATGACGACAATGACAACTTCAATGACATGTATAATGATTTAGAGACTAATATTGGTGATGATGAGCAAGAAAAATTAAGAAAATTACTTGAAGATGAGGAAAAACCATTATATGCTGGTTGTAAGAAATATTCAAAACTTCGTGTTGTTTTGAGATTGTCTACCTTAAAGTCAACACACAGATGGAGTGATAAGAGTTTCACATATCTATTAGTGTTATTAAATGACATGCTTTCAGAAGGCAATGAGTTACCACTTTCCTTATACCAAGCAAAAAAAAAAATGATGTGTCCGATGTGATTGGAAGTTGAAAGAATACATGCATGTCCAAATGATTGTATGTTGTATAGAAAGGAGTTCAAAAATGATCATACATGTTTTAATTGTGGCACATCAAGGTAAAAGCGTAAAAGCAATACAGATGAATTTGATGACGATGTGACAAAAATGTACCACCAACTAAAATGTTGTGGTATCTTCCTATTATACCAAGATTGAAACGATTATTTGCAAACAAGAAGGAATCAAAATTGTTGCGTTGGCATTCAGATAACCATATAAATGATGGAAAATTAAGACATGTAGCGGATTCACCTCAGTGTTGATTATATGTATCCTGATTTTGGTAACGAGATCAGAAACATACGGTCTGGACTTAGTTCGGACGGGATCAACCCTTCTGGAAACATGAGTAGTTGTCATAGTACGTGTCGGTTCTTCTTTGCATCTATAACCTTCCACCGTGGTTATGCATGAAAAAAATACATAATGATGTAGGTGTTGATTCAAGGTCCGAAACAACCTGGTAATGACATTGATGTTTATTTGTCTCCATTGATAGATGACCTTAAAACTCTATGGAGCCCAGGTATTAATGTGTATGATTCTTATAAGAGAATATTTTGATATGCGTGCCATGATATTTTGCACCATCAGTGATTTTCTAGCATATGGTATGTAACACTCTAAGTCCATTTTAATCAATTATTCACAAAATTTGACTTATAATAGTATATTAAGATTAAATCATACACATAAAAATGCGAGTTTGTTAAAACATTCCAACATTTTGTATTTTAGTTTGCCGTTTGAAACGTGACGACGAAACTATTCGCGGAAGCTTTGATCTCGTGTGTTCGGTTTTTCGTCGGGCTCAGTCGTCATCCAGTACTACTAGACAACCTACATTCCATAAACATGAAATGATTTTAGTCATACGCGATTTAAAACTTGTTCAAATGGATTCGCGAAACAAAACTCAATAAAAATAACTGGGCGCTACCGTAACTTACGGTAGCCTCTGGGCATTCAGGGGCTGCCGTATTGCAGTATAAAACCACCGTAACCACTTTAGTGGCTACCGTAAGTTACGATAGCTACCGTAACTTACGGTAGCTGCTGCATGTTCTTCATGCTTTGCTGTTTTGACCCGTTCATGTATAAATCTAACAAAAACAGGTTTGTATGCCCCTCCTAAACTTATGAAATTCATAATTTCAGAATCTCCTATCATATTAGGTTCCAGTAACGAGTTTCTTACGTAACTAAAATGTAACATCCCGAAAATACGAATTTTTAAATTTGCAATTAAGTTGCAAATAAATTAGTAAAATAATCTAATTAGTAATGACACTAACCTAGTTAGTTTATCACTTATGAGTAGTTAAAGACATAGAAATAAAAGAAACTAGAGGGACCAAAAGTGTTAAACTTGAAAATAGTTTTAATAAAAACATTTTCATTAAAACACAAACTCAAAAAAAATTCAGTAGGGGGGATCGACCAGAAGCAAGGGGGCGACCAAGCATGTCAAAACCCTAAGAACTCACTAATCTCACAAATTGAAGGCTCAAATCAGGTTAAAATTGAAAATCGAGCATAGATTACTGATCCTCATCGCAAGGGGGTTGTAAGGTATGTAAAATTTGATGTTAATTCTCTGTTTGAAATTCTCATGAGTTTGGGAAATTCGAAAAGTGATGTTGCATGTTTGCTATTTGAATAGAATATGGATGATATAGTGTCTAGGAGTAAAAACCTAGACAATAACATGTGAAATCATGCCTAATTCCTGAAAATCTCATGAACACATTGAAGGTGATTCATGGGTTTTGTGGGAAACTAGTAAACACTAGGGTTTTGAATGATTATTCTAGTGTAATATGGGTCATAGAAAATGATTTCTGAAATAATGATGTTTAATGTTATATGAAAGCTTAATCGATGTAAATGTTAGCTAAATAGCAAGCCATGAACTTGAATATAAATGATATAAAAATCTGCCCTTAAAGTGTTTGTGAAAATGTCAAAGAGAAGGTAAAATGTTGAGATATAAACAAAAAACGCATAAATTGGGCTAAATGATAAATTATGCGTTACATGTGAAACAAAGGGTTCTAAATACAATGTGATTGAACTCTATAGGAAAGGAAGCCGGATGTAACACCCTTGCTATTATTTAACGATTTTCGTATAATTTAAGTCCATAATCATGTAATTACGGTTACAATTACAATGAAAAATACGGGTTTATTAAAACGTTTACAATTTAAAGTAATACAACATAATGTGATTTAATTCATCGTTTTAGAATAACGACGAAACAACTTGCGGAAGCTTCATTTTTCGTGTGTTCGGTCCTTTGCCATCGCTTGATCTCCATCCGGGTACATTGATATCACCTATGATCAAAACCAACTTAAAAGTTAGTTTTGATAGCTTATAAACATGTATAAACAAGTTTCATAAACAAACAAATAAAATAGAAATAAAATTTCGGAATTTTGCCTCTCGCGCCACGCGAGAGGCTCCTTCTTTTCCTTCGCGTGCCGCGACAGCACCCGCGTGTCGCACCCGGTGCCCGGTTCTCCTTCGCGTGCTGTCATGGCCCCCGACCCGGTTTTACCCGTTTCAGGAGCCGCGGGACAGAAATCCCGTGGTATTTAATTAAGTGAGTTTAACAGCGGAAGTTTCTTCAGGATCATTTTAAAAACTGAAATATTTCCCGATTATTTTATTTCATAATTCGGGATAAAACCCGGTAATTTACAATCTTGAGATTTCACAAAGAAATCTTTTATTTTACAAAACATGTTTCTTTATTTTATACTGAGCCACTTCTTTAAGCTGATAGTGCTTCACGGCACTTTTCCTGGATCACAACAGATCACCTGAAACATGTTTGAAAAAGGTTTTGTCAGCGGGAAATACTGAGTGAATCATTCATTTTGCTAAAATGACTCTTTTGTTATAATTCACAGTATTAAGAGAGATTAAAATGTTTATTTCAACCAAATACCCATAGTACTTGTCATCGACTCGTTTCGGTGACTGTGGTCATATTACTATTGAGTCCATTCACCCAACAGTAACGAGTATCATTAATTAGGTTCGCCCACCTAAAGTGATAAAACAGCAATACTGTGCACAATACCCCACATACCGGCTGTAATTTGGTGACTACATAAACTTAATCACTGTAATTATAATCTTTGAAAATAAACATGCTTTTGAAATCAAATTTGATAAAAAGAGAATGACTCACATTGCAGATTTAATTATGAACAGAGCTTAGCCTACTGATTAGCCTTGATAACCTAGTTTAAATAATCAAGCACACAAACTAGGTTAGTAACTTAATACAGCATTTACGACAACTCACGAGATTAAAACCTTCACAACGAATGACAAAGTGCGATACTTAAATATCCATCGATTTAACGACGAATGACAAAGCATAAACCCTAATGTGGGCAGCACTTAAACATCCATTGGATAGTTTAATCGATCGGACATTGAATCGTAGCAGCGATCGAGTTATTACCCTGAATTGTGGCAGCACTTCGTGATCAGTGTGTGTTTTGGGACTGTTTATGCTATAACTCAACGTACAATTCGAATTTGAACGTCGAACGAACACTCAATTGGATGAAACAGACTGTTCTATTTATACTGAAAATTGGTTTCCCCCGCGTGTCGCGGAAGATGTCCCTGGTTCTGTCGCGACTCGCCTGTGGTACCAATCTACCCTAGGGTAGCCTTGTGTCCCAGTAGGCTTGCTGAGTTGGTTTCGTGTTAATTCGAATTTTTGACAACTAACTGTTAAGATATTACCGAATAGGGTTTACCCCCCCTGAGTTTTAGGGGCCCTAATCCTGATTCCAAATGTTCTGAAAATTTTAGGGATTATGCAGAATCACTTGGGTTTCTCAATTAGGGTTTCCTCTTGGATAATTTAATTAAATAAATATAACTTTTGATGAGAGTTGTTACATTCTCCCTACCTTAAGAAAAATCTCGTCCTCGAGATTTACTAGAATAAATGAGGATACTTTCGCTTCATTTCTGATTCCAGCTCCCAAGTGTATTCAGCTCCTCTCTTTGAATCCCATCTAACTTTGACTAAAACTAGTCGTTTATGTTTGAGAAACTTCACTTTTCTGTCTTCTATCTGAAGAGGTTTCTCAACAAATTTTAACTTTTCGTTTACCTCTATATCTCGAAGAGGTACTACCAGCGATTTATCTGATAAGCATTTCTTGAGATTGGATACATGAAATACATCATGTACTCCAGCTAATTCTTCTGGTAGTTGTAAACGATAAGCAACTGGTCCTATACGTTGAATTACTGGAAATGGTCCTACGTATCTTGGACTTAGCTTTCCTTTCTTACCAAATCTAACAACTCCTTTCCAAGGAGAAACTTTTAATAGTACTCTGTCTCCGACTTGGAATTCTAGTGGCTTGAGCCGATTATCTGCATAACTCTTCTGACGATCATGAGCCATCTTCAGTCTTTCCTTGATTTGAGTAATCTTATCAGTCGTCTCTTGCACTATTTCAGGACCTGATAATTGACTTTCTCCTATTTCTGCCCAACAAACTGGAGTTCTGCATTTTCTTCCATATAGTGCTTCAAATGGGGCAGTTTCAATGCTTGAATGATAACTATTATTATAGGAGAATTCAATTAATGGTAAATGATCATCCCAGTTTCCACCAAAATCTATTACACATGCTCGGAGCATGTCTTCTAGAGTTTGGATCGTCCTTTCACTTTGTCCGTCTTTTTGGGGATGATATGCAGTACTCAGATTGAGTCGAGTTCCCATAGCTAGCTGGAAGCTTTTCCAGAAATGCGAAGTAAAACGACTATCTCTATCTGATACAATGGAGAGTGGAACTCCATGTAAGGATACAACTTCATCTACATACAATTTTGCCAACCTTTCCATACTAAAGGTTTCTTTCATTGGTAGAAAGTGAGCTGATTTGGTTAATCGATCCACAATTACCCAAATCGCATCATTACCTTTTCTTGTTTTGGGTAACTTAGTAACAAAATCCATGGTTATAAGTTCCCATTTCCATATAGGCATTTCTAATTGTTGTAGTAACCCTGAAGGTTTCTGATGTTCTGCTTTAACTTGTGAACAAGTGAGACATTTAGACACATATCGTGCTATATCCTTTTTCATTCCTATCCACCAGAAGTTCTTTCTTAAATCTTGGTACATCTTATTGTTTCCTGGGTGCATAGTATACCTAGATTTATGGGCTTCTTCTAAAATCTTAGGTCTTAAGTCTCCTTGATTAGGTACCCAAATTCTACTTTTGTGGAATCTCCAAATTCCATTTGCTCCTTGTTCTAATTCCTTTATACGTCCTTTCATTCCTTCAGCATCATCCTTGATTGCTGTAGCTTGAACATTCTTCAATTGTTCCATTAAATCTATTTGTAGATTTAATCTGAGAGCACGTACCCGTCGTTGTTTCTCATAATACTTACGACTTAAGGCATCTGCAACTACATTTGCCTTTCCTTCGTGATACTGAATATCACAGTCGTAGTCACTTAGGATTTCCATCCATCTCCTTTGCCTCATGTTTAACTCTTTTTGCCCAAATATATATCTTAAACTTTTATGATCTGTATAAACAGTAAATTTACTTCCATACAGATAATGTCTCCAAATCTTAAGGGCAAAAATTACGGCTCCTAATTCTAAATCATGAGTCGTATAATTTTCTTCGTGCTTTTTCAATTGCCTTGAAGCATATGCAATCACCTTTTTGCGTTGCATAAGCACACATCCATATCCTAGTTTTGAAGCATCACAATATACTTCAAAATCTTCAGTTCCTTCTGGTAAGGCTAAGATTGGAGCATTTGTTAATTTCTGTTTCAAAATCCTAAAGGCTTCTTCTTGTTTAGGTCCCCATTCAAACTGAACTGCTTTACAGGTTAACTTAGTTAATGGTACAGCTATCTTGGAAAAATCCTTAATAAACCGTCTATAGTACCCAGCTAAACCTATAAAACTTCTAATTTCCATTGCTGTTTGTGGAACCTTCCAATTGGTAATTGCCTCTATCTTAGCAGGATCTACATGAATGCCTTCGTGATTCACCATGTGTCCTAGGAATTGCACTTCCTTTAACCAAAATTCACACTTCGAGAATTTGGCATAAAGCTTTTCTTTTCTTAACAAGGTTAAGAGTGCATGAAGGTGTTCACAATGCTCTGTCTTACTTTTGGAATAAATAAGTATATCGTCTATGAAAACAATTACAAATTTATCCAAATACGGTTTACAGATTCTATTCATCATGTCCATGAATGCTGCAGGTGCATTTGTTAACCCAAAGGGCATGACTGTAAACTCGTAATGACCATACCTAGTTCTAAAAGCAGTCTTAGGTATGTCCTCTTCTTGTACCTTCAATTGATGATATCCGGAGCGTAAATCTATCTTAGAAAAATATCTAGCTCCTTGAAGTTGATCGAATAGATCATCAATCCTAGGTAATGGGTATCGATTCTTAATTGTAACCTTATTCAATTCTCTATAATCGATACACATTCTCATTGAACCATCCTTCTTCTTTACAAACAACACTGGCGCTCCCCAAGGGGATGAACTAGGTTGTATGAATCCTTTACTTAGTAATTCATCTAATTGCTTTTTCAGTTCTAACATTTCTGTGGGTGCTAACCGATAAGGTGCCTTGGCTATCGGTGTAGTTCCTGGAATTAGATGAATCCTAAATTCTACTTCCCTATCTGGGGGTAATCCCGGTAACTCTTCTGGAAATACATCCGGATATTCTGAGACTACAGGAATTTCCTTAAGTTCTTTACCCTTAGTACTAATGATTACTGAAATCATATATACTATTCCTTGTTTTCGTTCATAATTAGCAACTTTCATTACTGATATGAACTTCATGGGCTTACGTGGTTTATCTCCTGTAATCACAATTACTTCTCCGGTAGGTGCCTGAATTTCTATAGAGTTTTTATCACAAAGGATTCGAGCATGGTTGGCTACTAACCAATCCATTCCTAACACAACATCAAATTCGGCTAATTTCATAGGTAATAGGTTTGCAAAGAATTTATGACCTGAAAGTTCTATATTTTCCTTTTGCAAAACTTTATCTATACTAACAGAATTTCCGTCTGCCGTTTCGACTGTAAAAATCTGCCTAAGGTTGGTTAAGGGTAAATTAAGAGCTTGGCAGAATGAAGTATTAATAAAACTTTGGTTTGCACCAGAGTCAAATAATACTTTGGCGTAAATGTTGTGAACTAAGAACGTACCAGCTATCACATCTGGAATGAGTTCTGCTTCTTGTGTAGTTAGCTGGAATGCTCTGACATTCTTCTTTGTAGCTCCGTCAGCTGGTTTAGCTTTGTTGTATGCTGGTTTAACCAATTTAGGACATTCTGTTTTGAAATGTCCTACTTCTCCACAATTATAACAGATTGTGGATTTCTTCCTGCAGTTTTCTTCACGATGTCCTACCATTTTACAAAAATTGCAGGTTACACTACATCTTCCAAAATGTTTCTTTCTGCAATTCCTGCAGAACGGTGGAGTTGAGGGTTGCCCTGTTCCTCGTCTTTTGAAATTGCTATTATTACCCGTACGAAATCCCTGGGAAATTTTCTGAGCCAATTCTTTCTTTCTGTCTTCATCTCTTGTGCGCACCAGTTCATCGGTTAGGGTGTTAGCTAATTCCACAGCATCGTCAATAGTGCGAGGTCTCGCAGCTTTAACGATATTACGGATTTCGCTAATTAGTCCCCAAATGTAGCGAGAAATGAGTACCGGTTCTGGCGAAGCCAGTGTTGGTACCACTCTAGCATATTCAAAGAATGTCGAAGTATAACCGCGACAATCTATACCCATCATCCGATGGTTTAGGAACTTATTTGTCATTTGTTCCTTTTCATACTCGGGACAGAATTTTCTTTCTACAAGACTTTTAAATTCTTCCCAGTTCAGGGCATACGCCACTGTTCTTCCTTTGGCTTGTAACACAGTGTTCCACAATTCGAGTGCTCATTCCTTGAAAAGATTTGATGCGTACATGACCTGATCATCTTTAGCACATTTACTTATTGCAATTACTGCTTCGGTTTTCTCTAACCAACGCAGTGATGCAGTTGCTCCTTCATTGCCTGCAAATTCAGTGGGTTTACAAGCAAGAAATTCTTTGAAAGTGCAACCAGGCGTTGCAGCTTTCATTTTCTTAGGAAATGGAGCTTGATGTGGTTCCTCATTATGATTAACCTGATCATTGCATCCGTTTACACTATTACTGAAGTTATCTTCAGAAATACGTTTACTAGGAACGATTTGTTGCGGTTCGATTGGATTCTTTACAGCAGCAACGATTGCTGGAATAGCATTGGCTATCCCTTGAGCAACAATATTTTCGATATCTTGCCTAGTCATATATTGATCTCCTGGATGTTGCTCAGACTTATTAACCTCATTTACTGGTTCATTACCACTGTTTGCCATCTGATAATTAATATATATAAATTTATTAGTATATGATAAATAATAATTATACATAAAAACAACCAGACAATTTTCACAATACGTATAGTCAAAATTATCGATTTATCGATTTCATTTTATATCTTTTATAGTATGCATCACTACACACCAATATTTTACAAAGTTTTATTCGTAGTTATTTTACAGACTGATGTCATTATTACTATTACTATTACTATTACACAACCACAATTTCACCATCCTACTATCTCTCGTCACTTGTCATTTTAAAAACGAAGCTCCCTTTCATCATACTTCCAGGCAATTTGTCCCCTATTTCCCGGATTCTATTCCCTGCATCCATTAACTCTTCGCCAAAATGGCGAAGTTCTGCTAAATTCTCGTTACTCATGGGTGGATTTGGTAATGGTTCCGGGTCAACTTGTGGGAAAAATGTATCAGGGTTGTTTAAAAGATTTTGGTATTGCCAATCAGTTGTCCACCATTCATCTAATTCTACTGGTAGTGGTTGAGGTTGGACAATAGGATCTGGAATAGCAGGTTCCAGATTGATTGGAATTGGAGCTTCTAGTGAATAGCTGAAAAGATCTTCTTCAGTAAATATAAGATTTGGGTTAGCTGGTTCAAGGTTTCCATCGGCAGGTCTGATGAGGTCACTCATTACTAGTTTATGATCTAAAACTTCCAAGGGAGTCATTTTTTGTTTCTGCCTAGAACTTTCTCCGATTTCTCTTTCTATTTGCTTAAAACTCTTCTCAGCTTCTATCTCTACTTGATTAATATTTTCCTCAATTTCTACCCCTTTTCCTTTATCTTTTGGTTCTTCAGTTTTGGTAACCTTTCTTGTTGCTGGCTTTTTCCTACGTACACGCCTCCAGCCCACAAATCTGTTTCTTTTCTTGGGTTTAGGTTTTGTCAGTGGTTTAGATTGAAATTCCATGGGTTCTTTTTTATCAGCGAAGTAACCGGTGAATTCATTGGAAACTTCTATCTTAACGGGATAGAGGTTAAGATTTTCTAAATCTTCAGATATCTCATTCATGCTGTTTAGCATATATGCAAATACATACCAAATGTTAAAATAAAATAACAAAATTTCATAGATAATCCTTAAATATTATTGCATACCATACATAAAACAACTGACAAATAAATTATACTACGATTTACTGTGAACTTATTTATTTACTGAATAAGATTTCTGAAAAATAAAGGTACTAAAACTTAAGTTAAAGTATTTAGAGATTTGCATTTTCTGCTACTGTGGCTAGCATATAAAGATCTGCCCATTTCTCATCTAATTTGTCCTCCCAAGGTGTTTTACTGGTTAATTCCTGGGTTTCCTGTTTAATCTTCTTCTCTCGGTTTTTCTTTATTTCCTCCTGACTTTTCCTAATAATCAAACTTCTTTTATTAGGAGAAAGTGGTTTCTCGTAATGTGCCTTTCTCACAAATATTCCTTCTTCAGGAATTACATAAGGTTTTGTTTGGGATGAACTTCCCTTCTCGTTGGATGACCTATCTAGTTTAAGATAGATATTTGACAACTTTTGTTTACCCATACTGTAATTAACAAATAATCAGTTAATAAAACACATAATCACATAATTGGCAATCAGTAAAATTAAGTATTTCAAAATACTTAATAGGCTTAGATCAGTGGCTCTGATACCACCTTTTTCTGTCACGGCCCCCGACCCGGTTTTACCCGTTTCAGGAGCCGCGGGACAGAAATCCCGTGGTATTTAATTAAGTGAGTTTAACAACGGAAGTTTCTTCAGGATCATTTTAAAAACTGAAATATTTCCCAATTATTTTATTTCATAATTCGGGATAAAACCCGGTAATTTACAATCTTGAGATTTCACAAAGAAATCTTTTATTTTACAAAACATGTTTCTTTATTTTCTACTGAGCCACTTCTTTAAGCTGATAGTGCTTCACGACACTTTTCCTGGATCACAACAGATCACCTGAAACATGTTTGAAAAAGGTTTTGTCAGCGGGAAATACTGAGTGAATCATTCATTTTGCTAAAATGACTCTTTTGTTATAATTCACAGTGTTAAGAGAGATTACAATGTTTATTTCAACCAAATACCCATAGTACTTGTCATCGACTCGTTTCGGTGACTGTGGTCATATTACTATTGAGTCCATTCACCCAACAGTAACGAGTATCATTAATTAGGTTCGCCCACCTAAAGTGATAAAACAACAATACTGTGCACAATACCCCACATACCGGCTGTAATTTGGTGACTACATAAACTTAATCACTGTAATTATAATCTTTGAAAATAAACATGCTTTTGAAATCAAATTTGATAAAAAGAGAATGACTCACATTGCAGATTTAATTATGAATAGAGCTTAGCCTACTGATTAGCCTTGATAACCTAGTTTAAATAATCAAGCACACAAACTAGGTTAGTAACTTAATACAGCATTTACGACAACTCACGAGATTAAAACCTTCACAACGAATGACAAAGTGCGATACTTAAACATCCATCGATTTAACGACGAATGACAAAGCATAAACCCTAATGTGGGCAGCACTTAAACATCCATTGGATAGTTTAATCGATCGGACATTGAATCGTAGCAGCGATCGAGTTATTACCCTGAATTGTGGCAGCACTTCGTGATCAGTGTGTGTTTTGGGACTGTTTATGCTATAACTCAACGTACAATTCGAATTTGAACGTCGAACGAACACTCAATTTCATGAAACAGACTGTTCTATTTATACTGAAAATTGGTTTCCCCCGCGTGTCGCGGAAGATGTCCCTGGTTCTGTCGCGACTTGCCTGGGGTACCAATCTACCCTAGGGTAGCCTTGTGTCCCAGTAGGCTTGCTGAGTTGGTTTCGTGTTAATTCGAATTTTTGACAACGAACTGTTAAGATATTACCGAATAGGGTTTACCCCCCCTGAGTTTTAGGGGCCCCAATCCCGATTCCAAATGTTCTGAAAATTTTAGGGATTATGCAGAATCACTTGGGTTTCTCAATTAGGGTTTCCTCTTGGATAATTTAATTAAATAAATATAACTTTTGATGAGAGTTGTTACACGTGCCGCGGGGGATATCGTTTCCTAGCATGGCCACATCTAGGACCTGCATTTCTTCCAGCTATGCTTATTTATCAAAAATCAAACTTTCAAAGGCCATAACTTTTGATCTAGAAGTCCGTTTTACGTGATTCTTTTTCCTACGCGTTCGAAATTTAATTCTCCATCTTATGGAGTTAAAACCTGATATTCAACTACTTCAAAAATTCAGATTTCAAGCTTTCGGCTTGAAATTCCTTTTTAACACTTTTGACCCGTTTCATGATTCATTAAACCACTTTTGTTTAAATCATTGCAAATTTTTGAAATATTTATTATCTCAAAACTATCAACTCGTAAGTCTAAAACTTTCATACATTATACCCCTAAAGGTTGAGTTATGCGTAAAACTTCATTTTGACCCGTTAGAGGGATTTACCATCTTACTTTAAATTTCACACTCCTTTCACCCCTCATTTTACTACCTAAGGTATCTAACTATATTTTGTAATCTTAATGCAAATTCCTAAACAACCTCTAAGGGTCGTTTGCCCGGTTTTCCCATCAAGGGCTTTTTGGTCAATTTTAGTCCTTCATTTTACGACGAATGACTTTCGCTAATATTTGACCAAAAATATCGCTGATGTGTGCAAAATGCAACATATAAATTACATCAATTGTGGCATAAAACTAACCTTTTTTTTGTACTAATGTTGGAAAAAGTGTGCTTTTGTCTTCCTTTTGTATTTTCAGGATTAAATGAGCTCAAATTAACAAAAGAAGCAAAAAGACAGCAAAATCTAACATAAATACAAGAAAAGGAACAAACGTGACATGTCCGACCCCACGACAGCATCTTCCCAAGCAAAACAAGAAGACAGAAGACTGAACACGCCCCGTGCTCAGCCAGCACGGGGGCGTGCCCAAGCGTCAGCAGAAAAGACAAAGTGGTAGAAGCTTCTATTGCCCACCACGGGGCCGTGCTCAGCGGGCACGGGGCCGTGGTCAACTATAAGATTCGCAGAATCCAGGCAAATCTTCATAGTACAGATATGCTTCTGCACACGGGGTCGTGCTCAGCGAACACGGGGGCGTGGTCAACTAATAAAGACAAGAGCAATTAATGAAGAAATAGAAGGATGTGGACACGGGGCAGTGCCCACTGGACACGGGGCCGTGCCCGAGCTTCTGTTCAGCCTATAAATAGGAGTGCTTGGCTCAAGCTCAAACCATCCATTGGCACACCACCTCTCTCACACTTCACCCACCACCCACCACCACCATAACACCATCATCCACCACCATCATCCATTATCCATCGTAGAGTGTGTGAGTTATCTCGGGATCCAAGATTGATCGTAAGAGTTCTTGACAATCAAGGCCATGTTTGCCTAAGTCTCTTACATTACTTGGTGAAGACAAAGTGTCTAGTGTAATACTTTTTATTTTTAATCTTTTCGCACTTTTTAATTGGTTATGTATTAATGACTTTAATAACTAGTTTCTTATGTTGAAGGTGATTCTTCCTTATCGTTTGTCCGTGGTGTCTTGGCATTATTTTACTGTCTATATAAAATAAAAGATTTTCACCATTCATATCTCCACGGTCTATATGGAGGTATGTTGGCTACCTGGTCGGGGGTTAAGGGAACGGTTTGGTAAGAGTCTTGCCGTTGTTCAGCGTTTAGAGATCCTGCAAGGGACCTGGGTCAAATTTAGTAGGACCTCCTTCAATACTTAACGGTATTGGATGGCGGGGGTCCAAACTCTTTGATCCCCTCATAAGTTAAACTACTATTAATACTATAACCTGGCTACTTAGGATTGTATCCTTGCTGACTCAGACTACTTAGTCGAGGGTAACGTCACCTTCAAAAGAGGGGCCTACCATAATCTGCATTAATAACTTAATTAATTATCTTTCAATAATCCGACCCTTTAGGATTGTATCCTTGCTGACTCAAACTACTGGGTTGAGGGTAACGTCACCTTTCAAAAGAGGGGCCTACTACAATAACTAAGATAATCCCTTAAATAAGTGCAAAAGTGCGGAAATAATCAAAGGTTACACTATACACGAGTCGGAACCAAGTGATTCATCTTGTCTATCTGTTTTTATTTTTATTTTCATTTTCAGCATTTTAGTTAGTTTTTATTTTTCTAGTTTAAAACCTTTTTCTAACTTTTTTTTATTTGATTAGACGTTGAGGATAAACCGGTACTAAAAGCTCTTGTGTCCTTGGACGACCTCGGTATCTTACCAACACTATACTACGCTCACGATGGGTGCACTTGCCCATATGTGTGTTTAGTGTTAGTAAATATCGTGTTTTATAAATTTAAAACTTAGCTAAATAAAGTGTAAAAGGGCTTAAAATATACTTAAACCTACATATACACCTAACGCACATCAAGTTTTTGGCACCGTCGCCGGGGACACAAGGATTTTAAGAAAGTTAGAAATCAACGGCCTAATCGTTTTTCTTATTTTTCATTTTTTTAGGATTTTTCTTAGTTTTTCAGCTTCTGCAGAACTCAGCACGGGCCGTGCCTGGTCGGACACGGGCCGTGTCCAGCCTTGTTACTGGCAGTTTTTATTTTCCGAGTTACAGAGAGCTGAACACGGGGCCGTGTCGGTGCAACACGGGGCCGTGCCCAACTCCCAGTAACAGGGATCCGGAAAACAATCACTGTACTTCCGACCACGGGCCGTGTTCGCTGAACACGGGGCCGTGGTGAACCTTCTGACCAACGTTCTTCTCTGTTTTTGCTGCAGGACTTGGAACCCAGGCGCCACATTTGAACTTCCTACATAGTGCATGAGCTCCAGTTCTAGTAGAGACATAAAAGAACCTCTAGAAGAACCCGAACGCTTTCTCAGAAAAAGACTTAAAGCTAAAAACCAAGAGAAAGTTTCGGGGGACCCACTTCCAATGGCGGATCAACGTACCCTCATGGATTACCTACGACCCACTGTAGGTAATCTCGGCGCCGCTATCAATGCACCAAATGTCGAGGCCAATAACTTCGAACTTCGGCCGCATTTGATACAAATGCTTCAAAACTCCGCAACCTTCCATGGGCTTGCGGACGAGGATCCCCATCTACATATTACTAATTTCTTAGAAATATGTGATACCTTTCGGATCAATGGAGCATCAAACGACGCCATTCGCCTTCGGATGTTTCCATTTTCACTAAAAGACCGAGCTAAGGCTTGGCTTAACACCCTCCCAGTTGGCTCGGTAAACACCTGGGATGAACTAGCCCAAAAGTTTCTATATAAGTATTTCCCTCCTGCTAAAACGGCTAAATTAATGACTGAAATTAATACATATTCACAAGAGGATGGGGAATCCTTATATGAAACTTGGGAAAGGTTCAAAGAGCTACTAAGAAAGTGTCCTCATCACGGTCTTGCGGTATGGCAACAAGTATCCACTTTCTACAATGGGTTGTTACCACACACAAGACAAACACTTGATTCTAGGTCCAGGGGACTTTTAGGTAATCGTCGCCCAAATGAAATATATAATCAAATTGAGGAAATTGCTCAACCCAATTTTCAATGGCACACTCCCCGAGGCAATAAATCTATTGCCCCGGGCGCCCATAAGGTTGATGAAAGCACTTCTTTACAAGCCCAAATCGAAGCCCTTTCTTCAAAAATCAAAAAAATTAGAAATGACAAAAACGGTTTCGGTTATGGCTTGTGAAGGGTGTGGTGGGCCACATGAAAATTGGAGTTGTATGAAAGAATTAGATGAACAAACGGAAACGGTAAACAACATTGATAACAGACCTAGGCCGTCGGGTCCTCCAATGGGTACCTACAACCAAGGATGGCGTAACCACCCAAACCTTGGTTGGAGAGATTAGTAACCAACAAAACCAACGAACTAACTTTCAACAACCACAAAATTTTTCTCAACAACAAGGTGGAAGAGAAAGGCTTGAAGATACTGTATCTCGCCTCATCTCCGAAACCGAAGAGAAAAACTCGGATCGGTTTCAACAATTGGAATCGAATTTTAGAAATCAACAAGCTAGCATTCAAAACATTGAAAAACAATTAAATCAAGTAGCTCAAAATTTCTCCGAGAGACCACAAGGCGCGTTACCAAGAAATACCGAAACCAACCCAAAGGCCCAAGTACATCTCATCACATTAAGAAACCGAACCGTAGGTCCCGAGGAGGCTCCATTACCTCCAGCGGAGAAGGGCTAATCCAGCCAAACCACGACTCCACCCGGTCCCCAACCAGAAACGGCTTCTCCACCAACTCAAGAGCCCACTAAGGCTCCTCCGGTTCCGTACCCCGGTCGGTTAATTCTTCAAAAGACCGATGAGCAATTCACAAAGTTCGAAAATTTACTAAAACAATTGCATGTTAATATTCCTTTTATTGAGGTCCTTACCCAAATGCCTAAATATGCAAAATTTATGAGGGACTTCCTCACTCATAAAAGGAAAATTGAATCATTGCAATTAGTTAACTTAGGCGAAGAATGCTCCGCCTTAGTACTCATGTCACACCCCGGATTCCACGTGTCACCGGTGGGCCCGGTGGGGAGTATCATGACGTGGTTGGCAACATAATAGTCAAACAACACAATATATAAATGCACAGCGGAAGCAAAAGATAAATATATATTACAATCCGAATTTAAAGTAATATCCAGTATTACAACGGAAAGTAAAGGATCCACAGGCGGATCTTAAAACATAACATTGTTCAACAGACTTTAGGCGCCTAGAACTTGCAAGATTCCTTATAAACGCCCTGAGCTTCCAGCCAATTACGTTCAGTACCTGTCACTTAACCCTTTTGGAAAATACGTCAGTTTTCACTGGTAAATACACTCAACCGGCTCATTTTGAAAAGAGTTTAAGAAAATTGGTTTGAATGCACGTGGCACAAAATATCTTTTATGATTTGATTAAAATGCACAGAGGCAAAATTAATCTTCTATACTTGGGACAATTATAGTTATAATCTTGTATACAGATTTACATGTTCGTTGTACGTTCAGGGCCCGATGTAGAAACCGAGTCAGATTAACAGACACGCCACAAGTATAGGCCCACAAGAGAGTGAGATATCGTTATTACTTAAGCAACTGTCAGGTGTATGCCTACACCCCGTGCTTAAGACGTGGCCATTTTATAATACAATGATGTCAAGGATATCCGGGACATGGTCATTAACCCCTAAAGGTCCTTATTTCAAACAATACAGATTAAACCGGGTTATTAAATTATTCAATTAACCACCAAACGATGGAAGATTTAATACACGACCAAGCGGTATTTTATATACCGTAACCCAAGCCCGTATAGGGAAAATAAGTTAAGAGTATTTACCTGAGCTAGCTCCTGTCTTAAATAGCAAGAATTAATAACTCAGCCGTATTCACTTAAGTAAGCGTAGGTACAATTTACCGGAAGGCTCTAGTCTGGAATGATGGTATAAATAACCAATTAGAATGCTAACGGGTCTTTAATTAAGCCTAAGCTTAGACCGGTTAGTCTTAAGGAAATATACGGTTCAAACGCATGATTAAGCGAAGACCAGAATAGAATGTGTTTTAGACCCGACAAGTTTGGAGATTTGTATAATATGGGTATTTCATACACATTCTGGATTTTGAGATAAAACCAATAAGGTTTGACCCGTTTCGGCTAATTTATGTAAACTAGTTACACAAACCGAACCGTACGCGTAATAAGCGTGACGGGTATTCATGAGAGCCATATACAGGTTTCCTAAGTTAATTATGCCTCAAATATGTTGTGACATCAGTAAGATGTCTTTCATTATGCCCAAAACGTATTTAAACACAAACTAGGCCCCGTAGGGGTAGTTTGGTCATTTAAAAGGTTATAAAAGGGTTTAAGTATTTACCTGAGTTACAGGTCTGATATAATCAGCAAACATACTTATTTTACTAAGTTATAACAGTAGGGTAAAGTATATATATGAATTTACCAATTATAATCAAACTATGCACCGAAGGGGCATTTTGGTAATTTCACATAAGCCGTAAAGCTCAAAACCGAAGTCTGAGTTAAACAACTTTTGCTTACTTTTAAAATATTATAATTTTCCTCAAATATCAGTAGGTATAAACCCTTGAATGTTTAAAATAGTCTTAGTACATACTATGCGTTAAAAACGCTTAAAAGGTGATTAGAAGCCATTTCCGGGTTCGATACAATAAGCTGATATTTTTACTATTCCAGAAGGCTTAAAATAATTTATTTATCATATGTGATTAGTAGCAAAAGGTTTGGAGTCAATTAGATGTGTAAAACTCATTTTATAGCCCGTAAGGGCAAAACCGACAATTACCAGATTAAGCCTACGACTATAAGTTATCCTCAGCCTAAAATTAATTAAAAATCTTCAAAAATCCAAAAATAATATATTACATCAGTGGGTAAAGATTTTGATATCAAAAAGTAGGCTTAACTAGGCTATACGCTAATTATGTCGTTTAATTAACATAAAAGCTTTCATTTTACGCTAACGAGCATAACTCTTAATCTACACCTCAAACTGATGTCAAATTTTGGATACAAGTTTATATATCAGTGACTAAGGTTACTACTCTTTTACATTTCCAAAAATCACGTTTTATGGTAATAAGGGCATAATGGTCAACATATGAGCAATTAACGGAATCATGCGTAATAATCGGTTAACTAATGAACCATGGTGTATAATCACAGAGGGTTATACTAGCATGTAACCTGGTCCAAATGAAGCTCTAAGGTATTTCTAAAACATACCTAAACGGGTCAGAACTGAAGTCAAAGCAAAAGTCAAAGCTTTGCGACTTTCGGTTCCGAACCGGGTCTAAACAGTAAATTTTCGGGTTGAACATGTTTAGACATGTTCTTACACTAATTACCAAGTTATATTAATGATCAAACAGGTTGTATGTGGTCTACATTGCTAATTATGCGTAAATTAGAAATTAAGCATTCTGTTGACTTTTTATTTACAAGTTTGACCCGACATTTGACCTAGTTAGAGTGGGAATCAGGGGGAACCCTTTTAAGGGTTTATTACCCACATAATTACCAACTTATAACTACTTTCAATTCGACTAATCACTGGACCATTAGTGATTAATCGTTAAGTCAACCGTTAATTACGACGGTTTGACTTTTAAGCTAAAACTAAGCTAAAACTTAATTAAGAAAGGATTAGTAAACTTACCGAAGTCCTATGCTTGATTAGGAAGGTCTTGTGTCTGCTCTTAAGCTCCCAAAGGCTCCAGAATTGCACAAGAAGTGAATGATCAAATGGTTGCAACTTCATGGCCTTATATAGTGAATTTTGATCCACAAAATGTTGACATGTAAGTCTACCAATGACCACAACTCTTCAACAAGTGTCCCTAAGTGTTCTAAGGGTTGTTTAGGGGCCAAGCAAGATGAGGAAATTTGTTAAAAGGTCGAAAATCGTGTTTAAACAGCAACCAACCCCGTTTTCTGTTACTGGGCATCCTTTGCGCACCGTAAGCATAAGTCTTGCGGTGCGTAAGGCTTCTGATCAGCCTTCACATTTTCCATTTTTCGCATAAATGACTCTTGGCCCTTCCGAAAGGTCAACTAACCTTTATATTTTGCACTTTGAGCCCTCCATATTTACCTACAAGGGCTTTAGGGCTTATACCCATTTTGTTAAGTCCACGGTTAACTTTATTGTTACCCGAAAAGTCCTAACTTTCAGCGTTGACGCTTTAACCCCTCGCATACGAATTTGATCATAACTTTCTCATACGATAACAAAACTTTATGAAATTTATATCATGTATTCTAGTGAGCATAATTAACCGTTACAAAGCTTCGGGTTTGTCAAAAGGTCACTCAGAGGTATAAATTAAACATGTTGACACATTTAACCCCTGTAGTTTGTAATCTCTCACTTTCTTTCATATTTAGCTTCGTATGATCCATGATTTATTCGTTTGAAGGTATGAGCATCATGTAGGGTTAATGTACAATGTATTTATTCACTGTTGACATTTAGAACTCGTATATTCACATACTTTCCTTGTTTGTCAACTTTAGTCCTTCTATACATTCTTTCACACGTTCAAACATATGACACGTGTCAACTTATTATATGACGTGAATTTTCAAGGTGTTACATCCTCACCCCCTTAAAATAAATCTCGACCTCGAGATTTCTTAAAATTATGGAAGTACTTTTCTTTCATCGTGGACTCAATCTACCACGTATATTCGGGACCTCTTCGGGCATCCCATTTCACCTTTACAATAGGCACATGCTTCCTTCGAAGCTTCTTAACCTGTCGATCTTCAATCGACAATGGTTTTTCTTCACATCATAATCCTGTATATCATTATGTGATAGTGCTTCTTGACTTATTGGCGAAACACATCCTTCAGTCACTGGTGTGCAATGTATTGCGAGCTCCGCCAAGCTCCTTAAATAGGTTTTAGCTTAAAGGCTGCTTGATCTTGATACATTCGATTTCCTTCGAATGATTCTATATTTTTAGGGCTTAACTAGCCTGATAATTTTAACAATTTGGCACTCCCTTCCTTAACAAGAATTCAGGAGGTTTGCTACTTTCATTAATCCTTGATTTTTCTGCCAAATACTGGCATCTTACAGATGATTATGAATTTGCGTGATCTTATTTGTTATTTCTAATGCAACCTTCAGATCCTTATAATTGGACTTACCAATCTATTGTCCAAACAATTGATGTTTAACATTCCATCTATACAAGGTCTTCAAGGGAGCAGCCTTGATACTTATGTATCATCTATTATAGAAAGCTTATCTTAAGGTGAGATGGTTATTTCAACCATTGCTCAAAACAATTCTTAAGGAGTAGCTAATCCTTACAGTTGGTCGATCAAATCGATGATCCTGGGCAGCTGATGGCAAATTCTTAATCGTTGCCAAATTAGGGTTGCGGTAATTAATATATCAACAATATGAATCGTCATTCTTATTTAATAACATAACATCCTCAGAATATTGAGTCAGGCTATATGAGCCTATGTCTTAAAACTTACTTAATCAGGGTTTCGATTATTCCAAAATCAATATGGAATTTTCACAACACTCTAACCCAAGCGGGATGTTAATCTTAACTCTACTTGCCTCTCGGGAGGTAAACAGGGTAGTCTTAGGAGAAGGTAATCAAAATACAAGGAGGTTACAGAGATTTCCATATCTCAGGCTCCAGTTCACCCATCATAGCTTGTGTCAAATAAGTGACAACTTTTATGTTACTAGTCCACGAATTCCTTAATCGGGAACATTTACTTAGGCAACTCCATTCTGGATATCTTCTTTGAATACTATTAGTTGACTTTAGTACCATATGATCATTGGGATATCTCAGGGGTTCCATGTATTAAACCTCCATACTGATCAGGCATGGAAGCAATCTATGGAACTTATTAAGATACATCAATTTTCATACGGTGGTTTTGTCATACCATTTGGTATTCATAATCAATAGGGATTAAAGAGATATCAATTATATGCGAATGTCCTTTATCTATAGAGAGGGTACATTAGAATTTTTTTTTACTACTTACCGATTTCTTACAAGAACAGAAAAATAGTTCCTATTACTAAAGGAATCAACTTCTTGGTTGTGATCCGACAACTGTTATTCATCATCCTCGTGGCTTTATATACTAACCATGGTTTCATTAAACCATACAGGTCAATAAGGCACTAACATTCTTAATGAACGTTATTTTAAAAAATATATCAATATCACTTAGCCTAGGTCACAAAAGACCATCAATGGCATTTAAGGGTTGGACCTGGTCCATCACCTTTTTGACAGGGGATCAAAAGTCACAACTGTCTTTATTATACTGATGAATTTGGATAGCTTGAAAGTTTGCCATAAGGGTATCAGAAAAGAGCGATTCCTAATAGATATAAAATATCAACCTAGGATTTGTTGGAGCATTTTCTAAAGTATCATCGGTCACTTTCTACCTCGCATTAAATGACCGGAGTCTTAATCAGGCGGAGACAACAGTTCTCAACATTTATCATTCATTATAGAATCATATATGCCAGTATCAAGTAAATTTCTGCATAAACTGCTTGATATGGAAAGGTACCTGCTATATAGTTATCATTCTGCATCATCTCCTTGGCGTTCGTCTGGAAGACTCATGCGTTTGCTTTCTTGGCCTCTTTAGGCTTCTTCTGATTCCTAGTGCAGTTAGTCTTGATATGCCCCTTCTCGTTGCAACCATAACAGGTTGCATCTTTCAACTTCTTGCAATCCAAGGTTTTATGTTCCTTAGACTTGCAGATTCCACAGGGTAGTGGCTCAGACTCAAATCTGCATTTCCGAAGATGGTATTTCCTACAGGTTCTGCACCTGGTCTTCTCACTCGACTGCTGGCTGTCTCTCTTAAACCCGGAACTCTTCTTATCTTCAGAATTCCTCTTCCTATCAGAGCGATGAGAATTCTCATCCTCACTTTTACGCTTTCCATCTTCAGAGGCTTTGGCAACCTTGTTTCTGACTACATCGAGTGTAAGAGATAGCGACAGATCTGTCGCTGACCTGAATGTAGTAGGTCTTGAAGCCTTAACACTGGCTTTGATTTCTGGGGCTAAACCTCCGATGAAGCGAGCAATTCTCTTGGGTTCTGGTGTTACTAGGTAAGGAACCAGTCTGGACAGGGTATTGAAACTGGTGAGGTATGCTTGACAATCTAAGTTTGTCATCACCAATGATAAGAAATCTGATTCGATTCTTTCGACCTCGTGTTGAGGGCAGTAGTTCTCCATAATGAGAGCAACAAACTGTTCCCATGTCATGTTGTAAAGTGGGATCTTCCCAGCAGCTTGAATGAGAGCCTTCCACCACGCTAGTGCCTCTCCCTTGAACGATTGGGATACATACTTCACTACATCCCTCTCAGCACAACCGCTGATATCGACAACTGTGTCCATTTCATCCAACCAGGTCATACAATCGATTGCTCCTTTCTCCCCCGTGAAATCCCGGGGTTTGCAGGAGACAAAGTATTTATAAGTACAGGACTTGGTACGACGTTCATTATCGAACATTATCCTATTGGATGGAACACTGTGTTCATTAGATGAATGTCGATCATCATCCTTCTTTGGTTCCTCTTTCTTAGAGGGTGGCTTGTTATGAGGCTCAGAATGAGTCTTGGGGACAGACTCAGAGTGGGGTACAGATGAGGCTTTACTATGAGTCCCACTATACTCCCTAAATTGCTCCTCTACAGCTTTAGATACAGCTGTATCAATCAGTGTGCGAAGTTCTCCTCTGGTTATATTAATTTTATCATCATCGCGGTTTTCCAGAGGATGACTGTTTATCTCGTCAGAGTCAGCCATGTAGGTAGTTTTAATTGCTACACAAGGAAAAATAAGGGCAAGGTTTATTTAGAAGCCCATACAGTTTTATCGTTTTAAACGATTTATTAACCATGGTAATATAAACCATATTGGTTAAATTTGTTAGTTACATTTAATTAGCATTTTCATCATAATTTATCCTAGTTATAAAACATTAAGGATATCAAGGTAGCGCAAAAGGCCTAGTCACAAGGACAGTTTTAAATTTACAAGTCATGATTTCAGAGAATCGAGGCATTTTAATTTATCCTAGTTATAAAACATTAAGGATATTAGCAAAGGCCTAGTCACATGGACAGTTTTAAGTTTACAAGCCATGATTTCAGAGAATCGAGGCATTACGGTTTTAATAATAGCACAAATGGCCTCGTCGCGTAGACAAGTTTAATTTATAAGCCATTATTTCAGAGAATCGAGGCATTAAGGTGTGAATCAAAGTTCATTACCTTCTCTTGATAGAGAGTCAGAGACATCAACTGTCTGTTGTCCCTTAGGATAATAAGTATGGCCCGTAGGCATTTCATCACTTATGGATGTTTATAATATGATCATCTTCATTTGATGATAGTAGTCAGGATCGCATTGATCATACAAACTATGAGGCCCTTAGACAGGAACCATAATGGTTACAACTGTCATTGTCGTATTGACAATATTATAAAGTATAGCCCGCAGGCACTTCCCTTCTAAGGGATGGCTATAGTATGATCATCTTATAGGATGATATAAGCCATGATTTCTAAATCATAAGGCAATTTAGGAAATTTAAAAATTTCCAGTATAGGGATGATTATTGTGCTTTTCTCGAATCACATTTGTTACTAGTGCTAACACGTTATTAGGTGTTAACAAGGATTTGAATCTTTTAAATAGGTCCTACCATCTTGGCCTCGTCATATAGGCTAGGTTTACCTTTAAGATTCCCTTTTTTAATAATAAACGCAGAACAATCCTAGCTCGGGATGTTAATAAGGATCTGAACCTAAATTGAGGAACTGCCATCTTGGCCGCGTCTTAATAATGACACCAGGCTAGGTCTTGTCCCTTTTTAGATTTTGCCATTTTATCATAATGGTAGATCTTATAATATAGGAATGATATTTTAAACATAATCGTTCCTTTAAAATTTAAGCAAGTATATGGTTGCCCTAAACGGGACTTCTAATAAAAATGACTTGCCCATGCAAGAGCTAATCAGAAAATAACAAAGGAATCAAATAAGGACAAAATAAAACGAATTAGAATTTGTCCTATGTTCTTGTCTAGACTCAAGAATGTGCAACTGTGTAACTGATATTAAACACAAAAGACTAGTGTTTAATTCACTCAGTGTTGGCTCTGATACCAACCTGTCACACCCCGGATTCCACGTGTCACCGGTGGGCCCGGTGGGGAGTATCGTGACGTGGTTGGCAACATAATAGTCAAACAACACAATATATAAATGCACAGCGGAAGCAAAAGATAAATATATATTACAATCCGAATTTAAAGTAATATCCAGTATTACAACGGAAAGTAAAGGATCCACAGGCGGATCTTAAAACATAACATTGTTCAACAGACTTTAGGCGCCTAGAACTTACAAGATTCCTTATAAACGCCCTGAGCTTCCAGCCAATTACGTTCAGTACCTGTCACTTAACCCTTTTGGAAAATACGTCAGTTTTCACTGGTAAATACACTCAACCGACTCATTTTGAAAAGAGTTTAAGAAAATTGGTTTGAATGCACGTAGCACAAAATATCTTTTTATGATTTGATTAAAATGCACAGAGGCAAAATTAATCTTTTATACTTGGGACAATTATAGTTATAATATTGTATACAGATTTACATGTTCGTTGTACGTTCAGGGCCCGATGTAGAAACCGAGTCAGATTAACAGACACGCCACAAGTATAGGCCCACAAGAGAGTGAGATACCGTTATTACTTAAGCAACTGTCAGGTGTATGCCTACACCCCGTGCTTAAGACGTGGCCATTTTATAATACAATGATGTCAAGGATATCCGGGACATGGTCATTAACCCCTTAAGGTCTTTATTTCAAACAATACAGATTAAACCGGGTTATTAAATTATTCAATTAACCACCAAACGATGGAAGATTTAATACCCGACCAAGCAGTATTTTATATACCGTAACCCAAGCCCGTATAGGGAAAATAAGTTAAGAGTATTTACCTGAGCTAGCTCATGTCTTAAATAGTAAGAATTAATAACTCAGCCGTATTCACTTAAGTAAGCGTAGGTACAATTTACCGGAAGGCTCTAGTCTGGAATGATGGTATAAATAACCAATTAGAATGCTAACGGGTCTTTAATTAAGCCGAAGCTTAGACCGGTTAGTCTTAAGGAAATATACGGTTCAAACGCATGATTAAGCGAAGACCAGAATAGAATGTGTTTTAGACCCGACAAGTTTAGAGTTTTGTATAATATGGGTATTTCATACACATTCTGGATTTTGAGATAAAACCAATAAGGTTTGACCCGTTTCGGCTAATTTATGTAAACTTGTTACACAAACCGAACCGTACGCGTAATAAGCGTGACGGGTATTCATGAGAGCCATATACAGGTTTCCTAAGTTAATTATGCCTCAAATATGTTGTGACATCAGCAAGATGTCTTTCATTATGCCCAAAACGTATTTAAACACAAACTAGGCCCCGTAGGGGTAGTTTGGTCATTTAAAAGGTTATAAAAGGGTTTAAGTATTTACCTGAGTTACAGGTCTGATATAATAAGCAAAAATACTTATTTTACTAAGTTATAACAGTAGGGTAAAGTATATATATGAATTTACCAATTATAATCAAACTATGCACCGAAGGGGCATTTTGGTAATTTCACATAAGCCGTAAAGCTCAAAACCGAAGTCTGAGTTAAACAACTTTTGCTTACTTTTAAAATATTATAATTTGCCTCAAATATCAGTAGGTATAAACCCTTGAATGTTTAAAATAGTCTTAGTACATACTATGCGTTAAAAACGCTTAAAAGGCGATTAGAAGCCATTTCCGGGTTCGATACAATAAGCTGATATTTTTACTATTCCAGAAGGCTTAAAATAATTTATTTATCATATGTGATTAGTAGCAAAAGGTTTGGAGTCAATTAGATGTGTAAAACTCATTTTATAGCCCGTAAGGGCAAAACCGACAATTACCGGATTAAGCCTACGACTATAAGTTATGCTCAGCCTAAAATTAATTAAAAATCTTCAAAAATCCAAAAATAATATATTACATCAGTGGGTAAAGAGTTTGATATCAAAAAGTAGGCTTAACTAGGCTATACGCTAATTATGTCGTTTAATTAACATAAAAGCTTTCATTTTACGCTAACGAGCATAACTCTTAATCTACACCTCAAACTGATATCAAATTTTGGATACACGTTTATATATCAGTGACTAAGGTTTCTACTCTTTTACATTTCCAAAAATCACGTTTTATGGTAATAAGGGCATAATGGTCAACATATGAGCAATTAACGGAATCATGCGTAATAATCGGTTAACTAATGAACCATGGTGTATAATCATAGAGGGTTATACTAGCATGTAACCTGGTCCAAATGAAGCTCTAAGGTATTTATAAAACATACCTAAACGGGTCAGAACTGAAGTCAAAGCAAAAGTCAAAGCTTTGCGACTTTCGGTTCCGAACCGGGTCTAAACAGTAAATTTTCGGGTTGAACATGTTTAGACATGTTCTTACACTAATTACCAAGTTATATTAATGATCAAACAGGTTGTATGTGGTCTACATTGCTAATTATGCGTAAATTAGAAATTAAGCATTCTGTTGACTTTTTATTTACAAGTTTGACCCGACATTTGACCTAGTTAGAGTGGGAATCAGGGGGAACCCTTTTAAGGGTTTATTACCCACATAATTACCAACTTATAACTACTTTCAATTCGACTAATCACTGGACCATTAGTGATTAATCGTTAAGTCAACCGTTAATTACGACGGTTTGACTTTTAAGCTAAAACTAAGCTAAAACTTAATTAAGAAAGGATTAGTAAACTTACTGAAGTCCTATGCTTGATTAGGAAGGTCTTGTGTCTGCTCTTAAGCTCCCAAAGGCTCCAGAATTGCACAAGAACTGAATGATCAAATGGTTGCAACTTCATGGCCTTATATAGTGAATTTTGATCCACAAAATGTTGACATGTAAGTCTACCAATGACCACAACTCTTCAACAAGTGTCCCTAAGTGTTCTAGGGGTTGTTTAGGGGCCAAGCAAGATGAGGAAATTCGTTTAAAGGTCGAAAATCGCGTTTAAACAGCAACCAGCCCCGTTTTCTGTTACTGGGCATCCCTTGCGCACCGTAAGAATAAGTCTTGCGGTGCGTAAGGCTTCTGATCAGCCTTCACATTTTCCATTTTTCGCATAAATGACTCTTGGCCCTTCCGAAAGGTCAACTAACCTTTATATTTTGCACTTTGAGCCCTCCATATTTACCTACAAGGGCTTTAGGGCTTATACCCATTTTGTTAAGTCCCCGGTTAACTTTATTGTTACCCGAAAAGTCCTAACTTTCAGCGTTGACGCTTTAACCCCTCGCATACGAATTTGATCATAACTTTCTCATACGATAACGAAACTTTATGAAATTTATATCATGTATTCTAGTGAGCATAATTAACCGTTACAAAGCTTCGGGTTTGTCAAAAGGTCACTCAGAGGTATAAATTAAACATGTTGACACATTTAACCCCTGTAGTTTGTAATCTCTCACTTTCTTTCATATTTAGTTTCGTATGATCCATGATTTATTCGTTTGAAGGTATGAGCATCATGTAGGGTTAATGTACAATGTATTTATTCACTGTTGACATTTAGAACTCGTATATTCACATACTTTCCTTGTTTGTCAACTTTAGTCCTTCTATACATTCTTTCACACGTTCAAACATATGACACGTGTCAACTTATTATAGGACGTGAATTATTGGGGAATCCCCCGTTCGTAATGCATTAGCCGATCTTGGGGCTAGCATTAACCTCATGCCCACATCGATGTTCAAACGACTCGGCCGAGGAACAACGAGCCCTACAAAGATGAGCATATAACTCGCCGACAGATCCGTCAAATTTCCACAAGGTGTCGCTGAAAATCTATTGGTCAAAGTTGACAATTTTGTTTTCCCAACCGATTTTGTCATCCTAGACATGGAGGAAGACACCGATGTCCCTCTCATCCTCGGGAGGCCATTTCTAGCAACCGCCCAAGCAGTGGTGGATATGAATGACGGAACACTAACATTGAAGTTTGGGGACAAGGAAGTGAAGTTTGAATGTGGAAAGAGAGTAAAGGACGAAGACCCGGTCAACTACATGAAGGTCATAGACTCAAGCTTCGATCACGCTCTCCGACGGTGTAGCATGGAATGCAAAACATCCCACTTGGGTAACATATGACCAGGATTTGGGTCTAGCCAAGGACCCTTATAAACGTGGCGCACCACAGAGGCATTCCGCGGAACTATCCTTAGTTTAGTTTAGATTAATCTTTATGTTTTCTAGTTGGTTTTAATTTTCAGGAATAAAACACACTTGAGATGGCAAAGGAAAAAAGGGAAGCTTGAACCAGCACCCCATGCAGGAAAACAGAGCCAATCCGACGATTTTCTTCGTTAACAGTAAGCTCGGCACGGGCCGTGTCCGCCCAACACGGCCTCGTGCTGCACAGTCTGCAGAAAAGACCCAGTTCAGGTAACTGGACACGGGCCGTGTTCACCCAACACGCCCCCGTGTCCAGGCTTCTGTGTCTCTTGATTCAATTTTGTTACTGGCACTTGAACACGGGGCCGTGCCCGGACACCACGGGGCCGTGTTCAGCGCCCAGTAACACAAAATTTTTGCTTTTTCACCCTTTTTACACATTCAATCAACCTAAAAACTTATTTTTGGGGCACATTGAGGACAATGTGTAATTTAAGTGTGGGGGGGGGGGATACTAAAACCTTGAATCTTGCAAGTCCTAATAACAAGGCTTACACAAAACTCTATTGGAACCGCTAATCACCCCAAATTTTTTCGAAAATTTTCAAATTTTTTTTACTTGTCTAGGTTTAATTTGGGAATTTCAAAGTTCTAAAAAGGTTATATTTTTACGAATTTACAACCGATAGCGTCGTGATAAAAAGAACCAACATAAGAAAATTATGAAAAGGCATGACAAACTTAGTTAAAATTTGATTATATATACTTGATCACATAAAACCCATTCCCACAAAAGTGAGTTTTGAGCCTTTATTGAGCATACAAATATATATCTTTAAATTAAATGCTCATTTTTCGTTTCTTGTGTGAATAGCCGCTTGGTTCTTACGACTCTAGAACTTGCCATGACGATACATTCCCGGTCCTTACCAACTTAAACCCGAGTAAGTAAATGATGGAGGCATTAGGACTAACCCTTTTTATTTCTACACCATTATTTTTCTTTTTTTAACCACCTACCCAAAATCCCCCTAGTTAGCCCCTTTGAGCCTAAACTTTTTCATTTCATAACCCAAACCAAACACCCTTTCACCCACCAAAACCTTTTTCATTTTTAACCCCTTGTTTTAGTAACTAGCTCGGTTTTTTGTATGACTTTTCAAAAAAAAAAAATGATGATGAAGATGAAGCAAAAGAAATAAACAAACAAGTTTTTCAAAAATAACTTTGTTTGAATAAAGGCTTCATAAAAATAAAAAGTTCAAAAATAAAAAGTCTTACGAAAACTGACGCTTTTACGCCTTTCGCCCTTTTCTACTAACCACTAACCAAACCACCTACCTTTAACCCAAGCCTAACCCTTCACCCAAAAGTCCTCTTGATATTTACAAATGTATAAAGTTAAAAAGGAGGAGGATTGATTGCTTAGCAAGCTTATGGTAGGAGTAAGTTCCATGCCGCTCTCGAGTGATCCACTAAAATACATTCAAGTGGTACCGGTGATTATTTTGAAAAATATTGCAGCGGAAATTTCATCAGGACCGTGAGTTAGGAAAAATATTAGAGTTTAGAAAACACCGGATTTTATTTATTAAATAGATGGGATAAACCCATGTTTTACAAAGGTAGCTTTAATAAGGGATAAACCCAATTACATAAATCAATATTTCTTAATTTGATTTAATTTAATAAAATAAGCCACTTCTTGAAGCCCTTCAGTGCTGTTTCCAATTCTTATTCCAATCTACTGTCATTACCTGAAACGCGTTTTAAAAAGGTTTTGTCAGCAGGAAATACTGAGTGAGTTCATACATTTTTCTTAAAACGACGCATTTGTTATAATTTACAGTATTAAGAGCGATTATAATGTTTCTATATCAACCATATACCCACGGTATTTGTCACTCGACCCATTGGCCCTCCCGTTGTCCAATGGTGTCTGTGACTATGGTTATATCACCCCTTGGCTAACCCGTTGTCCAATGGTGAAGATTATCAAGTAATGTATACAAAACCCCACATACCGGCTGTAATTTGGTGATTATAAAGACTTAATGCCTGTAATTATAACTTTGAAAATAAACATGCTTTTGAAATTAAATTTTATAAAAAGAGAATGACTCACATTATAAGCATGCAGATTTATACGGGCAGAGCTTAGACTATTGATTAGTCTTGTAACCTAGTGCACACGAACTAGGTAAATAACTAATACCGCATTTACGATAACTCACGAGATTAAAACCCTCACGACAAATGACAAAGTGCAATCACTTAAACATCCATCGGATTCACAATGAATGACAGAGTATTCCCCGAGTTCGGGTGGTACTCAAACATCCTGTCGGAATCACGACTAATGACAAAGGATAGCGCTTAAACATCCGGTCGGATAGTTTCAATTGATCGGACATTGAATCATAGCAGCGATCGAGTTATTACCCTGTTTTGCGGCAGCGTTTGGGCTTATGTGTGTGTTTGGTAGTAATTAGGTGATATCTCGAAGTGTAAAACGAATTTTAACGTCGTTCCAACGCAAAAATCTAAGTCCCAAACCCCTGTATTTATACTGAAGATTTGACCCCCTCGCGTGACGCGAGGGGTCATGTATGGGCGTCGCGTGACGCGAGGGTCCACCATCTACCATAGAGTAGCCACGTGTGTTTGTAGCTTAGCTGAGTCGACGGATCGAAGAAATTCGATTCTTACAATGAGTTATAAGGATAATCGTCAAGTAGGGAATACCCCTCCTGAGTTTTAGGGGCCCTGATCCTGATTCTGATTGTTCTGAAAATTTTAGGGTTTATACAGAATCACTTGGGGTTTTAATTAGGGTTTCTTATTTGTACAAAATATAATATATATAATAAGAAAATAATAGTTTTGATGAGAGTTGTTATGGTTTGGGACAAAAAGGGAATAAAACGATGAGAAAAGAAAATAGACCCACTTTGTAACTTTAGGGTTTAACTAGAAAACCTCCTGGTAGAATTTTGGGTATAACTTCTGTGCTAATATATATATATATATATATATATATATATATATAATGCACTTGTGTTAAGTATAGTACCCCTAATTCAACCTTGTCCCGATGTCCCGAGACCGAATCCCAACAACTTAGTCGGGCAGAGCCCTGGCATGCGTTATGAGGCTCAGATCAATCGGAAAGGGTAGCGGTGATCGGGAGTTAAAACACTTAAAACGGGGCAAAGCTTTATTGTTATTATTATAGTGTAAATAATAAAACAATAAGAATATATATATATGATTTCGAGAGAGAGTGGGTGTAAGAAAATGGAAAGAAGGCTGAACCATTCAATTTGTTGTAGAATGTCTATTTATGTAGTATTCAAAATTTGGAGATAACTACTGAAGTCGGTTCTCTTTTAATTGCTTTGGCCACGTATCAACATAACTTCATTTGTGTGTTTTCCTTTTAAATTTACACGTAGTCATGCAAATTTTAAATGGTTAATTAGTTTATTTATTTATTATTTTATTTCATATTTTACGTATACTTATAATTCATTTGAATTGTAATTATTATTATTTATTATAATTAATTTATATTATAATTAATTCAATTGCTTCAGTTATTTGACACGTATAACTTCTAAAATATGGCGTTCTAGAAAATAATAAATATGTTATTAGAACGAGAATATTTTTCGTCTACATTTTGAACCAAGTTTCATTAAAAATAGAGTAGGTTCAAATATTATGTATTTTTATAGTTTAATTATTAAAACGGTTCTTGGGCCCCGTCTAGTTACTTTATATTTCTAACGGTCAGCTTACCCGTAATCTACTTGTCTAATAATATAAGTTTTTATATACTTTTATTTTATTAGAAAGGTCACCCATATACAGGCCAATTAATTAATATAATATTTCAACCAACTATATAAAATAGTGTTTAAAATTATTTAGGTTGAATATTTATATTAAAAATAAACTAGTTACTAGTTACTAGTGTTTAATAAATTTAACCAAACCTATAATTCTTATATAAAAATAGGAATGTTACATTCTCCCCATCTTGTTTTAAATCTCGTCTTTGAGATTTGGGTTACGATATTTCTTTTAGACTTATGTCATATTTTAGTCAATAAAAACAATATTAAGGTAGATAACACAGAATTAAAATATCAAATTTTGTGAATACGAGTTGTACCATAAGTAGGATTCAATGGTTCAACTGAATTAGTTCAAGAAATCGATGACAAACGAATGAGATGAAATGATATAATTTCCAAGGTGACTAGGTTCAAGCCAAAAGATATATGATCAATATATATTTAAAAATGAATGTGAAGGACTTTTAGAATCAATAAAATTCTTTGTCAAAAGAAAGCTTACTTTGATTGGCAACTGAGGAAGACTTAGAATCGACATGTTCAAAATGAAATAAAAGCATGAAAATGATTTGTCAAATATTGAATTATGATATGAGAAAATCAATGTGCTGAGATGAGTGAATTTCAAGGATACACGAAAAGAAAATAGAGTTAGTGTATTTATTGTCTTAATACATAATTTAAGACGATTTTAATCAAGAAATAAAATGTTTGATCAAAAATAGGTGATATTTTAATTTATTAAATACTTTTTTTTATCATAAAAGTAAAATAAATATAGATAGTTTTAAAATATCAAAACCCGTGGTAATTTCGACAAAATAATGATATATGTTTTATTAATATGTTTATTCAAATATCCTAGAACTCACGATTATCATTTGTAAAATCAAGTATGTTTAACTATAAGATTTTACAATAAGATATTTTAAATTATAAAAGTAAAATAGTAAATTTTAATATCAAGCATACTTAAATATTGGCTTGTGTAAATAACATTTGATATTTTAATATATTAAAATACATATATTATAAAATAATATTTCTATAAGTATTTAATAGTTGTGGAATATTAATCAAGATGAACAATTACTTATAAAATGTCTTGTCCATGACTACTTAGACAGTTTATTTAGATAATTTTATTCGTCCCTCTAATTCTTGTATTGTTTTATGAAAATATGTCTTCTCCTTACAGTACAAAGTATATATATTAACTAGTCATTATCATGGTTGGATATTGGTTAGTGCTGCCTTGTTTAAGCATGGGTGACCAGTCCATGCCTAACTAAGGCTAGGCTACCCAATACCTGTCCCTGACAATAACCCTAATACCTAAAAATAATATTAACACGACTATTATTAATATATTATTACTAATATTAACTACCAAAAATAAATAATAATAACTAGTCATAAACTTAAACGAGAGTAAAAATTTTATAAAAATATAAATTATTCACCTCAATGGTTTAACAAGAATTTTAAATATAGGAATACTATATTGTAAATTAGGTAATTATTTATGTAAGTTTCCATATATAATTAATTAAATTTATATAATGTTTTTCGATCAACGATGATAAAGCAATAAATATTACGAAATGCTCGATTTGATGCTGTAAGAACTATTAAGAGATACACGGAAATAGGACATGAATTTGTGTATCATTATCTTAGCACACGATTGTGTTAAGATTGCTTTTATAGAATAAATCAACAAAGCGGATTCGATATGAACAAATAAATAATTAAATGCAAGCTTCAATTTTATGAAAATGTCACCACAAGGTGATCGTAATTAAAGAAATAATTCAGTGAAGTCGAAGGCCAAGCAAAACAATTGAAGTGCTTGTTGGGACTATTTTGAATAGGATAGCTTCAATCCATCATATGGAATTTTGAAATGAATATGTAATGCGAGCAAGTTCAAATATTTGAATTTGTTTTAAACAAAACAAGCTCATGTATTAATAAGAAAGTTCGGATATGGTCACAACAAAAACCATGTATGCCAAAGAAAATTGAGTTTCTCAAGAAATTTATTGACTCGATATCAAAGAGTCATCGTTTTGCAATAATGCGGTTTACAGAGATCAAGTATAGCGAAACAATATTTGAGTTTGGATAAAATAACAAATTGGAATGATGCCCTCCAGTGGTCTTCATAAATCAAATGAACCATATGTATAATAAACAGTGCATGTGTAAATTTACCAAGAAATGAAATAGATCAATATTTGTTACTTTGAAAGAAATTCTCATGATATGATGACCATTAGGGGAGTAGCAATGCAAAAGTTTATTCATAGAGGTCAAAATTTTAACAAAAGAAATTTAAGAATTTTATCTGGAAATTTTGGGTGATAATCGTTGTTAAGTGACATTATTAAGAAATGTTGAATGAAATGAAATGAAATAGGGGATTTGCAAAGGTATATGACTTCTTTTGTAGTGCTAATAATTATGACTCTGATTAGACTGTGCACGATGGTTGTGAAATCTTGTTACAACGTACCTCAGCGAGATTCATGTCGTTTGTAGGATCGCGTGGCAAAGTGCTTCTTTTTTATTAGTAGTTCTTCTACTGACGGAATTAGCATTGGTGTCATCGTGCCTAATTTATATTTTTCAAAGGTCTTACCTTGGAAGTCGTGTGTGATATACTTCGACGTCTATGGACGTATAATTTTAAGTTTCATGTGTTTTCTTGTGCACTAGCACAACTTTACTTGCTTCGTTCTTGCATATTGGAAATTCTTATACTTTTGATGGCGTACCAACTTAAAGGGTTTCCATTGTTTATATTGTCGCACGAGTTACGAGGCAGATGATCAAACGAAATAATGTTTGATATCGGAATTATAGATATATGCGAGAGATTCCTGATAAAGAAATCTAGATTTATTATTGACACATATGCTTGTGATTTATTCTTAATTGACTTTTGGATTTCCTTATAGATATACATATCTATATAATTATATATTTCACATGCTGTAATATACATACCTTTTATAAGGTCAATGTATTTAACAGATTCCTATTTCAAAAAAATAAATAAATCAGATATCAGATCATGATACTATTTTGGGAAATCTTTGTCACTTGGTTGTCATATTATATACCCCGTCTTATCCGGTTCTCGCCGGAGAGGTAACCTCTTTATATCCGGACAAGCTGGAGAGTCTGCTACACCATACCCAGTCTTGCCTGAGAAAATTTTATATTTCCCATAAATAGTATTTTTAAAAGTGCCTCTTTTATTAGGCTTTTATCCAGAATTAGGGAATTTTGTATTCCCGTAACATATCTTATTCTAGACCAAGTAATATCACTAAGCAAGAATTAATAGCAATTAAGTGCTATTGCCTGCAATGTTCTAATCGTCATTCTTACAGCATACCAAAATCCACCATACTTTATTTACACAAGTACTTAGCTTATCTCGAAGCTTATACTAAGGCATCGTTTCTTAAGTTCAAGTCTAAATGCTATCATGTGTGCTACTAGTTAATAGCAATCTCCTAACTCTTTTATATAAGCTTAGGTATTATTATCACAACACCTATAGGCTTAAATTAGTGGCTCTGATACCACCTTCTGTCACAACCCCCGACCCACCCTGGACGGAATCGGGAGCCGCGAACAGCCAAGTGGTACCGGTGATTATTTTAAAAAATATTGCAGCGGAAATTTCATCAGGACCGTGTGTTAGGAAAAATATCAGAGTTTAGAAAACACCGGATTTTATTTATTAAATAGATGTGATAAACCCATGTTTTACAAAGGTAGCTTTAATAAGGGATAAACCCAATTACATAAATCAATATTTCTTAATTTGATTTAATTTAATAAAATAATCCACTTCTTGAAGCCCTTCAGTGCTGTATCCAATTCTTATTCCAATCTACTGTCATTACCTGAAACGCATTTTAAAAAGGTTTTGTCAGGAGGAAATACTGAGTGAGTTCATTCATTTTTCTTAAAACGACGCATTTGTTATAATTTACAGTATTAAGAGCGATTACAATGTTTCTATATCAACCATATACCCACGGTATTTTTCACTCGACCCATTGGCCCTCCCGTTGTCCAATGGTGTCTGTGACTATGGTCATATCACCCCTTGGCTAACCCGTTGTCCAATGGTGAAGATTATCAAGTAATGTATACAAAACCCCACATACCGGCTGTAATTTGGTGATTACAAAGACTTAATCCCTGTAATTATAACTTTGAAAATAAACATGCTTTTGAAATTAAATTTTATAAAAAGAGAATGACTCACATTATAAGCATGCAGATTTATACGGGCAGAGCTTAGGCTATTGATTAGTCTTGTAACCTAGTGCACACGAACTAGGTAAATAACTAATACAGCATTTACGATAACTCACGAGATTAAAACCCTCACGCCAAATGACAAAGTGCAATCACTTAAACATCCATCGGATTCACAATGAATGACAGAGTATTCCCCGAGTTCGGGTGGTACTCAAACATCCTGTCGGAATCATGACTAATGACAAAGGATAGCGCTTAAACATTCGGTCGGATAGTTTCAATTGATCAGACATTGAATCGTAGCAGCGATCGAGTTATTACCCTGTTTTGCGGCAGCGTTTGTGTAGGATCGTATTGACGATCAAGTGAGTCAATCTGAGTGAAAACACCACTGTTTATAAGGCGGAATCAAATACACAGCTTGAATCAAAGAGAAATGAGTAGAAAAGCACTGAAAGACACTTTAAACACTGGTTCTCATATAAATCTGACAAGAAAATTCGGCAGCAGTTCAGTACACCAATCTTCAGAACTGTTGCAAATGAGAGACCAACTCACCTATATATAGGCTAGCAGGTTCGCTTGAACAAGTCTCAAGCGAAACCTTATCACGACCTTTCGCTTGAACTTGACACAACATGTGTTCAAGCGAAACCCTAATACACATAACATTAAATTTACAATTCAGCCCCCTGATCTATACACTAATGACATATTAGACCCTAGACTAAGACGTAGGCTTTAGACATCGTGCACTAACAAACTCCCCCTTGGATACAGCCGGAGTCTTCAGTCTTGGTCTTCAAACTTTACAGGGACTTGAACTTCTCTTCACGAGGCTTAGACTTCTTCAGTAACGCTTTCCTAAGCTTCTCATTCTATTTTGCAGTTTTCAATCTTTCTTCTTCCTGCTCTCTCATAAACTTGCCTCGCAGCATACGATCTCGTTCTTCACGTTCTTTCTTTTCCTTTGCATATTTCAACTTTACTTTTTCTTCAAGCTTCCACCACTTAGAGTTCCATTTGTTATCAGCATTGATGCCCTTTTGAAAACAAATAGAAACAACTCTTTGAAATTGTATCTCTTGCTCTCTGTCTTCAGCTTGAAATCGAATCTTGTTTATGAACAGACATTCTATATCTTTTGCAGAGCAGTTCACTAGCCACATCGGATCATAAACAAAGATCTCTTTGATCTCATTTCCAGCTCTGTAAGTAATCACTGCCTCAGATGATATACTACTGTATACCCAGTCCATAAAGCCTTTATATATAGTCAGAGGGGTCTCGCTTGAAAGTGACATCCAAGTTTTCAAGCGATACCCATTCAAGTGAACTGCCATATTGAAGCGATACCATGTTTAATTTCAAGCGAAATGTTATGATAAACACTTTAACTTTTTGGTTTTTCAAGATTTTACCGACACACTCAGTCAACCAAGTCCAATTTAATGACCCTAGTCAACTGTGTAGCCTGCCAAGTCCAAATTAATGACCCTGGCTGACCAAACTTATGAAGATGCTGAATTTCTGAAATGAAATCAAGTTCAAATTAATGAACTATTGAACGTTTAAGCAATTACCAATCATTTTTCACAATCTACAGCTTTCCCAACCCTCAAGATCCGACATGTTTAGCACATAAGACTTTGATCATCCAATCCCCAACATCTGTTGTCTAAAATAAGATAAAAAATAAAATCTTTTTGGATTTTGAATATGAGAAGCAATAAACTGTACACACAATCTTTTTGCGAGCGTGTTAAGGGATCATATCAGCTGCCGACGAGATACAAGTACCGTTAAGCTTTAATATCATTATAAGCATTAGACAATTTGCAATGATTGTCGATATACTGGTCCACTTTAAATTTTCACACATAGTTCAATCTGTTCAGGATACGGATTTAATGTGTTAAGGCTTAACTTTCATAAGTGTCCCACCTCATAATATACTCCCGTATCCAGATCCCAATATTCAGTCTTACAGGTGAATATACCTAGATGATATCTGTAGAGGGTTAGATGCGAAGGTCGTGAGAGCTCAGGTCAGAACTTCCGTTCAGCAGAGAGATGACAACTTCTTCGACTTTGGTGGGTCCCCTTTAGAGGATCTTTTTTATAACCGCATTGATTTAGCAATTTTATTGTCTATTTCTGCTGAGGGTGGCGCTATTTTTCAAGCATGAATTAAAGTATTCTCCGGGGACTAGGCCATTGCTTCCGCATTATCAGAAGTCCCAGGATAATACCCCAGATATCACTAAGCATAAAGACCTAGTATCTCAGAAAGAGGGACCTTTCAAACAAGATTTCGGGGGTTACCCATATATCCGAGAGATGTTCCCCACATAAAAGCAAGTGAAATTTATGTTTATATCCCGAACAAATCTACGAAATGTGTAAAATCCTATCGGCATATCATCTACAAGACTGCTTAACACGTTTATACTATACAATTCTTTAGCGTACTGCACTGTCTAGCTGATGTACTATCATTTCCCTTTTATACACAAACTCATTTTTACTTTTTCAAAATGTTTTTGGTTTTTGTAGTTTTTATCATGTTTTTATATTTTTCTGCAAACTTTCTCCCCCTAAAAAGAAAAACATATTTTTGTGTTTTTGTTTTTATCGAAAAGCAGAAAAACAAACTGTACAAACAAAATTGACAACATGATGTGGTTCACTTTTGATCGCCGTCCTCCGCGGCTTCACACTCAGTAACCCTCCCAGAAAGCAAATTTTTTAACCCATTCAATTTTAAAAGACAGTTAAATATTTTTCGATCAAAAGGTTTAGTATAAAAATCAGCCTTCTGTTCATCGGTGTGCACATATACAATTTTGATTAACTTCTTTTCATAGCAATCATGTATGAAGTGATGCCGAATCTCAATGTGTTTAGTTTTCGAGTGGTGAACCGGGTTTTTAGTAATGTTAATGGCCGCTTCATTGTCCACAAATATAGATGTATCCAAGAATTGCAAATCGTAATCCCTCATCTGCTGTTGGATCCAAAGGATCTGTGAGCAACTGCTGGAGGCCGAAACGTATTCAGCCTCGCATGTAGAGAGAGCGACCGTGGTTTGTTTCTTGCACTGCCAAGTGACCAATCTAGTTCCGAAGAACTGACACCCAGCAGTAGTGGACTTAGCATTCTGCTTACAACTACCAAAATCCGAATCAGCAAAACCTGTGAGAGAGAAATCGCCAGACTTAGGATACCACAAGCCGGTGCTTGGGCAGCCTTTCAAATACCATAATATGCGTTTCACGGCTGTCAAGTGTGACTGGCGAGGACTTGACTGATAACGGGCGCACAAACAGGTCGGATACATGATGTCAGGCCGGGAGGCAGTTAGATACATCAACGATCCGATCATAGACCGATACAGCGTCTCTTCAACTTTCTCTCCATTCTCATCAGGACATAACCCATGGTTCTGTGCTAGGGGGTTGATGCTGGACTGCATTGTGCCATGCTAAACTTTTCCAGGACATCGTTGACATACTTCGTTTGATGAATGAAGATTCCATCGGGCATTTGTTCTACCTGTAACCCGAGGAAAAACTTCATCTCCCCCATCGAACTCATTTCAAACTTCCTTTTCATCACCAACTCAAAATCTTTACACAAATTGTCGTTCGTCGAACCAAAAATGATATCATCAACATAGATCTGCACAATTATGACATAATCTGCAACTTCCTTTGTAAACAATGTGCTATCCACTGTCCCTCTGATGAACCCGTTGCTCAAAAGATGTTGGGAAAGGGTCTCATACCAGGCTCTTGGGGCCTGGTGTAAACCATAGAGCGCCTAATCCAGCAGATAGACCTTGTTCTTGTGTTGTGGATCAGCAAAACCCGGTGGTTGTCCCATATACACCTCTTCTTTAATCTTTCCGTATAGGAAGGCAGATTTAACATCCAGCTGGTACACTTTGAAGTTTTTCCATGACGCAAATGCCAGAAAGATCCGAATAGCCTAAAAGTCGAGCAACAGGCGCGTAAACCTCATCATAGTCGATGCCTTCTTACTGACTGAATCCTTGTACCACTAATCGTGCTTTGTTCCGAACCACGACTCCTCTATCATCTCTTTTACACTTGAAAACCCACTTTGTTTTAATCAACTTTTGATTTTCAGGAAGGTCTACTAGTCTCCACACTCCCAACTTCTCGAATTGTTGCAGCTCCTCCTGCATTGCATTCACCCAGCTATCTTCAGTCAAAGCTTCCTTGTAGGTTCTAGGCTCTATCTGCGATATAAAACATTTAAGTGAGAAATCTTTTTGTAAAGGAGCAACCGATGTATAAAAACAAGTAAGAGCACGGTTGATTTGATCTCTTGTCTTAACACCGCTCTGAAGATCTCCTATAATCTGTTCTGAAGGATGGTAAGAGAGAGTTCGTGGCATGACAATGTCAGGCACAACAACTTCCGATTGCTGAAACAAGATATCTAGATCACCAGTGTGATCCTCAGCTTCAGTTGATGCAACATTTGGATCCTCATCAAATATCGGAGCGTTCTCCGAATCTGAGTCATCGGACTGGTCAAATGATAGAGCTGGCTCTACTGGGTCGTCATGAGCCGTTCCACTCGGACCTGCCTCGTGATCGTTTGCACCAGTTGTAGGAGCGTTTGTATCCACATCTGGTTGAGAAACCACCAACGGTCTAGGCACCTGATCTTGAAAAGATGATTGTTGTTGTTGGTACAGGTAAGCAAGTTCCTTTTCACTCGGCTCCGTAGGTAGTTGGAACGACTCCTAGAGTTTATCGTAATCGAACAACAATCTGTTTCCGAGAAGTTGAGGTGACGCCGTGTATTTCTGACAATCCACATGATGAACTTCAATTACCTTCTTCAAGCATGGAACGAACACTCTTTTTAAGGGACTCGCGTATCCCACAAAGAAACCTTCATTACTCTTCGCACCAAACTTTCCATCTTGATCTATGAAGGTACACGGTGATCCGAACGACTCTAGAAACTTTAGATTAGGCTTATATCTGTGAAGAAGTTCAAAGCACGTCTATTTGTATTTCTTCACAGTAAGCACTTGATTCAAAGTATAGCATGCCGCTGCCACAGCTTCACTCCAGAAATAGATTGGTAGTTTTGAATCGGCCAACATGGTTCGAGCAGTTTCAATAAGAGTACGGTTCTTTCTTTCAGCTACACCATTCTGTTGTGGAGTGTTCCCTTTTCGTTACAGAACTCGAGCATGCGGTTATTCTTGAACTCCGTCCCATTATCACTTCGGATTCTTCGAATCGGTACCTTGTACAATGTTTCCATCTTCTTGAATAGAATCATCAATGACTCAAATGTTTGATCCTTTCTTTCCAAGCACACCACCCAAGAAAATCTCGTAAAATCATCAGTTACCACTAGGCAATATAAATCTCCACTAATGCTCTGCCCATTCACTGGCCCGAAGAGATCCATGTGGAGTCTCTCAAGTGGTACTCTGATCGAATTCAACAACTTTTGTGGGTGTGACTTCCTGGTCTGCTTTCCTTTCTTGCAAGCTACACAGTCATCATTCAAGTGAAAATTTCTCAAATTTACACCTTCAACTAAATCATTTGATACAAGAAAATTCATTTTTCTAATATGAATGTGGCCCATCTTTCGATGCCACATTATCGAATCCTTTTCAGTAGCTTTGGTTTTTGACACAAAACATTGTTTTTGATAATCTGTTGTTGTTGCGACACTCATATCAAGGATGTACAAATCATTTACACGAGGAGCTCGCAGCAACACCATTTCTTCCGGAATTTTGAAACCAGGTTTTAAGACAAGACATTCATTTTTAGTGAAATGTACGGTAAAAGAATTATCACAAATTTGTGAAATACTGAGTAAATTGTTTTCCAATTCAATTATGTAGTTAACTTTCTTGAACGAAATTACTCCATTTGTTAATGTTCCTTGACCGACAATCCTTCATCCTTGGTTTCCTGCAAAACCCACGTAACCTCCGTTGATTGATTTAACGTCATAAAGCAATGCTAGCATCCCTTTCATATGTCTTGAGGCCCCGCTGTCCATTATCCATTTTGAAATTATAGACTTGGGCAGCCCCTGCAAACATTAGAGCAACTCATTCAAACAATGATGCCCATGGCTTCTTAACTGTTGAGACACTTCCAAACACTATATCACATTTCTCATCAATCTTTGGAAAGTTAAACGTGACATTCGAAACATCAGTTTTTACTTTTGGTTTTACTTCATTTGTGATCGGGGGAAACTCTGCAAGAAACTTATCAAGCTCAAATTCAAATTCATGATTATCATTAGCAACCACTTTTGATTCATAAAATTCCTTTACCCCTTTGACTTTTCCGTCAACCATTTTCCCAAAAATATTTAGAACATTGGGATTAAAGACTTTTGATTCAAACTTTAACTCACTCTCCATTTTCTTCACCTCAACTGATTGTTTTGGTTTAGCCACCCATGATTGAGTCTCAAAAATTTTAGTTTTCGGATAAATCTTTGAAGTCTTTTGTGATTTTGAAGATTCGCCAATCTCGAATGTCGATTTCGGCTTATCTTCAGACTTCAATGATTCACCTCTCTTCAAAATGCGGATTGGTGAAACCATTGATTTTTTACCCTTTTTGTCAACTGATGACTTAGGTTGAGGTTTTTGAACAACAGATTTTATGACAGGTTTTTCGAAAACTTTCTTGCATTGTTTTGCCATGTGTCCGATTTCATTGCAGCGATAGCAAACTCTTTTGTCATACTCGACAAAAGTTGACTTGAACGACTCTTCTTTCAGTTTCTTTGCCGCATTGAAATCTTCAACGACTTTCTGACTAAAAATGTATTCTTTCTCATCATCCACACTTGGTCCAACAAAAAAACATCATTCATTTTATCCTTTGGCTTAACCACTCTCTTAGCCATCTTTTTCTCAAAACCAATTCCTTTGTTTTTAAAGTTGTTACCATTTTTCTTGTTACCATTCCCTTCCCACTCCTTTTTGCCCGAGTTGTTGGAACGTGTCATAACAAATGGTTTTTTAGGTTTCGAAAAGAATTCTTTGTTGTTTACCACATCAATGTCAATTTCAACCAATCTGAAAATCTTTTCAACATTTTCAATTTTAACGTTCTGAATTGGATACTCGAAATCAGAATAGAGCTTGTCCGTTCCAATCATAGTGTAATCCACCATAATCAGATCATCATTCGTGCTCTTGTCTGATTTCGGTATGAAACGATCTAAAAAGTTATCCTCGTCTTCAGAATCAGTAACAGACTTCTCAGAATGGGATTTCATAACTTCAATCTCAGAGTTATCACTCTCTTCATCTAACACCTGATCGACAACAGTCTTGATGACCTGTGACTCGTTGTCCGTGTCGGATGTAGAGAATGTAACATCAATGCTCTCAGGCAATTCATCCTCAATTGTTTTCAACTTGAGATTTAATGCAGATTCCACCCCATCTGGATATTTTTGAGTATAATGATTCCACATTGGGGGTGGAACAATGTTAAAGACCGGTGTTGCACTAGGCTGTTGTGGAACAATTTGTTCAAGAACATAGGACGATGCAACATAGCTCATCAATTTATTATCGATTCGCTCATTTTCAATTTTAGTCAATTCTAATTCTTTCTTTAATGATGCGATTGTGTCAAGATGAAAATTAACTTCCATTTGTTTATCAAAAAGTGTTGCTTTTGCTAGTTTTGTAGCTTTATCATTTTCGACACTTTCTTTTTAAATCATTTTAACTGATCTGGCTAATGTATCATATGCTTCTTTGACTTGTCCTAGATCAAATTTTAACATGTCAGCATGTTGTTTCAATTCCTGAAACATAGTGTCTTTTTCAAGACACTCCATGCACGGTTGTAAACACTTTTGGCATGGGGTTTCAGACACTAAATCCACTTTCTCAATAACCTCTGCTTCATGAGCAGTTTTTACTTCCTGTTTACCGACATCTTTTGATTCTGACTCATACACTTTCTCAGATTTGACCTCCTCAATTACTGACTCCTGATCCAACTCCTTTTGAACTGACTCGGTACCGATAGACTCTGGTTTCACAAGTTCTGTGTCTACCTCTTTCAGTTTCGCCATGAGAGGCTTGTCAGCAATTTCTTTCAACGTGTCTTCGGTCATTTCCTTTGTAACATCGGTCATCTCCTCGACAAACTCTTTCTTCTCCTCATATCTTGGACATAATCCAGTCGTCGGTTCTTCAAAGAAACCTGCAAAAGATTCAAAAATTTTAGGAGGCATGATAGATCTTAAAGAACTGGCTAATACCTCCTGTTCAGATCGATAGTAATGAACTTATGCATCTAACTCCTCAATGTCAGCCACATTATCCACATAAACATCTTCAACAACCACCTCAGGTTCAACAACACTTTCGATTTCTTCAACTATCTCAGCCATCATAGCCTGTCCCTCACTTCCAGGGATGAATTTATCCCAGCTGAACCCCTCAGCAACTTTCTCGTCATCCTGGTTCACAATGAGAGCTTTCTCTGGTTTGTTCTCGATTTGTGGTCTTTGAACTCCAGTTTGCTGATTTGGTCGGTGATAGATTGCCTGTTTGTAATAATCATTCGTGAACGGGTTCTGATGATTATTCACTTCTCGGTTCGGACACTCTCTTTTGAAATGGCCTCTTTCTTTGCACTTGAATCAGGTTACCTTGGACTTGTCAAATCCTAACTTCTGATCAGGTCCAGAAAGACTGTTTCTGCCTGTAATTTCCATAAAGCGCTGTGCTCTCCTCACCAAACTAGCCATGCCCCATTTAATATCTATCAGCTCAAGCTCCTCCGGATCGATCTGATCGTAATCCTCTTTGGTCATGTCCGGATTTCCGATTTTATCCGCTACCAAAGACTCATACGATTCTAACACGGAAGCCAACAATGCAATGTGTTGTTTTGCAGCTGATTCAGTGAATTCATTCCCATTCTTGATATTAACTGCGATGTTGGATTGGATCCCAGAAACATATGCCTGATTATTTGAACTGGACGAACTTTGAGGTGATGGTTGTTCACTAGCTTTGAAATTTGGATCAACACTCGAAAATGGTGACGGTTTGTTTATTTGTGGAGTATTTGACGAAGTACTTGAACTTGTGTCAGCACTGAAACCAGTTTGTATCTTTGGGCTCTGATTTGTTGTAACTGGAGTACTGCCTCTGTAATACAAAGATATATCTTGTTGAACATTCATTGAGTTCATCTTTCTAATTTTTAGCAACTCCAACTCTTGAGCTTCAATCTTTTTATGAACAAACTAAGATTGTAATTGGCAAAATCTGAATTGTTCTTCAGCATCATCAGGTATGTACCCCACTCGTCATATGGTAACGCATCAGACAATTTGTCAATCCATTCTTCATCGGTCTTTTCAATATTTAATCTCTTCATCTCAAGTACCAAATGGCAATATCTTTCGATTAGTTGCCTTGTATTTTCACCCTTCATGCCGGTAAAAATATCAAACTCCTTCTTGAGCAGAGCCTTCTTGTTCATGATCATGGACTCACTACCTTTAAACTTCACCTTCAATGCATTCCACATAGATTGAGCATTATCCTCATGTTGCAATAATACTAAAATATCTTCTTTGATAGCCTGCAGGAGAATACTAATAATCTTTTTCTCGGCTTTGAAATCATTCTGTTCTGATTCTGTCAGGCTTACAATATTCTTCTTATTATTTAAACCATCAACTGGTGGAACATACTTTCTCTCTATCTTCATCCAGCATTCAAAATGGTTAGTGTAACAACCCGCACTTTCGTGCGTTGTTACCACTCGATATACTCGTTACGCCTAGCACCAGAGATTCGGATCATAATGTAACTATATCGCATACATCGCTATTCGAAGGATAATCGCATATTTTCGCAATACACTATCACTATACTACGTTACATCACAAACACTAAACACTCACGATGACATTGAGTGAGGACCTATTCTACCTTCCTCGGTGGCCGTGATGTGTCGAAACGCAGACAATTAACGCTAACAAAGACTCTCAGGTGAGTGCTATAGCTCCAGTCGTCATGACGATGATGACAATACGAGTGAGTGGCACCCCGCCAGTCATTGTGGCACAACACATAATAACGTTCACGATGACGTCATGAAAGGACCTATACTACCCTCCTTGATGGCCGTGAAACGTCGCTAAATGTCGCACACTCGAAACGAAAACCGAATGATATATCGAAACTTTGGAATACGAATACGTATATACGACCCTTTGGTGATTAATTATAATAAATAATAATATAAATATATGGAAACATGGCCAAACTATCGCAACGCACCAAAAACGAGGATCGAGAGGCCTCCGTACGGATGGGCCAGCCGAACGGCTGGGCCAACCGATCGGATGGGCCAACCGATCGGGCGAGACATGTCCAACCGATTGGACAGACATGTCCAACCGATCGGACAGACATGCCAACCGATCGAATAGACCTGCCAGCCGATCGGACGAGCATGTCAGCCGATCGGACGGACCGGCCGATCGAACGGGCCAACCGATCCAGCACACCTTTTCCCCTCCTTTGCCTATAAATACCCCTCAGTCACATCAAGAACACTTGATGTGACTTCTCTCGAGCGACCAGACGTTCCAACCCACTTTTCTCTCGATTTCTCACGATTCTTGTAAGTTCTCAACTCAAATCTTGTACTTCCTTGATCTATAACCTATTCTACACCTTTCTACCTGTGAAATCTCCACTTTTAACCGTGGAATCTCTGGATTTTGGGCATTCTAAGGTGACATCACCATAAAGTTCTTATGAACTTCATGGGTGATGTCATCCCAAGTGGGTGTCCCGATAGTTTCCGTACTACTTGCGCTACCGGAGTATTTCAATCGCGAGCACTCGACTGGTGGACCGCCGAACGCAACAAACGTGGGATCTCTGCGGCATATGCTCTCTCCTGGGATGAGCTGAAAGAGCTCATGAAGAAGGAATATTGCCCTCCCCACGAAACTCAGAAGCTGGAAGACGAATTCTGGAAAATCAAGCAAGTCGAAAGTGACAACGCTGGCTACACCGCTAGGTTCAAACAGCTTAGCATAATCTGCCCAAGTCAAGTCAACACTTCAGAAAAAGCCATTTCGAAGTACATTCGCGGCTTGCCTGAGTGTGTGGGTGATTTTGTCGAAGCTGCAAGACCTGCTACCATCGAAGAAACCTACCGCTTAGCCGCATAAATCAACAACAAACGACTCATGGAAGGGATTTTCTCCAAGAATCCTGTCAAGCAAGCTTATCAAGCGATCGACGTTAATCCTTCAGAGGATCCTAGCAACGAGTCTTCTGACAAATCTGCCGACGATTCTTCTAATGACTCTGCCAACGGTTCTTCCAACGACTCAGCCACGGATTCTACGAGTGAGTCCTCAGACGAATCCTCCAAAGACGACACTTCTTCGCAAGACACCGACAAACCCAGCCGCAAGCGAAAGATTTCAAGCCCAAGCTCATCAACAACCGAACTGCTGCAACCGAAACCTCTTCAAGCAGTTCCGATGTTTCCAAAACGAGCTTACACTGGAGCTCATCCTCAGTGTTACTCGTGTACCTATCATCATCCAGTTGGGGCTGACTGTCGCTATTGCAATAACTGCAACCGTTACGGTCACTTCACCCGCAACTGCCGCATCGAACCATGAACTTGAGTACAACAACAACAGCTCCAGCAAGAGTCTTCCGCATCAGGCATCTAGCAAGCGTAGGATAAAGTTGTAATGATACGATTTTCGACGTTAATTTCTAAGTTTTGAACCTACTCTACTACTCGAAGTTGCCACTATGCGTAACATTAACTCTCGTTTTCGTCTTCTCTATCACACTCTTGTCGTCGCACTTAGACTAGATTCACACACATACTATATACTATATCACGAAATAATGTGTTTTACCCTCACTACACTCTTAGAACGAGGTACGATAAACGTGCAAGGAACGATTAATCATGGGTGCATACGGGATTATTTGGGTCAGTGCACGGAGATCGTAGTAAATTCTAAGGTGCCATAAGCGTTGCGATGAAGTATGACACCAAACCACGGGATCTAAGTAGTAGGGGTCAAGCAAGGTGTGCTTCGCCATACTACCGAAGTTCCGTGAAGAAAGTGCCACGTGGAGTTGAACGTTATTAGACCTATTATACTATTGTGATTATTTTCAACACACTACACTCAATCGCACGGCGTAACAAACCATATCATCGCAAGACTTGTCGCAAGTCTGCAAACGCAATGCAATCACCTCATCGATGGACTCTGGGGAGTCTACCTCGCAGGACAATTGCATCAACGCAAGACCGGTCGTAAGTCTGTTGCAACGATCTCTTCAAGCACATTAACGCTTACGATGTTGTCGGGTGAGGACCTATTCTACCCACCTCGATAGCCGTGAAGCGTCGCAACGTAACGTTAAGCTTATTCGAAACAAAACTCGGCTAATCGCAATCGTTTATCATGTGTACCTCACAATCTCTATCGCTTATTATGTGGATCTATATCGTTTGCTGTGTATCAATCTATCGCTATACCGTTAGCTGTGATATTCGTGTGAAGTTAGCACACATGACCTCGCTTCACGAGACAAAGCTCATATGGTTAAAACAAGGCGTTTTAGACATATCAGCGGCCTTTCGTGGAAAAAGGCCATGTGGGGTCTGATGATGGTTAAACCCTGTGGTGTTAATCAATCAAATCGAACCGCATACCTCCATCGTTTGCAACGCAACAACTGCCGCTTATCGTAATTCGTTTATCGTCGCCGTCGTTACTAGTGTTGTGTTATGTTATTCGCTTAATCACCTAATTGCTTATCGCATATCGTGTATAGTCTCCCGCTTATTCGCGTACCGCTTATCGCTCGCTTGGAGTCCATTGTAATCTGTGTGGTATTAGTACGCATGACATCGCTTCACGAGGCGAGGCGAGACTAATCTGGTTAAACGTGGTGTTTCACCATGTTAGCAAACCCTCGTGGAAATGTGCCATGCGAGTTCAATGTGGAATCTAATCGACATCGCGCTAATCGCTTGCCGTCTACCGCTCGACGCCTGTCCAGACACGACACATAAGCGTTTCGTGTCATCAGGCTACTCGCGCACGCTGTTGTAGCTACATTCGCAATTCAACTCGCCGGATTAACCTATTCGATTCTATCCTATACTCGGTCCTACTTCCTATCGATTGGGCCAAGTAAGTGCAAATTCTATCCGTGTCATATCGGCACACCTGACACTGCCTCACGAAACAGAAGTAATATGGGCAAAGCATGGTGGATACGCTGCGGGTACTTCCTATATATAAGTGTTTTAAACATATTAACAAACTATCATGGGAAGGTGCCAAGTGGGGCTCGGTGATTAACTACCTTTTGTACTGATTAAAACGTCTTTTAATAAATTTTTGATTTAAAAACCGGTCGACAAGTGAAATTTTCTCACGACATGGAGATAACATCGAATCAGCTTAACTCCATGTCCAAGAAAAGTTTCATAAGCCCAGTTTTCCTTAAACTTTTACAACGTCAAAACAAAATCCTTCTCAAGACATTGGTTCGACATCGAGTTCAGCTTGAACCCATGTCATAGGAGAGTTTTCGTAACCCTGTTTTCATCTTTGAATTCCTTAAAATGTTTAAAAACTTAAACTTCCTTGCAACATCGGTTAACATCGACTCCGTTGACCTCACGTTAAAAGGAAAATTTTCAAAAATTCCATCTAAATTTTCTTTTGAGTACCTAAAAACGAACGTCTCTTGTAACAATTGGTTAACGATCGACTCAGTTAACCCTACATCACGAGAAACCTTGCAAGTACTTTAAAATTTCAATCGCATCAAACTAACAAATCCCCGTGACACGAGGTACTTTGGAACGCCAACTTGTGGAATATTACTTTTGTCTTTACATCGCCTTCTCGCTATCGCAATCGATCTCTCTTATTCGAAGCACTCTCGCCGGTCAACTCACAGTCAAATCACTCGATGTATCCCTACTGATGCAGGAGCAACTCTCAAAAGTCTACCTGTTGGATTAATTTCGGGACGAAAGTTCCTAAAGTAGGGGAGACTGTAACAACCCGCACTTTCGTGCGTTGTTACCACTCGATATACTCGTTACGCCTAGCACCAGAGATTCGGATCATAATGTAACTATATCGCATACATCGCTATTCGAAGGATAATCGCATATTTTCGCAATACACTATCACTATATGATGTGTGTAAAATGCAACATATAAATTACATCAAATGAGGCATAAAACTAACCCTTTTAAAGTACTAATATTGGAAAAAGAGTGTTTTTGTCTTCCTTTTGTATTTTCAGGATTAAATGAGCTCAAAAACGCAAAAGAAGCAAAAAGACAGCTAAATCCAACATAAATACAAGGAAAGGAACATTAGTGGACTGCCCGACCCCTCAACGGCACCTTCCAAAGCAAACAAAGAGAAGACAGAAGGCTGAACACGCCCCGTGCTCAGCCAGCACGGGGCCGTGCCCAAGAAGCAGCAGAAAAGACAAATCTATAGAAGCTTCTATTGCCCATCACGGGGCCGTGCTCAGCGGACACGGGGGCGTGTCGAAAGTATAGCAGGCGCATTTATTGTAATTGCGAATTACAATTAATGAGGAGAGAGATTGTCAGACGGACACGGGGCCGTGCCCAGCGGACACGGGGCCGTGTCCAGCACTCTGTTCAGCCTATAAATAGGAGTGCTTGGATTCATTTCATCTCATCCCTTGGCACACCACCTCTCTCACACTTCATCCACCACCCACCACCATCACAACACCATCATCCACCACCATCATCCATTGTCCATCGTAGAGTGTGTGAGTCGTCTCGGGATCCAAGATTGATCGTAAGAGTTCTTGACAATCAAGGCCATGTTTGCCTAAGTCTCTTACATCACTTGGTGAAGACAAAGTGTCTAGTATAATACTTTTTATTTCTAATCTTTTGCACTTTTTATTTGGTTTTGTATTAATGACTTTAATAACTAGTTACTTATGTTGAAGGTGATCTTTCCTTATCGTTTGTCCGTGGTGTCTTGGCATTATTTTACTGTCTATATAAAATAAAGGATTTTCACCATTCATATCTCCACGGTCTATATGGAGGTATGTTGGCTACCTGGTAGGGGGTTAAGGGAACGGTTTGGTAAAGGTCTTGCCATTGTTCAGCGTTTAGAGGTCCTGCAATGGACCTGGGTCAAATTTAGTAGGACCTCCTTCAATACTTCACGGTATTGGATGGCGGGGGTCCAAACTCTTTGATCCCCTCATAAGTTAACTACTATTAATACTATAACCCGGCTATTTAGGACTGTATCCCTGCTGACTCAGACTACTTAGCCGAGGGTAACGTCACCGCCAAAAGCGGGGCCTACCACAATACTGCATTAATAACTTAATTCATTATCTTCCAATAATCCACCCTTTTAGGATTGTATCCCTGCTGACTCAAACTACTGGGGTGAGGGTAACGTCACCTTCAAAAGAGGGGCCTACTACAATAACTAAGATAATCTCTTAATTATGTGCAAAAGTGCGGAAATAATCAAAGGTTATACTAGATACGAGTCGGAACCAAGTGATTCATCTTGTCTATCTTTTTTTTTCTTTTTTTTTATTTTCAGCATTTTAGTTAATTTTTAGTTTTCTTAGTTTAAAACATTTTTCTAAACTTTTATTTTGGTTAGACGTTGAGGATAAACCGGTACTAAAAGCTCTTGTGTCCTTGGACGACCTCGGTATCTTACCAACACTATACTACACTCAACGATGGGTGCACTTGCCCATATGTGTGTTTAGTGTCAGTGAAATATCGTGTTTTATAAATTTAAAACTTGGCTAAAATAAGTGTTAAAAAGGGCTTAAAATACACACCTAAAATATACGACACTTACCGCACATCAAGTTTTTGGCGCCGTTGCCGGGGACACAAGGATCTTAAGAAAGTTAGGAATCAACGGCCTAATCATCTTTTATTTTTTCTTTTTATTTTTTTTAGGATTTTCATAGTTTTTCAGCTTCTGGAGAGCTCAGCACGGGCCGTGCCCGCTGAACACGCCCCCGTGCTCAATCATTGGAACTGGCAATCCTGTTTTACATCAGACAGTAAGCTGAACACGGGGCCGTGCCCACTCAACACGCCCCCGTGCCCAAGTTTCAGTTACTGAAAACAGAACCGTTAGATCCCGGCGGTTGGTAATTTCTGACATAAACATGAGTGATAGTAATTATTTTTACTTTCGGCACTCTTATGGTACGTGGTGTCCATTATGTGGTGGCGAACATGAAGAAGTAAAATGCTACTTCCTAAATTATAGGCCCCACTACATGGACCCACCAACTTCTCACAACCTTAAGAGGGGCGAAAGTAAAAATAACCATTATTTCTCCCTCGAATGCGCCCAGCCAGATATTCTAGGGGAAATGCTCCTTGACGAGTTATTTCAACTAGAAGATCTAGTTCAGAACTGGTTAGAAGAGCTTAGGAAGGATTTTATTAATCCACCCCAAGACGATAACCATGAAGAAAAGTTGGAACCGCATTCCGACAACCTCATTGCTCCCGAAAGTACCTTCGTACCTAGCAAAGACTTGGACGATAGTCGTCCCTGTGTCGATTGTGCCGTGAAGGACTCTCCATCGACTTCGTTCGGTGCATACATAGACCTGAGCGATTCGGCATACACCTTCTTTAACAAGAGCCCGGAAAAGGGTTGGACTTGTCCACCTAGAATAAAAATAGGAATTACCCTCACCGACAACCTCTTGCGTTCTCGCCTTAGTCTGGGGCAATTAAGGTATATTAGGCACTTTGGCAACCAGTAAGGAACCGCCCGATATCGATGAGATCCTTGAAGTAGCAAAACTCCATAAAGCAGCCTCCAGACACGGGGCCGTGTCCAGGTCAACATGCCCCCGTGCTCACTAAAAGATTCTCTGCTGATTTGGTCAGAATACGGACAAAATGTGTCAGGATTTCCTCTGAACACGGGGCCGTGTCCAGTCAACACGGGGCCGTGTCCAGTGCACTGTCGTTTTCTTTAAATGCAGCCTGAATCCTGCTCATTTTTTACCACTTCAAAAGACAGAGATTCCTGGGATTTTCACTCATACCATCCTAGGTAAGTTCTAAAAGAAGGTTCCCAAGGACCCTCTTGTCCCTTCCACTTTTACTCATTTCCTCCTCTTTAAAATTTTTTCAAAATTTCCTCCATGGAAGATTGGAAATCTCTTGATTCCAACCCTCTATGTGAAGTTTGTAAGATTATTTGCTAAGGATTCTTGTTTAAAGTTAGTTGTATAACTTTAATTTAAATTATCTAAGCCTGAAAACTAGCTAAAAATCATGAGAATAATTTAAAACTCCAAGACTCCTTAGCATAGAATCCTGCAGACAAATGAACACGGGGCCGTGCTCAGCAAGCACGGGGCCGTGTCCGGGGCTCTGTTTTGTAAAAATTTAGCTTTCTTCGGTTTCCTTCACAGAAAATGGCAAGCAGAACAAGCGGATCATCTTCAAGAAATAACCGACAAGGGAGGAGATCTTCAACAGCAGAAGACTCTCTTGTAAACTATGTTTACGCTCTAAGGGAGGCTATTGATGAAATGACGGGAGTGGAGGAAGCATTGGTCGACCGTATCAACCATCTTACAGTGGGGCTGGAGGGCTGTCTCTATGAAGTGAACCTCTTGCACCAAAGGTTGAACCTTCTCGCCTCCCCGCCTTTGGTACCCATAATTACCCAAAGGGCGTGGAACGTGGTACCCGAAGTTGTCATTCCAGCCGAATGGTACGCCATGCACCAAGAACCTCCGCGAAGAGTGGTGCAAGGAGTCCCTGTGAATGTTCCCCCTCAACCACCCGCTGCGGAGGAAAATGAAGCCGCATTCTTCCTTCCTAGGAAAATCGAAGAATGGCTTTAAACAACGTTTAGGGAAGAAATCATTCGGCTAAAAGTTCTACTGTCGGGAAACTATTCTCGAAATTTTCTTAAAATAGTAGAACTCCCTATGATAACCTCGTATACCTGCTGACCTATTTAGTTAATTTTTAATTTTATCTTAATTTAGGATTATGTAAGTTCTCTCTATGATGAAATGAAATGATGGTTTTAAGGTTTGGATGGTTTGTAATGAAATAAAACACACTCATGGTGGTAAAGGATGAAAAGGGGAACGAGAAAAATGAACCCATGCACAAGAACAAGGCAACCCGACAATTTTCTCCATTTCAGAAGGTTCAACACGGGCCGTGCCCAACCAACACGGCCCCGTGCCGAACCACCTGCATAAAAACGCCCAGTTCAGGTACCTGGACACGGGCCGTGTTCACTCAACACGCCCCCGTGTCCAGACTTCTGTTTCTCTTATTTTAATTTTGTTACTGGCACTTGAACACGGGGCCGTGCCCGGACAACACGGGGCCGTGTTCAGTGCCCAGTAACACAAATTTTTGCTTTTTAAACATTATTTTACACATCTAATCAACCTAAAAATTTATTTTTGGGACACATTGAGGACAATGTGTAATTTAAGTGTGGGGGGGGGGGGGGTGCTAAAACCTTGAATTTTGCAAGTCCTAAATACAAGCCTTACACAAAACTCTATTGGAACCGCTAATCACCCCAAAATTTTTTCAAAAATTTCATTTTTTTTCTTGTCTAGGTTTAACTCGGGAAATTCAAGTTCTAAAAAAGGTTATATTTTTACAAATTTACAACCGATAGCGTAGTGATAAAAAGAACCAACATAAGAAAATTATGAAAAGGCATGACAAACTTATTTAAAATTTGATTATATATACTTGATCACATAAAAACCCATTCCCACAAAAGTGAGTTTTGAGCCTTTATTGAGCACACAATTACATATCTTTTGACTAAATGCTCATTTTTCGTTTCTTGTGTGAATAGCCGCTTGGTTCTTACGACTCTAGAACTTGCCATGACAATACATTCCCGGTCCTTATCAACTTAAACCCAAGTAAGTAAATGATGGAGGCATTAGGACTAACCCTTTTTATTTTCTACACCATTATTTTTCTTTTTCTTTTACCACCTACCCAAAAAAAAAAAATCCCCCTAGTTAGCCCCTTTGAGCCTAAACCTTTTCGTTTCATCACCCAAACAAAAACCCTTTTTACCCACCAAAACCTTTTTCATTTTTAACCCTTTATTTTAGTAACAAGTTCGGTTCTTCGAAAAAAAAATTGTGTGATAATGATGAAGCAAAAAGAAAATAAACAAACAAGTTAATCAAAAATAACTTAGTTTGAATAAAAGCTTCATCACAATAAAAAGTTGCAAAAATACGAAAACCGACACTTGTTACGCTTTTAGCCCTTTTTCTACTAACCACTAACCCAACAACCTACCTTTAACCCTAGCCTAACCCTTAACCCGCAAAGTCCTCATGATATCTACAAAGGTATAAAAGTTAAAAAGGAGGAGGATTGATTTCTTGGCAAGCCTATGGTAGGAATAAGTTCCATGCCGCTCTCGAGTGATTCACTAAAAATACACCTTCGGCCGAGTGTGAGTGATTTCCCCGTGAGGTATGTGAACTTGTATATAAGTAGAATTTTAAAAAAGGCATGTTATGCCCAAATAAGTAATTTCTTTTATGAAAAGTTCTAAATAAATCATTACGAATAGGAGTGTAAATAAATAAAAATAAAACCCAAAAAGATCTTGGAAATCCCGACACTCTACGACAAGCCCAAAACCTTCTCTTCTACCTATTCCATTTGGGAGTGTAAGCCACATATTAAAGAGTTTTGCTTGAGGACAAGCAAAAGTTCAAGTGTGGGGGTATTTGATGTGTGTAAAATGCAACATATAAATTACATCAAATGAGGCATAAAACTAACCCTTTTTAAGTACTAATATTGGAAAAAGAGTGTTTTTGTCTTCCTTTTGTATTTTCAGGATTAAATGAGCTCAAAAAACGCAAAAGAAGCAAAAAGACAGCTAAATCCAACATAAATACAAGGAAAGGAACATTAGTGGACTGCCCGACCCCTCAACGGCACCTTCCAAAGCAAACAAAGAGAAGACAGAAGGCTGAACACGCCCCGTGCTCAGCCAGCACGGGGCCGTGCCCAAGAAGCAGCAGAAAAGACAAATCTATAGAAGCTTCTATTGCCCATCACGGGGCCGTGCTCAGCGGACACGGGGGCGTGTCGAAAGTACAGCAGGCGCATTTATTGTAATTGCGAATTACAATTAATGAGGAGAGAGATTGTCAGATGGACACGGGGCCGTGTCCAGCACTCTGTTCAGCCTATAAATAGGAGTGCTTGGATTCATTTCATCTCATCCCTTGGCACACCACCTCTCTCACACTTCATCCACCACCCACCACCATCACAACACCATCATCCACCACCATCATCCATTGTCCATCGTAGAGTGTGTGAGTCGTCTCGGGATCCAAGATTGATCGTAAGAGTTCTTGACAATCAAGGCCATGTTTGCCTAAGTCTCTTACATCACTTGGTGAAGACAAAGTGTCTAGTATAATACTTTTTATTTCTAATCTTTTGCACTTTTTATTTGGTTTTGTATTAATGACTTTAATAACTAGTTACTTATGTTGAAGGTGATCTTTCCTTATCGTTTGTCCGTGGTGTCTTGGCATTATTTTACTGTCTATATAAAATAAAGGATTTTCACCATTCATATCTCCACGGTCTATATGGAGGTATGTTGGCTACCTGGTAGGGGGTTAAGGGAACGGTTTGGTAAAGGTCTTGCCATTGTTCAGCGTTTAGAGGTCCTGCAATGGACCTGGGTCAAATTTAGTAGGACCTCCTTCAATACTTCATGGTATTGGATGGCGGGGGTCCAAACTCTTTGATCCCCTCATAAGTTAACTACTATTAATACTATAACCCGGCTATTTAGGACTGTATCCCTGCTGACTCAGACTACTTAGCCGAGGGTAACGTCACCGCCAAAAGCGGGGCCTACCACAATACTGCATTAATAACTTAATTCATTATCTTCCAATAATCCACCCTTTTAGGATTGTATCCCTGCTGACTCAAACTACTGGGGTGAGGGTAACGTCACCTTCAAAAGAGGGGCCTACTACAATAACTAAGATAATCTCTTAATTATGTGCAAAAGTGCGGAAATAATCAAAGGTTATACTAGATACGAGTCGGAACCAAGTGATTCATCTTGTCTATCTTTTTTTTTTCTTTTTTTTTTTTTCAGCATTTTAGTTAATTTTTAGTTTTCTTAGTTTAAAACATTTTTCTAAACTTTTATTTTGGTTAGACGTTGATGATAAACCGGTACTAAAAGCTCTTGTGTCCTTGGACGACCTCGGTATCTTACCAACACTATACTACACTCAACGATGGGTACACTTGCCCATATGTGTGTTTAGTGTCAGTGAAATATCGTGTTTTATAAATTTAAAACTTGGCTAAAATAAGTGTTAAAAAGGGCTTAAAATATACACCTAAAATATACGACACTTACCGCACATCAAGTTTTTGGCGTCGTTGCCGGGGACACAAGGATCTTAAGAAAGTTAGGAATCAACGGCCTAATCATCTTTTATTTTTTCTTTTTATTTTTTTTAGGATTTTCATAGTTTTTCAGCTTCTGCAGAGCTCAGCACGGGCCGTGCACGCTGAACACGCCCCCGTGCTCAATCATTGGAACTGGCAATCCTGTTTTACATCAGACAGTAAGCTGAACACGGGGCCGTGCCCACTCAACACGCCCCCGTGCCCAAGTTTCAGTTACTGAAAACAGAACCGTTAGATCCCGGCGGTTGGTAATTTCTGACATAAACATGAGTGATAGTAATTATTTTTACTTTCGGCACTCTTATGGTACGTGGTGTCCATTATGTGGTGGCGAACATGAAGAAGTAAAATGCTACTTCCTAAATTATAGGCCCCACTACATGGACCCACCAACTTCTCACAACCTTAAGAGGGGCGAAAGTAAAAATAAGCACTATTTCTCCCTCGAATGCGCCCAGCCAGATATTCTAGGGGAAATGCTCCTTGACGAGTTATTTCAACTAGAAGATCTAGTTCAGAACTGGTTAGAAGAGCTTAGGAAGGATTTTATTAATCCACCCCAAGACGATAACCATGAAGAAAAGTTGGAACCGCATTCCGACAACCTCATTGCTCCCGAAAGTACCTTCGTACCTAGCAAAGACTTGGACGATAGTCGTCCCTGTGTCGATTGTGCCGTGAAGGACTCTCCATCAACTTCGTTCGGTGCATACATAGACCTGAGCGATTCGGCATACACCTTCTTTAACAAGAGCCCGGAAAAGGGTTGGACTTGTCCACCTAGAATAAAAATAAGAATTACCCTCACCGACAACCTCTTGCGTTCTCGCCTTAGTCTGGGGCAATTAAGGTATATTAGGCACTTTGGGGTTGTTCCAACCAGTAAGGAACCGCCCGATATCGATGAGATCCTTGAAGTAGCAAAAACTCCATAAAGCAGCCTCCAGACACGGGGCCGTGTCCAGGTCAACACGCCCCCGTGCTCACTAAAAGATTCTCTGCTGATTTGGTCAGAATACGGACAAAATGTGTCAGGATTTCCTCTGAACACGGGGCCGTGTCCAGTCAACACGGGGCCGTGTCCAGTGCACTGTCGTTTTCTTTAAATGCAGCCTGAATCCTGCTCATTTTTTACCACTTCAAAAGACAGAGATTCCTGGGATTTTCACTCATACCATCCTAGGTAAGTGCTAAAAGAAGGTTCCCAAGGACCCTCTTGTCCCTTCCACTTTTACTCATTTCCTCCTCTTTAAAAATTTTTCAAAATTTCCTCCATGGAAGATTGGAAATCTCTTGATTCCAACCCTCTATGTGAAGTTTGTAAGATTATTTGCTAAGGATTCTTGTTTAAAGTTAGTTGTATAACTTTAATTTAAATTATCTAAGCCTGAAAACTAGCTAAAAATCATGAGAATAATTTAAAACTCCAAGACTCCTTAGCATAGAATCCTGCAGACAAATGAACACGGGGCCGTGCTCAGCAAGCACGGGGCCGTGTCCGGGGCTCTGTTTTGTAAAAATTTAGCTTTCTTCGGTTTCCTTCACAGAAAATGGCAAGCAGAACAAGCGGATCATCTTCAAGAAATAACTGACAAGGGAGGAGATCTTCAACAGCAGAAGACTCTCTTGTAAACTATGTTTACGCTCTAAGGGAGGCTATTGATGAAATGACGGGAGTGGAGGAAGCATTGGTCGACCGTATCAACCATCTTACAGTGGGGCTGGAGGGCTGTCTCTATGAAGTGAACCTCTTGCACCAAAGGTTGAACCTTCTCGCCTCCCCGCCTTTGGTACCCATAATTACCCAAAGGGCGTGGAACGTGGTACCCGAAGTTGTCATTCCAGCCGAATGGTACGCCATGCACCAAGAACCTCCGCGAAGAGTGGTGCAAGGAGTCCCTGTGAATGTTCCCCCTCAACCACCCGCTGCGGAGGAAAATGAAGCCGCATTCTTCCTTCCTAGGGAAATCGAAGAATGGCTTTAAACAACGTTTAGGGAAGAAATCATTCGGCTAAAAGTTCTACTGTATCGGGAAACTATTCTCGAAATTTTCTTAAAATAGTAGAACTCCCTATGATAACCTCGTATACCTGCTGACCTATTTAGTTAATTTTTAATTTTATCTTAATTTAGGATTATGTAAGTTCTCTCTATGATGAAATGAAATGATGGTTTTAAGGTTTGGATGGTTTGTAATGAAATAAAACACACTCATGGTGGTAAAGGATGAAAAGGGGAACGAGAAAAATGAACCCATGCACAAGAACAAGGCAACCCGACAATTTTCTCCATTTCAGAAGGTTCAACACGGGCCGTGCCCAACCAACACGGCCCCGTGCCGAACCACCTGCATAAAAACGCCCAGTTCAGGTACCTGGACACGGGCCGTGTTCACTCAACACGCCCCCGTGTCCAGACTTCTGTTTCTCTTATTTTAATTTTGTTACTGGCACTTGAACACGGGGCCGTGCCCGGACAACACGGGGCCGTGTTCAGTGCCCAGTAACACAAATTTTTGCTTTTTAAACATTATTTTACACATCTAATCAACCTAAAAATTTATTTTTGGGACACATTGAGGACAATGTGTAATTTAAGTGTGGGGGGGGGATGCTAAAACCTTGAATTTTGCAAGTCCTAAATACAAGCCTTATACAAAACTCTATTGGAACCGCTAATCACCCCAAAAAATTTTCAAAAATTTCATTTTTTTCTTGTCTAGGTTTAACTCGGGAAATTCAAGTTCTAAAAAAGGTTATATTTTTACAAATTTACAACCGATAGCGTAGTGATAAAAAGAACCAACATAAGAAAATTATGAAAAGGCATGACAAACTTATTTAAAATTTGATTATATATACTTGATCACATAAAAACCCATTCCCACAAAAGTGAGTTTTGAGCCTTTATTGAGCACACAATTACATATCTTTTGACTAAATGCTCATTTTTCGTTTCTTGTGTGAATAGCCGCTTGGTTCTTACGACTCTAGAACTTGCCATGACAATATATTCCCGGTCCTTATCAACTTAAACCCAAGTAAGTAAATGATGGAGGCATTAGGACTAACCCTTTTTATTTTCTACACCATTATTTTTCTTTTTCTTTTACCACCTACCCAAAAAAAAAAAAAAAAAAATCCCTCTAGTTAGCCCCTTTGAGCCTAAACCTTTTCGTTTCATCACCCAAACAAAAACCCTTTTTACCCACCAAAACCTTTTTCATTTTTAACCCTTTATTTTAGTAACAAGTTCGGTTCTTCGAAAAAAAAAATTGTGTGATAATGATGAAGCAAAAAGAAAATAAACAAACAAGTTAATCAAAAATAACTTAGTTTGAATAAAAGCTTCATCACAATAAAAAGTTGCAAAAATACGAAAACCGACACTTGTTACGCTTTTAGCCCTTTTTCTACTAACCACTAACCCAACAACCTACCTTTAACCCTAGCCTAACCCTTAACCCGCAAAGTCCTCATGATATCTACAAAGGTATAAAAGTTAAAAAGGAGGAGGATTGATTTCTTGGCAAGCCTATGGTAGGAATAAGTTCCATGCCGCTCTCGAGTGATTCACTAAAAATACACCTTCGGCCGAGTGTGAGTGATTTCCCCGTGAGGTATGTGAACTTGTATATAAGTAGAATTTTAAAAAAGGCATGTTATGCCCAAATAAGTAATTTCTTTTATGAAAAGTTCTAAATAAATCATTACGAATAGGAGTGTAAATAAATAAAAATAAAACCCAAAAAGATCTTGGAAATCCCGACACTCTACGACAAGCCCAAAACCTTCTCTTCTACCTATTCCATTTGGGAGTGTAAGCCACATATTAAAGAGTTTTGCTTGAGGACAAGCAAAAGTTCAAGTGTGGGGGTATTTGATGTGTGTAAAATGCAACATATAAATTACATCAAATGAGGCATAAAACTAACCCTTTTTAAGTACTAATATTGGAAAAAGAGTGTTTTTGTCTTCCTTTTGTATTTTCAGGATTAAATGAGCTCAAAAAACGCAATAGGAGTGCTTGGATTCATTTCATCTCATCCCTTGGCACACCACCTCTCTCACACTTCATCCACCACCCACCACCATCACAACACCATCATCCACCACCATCATCCATTGTCCATCGTAGAGTGTGTGAGTCGTCTCGGGATCCAAGATTGATCGTAAGAGTTCTTGACAATCAAGGCCATGTTTGCCTAAGTCTCTTACATCACTTGGTGAAGACAAAGTGTCTAGTATAATACTTTTTATTTCTAATCTTTTGCACTTTTTATTTGGTTTTGTATTAATGACTTTAATAACTAGTTACTTATGTTGAAGGTGATCTTTCCTTATCGTTTGTCCGTGGTGTCTTGGCATTATTTTACTGTCTATATAAAATAAAGGATTTTCACCATTCATATCTCCACGGTCTATATGGAGGTATGTTGGCTACCTGGTAGGGGGTTAAGGGAACGGTTTGGTAAAGGTCTTGCCATTGTTTAGCGTTTAGAGGTCCTGCAATGGACTTGGGTCAAATTTAGTAGGACCTCCTTCAATACTTCACGGTATTGGATGGCGGGGGTCCAAACTCTTTGATCCCCTCATAAGTTAACTACTATTAATACTATAACCCGGCTATTTAGGACTGTATCCCTGCTGACTCAGACTACTTAGCCGAGGGTAACGTCACCGCCAAAAGCGGGGCCTACCACAATACTGCATTAATAACTTAATTCATTATCTTCCAATAATCCACCCTTTTAGGATTGTATCCCTGCTGACTCAAACTACTGGGGTGAGGGTAACGTCACCTTCAAAAGAGGGGCCTACTACAATAACTAAGATAATCTCTTAATTATGTGCAAAAGTGCGGAAATAATCAAAGGTTATACTAGATACGAGTCGGAACCAAGTGATTCATCTTGTCTATCTTTTTTTTTCTTTTTTTTTATTTTCAGCATTTTAGTTAATTTTTAGTTTTCTTAGTTTAAAACATTTTTCTAAACTTTTATTTTGGTTAGACGTTGAGGATAAACCGGTACTAAAAGCTCTTGTGTCCTTGGACGACCTAGGTATCTTACCAACACTATACTACACTCAACGATGGGTGCACTTGCCCATATGTGTGTTTAGTGTCAGTGAAATATCGTGTTTTATAAATTTAAAACTTGGCTAAAATAAGTGTTGAAAAGGGCTTAAAATATACACCTAAAATATACGACACTTACCGCACATCACTATACTACGTTACATCACAAACACTAAACACTCACGATGACATTGAGTGAGGACCTATTCTACCCTCCTCGGTGGCCGTGATGTGTCGAACCGCAGACAATTAACGCTAACAAAGACTCTCGGGTGAGTACTATAGCTCCAGTCGTCGTGACGATGATGACAATACGAGTTAGTGGCACCCCGCCGGTCATTGTGGCACAACACATAATAATGTTCACGATGACGTCAAGAAAGGACCTATACTACCCTCCTTGATGGCCGTGAAACGTCGCTAAAAGTCGCACACTCGAAACGAAAACCGAATGATATATCGAAACTTTGGAATACGAATACGTATATACGACCCTTTGGTGATTAATTATAATAAATAATAATATAAATATATGGAAACTGCCAAACTATCGCAACGCACCAAAAACGAGGAACGAGAGGCCTCCGTATGGATGGGCCAGCCGAACGGCTGGGCCAACCGATCGGACGGGCCAACCGATCGGGCGAGACATGTCCAACCAATCGGACAGACATGCCAACCGATCGGATAGACCTGTCAGCCGATCGGACGAGCATGTCAGCCGATCGGACGGACCGGCCGATCGAACGGGCCAACCGATCCAGCACACCTTTTCCCATCCTTTGCCTGTAAATACCCCTCAGTCACATCAAGAACACTTGATGTGACTACTCTCGAGCGACCAGACGTTCCAACCCACTTTTCTCTCGATTTCTCGCGATTCTTGTAAGTTCTCAACTCAAATCTTGTACTTCCTTGATCTATAACCTATTCTACACCTTTCTACCTGTGAAATCTCCACTTTTAACCATGGAATCTCTGGATTTTGGGCATTCTAGGGTGACATCACCATAAAGTTCTTATGAACTTCATGGGTGATGTCATCCCAAGCAAGAACGACTCAGATCTGAGTGATTTCCATACGTTTTTACATAAATCAAGTCTAAATCTATGTTTTCTAATCAAGAAGTTGTGTGATTCCTAAGGATTCGAGGTGTCTTGAAGATGATGTCACCCTAAGTTCATATGAACTTCAAAAAGTGACCTCATCCTCACCATAAACAACTCGGATCTAAGTAATTTCACCTGTTTTATAACAAATCTCACCAAACCTAAGTTACCTAGCCATAGTGTGTGTGATTTCGGGTTAAACTTGAGAAAAGCCATCAAGAACGGCCAGATCTGATGGAACGGGGTGGTTCCCGGCCGTTAGAACGGGTCAGACTTGATGGAATTTCGGTTGTTTAGCATGAAGGAACACCGTCCCAAGCAAAACCGCTGAAAAACCTTCAAAGTTAGTCGAATATCAACTGAATAGGCTGCCAGCCGATCGGACAGCAGCCCAGCCGATCGGACAGGCTGCCATCCGATCAGACAGCAGGCCGTCCGATCGAACCACTGCCATCCTACAGGGCCAGCCCATCCGACCCATATTTTCATCCGATCGGATGAGCCCATCCGAACGGTTGAGCACCATCCGACCGGATAACTGACTTTTCGATGCTATTCTCGCTTAACCGTGCATCGTTTACTATATCCTTCAATGATTAATGCAGACGTACTCACAACCTACTCAATCAAGTTGTATTCTTGCTAGATACGCACTGTGAGTATACTTGAACCCTTTTTAATCGTATTTTGGGGTGTAACATACGTTTCTAGCAAATCGAACTTATCAAACGAATTATTCAATCAATCGAATTACCACTTGCGAATAACTGTTATGCATAGATATACGGGATGCTAGTTGCATATGTGCTAGGGCTTATACTCGCGACGTCCCACCATGACTAGTATAGTACTATTGCGCCCGACGGGGTCTAGTTTGCCATCGCATATTCGAGCATCGAGGACTTAGTTGGTAGTATCAGCTTTGTGAGTATATATGTCGTGTGTTACGTGTATGCATATGGAAATTCGCTACACTTTTTATCTATTACGCTATACATATCAAACCTGTATACTCGCCAATACTTTTGTATTAACAAATATTTTAACGTATGTTGCAGGTTAGATCGCAGACTATATCAAATCAAGCTAGGAAGTCTAGAAACTCAACTAAAATCTAGGTTGTCGGATTTGTATTGTTCGAGATGACAAGAAATCTGTGATAACTTATGTGATTGTATTATTTGTTAGTATGGGATAACGAATGTATTAAATATTATCGCAATATAGTTGTTATGGATTCTCTTGAGCAATCCGATTCGCCTAGTGCCGCGCCCCGATGATTCCGCCATCGGTTGGGGTGTGACAGTTAGCCTGAACCCTATTCTTAAATCTGCTTGACCATCCCGCATATTCATCTATGTTCATCAACTTGGGAGGATTTTGCATTGTTCCCAATTCGTTCTCCATGTTGACGTTTTGCACAAGACTACCCGAGGTTTGTCATGCTGCCATACCACTGCCGGCGAAGAAGTTGTAAAAATCTTGATTTTCCATTTTTAGAACTTTACCGAATAGATTTTAAGTTTTTCAAACACACACTTTTCACAAACTCAGACAATTTAACAATAACTCGAACACAATGGACTTTTTAGAAAACAGCAACACTCAAGCGAAACCTTTTTCAAGTAGAAAAAACAGTTTCAAGCGAGACAGGTAAACTCAAGCGAAAACCCAGAGGTTTTCAAGCGAAACACTAAGTGATCCCAAGCGAAAGGTGCAATTCAAGCGAAAAGGCTTCCTTCGCTTGAGATAATCACACTTTTTCAAGCGAAAGTCAAATATATCAAGCGAAAGGGCGTGTCTCGCTTCAAATTGCCATGTGTTTCAAGCGATATGATAAAAGTTCAAGCGAGAGACTCGATTTTCAAGCGATAGGGTACAGTTCGGTCAAGCGAAACCCAGTTTTAAGCCATTTTTTACCACTTTTAAGTTGAATTTTAAGCTGATACTCTCAAGGATTTGTTAAAACTTAGTTACGCACACAATGTTCAAAAATCAGTCCATTTTGTCCGTGTAAAGGTCCAGAAATCAGAATTTGTGTAGAAAAAAACTTTGATTCAGGTATTTTTACTCATGACTGGCTCTGATACCAATTGTAGGATCGTATTGACGATCAAGTGAGTCAATCTAAGTGAAAACACCACTGTTTATAAGGCGGAATCAAATAAACAGCTTGAATCAAAGAGAAATGAGTAGAAAAGCACTGAAAGACACTTTAAACACTGGTTCTCATATAAATCTGACACGAAAATTCGGCAGCAGTTCAGTACACCAATCTTCAGAACTGTTGCAAATGAGAGACCAACTCACCTATATATAGGCTAGCAGGTTCGCTTGAACAAGTCTCAACCGAAACCTTAACACGACCTTTCGCTTGAACTTGACACAACATGTGTTCAAGCGTAACCCTAATACACATAACATTAAATTTACAATTCAGCCCCCTGATCTATACACTAATGACATATTAGACCCTAGACTAAGACGTAGGCTTTAGACATCGTGCACTAACAGTTTGGGCTTATGTGTGTGTTTGGTAGTAATCAGGTGATATCTCGAAGTGTAAAACGAATTTTAACGTCGTTCCAACGCAGAAATCTAAGTCCCAAACCCCTCTATTTATACTGAAGATTTGACCCCCTCGCGTGACGCGAGGGGTCTTGTATGGGCGTCGCGTGAAGCGAGGGTGCACTATCTACCATAGAGTGGCCACGTGTGTTTGTAGCTTAGCTGAGTCGACGGATCGAAGAAATTCGATTCTTACAACGAGTTATAAGGATAATCGTCAAGTAGGGAATACCCCCCTGAGTTTTAGGGGCCCTGATCCGGATTCTGATTGTTCTGAAAATTTTAGGGTTTATACAGAATCACTTGGGGTTTTAATTAGGGTTTCTTATTTGTACAAAATATAATATATATAATAAGAAAATAATAGTTTTGATGAGAGTTGTTATGGTTTGGGACAAAAGGGGAATAAAACGATGAGAAAAGAAAATAGACCCACGTTGTAACTTTAGGGTTTAACTAGAAAACCTCCTGGAAGAATTTTGGGTATAACTTCTGAGCTAAAATGAGAAAACTAGTTTAAATGAGAAAACCAAAAAACTAACCAAAAAAGCCTAAAAAAACCTAAAAACATACAAATTTTTTTTTTACAATTTTTAATAAAAAAATCGCTAGTTTTTATGCCTAGAATAGAATTTTCAAAAAAAAATTTTTTTTTGTTGTACTGCACATGTGCACTAATACATAAAGCTTAAACCACTTAACCCACCCCCACCGACACCCCCCAAAAACCTAAACCCCCCACCCCCACCCCCCAAAAACCTAAATTCACCCTCCCACCAAAAGCCTAACCCCCCCCACCCCCCAAAAACCTAAACCCCCACCCTCCCAAAAACCTAAAACTAAACCCTAACCATAAACCCGAAAAAAACCTAAACCACCCCACCCCCACCCCCCAAAAACCTAAACCCCCCCTCCCCCTTACACCCAAAAACCTAATCCTAAACCTCCAAAAAAACTAACCCTAAAAGCTAAACTAGACTCAAAAAGCTAATTTTAAGCATGTAATGCAATTGTAAACCCGAAAAAAAAAACTAAACCCCCCCACCCCCCAAAAACCTAAACCCCCCTCCCCCCCACACCCAAAAACCTAATCCTAATCATGAACCTCCAAAAAAACTAACCGTAAAAGCTAAACTAGACTCAAAAAGCTAATTTTAAGCATGTAATGCACTTGTAGTACATGTTATACTGCACATGTGCACTACTATAATAATAGTATTGAAAACAAGACGACACCATAAATCTTTTTTTATGTCGTAAAAAATATGCTCGAATATACTTGAATGAAAGATACAAAAATTTGTGATCTTATGGTGCCATTTTTGTTTTAAAATGATAACGTATGGAGAAATGAGAAATGTTTGAAAAGTTATATATTTTTTTTTCCAATTTTACCCCTCCTTCATTAAAAGTCCCCTCCTCCTTCATTAAAAGTCTCCCCCCTCCTTTTTAGTGCTTTTTTGGTTAGTTTTTTGGTTTTCTCATTTATATCTAGTTTTCTCATGATCCTCTCCCTATATATATATATATATATATATATATATATATATATATATATATATAGGGGAAGGTTCAAATGAAAACCACTAGTTATTGTGAAAACTCGAAAACTAATTAAAAACCACTAAAAAGAAGGGGGGAGACTTTTAATGAAGGAGGGGTAAAATTGGAAAAAAAAATATGTAACTTTTCAAACATTTCCCATTTCTCCATACGTTATCATTTTAAAACAAAAATGGCACCATAAGATCACAAATTTTTGTATCTTTCATTCAAGTATATTCGAGCATATTTTTTATGACATAAAAAAAGATTTATGGTGTCGTCTTGTTTTCAATACTATTATTATAGTAGTGCACATGTGCAATATAACATGTACTACAATAGCATTACATGCTTAAAATTAGGTTTTTGAGTCTAGTTTAGCTTTTAGGGTTAGTTTTTTTGGAGGTTTATGATTAGCATTAGGTTTTTGGGTGTGGGGGGGGGGGGGTTTAGGTTTTTGGGGGGTGAGGGGTTTAGGTTTTTTTCGGGTTTATGTTTAGGGTTTAGTTTTAGGTTTTCGGGAGGGTGGAGGGTAGGGGGGGGTTTAGGTTTTTGGGGGGTGGGGGGTTAGGCTTTTGGTGGGAGGGTGAATTTAGGTTTTTGGGGGGTGGGGGTGGGGGGTTTAGGTTTTTGGGGGGTGTCGGTGGGGGGGGGGGGGTGGGTTAAGTGGTTTAGTCTTTCCGTATTAGTATACTACACATGTGCAGTACAACCCAAAAAAAAAAAAAATTTTTTTGAAATTTTTTTTTCATATATAAAAACCAGCGAAATTTATAAAAAAAATTGAAAAAAAAATTTTTTTTTTGTGTTTTTTAGGATTTTTTTTAGTTAGTTTTCGAGTTTTCACAATAAAAGTGGTTTTCATTTGAACCATCCCCTATATATATATATATATATATATATAATGCACTTGTGTTAAGTATAGTACCCCTAATTCAACCTTGTCCCGATGTCCCGAGACCGAATCCCAACAACTTAGTCGGGCAGAGCCCTGACATGCGTTATGAGGTTCAGATCAATCGGAAAGGGTAGCGGTGATCGGGCGTTAAAACACTTAAAACGGGGCAAAGCTTTATTGTTATTATTATAGTGTAAATAATAAAACAATAAGAATATATATATATATATGATTTCGAGAGAGTGGGTGTAAGAAAATAGAAAGAAGGCTGAACCATTCAATTTGTTGTAGAATGTCTATTTATATAGTATTCAAAATTTGGAGATAACTACTGAAGTCGGTTGTCTTTTAATTGCTTTGGCCACGTATCAACATAACTTCATTGGTGTGTTTTCCTTTTAAATTTACACGTAGTCATGCAAATTTTAAATGGTTAATTAGTTTATTTATTTATTATTTTATTTCATATTTTACGTATACTTACAATTCATTTGAATTGTAATTGTTATTATTTATTATAATTAATTTATATTATAATTAATTCAATTGCTTCAGTTATTTGGCACGTATAACTTCTAAAATATGGCGTTCTAGAAAATAATAAATATGTTATTAGAACGAGAATATATTTTCGTCTACATTTTGAAACAAGTTTCATTAAAAATAGTGTAGGTTCAAATATTATGTATTTTTATAGTTTAATTATTAAAACGGTTCTTGGGCCCCGTCTAGTTACTTTATATTTCTAATGGTCAGCTTACCCGTAATCTACTTGTCTAATAATATAAGTTTTTATATACTTTTATTTTATTAGAAAGGTCACCCATATACAGGCCAATTAATTAATATAATATTTCAACCAACTATATAAAATAGTGTTTAAAATTATTTAGGTTGAATATTTATATTAAAAATAAACTAGTTACTAGTGTTTAATAAATTTAACCAAACCTATAATTCTTATATAAAAATAGGAATGTTACATATGCCTCGAGGCAATTGAACATACATGAGAAGAAATATCCCACGCACGATCTTGAATTGGCTGCGGTGGTGTTTGCGTTAAAAATATGGAGGCACTATTTATATGGGGTAAAGTGCACCATATTCACCGATCACAAAAGCTTAAAATACTTCTTCGATCAGAAGGAGTTAAATATGCGTCAGAGACGAAGGTTGAAAACGGTGAAAGATTTCGATTGCGAAATACACTACCACCCCGGAAAGGCGAATGTGGTGGCGGATGCTTTGAGCAGAAAAGCGGACTATGTACCAATACGAGTAAGGTCGATGCAGCTTGTGGTGACCTCGGGTATACTTGAACGTATCCGAGAGGCGCAAGTAGAAGCAGTGAAAGAGGAGAACTGGAAGAAGGAAAGAATAATTGGCCAGTTAAAAGACTTGTCAGATGGAAAGAACGGGTTTAAGACTCCATCCGGAAGAATATGGGTTCCAAACAGTTGTGGGGTGAAGGCGCTACTACTTGATGAAGCCCATAAATCCCGATATTCCATTCATCCAGGTGCGACCAAGATGTACAACGATCTGAAACAAAATTATTGGTGGCCCGGGAAGAAGAGAGATGTGGTGAAATATGTGGAGAAGTGCTTGACTTGTTTACAAGTCAAGGAGGAACACCAGAAACCTTATGGGAAATTGCAACCTTTGGAGATCCCGGTTTGGAAGTGGGAACATATCACTATGGACCTACTGACCAAACTACCTAAAACGATTCGGGGATTCGATGCTATATGGGTGATTGTGGATAGATTGACGAAGAGTGCTCATTTTATTCCTATACGCGAGACATATACTTCGGAAAAGATGTCTGAAGTATACACAAATGAAATAGTGGCACGTCATGGAGTACCGGTATCCATTGTGTCGGACAGGGATACCCGGTTTACTTCGAACTTCTGGCGAGGTTTTCAAGAACAAATGGGAACGAAACTTTTCATTAGCACCGCCTACCATCCCCAGACGGATGGGCAGAGTGAAAGAACAATACAGACGCTAGAAGATATGTTACGAGCTTGTATCATCGACTCCCGTGGAAGTTGGGATGCTTATCTACCTTTGGCCGAATTTTCATATAACAATAGTTATCATTCGAGTATCGGCATGGCACCTTACGAGATGCTATATGGTAGGAAATGCAGAACCCCGGTGTGTGGGGGTGAAGTGGGACCACGTGAATTGGCACATACAGACATAATTCAAGCCATTAATTAGAAAATTGAAGTGGTGCGAGCCCATTTGAAAGCAGCCCAAGATAGACAGAAGTCTTATGCCGACAAAAGACGAAGACCGATTGAATTTCAGATAGGCGATATGGTTATGCTAAAAGTTTCCCCATGGAAGGGCATTATCAGATTCAGAAAAAGGGGGAAACTAAGCCCGAGGTTTATTGGGCCATTTAAAATCATCGAACGGGTTGGCAAGTGGCTTATTGCCTCGAACTACCGGAAGAGTTGAGTGGAATACATGGCACGTTTCACGTGTCGCAACTGCGGAAATGTTTAGCAGAAGAAACAACTTATGTCCATTACAACGATATTGAAGTGGATAATAGCCTGAATTATGCGGTAAGGCCATTAGAGATTTTGGATAGAAAGGTCAAGTACTTGCGAAACAAACAAATCGATCAAGTCAAGATCAGGTGGGAGCATAGGAAGGGTTCGGACACTACGTGGGAGTCCGAAGAGGAGATGCGATGTCTCTACCCTACGTTATTTGGTACGTACTTTGGTTTCGGGGACGAAACCCTTTTAAGGGGGGGGTGGACTTGTAACATCCCGAAAATACGAATTCTTAAATTTGCAATTAAGTTGCAAATAAATTAGTAAAATAATCTAATTAGTAATGACACTAACCTAGTTAGTTTATCACTTATGAGTAGTTAAAGACATAGAAATAAAATAAAAGAAACTAGAGGGACCAAAAGTGTTAAACTTGAAAATAGTTTTAATAAAAACATTTTCATTAAAACACAAACTCAAAAAAAATTAGTAGGGGGGATCGACCCTAAGCAAAGGGGGCGACCAAGCATGTCAAAACCCTAACAACTCACTAATCTCACAAATTGAAGGCTCAAATCAAGTTAAAATTGAAAATCGAGCATAGATTACTGATCCTCATCGCAAGGGGGTTGTAAGGTATGTAAAATTTGATGTTAATTCTCTGTTTGAAATTCTCATGAGTTTGGGAAATTCGAAAAGTGATGTTGCATGTTTGCTATTTGAATAGAATAGGGATGATATAGTGTCTAGAAGTAAAAACTTAGACAATAACATGTGAAATCATGGCTAATTCCTGAAAATCTCTTGAACACATTGAAGGTGATTCATGGGTTTTGTGGGAAACTAGTAAACACTAGGGTTTTGAATGATTATTCTAGTGTAATATGGGTCATAGAAAATGATTTCTGAAATAATGATGTTTAATGTTATATGAAAGCTTAATCGATGTAAATGTTAGCTAAATAGCAAGCCATGAACTTGAATATAAATGATATAAAAATCTGCCCTTAAAGTGTTTGTGAAAATGTCAAAGAGAAGGTAAAATGTTGAGATATAAACAAAAAACGCATAAATTGGGCTAAATGATAAATTATGCGTTACATGTGAAACAAAGGGTTCTAAATACAATGTGATTGAACTCTATAGGAAAGGAAGCCGGAGCTACGAGTGGACAAGCCGGTGTTGATGCACGATTAAAGGGTGTGCTTTGAAGGTATGTAACTTGACCCGTTACGTTAAGTGAATCGTTGTTAAATTATGTATAGTCGTATAGTAGAATAGAAGTTGTGATGATTTTAGTGACCATAACCGTTACTTAAATCAATAAGATTAGAATTGGTAAGAAACCGTTTGGTAGCCATCAAAGTGGAGGATTTCCACAAGATAAGCCAACGGGTTGAATAATGGTGTAAATTGTAGTACAAGTGCTCTTAATAGTTAGCAATGGTGATATCAATCACAAGAGCATTAAGCCATGGTATTGGTAAGGAAATGCAGGTGATGATATGCCCCGGATGGTGGGTATAAGGCGCCATAGGCTTGCTAGCGAACCGGTAATAAAATGGGTGAGGTTAGAATGAATCGAATGATAGTATAGTGACTTTTAGACGTATGACATGTAAATCCAATTTTTGGGTATGATAGTTGTAATGAGCATGTCCGTAATAAATTTACAGGCATATAAGAAAGGAATCACCTAAAACGACATGTGGATTCGGGTGTAATCAACAAAATAGTTAAGATAGTAAAGTTGCAGTTCTATACTGCCTTACGGCAGACCAAAGTGAAATCAAGTCTACCGTAACTTACGGTGGCTACCGTAAGTAACGGTAGAGCCCTGACCTAAATGTTAAATTGTGCATATTCTTGTTAATCGAATCCGTTTTAGAGCGTAGTTTCGATTATGTCGATTAAATAAAAACCCTAGTACTAATATTTGCCAAAATTTCCAGTTTCTAGGTATTGCAAGAATACGGAAGGCGGTCAAGCAAGTTTTTGAAGAACCAAACACAACTTTTGAAGCTTCCGCGGTTTCATAACTTTGTCAAACAATGTTTCTATTTCCTTGAATGTAAACAATTTGCTAATTAGGTTGTGAATGTTTTAACTAGTCGTTTGTTGACTAGTTATGATTACTTGAAACTTTATTTTGGTAACTATGTTTTAATGAAGACACCGTTATATAAATCGTATGAAATTTTATTAAATTCAAGTAATAATATGATGGGTGTTACATAAAACCCGTTTACTCTCAAGTACTTATTTTGACCCGTTAAGGGTATTTAAGCACTACCAAGCTTAAAATTTGTTTTCGATTGCTTCTAGCATTACACTAGCACATTTCTTATCATATAATCTACCACCACTACTGAATTTATGGTGGGTTTACTATGATAACCTATATAAACCGAGTTTTACCCCTCAACCCATTATTTTACGGCAAGGACTCAAAAAGAGCTATTTGACTAACATATTACATCTTTGAACTTCTATACTTATCCTAAGCATTTATCTAATCAAGAAACTTGTTTCCAAACAACCTTTAAGGGTTGTTTGCCTAGTTTAACTTATAAGGGCGTTTTGGTCCATATTGGCCATTCATTAGCGATGAGGGACTTTTGTAAACATGCTTGACCCATAATGTAACACCCCGTGTTTTCGGAAGTCAAAGTCAAAGTCAAGGTCAAAGTCAACGACCGATTTCGCGCAACTTGACTAATAATAGATTTCTTTTATTTTAGCTATTATGTGGAGTAAGTGTCTATAATTACAACAATTGACGTATTACAATCGCCATCTAATCGACTTACGACTGTGAACTGTAGGAAGTAACGATGCGATAAAGTTAACGAAACGAAAATCAAACTATGCTAATCGAATCGACATCAAATCTCAACTCGAAATACGCATTTGGAATATTGTTATACGTGTGTGTGTGCCATACGTGTTACCTGTGCATGTTTAATTTTGTGTGTTGTGGAAATCAATCGAAACACGAGATGCAATCGAACTCAATCGACATCGAATTCGAATCACAATCGAACTATGATAATTAGTGGAGAAAGGATAGCGCAAGATATGAGTGGTTGGGATTAAAAGTAATTTGACTAGGAAACCCTATCATATCGAACCGCTCGCAACCGAAGTCGAAATATCAAAAAATCGTCGCACCGAACACTCGAAACGTGCAGCTGATCGATCAGGCTACCAGCCGATCGAACAGCCAGCCGAACGGACTGCTGTCCGATCGGACAGGCTGTCCGATCGAGCTGCCTGGCCGATCGGCCAGCACTTTCCCCTTTTGGCATCCTATAAATACCCCTGTCATTGTCATCCTTTCCACTTTTGGAAACCTTTATCCGACCAGCACGCTTAACTCAACCTTTTCTCAGATTCCTCTCGATTCTGGTAAGATTTCGTCCTAAATCTTGTACTTTATTGATCTACACGCACTCCTACACCTTTCTATCTTTCAAATCTTAACTTTTAACCGTGAAATCGTCAAGATTCAAGTGTTCTAGGATGATGTCATCATGGGTTCTTGAACAACTTCATGTTTTGGCCTCAACCCACCAAGAATAACTTGGATCTAGCCGATTTCCACATAAACAAACAAAGATCTTTCATAGATCTAAACATATACCCAGTGAAAAGGATTGAAAGATGGGTTTTCCAACTTTCTTTCAACTCTTTTTCACTCAATGCCTTCAAACCGATAGAAACGGAGCCTGTGCCGGCTTACAAATCACTCCGATGGTTGCATGGCTCAAGATCCGGATTCTATCCACAAGGTTAACCGATTACGGGTTAAACGATAAACTCTGTTCCGAATAGTTCACCACCCGGGTTTGGGTGATTCCTGTCCAACTAGGGGAACCAAGTAAGGACGAGGGATCTATGGTTCGACTCGTTGTCAAAATACCTCAATAAAACGACAAACAAACTGAACAACCAAGTGTTAGACGAATAGGCTGATCAGGTCAGGGTGCTGACCGATCGGACTGCTATCCGAACGGACAGCCAGCTGATCGGACAGTCAGCCGATCGACCGGCCAGCCGATCGGTTAACACATGGTCCCACACTTAATCAATTTATTTTAAAGACTAGTATTGAACGAACTGTTGTTCGATCGGACTACTGTTCGATCGGATTACTCTTCGGATCATGAGATGCTATACTTCAACACTTAATCGATTTTTCAACATGTTCGATGCACTAGGAGTGCCACCCGATCGAACAGCCGCCCGATCAGGTGACACCTTGCTAAGAATTTGTCATAGTTGTTCATGCATGTTGTCCGATCGAACAACATTAGTGTTCGATCGATCAGTTATCTGATCCACTGCACCATACCTTGCATTTCATTTAAAGTGGTTGACTATTGTTGACTTGCCAACCGATCGGTCAGCAAATCATTAAGTTTTTGACTTGTTGACCTGTCCGATCGAACACCTGTCCGATCCAAAGAAAATCACTACAATTCATTAAAATACCTAACCGATCGGGTTGCCGGCCGATCGAACAGCCGTCCGATCGACCGACCTGAAGGGTAAAGGTACTTCAATGTTTTCTAATGCTACAACGAAAAACTTCAAAAGTCAAACCATCATACACAAACACATCCTTCTCAAAGGAAGAAACAATCCACTCGAACAGCCCTCCGATCAGCCTACCGACCGACCGGACAGCGGTCCGAGCGGACTGTCAACTGAACGGTCAGCCGTCCGATTGAACTACCGTCCGATCGACCAGCTGTCCGACTCTCCAGCGCTTGTTTTCCGTTTTACGCGTCGCTTATTATTATGCTATCAAACTATTAAGGCTAACCCTACTCGCTAAGCGCTCCCTTCAATCCATCAACCGCTGTGAGTATACTCGATCCCTTTTTGCTTTATGCACTTTTGGGTGTTACATACGTTACAACTATTCAAATCACATCAAACACACTACTCAATACTATTTGAACGCTAACCGTTAATGCATGTTATACGTGGCTTATGAATGCTTGTTTGTTATGTTTACACATGGAATGCTGTCTACCTGCCTTAGCAACGATAGTACTATAGTTTGGACTCAGCACCCGTTCACACGGGGGTTGTTAAGGAAAATTACTTGCATGGATTACGGTGGTAATCATGTATTGCGAACTGCCCCGAGCAGTCAACTCGTTGTCATTGGTATCGATGGATCTATGTCGATAACTAACGTGCTTCATTTCACTATGTGTACGTGCTGGTTATGCGTAAACGAATTTGAACTCTATATGCTATTATCAAACTTGTATGCTCACCTTTACATTATATGTATTGACTTTATTTTAACGTATGTGACAGGTGCTTAGGATGCACACATGATAGGAAGTTGAAGCTAGAATAAAGCTTTAGAGCCCAACAAATAGTTGTCTGTAGTAAATGAATCAAGGGTCTCTAGAAGCAGATAAACAATTGCTCTATTTTGAAATCTGAGTTGTCGGAATAGAATATTTGCCTGGATTTTGTCTGTAATAATTTGTTTACTGTTTGAGACATGGTATGGGATATGTTATTTTAAATTGAATAGTAATGATAATTGTTATGGAAACTTCTAGACAATCTGTTTCGCTCAGTGCCATGCCCCGAAGTTTCCGCCATCGGTTGGGGTGTGACACATAAGCCCTCTTTTTAATTATGACTTTGTTTGAAAAGTTATTAGGCCCTTCAAATGTGATGACCATCGTTTGTAACATTCGGTTTACCTATTAAAGTAACCAAATATCTATTTTAGACTCCGTTTAACTCTCATTAAACCTTACGTTTAAATGAGAGTTATTCTATTATGCGTACCTGCATCGGATCATTATATTGGCCCAATTCAATACCTTGTCTCAATAGCCGCTAAGTAATAGCGATGTAAATATCCACTTGATAATTATTTCTGTAATCATACAACTTGGCAAACTATTAGTCGATATTGTCAAAGGGTAATAATTTCGCCCCTTTGACCCGTTTGGTCTAAATGACCGATTGTATTGGCGGGATGAAGCTTATTGCCATCTCGTCTACACGACTCGCTCCGGTTTACACCGCGCGGTCATTTCAATTATAATCTCCACTTAACGCTTTTTAACCTATTAAGGCTTACGAAAATAAGTATCTTTCAAAACCAACAATTATTGTCACAAGTGACCAAATTACAATTTTACCCTTATTGGTTATCATGATTTACCTTATATGGTAACCTTTTAAAGTACATGTTTCATTCATCATAACATGATCGAATTACCGATTTAACTCATTTTTAACCATCAATACGGTTTCTTATCCTATTTAGTTATCTTGTTCCGTACGACTACACGCCGGAACACCATAACTCAATTATGCATTTGTCTTATTCGAAATCAATACGACAAAAGAACATTCTAAAATATATGACTAGTGTAAGCTATACTTACCTTGCATCCGAATTAGACTTTTCCTCCATATTTGATTCGTTTGACCCGCTTCCTTTCCAAGCCTCCACCTAGCTTGTCAAGCGTAAAACTACCATCATAATTCATAAGACGATTAGATTAGTCATCATTACTTACGACTATGCCATCTTACGGATTTTATGTCGAAACTACTACTCGACTTCATCATAGGTTAGTTTAACTTTTCAAAAGTTAACTACCTTTAATTATGTGATATGTGCATATAAGCTAAATCGACTTCATAATTAAAATTTGTATTACCCCACATCACACGTAATTAGTCGAACTAGGAAATTACGCGTTTGATTCATAATTTCAACATATGAACATTCACTTAGGCATTTTAACAAACACCTTGTGGGCATAATTTATAAAAACAACAATCAAGTTTCATAACTAGTTATTTAGCCAAGCTTAACATCAATTAAGCATGTTCATATCAATTTTCACATTAACAAAATCTGAATTCACTTCCTAGAGCTCAAATTACACTAGAACAACAATCAAAATTCTAGTGTTTAACATATTCCTACAAACCCCACTTATCACCTTCAATGGTGATTGTGAATTCACAAGAATCAAGCAAAATTTCAACAAGTATTTGACTAGGGTTTATCCCTAATCACTATCTCATTCCTATTTCATCCAAGCAACTATCATGCATCATAAATTTCGAGTTTCAAGTATTGATTCAGAATTTCAATTGGAATCATTCAACGAAATTTCACATACCTTATAATCATTTCACTGAGGTGATCACTAATCCATGCTTGGATTTCAATTTGGGTGTGATTTGCCCTTCCAATTGCTTGAATTTTAGCTTGTTAGGGTTGGAAGATGAGAGCTCCTGGCTCCTCTAGAATTTTCGACCAGAACACACACTCAAGGTGTGTGTTTTGGTGTTTCATGTTTCATTTTAGATAAACTTGTTTCAAGTTTATCACATTTGGCCCCTATACTTTACCCAAGTTGCATATAGTGTGTTTTAACAAATCTTCTTATTACTATAAGACTTATGACTAACTAGGTTATTTATTCCTAGTTGCTTTATCTTGTTCATAACCCGTTTTATTTTAAGCCCCGTTAACTCGGGCCTTTTATATACTTTGTTTTCTCAAAGTATTTCTCATCCTTTTAATAAATATTAGATTTATTTATTAAATCCTGATATTCACCGGGTTTGCTTTACCACCTACGGTATTTTACCCGTTCATTATTATTAACATGGTTTAATTACCAATCCCGATTTCGGGGTGTTACATGGTAATTTGTCAGGATATAGTACGAAAGATAAACTACATTGTCCTATTTGTGAAGATGACACAAGTTCGATATGGTTAAGTAATTGTAGAAAAACCGTGTACATGGGACATCGAAGATTCCTTCCGGACAATCACAATTACTGGAACAGAACACGGGGTTTGATGGAAAAATTGAGCATGGAAAAGTAGGGGAAGAATTTGATGCATTTTCATGAGTAAGAAATTTAAATATCGTGTTGGGGAAAAAACTAAGGGGAAAAAAACAAAGGGGAACAAAACTCATCCTGAACCATCCAACATTTGGAAAAAATATATATTTGTTTGTATATATAAAATTTGTCGAATATTTTAACATTTATATTTTGGTTGTATATAGATTGATGCAGAGAAAGAAACGAAACTTAATGGAACTTAATGGCCAAGGAAAAGAAGATCCTATAACCAAAGTTTTTGGACGTGAGCACGGGGGCCACTTTTTAATATGTATGAAATAAATAAAAATTATCATTCCTTTTATAAGATCTGCCATTATAATAAAATCTAAAAAGACAAAACCTAGCCCATGTGTCATATTAAGTCAGGGCCATGATGGTAGATCGTCAATTAGATTCAAATCATGGTTAACATCTCAATTAAGGAATTGCTCTGCGTTAAATATTAAATAAGAATCTTAAAGGGTATAACATAGCCTGCATGTCATTATAAGACCTGGCCATAATGGTAAAACCTGTTTAAAAAGAGATTCAAATCCTTGTTAACATCTGAAAACATGTTAACATTCCTGGCTAACGTGATTCGTAAATTCACACATGTCATCCTTACATTGGATTATTCAAAATCCTTCCTTATTATTTAAACATCCATTTGTGATGTAATGCCTACGGGCCATAATCATTGTCATATAAGACAAAAGACAGTCGTAGCCTACAACTCCCTGTCAAGAAAGGTAATGAACTATGATTCAAGCCTTAGTACCTCGATCATATAAGATCTTGACTTATAATTTAAAAGTGTCCATGTGACTTGGCCTTTTTGCCATTATTATTTTTAATTATAACTAAGGATTATTAATGAAAAATCCTGAATGAAATACTTAATAAATTAGCTAATTTGGTTCTTTAATACCATGGTTAATAAATTAATAAGATGACAAAACTATTATAAACTTCTAAGAAGTCATTGTCATCATTTTATGTAGCAATCAGACTACATGGCAGAGTCTGAAGAAATCAACAGTCACCCAAGGGAAAATCATGATACCACCAGGATCAACGTAACTGGTGCGGAACTTCAAGCATTGATTGATAATGTTGTTACCAAGGCCATAGATAGGCAATTAAATGAGTCAAATGGTACTCGAAACAAGGCCTCATCTGTACCCCATTCTAAACCTAAGACTCACTCTGAGGCTCATAGTAAACCACCTTCAAAGAAGAATGATGACCAGACATGGTGAATCTCTACAACTTTCTTTCTTCTAGAACCATCAGTCCATCAATATTCCAAATATTATCCCTTCTACTGAGATTCATGTTGCTAGCAACCTTTTTAATATGTATGAATTCAGATACATCCTTCCATATCCTAAATTTCTCTACTCAACCAATCCTAAATCTAATGAAATCAACTTTTGAAGTCCATTAACACATGTATTTAAGCTACACACCTAACGTTTATACTTATAGCTTCACATAAATCCGTAAAATTCAAACACTATCCTTCCATAACCTAAATTCCTCTACTCAATCAATTTTAAATCTAATAAAAGTGATTTTCAAAGTCCATTAGCACATTCGTTTAACCTATACATCTAAAAATTACACTTATACCATCACATATATCCAGAAATTCGCAAATAATTCAAACCGAAATAAAAGAAATGCAATACAAAACATCAGAAATTATGTGTAGAGTTTGCTTTTCCGACAATCCAAGTGCTAAAACTAAACCAACGCCTGAAAACCTTTACCGATTATAACAGCGCACTTGATGACACTGTAGACACCGCCTTCGAAGATGTCTAGTACGCCTCTCGGTGGACTACCAAGCGGTTCCGGAAGCCTAATTGGCTTCATCTGCGTATCTACTACCCTACAAATTGATTGTTTATTTGATTTCACAAACTGGACATGAAGAACGTTGAATCTAAAGTGTAGAAGAATGGTGGCGTCGATTTTTTTGACAGATGGAAGATGAAGATTAGGGTTTAAATGAAAGAAAACAAAATAGGGTGGAATCGGTGTTATTGATATTGGGCGGCTTCAGAAGAAGGGTGAGGAGGGTTGAGGAGAAGAGTATACGCGCACAAGAAGAGAATAAGACACATGTAAAAAAGTCCTACGTGGCCCGTAGAGGATACATCTAGGCAGGAGAAAACTATAAGGGTGGGCTGAAATCCAGCCAAGTGTATTATCATTTTTATTTATAACTATAGAGATGACAAAAACTCATAACTGATAGAATAACATGCGTATAACACTTCTTTTTCAAGAAAAAGGTACGCTATTTCAGAAGAGATTTCAATATTTCTAAAGAAACTTTTATTATGGATGTAGAATAATTAATTATTGGATTTGAAAACAATATAACTTTAAATGTTATTTCCTGTTACCATTTTAGCGTAAAATCGTGGCATACGTGTTTGGCATGCATGCTGGTTAAATGGTGAATGCAAAACAACCAATTAATGGTGGCTATCATAAAGCCATTTAAGCCAAATTTATAAATGTATATAAATATTGCAACAACTACCCATGTTTTAGTCTTTACTGCTTACACAATAATATGTATAAGAAAATAAAGTCAAAAGCAAATTTAATTTTATGTTCAATTTGTGGGGTTTATATATATATATATATATATATATATATATATATATATATGAGTGGGATTTAGGGAAAACGACTAAAAGTGTGAAAACAGTGAGAACAATTTTGGTGTTGACATTTGACGTTGGTGCTAACTTACACTAAGGGTAATATTGTCAAAAAGTCCATGCACATGCCACTCACATGCAAAAAACCATCCACATGCAAGTCACATGCATATTCCATCATCCTTTTTAAACTCTCGTAACTTTTTTATACGTGATTATTTTTTCTAAAAAATTACACCATAAAATCGAGTGTTTTATTATCTTTCCAATGAGTATACTATTGCTATACTTTTGAAATAAAAAAATGACATAAATTGGGTGTTCAAATAAAAACGACATAAAACACCTAGTTCAGAAAAACGCCATGAAAATACCTAGTTGAAAACACCATAAAACACATAGTTCAAAAAAAACCCATGAAAACCCAGTTGAAAACGTCATAAAAACACTCAGTTCTGAAAACGTCATAAAAACACTCAGTTCTGAAAACGTCATAAAAACACTAGTTGAAAACACTATAAAAACACCCACTTCAGAAAAACGCCATAAAAACCCAGTTGAAAACGCCATAAAGAAACAAAGTTCAGAATGCCATAAAAAACCTAGTTCATTTTTTCGAAAAAATATATCAATAGTATACTCGCTGGAAAGATAAAAAACGCTGAGTTTTGTGGTGTAATTTTTTTAGAAAAATAATCACGTATAAAAAAGTTATTGGCGTTTAAATATGATGGGGGAAAATGACATGTGATTAGCATGTGCACCCTTGTTTGGATCTTCCAATTTTACCCCTCCTTGTAGTTCTAAGGTTCCCATTATTTACAAAAATGCCACTGCATCATCTTAGCGACAAATCACAAAGATCTTATTGCTGAAAATCGTGCTCACCATTTTCACACTTTTAGGCGTTTTCTCCTGATCCTGTTTCTATACATATATATTGAATAACATGCTTGCTCCTAATCTATTACACAATTTAAATGGCATATGAAGTGGTATACGAGACTGAATGATTGTTTTGTGTAATGTTCTGTGTCTTTGTTTTTTGTTTGTTTTGTTTTTCTTGTACTTCTTTTTCTGTTCCGTGCTGGGTGCTTTAATATAACCTTGCATTCTTGCTGGCCCAAAAAACCCATTATTTTAAAATATTCACCATTGCTTAGTTTTGAAGCTAGGACCTTCTTTTTATAAGGCATATCCATCTACCAAGTGGGCGTGCGTTAATATATCTTCGCTCTTATTGGAAAAAAAACAATTATCCGAAAATATTTACCTTTGCTCAGTTTTTGAACTTGGGACCAAGTGAGCTAGCCCCATGTTGACATTTATATATAATGGTATTTTTACAGAATAATAAGATACTAGTGTGATGATAAAAATCGTTTTGTTGTGTTAAACGAGTCATGTTTGACAAAACATGTTTACTACCGCTACTAAATTCAAACATGACACATTTAAGTACACGTGTCATTTCTTAAACACTAAGACATGCATTTTTTAATAAGAGGGTTATACAACACGACATGCTAAACACGATTAAATGTAACCAACTAAGCAACATGAATGACACAACACAACAAGTTTAAAATGATTAAATATAAACGTCCAGTAGAACGAATGAGATGACACATTTAACAAAATTATTGACACAACACCATAAACACACAGAATAAATAATAAATCACAAGTAATGTAGTAAGTATAGACCCATGTAACAATTTTCGAAGAAGAAACAAAAGTATAGGTTAGTGTTGGACCTATAAAAGAACAGATGATATCAAAAGCCAAAATTTACTATTCTGATCAAGAAATAAACAAGTATTGATTTACAACTCTCGCCAAAGATAGTGAATCTTGAACACCAACAGAACATTTGTTTAAAGATTACAAAGTTCTGTTACATTCGGACCATATGTTCCAATGGTACCAGGTATACAAAATCCAAATGTTCAAGACCCAAAGAAACCAGAAAACTGCTCTGAGTAGGATTTTCAAAAGATTGAGATAGATTCAAAAGCATTCAATATTGTTATGGGTGAAATTCTACACTCCAGGATCCTGAGTTAGTTTAGGATCCTAACTTAGTTTAGGATCTTGAGTTAGTCTAGTATCCTAAATACTAACGAATATTATTCATTTCCCTTTAGCTTGTTTTTATAGGAAAAAATCTATAGGCTAATGATTTAATCTATGCTAATTTCTGGAGACACGTTAAAGAATATGCGTAATGGGTCTTGTAACTGTCAAAAATTGAAGATGGCATATTCTGCATGAATTTCGGGATCCTAGTCAATGCTGTTGATGTTGTAACTGGTATATGACCTGAAACCCGGACTTGTAGTTAGTTTGCACGTGGAAAACAAGCTGAAACAGTCCTTAATGTTTAGAAGAGCATATTCTCAGGATCCCAGGAACAGTGGAAAGTTAGTTAGGATTTGTTTTGGCCGTTGTACTATAAATAGGGCAGATTGGTCGCCTTAGGATGACACTTGATGTAACATCCGCCAAAATGGATATCTAGAAATCCGATCCGTTTTGAAATCTGGATCCTAACCACTGAAACCTCGGAAATTTTTGCGATATAAATAACCGTTATAGAAAATATTTTTTAATTTAATCAATTTATCGATTTAGCTATTTATTTATTTACTTGTTTTAATTAATGTTTCAATTAAAATTATTAATTTCATTAAATAACCCAGTTAGTTTTGTTGGGTTTTAAAGAAAGTTTTTAAAGGTAAATAAGTTAGTAACTAAGTTAAATCTGTAGTAAGGTAGAGGGACCATTTGGGATCTAGTTGAAACTTGGGATCCTTTTAACAAAAACAAGAAAGAAAAAAAAAATGTGTAGACCACAAGGATCGAACCCGAGATCACCCGGTTAAAACAAGACCACACACAACACTGCACCACACAAGGTGTTTGGTGCAAAGTTTATAATCAAATGATTCTTATAACTGTTGCAGAAAATATTCTTTAATTTAATCAATTTATCGATTTAGTTATTTATTTATTTACTTGTTTTAATTAATATTTCAATTAAAATTATTAATTTCATAAAAAACCCAGTTAGTTTAGTTGGGTTTTAAAGAAAGTTTTTAAATGTAAACAAGTTAGTAACTAAGGTGCTGTTTGTTTTTTCTGCAGGAAAAGGTCTGCAGTCTGCGGACCACATCTGCAGGCATCTGCAGGAGAAGAGGTGGACCAAAGGTCTGCAGTCTGCAAGGAGAAAAGTGTTTGTTTTACATATAACCCTTCTCTTCTCTTCTCTTCTCTTCTCATGTAACACCCCGAAAACGGGTTTGGTAATCAAACTCCATTAATACTAAAAGACGGGTAAAGTACCGTTAGTAGTAAAAATAACCAGGTGAATATTTGGATTTAAATAAGAAATCCTAATAATAAATACAAGCGAATCAAAGTTTTAAGGAATTGAGTTTATAAGAGCCCGAGTTAACGGGACTTAAAATAAAACGGGTTATAACTCCCGGGGCCCACTAAGTAACTAGGGATAAATTGTAACATCCCGAAAATGCGAATTCTTAAATTTGCAATATGGTTGCGAATAAAATAGTGAAATAAACTGACTAAGAGTGGCACTAACCAAGTTAGTTGGTCACTTATAAGTATTTAGGAGTTAAAACAAATAAAGTATCAAAAGTGAGGGACTAAAAGTGTCTAAATGAGAACTATTTTTAATAAAATAGCTAAATTAAAACACAAACATATTTTGTCTGTGTTGTGGAGATCGACCAGGAGTCAGGGGCGACCCCAAGCTCCATCCAAGCCCTAGTTCATCACAAATTGAGGGTCTAAATCGGATCAAAAACAAAAATCGAGCATAGATTATTGATCCTCATCACAAGAGGATTACAAGGTATGTAAAATTTGATAAAAACTCTCAACTTGAAATTCTCATGAAATTGGGAAATCTGAAAATTGATGTTGCATGTTTGCTATTTGGGTAGAATAGGGTTGATATAGTGTCTAGGAGTAAAACCTAGACAATAACATGCGAAATCTTGGCAAATTCCTGAAAATCTCATGAACACATGGAAGGTGATTCATGGGTTTGTGGGAAACTAGTAAACACTAGGGTTTAGAATGATTATTCTAGTGTAATACGGGTCATAGAAAGGGATTTCTGATATGATGATGTTAAAATATGTGTATATAGTCTAATTGAAGTTAATTAGGGTGATAAACTCAAGTCATGAGCTTGGTTTTGATCATGTAGAAATCTGACCCGCTAGGTGTTTGATGAAACGCCTAAATGAGGGTTAAAATGTTAAAAGTTAAGTAAAAACGCAGATTTGATCATTTTAGAGAATTATGCGTTAAAGCTTGTGAAAGAGTTCTAAACTTATCGTGAATTGAACTCTTTAGGCAAAGAGTCCGGAACGTCAAGCGGACAAGCCGGAGGTGATACTCGCTTGAAACGTGTGCTTTAAAGGTACGTAACTACGGTTTCGTTAAAATATGCTCGATTACGTATTTTCGCTAGTAGACTTTAAATTATCATAATAGATGAAATTGGTATTTATTTAAAGTGACGAAGATCACTAAGTAGATAAACGGGTCAAAAGGTGAAATTATCACCCTTTGACAATATCGACTAATGGTTCGTTGAGTTATATGATTATAGGAATGAATATCATATGGATGTTTACAACGCTATCACTTAACAGCCACTAAAGCAAGGTATTGAAACGGGTCAATATATTGATCCGAGCCAGGTATGTATAATAACACAACTCATCACGTAGAATTTGGAGTTCTATAAGAGTTAGACAAGGTTAAGGTATAGATATTCGGTTATCTTTAGGTAAACCGAATAATTTGAATTATGTTTATGGTGTTTTAGAAGCACATGAGTTTACAAACAAGAATTATAGTTAAAAGGTTGGATTTTTAGTCAAACAAGTATTTAAAGGTCCTTGTAGTAAAAGAAGGATGAAAATTGACCAAATTGCCCTTGTAAGCGAATTTGAACGAACGACCCATAAAGGTGGTTCGGAAATAAGTTTTATGATTAAATATATGCTTAGAATGAGTATAGGTAGTGAAGGATGTAAATCCTTGGGTCGAAAGACTTTATATGAGTCTTTGCCGTAAAATGATAATCCGAGGGGTAGAAACTCGGAACATATAGATATCCATATTAAATCCAACACATATATAGATGTGGTGGAAGATAACTTGATAAGAAATGTAGGAATAAGATGCTAGAAAGGAATGAAAGCGAGTAGAAAGTTTTAAAGTGCTAAAATACCCTTAACGGGTCAAAATAAGCATACGAGCGAAAACGGGTTTGAATGGTGTAATAAACCTATGATTAGAACCTAATATAGTAGGTAACATTAATTTGAAGAAGTGTATGAGATATAGGAATCAAATAAATACGCTTGTTTGATAAAATGCATAAACGGGTTAAAATTCGGTAAAAAGGTACTGAGTCGAAGGCTTAGAAGTCTCAAAATTTCTTATGTTGGATGTAGGATTTTAACTCCATAAGATGGAGGATTAAATTACGGACGCGTAGGAAAAATAATCGGGTAAAACGGATCAATAACGAAGAAGTTATGGCCGTTTCCGTGAAATCAGATCGTGCTGGGTATGTACAGCATCAGCTAAGGCAACAGGCTGTGAAAAACAGGGCTAGGCGTGACACCTAGGCCCTTGGCATCACGTCTAGCCCCCTAACTCCGAAAATTTTTAAAATTTGTCATTTTTAACCCCTGTACTTGTTTGAACTTAATATTTGACTATCAAAACTAACTTTTAAGTTGGTTTTGATCATAGGTGAATGCCAAGATGTAACACCCGTTCTTATAAATTAAGGTTTAACGTATCATTTACGAAAAACAATCATGTAATTAAGATTACATATGCATTGGAAATTACGGGTTTATTAAAACTTTTTACAATTTAAAATGATACATCATAATGTGATTTTAATTCGCCGTTATAGAATAACGACGAAACAACATTGCGGAAGCTTTGTTTAACGTGTGTTCGGTTCTTGCTCGATGCTTGATCTTGATCCGGGAACCTCGACATTCACCTGTGATCAAAACCAACTTAAAAGTCAGTTTTGATAATTAAATAACTAATACAACAAGGAAATTAGGAAAAATCCAACATTTATGTCTTGATTCAAAACAAAATGCTTGAACCTGGCCTCCACCGTAACTTACGGTGGCACCGTAAGTTACGATGGCCCCTGAATTACAAATCTTCCCACCATACTTCAGTAGGCACCCACCGTAACATAGTCAGCTCCACCGTAACTTACGGTGGCACCGTAAGTTATGGTGGTCCCTGCATGCAACCTTTCCATTTTGCCGTTTATTGACACGAAAACTTTCGTATCTTTCAATCCGCTTATCCGTTTAACCTACCGTTTCTTCCTACGTGATTGTAATTTGATTCTCCATCATATGGAGTTAAAATCCGACATCCGGCTTAATAAATTTTGAATCTTTTATAGCTTCGGCTTATTACCTTTCTACAAAAATTTGACCCGTTTACGCATTTTATCAAACAAACGTATTTGTTTGATTCCTACATCACAAACACTTCTTCAAATTAATGTTATCTACCATTTTTGGTTCTAATCATAGGTTTATTACACAATTTAAACCCGTTTTCACTCGTATGCTTATTTCGACCCGTTAAGGGTATTTTAAGCACTTTAAAACATGAAATCGCTTTCATTCATTTCTAGCATCTTATTCCTACATTCCTTATCAAGTAATCTTCCACTACAACTATATGTGTGTTGGGTTTAATGTGGATATCTATATGTTCCGAGTTTTACCCCTCGGATTACCATTTTACGGCAAAGACTCATATAAAGCCCTTCGACCCAAGAATTTACGTTTTAAACTATCTAACTTATCCTAAGCATTTATATAATCATAAAACTCATTTCCGAACCACCTTTTAGGGTCGTTCGTCTGAATTAGTTTACAAGGGCAATTTGGTCAATTTTCATCCTTCTTTAACTACAAGGGTCCTTTAAATACTTGATTGACCCAAAATCCGACTCTTTTAACTATAATCTTATTTATAAACCCATGTGCTTCTAAAACACCATGAACATAATTCAACTTATTCGGTTTACCTTAAAGATAACCGAATATCTACACTTTAACATTGTCTAACTCTTATAGAACTCCAAATTCTACATGATGAGTTGTGTTATTATACATACCTGGCTCGGATCAATATATTGACCCGTTTTAATACCTTGCCTTAATAGCTGCTAAGCAATAGCGATGTACTTATCCTTTTGCTATTTATTCCTATAACATGTAACTCGACAAACCATTAGACAATATTGTCAAAGGGTGATAATTTCACCTTTTGACCCGTTTATTTACCTAGTGATCTTCATCACTTCAAGTAAATGTCAATTTCATGTATTATGCTAATTTAAAGTCTACTAGCAAGAATACGGAATCAAGCATAACGTAACGGAATCGTAGTTACGTACCTTTAAAGCACACCTTTCAAGCGTGTATCACTTCCGGCTTGTCCGCTTGACGTTCCGGATTCCTTGCCTAAAGAGTTCAATTCACAATAAGTTTAGAACTCTTTCACAAGCTTTAACGCATAATTTACTACAATAACCAAATCTGCGTTTTTACCCAACTTTTAACATTTTAACCCTCACTTAGGCGTTCCATCAAACACCTAGCGGGTCAGATTTTTATATAAACAAAACCAAGTTCATGACTTGTAATTATCATCTAAACTAACTTTACTTAGTCAATCCTACATATATCTTAACATCAATATTTCTGAAATTTATTCTAAATTTCAGATTTATGTTAGAACAAGATCACAATTCTAAGGCTTATCAAGTTTTCTTCAAGTTTATTAATCACCTACAATGGTGGTTATAAACTCTATAATTATCATGAAATCTTTTAACAAGATTTCACCTAGGGTTCATCCCTAGACACCATATCTCTTCTAATTACATTCATGCATGACACAATCAAGCTAAATTTTGATCTTTCATAATTAACCTAGAACTTGAGATGAATCAAAACTTCAGGATTTTACATACCTTATGATCCCTTCAACTAGGTGATCATTTATTTATGCTTGAAAATCGATTTGGACATGATTTAGTCCTTCAATTTGTGGCTTTTGTGAATGTTAGGGTTTTGGAGGATGGGGGTCGCCCTTCCCTGCTTCTGATCGAACCAGACACCATATGGTGTGTTTGGTTTTTGTTTTAATTAATTCTAGTTTCACTTTTTACAAGATTAACCCCTCCTCTTTTGTATAACTTATAGTTTGGCTGTTTTTATCCTTATTATATGTTATTTCTAGACTATTAGCTAACTAGGTTAAAATTCCTAGTTAGTAAATTCTTGTTTATTTAAGAATCCTAATATTCACCGGGTTACCTTTTACCACTAAAGGTAAATTACCCGTCTTTTAGTATAAACGTGGTTTGATTACCAAACCCGTTTTCGGGGTGTTACACAAGAGTGCACGGATGAAGATCAAGCGACGAGCAAGAACCGAACACGATCACGAAATAAGCTTCCGCACTATGTATCGTTATTATGTTAAACAACGAACGTACACATGATATGTTGTATACTTTTTAAATTGTAAAAAGTTTTAATAAACCCGTAATTTCCAATGCATATGTAATCTTAATTATATGACTGTTTTTCGTAAATGATACGTTAAACCTTAATTTATAAGAACGGGTGTTACAAGTTGGTATCAGAGCCTTGGTTTAAGAGATTCAAGTATGGTGGGGAAAAACCATGCTTGGACTTAAACCTTATGCTCTTAACAAAGATTGGTGTTCGGTTCGAGGCTTGATCACAAATCCGGTAAGTACATGTATGTTAATAGTTTAGCATGCTAAAGTGTTGTAAACAACACATAGGGCTATCGTGTGATACACGTTACCCCAATTAAAATGATTGATTTAGATGACGAAAATACGCGCGTTGACGCGTATAGTAGAAAAAGCCTTGTATTATAATACAGGCGATTATTGAAGTTGACATTACTAACTTTTGTGGATGTTTTAATTGAAGGACACTCGCGTTTGAAGACGACGAGAGTTGAAAGAATTGTGGATATGATGATGGAACGGTCCGAGATATGACGAGAAGAGCATACTCATCAAGGACCTAAATCGCGTAACGATCGCAAATAAGTAATGGCAAGAAAGCCTCTTAGGGCAAGCATTTACCAAGTGCACGTTTAAATTATTGCATGAATAGAAGTATGCAACAAATACGTAGAAACTGATAGTTGCATAAGTAGATTGAAAACTTGGAAAAACCTGAATAAAATACCTATCCAGGATATTGTTTCCAAGAGAAATAAATAGAGGTGTTACTTACATGGGGTGTAATGTGAAAATTATAAAAAGGTCATGTATACCAGGTGTTGATCGCTTACTCTGGCCAAGTAAGTAGTGAACACGTGGTACCATGAACTTCTTATGATGGACACATTTATGTCCGATGTAGTAAGGGTGGGGTGAATGGGACTAACTTAAAAAGTACCCAAATGAATTAAATGAGCAAAAATAATTGATAATAATGTAAACGCACAACCGGGTGACGGAAGCGTATTACATTAAGATGATGAGCCCGAGTGAAGGGACAAAGATTAATGTAAAACAATTAAGGTATGCAATTGGGAGGGGTGTGCTTACACTCGAACCCGAAGAATGCAAATATGACTCTTAACGGGCCGATTTTGTAAAACACCAAATTTGAGAACAAAGTAGGAATATAAAAGCGAAACGAAGTCATAATGCATACCGTAAGGGTTGCAATAATAACGACTTCGGTAAAACACCCGGTTGGTGGGTAAGGATTTAAACGCATGCGTAGACTGGGAAACAGGAACGCGAAATAGAAAGTCAAAAGACTCGGAATATGAGTCATGACTAAAAGACGACAAGAATTTTCGCAAACATAAATTTTAGTAATTACGTTCAACCATTTCAAAGTTGGACGGATCAAATAAAGAATGAAGTTTGACATTCATAAGTGATGAAAATTCACCCAAAATGAGTCAAACGAGTCAATATAGGAAAACGCAAACCGGTGAAACCGGAAAGCTAAAAACAAAAAGATAGAAGGACCCGGGTAGTGGGTTGTAAAGGAGTATAAGTATGAACTGGGTAATGGCAAGTGTAAGACAAAACGACGTGTAAATGACGCTAGAAGTCGTAAAGTCGGAAAGGATAGTCTGGAAGTAAACAAATGAAACCTTAGACTACGGTCAAGGTCAACTAAAGCTCAAAAGCAAAATTAAATGATTCCAAACATAACAAAGGATGCTTTAAAGCTATATAGGTATAAATAGACAATGGAATAAAGACTAGAATAAAAGATGATCTACGGGATCATCATAACCTACGGGATATTAATTAGTGTAAAGGTCTACGGGGCCAAAATGACCCACGGGTCATGAACAGAAGCAAAGGGATCATAAGGGCCTCGTCTTAAAGAGGTGAAAGTCTAATAAAATAGCCTATAAGGCAAAGTGATAAAACCTACGGGTTAATTAGACAAAGCGAGGGAATAAATTGAGAATCCCCGCATGAAACAAGGACTGTAAAAGAATAAATTTTGGACTGTCAATATCCCGGTATGGATGATTGACAAAAGTTAAGGAAAAGATGCTATACTAAAACTTCAGTTTGATAAGAAATACCGTTTTTACAAATATAAATTCTAATAGGAATTTAAATAGTAAGCATAAAAGATACAAGTCTTGACACTGATAGGCGCAAGACGATATATTCGAAAAGAGATATTTTCGAAAAATGAAAGGTTGATATAAATTAAACATGATGTGACACGATCACGGTCAAGAAATGCAATGTGAAGTAGAATCACATTATAACCAAGCGAGTGGTAAAAAGTAACTGGACTAATAAGTCTAGTTAGTGAGACCGGTTAAGGTCATTTAAATAAATTTGGTCGCTTGTAAGCGGTGGATTCGGTATAACTGAATCGAATAAATGAAATTGAAAACAAAAGAAATGGTTGCTAAAAGTGAAAGATTTCACTAAAAGACCTTTAAACGGGTCAAAGTAACGGATTCATAAAGAGTCCGATAATATATAAAAGCGATGGATATCGCTAAGTTAACTAAACTAGTATAAATAACGAAATTACGTTAATTCAAGTTGCATTATGTCGTATGAGATACGTAGAGGAATAGTAACCAAAAAGGATATTATCATACTTTTCTTGTAATACTAACAATTGATTAAAGTATGAGTAATGCTTAAAAGATTACTCAGGTCAAATGTATTCAGTTTAGAACTCGATGAACTATGTAAGAAAGGTTTCGAGGACGAAACCTCTTTAAGGGGGGTAGACTTGTAACACCCCGAAAACGGGTTTGGTAATCAAACTCCATTAATACTAAAAGACGGGTAAAGTACCGTTAGTAGTAAAAATAACCAGGTGAATATTTGGATTTAAATAAGAAATCCTAATAATAAATACAAGCGAATCAAAGTTTTAAGGAATTGAGTTTATAAGAGCCCGAGTTAACGGGACTTAAAATAAAACGGGTTATAACTCCCGGGACCCACTAAGTAACTAGGGATAAATTGTAACATCCCGAAAATGCGAATTCTTAAATTTGCAATATGGTTGCGAATAAAATAGTGAAATAAACTGACTAAGAGTGGCACTAACCAAGTTAGTTGGTCACTTATAAGTATTTAGGAGTTAAAACAAATAAAGTATCAAAAGTGAGGGACTAAAAGTGTCTAAATGAGAACTATTTTTAATAAAATAGCTAAATTAAAACACAAACATATTTTGTCTGTGTTGTGGAGATCGACCAGGAGTCAGGGGCGACACCAAGCTCCATCCAAGCCCTAGTTCATCACAAATTGAGGGTCTAAATCTGATCAAAAACAAAAATCGAGCATAGATTATTGATCCTCATCACAAGAGGATTACAAGGTATGTAAAATTTGATAAAAACTCTCAACTTGAAATTCTCATGAAATTGGGAAATCTGAAAATTGATGTTGCATGTTTGCTATTTGGGTAGAATAGGGTTGATATAGTGTCTAGGAGTAAAACCTAGACAATAACATGTGAAATCTTGGCAAATTCCTGAAAATCTCATGAACACATGGAAGGTGATTCATGGGTTTGTGGGAAACTAGTAAACACTAGGGTTTAGAATGATTATTCTAGTGTAATACGGGTCATAGAAAGGGATTTCTGATATGATGATGTTAAAATATGTGTATATAGTCTAATTGAAGTTAATTAGGGAGATAAACTCAAGTCATGAGCTTGGTTTTGATCATGTAGAAATCTGACCCGCTAGGTGTTTGATGAAACGCCTAAATGAGGGTTAAAATGTTAAAAGTTAAGTAAAAACGCAGATTTGATCATTTTAGAGAATTATGCGTTAAAGCTTGTGAAAGAGTTCTAAACTTATCGTGAATTGAACTCTTTAGGCAAAGAGTCCGGAACGTCAAGCGGACAAGCCGGAGGTGATACTCGCTTGAAACGTGTGCTTTAAAGGTACGTAACTACGGTTTCGTTACGATATGCTCGATTACGTATTTTCGCTAGTAGACTTTAAATTATCATAATAGATGAAATTAATATTTAGTTAAAGTGGCGAAGATCACTAAGTAGATAAACGGGTCAAAAGGTGAAATTATCACCCTTTGACAATATCGACTAATGGTTCGTTGAGTTATATGATTATAGGAATGAATATCATATGGATGTTTACAACGCTATCACTTAACAGCCACTAAGGAAAGGTATTGAAACGGGTCAATATATTGATCCGAGCCAGGTATGTATAATAACACAACTTATCACGTAGAATTTGGAGTTCTATAAGAGTTAGACAAGGTTAAGGTATAGATATTCGGTTATCTTTAGGTAAACCGAATAAGTTGAATTATGTTTATGGTGTTTTAGAAGCACATGAGTTTACAAACAAGAATTATAGTTAAAAGGTTGGATTTTTAGTCAAACAAGTATTTAAAGGTCCTTGTAGTAAAAGAAGGATGAAAATTGACCAAATTGCCCTTGTAAGCTAATTTGAACGAACGACCCATAAAGGTGGTTCGGAAATAAGTTTTATGATTAAATATATGCTTAGAATGAGTATAGGTAGTGAAGGATGTAAATCCTTGGGTCGAATGACTTTATTTGAGTCTTTGCCGTAAAATGATAATCCGAGGGGTAGAAACTCGGAACATATAGATATCCATATTAAATCCAACACACATATAGATGTGGTGGAATATAACTTGATAAGAAATGTAGGAATAAGATGCTAGAAAGGAATGAAAGCGAGTAGAAAGTTTTAAAGTGCTAAAATACCCTTAACGGGTCAAAATAAGCATACGAGCGAAAACGGGTTTAAATGGTGTAATAAACCTATGATTAGAACCTAATATAGTAGGTAACATTAATTTGAAGAAGTGTATGAGATATAGGAATCAAATAAATACGTTTGTTTGATAAAATGCATAAACGGGTTAAAATTCGGTAAAAAGGTAACGAGTCGAAGGCTTAGAAGTCTCAAAATTTCTTATGTTGGATGTAGGATTTTAACTCCATAAGATGGAGGATTAAATTACGGACGCGTAGGAAAAAGAATCGGGTAAAACAGATCAATAACGAAGAAGTTATGGCCGTTTCCGTGAAATCAGATCGTGCTGGGTATGTACAGCATCAGCTAAGGCAACAGGCTGTGAAAAACAGGGCCTAGGTGTCAACAGGCTGTGAAAAACAGGGCTAGGCGTGACACCTAGGCCCTTGGCGTCACGTCTAGCCCCCTAACTCCGAAAATTTTTAAATTTTGTCATTTTTAACCCCTGTACTTGTTTGAACTTAATATTTGACTATCAAAACTAACTTTTAAGTTGGTTTTGATCATAGGTGAATGCCAAGAGTGCACGGATGAAGATCAAGCGACGAGCAAGAACCGAACACGATCACGAAATAAGCTTCCGCACTATGTATCGTTATTATGTTAAACGACGAACGTACACATGATATGTTGTATACTTTTTAAATTGTAAAAAGTTTTAATAAACCCGTAATTTCCAATGCATATGTAATCTTAATTACATGACTATTTTTCGTAAATGATACGTTAAACCTTAATTTATAAGAACGGGTGTTACATCTCACACACAAACACACACATAAACACACACAACACCTCATCTATCTCTCTGCCTTTCATCTACCACCACCACCACAACCACCGCCACCACCTCATCTACCACCACCACCACAACCGTCGCAACCACCACCACCACCGAACACCCACCCCCGTCGCAACCACCACCACCACCACAACCACCCACCCCCGTCGCAGCCACCACCACCACCGAACACCCACTGCCACCACCGTCACCGGAAGGATCGAGGGAGAGAGATCGAGGGAGGAGAGAGAGATCAAGGGAGGAGATGAACGGGAAGGAAGGTTTCGATTTGGGGGTTTTATTTGCCTTCATCTACCACCGCCGCCACCACCGTCACCACTACACCACAACCACCACCGTCACCTTCTCACGGTTTGTTCTCCGGTGACGCTTATTCCGGTCCTGAGTTTCAGAATCAACGGTTTTCGAAATCGAATCTTCAGGTTAGGGTTTATGTGTTTATTATGTTTAATGATTTGGGGATTTTTTTTCGTTTGTTAAGAGATTTGGGGATTTTTTTTGGTTCAGATAAGGGTGTGGTGTCGGAGTGGAGGTGGTGGCAGAGTGGAGGTGGCGGCAGGTGAGGGTGGGAGGTGGTGGCGGAGTGGAGGTGGTGGCAGAGGATGTGGTGGGGTCTGCTGGAGTGGAGGGAGAAGAGGTTGTGCATACCTTAGAAGACATGGGTTCATGTCTGTTTGAAGCAGAGGTCTCGCAGACCTTTTTTAATGAAAGGTCTGCGAGAAAACAAACAAGCTGCAGACTCTTATGTCTGCGCGTGGTCTGCGTGGCGCAGACATAAGAGGTTCTGAAGTGCTTCTAGCAAAAAACAAACACCACCTAAGTTAAATCTGTATTGTAGTAAGGTAGAGGGACCATTTAGGATCTAGTTGAAACTTGAGATCCTTTTAATAAAAACAAAGAAATAAAAAAATGTGTAGAACACAAGGATCGAACCCGGGATCACCCGGTTAAAATAAGATCACACGCACTACTACACCACACAAGGTGCTTGATGCAAAGTTTATAATCAAATGATTCTTATAACCGTTGCAGAAAATATTCTTTAATTTAATCAATTTATCGATTTAGCTATTTATTTATTTACTTGTTTTAATTAATATTTCAATTAAAATTGTTAATTTCATAAAATAACCCAGTTAGTTTTGTTGGGTTTTAAAGAAAGTTTTTAAATGTAAATAAGTTAGTAACTAAGTTAAATCTGTAGTAAGGTAGAGGGACCATTTGGGATCTAGTTTAAACTTGGGATCCTTTTATAAAATAAAGAAAGAAAAAAATGTGTAGACCACAAGGATCAAACCCGGGATCACCCGGTTAAAACAAGACCACACGCACCACACAAGGTGTTTGGTGCAAAGTTTATAATCAAATGATTCTTATACACACAAGGTGTTTGCTGTAATTGTTTCCTTTTCTGCTTAATTGAGACCAAATTGCTCGATGATTGATCATAATAGTGGTTTCCAATTACGAGATTGATGTCGGGTTAAAATGTGTAGTAATTTATAATAATTCGTGTTAGTTTTAGTGCGTTAAACATGTTTAATGTTATGTGTTTATATATTTATTTTGTTTATGGTATTTCGTTGTTCAAACAGGTGATTTAAGGGTTTAACGAGAGAGATAAGTCTAAACACGGGTTTTACAGGTCGATGCGGGACACGAAACGAAAGAAATTCACCTGAGATATTTAGGCGACACGCGGACGTTGTTAGGATGTCTGCTGCGACACGCTAGACTAATCAACATCAAGTCGGTCCAGTTTAAAACGTGCACGTCAAGTTGTGACCTCCCGCGACACGCGGGGTTGTTTGGGTGAAGCTCCGCGATGCGCGGAGGTAGCTAAAAGCGAGAAACATTATTTAGGTCGGCCAAAAACGTTATTTAAGGATCGATTCTCATTCAGTCGCAGATCCAGCCGCCAATATACGAACCTAGGGCGAAACTGGAGCATTCCTTCTTCATCATTCAACATCTTTCAAGCCGTTTTCCATGTTCCAGTCATTCTCAATCAAATTTGAAGCTTCAATGATAGCAATGAGCGGCTAAAACACTTGTAGCTCCCACCCGGATGAACAATTGTGTAGTTTTTCACTAAACTTTGTTTATGGATTTATTAAACTGGTAAATCTTGACTACTTATGTTGGATTTGTGCAATGTTACTTTATATTTGGATTATTTGTTGTTTTATCAAGCGTATTGGCAACTTTCTTGCGTTGTTAGCGGGTTGGTATATTGGTATAACTAAACGGATTGTTAGATTGCATGGTGAATGTTAAAAACTATCTCTAATAATTAAACAAATTCATTAATCCCAAGGCCATGTCTATGTGGTGTTTTGAATCTATAAACAAGTTTTTGTGTTAAACGAACAATCAGGATTCCGGGTGGGGGTTGCTTTTTCTCATATTTGATCACAACATTTCTAATTAGTTTTATTGTTTTTAAAATCAATTAATCAAACCCTCAAGTTAGATAATTCTAGTTCTAGTTAAAATCTTCTCACTGGCCACAAATTCCCCGTGGATACGATACCCTACTTATGCTATCTACGTAGTTTATTTAGGCTTTTGATTGACCCTTACGACAGTCATCAGAGATTACGAACCTAGACGCCATCTCCAATCAAATACCGAACACCCACCAATCATTTATGTTTACCCATTTCGGAAACTTTAAAAGATTTCTAAATTGTTTTATAACATAATAGCATCACATTATTTTGTTTGGACACAATCACTCAAAAAATACCTTCTTCGGACCACCCGCAATCCTCACCGGAGACCTCAGGAACGTTGCCGGAGTACGACCACCTCATCGTAACTCACCCTGGAACTCATATCATCGCCAGAGAATCACTAGTATTGTTCGGGTAATCGTTTTCGTTCTTTCGAAATTCCTTATCTTTACTCGTGCGTTATCTTCAAGGAATTTTTATATGCAACCACTGTGAGTGAATCTTACAACTCCTCTTTCTTATTTATTATACGTTTTTGGGGTGTATCATGTGTCACATATTTTTATTTTACAAATTCAAATACGTGCAATTACCATTATGTGAAGTATATGTGTTATGTGTTGTTTGTTTGTTTGACACTTGGTGCATATCATTCATTTTAGACATTACATCATCATAGGCTCGTCGGTTCCCCGTTACCTATGAGTGGAACTTGGCGTTGCCAACACAGGAGGTCAGCTCCGTTTGATTGAGCTTAGATCTTGCAGCACACCATAATACCGTGCAACATGCATACATTCATTTGGATCATTTCAGTTGATTGGTTTATTGTTTGAGGTTGTTTTATGAGATTTGACATATGACATACAACATATTTATTTACATTGGTTAACGCACGTTTTCTCAATACACAAACTAGATATACTATTTTTCTAATAGTATTAAGGTTCTCTCACCAACCTTTGTTGACCCAAAAACTACTTTTATACGTGATACAGGAGAAACATGCTTGAAGAGAAGATTGGACATAGGATGTGTCTTAGTTAACAAGAAACGGATTAATGTAGTTTACTAGTTATGAACAATGTTTCATATGTTTAATTGTTTTATATGGATTATTTGTTTTGTGAAATATTCAATATAGGTTAATGACTATTTAAAACAAGTAATAGCATGTCATAAGCTTTGGATCAACCAAATCATGCCGATCACCTATTCCGTTGTGGTTCGGGGTGTGACAGATTGGTATCAGAGCCATTGACTTTAAGGATATATGATAGGTTATTAGACCCTTAGAACCCTATAAACTGTTACTTAAAGTATTAATAAAAATACAATGTAACTCTTATGATTTAATTTAAACTTTTGTAAACCCTGTAAATAGGGATGGCAATTAAACCCGAATCCGATGGGTAAACCCGAAACCCGACACATTTGGGACGGGTTTGGGGTCGGTTAATCGGGTTTGGGATTAGTTTTTATTTTTTTCGCGGATTTGGGACGGGTTTGGGATTTAGTGATATACCCGTTTACCCGACCCAATTACCCGATAAAGTGTACCCGTTTACCCGATTGTATACCCGATATAATTTCTTTTATATTATTAATATGTATATATATGATACATCCATTTTTTACGCATATAGGTATTCTATTCCGTATACATTGTAGTTATTTGATATATATTTCTATAATAACAATACAAAATGTAACTGGTTAGTAGATACCCGATAGATACCTAATGAGTTTTGAGATGGGTATACCTAACGGGTAATCATTTTAAATTAACGGGTTTACCCGAAACCCGCGGGTATACCCGATACCCGATGAGTATTTACCCACTAGAAACCCGACGGGTTTTGGGACGGGTTTGGGACAAGCTTATCTAATCGGGTTTGGGTTTAGGATTACCTAAACCCGTCCCAAACCCGACCCATTGCCATCCCTACCTGTAAACTGTTATTTTAATATGAGTTAACGTATTCTAGTCTTTTTTTATTTCCATTTTTGTGTGGGTTTTTTTTGTTTCAACCTAGTTATTTTTTATGATAATGCTTAACGTTTCGGTGTAAATTTTGTGATTTAATACGTTGCAACGTGTGTGTGGTTTAACGTTTTTACACTTATTTTTTGGTTTAACGGACCTGTTGCAACGCACGGGTCATAAGTCGATTTAATTATCTTTTTCTATATTTTAGGCCTCAATCTAAATTATTGTGAGTTAATATATGCCACAACGTACGTGTGTGATTCAACGTTTTTGCGTATGCTTTTGTTCGTTTAATGGTTCTAACGCAAAACACGGGTCCTAAATACTTGTTATATATATAGGGCAATTATAGGAAGAAAACTCGTATTAGTTAAGCAAACTAAGAAACCCAAATGAATAGACCTCCTTTTGCCACGTGTTACATCTTTTTACAGACTTGTTACGTGTAACAACCAGAGGTTGCCACGTGTTACGTAACAACTTTTACTTTTTTAGAAAAAGTTGAAAGTCTGCAAAAGCTGTTACACATAACACGTGACAACCTTTGGTTGTTACACGTAACACGTCTGAAAAAAAAAAGGTATAACACGTAAAGTTCTATTCATTTGAGTTTTTAGTTTGGATTTTCTTTCTATATCTCCCCTATATATATGTAGTGTATTTCATAACTCTATCCATTAATACAAATAAAAACAATAATAGAGTGGTTGTTGGTGAATATAAAATAATTTATAGAAAAATATATAGTTGAAAACTAGAGTCATGCCAAAATAGATTGTCCACTACATTAAAAATAGGTGCGTCACTTAATAAAGTTAAACTTTCTCGTCGTTTTAGTGCTTTTGGTAATTGGTGAAACTAAAAACAACCCAACACATAATAGCTATTCTTCGTATGATTAGAAGTAAATATTGATGAAACACTGGTTAACACTACGGTTAATCAGCGGGGTTATTTCTTCTGTGGGTTCAATCTCTCTTTCTACTCGCGAGATGGCTTGATTCCTGCAAAACAGCAACACCGTTAGTCTCGTTAAGAGAGGAATATGGGGGTTTCCCTCTTAACCAGGCTCCGGCGTGAGAATAAGTACTGTTCCGAGGAAGGAATAAGAGTGTGTGTTAAGTGTGAGAATAGTGAGAGCAAGATGATCAACCTGGATGGTGAAGAGTCCTATTTATAGCCGGAGGGTGAAGAAGGGAAGGAGCAGCAGTGCCAGCTGTAGACGCGCGCCAGCTGTCTGACCAAGGGGAATATCCCCTTGGTCTCCTCTGCTGCGGTCAGTGTAGTGGTACACGTGGCGCGCCTGTATTTGGCTAATTTGGAAACATCGTACTGATGTTGTCGGGCTGCTCCCTGACCTGTTGCGGGTCCACTTGGCGCTTGATCCCTGGTGACACGTGTCGTCCTTTATGTCGGCTGGAGCATCTTTGGTGTCACCTGAATATTTTCCAGAAGCTTCTAGAAGCTTCTGGATGATACGGCTGATGCCAACGCCATGTAGGATGGGGAAAGTGGTATGGTCCTTGCCATGTTGGCAAGGGTTTGGGACCATACCTCTTCAAATATATTGTAACGTTTTAGTTGAATCTCGTATTGTTGTATACATAAGAGATGTTGAGTTCATTAGAAATGTGTAACCTTTAAATATATAACATATTTTGGATATATTAGCTTTACATGAGAGGATAACTCACCAATTGAACTTGCTTGAGTGGAGTAATTCCATGATTTGTCTCTTAGGAAGTTTTGTTTGAGCAACCAAAACACACTCGTGAGCTATTAGTTGGTTTGACGGAAAGGATTTTTGATTCTTTTCAATTTTGTTTTTTGATGGGATGGAGGGAAACACGTGTGTGTCGATTTGACATGCGTGTCCCCCTCGTTGGGCTAAGGGACCACAGGTTTGTGGCGGGACAGACGATAACCAAGGCAGAGGCGGGCAAAGTAGCTAAGCACGAAAAAGCTTGTATCGAGAATCAGCACGTATTCGTCCCGTTCGCTTTCGATACCTTTGGCGCTCTCGCCCCTGACGCGGTGCTGTTCCTCAAGCGGGTTCAGCAGGTGGTAAGGGGCAAAATTTTGTGTTTAGCAGGGTAGAGTTTGCTATTCAGAAGGGGATAGCGGTGCAACTTGTTGTTCGTCTACCTGTTATTAGTTTGTAATTAAAAATAAGTGGAATTTATTTTTGCCATTTTGTTAACAAATATATTATTTCCCTTTATAATAATTTCAAAAAATGTGAATTTAATTTTATAAGAACTTATTTGAATTAATGTTTATCGAGTGTGAAAGATAAAAAGCTTTTTGGACATTTGGAATAAGATGAATGAATGTTGGGCAAAGTCTCCAACTCACACGGTCACACCAAGTGTGAAAGGTATCTTTATCAAAATTGGCAAAATGTGGTTGCCACAAGCACTTGTATGTGAAACTACTAAAAAGGTCTTGCCTAACCTACCACCATTCACATTACTTGATATATAAATATACTTGTACTCTTTTATTGGCATCTTACTTGAATAGATTGTAGACACGACTTAAAATGATATTTCTAAGTGTTTTTATAGAAAAACGAAAGGTGTAAATTAGAGCTCAAGTCTTATTGCCAACAAATGGTGTAAATTTTGGTTTACGGTTAAAAGTAAATATTGTAAATAGAAGTCCATCAGTTAGGATGGTGTAAATTTTGGTTTGCGGTTAAAAATAAATATTACGCATAGAAGTCTATCAATTAGGATGGTGTAAATTTTGGCCTGCAGTTAAAAATAAATATTACGCATAGAAGTCTATAATTTAGGATGATAAGAATAAGAAAGCGTAATCTATCTATCTATACATATAATAAAAGAAACCACTTTGAGGACACTTGTCATCATATTAGGCCATGTCTTATGGATAATTATAATTTTAGTTTAATCTATTATAATTAATTATAGATAATCCTCCTACTCAAAAATATTTAGTTTAATTATTACTTTTATATTTATCTATTTACTTCAAACTCAAACTTAGTTATCTAAATTGATATTAAAGTAAATTACGATTTTGGCCCATGTGGTTATATCACTTTTACCCTTTTAGCCTAAAAAGGAATTTTTTAACATCTGAGCCCTCAACGTCTTTTTTTCTAACCCTTTTGGACCCCAACGTCTTTTTTTCTAACCCTTTTGGTAGGGGCCAAAAGGGTTTGTAAAAAAGACGTTGTAAGCTCAGATGTTAAAATATTCGTTTTTTGGCTAAAAGGATAAAAGTGATATCACCGCATGAGCCAAAATCGTAATTTACTCTTGATATTAACTATATATTTGAACATTTTGTTTAGTTTGGTATCAAATAGATTTTACTTTTTTATTATTTGGTATATAAAATTACATTTATTCAACCCATGTAATAAATGAGGTTTCTTAAAGATGTATTATTTTATTATTTGGTAAACAATATTACATTTATTCAACTCGTGTAAAACAAGCGGTTTTAAAGATATAACTTTTTTATTTGGTATATAAAATTATATTTATTCAATCCGTATAATATGGTTCTTATAGATATAACTTTTTATTATTTAATATATAAAATTATATTTATTCAACCCGTGCAATAAAATAGGTTTTTAAAGATATATTGTTTTATTATTTAGTATATAAAATTCATTCATTCGACCCGTGTAGTACACGGGGTTATAACCTAGTATATACATATTATAAGTTTAAAACAAAATAAGTAAATATAAAATTTTAAATATATTTAATATTACGATCTTTTGAGTAAACTAGTTGATGCCCCGCCCGCGTTACGGGGCGATAGCCGAATAATTCCCAATCAATTAAAAAACACTACTATAATTTTGCTTGGAAAAAAACTAAAACGATGATAAGACCATAGTTTTGGGCTCAGGGCAAAACTGTAATTTTTTAGGACTAATGAGCCAGGGTTAGGCAGCTCATTGACACGAAAAAAAATTAAATCGAGTAAACAAATTAAAACAAAAAACATTTATAGTTTTGCTAAAAAAACTAAGACGATAGGAAAAACGTAATTTTTAATTGAGGGCGAAATCATAATTTTAATTCAGGGATAAAATCGTAAAATAAATGGACCAATTGGGGAGTGGCAGACTGCCGGCATGAGTGCGATTTTACACTGGGGGCAAAATTGTAATTTCACCAGGAAAACAAACAAAAACAATGGAGAAAATGTAAATTTAAGTTGAGGGCAAAATCGTAACTTGGCTGTGAGAAAAAAAACTAATGGCAAAACTATAAATTTTTACGGGGCAAAGTCGTAATTTTGAACCGAGGGCAAAATTGAAATTTTTAGCTGAGAGCAAAAGCGTAAATTTATTTTTATGTGGGGGTAAGAACATAATTTTGAACTGACGGCAAAATATTAATTTTAAGGGAAAAAAACTAATGGCAAAACTGTAAATTGAAACGGGGCAAAATCGTAATTTTGAACCGGGGGCAAAATCGAAATATTTAGCTGGAAGCAAAAGCGTAAATTTATTTTTAAGTGGGGGCAAAAACATAATTTTATAATAATGACAAAATCGTAATTTTAAAGCAGGATAAAATCGTAAATTTGTTGGGCCAATAGATGAGTGACAGACAAGCTGCCTGACACTATTCAGTGTACCGCCCGTTTAAGCCAATAGGGGGCAAGCACTATTTCCCCTCATGTGATTTGTAGATATTGAATGAATGAATGTGATATTGAGCATTAGTATACTTCAGTTTTTATAAACAAATATACCTGGAAATTCAGCTTAGAGTTAATTACACAAATGGGTCCTGTGGTTTATAGTTTTTTTCGCCTTTGGGTACTAACTTTTTTTTTTAACATGTTTAGGGCTCATGGTTTCAATTTTGTAACACCTTTGGGTACTAACACCAAAATTAGTTAATTAATGACCAAAATGCCCTTGCTTTTTTTTTTTAAGATTATCAATGTAACATATTTGGGTACTAACACCTAATTTTATTTAAGATTACAAAATCTATTTTTTTTTTATTTTCATCTTTTTATTATATCTCTTAATTAACATAAAGTCTATTTATTTTTATTTTTTTTCATATTTTTATTAAATTTCTTATTTAACATAAAATATACTAGTTACACCAGTAAAATCTACTAGCTATATAGTTTTATGTAAATTAAATTTCTTAGTCGTTTTAAATAATGTAAACCTTACTCGTTTTCAATTTTGGATAGATAGGATAGATAATAATAAATATATAAACTGTATAAGTTCTAAAATAGTAAAATGTAAATGAACAAAAAAACGAGTTAAAAAGGCTTAATTTTTTTTTTCATGAAAGATATTTATTATTATCAATCATATCTATCCAAAATTGAAAACGAGTAAGGTTTACATTATTTAAAACGACTAAGAAATTTAATTTACATAAAACTATATAGTTAGTAGATTTTCATATTTTTATTAAATAATGTAAACCTTACTCGTTTTCAATTTTGGATAGATATGATTGATAAAAATAAATATCTTTCATGAAAAAAAATTAAGCCTTTTTTTAACTCGTTTTTTTATTCATTTACATTTTACTATTTTAGAACTTATACAGTTTATATATTTATTATTATCTATCCTATCTATCCAAAATTGAAAACGAGTAAGGTTTACATTATTTAAAACGACTAAGAAATTTAATTTACATAAAACTATATAGCTAGTAGATTTTACTGGTGTAACTAGTAGATTTTATGTTAAATAAGAAATTTAATAAAAATATGAAAATAAAAAAATAAATAGACTTTATGTTAATTAAGAGATATAATAAAAAGATGAAAATAAAAAAAATAGATTTTGTAATCTTAAATAAAATTATGTGTTAGTACCCAAATGTGTTACATTGATAATCTTAAAAAAAAAAAGCAAGGGCATTTTGGTCATTAATTAACTAATTTTGGTGTTAGTACCCAAAGGTGTTACAAAATTGAAACCATGAGCCCTAAACATGTTAAAAAAAAAAGTTAGTACCCAAAGGCGAAAAAAGCTATAAACCACAGGACCCATTTGTGTAATTAACTCTTCAGCTTATATAGTTTTATTATTTGTTAAAGAATCAGCTTATATGGTTTTACTATTTGTTAAAGAATAATATACATTGTTGCGTCAAATCACTTAACAAGAATGCATCTAAATTTGTATATGTAATTTGGTGATGTCCCGCCTGCGTTGTGGGGTGATAGCTGAATAATTCTCAAACAATTAAAAAAACACTACTATAATTTTGTTAGTAAAAAAACTAAAACGATGATAAGACCGTTTTTTTCGGCTCAGGGCAAAACTGCAATTTTTCAGGACTAATGAGCGAGTGTTAAGCAGCTCCTTGACACGGAAAAAAATTAAATCGAGTCAACCAATTAAAAAAAAGTTTTATACTTTTGCGAAAAAAACTAAAATGATGGGAAAACGTAATTTTGAACTGAGGGCGAAATCATAATTTTTATTCAGGGATAAAATCGTAAATTAAATGGACCAATGGGGGAGTGTCAGGCAGCTGCCTGCATGACTGTAATTTTACACTGTGAGAAAATTGTAATTTAACCAGGAAAACAAACAAAAACGATGGAGAAAATGTAAATTTAATTTGAGGGCAAAATCGTAACGTGGCTATGAGGGAAAAAACTAATGGGAAAACTGTAAATTTAAACGAGGCAAAATCGTAATTTTGAACCGAGGGCAAAATTGAATTTTTTTGCTGGGAGTAAAAGCGTAAATTTATTTTTAAGTCAGGGTAGAAACATAACTTTGAACTGATGGGAAAATCGTAATTATAAGGGGAAAAAACTAATGGCAAAACTGTAAATTTAAACGGGGCGAAGTCGTAATTTTGAACCCAGGGCAAAATTGAAATTTTTAGATGGGAGGAAAAGCGTAATTTTATTTTTAAGTGGGGGCAAAAAAATAATTTTACACTGATGACAAAATCATAATTTTAAAGCTGGATAAAATCGTAATTTTGTTGGGCCAATTAGGGAGTGCCAGGCAGCTGCCTGACACTATTACCTTCACCGCCCATTTCACCCAATAGGTGAAAACAACTATTGCCGCCAATTCGATTTAAGTGGGGGCAAAAAAATAATTTTACACTGATGGCAAAATCGTAATTTTAAAGCGCGATAAAATCGTAATTTTGTTGGGCCAATAGGGGAGTGCTAGGCAGCTGCCTGACACTATTACCTCCACCGCCCATCTCACCCAATAGGTGAAAACAACTATTGCCGCCAATTGGATTTGTATGTCACACCACGACCCACAGCGGAAATAGGTGATCGGGGCATGATTGGGTTAATCCAAAGCTTATGACTCGCTATTACTTGTTTTAAATAATCATTAATTCATAACAAATGTTTCACGAAACAAATAATTCAAATACACAATTACAACACACGACATTTTTCATAACTAATAAACTTTACTAATCCGTTTCTTGTTAACTAAGGCCCATCCTATGTCCAATCTTCTCTTCGTACCTGTTCACCTGTATCATGTGTAAAAATGGTTTTTGGGTCAACAAAAGTTGGCGAGTGAACCTTAGTTATTAGGAAAAATAATATGTTTAAGTTTGATTTATTGTGAAAACGTGCGTTAACCAATGTAAGTAAATATGTTGTATGTCATATATCATAACTCATAACACAATCTCAAACAATAAATAAACCAACTGAAATGATTCAATAAATGTATGCATGTTGCACGGTATTATGGTGTGCCAATGAATGAATGTATGTTGCACGGTATCATGGTGTGCTGTAAGGTATAAGCTCAATCAAACGGAGCTGACCTCGTATGGTTGGCAACGTCAAGTTCCGCTCATAGGTAATGGGGAACATGCGAGCCTATGATGGTGTGATATCCAAAATGAATGAAAATGCACCAAGTGATAAACAACCAAACAACACATAACACAACCTCAAACAATAAACAAACCAAATATAATGATTCATATGAATGTATGCATGTTGCACGGTATTGTGGTGTGCTGCAAGGTCTAAGCTCAATCAAACGGAGCTGACCTTGTATGGGTGGCAATGTCAAGTTCCGCTCATAGGTAATGGGGAACCGACGAGCCTATGATGATGTAATGTCCAAAATGAATGAATGAAATGCACCAACATGATAAACAACCAAACAACACATAACATAGATACTCCACATGATGGTAATTGCACGGAATTGAACTTGTAAAATGCGATAAAAACATTATGACACATGATACACCCAAAAAATGTATAAAAATAAAAAGGGGAGTTGTGAGATTCACTCACTATGGTTGTGTTTGCGATTCCTTGTAAAATAACGCACGAGTAAAGGTTGGGAATTCCAAAAGAACGAACACGGTTACCCTAAACGCATAAATACCACATAACGAACTAGTTATTATTCCAAAAGAAATCCAGTTGTAGAATGACGCATGGTTGTATAGGGTCAGGATTACGTCCAAGTCCTTGAATCTTGTTAAAATGGAAACTTCAATCGAGAGATATGGAAACATGACTGATTGTTTGTTGTATTCTTTTTGGGCGGCAAACTGTATCTATACTATATAATAAAAGAAACCACTTTTTGGACACTTGTCATCATATTAGGCTATGTCTTATGGATAATTACTATTTTAGTTTAATCTCTTCTAATTAGTTATAGATAATCCTCCTACTAAATATTATTTTGTTTAATTATTACTTTTATATTTATCTATTTACTTCAAATTCAAACTTAGTTATCTAATTTGATATTAGAGTAAATTACGATTTTGGCCTCTGTGGTTTTATCACTTTTACCTTTTTAGACCAATTTTTTTTAACATCTGAGTCATCAACGTCTTTTTTTAACCATTTTGGATCCCAACGTCTTTTTTTAACCCTTTTGTCCCCTAAAAGTAAATGGATGGGGTTAGTGTTAGGGGCCAAAAGGATTAGAAAAAAAGACGTTGAGGGCTCATATGTTAAAAGATTCATTTTTGTGCTAAAAGGGTAAAAGTGATATAACCAGAGGGGCTAAAATTGTAATTTACTCTTGATATTAACTATATATTTGAACGTTTTGTTTAGTTTGGTATCAAATAGAATTTACGAAACTTAAAATAAAAAATTAACTGATATTATTTGTCATTTCTACATTTACAAGTTTTAAATAAAGGTTTAAATTTATTGAGACTTCGCTACATTTACAAGTTTTAAATAAATGGTTAAATTTATTGAGACTTCCGTTAACAAATTTTACTACAATAGAATAATATATTTATATCGATCTAAATGTATATCTATACTATACTATATAATAAAACATTAATGTGTGACACCTGTCATTCATTGTAAGCATTTATTTTATGATTTTCTCGTCTCACTTCTAAACTTATTTTATATTAATTAAATAAATAAATGAATAATGAGCTAATATTAAATTTCATACTACTTTAAATTCCGAATACCATTCTTCTATTTTCCTAATAAATATTATCCTAAAATTTAAATTGTTAATTTAAGATATTTTTAAATAAAACAAATTATTTATCACGAAAACCAAACTTTTATTAATATATAAAATATTTTTATTTTCATTACTAAAAAAATTATTAGATTTGCTTCTTGAATAACATATCTTCTTTTCAAGAACCATCTTCACAATCACCTTATCCATCGCGTATCGAGTATTATCCATTAGTATATTGAAATATATGATTTTTTTATTATTGTTGTATAAAATTTGATTTATTAAACCCCTGTAATACACGTGGTTTTTTTAAGGATGTACCTTTTTTATTAATTACTATACAAAATTACATTTATTCGACTCGTGTAATACATGAGGTTTTTTAAGATATAACTTTTTATTATTTGATATATAAAATTAGATTTATTCAATTTGTACAATACACGGGGTTTTTGTAAGGATATATATTTTTTATTATTTAGTATAGAAAAATTACATTTATTCAACATGTGTAATACACAAATTTTTGAAGATGTAACTTTTTTATTATTTGGTATATAAATTTACATTTATTCAACCCATGTAATAAATGAGGTTTTTTAAAGATGTATTATTTTATTATTTGGTAAACAATATTACATTTATTCAACCCGTGTAATACACGTGGTTTTAAAGATATAACTTTTTATTTGGTATATAAAATTAAATTTATTCAAGCCGCGCAACATGGTTCTTATAGATATATTTTTTTATTATTTAATGCATAAAATTATATTTATTCAACCCGTGCAATAAAGAAGGTTTTTAAAGATATATTGTTTTGTTATTTAGTATATAAAATTCATTTATTCGGCCCGTGTAATACACGGGGTTATAATCTAGTTCCTTTTATAAAATTTCCCGTATGTTTCGGGGTTAAGTAACGTTGAAAAGGGATCAAATACGCAATTGAGGTGGTCGGCGGAGTGATTTGATTGTGTTAATGGATTGTGGTAACCCGGTTTCGAATCCCGTTTCCCCCATTTTATTTTTAATTGATAGTTTCATTATACTTTCTAGATTTACATAAACAGCCCCTGAAGTTTAACTAACTGAACTAACTAAGTTTTAACTCCATTAACTAGTTTAAAATAAAAAAAATTAACTTTGCAAATGATTATTTAAAATAATTAATTGACTAAATAAGTAAATAACTATTTTGATAATTAAATTAAAAGAGAAAAAAATTTGTTTTAACGGTAATTTAATTCGCGAAAATTTTCCGAGGTTTCAAAGATTGGGATCCGAATTTCAAAACGGGTCGGATTTTGGAAGCCCATTTTGTCGGATGTTACATTGTATATGTTGAAAATTCAATGTAGTAATAATTTACGAGGCGCATGTATATATTATTACACTTAGCTAAATCAGAAACACGCGGGTGTAACCAAAAAGGTTTTGAGAGCATATGATTAAGTAAACACTTACATGATATAAACACCAAATGTTTTACAAATCATTTCTACAATCTTAATCACTGTGATTCAAATACAAGCGTACACTATATGGTTATAAATAAAACTCTTCCAAAAGCTTGATATCCTAGCGTGCATGCAACTCAATTGTAGAGTTTCCACTATAATTAAATACCTGAAAAACATGCTTAAGATCGTCAACATAATTTGGTGAGTTCATAGGTTTAGAGATACAATTGTAAATCGTTTTTTTTTTCTCAAACAAACAGTTTACGAAAAATTGTACGCATAGTTTATGTAATACTAAATGATCTAGTTAACAACTAGCTAGGTCTCTAACTTAAATATGATATCACGGGCAACCAAACCAAGACAATCAACTAAGCCCCGCAGATTAAACAATTAAGTCAAATACAGGGAGATGTCAATCACTCATGATCCTCATAACACCGGATCAACAAACAAGCCTCCGATGCTCGTTCGCCATGAATTCAAGATATGGCAATGAAAGATGTGTCACCACTTATCCCAGTAGAACACTAGTTCTTGGAGGTCTGTGGATTTTGGTCCGTATGTTCCCTCTGCATCAAGTGCTGAACAACCAAACGTTAATGTTCCTAAGAAACCCACTGATTATTTCGAGGAAGATTTCCAAAAATTGGAGCTCGATGCTAAGGCATTCGGGATATTGGCCATGGCCCTACCCAATGAAATCTATGATGGATTGATCCACTATGAGAATGCCACAGAATTGTGGGATACTTTTAACGTACAATTTGGTGGCACAAATAAAGTGCAGGAGAATAATAGGGATATTTGAATCACAGTATGAGACATTCACACATGTCAAGGGGGAATTTCTAACTCAACAGTTTGAGCGATTTAACTGCTTAATCAGTGAGCGAAGGGGTTGTTTGTTTGAGCTCTTAATAAGCTCTTAATGGGACCAAACCTCTGATTCGGCCAGATGTATTTCATTTAGACTGTCTGTTTCGCAAGCAGATGTCTGAATCGGTCAGACATTTGCCTCTGAATGGGTAAACATTATACAAAGTCTAAATGGTTCAGACCTCTTACTAGTTCAAAACTTACTCATTCAGAAGTTGATAAACAGTCCCTTAATGGATAAAAGGCTTACTGCCCAATTCAAAAGTTTCATTCTAGTAGACCAAGGGGGTGTTTGTTTTTTGTCAAAAGCACTTCAGAACCTCTTATGTCTGCCCCACGCAGACCACGCGCAGACATTTGAGTCTGCAGTGTGTTTGTTTTCTTGAAGTGCTTCCATTAAAAAAGGTCTTCAAGACCTCTTCCTCAGGCAGATGTGGACTAATGTCTTCAAGGGTCTTCTATCCTCTTCCTGTCTGCTCTTTCGAAACAAATCTCATAACCCTAGCATCTCCATCGATCTCCACCTCCATTCAGCCGACACATATCGATCTCCACATCTGTCGAAGCCTTCACCTCCATTCAGTCGACACCTCCATCCAGCCGACACCTCCATCGATCTCCACCTCCATCACCATCGAAAACTCATCTCCATCGATCTCCACCTCCATCGATCTCCATCTCCACCTCCGTCGAAGCCCTCACCTCCATCAATCTCCATCTCCACCTCCGTCGAAGCCCTCATCTCCACCTTCAGGTACGTGACGAGATCCAATGGCATTATCAGATTGTGCATAAAATTAGTGATTTTTAGTCATTGGTTTGATTTTTAATCAATGGGGATTATTTGGTTGGAGATTTCGAGCTGGAGATGGATAGAAGGCAATTTGTTTCCAAGTATGGGGAGCATATGAAGCGTGAGGATCTGGTTATTAGTAAATCTATCAAGAATGATAGCTCTGAACAGGTAAGGTTCTTGTTTCTTTTGTGATATGTTTTGATATTTGTGATTATTGTTAGGGAGACTGTTTTAGGGTGTGTTTATTATATATCATAGCACTGTGAGAATTGCTCAGAAATTGATCATGTTAAACAGTGAGAATTGTTCAAAATTTTCAGCAGATCTTTACTTTGTTAAGTTAAAAAAAAAAACAGTCTTCTTCTTGCAGACTGCAGATGTTTGGTCCACCTTTTTAGCTGCAGATGTGGTGCGCATACTGCAGACGTTTTACCTCAAAAAAACAAACAACACCCAAGTATACTTAATGTTAACTAATTTAAAGATAACATGTTAATGGAATCATAAAAAACCTAATAAACATCCACGAGTATAATAAAGTAAAAAAAATACAAAACTAGTAGATTATAATCACCCATTATTAGAAATAAAAGTGCAATATTTTGGGAGAAGAAAATGTAATTAATTCACTTTGCTTTAGTTCTGATAAGTTCTACTTTTTCGAAAGTTCTTTTTTCAGACTTCTTAAAAAATGCATTAAATTGGATGGATACTTTAGGAGTTTAGGGTAATTTTTTGTTAGAAAGTTTGGTTTTAGGCAACAATGATGTATGTAAATTGGGGTATATTAATTTCGTAGTTTGATTCGATTCCCACAAAAGGAGTTTTTCCATATTTATTGGGTTTCCTCCTGAATTGGTGTATAGGCATTATGCCTAGTGGAGATGAATATGATCGGGTGGTTCCGCTGATGGCAAGATAATACTTCAGTGGTCCGTCAGTGATCCAAAATTTGCCGTTCCAAAAAAAAAAAAAAATTCTTAGTTTGACCATTCAAATATCAAATTTTAATTATTTATTGGGATTCTTATCAATATATAGGGTATTATTAAACTTTTTTATATACTCGTATCTTCTTTGTACCCCATACCCCAATTACTGAGCCTAGTTCTGAAAAAAATCCTATTATTATATTTTTGTATTTTACGATAATCTATCTATACTATATAATAAAAGAAACCAATAAAGGGACACTTGTCATTATTCTAGACCATCCTTAATTGTAGATAATTATTATTTAATTTAAATTATTAAATATTAATTGAATTAATATAAAATCTTATCAACTCTAAATCATTGGCATAAACTTAAATATTATTTATAAGAAAAGAAACAGAAACTCTATAGAAAATAAACGATAGTGACAACACTTTTGATCAAAAAAATTTTTTTATGAATTTTATGGTGTTGGTTTTGTTGAAAAAAGAAATAAATAAAGAGGATCATTTTTACAAGTCATTGTTATCCAACAAGGAAGCTAAAAACTTGATGTGTCTAAAGTGTGATGATCAAGTTATGAATTTATAAAAATGGAATATTGGATTTTAATAATTTAAAATATTCGTCTTTGGCTGTCAACAGTCTCAACTTTAAAAATAATCACTGGCATTTTTAACTTTTAACATATTGGCCTCCAATGGACCCTGACTAACGAAACCCTAACACCGCCAGTCTACGTTTGCCGAAAAAACGTTTTTTGGTCGGAAAACTCAACATTTTCGTCTTAAATATTAATTAAATTAATACAAGTCTTATCAACTCTAAATCATTGGGATAAAATTAACTTCAAATAGTAAAGTCGTATCTAAACTAAAACTTCAAATCGTAAAGTCTTAACTAAAAACATTGTTTCACTTAACAGTAGATAAACATGCATGTTATTTATTGTTAATGTTATTATTGTTAACTATTAGATTATACTAGGGGGAACACCCGTGCGATGCACGACATGCATAATATTTATTGTTTTTTCCTGGAACGACGACTGATATAGATAGTGCGTGACACGGTACGAAAGTGCGAATATAGTATAGATTTTTAAAACAAAAACCGGTTTTTTTTAAAGTTAGCCGTTTGACCATGGTTATTTTGACCAAAGTCCACTCCTCGTTCGGCGCTTTGTGGTAGCACTACCCGTCAAAAAAGGCCCAAAACGCCCGAAGGTACAGTGTTCCCCCACGTTTTTAAGACGCTTTGAGAGAGGTTTGCGCCCCACCACATGTGGTCTCACAAAACTTCAAATCTATGGACGTGTGGTTTCTCAACCCTCTTCAAAAGACGTCACATTTTATGACATTCTAAAACTAAATTAAATATACAGAAAAAAACAACTTTGAATTATTTATACATATAAATGTATTATATGGGCCTTCTTCCCCTCTACTCAACAACTTTGAAGTACTTCTTAGCCTTTGATTACCTGGTCATGATTCATAGATTAGAAAAAATATAAGCCAAGAAGATCTCAACCATCAAAATACGATCCAAGGGCTAAAAAGTGGTTCCTAATTATGCAATGGTTATCATTTGAACCTTATTCCATGAGACTTGAGGTAAGATGCAAGGAGCATTCTTTTGAGTTTTAAACCATCTGTAATTAAGTTCATTATTTAATCATTATTGTTGCAATTATTATGTATTATAGATAATAATACCCCATGAAATTACCTTTTAGTAATTTTCGTTTCTAATTGGTTAGCATCTTTTAAGTTTTAAAACCATTTATAGTTATAATTAAATTCATAATAACGTTGATTAAGTTTTTTTATATTTAATTATTATTATTATTATTATTTTTATTTCATATGATGTTCATCAACTATGTGATAAAATTGCAAAAAAGGTTGTAACCTTATTTGTATGATGTTTAGCAATTACTAAACCAAATAATAATAACTTAATTATAAAATTCAATCAAGTAATCGGTCACGGAGAACTTGAAACGGAAAAACAATGTAAATATGAGGAAGGTGATGATGTTCAACTAAGTCAAATGATTTAATTCTTTATCAAGTATTTAACAATACTTAATTTATAAAGTTATCAATTTAATTGTATTTATCAATTTATACTCATGTAGAAAGATTAATTTGTCCCTTTACTAACTTCATTGAGTTGTTGTACTATAAGCATAATATGTTGCAATTATTTAAATTTGGTTGGAACCCTTGTGAAATGCTTTATACGATAGTATAGATAAACGCAATCAATTTAAATCTTTTGCGCGGGTTGAAAACATCCGAGCCCTTAAAGTTTGCTGCCCAATCCTGTCAAACAATACCTCCTCAAATATTTCCTCTGCATCTATATTGCCTATATATAGTATCAATTAAATCACACAAAAGCATCATATGTTAAAAAAAAATAGTAAAGTAGAAATTAAAAAGGGAAATACCAATAGGCCAAATAAATGTCTATCTCCAAATGAATAACTTTTCTCGTACCCACCCTTTTACACCTCCATATACATGAAGCTGCAAAAAAGGAAAAAGATTATAAATTTATGAACAATTAAACAATACATTGGTAAATGGTTCCAGATACTATAGTCATGCAAGGGTACTGTTGGATCTGAGTTTCTTTTTGATTGTATTTTCGTTCGTAATTAAGATGAGAATGAAAGAGTTGTGCAGCGGAATTAAGATGGAAACAAACTTTGTATACAATCAAATGAGAGTAATACTTTAATCAAACATCTTTACACATAGAATCGAAAGATTGAATTTGTTTCAATAACGATTACAATGATTGATGTAAGAATGCAAACTCCCCCTCAGCCAGAGCTCAATAGTTTGTTCGTGCAAAGAAGACGATGTGGTGAAAGAGCTAATAGAACAGTACAAAGTACTGAGCTATTTATAGGCACTTGCAAACCACTGAGCATCTTAGCTGACGTCACCATGAAAGTGACATCTAACCTCCTAACAAACTCTAACTACTGATCTATAAACACTGATGTACTAAACTACTGCTATTACATTATATTACATAAAAGACACTTAAACTGCTGCTGCATCCTTCCACTGCTGTGAACCCAGCAGTGCTTGTCCGGATCAGCAGTACTTGACCCAAGGCAGTAGATAGAGTCAACAGAGCTTTGGTCTTCCATCAGTCTTTGACTTTGGCCAGTAGATATAAAGCAGCAGTTGTAGGTCAGCACTTAGTATGATCAGTAGATAGGAGGTCAGTAGATATGAAATCACTTTCAAGGGGAGAGATTTGCATGAACCAACTGTAAACGTCTGCTTATTCTGAATCCACTGTTTTGATCCAGTTTTGGCTTTACATTATCTGTTCCTCTGATAGGGTTCAATCCCAACAATCTCCCCCTGGAACAGATAATGCCAAAACTCTTCATTATTTGTGGAAAATTTTATTGCCTCAACAACAGCTCCCTTATCTGACCTTTAAATTGTAATTCAAAGTCTAGGGCATCTGTATCTTCATCATCCCTGCTGAGTGGAAGATCAAGGAGATCCTGCAAATCTTCAAGACTCAGGCCAAGAGCTTGTTCCATTGATATTTTCTCCACTCCTCCACCAGACCTGAGCAAAGTCAATACGCAGGTCTGTTTATCAGTTTCCCACTTTTGTATTTTTGAGCCTGGTGGGTTTCTTGGGAGATGTTTATTTGCAGAAGTATTTGGTGAGGCTGGCCTGTTCATAGCTGGCTGAGCAGCGGTTGCAGATTGTTCCAATTCAAGATCTTCCTTTATCATTACTTCTGTGCCAGCTTTTACAATGGCATCTCCAACTAAAAGATCTTGAATTGTTTCCATGCTAAACTGGTTTTTGCTCCTTCTTTTGTAGATGGCAGCACCAGCTGGAGCAGTGGTTCTTTTGACTTGCAGCTTTGGTGGTCTTTTTGAAACCGCTGCTTTGGAATAGTCAGGCTTTTGTGGAACTCTTGGATCTTTCTTTCTAAGTTCCTCTAATCTTTTATAGGTTGCCCTGACTCTATCTTCTCCCCACTTTGTCACCGAGTTCTTTGACCCATAATCAGCTATAATCAGCTCCTCTTTCATTCTCCTCAGCTCTATCATCTTTTCAGCTTCAAATTGTTTGAATTTTTCAGGAGGAGTCTGCTTGACCTTATTTTTGATCATGTCTTGAATCCTGGCTGCTTCTTTTTCAAGCTCAGGGATGGTCCAGTTCTTGTACATGTGTTTCTCCCCCTTGTATTTCTTGTAGGTCATGATGTTTTCAATGTAGTCTTTTCTTAAGGACTCATCTGCCCTTTCTGAAATTTTCTGACATACATGTTTAGCAAAACGCTCCATAGCATTGACCTGTGAGAGTAAAAACTGATAGTTTTGTTGAAATTCTCTATCAGATTTCCCTTTTATGTTTTTGATTGCAATATCCTCTGCTTGTTTGGCTTTGAGCTTCAAATATTCTTCAATGTTGTTAGGCCTAGGATAATTTGCAATTGATGGCAAACTCCTTTTGGCTGGGTCATCTTCATAATAAAATGATTTGATTTCCTCTCTTACTGCAATGAGTTCCAGAGGAAATGAGACACCAGCAGGAGGTAGTGATTGTATACTTTGAGCTGAAGAGAGAGGTATGGGTTTAGGAATAGTGACAAGTGATAGGGATTTAGAAGATGTTGGTGATGGAGGTGTGTCATCATCTTTTAAAATTAGCCTTCTCCTTTTTGGTTTAGGAGAGACTGATGATGTTTTGAATGGAACAGTGATTGTAGATGAAGTGGTAGTGGATTGTGATTGACTAACAGCTGTTGAAACAACTGGTGCTTCAACCACTGTTGTCATTACAACAGATGTTATAACATCTGTTGTCTTCTGCTGTGTGTCAGCAGGTGTTGTTTTTGGTGGTGATGATGGTAAAGCAGTGGATGTTGTGTGTGTTGAAGTGGTGTGTGTTGATGGAACAGCTGTTTGGCAAGCATTAGTTTTTGTAACTCCTGTTGCATCAGCTGTTTTGTATGATGGTTTTTGAGCAGACTTTGAACGTCTGATAGGAATGGATTTGGGTTGCCTTACTTTTCTAGTAGGCTTCTTCTTTTCCTCAACAGGATTTTCATGATCCATTGACCCAGAAGTACCCTGTTCTGGATGATCCATCCTGTCCACCCTGGCTTTCCTTTTGGCCTCTCTATCTCTTTTCACACTTGCAACTGCTTCTGCTAGTGCATTTGTTGTCACATCAATCTTCTTGCTGCCATCTGGCAAAGGGATCTTTTTGGTCATGTTTGAATTTTCTGGTTCAAGATAAAGACCATCTTCTATACCCTTCCTTTTCCACTCCTTAATTTTCTCCCCCTTTTTGGCATTATCTTCTGGGAGATCATACATGAAACGTACAGGTGGAGGAGCAGTGCCAGTGGTGTGCAAGATCTGAGTTTTGAGAGCCTTTAAGTCAGCCTGAGTATTTTTGAACCTTGACTCCATTGCATTTCTCAGCTGTTGGACATGTTTTTCATGTTGCTGATCTGCTAAGTGTGCTTGTTGTTGGAGAAAAGATTGAAATTTATTCCAGAGCTCATTTGTAGCAGGTGTCCTTTGTGGAGCAGGTGCTTGAGGTGGAACAGCAGGTGATTGTACCTTCTGAACTTGTAACACCTGTTGTAACATATCTTTGAGTTCAGCAACAGAGGTATCAAGTTTTGCAATACGATCCGTCAATTTCTGGTACTTTAAACCATCACCCAAGTTAATGGGATCATCTGATTTCCCACTAGCAGTGGTTTTATCAGTGGTAGATGTAGGGAATATACTCCAAACATTAACCACTGATGCCCCTTTTTCTTGGTACTGGGGTCTTCTTCCTTCAACACTTGACAACCTTTTGATGTTGCCAGTAGGATAAATAAATCCACTGGTGGTTGTCAGAGGTGCTATCAAAGGAATTGCCTCCAAGGAAGTCTTATTAATGTAACCACTGCCCAAGTATAACCCAGTGGGTGTAACACTTGTAGTGGCTGCTTCACTTGGATTACCACCAAGAGTTACTTGTAACTCAAGGGGTGTAACCTCCTCAGGTTGTGTTGGTGGGTTAGCAAAGATTGATACATCAGACCCAGTCAGTTGTTGAGGTATATTCTCATTAATAGGTGATTGAGAAGGACTGGATAATGCCTGGTTCAAATCAATTGCATCCAACAGTGGTTTTATTGGTGAAGGAATTGAGGATGTGATGGTTGGTGTAGAAATAGGATGTGTCCCGGGCAGTGGACTGTGGATGATAGAAACGAGTGTTTCCAGAGCATCATGATGTGGAGACCCTATTTGTACAACCTGTTCTTTTTGTGAAGAAACATGAGGAGTTTCGGTTATGGTTTGAGATATTTGTACCATCTGCTGTGAGGAAGTAGCAGCAGTGGTTTCTTGTGACTTTAGTGTTGTCACTGGCAGAAGCTCTGGTATCTCATCCTCCAGATATGCCTTTTTGAGGGTTTTGGGGGGGTTTTTGTGTTTTTCTTTTTGTTGGCTTTTTGGTGACTGTAGGTGTGGGTTTCAAAGCAGTTGTGCTGCTGCTCTGATCACCTTGAGCAGTGGGCTCAGCAGCAGATACCTGAGGAGCAGTTGTAACTACTAAAATCTGCTCAGGCACCTCTGCTTGTGTTTTGCAGGGTGCTAACATCCTTGAAAAAGTTTCAGTAGTTAAACTGTTTATTTGAGTAGGAGCACCCTGATTTATTATAGTTAAATCATCCTTACTGAATTTCTTTGAAAAATAGTAACTTAAAAACCTTGGAAACAGTAAGAATGATTTTGTTTCAACATTATTAACCAAATCTTTAAAAATTTCCCGAGAATAGTTAAGATTTTCTCCTTGAAGAATAGCATATCCCAGATTTTGAATCTTTAAAGGGATTTCATTAAAAGAAGTGGTTTTATTTGAAACATATAATAGGAGGGTATGAAATAAAAATCTGGTTGCAGAAGGAAAATAACCTTTTTCTAAGGTTATTTTCTTCATCATTGTGGCTTCATACCCTCACTCAATGAAGTCAATTTTTAACTCGTTTTTAGTGAAAGAAATTTTACCTTCCTGATCACCGAGTTGAAAGACCTCTGAAATGGATTGTGGTGTGATTTGGACAGCTTTACCCTTTATTAAAGAGTTTATGGTGGTTGCAGTGTCGCCTTGTTTTTCAAGGGTTGCATTTTTCCAGAACTCCCTTTGGGTTGCCAAATAGATTGGTGCATCGGCAGTGATCAAGGTTTTGTACTTTGATTTTGCCATGAGATCAATGATGGAATCGAAATCTTTTGTGGTTCCTGGTTTTGTGAGAATACCCAGGAGATTGTGAGATGGTTTGTGTGGAATTTCAGTGGAGATTGCCTTTTTAGAGGCTGTTTGTGATGAAGATTTGGATGAGGGTTTTGAAGATTTCTTTGATTTTGTCATTTTGATGATGATTGATCGAAGAAATTGTGAAGAAATGAGATAGAAAACTGCTTTGAGAAGAGAATTTTTAAGAATTCAATTCGACAGTAAAACCCTGTTTTGATGGTGAGTGGGGGATTTTATAGGGAAGAAAGTGAATGCTGAGGTGGCAGCCGTTACAAAAGGTCTGAGCAGTATGTACTGCCCACGTGACAACCCCTGTTGAAAGTGAAGGACAGTACTTTTGTTAAAAGTGACTGATGAAGGCAGTGGTATGAAAGCAGTGGATGATTTTTACTATCAGTGGATAGCATATCAGTGGATAAGACACTGCTTTTGAACAACAGAGTTTATCAAAATAATGAGAGAGCAGGGGTTGACTTTCGGCAGTGGACAGACTTTTGAAGTATAGCAGACTTTTGAACAATCAGTGGTTAATGGCAGACTTTTAAGAACTTAATGAAAAATTTTCATTTTTAACTATTTTTAAGGATGGAGTTTTGATTTTCTGAAAACATTTTGTTGCTTTTATTCATAGAAAAACAAGCTGTTGCTTTTTATTCCATGTTCAGCATCCCAATCCTAGAGACCAAACTTTCAAAAGTGGCTGTATCAAGTGCTTTTGTGAGCACATCAGCAAGCTGGTCTTTAGTTGGGACATGATGCAGAGAAATCAAACCTTTTTCATAGCAGTCCCTCACAAAGTGATGTCTGATGTCAATATGTTTGGTGGTTGAGTGGGAAACTGGATTTTTGATGATATTTTCTGCTGCCTGACTGTCCAACATGAGTGGTGTCTTTAAGGCAGTGATACCAAAATCCAGCAACTGATTTTGAAGCCACAGGAGTTGGGCTGTACAGCTTGCAGCAGCGATGTATTCAGCTTCAGCAGTGGATGTCGAAACAACTGCTTGCTTTTTGCTTTGCCAAGAAACTAAGCAGTCACCTAGAAACTGGCACCCTCCTGATGTGGACTTCCTTGTGGTGTGACATCCAGCAAAGTCACTGTCTGAGAAACCTGAAAGCTTGATGTTCCCATTAGCTGGATACCAGATACCAAGTGTGGGAGCACCTTTTATGTATCTGAAGATCCTTTTTACAGCAATGAGATTTGATTTTCTGGGAGCTGATTGACTTCTTGCACAGACACATGTTGCAAACATGATGTCTGGTCTAGATGCAGTTAGGTACAATAAAGACCCAATCATGCTTCTATAAAGTGTTTGGTCAATCAGCTCATCTTTTTCATCAGACATGACCAGCTTATTTGTTGCCATGGGTGTGCTGCATGGTTTACAATCATTCATATCAAATTTGGTTAAAAGTTCTTTGGCATATTTGCTTTGATGAATGAAAGTCCCATTTTGCAATTGCTGTACTTGGAGACCAAGAAAGCATTGCAGCTCACCCATTGCACTCATTTCAAACTCAGCTGTCATGAGTTCCCTAAACTCTTCACACATTGAGTTACATGTGCTTCCAAAAATAATGTCATCCACATAAATCTGGACAATCATTAAATCCTTCCCTCTCCATTTTAAAAACAGTGTTTTATCAATGGTACCTCTTTTGAAACCATTTGAGAGTAGGAAGTTGGAAAGAGTTTCATACCAGGCCCTTGGTGCTTGTTTCAAACCATACAAGGCTTTGTTTAGCCTGTAGACGTGATCTGGATAAAATGGATCCTCAAAACCTGGAGGCTGACAAACATACACCTCTTCTTGAATTGTACCATAGAGGAAAGCACTTTTGATATCCATTTGAAACACCTTCATATTGTGGTTGACAGCAAAGGCCAGGAACAGTCTGATTGCTTCTAATCTTGCAACAGGGGCAAATGTTTCATCATAATCTATCCCCTCTTCCTGTCTGTAACCTTGAACCACAAGCCTGGCTTTATTCTTGACAACAATACCCCTTTCATCAGTTTTGTTCTTGAAGACCCACTTTGTGCCAATGGGACTAACCTCTTCTGGCAGTGGTACAAGCTCCCATACTTGTTGTCTTTTAAACTGTTGGAGCTCCTCTTGCATAGCCTCTACCCAGCTGTTGTCTTTCAGTGCCTCTTGGTACTTGACTGGCTGATGGAGTGATAGAAAACCAGCAAAAAGACAAATGTTTTGGGTTTGGCTTCTTGTGAGCACCCCTTCATTTATGTTGCCAATGATTTGATCAGGTGGATGAGATCTCAAGAAGATTAAATCTCCTTGGTATGGTATGATGGCATTGGTTGGTGAAGGCTGCAAATGTGTATCATCTGAGCTAACCACTGCTGTGGACTTTGATGATCCAGCAGTGGTTTCAAAAGGTGGTGGTATAGGAGGTAATGGTGTGAACAACTGCTGGCCTTTATCCACTGTTTGAGGACTTTTGTCAGCAGTGTTTGAGGATGTGGAAGCAGTGGTTGATGGGCTACTTTGGTCAACAACTGTTGAGGTAGCAGTGGTTGAGCTTTGACAGCTGTTTTGAACAGCTGGTGCTTTTCCCTTTGTGGCAGACCTTTGAGGGATGATGATTTCATACCCATAGTCTGGTGTTGTATCCTCTGATGGACCTGCACTGTTAGTCTTGACAGCAGTATTTTCAAAGGTGAATTTTTCAAGATCAAACAGATCTGCAGGGTTTGCTGGGATTTTCATTGATGAAAGTTCATTGAACTTTACATTCAAAGTCTCCTCCACTGCCTTGGTCCGTGTATTAAACACTTTGTAGGCCTTGGCAGTGGTTGAGTATCCCAGATGATAACCACAATCAATTTTGGCTGCAAATTTTGAAATGGAATCTTTTAAATTCAAAATAAAGCATGGGCAGCCAAACACTTTGAAATATGAGATCAGTGGCTTAATTTTATACAGAATTTCATAGGCAGTCTTTTTGTGCCTAGGGTTTATTAAAACTCTGTTCTGAACATAGCAAGCAGTGTTTACTGCCTCTGCCCAGAAAGTTAAAGGCAAACCTGAATCTGCAAGCATGGTTCTGGCAGCCTCAATCAGAGTTCTGTTCTTTCTTTCCACTACCCCATTCTGCTCTGGTGTTCTTGGGATGCTGTACTGCCTTACAATCCCTTTCTTCACACAGAAGGCATCCAACTCTCTATTTTTGAATTCTGTGCCATTGTCACTCCTGAAGCTTTTTACTGGAAGGTCAAATTGCTTTTCAACCTGTATTACAAAGTCTTGCAAAATGCCTGCAGTTTCATCTTTTGAGTGCAAAAAGAATGTCCATGTGAACCTAGAAAAGTCATCAACAATAACCAAACAATATCTTTTCTTTCTAAGACTCATGACTTGAACTGGGGCAAACAAATCCATGTGTAGCATTTGCAAACACTGGGTTGTTTTGGACTCTTCAATGGACTTATAAGAACGTTTATGCTGTTTTCCTTTTAAACAGGAAATGCAATGTTCAGGACATGAAAACAATTTTTGTGGTAGGCCTCTCACCAAACCATTTTTTGAAATTTCTGTGATTGTCTTAAGATTTGTGTGTCCCAGCCTTCTGTGCCAAAGTTCTGTCTCTTTGTTAGAGGCAGCTGAGAACAGACAGGCATCAGCTCTGGGACACTCTTTTGACATGTCAACAACATAAACATTGCCACTTCTTTGAGCAACAAGTTTAGTCTGACCAGTTTTAATTATTGCTTCAATCTTTTTGACCATTTCTGGTCCAACAATCCTACAACAGTCTTTTGTGAAGAATGACCCAAATCCCCTGTCACTCATTTGGGACACACTCAGAAGGTTGAATTTTAGATTGTCTATTAGATTGACATTTTCAAATTTTACATTTCCAGATTGCACTGTACCAGACCCCAGAACCTTCCCTTTACTATTATTCCCAAAGGATATATCACCCCCACCATGGATTTTAAAGTCTTTGAGGAGGGCTTTACATCCTGTCATGTGCCTGGAGCCTCCACTATCTACATACCAAAGACTATCAAAGCATGCAGAAGCTCCCTGCACATGAAGTAAAAAGATTAGTTCATTAAGGTCTCCAAAGCCAACAAGGCTTTGGATGGGGTCTCAACAGTGTCTGGGATGGATGCAAGATGATGGACAGTGGTTAGGTCAGGGGTTTGAACTGTTTTAGGACAGTGTTTCTCTAACCACTGTTGTGGGTCCTGACCAATCATCTGCTGGTAACCAAAAGGATGCCTGTTCACTTTGGGTTTAGAGGGCCTTTTGTAGGCCTCATAAACGTGTGGAATCCTTTGGTAAGACTGTTTTTCTCTGCGGTTTTTGAACTGATTGGCAGGGGGTGCATCAGTAACCTGAACATCTCTTTTGACAGATGTTTGGTTCAGCTGTTTTGTGACAGCTGTTTGTACTGGCACAAACAGTGGTTGTTTCTTGGTGAATTTGACAGATGATGAGGATGATGGTGGACTCAAGGATGTTTTAGCCATGTACTCATTCTTTTTCACATCAAAGTTTTTGAGATACACACATGCTTGAGTTTTGTGGTTTGTTTTCCCACACACAATGCAGCTTTCTGCTGAAACAATGACACTTGTTTTGTTTAAATCATAAGCTTTCAAGTGGAAACAATCTTTTGTTAGATGATTCCTTTTTTCACAAAATTCACAAAACAGGTTATCAATTTTTTCTTTCTTCTTTCTCTTTTCAGACTCCTTTGCAGCAGAGGTTTTAACCACTGCTGGGATGTCCTTGAGAGGTATGACTTTAGCTTTTGGAGCTTTAACACCATCAGTTGATGTAAAATCCATTGGCTTGAAATTTTCAAGAATATCACACTCGTCAGACCAGGTAGGTTTAAATTGATATTTTTCAAGTTCTTCAAAAGTTGAGGAACTCCTTGTTCTGCCAAGTGTGATTTTGTTACCAAGTTTGTCAGTGATTTTCACTTCTTGGCCATTCTTGTTTGTGGGGATGAACTCAGTGGTTACATCAGTGTTTTGAACAGATTTTTCACAAGCAATGTGTTCATCATCATATTTTCTATATCCAACCCCAAATTTCACATTACTTTCAATCTGTTTAGCAAGCATAACCTCATATCCTTTACAGGATTCCACCCATCTTTCACAAGTAATCTGGGCAGACTCCAACTCCTTTTTGCAAACTTGGTATTTTTCTACCATAGTTTGAAGTTGGGTTTTGGTTATACTTTGCTCTTCTTTTAAACAGCTGATTTCTTTTTCTTTTTCAGTCAATTTGTTTTTAAGTTCTTTTAAAGAGCTTTCAAATTTGACCTCATCAGTTAAGATTTTATCCCGAAGGTTTTCATTCACCTCTTTGATGTTAGCAAAAGCAATTATGCAATTGTCTGAACACAGTTTTTCAAGAACTTGAGGAGATACCTTGGCAGCTGCCATCATTGCACAATCACATTGATGATCTTCATCATCATCAGCTCTTACCTTCTTTTCACCAGCCTTTTCTTCTTTCTCTTCTTCTTTGTCCTCTATGGACCATGGATCTGTCATTGGTTCAATCAGAGTACCTGAACTTTCTTCCAACAGTACTTCATCAGCCACAGCAGTAATCACTGCTTCAATCACCTCTTCCACTGTTTCAAAGCACTGCTGTTCCTCCTCAGTTTCAACCCCCTCCTGTATTGACTCTAATGCCATCAAACAAAACTCATCATGAGAAGACTCATTAGAAGCATAGAGTGCAAAATTTTCATCATTAAGGTCTTCAGGCATACTGCTCCAGTCAACAAACCCTTGAGTGAAAAAACTTTGTTGATCTGGTTGTGCTGCTGCTGGAGCAGTGGTTTGAGGTGCAACAGGTTGCACTTGTACCTGTGGAACAGGGGTTTGAACATACTGGATTTGTGGAACAGTAGTTTGGACATAATGTACTGGCACAGGGGCAGCAGCATAGTGAGCAGTGTTCACTTGTGCTGCTGGGGCATATTGGGCATAGTGCACAGTGTTTTGGTGTTGAGGTCGAGGATTTGAGCTAGGATGAGTAATTATGGGACCAGCGGTTTGACTCCTACATTCCCTAGCGAAATGTCCCAACCTATTACACTTATAGCACTTGATTTTCGATTTATCCAACCCAACCCTTAGATTCCCATGCAAACCTGGGAATTTTCTCCCTGTTCTTTTGTAGAACTTGCTAGTTCTAACACTTAGCAAAGCCAGTTGGTGCAGGATGTCCATTTCCTCTAAATCAGTGGGATCAAAATGTTGTAAATCATTTAGTTCAAAGCTTAAATTATCTGACATCTGGTTTTCGTTAGCAGTGAATGCATAACTTCCAGAGTGAGGATCAGGGTTGTTAAAATTTGCACCAGCAGTGATGTCAATGAAATGATCATAACCCTGGTCCTTACCACTGCTCCCAGATTCTTCTTGACCCAGAAGAGCAGTATTACCGAATGTGTAATCATCAACGGCTTTTCCTGACTCTTGTAACTTCCTTTTCTGGTTCAACTCCCTTTCGTAGGTCAGGAGTCGACCATGGAGTTGGGTCAAGGTCAGATCCTTGAACTCAGGTGAATTTCTGGTGACAAAGGCTATAGTGTCCCATTTTTCGGGCAGTGACCTGAGGAACCTGCTGTTTTGAGTAGAGTTTGTAAAAGTGGTATTAACAAGCCTCAGTTCACTGATGAGACAACTAAACCGCTCAAATTGTTGAGTCAGTGATTCACCTCTAACGTGACAAAATGTTTCATACTGTTGGTTCAGGATTTCCCTATTGTTTTCTATGACCTCTTCAGTACCTCCAAACTGTTCCTTAAGTGCATCCCACAATTCTTTGGCACTGTTACAGTGTAACAGTCCAGCATATATTTCATTGGGCAGCGCTGATGCTATGATGCTAAACGCTTTAGCATCTAGTTCGATCTTTTGAAAATCGGTTTCGGTGTAATTTTCAACTGGTTTTGGAACGAACTTTTTAACATCTTCAGTGCTTGGCACTGAAGGAACATGAGGACCAAAGGTGACAGACCTCCAACAACCTGTGCTTTGTTGAGCGAGGATGTGACCCATCCTCTTCTGCCAGATGTTGTACTCATTTCTTTTTAGCATAGGTGGTTTAAAAAGTGAGCCGATGTTGTTTTTGTCATCCTGAGATTGTGACGTCATTCTTGTTGTTTTACAGACACTGAGAAATCAACTTTAATGGTGATTTATCCTTGCTCTGTTTTTCAACGGACGAACAAACGATCAGTATCAACTGTTATGAGCTGAACTATTTACGTCAAAATGATTGTTAAATCAAATTTGACTGTCCAAGCTCTGATACCAATTGTTGGATCTGAGTTTCTTTTTGATTGTATTTTCGTTCGTAATTAAGATGAGAATGAAAGAGTTGTGCAGCGGAATTAAGATGGAAACAAACTTTGTATACAATCAAATGAGAGTAATACTTTAATCAAACATCTTTACACATAGAATCGAAAGATTGAATTTGTTTCAATAACGATTACAATGATTGATGTAAGAATGCAAACTCCCCCTCAGCCAGAGCTCAATAGTTTGTTCGTGCAAAGAAGACGATGTGGTGAAAGAGCTAATAGAACAGTACAAAGTACTGAGCTATTTATAGGCACTTGCAAACCACTGAGCATCTTAGCTGACGTCACCATGAAAGTGACATCTAACCTCCTAACAAACTCTAACTACTGATCTATAAACACTGATGTACTAAACTACTGCTATTACATTATATTACATAAAAGACACTTAAACTGCTGCTGCATCCTTCCACTGCTGTGAACCCAGCAGTGCTTGTCCGGATCAGCAGTACTTGACCCAAGGCAGTAGATAGAGTCAACAGAGCTTTGGTCTTCCATCAGTCTTTGACTTTGGCCAGTAGATATAAAGCAGCAGTTGTAGGTCAGCACTTAGTATGATCAGTAGATAGGAGGTCAGTAGATATGAAATCACTTTCAAGGGGAGAGATTTGCATGAACCAACTGTAAACGTCTGCTTATTCTGAATCCACTGTTTTGATCCAGTTTTGGCTTTACATTATCTGTTCCTCTGATAGGGTTCAATCCCAACAGGTACCTTGATGAAGTATGAAGTGTCTGTCTTTTTGTATCCAATAACCTGTGTGTATACTTTATATGTAATATAAAATCATAATTTGAAAAAAAAACCACTAAATCACCACAAACATAATAAAACACCAATATAAACTCATAGATTATGTAAAAGAAAACTGTTATCCCATTTGAATATTTTAAGAAACAAACCAAAGTTTTTTCGAATAAATGTTGAAATAGGTATAAAAGAACACACCTTTCCACCAAGATAAATAAATTTCATATCAACTTATCTCTTTCTTATCTATTTCTTTTCGACTCTAACTCGCACAATAGTAGACAAAGGAGTTGATGTTGAGTGAAATGGTGAATTTATAGCAATGATAGGAGATTCCTTAATCGATCAAATTTATTACATATTGATTGAAATTGGACCTTTGAGTGCTTTTGCGGTTTATCCCAATAGGTTTCGTTTATTAATTGCATTTAAGTACCGGACTTATTATTGTATTATTATAATTAATTGTGATTATATTCTCATTTAATTATTTTTTTTATTTTTTAATATTAATGTAGAAAGACCATTTCACCCCTTACTAACATCATTAAGTTGCTGTACCATAAGTATAAAAGATTGTAATTACTTAAATTTGGTTGGTATCCTTATGAAATGCTTTATAATATAGTATATATTGATTGAAATTGGACCTTTGGAGTGCTTTTGCGGTTTATCCCAATAGGTTTCGTTTATTAATTGCATTTAAGTACCGAACTTATTATTGTATTATTATAATTAATTGTGATTATATTCTCATTTAATTATTTTTTTATTTTTTAATATTAATGTAGAAAGACCATTTCACCCCTTACTAACATCATTAAGTTGTTGTACCATAAGTATAAAAGATTGTAATTACTTAAATTTGGTTGGTATCCTTATGAAATGCTTTATAATATAGTATAGATAGGTTTCGTTTATTAATTGCATTTAAGTACCGAACTTATTATTGTATTATTATAATTAATTGTGATTATATTCTCATTTAATTATTTTTTTATTTTTTAATATTAATGTAGAAAGACCATTTCACCCCTTACTAACATCATTAAGTTGTTGTACCATAAGTATAAAAGATTGTAATTACTTAAATTTGGTTGGTATCCTTATGAAATGCTTTATAATATAGTATAGATAGATAGATATAGATATAGATATAGATAATTATTTTTTTTATTTTTTAATATTAATGTAGAATGACCATTTCACCCCTTACTAACATCATTAAGTTGTTGTACCATAAGTATAAAAGATTGTAATTACTTAAATTTGGTTGGTATCCTTATGAAATGCTTTATAATATAGTATAGATTAGGTTCTAGCATTAATGTACTGTACTATATGTTAATATGGTGTTTCATGCATTGCTTTGTTGCAAATTGTGTTGTTTTATTTGTAAATTATTATTATTATTTATAATAATCTAATTAATTTAGCCAAAATCTTGTTAATAATATATTAGAATATATATATATATATATAGTTATTTTAATACTTTTATTATTTTAATATTATAATAATAATTCCTTTTTTTTACTGTTTAACTTTAATTTAATGATTTTTTAGTATCACGGGGTGGGATAAGCTTGGTGTCAACCGGTACTGGTATCGAAAATACCTGTACGGTCTTGTTTGGTATCGGTACAAATAGTAATTTTAATATTTTAATAATATATATAGTTTTTTTAAATATTTTTATTATTTTAATATTATAATAATAATTCTTTTCTTTACTTTTTAACTTTAATTTAATGATATTTTTATGATACTTATGATCTTTCGGTTTAAATTTTATCTTAATCTATTAAATTCTGATACTAATATCATGGATAAGTTCTTAATATTTGATATCATTTGGATCCCTTTACCTATTTTTTTTTATTATATGTTTTCTTTGAAAATATATTGTTGTGTTTTTATTACGAATTATATTTGAGCTACTTTTAATATATTAGTTACTTCGAAATTTAAATTTATGGTTACCTTGTCAAAGATCATTTTATAGAATAATCATAAGTTTGGAATAATTATCTTTAAACCAATTATTAAAAAAAATTAAGATTAAAGTTAACTTTAAACTAATCTACCTTTATCTATAATATATTATTTAGTATAATGTGTTATTGATTGATATTAATTTTAATGATTATTGATATATAATTTTTTATTGTATTTTTTATCTTATCTCTTATTTATTTAATGTAAATTAAATGCAATTAATAGGATTTTTATAGGATGATGCATTTAAAACAACCATAAATTTTGGTTTTAAAATAGAACATATAACTAAACTTTAGAATATATATAGATTAAATAATTTATTAATCAAACCAAACATTTAAAATAGTATTAACCTAATTTAAAAAATAATAAAAAATCCATTTTGATTTCGAAAGATTTTTTTTAACAATAGATAACCCGTGTAATACACCGAGTTTTTAAAGATATAACATTTTTTTATTATTTGCCATATAAAATTAAATTTATTCAACCCGTATAATAAACAGAGTTTTGTTAAATATAATTTTTATTATTTAGCGTATAAAATTACATTTCTTCCACCCGTGAATATACATGGTTTTTTTAATATAACTTTTTATTGTTTAGTATATAAAATTACATTTATTCAACCCGCACAATACACGAGGTTCTTAAAGATATAATTTTTTTATTATTTAATGTATAAAATTATATTTACTGAACACGTGTAATAAATGAGGTTTATAAAAGTATATTGTTTTTTTATTTAGTATCTAAAATTACATTTATTAAACCCGTGTAATACACGGGGTTCTAACCTAGTACTTAATAAAATACATCATATTTATTTAATAATTTAACAATAATAAATAAATTATGCATCCTAATCTGGTTTTAACATATTTAAATTTAACTATGTTTATCACCGTCGCCGCGTTGCGGCGAACTTCTTTTGCTATTTAGTCTGTGTTTACATGTGTTTTGAAATCAATACAAGTGCGTTGTGGTTGCACACAAAACCTCTGACAAGAATAAAAAGAAAATGTAGAAAATAAAACACTAAAAGATAAGCGAAATAAAATCAATAAAAAAAGTGGTATGGTAATGATGTTGTTCGTATGAAACCCGTGGTCAGAGATGAGCAAATGGTACTGTGTACCGGTACCGAATTTCCCGAACTGAAAGATCCTAAGTACCAATTCGGTACCGACTTTTGGCGTTCCTGGTACCGGTTCGCTTCCGATTTTTACCATCATATACCGGTACCGTAACCGGTATTTTCGGTACAAGTACCGATTCGGTATTGGTTGACACCGAGCTCATCCCTACCCATGAAACTAAAAAAAAATCATTAAAAGTTGAAGAAAATTATCAAAAAAAAGTTGTACGATACCGTTATTGTTAGTACGGTACCCGTGATCAGGGATGAGCAAATGGTACCAGGTAGCAGTACCGAATTTTCCGAACTAAAAGATTTTCAAAATCAATTCAGTACCGACTTTTGGTGTTTTCTGTACCAGGCTGGCGCCGGTTTTTACCTTCATGTACAGATAACGAATCGGACCGTACCGGTATTTTGGATACCAGTACCGGTTGACACCAAGCTTATTTAACTTAAAAGGCAAAGAAAATAATTAGTATTATAATATTAAAATTATAAAAATATTAAAAAATATATTTATATATATATATATATATATATTATTGTAATATTTAAAACACTATTCATTAGCTTCTATAATTAATTAAAAAAACTAGTGCTTTAGATTCTGCGCGTTGCGCGTTAGGCGTTTTTTTAAGTAATGGAAAGTAGCAACTTGTTTTCAAAAGGGTGTTGTCCGTGGTGCACGTTTATATATTAGATTTGTTAACATATTAAGTTTTTTTACACTAAACGGAAGTCCAGGCATTTACTACATATTAGATTTGTTTACATACTACACTAAACGGTAAACGGCCTACATATTAGACTTGTTTACATACTAAGGATTTTTATGCAAAATCGAAAACGGTTTCATGTGCTTTGTTCGACCCCCCATGCCTTCATCGGTGACTTGGTGCTTCAGTTGGTTGTGTCATCACCTCGTGCTTTCTTTGGCGTCATAGCTTGAGGACCTGTAGTTAATAATGGTTTAGGCATGATGTTTGATGATAGTATAAGCATGTCCTTATAAGTCAGTTTGTCGTATTATATTATATGTTGCTATGCGGAGATAAAACTGATTCAATACCACAATGACTATAGTTTACCAAGTCTACCGGCATTGCATTATATGTGTTTGTACCTAAAAATGAATTGCGGAAGTGCTAGCTATGAAAATAGTTCATGGGTAAATCTGCTGAACTATAGTTTACCAAGTCTGCCAGCATTGCATTATATGTGTTTGTACCAAAAAATGAATTGCGGAAGTGCTAGCTATGAAAATGGTTCATGGGTAAATCTGCTGAAATTTGTGTACCTTCGAGCATGTTCAGCGAACACTTTGCAGAGGTTGTGTTTCGTCTTTTTGATGGCGGTGTTACTAGGTTTAGGGTTGTTATAGGTGGTGTTCTGGTAGAGGTGTAGCTTTTTGTTTGTGTCTGAAGGTAGTTTGCGCTGTTGACAGTGCAGCGTATTGAACGGTTTTTGAGATTTTGTTCTGCCTGAATCTGGAACGGTGCTTCCCTATTTTTCATCCACTGGAGCAGCTGGGTTTGGTTCTCTTTGGTTAGTGTCTCTTCACATGTTTGTTTTAGAAGTTGATTGGCTGCCTGATCAAAGATGGTGCCATTGATTGTTCCTGTGTTGTCTGAGATTTTGACTAGTATCCGGTACCTGCATTTCGTTTCGTGTTAGTATCTTTATATTTCCCTATAGAACTGAGTTTAATAGAAACCCACATGTAAACTGCCTTGTCATAGGTCCCATCATCTACACAGAACCATTCGGAACCTGTTTGTATTATTGTTTGACGACATTTAGGGTATGCATTGTAGTGTCAACTCTTGGCTGACATGATTTCTGTTATTTTCCCCTTTATTGTGAAACGCTTGCCCAACATTTTATAAATACAGTATTTATATCTAAACTTGTATATAGATATGGTCTTTGTGGAGTGCTTACAATTATCCCGGCATTGCCTTGAAGTAGGTGTGAAATTGGAACCTCTACGTCTGTTGTCGTAGTGATTTCGCAGTTTTGCATATCCGATTTTTCGTAACTATTTAGCATGAGATAGGGTGTTATGTGTTGTTAATAATCATTAATTTCATTCCTGAATTGTTACAGCTATTCTTACATTTCTTTTAAAGTCTCGGTCTCTACTTTTTGTGGATTTAGGTAGACATGTGTAGCACTTGTTGAAGATAGCTGTAGTGTTCCTGTGATTCTACGAACATAATATGTCTTTGCTTTTAATCCTTTCATCGCTAGTATTATAGGTGCTGATGCAGCCTCTATTTCAGCCCTGTTGAACCGACTTTTGACTGTGGCTATTTCTTCCAAGAGTGCAACCGTAATGTCGTGATTGCTGTTAAACGCATCCTGCTATAAGTGTTTTGGTGACAACATTTAAAAATTATTATATAGGTTCTTTGTAGCTTACCTGCAGTCTTTGAATGCTAAAACAACATAGGGTTTATTGTCGTTAGTTTTTTTGTCCTCAATTCGCCGTACCAGCAACCCGATGTAATCTATTATCAGGTTGTTTGTATAAATGGTTACATAAATGTTGGTACTTGTTTACTAATATGTTGTTAACAGATTGTTTAATGTGTACCTACAATCCCTTCTGTTTTCTCTTGGAATTCTGCTCTTCTGCGTGTGGCTAGCTCGAAGTACTATTTTGGTATGTTTTCATTGTCTGGAATTGAGGTGATGACGGTGGCGTTTCCAAGGTTCATTATAGTTGGGTGGGTTAATGTGTTTGTAAAGTTGTCTGGTTCCATGCATCCATAACCTTTTATTTGATAGCATGTTTGTAGGCATAGTTTTGAGTCAAGAGTTTTGCAGTTTTTTCCTTTCACAAAAGCCTGGATCCCCATTCCCTGCCAATTTTTGTAGGGAAATATAATTATTTTTAGAATCTACTTATATAATTCTGTTGCGGGTCTATACACATAATTAAATAATATGCAAATATCGATTATAAATCAGAGAAGTATTTTGCCAAGTACGCAAGACACAGTTGTTTTCATTATTTCTTGCAAGTGTATACACGTAATTAAATAATACACTGATTGATGTTCTATTGAGAGGTGACCTAACAGCGATTTAAATCCATGAATTAGTAGACATCGTTTATATATTAGATCATTATTTCACTAAGTCAACATCCTACACTTCCCTTCTTTGTTTTTTGCAACGAAGAGAAAATTATATATCAGATCTGTTTATATATCAGATCATTATATATCAGATCAAGGATGGTATGTTCTGTTTATGTGGGTCGTGTTATACCCTGATAATGTAACGCCCAGCATCCCTAAACTTTAGGCATTTGGCAAGATCAGTCCCTGAACTTCTATAAATTGTTAATCTTAGACCTTGTGGTTATGAAATGTTGAAACTTTGGAAATTTTGGTGTGAATCTTATTGATACTTAACGCTATAATACTTGATTCTTTGTTCTAGATGCTTGATTTTTGAAACATAAACTATGAGACTTGATATAGATACTAGACTCTTGACGCTTGACCCCTGATGCTTAATCTAGATACTTGAATCTTTATGATTTTTTATTCATATGAATCTTGATACTCGGACTCTTGATTCTTGATGATTGAGAAACGATGATTCTTGACCCTTGAAACTTAAATTGGTGCTTGACTCCTTAGACTCGTGAAGCTTGATTCTTGGTTAAACGAGAGACTGGAGCCTTGTCACCGACGGAATCTATGAAACTTTGAGACTTCGGTACTTATGATGTAATCTAATTAATAAAATACTTTACGTAATCCATACGCAACGCAACGCCGAACCTAATGTGTAAAACAATTCAGAATCAGGAAACGCGAAAGGATGGAATGGCCAGAGTGGCCATCCGATCGGATGGCACTCCAGCCGAACCACCTCACCTCCTTTCTCCCCTTTACCTATAAATTGGCTGTCACATCACCATTTCGAGTGATGTGACAGCTCTGACCGAACCAGACACACGCGCACACTAATCTCTCATTTTCTCATCGATTTTGGTACGTTTCAAGCTAGATTTTTGTACTTTCTTGATCTATGTATCATTCTCTATGTGATTCTCACTTGAAATCACACTTTTCACCGTGAAATCTCTCAGATCTGAGCTCTTGAGGGTGATGTCATCATGGTGGTTTGTACAAACTGCCATGTGATGTCATTCTGAGCAAGATCTAGCTTAGATCTAAGGTATTTCATACGATCTTACACTAAATCTAAGTTAAATCTAAGAGTTTTTGTATTAAAACATGAGTTTCTTCACTTCTACTTCAAAATTTCTGGTTTGTTTCGGTGATAAACGTGACTGAACGGACTGTAGACTTGATCGGTGGTCTAGAGTTAGTTTAAGAACGGATTGTTCACTGATTAAGACGATCACGGGATGGATTCCGGCATAAAACCGTCACCAACGGACAAACGGGTCGGACTGGGGTGATTCCCGACTGACCAGAATGTCGGTGAAATGATGTGTAACTGTTGCCTCAATACGTGCCGTGACGTCACCATTAAATTCCAAACTTAACAATTTTACGAAAATTGTGAACAAGAAACAATAGGCCGGCCGATCGGACTGCCAGCCGATCGGACAGCCTTACTCCACAATAGGCCAGCCGATCGGACAGCCGTCCGATCTGACAGCCTTCTTCACACACAAGGCCAGCCGATCGGACATCCATCCGATCGGACAGCCTTTTTATCCCTAGAGGCCAGCCGATCGGACAGCCTCCCCTATTTGCACTAAGTGGCAACCCGATCGGATGGTCACCCGATCGGGCAGCCATTGCCATCTTACTTGTATGTGTTATCCGGTCGACTGGACATCCGATCGGACAGCCGTCCGATCGGACAACCATCCGACCCAGTGACCTGTTAGACACTTTATTCTATCTCGATACTCCGCCCGACTCTTACCCTATTGCAACTTAATCAGGCTAATCTCAAAAGAGCTCCCTTTGATCCAATAACAGTTGCGACTGTTAAGCAATCACTGTGAGTATACTCGACCCCCTTTTTACTTTAAACTTTTGGGGTGTAACATGTATTCTATGAAACTTAAACTTGAATCTTCGAAACTTATACTCTATCCTATGTGAAACTTGTGATTCTTGATTCTTGACTCCTTGTGCTATGTGACATTTAATCCAGAGTGTGTGGTTCCGCCTTAACAATAGTAGCGCTATAGGAGTAATGCACCTCCCCGTTAGTCTTTGGGGTATTGTTAGGAGGAAACATATAACCTCCCGTTAGACTTTGGAAAAGGCACTTAACGCATTGGAAACTTGGGCTATCACTGCGTGGACTGCGACACTAGCATGGCTGAAACTATTCATTTGCTCACACTATGGATATGAGTTGTTTTAATCTATTATTCTATTATCAAACTTGTATACTCGCCAATACTTTTTGTATTGATATTTTAATACATGTTGCAGGCTAATAGGTTGCTGAGGAACATGGAAATCAAGCTAGGATGATGCCTAGAAACGTCGCCTAGTGAATTTAGAAACTTGTTGAACAATTTAAACAATTTTGTTATGTTTTGTATTTGATCTTAAATGTTGGATTTGGCTAGACGAATTTATGCATGAAATCTATTAATCTCTATTGTCGCAATAGTGTTATGGTAACCTCATGAGCAATCTGAACGCTTAGTATTAGAGCCAAAACTGTAGGGAATTAGGATGAGTAGGAATACTTGCCCTAGTCTATAGTTCTAGAAACTTGATTCTTATTTGTTGTTTAAGACTATGCATTCTACCGTATCTGCTTCCTAGCAGCACATGTTCTTATTAAACTTACATGCCTTTCCTAAGGCGGATATAACATACACTTTATACTATGGAAACACTGTTACATAGTGTTTATTTTAGCACGAGATTTGCCCACAGGATAGGAGTGACATCCGAACCTTGAGGGAAATTTCCATGTTATTCTTGGTCGATTTTGACTGCGTGTAACACCCGTCTTGTTTAGTACTCGAAATTAATAATAATTCGTAAGATTTTATACAAAAGATGTCTAAATTAAAACATTAGTTCCAAAAACCAAGTTCTAAGGTAACAAACATTAGTTATCTACCGACTAATTTAAACATCCATAAGTTGTTTAGCAAACGATTTACATCATAACATTGTTTAAACCGAGTTAATTTATGCGGAAGCTTCAAAAGTTCGTGTTCGGTTCTTCAAAAGCTTGCTTGACCGTCATCCGTAATCCTTGAATACCTAGAAACTGAAATGTTTACATTAAACATTAGTATTAGAGTACATAGGAATAATACATAGTCGAAACTACGTTTAGAAACGGATTCAATTAGCTATGATATACAAAAGTTACCCAAGATTTCCAGGCTCCACCGTAACTTACGGTATCTACCGTAAGTTACGGTAGCCAATTTATCATTCTGGTCCATCGTAACTCAGGGGCAAACCACCGTAAACATTTGATCTCTACCGTAAATTACGGTGGATACCGTAATTTACGGTAGCCACTGTAATTCCATGCTTTGTTTGATTTGGTTATTTTGCTCAAACCCAAATTCTAAGATTTCTTATTCTAACAACCAACACACTGATTTCTCTTACTCTAATGTGTCTTTCACGAACAATAACAATGACCGAGTGATCATACTACAATGCATTAATCCTCGCAACATTTGATTATTCGACCCGTTTGGCTCATCTATGGAATCCTCCATTTTGATGATTATCAACGCGATCTAACCAATTCGTTATCTATTATTCAACGTAGCGAACATTATCGCTTTAATTCAGCTCAACTTCTATTCTAAAATTCGACTACACATTTGTTAATTATTAAATTACCCAATGTAACGAGTTAAGTTACATACCTTCAAAGTAGGCCCTTCAAACGTGTTTCGCCACCCGCTTGTCCACTTGACGCTCCTGCGTCCTTTCCTATAGAGTTCATTTATGACATATTTAGAACTCTCTTTAAATCATAATTCGCATAATACACTGAAACATCATAATTATGCGTTTCAACTTTGAATTTCAGTTTTAAGCCTTCTTTGAGGCATTTTCACAAACACTTTAAGGGCAGATTTTTACATGACTAAATATCAAGTCTCTAGCTTATCACTTAGCCCTAATTTCACATCAATCAACCATTTTACAAAATTATTAGCTTCTATAATTCTGAAGTCACTTCAAAATTGTCAAATTACACTAGAACAACACCCAATTTCCTAGTGTTTATCAAGTTCTACATAACCCACTAATCACCTACAATGGTGTTCAAGGATTTTACTAAAATTTCACATGATTTAAACTTGTACTTGTCTAGGGTTTGTCCCTAGACACTATATTGTTCCTAATTCATCATAAAACCAACATGCAACCACAAATTTCAGATTTTCCCAATTTCATGAGAATTTCAAGTTGAGAGTTTTCATCAAATTTTACATACCTTGTAATCCTCTTGTGATGAGGATCAATAATCTATGCTCGATTTTTGTTTTTGATCAGATTTGGACCCTCAATTTGTGATGAACTAGGGTTTTGATGGAGCTTGGGGTCGCCCCTGACTCCTGGTCGATCTCCACAACACAGACAAATGTGTTTGTGTTTTAATTTAGTTATTTTATTAAAATTAGTTCTCATTTAGACACTTTTAGTCCCTCACTTTTCATACTTTATTTGTTTTAGCTCCTAATTACTTATAAGTGACCAACTAACTTGGTTAGTGCCACTCTTAGTCAATTTATTTCACTATTTTATTCGCAACCATATCGAAATTTTAAGAACTCGCAAATTTTCGGGATGTTACAAGTCCACCCCCCTTAAAAAGGTTTCGTCCCCGAAACCAAAATACGTACCAAATAAAGTGGGGTAGAGACGTCGCATCTCCTCTTCGGATTCCCACGTAGTGTCCGAACCCTTCCTATGCTCCCACTTGACCTTGACTTGATCGATTTGTTTGTTTCGCAAGTGTTTAGTCTTTCGATCTAAAACTTCTATGGGCCTTACGATATAATTCAAGCAATCATCCACTTCGATATCATCGTAGTGAATATAAGTTGTCTCATCCGCTAGACACTTCCGAAGATGTGACACATGAAATGTGCTATGAATTCTGCTTAGTTCCTCCGGTAGTTCAAGGCGGTAAGCTACCTTTCCTACCCGTTCTATGATCGCAAACGGCCCTATAAACATCGGGCTTAATTTTCCTCTTTTTTCTAAACCTGATAACCCCCTTCCATGGGGATACTTTGAGCATGACCTTGTCGCCAACCTGGAATTCGATTGGCCTATTCCTTTTGTCAACATACGCCTTTTGTCTATCTTGAGCCGCTTTCAAGTGTGCCCGAACCACATCAATCTTTTCATTAGTGGCTCGTACTATATCTTGGTGGGCGAGTTCACGTGGACCCACTTCACCCCAACATACCGGGGTTCGGCATTTCCTACCATAGAGCATTTCATACGGTGCCATCTTAATACTAGCGTGGTAGCTGTTGTTATACGAAAATTCGACCAATGGTAGGTAAACATCCCAACTTCCTCCAAAGTCGATTATACACGCCCGTAGCATGTCCTCCAATGTTTGTATTGTTCTTTCACCCTGTCCATCTGTTTGAGGATGGTACGCAGTGCTAATGAACAATTTGGTTCCCATCTGCTCTTGGAAATCTCGCCAGAAATTTGAAGTGAATCGGGTATCCCTATCAGACACGATGGATACCGGTACTCCATGACGTGCTATTATCTCATTAGTGTAAACTTCTGACATCTTTTCTGACGTATAAGTCTCACGTATCGGAATGAAGTGAGCACTTTTCGTCAATCTATCCACCACTACCCATATGGCATCAAAACCGCGGTTTGTCTTTGGTAGTTTGGTTAATAGGTCCATCGTAATATGTTCCCATTTCCAAACCGGAATTTCCAACGGTTGAAGTTTACCATATGGTTTTTGGTGTTCTGCCTTGACTTGTAAACATGTCAAGCATTTTTCCACGTACTTCACCACATCTCTTTTCATTCCGGGCCACCAACAGTTTTGCTTTAAATCATTATACATTTTGGTCGCTCCCGGATGGATGGAATAACGGGACTTATGAGCTTCATCGAGTAGAAGCTTTTTAACTCCACATGTGTTAGGAACCCAAATTCTATTGAAACGTGTTTTCAAACCATGGTTGCCTACTTCAAGATCTTTAACTTGGCCAACAATCCTTTCCTTTTTCCAGTTCTCCTCTTTCACTGCTTCTACTTGCGCCTCTCGGATATGTTCAAGTAAACCCGAGGTCACCACAAGTTGCATTGATCTTACTCGTATTGGGACATAGTCCGCTTTTCTGCTCAAAGCATCCGCCACTACATTCGCCTTTCCGGGGTGGTAGTGTATTTCGCAATCAAAATCCTTCACCGTTTCCAACCATCGCCTCTGACGCATATTTAACTCCTTCTGATCGAAGAAGTATTTTAAGCTTTTGTGATCGGTGAATATAGTGCACTTTACCCCATATAAATAGTGCCTCCATATTTTTAATGCAAATACCACCGCAGCCAACTCGAGGTCGTGCGTGAGATATTTCTTCTAGTGTATCTTCAATTGCCTCGAGGCATAAGCTATAACTTTGCCCCGTTGCATCAAAACGCATCCAAGCCCTGATAGTGAAGCATCCGAATAAACCACTAAGTCTTCGACCCCGTCCGGCAACGTTAATACCGGAGCTTGAGTTAACTTTTCTTTTAGCGTTTGGAACGCTCTTTCTTGATCTACACCCCATATGAATTTTTCTTCCTTCCGAGTTAGCTTTGTTAGCGGCGATGCAATCTTGGAGAAATCTTGAATGAATCTCCTATAGTATCCCGTAAGCCCCCAAAAGCTTCTAATTTCCGAAGGGTTCCTCGGGGGATTCCATTTTGACACGGCCTCGATCTTTGACGGATCCACCAATACTCTGTCAGCACTTATGATGTGGCCAAGAAATTGTACCTCTCGTAACCAAAAGGCACACTTAGAGAATTTCGCATACAACCTTTCTCGTCTAAGCGTCTCTAACACCTCTTGTAAGTGATGTGCATGTTCAGCTTCGCTTTTCGAGTACACCAAAATATCATCGATAAACACGATGACTGACTTATCCAACATTGGCTTGCAAACCCGGTTCATGAGGTCCATGAAAGCCGCGGGTGCATTTGTTAGCCCAAATGACATCACGAGGAATTCGTAATGTCCGTATCTCGTGCGGAAAGCCTTCTTCGGCACATCTTCCTCCTTGACCTTTAGTTGGTGATACCCCGATCTAAGGTCAATTTTTGAAAACCAGTTCGCACCTTGTAATTGGTCGAATAAATCATCTATCTTCGGAAGCGGGTATCGGTTCTTTACCGTGAGTTTGTTTAACTCCCGGTAATCGATACACATGCGCATGCTTCCGTCTTTCTTTTTCACGAACAGTACCGGTGCGCCCCAAGGAGACACACTCGGCCTTATGAATCCTTTGTCAAGCAGGTCTTGAATTTGGGACATCAACTCTTGTAATTCCGACGGTGCGAGTCGGTACGGTGCTTTTGCTACGGGTTTTGCGCCCGGAATCAATACGATCCCGAACTCTACTTCCCGTTCAGGCGGTATCCCCGGTAAATCCTCTGGAAACACATCTTCATAGTCTCGTACTACCGGTACGTCTTCAATCTTCTGTGATCCTTTCTCGGGCTCATTTGCGTATATCATGAATGCCTTGCATCCTCGCTTCATAAGCTTGTGAGCTTTCAACATTGAGCATACTATAGGGTTGCCTCCTTTTTCGCCATAGATACTGACGTGTTACCTGCTTGGAGATATTAGCTTTATCTCCTTACGAAAACACACGACCTTCGCGTGGTGCTGAGATAGCCAATCCATCCCAACGACTACTTGAAATTCCCCCGTTGACATCGGGATTAGATCTATCAAGTATTCCTCATCGTCTATGCTTAATTTGCAACTTCGACAAACGTCACAAACTATAAAACTTTTGTTGTCCCCTATTTCTACTTCTAAGGGCACAGATAACTTTGTCAATACAAAAGAAGGATGTCGAATAAATCCATGCGAAATGAAGGATTTATTCGCACCCGTATCAAACAGTGCACGTGCTGGAATTGAGTTAATTGTGAATATACCTGAGACCACGTCGGGTTCTATCTTTGCCTCAGCCGCGGTAAGTTGGAAGGACCTAGACTTCGCCTTTGGAGCTTCCGTTGGAGACTCTGTTGTGTCTCTCTTTCCAACCAACTCAGGGCATTCAGACTTTTTGTGGCCGGGTTGATAACATTTGTAACAAACGGAAACTTTTCCGGGACATAGCGATGCAGTGTGCTCCGTCTTCCCACATACTGGACACGGCTTGTCTTTGAAGCGGCACTCACCTTTGTGCCCCTTTCCACATACTTTGCAACTTGGCGACCCACCTTTAGTCTCCACTTTCTTCCCTGATTCAGGAGTTCTAGCTTTCTTTGTAGGGCTTGGATTCACATCCTGTGCCCTTCGCTCACCCCTTTCAACTTGTTTCTTTAACTCGATTTCCCGCTCCCGGGCGGTGTTGATGATTTCTGTGAGAGTTTCATATTTTGAGGGAGTCATAAACTCCCGGTATTCAGCACTCAGCATGTTGTAATAATAGTATATCTTCTATTCTTCAGTGGTGACTAACTCGTCACAAAACCTCAGCTTATCCATGAAGATGCCCGTGATCTTATCAATTGATTCTCCCTTTTGTCTTAACTGGATAAATTCCTCTTTGATCCTGTTGATAACTGCTTTGGGACTATGGTGTTTAAGGAACGGCACCTTAAACTCATCCCAAGTCATGACCCTTGCCGCTTCGGCTCCCATTTCCTTCTTTTTATTGTCCCACCAATCCTTGGCTTGATTTCTCAATTGACCCGTTCCGTAAGCAACAAAGTCACCTACGTCGCAGTGGGTTCGTTCAAACACTCCTTCGATATCACTTATCCATCTTTGACAGATTATCGGGTCAACTTCCCCGTTATAGATTGGCGGTTTGCATGCCATAAATTCTTTATATGAGCACCCTTTACGTTCTCCCGTTTTATCTTTCATAAGGTTGACACTATCCTCCAACCTTTTAACTCGCTCTTCGACAAGCGACAACACCGTACTTTGAATTTTGTCTATAAACCCAGATAGACTATCTTCAATTGCCTTCCCTACTACTTCGGCAATTATCTCTTTCATTTGTTCGGTGCTTGTTTGCACCGGATTATCATCGTTTCCATCAGACATCTTGAAACTGAAATGTTTACATTTAAACGTTAAACATTTCATTTATAACATTGCTTCATTTGTTTCGGTTTAGCCAAGTTCCTAACTTGCTTTAACCGTTCACATTTGGTGCACTTTCCGGGTTTGAGTGTGTTAACACGCTCTTCCCATGCACATCAATTCCTTTCTCATTCTTACATAAGACATAATTTGCTAACATAATAAGTTAATTCTTACCGGACGATCCATCAAGCTTGAACCGAACACTTTGTTGACAACCTTAAGCTCTGATTACCAACTTGTAACACCCGTCTTGTTTACTACTCGAAATTAATAATAATTCGTAAGATTTTATACAAAAGATGTCTAAATTAAAACATTAGTTCCAAAAACCAAGTTCTAAGGTAACAAACATTAGTTATCTACCGACTAATTTAAACATCCATAAGTTGTTTAGCAAACGATTTACATCATAACATTGTTTAAACCGAGTTAATTTATGCGGAAGCTTCAAAAGTTCGTGTTCGGTTCTTCAAAAGCTTGCTTGACCGTCATCCGTAATCCTTGAATACCTAGAAACTGAAATGTTTACATTAAACATTAGTATTAGAGTACATAGGAATAATACATAGTCGAAACTACGTTTAGAAACGGATTCAATTAGCTATGATATACAAAAGTTACCCAAGATTTCCAGGCTCCACCGTAACTTACGGTATCTACCGTAAGTTACGGTAGCCAATTTATCATTCTGGTCCACCGTAACTCAGGGGCAAACCACCGTAAACATTTGATCTCTACCGTAAATTACGGTGGATACCGTAATTTACGGTAGCCACTGCAATTCCATGCTTTGTTTGATTTGGTTATTTTGCTCAAACCCAAATTCTAAGATTTCTTATTCTAACAACCAACACACTGATTTCTCTTACTCTAATGTGTCTTTCACGAACAATAGCAATGACCGAGTGATCATACTACAATGCATTAATCCTCGCATCATTTGATTATTCGACCCGTTTGGCTCATCTATGGAATCCTCCATTTTGATGATTATCAACGCGATCTAACCAATTCGTTATCTATTATTCAACGTAGCGAACATTATCGCTTTAATTCAGCTCAACTTCTATTCTAAAATTCGACTACACATTTGTTAATTATTAAATTACCCAATGTAACGAGTTAAGTTACATACCTTCAAAGTAGGCCCTTCAAACGTGATTCGCCACCCGCTTGTCCACTTGACGCTCCTGCGTCCTTTCCTATAGAGTTCATTTATGACATATTTAGAACTCTCTTTAAATCATAATTCGCATAATACACTGAAACATCATAATTATGCGTTTCAACTTTGAATTTCAGTTTTAAGCCTTCTTTGAGGCATTTTCACAAACACTTTAAGGGCAGATTTTTACATGACTAAATATCAAGTCTCTAGCTTATCACTTAGCCCTAATTTCACATCAATCAACCATTTTACAAAATTATTAGCTTCTATAATTCTGAAGTCACTTCAAAATTGTCAAATTACACTAGAACAACACCCAATTTCCTAGTGTTTATCAAGTTCTACATAACCCACTAATCACCTACAATGGTGTTCATGGATTTTACTAAAATTTCACATGATTTAAACTTGTACTTGTCTAGGGTTTGTCCCTAGACACTAAATTGTTCCTAATTCATCATAAAACCAACATGCAACCACAAATTTCAGATTTTTCCCAATTTCATGAGAATTTCAAGTTGAGAGTTTTCATCAAATTTTACATACCTTGTAATCCTCTTGTGATAAGGATCAATAATCTATGCTCGATTTTTGTTTTTGATCAGATTTGGACCCTCAATTTGTGATGAACTAGGGTTTTGATGGAGCTTGGGGTCGCCCCTGACTCCTGGTCGATCTCCACAACACAGACAAATGTGTTTGTGTTTTAATTTAGTTATTTTATTAAAATTAGTTCTCATTTAGACACTTTTAGTCCCTCACTTTTCATACTTTATTTGTTTTAGCTCCTAATTACTTATAAGTGACCAACTAACTTGGTTAGTGCCACTCTTAGTCAGTTTATTTCACTATTTTATTCGCAACCATATTGAAATTTTAAGAACTCGCAAATTTTCGGGATGTTACACTACGGATGAAAGCCGACAACGCTTAGGGTACGATGTTGTCAAGCTAGAGGTGAAACTCAGACCTTGATAACTAGTCCCACTCCTTGATGATTTTATGTCTCGCCAAAGTCTCGTAACTGCCAATCAATTGAGTTCGTGAAATGACTAAAAGGACGAATATCGTAGGCCTAACATCGATGACGTATTTGTCTAAGTAAGTCAAGACGCGTTACCTCAATTCGATAGGAGTTCGAATCACTTTGGTTGGTCGCCGTTCCTCTACCCGGAACAATCTTATGTTTTAAAATCCTATCTCGTTTTTATGTTACCTTGATTTTATAAATGTGGTTTTATCTATAGGGTTTTGAACATTAATCTTTATTCATTTCTAAAATGCTTTACCCATGATCTGCACGTAGTCCGCAATCTAAAACGTTAATTCTTAATCCCAGATCAAACTAATCTATCAATATAATCTATGCCAATCCATGACATGATCTATGTTAATCTACTTGAGTATTCTACGCGGATCTATTTTGAGGATTCTGTGTGATTCATATTGAGTAACCTATGAGTAATCTACGATAATCTATTAATCTATGTGAAACTATTTGGCAATATATGATGATGATGATGATGTTGATGGGTAAATGGTTATGTGTGGTGATTGCGACACGCAGCATGACACCGAGTACGAGGCCAGGCGACGTGTCCGAAGCGTGGTGGATACGCCGCTGGTGCTTCCTATATATAAGCGTTTTTGGCATGTTGACCAAACTTCGTACAAACGTGCCATGTGAAGGTCATGAATTTTGGGATGGTTCAATCTAGATTCTTAAGTCTATCGTGTGAGTAATCTATGCTGTGAGGAATTCATAATTTAGACTTACACAATCCCGTTTGTCGGATCTGTAGATGTCTACTCGTAGAACATCTGACGCTCTCAGGAGATCCAGAGAGAAGTCTCAATAGAAGATGATGTCTTTCATGGCCGATCAGATCGCTCGAGTCATGCCAAGAATCTTCACTGAGCTTCAAGGATCAAACACTATGCCATCCTCTGCGGACTCCAAGGCTGAGAAGCAGAAGCCTACTAAGTTCAACTACAAACATTTCATCTCTTGCAGCCCTAAGTCTTTCACGGGCAGTGATGGGGTGACTGCTATGCTCGAGTGGTTCGGCAGCATCGAAGTTACCTTCATTAACAGCGAGTGCCCAGACCATCTGAAAACTAGGAGTGCGACTGGGATGTTTCAGGGCAGAGCATTGGAGTGGTGGTCGAATGAGAGAAACATCCGTTCAAATGAAGAAGCCTATGCCCTCCCATGGGCTGAGGTGCGAGAACTAATGATGCTTGAGTTCTGCCCTCCCCATGAGCAGTTGAAGCTTGAAGAAGAAATTTGGCATCTGAAACAAGTTGGTGATGATAACCTGGCATATACTACTCGTTTTAAGCAGCTGAGTCTCATCGTTCCTCACTTGGTTTCGACTCCTAAGCGGATGATAACCAAGTACATCAACGGCCTACCGTCTGGAATGCGTGATTCTATCGAAGCGGCCCAGTTGGACACTATTGAAGAAGTCTATCATTTGGCAGCAAGTTTGAACAACAACCGTGTGCGTGACAAGCAGTTTGCTACCCCTGCATCTTCAAAGTCTGCTAACCAAGTGACCCAGCAGCCTAGTGGCAGCAAGAACAAGAAAAGGAAGGCTCAGGGTTCGGGATGCAATGCTATTGTCCCTACTGCTAAACCTGCTCCTACTCCTGCTGCTGCTAACCCTGCTGCCCCTGAAGCAAAGAAGCCATACACTGGATCTCACCCAAAGTGTGCCACCTACAACTATCATCATCCGGCGAACTCTCCATGTCGTTTGTGCACCAACTGCAACCGCTATGGTCACACGACCCCGTATTGCCGTCAAGCTAACCCTACTCCAGTTCAACAAGTCCCAGTTCAAGCAGCCCAAGCAGCACTTCCAGCTCCTCCACAGAACCCAGGACCCGTCAATGCCATTCGTGCATGCTTTCAGTGTGGGGATACTACTCATCTCCGTAACCGTTGCCCCCTGTTAAACCAGGAGCAACCGGCAGCCGCTCGTGGACGAGCGTTCAACCTCAATGCTAACCAGGCTTGCAACAACAACGACGTGGTGAATGGTATGTTTCTTGTTAATAATCTCTATGCTTCGATTCTATTTGATACTGGTGCCGACAAGAGTTTTGTGTCCGTAGAATTCGAGTCTTTGATAAATTGTACACGCTCTAAGTTACCAGAGTCGTTCTTTGTTGAGGTCGCCAATGGTAAGTTGATTCTTGTGAACTCTATCGTGCGTGGTTGTTCTTTGATACTTAACGATCACGTATTCGCTATTGATCTTATCCCAATGCGTTTGGGTAGTTTTGATGTTATTATCGGTATGGATTGGTTGCGTAAGAACCATGCCGAAATCGTGTGTCATGAAAAGCTTGTTCGTCTTCCTCTTCCATCTGGTGATCTTTTACACATCTATCGGGACCGACCCTCGAAAGGACTAAGGCTGATGTCATGAACGCAAGCGAGCAGAAGTTTGCGTAAACAAAACCCTGCCTTCTTGGCCCACGTGGTGGAACAAAAGGGCAAGGGGAAGAACATAAACGATGTTCCAGTTGTGTGTGACTTCCCTGATGTCTTTCCCGAGGATCTACCTGGTCTTCCTCCTCCCAGATCCGTTGATTTTCGTGTTGATCTCGTACCTGGTGCGACTCCTGTCGCCAGGGCTCCTTACCGTCTTGCACCTTCCGAGATGCAAGAATTATCCAGCCAACTACAGGAATTGCTCGATAAAGGTTTTATTCGTCCAAGTACCTCCCCGTGGGGTGCTCCCATGTTATTTGTCAAGAAGAAGGATGGTTCGTTCCGTATGTGTATCGACTACCGTGAACTTAATAAGCTTACCGTGAAGAATCGCTACCCTTTGCCTCGTATTGATGATTTATTTGACCAACTACAAGGCGTGTCCTGTTTCTCTAAAATTGACCTATGTTCTAGATATCATCAACTACGTGTCCTCGAAGATGATATTCCAAAAACTGCGTTTCGTACTCGATATGGGCACTACGAGTTCGTGGTCATGCCTTTTGGTTTGACTAACGCACCCGCCGTGTTCATGGACCTTATGAACCGCGTTTGTAAGCCCTATTTGGATCGTTTTGTTATAGTCTTTATTGACGATATTCTTATTTACTCTAAGTCTAAAGCTGATCATGCTCGCCATCTTCGTCTTATGCTAGAACTTCTGCGGGGTGAACGTCTATATGCTAAATTTTCTAAGTGTGAGTTTTGGATTGACGAAGTGCAGTTTCTTGGTCATATTGTTAGTAGTCAGGGTATTCATGTTGACCCTTCGAAAATTGAGGCCGTGAAAAATTGGTGTACGCCCAAATCCGTGTCTGAGATTCGTTCTTTTCTAGGATTGGCAGGTTATTACCGCCGGTTCATCGCGGATTTCTCTAAAATCGTTGTTCCTCTTACTACGCTAACTCAGAAGGAGAAACCTTTTGTTTGGGGTCCCGAGTAAGAGAACTCCTTTCAAACCCTTAAGAATCTTTTGTGTAATGCCCCTGTGTTAACTCTACCTGATGGCAACGACGATTTCGTGGTGTATTGCGATGCCTCGAACCGTGGATTGGGCTGCGTGCTCATGCAGCGGGACAAGGTCATTGCTTACTCTTCTCGACAACTCAAGGTGCATGAGAAAAACTATACTACCCACGATCTGGAGCTTGGTGCAGTTGTTTTTGCGTTAAAGATCTGGCGACACTACCTTTATGGTACTAAGTGTGTGGTTTTCACCGACCATAGGAGCCTTCAACATATCTTTGACCAGAAAGAACTAAACATGCGACAGAGGCGATGGGTGGAATTGCTTAACGACTACGACTGTGAAATTCGCTACCACCCTGGTAAGGCGAATGTAGTGGCCGACGCGCTTAGTCGTAAAACTCATGTCAAGGCTATTCGTATCTCTAGCGATTTGCATGTCTGTATTCGTGAAGCTCAGTATTCAGCAGCAAATGAAGGAAATCTAGAAGAAGAAGTTCACGGCGCTAGAATGGACCAGCTCGAAACTAAATCTGATGGCCTGCAGTATTATCTAAATCGTATCTGGGTGCCAGATCGCGATAATCTTCGTGAGCTCATTATGACTGAGGCTCACAAATCTCGCTACTCTATCCATCCAGGTGCTGATAAGATGTACCAGGATCTACGTACAACTTATTGGCGGCCCGGTATGAAGAGGGACATTGCTATATATGTTTCTAAATGTCTTACCTGCTCGAAGGTAAAGGCTGAACACCAGCATCCTTCCGGACTGTTAGAGCAACTAAAAATCCCTGTTTGGAAATGGGATAGCATTGCCATGGACTTTATTACCAAACTACCCCGTACGGCTAAAGGTCACGATAGTATCTGGGTGATTATTGATCGTTTGACCAAATCCACTCATTTTCTTCCTATCCGTGAGGATTACAAAGTAAGGAGACTTGCTCGAATCTATACCGATGAGATTATAAGCCGTCATGGCGTACCTTTAGTCATAATCTCTGACTGTGATGGTCGCTTTACTTCTCGTCTTTGGCAAACATTTCAGTCCGCTATGGGTTCGCACTTGAATTTTAGCACGGCCTTTCATCCTCAGACGGATGGACAGACCGAGCGTACTATTCAAACCCTAGAGGACATGCTCCGTTCTTGTGTCATCGACTTTGGTGGTAACTGGGATGTACATTTACCATTGATAGAGTTCTCGTACAACAATAGCTATCATTCTAGTATTCAGATGGCTCCTTTCGAAGCTTTGTATGGGCGAAAGTGTTGATCTCCCCTCAGCTGGCATGAGGTTGGGAAAAAGCAGTTCACTGGCCCTGAGATTATTCAAGAGACAACGGATAAGATTCTTCAGATCCGTGATAACTTGACTAAGGCTAGAAACAGACAAAAGAGCTATGCAGATAAAAGGCGCAAGCCTCTGGAATTTGCTGTTGGAGACCGAGTTCTTCTCAAGGTATTCCCCTGGAAGGGAGTAGTTCGCTTTGGTAAAAAGGGAAAGCCCGCTCCTCGCTATGTGGGTCCTTTCGTGATACTTGAGAGGATTGGCAAGGTGGTGTACAAACTCGACTTGCCTCAGGAACTAAACAACGTGCATCCAGTTTTCCACGTATCCAATCTACGAAAATGTCTGGCCGATAAGGAACTGCAAGTTCCTCTGGAAGACTTGCAAATAAATGAAGCTGTTCAGTTTGTGGAGAAACCGGTCGAAATCATGGATCAGACTGTCAAACTTCTGAGGCGCAGCAAAATTCCCATTGTTAAGGTTCGATGGGAAGGTAAGCGTGGTGCAGAATTTACTTGGGAGCTGAAAAGTGATATGAAGGCCAAGTACCCGCATCTCTTTGAACAGTCTTCTTCTAATATTTCAGGGATGAAATCTCCTAAAGGATGGGAGACTGTAACGCCCAGCATCCCTAAACTTTAGGCAGTTGGCAAGATCAGTCCCTGAACTCCTATAAATTGTTAATCTTAGACCTTGTGGTTATGAAATGTTGAAACTTTGGAAATTTTGGTGTGAATCTTATTGATACTTAACGCTATGATACTTGATTCTTTGTTCTAGATGCTTGATTTTTGAAACATAAACTATGAGACTTGATATAGATACTAGACTCTTGACGATTGACCCCTGATGCTTAATCTAGATACTTGAATCTTTATGATTTTTGATTCATATGAATCTTGATACTCGGACTCTTGATTCTTGATGATTGAGAAACGATGATTCTTGACCCTTGAAACTTAAATTGGTGCTTGACTCCTTAGACTCGTGAAGCTTGATTCTTGGTTAAACGAGAGACTGGAGCCTTGTCACCGACAGAATCTATGAAACTTTGAGACTTCGGTACTTATGATGTAATCTAATTAATAAAATACTTAACGTAATCCATACGCAACGCAACGCCGAACCTAATGTGTAAAACAATTCAGAATCAGGAAACGCGAAAGGATGGAATGGCCAGAGTGGCCATCCGATCGGACAGCCAGCCGATCGGATGGCAGTCCAGCCGAACCACCTCACCTCCTTTCTCCCCTTCACCTATAAATAGGCTGTCACATCACCATTTCGAGTGATGTGACAGCTCTGACCGAACCAGACGCACGCGCACACTAATCTCTCATTTTCTCATCGATTTCGGTACGTTTCAAGTTAGATTTTTGTACTTTCTTGATCTATGCATCATTCTCTACGTGATTCTCACTTGAAATCACACTTTTCACCGTGAAATCTCTCAGATCTGAGCTCTTGAGGGTGATGTCATCATGGTGGTTTGTACAAACTGCCATGTGATGTCATTCTGAGCAAGATCTAGCATAGATCTAAGGTATTTCATACGATCTTACACTAAATCTAAGTTAAATCTAAGAGTTTTTGTATTAAAACATGAGTTTCTTCACTTCTACTTCAAAATTTCTGGTTTTTTTCGGTGATAAACGTGACTGAACGGACTGTAGACTTGATCGGTGGTCTAGAGTTAGTTTAAGAACGGATTATTCACTGATTAAGACGATCACGGGATGGATTCCGGCATAAAACCATCACCAACGGACAAACGGGTCGGACTGGGGTGATTCCCGACCGACCAGAATGTCGGTGAAATGATGTGTAACTGTTGCCTCAATACGTGCCGTGACGTCACCATTAAATTCCAAACTTAACAATTTTACGAAAATTGTGAACAAGAAACAATAGGCCGGCCGATCGGACTGCCAGCCGATCGGACAGCCTTACTCCATAATAGGCCAGCCGATCGGACAGCCTTCTTCACACACAAGGCCAGCCGATCGGACATCCATCCGATCGGACAACCTTTTTATCCCTAGAGGCCAGCCGATCGGACAGCCATCCGATCAGACAGCCTCCCCTATTTGCACTAAGTGGCAACCCAATCGGATGGTCACCCAATCGGGCAACCATTGCCATCTTACTTGTATATGTTATCCGGTCGACTGGACATCCAATCGGACAGCCGTCCGATCGGACAACCATCCGACCCAGTGACCTGTTAGACACTTTATTCTATCTCGATACTTCGCCCGACTCTTACCCTATTGCAACCTAATCAGGCTAATCCCAAAAGAGCTCCCTTTGATCCAATAACAGTTGCGACTGTTAAGCAATCACTGTGAGTATACTCGACCCCCTTTTTACTTTAAACTTTTGGGGTGTAACATGTATTCTATGAAACTTAAACTTGAATCTTCGAAACTTATACTCTATCCTATGTGAAACTTGTGATTCTTGATTCTTGACTCCTTGTGCTATGTGACGTTTAATCCAGAGTGTGTAGTTCCGCCTTAACAATAGTTGCGCTATAGGAGTAATGCACCTCCCCGTTAGTCTTTGGGGTATTGTTAGGAGGAAAGGTATAACCTCCCGTTAGACTTTGGGAAAGGCACTTAACGCATTGGAAACTTGGGCTATCACTGCGTGGACTGCGACACTAGCATGGCTGAAACTATTTATTTGCTCACACTATGGATATGAGTTGTTTTAATCTATTATTCTATTATCAAACTTGTATACTCTCCAAATACTTTTTGTATTGATATTTTAATACATGTTGTAGGCTAATAGGTTGCTGAGGAACATGGAAATCAAGCTAGGATGATGCCTAGAAACGTCGCCTAGTGAATTTAGAAACTTGTTGAACAATTTTGTTATGTTTTGTATTTAATCTTAAATGTTGGATTTGGCTAGATGAATTTATGCATGAAATCTATTAATCTCTATTGTCGCAATAGTGTTATGGTAACCTCATGAGCAATCTGAACGCTTAGTGCTCGCACCCCGATGTTTCCGCCATCGGTTGGGGTGTGACAGATAACTATATAAAAAGCGGCGGTTATAGAGTTATATTAAGGTATTTTTCCAGAATTTGGGAAAGTATGTATACCTCTTCATCAACGAAGACAAAATGTAATTCGTTTTCCGATACTTAGGCACCCACTTCCGAATGACACGCACTTCCAGCGCTGGTGCTGGGCCGTTGGGTCGCAATCCCGATATTCCGTTGCTGTCCATTTTCAGAAACCTGTTTAAGGGGAAAAACACGTATTTAATATTTTTTTTTAAGTTATATTAATTTTCAAAGCGACAATAATTATCATAGTTGTAAAATGGTGTATGTACGTTTGATGTCTACATCATTTTTTATTATTAACAGTTAGAAACGTAGAATATAACATGTTGTGAATTAATGTCATTTAGCAAGTCTGTGTAAACAATATTTAACGTTGTGTTGTTTTCTTAGCCTGCCTTATTTGATGTGAGTATTTTCAGTGAATTTGGTGAGGTAGCTCGCGATAAGGCGACGTATAGTTGGCCATGACTAAAAACAGGCTCCGGTAAGTAGAGCCCAACTTTTTTGAGTGACTAGCCTTGACTCTTGTTTATAGTCATTGCATAACAGATTTTAACCGAGAATTGACAACGTGTAAACACAAACGGTATATCTTTAGTTTCGTGCACAAAATTGATTCTCGGTATGTATACTTTTTTACCAACTGACATTCCAGTTATAATGCAGGCCTCAATCACTCGTGGAAGCAGTTGTGTTACCAAAAATCGAGTACCATTACATAAGTCGTTTTTTGATCCATGTTACGCATTAACATGATAGGGCTATTTTTTTAAGGCGTAAACAATGACTAGGTATACCATTGAAATTAAGCACATTTAAGTATTCAGGTGGGTACATAGCATCTATCTCGCTCCCATCCTTTGAATGTGGAACCATTGAATCAGTGCTGAAATATGAGGTGCATTCCCCAGGTGACATTGCATGAACCAAGTCATTTATCTCGTCAACTGTGTCGTTCTTTGGCCATATAATAGCACGTTCTGATATTGCAGCTGGTGATGGGTTTGCTAGTAGTTGAGCATCATAGATGAAAGAAATCATATTTTGAAGGCCATCACTCGGGTCCTTCAGTATAAACTCGGGTGGTATTTCAATCTTTCTGATGTCAGGTTCTGCAAAATCCACGACGAGACCTTCCTTCCCGTCCCCTATTCTTAGGAGCCATTCTGAAAAATTTTGCAACTGTGCTCCTGTGGATGAGGTTGTTGAAAGAGATTCTATGTGCATGTTTTCAGTGAGCCTATACACAGTAAGATGTTTCCATAAGTATGAATTGGGTAGGCAAGCCGCAACAACCTCATCTCCAATGTGCTTTTAGGTTTTACTGGTAATGTTTGCCTGAAGTCGCCTCCTAGTAAAACTGATTTTCCGCTAAAATATTGTGAAGTGTTTGATGTTAAATCCTTAAGTGTCTTATCCAGGGATTCAAAACATCTGCGATCACTCATTGGAGCCTCGTCCCATATTATTAGAGTGGTTTACAAAAGCAAATTACATAGGTTTGACTTCTTCTTTATGTAATAGATGGACTCTTCAGTTAGTTCCAATGGGATTTTAAATCTGGAATGTGCAATCCTACCAGATGGAAGCAACATTGATGCGATGCCTGATGCTGTGACAACAAGTACAACTTCACCTCTTGATCTAAGACGTACAATGATCGTTTTCCATAAGTATGTCTTTCCTGTTCCACCATGACTGTAAACAAACAGTAAACTTTGAGTTCCATTTTCAATTGAAGACATGACTGCATTGTATACAGCTAGCTGCCCTGGTCGAAGGCCCTCGTAGAGACTCATGTGTTCAACACGTAAGGCGTCTCTGTCATAGTTTTTCTCTTCTAAAAGAATGTTGTTCCCAAGCGCTGAAACCACAGAAGCATCTGGCATCGGTAGACCGTACTCAACCAACGAACGTGAAGTTGAGTTTGTATTAAGAAGAGTTTCCAATTCCCGTAGTACATACTGTTGTAGATCCTGATCGTCTAAAACCGCTGAATGAGTGGTAACTGCAAGGCCTATACTACGGTTTATGTCATCAAACATGCATCTCCAATTTGCCTCCCACAACTTCCGAGGATTTGAAACATCACAGTGAAGGAGCACGCAAGCAGCCGTAGCCCACTCGGCAGCCTCTTCAATAGTGGTGGCCCATTCTTTGTCGTCTCCGATCAAACCAAGCCTTTCACACGCTTCTCTAAATGTTGGCATTACAGTCCCTGATACTATACGTACATCTGCGAAAGAACAACATCCTCTTTGAAAATTGAGCAGAAGCCTTAAAAAAGAATTCTCCGTATGTTGGATGCACATATGTAAGCCTACGGATTTTTGGCTCCCTTTTACTTCTTCTTCATATCCATTTTTTGATGACATATCCCAACGGTACTTCGATAGGTAATCAATGTACCGAAGGTTAACACCTGACAAACCGGAGTTACCCCCGTTGGATATCCCATTGGTATTATTCACAAACCATTCTGTTAAGGTTGTTTTACCAATATTTGAGTTGCTAGTAATATCCGAAAGTCATTGCGACTGTCTAAAAGTAAGGTTCTGCTTTCCTTCCAAGTGAACAGCTAAAACTTGAACTGGGGGATTCCTATGATGTATCGGAAAACTGAATATCCTCCACATTGCCTCATGTGGACATATGAATCGGCCATCTGTATAATTTTTTTATCTCGTCTATGACCTCCGGGATGTCAGCTGGCTCTTCACCTTGTCTATGGCGTGTTAACACAAGCTGAATACTATCAGCACCTTTGGATATGTATTTGAATAAGTATGTGATCAACATAGTCCAAGAGAGACCTTTTGTTTGGGGTCCTGAATAAGAGGAATCTTTTCAAACTCTCAAGGACATTCTTTGTAATGCTCATATCCTAGCTCTTCCCGATGGTAATGACGACTTTGTCGTGTATTGTGATGCTTCAAACCATGGCCTTGGTTGTGTCCTCATGCAACAAGACAAGGTTATCGCTTACGCGACGAGGCAACTCAAAATACATGAGAAGAACTATACTACTCATGACCTTGAACTTGGCGCAGTCGTTTTTGCCTTGAAGATTTGGCGACACTACCTTTATGGTACCAAGTGTGTGGTCTTCACCAACCATAAGAGCCTTCAACATATCTTCAACCAAAAGGAACTGAACATGCGTCAACATCGTTGGGTGGAATTGTTAAACGACTATGACTGCGAAATTTGCTACCATCCAGGAAAAGCGAATGTAGTAGCCGATGCACTTAGTCGTAAAACTCATGTTAAGGGTATTCGTTGTCTCCAACTCGTTAACAATCTTCAACGCCGCATTCGTGAAGCTCAACATGCCTCTATTAACGAGGGTGGTCTCTCCATCGAGATACGAGGTGGTGTTGAATTAGATCTCAAGTCTAAATCCGATGGTATTCTATACTATCTCAATCGCATCTGGATTCCTGATCGTGATAACCTTCAAGACTTTCTAATGAAAAAGGCACACAAATCTAGATATTCTATTCATCCTGGTGCTAACAAGATGTACCAAGACATGCGTATGTCCTATTGGTGGCCTGGAATGAAGAAGGATGTCGCCACTTTCGTTGCGAAATGCCTCACTTGTTCGAAGGTTAAAGTTGAACACCAACGTCCCTCTGGCTTGCTCAAACAACCAGAAATTCCTGTCTGGAAATGGGAGAGTATTGCAATGGACTTCATCATAAAACTCCATCGTACTTCTTCTGGTCATGACAATATTTGGGTGATCATTGATCGACTAACCAAATCAGCTCATTTTCTCTCCATTCGTGAAGATTTCAAAGTCAAGAAATTGGCTAGAATCTACACTGATGAGATCATTTGTCGTCATGGTATCCCCATTGACATCATTTCTGATCGTGATGGTCGCTTTACGTCTCGTCTTTGGCAAACCTTTCAATTTGCTATGGGTACTATTCTAAACCTTAGCACCGCTTTCCATCCTCAGTCAGACGGTCAAACCGAGCATACTATCCAAACCTTAGAGGATATGCTTCGTTCATGCGTAATCGATTTTGGTGGCAACTGGGACTCACACTTGTCTTTGATTGAATTCTCGTACAACAATAGTTATCACACGAGTATTCAAATGGCACCCTTCGAATCATTATATGGTCGCAAGTGTCGTTCGCCTATTTGTTGGCACGAGATTAGTGAAGCTCAAATCACTGGTCCCGAGCTTATACAAGAGACAACGGACAAGATTTTACAGGTTCGAGAAAACATACTAAAAGCCAGGAGCCGGCAAAAGAGTTACGCCGACAAGTGTCGCAAGCCTTTGGAATTCGAGATAGGTGACTTCGTACTTCTCAAGGTGTCCCCTTGGAAGGGTGTGGTTCGATTTGGTAAGAAAGGAAAACTCGTACCTCGCTACGCTGGTCCTTTCAAGATTCTCGAAAGGATTGGCAAGGTTACGTATAGACTGGACCTACCTGAAGAACTCAACAACGTTCATCCTGTCTTCCATGTTTCAAACTTAAAGAAGTGCCTAGCTGATGAAGGGCTTCAAGTTCCACTCGAAGATCTTCAAATCAACGAAACACTGAACTTTATGGAAAAACCTGTCGAGATCATGGACCGAGGTGTCAAGCAACTGAGGCGCAGCCGAATTCCTATCGTCAAGGTTCGATGGGAAGGAAAACGTGGCGCTGAGTTTACTTGGGAACTCGAGAGTGATATGAAGACTAAGTATCCGCAACTTTTTGTTACTTCTTCCTAAATTTCGGGATGAAATTTCCTAAAGGAGGGGAGACTGTAACGCCATGCTTCTTCGTACTTTCCATAATTTGAAAGTCTTGTTTGTATTTCTATTTTTGGAAGTCTTGTGTTCTTTGTCACACCCCAACCGATGGCGGAAACATCGGAGTGAGACTAACTAGATTGTAAGAGACTTCATAACACTATTTGTGTCGATATTTAATAAACCGATTTCATTTCATAAACTAAATTGTCAACAATACAACGAAATTCAAATAACAACAAGTTCAAAAGAAATACATAACAACATAATCAAAATTGATACAACATTTAAACCTAAACGTCTATATGTGTATCTAGGCATCATTGCTACTTCATTTCATAGCATCATCATCATCAACCCGTAACATGTTAAAATAAAGTTCAATGCAAAAGTAAAGGCGAGTACACAAGGTTTAAATAGTATAGAATAAGTATAAAGCATTTTACTCGAATCCACATGGCAATTTGTATACAAGGTAACTAGCATGCATAACATTACGTATAAACCCAATGTGTCCACTAGTATTTAGCATCCCTCGCCAAAAAGTGACGAGACCGTATAGTATATTGACTTAACAAACCCCCGTCGGGTGGTGTGCTACTCCTATAGCGCTATAATTGTTAAGCGAGGGTATAACATAGTAATGGCATAAAGCATGTATTATCTAGCATAACAAGTAGCATGTATATCGGATTGAGTTCACAAAGTATGTTTAAGTGTGTGTAAGTGTAATTGTTGTATGGTAACATGTTACAACCCAAAAGTGGTTTAAAATGTAAATGGGTCGAATGTACTCATAAATTTGCTAAGTCTTCCGATTATCCAAGTATTGACGAGTTAATGGAGTTTAGTGTATGAACGGGTTTGAGATTAAGGGTTGTGTAGATTTGGAATTTAAACAACATGAAAATAACATATGAAAATAATCACTTAGTACATATGATACTTGTTCTTGACACTAGGAAACTCTAAGGAGTTTAAATGTTTTCATGGAACAAGGTTCCATTAGAATCGTGACAAGTTATCAAAGTCTAGGATGATATAATCTAGTACCTTGACATATGAACACTAGTTCATCCTCAAAGGTTCGATTATTCAGATAATATGGTTATGTATTATATAGGTTATATAGATATATTAATAAGTCCAAAAGATTAATAGTTCAAGCATGAGGTAGAAGATTCAATCTTCATTTAGGTACCTCAAATGTGTCATAGAAATCATGTAGGAGGTAGGAAGATAAATCTTCCATTTAGGTACCTCTTGTGTTTCACCAATGCACGAGTTGTCATAGACAACAAGGATGGTATTGAATACATACATTAAGGAATAGAAATACATACTATCTAACTAGGGAAATCATCAAGTGATGTGTGGATTGAAGGTAGGATAGCCCAAGCTATCCAAATAATCACACAACTTCAAGCTTTAGGCTTGTTCATCACTTGTGGGTTAAACCCTTGAATAAAAACAGAAAATATGTGAGGTTTACACCTCCAATTTAACATTTCTCAGCCTTGTTTTTAAGCCCAACTAACCATTCATTTGATTATGAGCATTAGGACATAGGTTTGAGATGAGATTAACTCAAGTTTACTAAGTTTAACAAAGTTTAGATAAAAACAGAAACGAACAGCCCACTTTGGAGCCTATTTGGGGACACTCCAGACCTTGGTTTTCCATGGAAAACCTGTGGAAATGTTCCTTAGGTCAATCCAAACAAGTAGGAAGAAGAATCGATGAAAACGGACAAGAAATGAAGAAGTTATGCCCATTTTTGTGAAGCTTGATGAATCTGCTCGAATCTTTGAATTCTGCTATGATTTTGGATGATTTGAGAGTGATTAGAAGTGTTTGTAAAGTGTTTAGAGCTTGGAGGAGACATGGTATTTATAGGGGAAGGAGTTAGGGTTGTTGGGAGGTGATTAATGGAGGTTTGGAGGTGATTGGTGTTGGGATTTCGTGCAAAATCGCGGCTGTTTGAACATTCTGCCCGCCAGACACCCTTACCGACTGTAAGGGGTAGGGCTTGCGGTCCGTAAGCCTTTGGCAGAAAGCACAAAATTTTATTTCTTCAATTTAATGATTTGTAACATGTTCCATTGATATATATTACGTGTTTTATGACCATTTTAGGGTATTTAGGTGTATAAGGCATGTTCTAAGGGTTACATAAGTATAAAACGAATATGATTAAGCATAGGACTCATATGTAAGTATGGTACGAGGTATGTATGTCACGTATTGGTAGATTTATAACACGTTTGCAAGCATCACGAATATGTATCAATTGTTTCACGAGTTAAACATATGAATATGTAAGAAGTATGTATAACACAAGTTTGGAGAAAACACAAGTTTTATTTATGATTCAAGTCCCGTATTTTACAATGATTACGACGAAAGAATGATTACAAGAATGCAAGGTTTCTAAAAATAGAATTTTAAGCAAAGGTTTCTAAATGTAGAAAGTTTGAAAACGCAGGGCATTACAGTCTCCCCTCCTTTAGGAAAATTCGTCCCGAAATTTATTCAAGAGGAAGACTTGAAAGAGTTTTGGAAAAAAGTCGATTATTTAAAACTGAGACTTGGAGACTTTGAAATGTTTTGAAAAGCATGAAATTTTTAGAGAATATCAAAATAGGTTTGTAAAAAGGATTTGTTTGGCTAACATGGTTTTGAGGCATAAGCCTAAGTGAAATGTGTGTAGGTAAAATGAGTTAGACAAGCTTTGAGTAACTTAGTTTGGAGTTGTTTTACACTTGTGTTGTATTTGCGAAAAGGATCTTTATATATAAAATGGTTTGAAATCAATAAAAGTGAGGTAGTTTGTACGAAAGTTCAAGAATAGTACTAAATCGCATAAAAAGTTTGCTTTATTGGGAAGGGCGAGACGGTTTGGTACTTTAAATAAAGTGAATATGGTCTATTAAGTATGTTAGTACAAGGATAAAGAGTAGGAAGACGGTTTTTAAAAGTAAGATGGTGAAAACACTTATATATAGGAAGTACCAACGGCGTATCCACCATGTTTTGACCATGTTATGTCTGTCTCGTTATTCGGTGTCATGTTACATTCCGTGTCTTACCATACACAGTAGTACACTCTATGGTTCTCATATGCCTATCACTATAATCCCGTGTGCACCCACGATTATTTTGATCGTCGCATGATCCGCATAGCTTGTACCAGTTATGTATGAATCAGGGTATACAAAAGAAATAAAAAAAATGTGTACGTATAAGAATATAGTATATAAGCAAGTCCATGCTTATGTATGAATGGGACCCACGTAAGCAAATCCCTCGGATTACGCTCGCGTATAGGTACGAATGTATGAATCATGAGTATGGATGAAAGTATGAGCATAAGTTTAAGTATGAATACGCATGTATGTATGAGCATAAACATAAAACATGTAAGTAGTATGTGTACAAGCATAAGCATAAAACGTATAAGTAGTATGTGTATAAGTATAAGTATAAGCATAAAACGTATGAATATAAGTGTAGGTATGAATAATAAAATTTACGTATATAGTGTACGTTGGGACATAACGGATTTAAGCGTATAAAAGCATTCAAAAGGTTGAGTATGTAAATACGAACGATATGAATGATGTTATCACGAGATATCGACTAAAATGTGTATGATGATATGCATGTATAGTTGTTTAAACGAAACGTTGAGTTTATCGAATCAAAATTAGATTGAGCTTGATTTGAAGGGTAGAATATAGTTTGTATATGTATGAGGATATAAAGTACTCATTGGTTAAGCATAATGTATTTTGTAATGAATGGAAATGCTACTTTTGTTTTAAAAGAGTTTACGTAATCCGAAGATGGTCGGTCCCCATGAAGTCTTCTTGCCCACATGTTTTGTAAATTGGTGTAGGAAAAAGGTTTTCGATAAAAAGTAAGTTTGTTTCATCAAACAAGAAATTATGAATTTAGGAGGTTCTTGTGAAAACGAGGATCCTTAGAAAAGAAATTTAGCAAAAGGACTTAGTGATTGTTAAAAGTTTTAACAAATGATTTGTTGATGTTGAAAAGAGTATTTGGTAAAACGATCATATAACATCTATAAGATCTTATAAGTAATTGAGAAAGGTTGGTTTGATTTCGATTAAGAATGGAAGTCTTTAGTATGGTGATATAACGTGAGTGTGCGTTTTAGTAATTAAGTCGAATATGAAGTTCATGGGCAAGAGATTCCTTGGACCAATTAAATTGATAGGTAGCATCTCGTAAGGTTTTGAAATTTAGGTAATAAAACATTTTAAGACATGATTAAGAATCTCATGTATATGAGTTGAGTGAAAATAGATTGTAGAATAAGAAGTACGCTTGATAAAACATTGTATTTTGAAATCGGTATAAGTAGGTATTTTGAATAATGATAAACGATTTAGGTATAAAACATGTTCGGGTTTGCATAATAAGATATTTTGAAGGGAGATTTTTGGTAAGGATCACCTAGGTAAGGGAATCACCCCTAACTCGTTGGTGAGGTCGTTTTAAGAAAGAGGGAGTGGAGTTAATCGTCAAGGTAAGGAATTCATTCCTATCTTGATGATATGTCTCCATTTGTTGTTATAAGAAATATAAATAAAATTTTATGAAATCATGCATATGTATAAATGTATGAAATGATTTAATATGTTGTGTGTGTGAAAAGAGAATATCGGAAATAAGTTTGAGTTTGAAAGATTGCATCGTATAAGATAAATAATAGAAACACATGTTTGATTAAAATTTGGATGATTCCAAAACAGAACTTTGACTAACCAAAGTGGTCAAAAAGTCTTTTGAATTTGAGGAGCATGCTTTGGCCTAATAGGTAAAATACTCTCGCCGACAAGTCGGTTAACGGTATTTACCCTTCCGGTTACTACATGTCCCAAATTAATTAAAATTTCGAGACTTGGTGGGATTTATGAAAAATAGAGGAGTGGAACCAGTCGACAAGGTGCGGGTTTCACCCCTAACTTGACGATTTCGTATCCTAAGTGTGGTTGGTACTCGTCGGGTCAAAATTTAATTTCAACATTTGACGAGGGTCCACTAGAATTTGAAATTTGAATCTCTCCATCAAGGTGAGGATTTCACTCCTAACTTGATGGTGAATTTCATGTAAAAGGAAAAGTAGATGGGTCGAGAGTTGTTCACCAAATTGTGGGTTTCACGCCTAGCTTGGTAAACTCGTCTCTTTTGTATAATACGAGTGTTTGTGGATTTAGAATAGTCGAGTAGAATGCATGAGGAAAAGATTATGTTGAAGATTAAACAAACAAGTATAAACATGTCAAGAATGGCACATAAATAATGACATATTAAAACAAATATTAACACATTATAAAACATGTATTAACACATAAGAATAGCATGTCAAGTGTGTTACATAAGGATAAATGACATATATCTTTAAAAGGCTCAAAGAGAATAAATAAGAAACACATAAAGTGGCATGCATGTAGTTTCAAACAAAACATAAGAATAAGGCTCTAAAACTATAGACTAGGTAAAAACATTCCTACTTTTCCTAATTCCCTATAGTTATGGCTCTGATACCAATCTGTCACACCCCAACCGATGGTGGAAACATCGGAGTGAGACGAACTAGATTGTAAGAGACTTCATAACACTATTTGTGTCGATATTTAATAAACCGATTTCATTTCATAAACTAAATTGTCAACAATACAAGGAAATTCAAATAACAACAAGTTCAAAAGAAATACATAACAACATAATCAAAATTGATACAACATTTAAACCTAAACGTCTATATGTGTATCTAGGCATCATTGCTACTTCATTTCATAGCATCATCATCATCAACCTGTAACATGTTAAAATAAAGTTCAATGCAAAAGCAAAGGCGAGTACACAAGGTTTAAATAGTATAGTATAAGTATAAAGCATTTTACTCGAATCCACATGGCAATTTGTATACAAGGTAACTAGCATGAATAACATTACGTCTAAACCCAAAGTGTCCACTTGTATTTAGCATCCCTCGCCAAAAAGTGACGAGACCGTATAGTATATTGACTTTACAAACCCCCGTCGGGTGGTGTGCTACTCCTATAGCGCTATAATTGTTAAGCGAGGGTATAACATAGTAATGGCATAAAGCATGTATTATCTAGCATAACAAGTAGCATGTATATCAGAATGAGTTCACAAAGTATGTTTAAGTGTGTGTAAGTGTAATTGTTGTATGGTAACATGTTACAACCCAAAAGTGGTTTAAAATGTAAATGGGTCGAGTGTACTCACAAATTTGCTAAGTCTTCCGATTATCCAAGTATTGACGAGTTAATGGAGTTTAGTGTATGAACGGGTTTGAGATTAAGGGTTGTGTAGATTTGGAATTAAAGAACATGAAAATAACATATGAAAATAATCACTTAGTACATATGATACTTTTTCTTGACACTAGGAAACTCTAAGGAGTTTAAATGTTTCCATGGAACAAGGTTCCATTAGAATCGTGACAAGTTATCAAAGTCTAGGATGATATAATCTAGTACCTTGACATATGAACACTAGTTCATCCTCAAAGGTTCGATTATTCGGATAATATGGTTATGTATTATATAGGTTATATAGATATATTAATAAGTCCAAAAGATTAATAGTTCAAGCATGAGGTAGAAGATTCAATCTTCATTTAGGTACCTCAAATGTGTCATAGAAATCATGTAGGAGGTAGGAAGATAAATCTTCCATTTAGGTACCTCTTGTGTTTCACCAATGCACGAGTTGTCATAGACAACAAGGATGGTCATGAATACATACATTAAGGAATAGAAATACATACTATCTAACTAGGGAAATCATCAAGTGATGTGTGGATTGAAGGTAGGATAGCCCAAGCTATCCAAATAATCACACAACTTCAAGCTTTAGGCTTGTTCATCACTTGTGGGTTAAACCCTTGAATAAAAACAGAAATTATGTGAGGTTTACACCTCTAATTTAACATTTCTCAGCCTTGTTTTTAAGCCCAACTAACCATTCATTTGATTATGAGCATTAGGACATAGGTTTGAGATGAGATTAACTCAAGTTTACTAAGTTTAACAAAGCTTAGATAAAAACAGAAACGAACAGCCCACTTTGGAGCCTATTTGGGGACATTCCAGACCTTGGTTTTCCATGGAAAACCTGTGGAAATGTTCCTTAGGTCAATCCAAACAAGTAGGAAGAAGAATCGATGAAAACGGACAAGAAATGAAGAAGTTATGCCCATTTTTGTGAAGCTTGATGAATCTGCTCGAATCTTTGAATTCTGCTATGATTTTGGATGATTTGAGAGTGATTAGAAGTTTTTGTACGAGGTATGTATGCCACGTATTGGTAGATTTATAACACGTTTGCAAGCATCACTAATATGTGTCAATTGTTTCACGAGTTAAACATATGAATATGTAAGAAGTATGTATAACACAAGTTTAGAGAAAACACAAGTTTTATTTATGATTCAAGTCCCGTATTTTACAATGATTACGACGAAAGAATGATTACAAGAACGCAAGGTTTCTAAAAATAGAATTTCAAGCAAAGGTTTCTAAATGTAGAAAGTTTGAAAACGCAGGGCGTTACATTCTTGTAATTGTCTTTTCGTTGTAATCGTTGTAAAATCTGAGACTTGGATGTAAGGACCTTCAAAAATGTCCCAAAACGACCCGTAAATAAAAACCCGGACCCCTGAAACCCTAACGTGCATTAAAAACCAAGAAAACAAAGTTTTTGATTTTCACGCGGGCCGCGTAAGACCTAAGGGATGTCTACGCGGGCCGCGACAGCTCATAAAAACTCCGGTTCAGCGAACAGGCCACGTGACAGGCCTACCGATGACACGCTAGCCCTAGTCTACGCCTAGGTGTCCCTCTCGGGCCGCGTAAGATCAAGAGGGGGCTTACGCGGGCCGCGTAAACCCCAATTTTCAGCTATAAATTGCTTGGATCAGGGCCTGTTCATCTGTGTCGAAATCTCATTCTCAAATCACGTCTATTCTGCAGAAAACGAAATTTTCAAGTAGTGAAACGCTGCTACGATACAGGGTATTAACTCGATCGCTGCTACGATTCAATGTCCGATCGATTGAAACTATCCGATGGATGTTTAAGTGCTGCCCACATTAGGGCTATACTTTGTCATTCGTCGTGAATTCGATGGATGTTTAAGTATGGCACTTTGTCATTCGTTGTGAGGGTTTTAATCTCGTGAGTTATCGTAAATGCTGTATTAGTTACTGACCTAGTTCGTGTGCATTGTTGTTTAAATTAGGTTACAAGGCTAATCAGTAGGCTAAACTCTGCCCGTTTAAACTTGCAAAGTGAGTCATTCTCTTTTTACCAAATTTGCTTTCAAAATCATGTTATTTCAAAAGTTATAATTACAGGGATTAAGTCTTTGTAGTCTTCAATTACTGTCGGTATGTGGGGTTTTGTATACATTACTTGATAACCGTCACCGTTGGACAACGGGTTAGCCAATGGGTGATATGACCATAGTCACAGAAACGAGTCGAGTGACAAATACCGTTGGGTAATTGATTGATATATAAACAATGTAATTGCCCTTAATACTGTATATTATAACAATGGGTCGTTTTGTGCAAAATGAATGATTCACCAGTATTTCCCCGCTGACAAAATATTTTTTAAAACATGTTTCAGGTAACCTGCTGAGATCCAGGAAAAAGTGCCGTGTAGTACTATACGCTTGAAGAAGTGGCTCGATTAAATAAAGAAACATGTTTTTTTTTTTGTAAAATAGGGGTTTCCCAGTAAAATCACCTTATTGTAAATTACGGGGTTTTATCCCGAGTTATGAAATAAATGGGTATTTTCAAGTTTTAACGATCCTATTAATAATTCCGCTGCCACATTAAATAAATACCACGGGGTTTCTGTCCCGCGGCTCCTGGACCGGGTCAAACCGGGCCGGGGGCCGTGACAGAAAAAATGTGGTATCAGAGCCACTGATTTAAGCCAATTAAGTATTTAGAAATACTTAATTTTACTGATTGCCATCCTGTGATTATGTGTTTTTGTTATTTAACTAATTGTTAATTGACAGTATGGGTAAGCAAAGAATTTCGGACATATATCGTCAATTAGATAGTTCACTAAAAGATAAGGGAACCTCATTTCAATCAAATTCCTCAAGATACTCAGCAGATACTGAGGAAGGAATATTTGTTCGTAAGGCACAGTTTGAGAAACCACTTACCACTAAGAAAAGAGGTTGGATTATTAGAAAAAGTCAAGAGAAAATAAAGAAGTCACAACCAAAAGGAATAATGATTAATAAGGAAACCCAGGAAGTAGGCAATAACCCACCATGGGAAGATGAATTAGATGAATAATGGGCAAATCTCTACATGTTAGCCACTACAGCAGTAAATGTTAACTTATAGTTGAATCGCCAAACTAGTACCAGCACCTATGTCATCTACGAGCCAGAAATTTTAAAACCACCTAGTAGAAGAAAGAGGATAAACTTTACATAAATGTATGTTGAGCATAATACTCCTATACCCTAGCTAGACTAAAATAATTTACGGATGCATAACCACTAGTATATTTTGAATTTCACTTGTAATTTGTAATAGATATATATAAGAATCGCAATATTTCGTTTTAATCAATCTATTTAATTGTATTAGATATTCGTAATTAATACTTAAATTTTCTAATTGCCATTCTGTGATTCTATTTACCAAAATTTTAACTTAGAATTTTGTGTGTTTCTTCATGTCTGCTAAACAGCATGAATGAGTTGTCTGAAGCTCTTCAGAATCTCAATCTCTATTCTGTTAACATAGAAGTTTCCAAAGACTTTACCGGTTATTGTGCCAACACTGATGAACCTACGGAATTCCAGGCTCAACCTCCAGAGAAACCAAAGACGAAGAAGAAAAGAAGATTCGTGGGCTGGAGACGTGTACGCAGGAAGAAACCATCAACTAAGAAAGTTGCTAAGACGGAGGATCCCATGGATAAAGGAAAAGGAATAGAGATCGGGGAAAGCTCCAGGCAAGCCGAGGAAATGCCAATGTGGGAAGAGTTGGATCGCATGCTGGCAGACTGTGATATCCTTAAGCCTGTCAATGAAAACCTCTTTACTTATCCTGCTGAAACCCAACTCCCAGTGAATTTGGAACCGGCCATCCCAGATCCCCTTGTCAATACCCGACCTTTAGGAGAAATGGAAGAATGGTGGACCAATGACTGGCAGTTCCAGAACCTCTTAAACAACCCTTATACCTTTCTCCCTCAGTTTGACCCAAAGCCTACACCAAACCCACCGATGAACAATGAGAACTTGGCTGAACTCCGCCATTTTGGCGAGGAGCTGGTGGACGCAGGGAATCGAATCCGGGAGGTGGGAGAACGGATCTCCTGGAAGTACGACGAGAGGGAACGTCGCTTCTGAGATACCAGCGGATAGTGATGGTGTGGTTGTGGTTGTATAATAATAATAGTAGTAAAAGTATAATCTTGTAAAATAACTTAAAAATAAAACTTTTGTAAGATAACGAGTGTGTACGGAAGCATACTATAATAGATAAAAATGGGAGTCGAAAAATCGACAATTTTGGCTATACGTGTCAATGTGATTATGTGCAATTGTTTTGTTATGTTTAGTTGTTAATTATTTTCTACTAATCACTTATATATATCAATTACCAGATGGAACACGCTGGTAATGAACCCATTAACGAAGTTAACCAATCTGAACAAAACCATGAAGATCAATTTCTGAATAGGCAAGTGTCACACCCCGATATTTCCAGATGGAACACGGCGGGGAGTATCGTGACGTAGTTGATATCATCATTGTCAATACACACAATATAATAGCACAGCGGAAGGCTTGGTGAATAAACTATTACAAACCATAATGTCTGAGTGTTCGAGTGAAAGAATATACAGACTGGAATGTAATAAGATCCACAGGCGGATCATAAAAAAATACAAAGAAACAAAATAACAGACTTCAAGCATCTATGGATTTGCAAGATCCTCTTATGACACCTAATAGCTCCAGCCTATTACGAGAGGTACCTGTCAAATCAGTCTTTAAGAAAATACGTCAGTTTACACTGGTAAATACAATTAACTGACTCATTTGAAAACATTTATGAAAATTGATTTAAGTGCACATGGCACAAATCTTTTATAACTTGGGACAATTATTTAAATATAATCTTGTATACAGATTTACATGTTTGTCTTACAATTGGGGCCGGTTGGAAGCCGGTCGTGATTAACCGACTCGCCACTTATAGAACCCACAAAGGAGTTATCCCCAACATGTGGGTTTATATTTTAGCATTTGCATCTATCAGGTGTATGCCTAGACCCCGTGCATAGGTCGTGGCCATTTTCAAATGAAACGAGCCGAGGATATCCAGGACACGGTCGTATTAACCCCCAATGCTTATGTTATCAAACAAGACAGATTAAAACGGGTTATGTAAATTTATTAATCACAATCCGATTAAATGATTTCATACCCGACCAAGTGGTATTATTATAATACCATATCCCAAGCCCGTATAAGGGAAAATAAGTTAAAAGTATTTACCTGATGCTAGAAGTAAAATCCTAAAGCTTTTCGAAGGCACCTTCTACCGGAAGCTATTTAATATGTATAGAAGGTTTATTAACCTATTAGGATGCTAACGGGTCTTTAATTTAGTCAAGGACTTAGACCGGCTAGCTAGAAGGAAACCTTACGGTTCTAAACGCTAGATTAAGCGGAGACCGGAATAGAATGTGGGTTAGACCAGACAAGCTTGGATACTTGTATAATATGGTAAACCAAACACATTCTGGAAATTGAGGATTTAATGATAAGGTTTGACCCGTTTCGGCTATTTTATGTAAACTAGTCACATAAGCCGATCCGAATGCGTAAACGCGTAACGGGTAACCAAATAAATTATATACAGGTCTTAATCATTATTATGCTCAAAATATGTTAATACATCAGTAAGATGTTAACACATATGCCCAAAAAGTAATTTAAACCAAAATAAGTCCCATAAGGGCATTTTGGTAATTTTAATGCCCATAAAAGAGTTTAAATATGAAACTGAGTTTCAGGTCTGATTTAATTAGTAAAAATATGTATTTTTATGAGTTATACCAGTAGGGTATTTTATATATATGAAATTTATCTTATATAACCAAACTATGCACCGTAGGGGCATTTTGGTAATTTCACATAAGCTTTAAAGGTCAAAATACACTTCTGAGTTTAAAAACTTTGGTTTACTATTTAATTATATAAATTAGTTTAAAAACATCAGTGGGTAATAAGTTTTATATGTCACATATAGTTTTAACTCAAACCATGTGCTAAAAACGCTTAAAAGTTGTTTTAAGGGATATTTGGGTTAAAATAGGAAATCTGAGTTTTTGATCAGTTTATAAGGTTCAAAATATTTTATTTATCATATAAAATCAGTAGCAAAAAGTTTGACATCAAAATGTTATGTAAAATTCATTTTATGCATGAAAAGGGTAAAACCGACAATTACCGAATTCAAGCTATAATCCTATGTTATGCTCAGCCTAAAAATAAATAAAAATCTTCAAAAATCCCAAAATATTATTTTACATCAGTAGGTAAAAAGTTTGGTATCAAAAATCGGGTTTAGATAGGCTTTATGCTAATTACACCATTTAAATAATAAAAAGTTCCTTAATTACGCTATTGAGCATAACTCCTATTCTAGACCTTAAATTTATGTCAAATTTTCGGGACATATCTAAATATCAGTAGCAAAGGGGTTAGTCCATTCATATTGCTAAAAATCTCAGTTGTATGTAAAAAGGGCGTTTATGGCATTATTAAGCATAATTACGATCAAGTGCATATAATTCAAACCACTAGGCACCATGCAATATAACTCCAGAGGGTTATACTACTAAGTAATGTGGTCCTAATGGAAGCTTAAAACATGGGAGAATTAAGCTTGAATGGGTCAGAACTGAAGGTCAAAGCAAAAGTCAAGCTTTTGCGACTTTCGGTTATAAACTGACCTTAGACTATTAATTGCCGGGTTAGGACTGATAAAACATGTTTTAATATTAGTTACTAAGTCATTAAAGTGTTAAAATATAATTTAGAACCTTTGGTTTATTAATTTTAATCATTTTCAAACATTCTGTCCAGTTTGACTTTTTGTCAAACTACTTTGACCCGACAATTGACTAGTCAAACGAGATAATTAGGAGGTGCCTTTTTAGGGGTTAGTCACCTACCATAATATGGCCCCATAACCACTTTCAATTTGATCAGTGGCTGGTCCATACATAATTAAAACGAAAGTCAAACTTAATTTACGATAAGTTTGACTTTAGAGTAATTAAGCTAATTGAAACGACTAAGCAAGTAATTAGAGGCTTACTAAAGGTCCTAGCTGTCTTTTCTACACTTCAAATTCTTTTCCTAGTGTTTGCAAGCTCCAGATGCAGGTCCTTTTGAAGTTGTTGCAAATGATGTGCCAAGAACACATGAACTAAGGTCCTTTATATAGTCAATTGCAAGATCATAGATCACTTCCAGGTGTAATGGGACATCCTAGGATTACTCCAGGTGTCCTAGATGATTTATAAACCGACTTATAGCACCTAGAAATATATAAAAACTAGGTTAAGGCAGTGTAACAGCTTAAACCCGCACCTGGCAGCCATTTTCTGATCTGGGCATGCTGAGGCGGGCCGCGTAAGACTTAAGGGGGGTCTTACGCGGGCCGCGTGGACCCGCTTAACTGGCAAAACAAGTTTCAAGGTTGGCAGATTCAGTCCCTTGTCGTTTTAACCCTTTTTAACCTCATTATGGACATGTAGGGCCCTTGTAGTCAGTTTGTTGAAGCTCAAGGATGTATAAACTAACTTCGTTAGGCTACGGTTCGTTAAATATCACTATGGAAGCAAGTTTCGTCAAGTTGACACTTATAGCCCAAAGTCTTGAAAAATGCCTAACGATCTCGAAACCACGTGAAATTTATACCACTTTTTCTTAAGAGTATATTTGGATGTTTCGAAGCCTCGGTTTCGTTAAAAGGTCACTCAGAGGTCAGAGTCGACATGTTAACACGTTTAACCCTTATAATTTAATAATCTTCCGATTATTTTTATAAATGGCTTCTTATATCCAATCAATCACTCGTTTAAGAATATATTCATCATGTATGGTCATTCAGAGGCACAAGTTTGGCATGTTGACCCTTTTAGTCCATGTGGTTTCATAGTTTCACTGTTTGACAACTTTGGTCCTTCAAACTCAATCTTTCACACCTTTAGAGTTTAGGACACGTGTCTTTACATTATTGGACACGTTTTTACGTGGTGTTACAGCAAGATATCGAGAATATCGTTGCTCAGGGAATAGCCAATGCTATTCCAGCAATCCTTGCTGCTGCTCGAAATCCAGTTGAACCTCAACAAATTATTCCTAGCAAACGTACTCATGAAGACAACTTCAGTAATAGCGTAAATGGAGGCGGTAACATTAATAATGATAATGATGTACTGCAAGCCCCAATTTTCAAAAGAATGAAAGCTGCAATGCCTGGTTGCACTTACAAGGAGTTTCTTGCCAGTAAACCCGCTGAATTTGCAGGCAATGAAGGGGCAACTGCATCGCTGCGTTGGTTGGAGAAAACCGAGGCAGTAATCAAAATAAGTAAATGTGCCACAGAGGATAAAGTCATGTACGCTTCTCACCTTTTCAAGGAAGAAGCATTAGAATGGTGGAACACGGTGTTACAAGCTAAGGGAAGTGACATGGCCTATGCCATGAGTTGGGAGGAGTTTAAGCGTCTGGTGGAAAGAAAATTCTGCCCAGAATATGAAAAAGAGCAGATGGCGAATAGGTTCCTGAGTCACCGAATGGTGAATGTTGATTTCCGAGGGTATACTTTGAAAGTTTTTCGAATATGCCAGAATTGTGCCTACTCTGGCTTCGCCAGAACCGGTACTTATCTCTCGCTACATCTGGGGTTTAATTAGCGAGATCCGTGACATTGTCAAAGCTGCGAGACCCCGCACGATCGATGATGCGGTAGAACTAGCCAACACTTTGACAGACAGACTGGTGCGTACGCGAGAAGAAAATAGGAAAAAGGAATTGGCTCAGAAAATTACCCAATGATTTCATATGGGTAATAATAGCAATTTCAAGAAGAGAGGAACTGGGCAATCTTCCACTCCGTCGTTCTGCAGGAACTGCAGAAAGAAACATTTCTGAAAGTGTAATGAAACCTGCAACTTCTGCAAAGTTGTAGGACATCGTGAAGAAGATTGCAGAAAGAAAACAAGGGTCTGCTATAACTGTGGAGAAGCTGGGCATTTCAAACCAGAATGCTCTAAATTGGTCAAACCAGCAGATAACAAGGCTAAACCTGCAGAAGGAACTACCAAGAAAAACGCAAGAGCCTTCCAGTTGACTACTCAGGAAGCAGAACTAATCCCTGATGTGATAGCTGGTACGTTCCTAGTTCACAACGTTTATGCGAAAGTATTATTCGACTCTGGTGCAAACCAAAGTTTTAAAAATACTTCATTCTGCCAAACTCTTAAGCTACCATTAACGAAACTTAGGCAAGTTTTTACGGTAGAAACGGCAGATGGAAATTCTGTCAACATAGATACGGTTTTGCAAAAAGAAATTATAGAACTGTCAGGTCATAAATTTTCTGCAAACTTGTTACCTATGAATTTAGCTGGATTCGATATGGTATTAGGAATGGATTGGTTAATTGCCAACCATGCTCGAATCCTATGTGATAAGAATTCCATAGAAATTCATACACCCACAGGAGAATTAGTGGTGATTACAGGAGATAAGCCACGAAAGCCACTGAAATTCATTTCAATAATGAAGCTGGCCAGTTATTCAAGAAAACAAGAAATAGTGTATATGATCTCAGCTATCATTAACACTAAAGATAAGGAACTTATGGAAATTCCGATAGTATCAGATTACCCGGATGTATTCCCAGAAGAACTACCTGGATTACCACCAAATAGGGAAGTAGAATTTAGGATTCATCTAATTCCTAGAACTACACCGATAGCCAAGGAACCCTATCATTTAGCACCCACTGAAATGTTAGAACTGAAAAAGCAATTAGATGAATTGCTCAGTAAAGGATTCATACAACCTAGTTCATCCCCTTGGGGAGCACCAGTGTTGTTTGTAAAGAAAAAGGATGGTTCGATGCGAATGTGTATCGATTATAGGGAATTGAATAAGGTTACAATTAAGAATCGATACCTATTACCTAGGATCGATGATCTCTTTGATCAACTCCAAGGAGCTAGATATTTTTCTAAGATCGACTTGCGCTCCGGATATCATCAATTGAAGGTACAAGAAGAAGACATACCTAAAACTGCTTTTAGAACTAGGTATGGTCATTACGAGTTTACGGTCATGCCCTTTGGATTAACAAATGCTCCGGCAGCATTTATGGATATGATGAATAGGATCTGTAAACCGTACTTGGATAAATTTGTAATTGTCTTCATCGACGATATACTTATTTATTCCAAAAGTAAGGAGGAACATTGTGAACATTTACATGCACTCTTAACTCTGTTAAGAAAAGAAAATCTTTACGCCAAATTCTCGAAGTGTGAATTTTGGCTGCAAGAGGTACAATTTTTAGGTCACCTGGTGAATCACGAAGGTATTCACGTAGATCCTGCTAAGATAGAAGCGATCACCAAATGGAAGGTCCCGCAATCAGCTATGGAAATTAGAAGTTTTCTAGGATTAGCTGGGTACTATAGGCGCTTTATTAAGGATTTTTATAAGATCGCTGTGCCATTAACTAAGCTAACCTGTAAAGCAGTTAAGTTTGAATGGGGACCTAGGAAAGAAGAGGCTTTTAAGATTTTAAAGCAAAGATTAACGAACGCCCCAATTCTAGCTTTGCCAGAAGGAACAGAAGATTTTGAAGTTTACTGTGATGCTTCTAAGCTAGGATTAGGATGTGTGCTAATGCAACGCAAAAAGGTAATTGCGTATGCCTCAAGGCAATTGAAAAGGCACTAGGAAAACTATACGACTCATGACTTAGAGTTAGGAGCCATAATTTTTGCCCTTAAGATTTGGAGACACTATCTGTATGGAAGTAAGTTTACTGTCTATACAGATCATAAGAGTTTAAAATACATATTTGGGCAAAAAGAATTAAATATGAGGCAAAGAAGATGGATGGAAATCCTAAGTGACTACGACTGTGATATTCAATATCACGAAGGAAAGGCAAATGTAGTTGCAGATGCCCTAAGTCGTAAGTATCATGAAAAGCAAAAGGGAGTTCGTGCTCTCAGATTAAATCTACAGTTAGATTTAATGGAACAATTAAAAAATATTCAGGAAACAGCAATCAAGGATGATGCTGAAGGAATGAAAGGAAGAATAAAAGAATTAGAGCAAGGAAGTGATGGAATTTAGAGATTCCACAAGAAAAGGATATGGGTACCTAAGCAAGGAGAATTAAGAAATAAGATTTTAGAGGAAGCCCATAAATCTAGGTATACCATGCATCCTGGTAACAATAAAATGTACCAAGATTTAAGAAATAACTTCTGGTGGATAGGAATGAAAAAGGACATAGCTAGATACGTTTCTAAGTGTCTTACTTGTTCACAAGTTAAGGCAGAACACCAGAAACCCTCAAGTCTACTACAACAATTAGAAATGCCGGTATGGAAATGGGAACTTATAACCATGGACTTTGTTACTAAGTTGCCCAAAACCAGAAAAGGTAATGACACGATTTGGGTAATTGTGGATCGATTAACCAAATCAGCTCATTTTCTACCCATGAAAGAAACCTTTAGCATGGAAAGGTTGGCCAAGTTGTATGTAGATGAAGTAGTATCCTTACATGGAGTTCCACTCTCTATTGTATCAGATAGGGATAGTCGTTTCACTTCCCATTTCTGGACAAGTTTCCAAGAAGCAATGGGAACCCGACTAAATTTAAGCACTGTATACCATCCTCAAACAAATAGACAAAGTGAAAGGACAATCCAAACCCTGGAAGACATGCTTAGGGCATGTGTGATAGATTTTGGTGGAAATTGGGACGACCACCTACCCTTAATTGAATTCTCCTATAATAATAGTTATCATGCAAGCATAGAAGCTGCCCCATTCGAAGCACTGTATGGAAGAAAATGCAGAACTCCAGTTTGCTGGACATAAATAGGAGAAAGTCAATTATGAGGTCCTGAAATAGTGCAAGAAACTACCGACAAGATCACTCAAATCAAGGAAAGACTGAAAACGGCTCGAGATCGCCAGAAGAGTTATGCAGACAATCGACGCAAGCCGTTAGAATTCCAAGTTGGAGACAGAGTACTCTTGAAAGTTTCTCCTTGGAAAGGAGTAGTTCGATTCGGGAAGAAGGGAAAGCTAAGTCCAAGATACGTAGGACCATTCCCAGTAATCCAACGCATAGGACCGGTCACCTACCGCTTACAACTACCAGAGGAGCTAGCTGAAGTACATGACGTATTTCATGTATCCAATCTCAAGAAATGTCTATCTGACGACTCACTGGTAGTACCTCTTCAAGACATAGAGATAAATGAAAAGCTGAAGTTTGTAGAGAAACCGCTTCAAATAGAAGACAGAAAGATCAAGTTTCTCAAGCACAAAAGATTGGTACTAGTTAAAGTCAAGTGGGAGTCGAAAAGAGGACCCGAGTATACTTGGGAGCTGGAATCGGAAATGAAGCGAAAGTATCCTCACTTATTTCAATACATCTCGAGGACGAGATTCTAAATAAGGTGGGGAGGATGTAAGGACCTTCAAAAATGTCCCAAAATGACCCGTAAGTAAAAACCCGGACCCCTGAAACCCTAACGTGCATGAAAAACCAAGAAAACAAAGTTTTTGGTTTTCACGCGGGCCGCGTAAGACCTAAGGGATGTCTACGCGGGCCGCGACAGCTCATAAAAACTCCGGTTCAGTGAACAGGCCATGTGGCAGCCACGTGGCAGGCCTACCGATGACACGCTAGCCCTAGTCTACGCCTAGGTGTCCCTCGCGGGCCGCGTAAGATCAAGAGGGGGCTTACGCGGGCCGCGTAAACCCCAATTTTCAGCTATAAATTGCTTGGATCAGGGCCTGTTCATCTGTGTTGAAATCTCATTCTCAAATCGCCTCTATTCTGCAGAAAACGGAATTTTCAAGTAGTGAAACGCTGCTATGATACAGGGTATTAAAATGTCCGATCGATTAAAACTATCCGATGGATGTTTAAATGCTGCCCACATTAGGGCTATACTTTGTCATTCGTCGTGAATTCGATGGATGTTTAAGTATGGCACTTTGTCATTCGTTGTGAGGGTTTTAATCTCGTGAGTTATCGTAAATGCTGTATTAGTTACTGACCTAGTTCGTGTGCATTGTTGTTTAAATTAGGTTACAAGGCTAATCAGTAGGCTAAACTCTGCCCGTTTAAACTTGCAAAGTGAGTCATTCTCTTTTTACCAAATTTGCTTTCAAAATCATGTTATTTCAAAAGTTATAATTACAGGGATTAAGTCTTTGTAGTCTTCAATTACAGCCGGTATGCGGGGTTTTGTATACATTACTTGATAACCGTCACCGTTGGACAACGGGTTAGCCAATGGGTGATATGACCATAGTCACCGAAACGAGTCGAGTGACAAATACCGTTGGGTAATTGATTGATATATAAACAATGTAATCGCCCTTAATACTGTATATTATAACAATGGGTCGTTTTGTGCAAAATGAATGATTCACCAGTATTTCCCCGCTGACAAAATATTTTTTAAAACATGTTTCAGGTAATCTGCTGTGATCCAGGAAAAAGTGCCGTGTAGCATTATACGCTTGAAGAAGTGGCTCGATTAAATAAAGAAACATGTTTTTTTTTGTAAAATAGGGGTTTCCCAGTAAAATCACCTTATTGTAAATTACGGGGTTTTATCCCGAGTTATGAAATAAACGGGTATTTTCAAGTTTTAACGATCCTGTTAATAATTCCGCTGCCACATTAAATAAATACCACGGGGTTTCTGTCCCGCGGCTCCTGGACCGGGTCAAACCGGGCCGGGGGCCGTGACATTGGATCATAAATAAAATTCGTATTTCTTTAAATTCATGTTATACATACTTCATACATGTTCATACGTTTAAATTCGTGAAAACATTTGATACATTATTCGTAATTCTTGAAAATGTGTAATATACTTGCAGATACGTGAAACATGTGAATCATACATCAATTGGATACATATGATACTTATTTACGACATTCATATGCTAACTCATACTTCATTATACTTGTTTTTATGTTATATATGCTTAACAACCTTATAATATGCTTGTATGTCATAATTCACCCTAAAAATACCCTTAAAACATCAATATATGGAAACTACAACGGTCAAACATGTCAAAAATCAAACAAAATCACAAAGCGGATCTCTCACCGGCTGCGACCCGGCCTCCTATGTGCTTCGCTGCCCGCGAAGGCGCCTAATCCGCAGCAGACTCGACTAGCTTCAACCATTGGTGGGTTTTGTGTTTGTTTGATGTGTTTTCTTCAATAAATGCTCACCAACCCAACCCTAATTCATTCCCTATAAAAACCAACACTCCTCCAAGCATTTTTCACTTTGCAAACACTCCAAACTCACTCTCAATCACTCAAAAACGTAGCTGGATTCAGTAGCAAAGGCAGAAACATATCAACTCACAAAAGTGAGCATAATTTCCTCATTTCTTTATCTTTTTCAATGATTCTTCTTTCTAATCACTTGGAACAACCTTAGGTATGCTTTCCACAGGTTTTCCATGGAAAACCAAGGCTGGAACATCACCATATAAGGCTCCAAAGTGCAATAAACTTTATGATTTTGTATAAACACTTGTTTAACTCACTTTAAATCGAAATTTCTCAACACATTCCTATGTCCTTTTGCTCATAATCAAGTCTATGGTTAGTTGGGCTTTAAAACAAGGTTGTGACATGTAAATCCAGAGGTTTAATCCTCATAAACATTCTGTTTTGATAGGGTTTTTTTTACCCACAAGTGATGAACAAGCTTAGAGCTTGAAGTTTGTGTGATTATGAGGTTAGCTTGGGCTATCCTACTTGAAAATCCACACATCACTTGATGTTTTCTTAGTTAGCTTGTAGTTATTTCATTCCTTATTGTATGTATACATGACCATCCTTGTTGTCTATGACAACTTGTGCGTTGGTGAAACACAAGAGGTTCCTAAATGGAAGATTTATCTTCCTACCACTTACATGACTTCTATGACATCCTTGTGATAATCTTGGACTAATAACTTATAATATAAACTATATAAGATATATAATACTTATAATAATCAAACTTTTGATGATAACCTAATGGTTATTTGTCAAAATAGTAGGTTACACCACCTAAGAACATAATACTCGTCACGATTCTAATGGGTACTTTAACCCATGAAAACATTCAAACCCCTATGGGTTTCATAGTGTCAAAGATGAGTATTATGAGCTAGATGGTTAATTTCTCATATGTTACTTTCCATATTCTTTTATTTCGAACCCGTCATCTCCCGTTATCCTCCAATACTCATACACCTTCGTTTCTTCGTGTAGAAGGACTTGGTGTTCCAACCTCCCACAATAGCAACTCTCTCGCGGATTAACAAGTGGAAGCTTGCAAAACCGTGAGTATACTTGAACCCCCTTTTTCGTTTACCACTTTCGGGGTGTAACATGTTAAATTACAAACTACACTCAAACTTTATTCTTTATGCATGCACAAAACAATCCTTATACATGAAACTACTTGTTATACTTGATACGTAAACCTAGGTAATTCTTATGTGATACCATAGTCATTAGCTTCGTACGAGCCTCCCTTTAGCATGTATAGCACGATAGGAGTAACGCACCACCCGTAGTCTTGTGGTGATGTTAAAATTTCATTCTTTATTGCATAAACAAAGGGTTGACTCGAATTATTGCATGACATGTTACGATTATCTTGAATAACTTAAGTTGCCATGTGGATTCGTTTTAAACTTTTATACTTATACATATATTGAAAACTTGTATACTCGCCTTTGCTTTTGCATTGAATTTTATTTTAAATATGTTACAGGTTGAGGATGACGATGCTATGAAATTGAAGTAGCGATGATGCTTAGATACAGATATAGACGCCTTAGGTTTAATATGTTGTATCAATTTTGTTCTTGTTGTTATGTTATTCTCATGTATTGAACATGTTATTTGAATTTCCATGTAATGTTTGACAATTTAAAGTATGAAATGAAAACGGTTTTGATTTAATTATTGTCACAAATAGTGTTATGTGTGATGAGCAATCTTTCTTCGTTCCACTCCGATGATTCCGCCATTGGTTGGGGTGTGACACCCATAACCCGACCAAAATGAGATTCGGGGTAATCCTTTTCAGGTTATTCAGGTCAGGTTAATTGGTATATACGTTTCTAAGTACAAATTGCAAAGCATACGTTATAATTTAACTTAACATGATTATTATTAAATACAAAAACACAAAATTTCAAATAAAAGCACTCCCAATATGATATTTTCATTCAAACCCATGTATTAAACACATATATTAACTACAAAAATGTCAAATAAAATAAGCACAAAATCAAATTGTATCAAATAATCGTATAAACTAAAAAGAAAACATCAAATTGTATCAACCAAGCCTTTTTAGTCGCTCAAACAACTAACGAAACAACAAAACAAACCATCATATTCACAACAAAAACAAAACATACGGGGGAAATCCAGACTTTCCTAATAAATATGTATGTATAAATATATTATACATTTTTAAAGTAAAATCGGGGTAACCCGATTAACATCTTTTTAACCCAATTCCCGACCCGAATGTTATTTTCAGGTTCTGGGTTCCATTTTGTTCGGGTTCGGGTTAATTGGGTAACACAATATGATATGATTTGGGATAGTTTTATTTGGATTGGATTTCAGTTTAAAAAAACCCACACCTAATGGTAGGGGTGTGCATGGTTCGGTTCGGTTTTTGGGTAAAACTGAAACCATAACCGAAAGTTCGGTTTTCGGTTTTTGAAAACCGTTAAGTTTCGGTTATTTCGGGTTTAGCAGCGGTTCGGTTCGGTTTTTGAAACAAATTGCGTAAGATTCAAAAACAAAAAAAAAAAAGAAAATTCAAAGTTTAAGAATCTTTCTTAAACGTTTACATTTAAGTTAATATATTTAGTCTTTTTAATTAATATTGTTCACATAATCCTAACCTTCTAATCTATTTTAATATTTCTTCAAAGTTTTTATTAAGACGTGTTCTTTTATAATACTTTGTAAATCTTTTAATTTTTATGTTAAATTTTGTTATTTCTTGTAAAGAATGGATAAATCATTTCAATGATAAATAAACATGTTAATGTTATTATCATAAATATTTAACAATCAAGAATAAAATTAATAATTCTTAGTAGCATGGGTTAAGCACTTAAAAAACTTAAACTTATACATAATAATATATGGATTTGGCCTACTATTATAACTTATCGGTTCAGTTATTAAAATGGTTATCCGAAAACCGAACCGAAATTTTCAGTTATTAAAAATCCGAAAACCGAACCGTCAGTATTTGTTTCGGCTCGGATTTTTCAATTATTTTGGTTACGGTTTGATTATTTCGGTTTCTGCTCACCCTACCTAAGACCATGTGTAGTGGAAGACACAAATAATGCCCCCACCCTTGGGCGTTTTACGCCATGTGGTAGTCTAGTCAGCAATGAGACATTATGTAGCGTTTTTCTAAAATGGGTGTAGTAGGAATATGTGCATTGTGGGGCATTATGTTAAAGGGTGTAATAGAATTAAATAAAAAAACCATCAAAAAAATGATAATGGCCAAACAAAAAGAAGAATATCAGTCATTGGCTAAAGAATTGAACGAAAGACGTGGAAAAAAGAACGCTCTAGAGGTTTTTTTTTTTGAAAAAACACCCGGGGGGCGGTCTAGGGGGTTTTAGAGCTTTTTTTTTGGTTTTCTTTTTTTTTTTTTTTTTTTTTTTTTTGTAAAAAACGCCCCAAAACCCCCTACTACAGATGTTCTAATGGTTTTGTAATTTCACATCCCGTCAGTGGCGGAACTAGAACATTAACTCAGAGGTATTCTAAATTTTTTTTCACTGTGCAATCATACAATATTAAAAAAAACGACAATAAATAAATAAATAAAGTAAAACAAATACCTAATGGATTTGCCCTCTTCTTTTTTTCATAGCTTGAAATAGTTCCATCACATCGTCGCATTTTACTTCACGTAAAATTCATTTTCGACCGCACAAACCATAGCATTGTTCAAAAATTCCGGGCCCATTAGATTGCGTAAATCCGTCTTGACAAGCTTCAATTTCAAAAAACATATTTCAACGGTTGCGGTTGCAACCGGTAAAAGCAAAGCTAGCTTTACTACCCGATAAACTGATTGACAAGAACTATGTGTTCCCGTTTCAACCATAACACGCGCAAGATCACTTATTTCATTCAAGTTTGCAAATTTATCATCATCGCTTATAGTGTGATGAAATGGGCAATTGAGATTTGAGCTTATTATTTTCAATTGATTGGTATCTTCGTAGTTGTGCCGTGCCGTGCATTTTCAATTGATTGGTATCTTCGTAGTTGATTGGTATCTTCGTAGTTGTGCCGTATCCTTGAGATAAAAACCGAAAAAAAAATTTATACTACCGATAAAAAGTTGACCCGTAGCCCGTGCTACGGGTCGGTATACATAAGTTCCGCCTCTGCTGATCCCGTGAAGAACCACGTGGCACCTTGTAATTAAATGACATAAACACCCCTCACCATCCAAATGATTTAAATATATAATCCAACTGGAGTGGAGTCATAATACTTTCAACTTAAATTCAGTGCGATAAATTCTTCTCTCACACACCCCAACGTCTGTTCATCTGGTCACCAAAACTCCACAAATTAACGCTAACGGCGAAACGATGAAGAAGACTTCTTCTTTCAAGCTCCGCCTTTTAACGGCGTTTGCATGTTTTCAGGCATGTTAATTTCTTCTTTAAATCATCACATCAATGTCCAATTCTCCTCTGTTTTACTCCATTTTATTTTTATATTAATTGAGATTTTAGTTTCTTTTTTTCTTTTTTTTTTTATGAAATTGTTGGTGAGTTGTTTACTCCTTTTGTTAATGGATAGCTAGCTGTATATTCGTTGGAAGCGGTTTGATTTTCCGATTAATTTGAGTGAATGATTGAAGTAAAATTGTTTTAGATATTGATTTTCCGATTAATTTGAGTGAATGATTGAAGTAAAATTGTTTTAAATATGAATATAAATAAATAAACAGAATATATTCATTTTCTTGTTAATGTTATGAAGGTTAGAGCATTCACATACATTCCACCAAATCCTCTGGTGGTTGTAACCGGATGTGAATGGAGGAAAGAAAAAAAAAACATTACTGTTATAAAAAATATTATTTAATCATGTGACGGTCCTTACTGTTCACTCTTTGTAATTTTTTAATATATTTTGAATTTGAATTTGAATTGAAAGTGGGTGGAGGGAAGAGCCTCTCTGTTCCTATGGGTAGAGGTAAGGCTGTCTACATCTTACCTCCTCATACCCTACTTTTGCTTTGCTATTGAGTATGATGATGGCAATTCTTCTGCTTTTAAATTTGGTCCTACCAGATAACCTTGTTTTGAAGGAAATAGTACATTGATATAATTTCAATTTATTGAGTCGGGGGTCTCACTAGAAGCAGCCTCTCTATTCCTACGGGGTAGAGGTAAGGCTGTCTACATCTTACCCTCCTCAGACCCTACATTTGCTTTGCTATTGGTGGGATTTACTAAGTATGAGTATGATGATGATATAATTTCTATTTAATTTTTTGTTTTTTCTTCCTGTTTATAATGAAACTTAGGTAGGTGGTTCATGTAGTTTTGTCTGGTTTGCCTGATTCAGGAGAACATGGTTTAACTGAAAAAGATAATATAGTCTAAACTTAATGATAGTTTTTCAATATCAAAAAATATAATTAATAATTAATATGTACTAATGTACATATTTATGACCAGAATTTTATTACCTGCATTATCTCTTTTTTTCTTTGAAGATAATTTAAAGGTGCCAATTTTTGAACTTGAGAATAAAATTTCTGATTTTCAAAATCTGATGGTGAACCTGATTGTATCATCTTCCATGTGAATGGCGCATGAGTTTAATTATTTTTTTAATATTTTCAAGTCAATCTGCATTTATAATTCTTGATCGAATTATATTGATTCTGATATGGGTGATAACTTCATTTTCCACATGATTTGTGATTTTCTAATTTTTTTTTATTATTGTTGTTGTTTCTGTTATTATTATCCATCTTTTTATTTAGAGAATGATTACTTAAAGATCACTCCATCTATTATTTAGAGAATGATTACCCATTATTTTCTAAAATTAATTAAATAAAGTCAAATGTTCTCATTGCAAAAAAGAAATAAAAATAAAAATCATGTGATGTGTTCGTGACCCACATTCCATATTGTTTAGTACATTTGATAAGCATAGGAAGTGACAGAAAATGTCATTAGGTTGACTTGAATACATAAATTGTTCTCTATAATTTATGTCTCATTCTGTATTTATTTGAGTATTATGTGCTAGATGAGAGTGTTGACTGTGTTTTCGGGTCTACCAAAATAATGATGCATGAAAGAAATTGCAACACAAAAAAAAAATCGGCCCACGTTTTAATTAACGGTCAGATTTTGAGTTCGGGCCTTTTTCAAAAAAAAAAAAAAAAAGATGTTCAAATAATCAAGTTTACTTGTTGATATATTTAATCATTTCATCTTATTTTACAATTACAATATACAACTCTGAAGTGATTTTCTTGATTTCATATCTAATCATTTCTATCAGTTGATATGACGTTCAGATAATCAAGTTTACTTGTCGATATATACTTGCAGATCTTGTTTATATCTCTAGGCAATGCAGAAAGGTCCGAAACACGAATACTTTTGACTTCCAATGGCACATTGAGGTGCATATTTCTTCAACTGTACATCAAAACAATTCCGTTTTTCTTTTGCATATATTAACATGTAACTTAAACCTTTTGTCACCTTTTTTACTTCTTTAACAAATCTAATTAATTTACATTTTCTTAAGGGAAAAACACGGTGAAAACTATTGTGCAATGTATGATATATGTGGATCTCGGAGTGATGGGAAAGTATTAAACTGTCCTTTTGGCTCTCCATCGGTAAAGGTACATAACTTTTAATCATCCTTAATAAAATATAAAAATATAAAATCTGATCTCACTAGCTATCGTATATTATTGCCTGTTTTACAGCCAGATGACTTGTTATCCGCTAAGATCCAAAGTTTGTGTCCAACCATTTCGGGATCCATATGTTGTACAGAGGCTCAGTTCGATACATTGCGTTCACAAGTCCAACAAGTAAAGATATTTTGCATGTATTACAAGTTTCAAATGTATGAATTATTATAAGTCAACTCCAGGACTTGACTTTATTACAATATATTTGTTATGTTGTTTTTTTCTTGCAGGCCATACCTTTTTTAGTTGGATGTCCGGCATGCTTAAGAAATTTTTTGAATCTTTTTTGTGAGCTTACATGCTCTCCGAATCAAAGCCAGTTCATCAACGTGACGTCTATTTCTCAGGTATAGATTTACTTTTGGTGACTGTGAAAACCTGTAAGTAGGACTATAGATGAACCGAACCGAACTTGTTTGTGTTCGTTCGTTAAGAATCTAAATGTGTTCATGAACACTTACCGAACAAGATTTTAGAGTTCATGTTTGTTCATTAAGGAAATAAATGTGTTCGTGTTCGTTTGTTAGTTTAAGGTAACGAACACAAACAAGCGTTCATTAACAAAAACCTCAAGGCTGGGATTAGTGAAGGTTGTGATCCCTAAATTGTTAAAAGGTATCTAATATTAATATATAATACACTAATGTTTATTAACTATATTATTAGTGGGAATTTGGAAGCATTTAAATAAAATATGAAACTTATAAAAACCTAACGAACATAAATGAACACGTTATCGAACGTTCACGAACATAAATGAACGAACGCGGCCTCTGTTCATGTTTGTTCATTTAACTAAACGAGCGAAATTTCTTGTTTGTGTTCGTTCATTTAACTAAACGAACTTCCCGCCAAACGGGTCACGAACTGTTCGTTGAACGTTTGGTTCATTTGCAACCTTACCTGTAAGTGAAAACATATGGCCCCACCAATACCCTGCTAACCAGCGGGACCATGTATAGCGCAACTTACACTGGGCACGTGGCCTTGAGGTATAGTCCTTGTTGCCCGTATACCTGTTCTTTTCACTTTGTTCAAGCAAAAAATATTTTCCATTTATCTTTTTCAATATATTGCTTTCAGACAAAGAATAATTCGACCGTGGGGGGGATTGACTACTATATAACCGACACCTTTGGAGAGGGTTTATTTAATTCTTGTAAAGATGTAAAGTTTGGTACCGCGAATTCTAAGGCTATTGATTTTGTTGGAAATGGTGCTAAGAATTTCAAAGGTAGTTTTTTTCTTTTTTTTTTGTACAAATGTATGCATTCAAAAGTTGTATATAAATACATGATTGTATATTTTTGTGGCAGAGTTGTTTGCTTTCATTGGTCAAGAAGCAGCCCCTAAGTTACCAGGGTCACCCTACGCAATAAATTTTCGGTCGGATGCTGATGTGTCGACAGGAATGAAGCCGATGAATGTCAGTACTTATTCATGTGGTGACACATCACTAGGCTGTTCTTGTGGTGACTGTCCTTCCTCTCCTGTTTGTTCCGGTTCTGCCCCTCAACCACTTCATGAAAACGGTTCTTGCTCAGTGAGGATCGGCTCTCTTCAGGTTGACTATAAAACATCTAATTATCAGATTATTACAACTTCAAATAACTTAAATACATCTGGACACTATCTTAACATTCTTAACCCATAGTTATTAATAGCGTTCATAGCGAGCGTTATAGCAAATAGCGTAGCGAAGTGCTCATTCACTGTATCTGATTTTGGCGCCTCCATCTCAAGTAAATAGCGGAGTTTCAATTTTTTTTTTGTTTTTAAAATAAATAGTGATAAAATATCCGTTATGCAATAGCTGGTTTTAGTTTTTTTTTGTTAAATATATGTATAGAAATACCGTCTTTGGATATAATATACATATAAAATATTTCTAAAATTTTCTTCTAGTGTAGTGGAATTTCAAGTTTTTTGTTTTAATATAAATAGCAATAAAATATACGTTACAAAATAGCTGGATTTTAGTTTTTTTTTTGGTTAAATATACGTATAGAAACACCGTATTTGGAATTTTGGATATAATATACAGATAAAATATTTCTAAAATTTTCTTCTAGTGTATCCCTAAACATAAAATCGTGCCTGCTATTTCATCGCTATCACTACGTAGCGTATACGTTGCTTGTCGCTATCGTCCACTATTTGCACTTAATAATTATGTCTTAACCGCACATTTTATTACAGGGGGTTATCTAAATCTGAGTATTGCATGAATACCATACAATCACTTCAAAAACACATATCTAAACACACCCTAAAATGTATGAAGGGTATCATCCTTCTACTATACATTTAACGATACAGTTTTAATTATTTGCAGGCAAAATGCATTGAATTTTCAATAGCAATAGTGTATATTTTGTTAGCCTCCTTGTTTCTTTGGTGGGGTTTGTTTTATAAACGAAAAGAAAGGAGTCTAACCTTGAGACCTAAAGCATCCACGAATGTGACTAATGGCGGTCCGGTACAGCAGCTCCATGGGATAAAAGATGAGAACATTTCCATGCAGGTACATACTAATTTGTAAATTTGTACAAATATATTTTCTTTATTTTATTTTCACATTATTAATAATATAACATTTGAGGTGATAAATTCACTGTAGCTAACGTCAAATCAGCATTGGCACTTACACCCCCTCAACTTTCTAAAAACTTTGTAAAATGTCATTTTGACCCCCTCAAGTTTTCGGTTGATCAAATATAATACGTTTTCATTAGGCGGTACAAATTCGAATTATTATATATTTCAACGCCGCCACAATGCGTGGTACCCTTCTTTAACTTAAAAAACACTATTTTCTTACGCGCTTATTTTTAAGTACGTTTTGGTATAAATCCAAGTTGGTTTATGTTTCGACGTAAATTTTTCTCGGTAATGAGTCAGTTCAAATATAATACATTTTCGTGCTTATATTTATGTGTGTTTACAGTTGGTCTACGTTTTGATGTAAATTTTGTTCGGAAACATGTCGGATCAAATATTTGACAGTACAAATTTGAGTTACTTTAAGTTTTGACGCCGCCGCAATTAAGGAATAATTACATATCACACTTTAAATATTTAGATGTTGCAGGATACCCCTCATATCACAAGTGGGGTTCAGCTTTCGGTCGTGCAAGGATTGATGGCCAAAAAGTTCAGGTCAGAGCTCCTACGGTCAAAGCTAAATAGCTGCGCATCATATGAAACGTTACGGTCTTGATAAATATTTTAATTTTTCAGGCTATATGGAACATGGGTTGCTAGACATCCAATTCTTGTACTGTGTTTATCACTGGCTGTTGTTATCCTTCTTGGTTTAGGCTTAATCCGTTTTAAAGTAGAGACACGACCCGAGAAGGTATGCACAAATTCCTTATTAAAGTTTTTCAAACTGATTTCCACCATATTGGTTTAATGTAGGGGTGTGAATTTCTGACACGACCCAAAAACATGATGCAAACCTAACACGAAATTTGCAGGTTTGGGTTTAGTCTAAACGGGTATGGGTCAGTTTCAGGTTGAACCCGCGAACCCGTTTAACTAAAAGGGTCATGTTTGGGTCAACCCGGTCGGGTTGGCGTGCTGACCCGTTTAACCCATTTATATTATATTATAATTTCTTACAATTCTTACAATATGTTTTAGGTCATAAATTAAATAGGGTGTGTATTTTATGTCATAACTATAACTTAAAAAGAGAAATTGACATAAGATTTTATAATTTAAATGTGATTGTATTATATACATTTGTGTTTTTTTTTAGTAAATTTTAATTTTAAGATATTATTTTGCGGAAAAAAATAAATAAACTTGGGTTGAACGGGTCGTGTTCAGGCCAACCCACGATTATTTGGGTTGTTTTCAGATTCATATGTATGACACGGTTTCGGGTTCTGGTCGGGTTCGTCTAAAATTTTCGGGTTCAGGGTTGAACCCGCCAACCTGCGAACACGATCCGTTTAGCACCCCTAGTTTTATGGATTTCCAATTGTATTCGTCTCTTTGAACTTGTGTTATTGCAGCTTTGGGTAGGCCATGGGAGTCGAGCTGCCGAAGAAAAAAAATACTTTGACAGCCACCTGGCACCATTTTACAGAATTGAGCAGGTGAGGTAACCTAAAACCATGATCTGAAATGTGAAATCTACTAATTGCTTTTTTGACAATGTAGTGGTTTTTTTTTATTTGTTATTTAACAGAAGTTGATTACGTTTTACAGCTCATATTGGCAACCAAACCTCATGGTGCACATGAGAAACCACCAACTATCGTCACGGATGAAAATATCAACTTGCTTTTTGAAATACAAGCAAAGGTAATTGTAACAAATCCCGCATTGGCCGTGGACAGACGAGATCATGAGTTCGTAAGGAACACCTGATCTTAAACGTCATCAACGTGTTTATATAATCTATATTTTTTTTTGTCATGAAAATAGGTAGATGGGATTCGAGCAAATTACGCTGGGTCGTTGGTTTCTTTGACAGACATATGCATGAAACCTCTGGGGGAGGCTTGTGCCACACAAAGTATACTACAGGTAGTCTTATAGTAATTACTAATAGGGGTGAGCAAAAACCGAATAGTTAACCGAAACTGACGAAACCGAACCAAAATTAACCGAAAACCGATTAACCTAAAACCGAATTAGCCGAAAGTCGGTTATTAGTTATTTTGTGTACCCTCGGTTAAACCGAACCGAACCTTTTGTATTTTCATATATTTCTATCTTTCATACCTTCATTCCATGTATGTCATGTTCTATACCTCCATTTCATGTATTTATGCCTCCATTTCAAGTATTTATACCTTTATTTCATGTATTTATACATCCATTTCACGTGTTTATACATCTATTTCATGTATTTCTAATTAGAAAGTTTTCCAAAATCTTTTGGTATTTTTCAATTATTATCCAAGATATACTTAATAATTGGCTTGTTTCGTTTCGTTTATTAATAGTTGATTAAACTGTCAACCATATGCTCTTTAGTGTCTGACAATTTCTCTTGGCTATTTATGTTGTAGTATTTCAAGATGGACCCTAAAAACCTTGTGGACTTTGGGGGCGTTGACCATGCGGAATACTGCTTTCAGGTACAAATACACGATATATCTCCATTGCTCTTCTTTGACCAGATCGACTGCCTCAAATTGACAAGTAAAAGAATTGAGTTAATTACACAGATAGTCCTTGTGGTTTATTGAAAGTAAAGTAACACCTTTGAGTACTAACTTTTTTTTTGTAATAAGTTCAGGTTCTATGGTTTCGATTTTGTACCACCATTGAGCATTAATGCTAACTGCCGTTAAATTTTATTTTAAATCTGTGTAAAATGACTAAAATAACCTTATATAATTAGAGGGACCATTTATATAATATTCTATATTTTAATATGAGTGGCCATTTGTGTATTACCCAAAAACATTACTCCTTAACTCACCGTTGCAACTTGCAACCCGCACAACCCACCGGCCACCACCACACCACTTGACTTCTTTCAATAAACCACGAGGACCATTAGTGTAATGAACTCAAAAGAATTAGATAAACTGCATTCAACAATTAGTTTGGTTATAGTTATACTACTATAACAATGTAACATTATGTTTTGTTACTTTTTTTTACTTGTTTTAAGTTTTTTTATTGGCATCTATGATGAAAAATTTAAGCCCTCTGAAATTTGTCACTTGTATGTTTCATATTTTAGCATTACACTTCTGATGTGAATTGTATGAGCGCGTTCAAAGGCCCACTAGAACCAAGCACAGCGTTAGGAGGTTTCTCCGGTAACAATTACTCTGAGGTAATTCTATGATCTGTTTTGTTATTGCAAATACAAATATGTTACATAGTGACTATAATGATGATTTAAAGACAGGCGTCTGCATTTATTGTAACTTATCCCGTGAACAACGCAATCGATAAGGAAAGCAACGAAATTAAAAAAGCAGTGGCTTGGGAGAAGGCCTTCATTAAGTTAGTGGAGGTTTGTCTTTCTCTTTTTCTATAAATTCAAGTTAAATAATAAAAGTATTGTATATTAATTGTGTATAGTAGGTTTACATAGGGGCTCTATATAGAGTTCGATGTTACACATAGATATTTTATAGAATATAGACTATGATAATTACAGTTAAATACATTACTAGTCTAACATTTCAGTTCAAACCGATACGTTTTTGACTTTTTAGTTTGTTTTTTTTAAAAAGAAATTGACATTATCCCATTCCTCTGAAATTATGCAATAATTTACTATATCTTAACCCTCAAACTTATGACATGAGGCACACTCACTATTAACCCTTAACTTTTGACATGAAACACTATTAACCCTCATCTTTAAGTAAGTTACACATTCACTTCTAACTTTTGGTAATTGACAATTTGACCCTCCAACCTTCTCTACTTAATAACTTGACACGTCCTTTTGTTTAAATTACTTTTACGACTTTACACCGCAATGTGCGACACATTATCATGTTTTTTTTATCTATGCCAAACCACGTTAGTGTCCAAATTACTTTTACGACTTTACACCACTGTCTAAATTACTTTTACGACTTTACACCGCAACATCCGAGACACTCTTTTTTATCTCTGTCTAATGCTGTTAATGTCACGAACGTAACATGTGTAACAAAGTAAAAAACGTGTAATGTCACGTGCACGCACCACACGTTAACGTTAATGTCATCATCGTTACGCGTGTAACGAAGTCACAGACACGATTTTGCTGCTGCAGCACTCGGCACAGGTCAAGATTCTAGTAGACTTTAAAATCTGACTAATCTTTGTAACAGGACGAGCTCCTGCCAATGGCGAAATCCAAGAATTTGACACTATCATATTCATCTGAAAGCTCCATCGAAGAAGAATTGAAGAGGGAAAGTAATGCAGATGCTATAACAGTTTTGGTGAGTATGGTTTTTATATATACATATATATGTGTGTTTTATAATCAAATATAAACACCACTAAATTGTTATTTTATAGGTACCTTTTATAATTGGTTTAATTCCGCTAACTAATTTTTTTATTTTTCAGATAAGCTACCTTGTGATGTTTGCTTATATATCATTAACATTGGGCGACACTCCTCGCTTCTCGTTTTTTTATATTTCTTCCAAGGTATTAATATATTTAAGATAATCACTATTATATTATAAAAATTAGATTTAACTGTAAAGTAAATTCCTTTTTGAGTCCCTGAGTTTTGTTGGTTTTAACTACTTGAGTCCAAAATATTTTTTTTAACTATCTGAGTACCTAGTTTTTCAATCTGTAACTATGTGAGTCCAAATTTGTAACGCCATCCAATAAGTCAGGTAAGTACAAGGGTACTTCAGTCATTTTACACCTAGGTACAATCCTTTAATGCATAAGGTACTTACAAAATACTTTTACCTAGTTTATATATTATTTATTTTATTTTTATTTTGTTTTTAAATGATAAGGGCATTTTACTCTTTTCACAAAAAGTTAACAGACTTGGGTAACGACGTTACAAATTTGGACTCAGATAGTTACAGATTGGAAAATCAGATGCTCAGATAGTTAATAAATTTGATTTTGGACTCAAGTAGGTAAAACTATCAGAAATCAAGAACTCAAAAAGGAATTTACATTTAACTATATAATCACTTTTCTATTTAAGGTATTGCTCGGGCTTTCGGGGGTGGTACTTGTGATGCTTTCCGTTATTGCATCGGTCGGTTTTTTCAGTGCGATTGGAGTAAAATCCACACTCATTATAATGGAAGTCATCCCTTTTCTCGTTTTGGCTGTAAGTTCTATCCTCTTGTTTCTGTATAAAGTACAGTTGACCGTTAGCCTAAAAAGTCAACCCTGGCTAAATTGGAAACAGGTGGGGGTAGACAATATGTGCATTCTGGTACATGCGGTTAAACGGCAGCAGGTGGAATTACCTTTGGAAGGCCGAATAAGTAACGCGCTTGCAGAAGTGGGACCGTCTATAACTCTAGCTAGTTTATCGGAGGTTTTAGCGTTTGCTGTTGGAAGTTTTATTCCTATGCCAGCATGTCGCGTGTTTTCTATGTTTGCAGGTCCGCCATGAAATTTTATGTTGTTAGCTGAGTGTACACGGGACAACTTCGACCTGTTCCCGTAAAAAGATTCAGGTCGAAAGTCATTTGAAGCTACTCACATACACGAGACCTGTTAAAACATTCTTTAACACCTGGCAATCACAACCTGTTTTGAGCTGAACAAAGTTTGACCTAGGGGTGCAAACGAGCCGAGCTACTCATGAGCTACTCGAGCTCGGCTCGAAAAAAGCTCGAACGAGCCGAGCTTAAATGAGCTCGAGCCTGAGCCTAAAAACAAGCTAGTTTGGTAAACTAGCCCGAGCCTCAACCTCGCGTATGGAGCTCGAGCCGGCTGACAAGCCTAAACAAACCCACGGTTTATTTAATTTTTAATTAATATATTAAATATATATTTTAATAATAATGATAATTACTATTTATAAAATTATTAAAAATAACAATTATATATAAAATAATAAATATAATTAATATAAATTAAATAAAAAATAATAAACGAGCCGAGCTCGAGCTTTCATAAGTTAAACGAGCTCGAGCCTAGTCAAGCTCGGCTCGGCTGCACCCCTAGTTTGACGTGAATCCGCTTTGACCCGCTCCGCCTTTTTGTGAGGCTTTCGCTCTGTTAAAAAATATTTAGATTATTGTTATTGTCAAACTAGTTGTGTAATCATGTGAACGCTTTAATTGTTTTTAAAATAAAAAAGGTATAGCACATGTTCTTCTTTAACTTTGGTTTACGTATATTTTTCAGCACTAGCTATTCTATTGGACTTCCTTCTGCAAGTTACTGCTTTTGTAGCTTTAATTGCTTTAGATTTTCGACGAGCCGAGGACCACAGGGTTGATTGTTTTCCATGTATTAAAATTCCCAATTCACATGCTGATACCGATCAAGGTTTGTAAAATTCAGTTTTACGATAATTAATCGCGTTATTCTTTTTATTTAATTTAGTCTGCATAGTAATAAAGGTATCTAAGATCCTTGCCATTGTAGGTAGTGATCAAAGAAGATCAGGATTACTTACTCGATATATGAAGGTAATAACATATTTTTCTGTCATTGATAAAATATTATTTTTTTGTGTAGTAATATTATGTAAAGTTAATGCTACTTTCAGGAGGTTCATGCGCCCATCCTAGCTGTATGGTGGGTCAAATTAGTAGTTATTTCTGTGTTTGCTGCATTATCATTGGCCAGCATCGTAAGTTATTTCATTCGAGTACTTTATCGGTACTTAGAGAACTTTTATCTCTCTCATTACACACACATATATATATAGGATAGAGATCAAGAGAAGAAACCTTTGAGTTGTGAGAATCTCGAGAACTCCTATTTCCCGTGCGATTTTTGCCACCATTTTGTTGCACAAACGTAGATGAACATGTTACAAACACACCTGTAAAAAAATCCAAACGGTGTTTTGTTACGCCATTTGCATCACTGTTAAAAAGCTGCTTACATCACGGTGTTTTATGCATTTACCCCAGTGTAAAGGTGTTTTTACGTTAGTGTAAATCAACACATACTATTTTTTATTTATTATTTTTTTCGAAAAGTTGATCTTTTTAGGATTTTTGGTAAAAAAAAAAAATTGAAAAAGCCTTTTTTTGGCCAAGTTCTCTAAGTTCTCACAACTAAGGGAGTTTTCATATATCTGTTTTTAATCTATTTCCATGTTAATTTTTACAAGGCATTATGTACAAGGATTCAACCTGGTTTGGAGCAACAAATAGTTCTGCCTCGAGACTCGTATCTTCAGGTATAAACTTTTGAAACATCTTTTTTGTAAATATATCAAACAGTTAATCATATTAAGTCTTGTCATTTCTGCTGCAGGGTTATTTCAATAACGTCTCCGAGTATCTCAGAATTGGCCCGCCTCTATATTTTGTCGTAAAAAACTATAATTACAGGTATCCTGGATTTTATTTATTTATATATTTTTATGCACACTTGACACTTTCTCAGTTAATCTATGACATTGTTAACTAACTGAACTATATATTGATTGTGCATAATAGTGTTACATAGGGGCTCTATATAAAGACTTTGATATTACACATAACTAGTCTAATATCGTCTTTTTTTTTTCACTGTAAACTTCTGTTTTTCCAGTTCAGAATCGAGGCAGACAAATCAGTTGTGCTCCATTAACAATTGTGATTCAAACTCTCTTTTAAATGAGGTACGTCTGTGTTAATTAGTCACTCTTAGAGACTACTTATTTGTTATCATAGGATGTTGAAATAATAAATAAATACAAAGAGCGATTGAAATTATTTACATGCAGATATCAAAAGCATCTCTGGTCCCTAAATCCAGTTACATTGCTAAACCCGCTGCTTCATGGCTTGACGATTTTCTTGTTTGGGTATCTCCGGAAGCTTTTGGCTGCTGCAGGAAGTTCACTAATCAAACTTATTGTCCTCCGGATGATCAGGTTAAACTACTTCCATATGTGCAATAAATGAAGTTACGTAGTAACAATATTAAAATCTTGTTATCATTTTTTCAGCCTCCTTGCTGTTCTTCGAGTGATGGTTCCTGTAGCGTAAATGGAGTTTGCAAAGACTGTGCTACGGTAACTACTACATATTTCCTACCCCGTTTGTATTATTTTATTTAGAGTAAAATGCCATTTTCGTCTATGAGGTTTGGCCAGTTTTGCGACTTTAGTCCAAAGGTTTGTTTTTTCGCATCTGGGTCCAAAAGGTTTGAAATCTTGCCATTTTCATCCAGCTCGTTAACTCCGTTCATTTTTCTCCGTTAAGTCAGGGGTATTTTTGTCATTTTTGTTAACTTAAAGGCAATTCGGTCTTTTTCACTTTATGTACAAGCATTTAGCATAATGTACAAGTATTCAAAATATCCTTTTTTTAAACAAAAAACAAAAACAAGTAGGTAAAAAAGACGAAATACCCCTGACTTAATGGAGAAAAAAGTTAACGAGCCGGATGAAAATGACAATATTTTAAACCTTTTGGATCCAGATGCGGAAAAACAAACCTTGAGACGAAAGTCGCAAAATTGGCCAAACTTCAGGGACGAAAACGACATTTTACTCTTCTACTTTTAATTCATTATACGAAAAGATTTTACGCATCCCTCATGCATTATCTTGGCTGAAATATGTGGATGTTAGTGTTTTCGTCACTCGGATTTACAAAATGATCGCCCAACTACAACACAATTCAAGGAGAAGCTTCCGTGGTTCCTTCGTGCTCTGCCTTCGGCTAACTGTGCAAAAGGTGGCCATGGGGCCTACACCAATAGTTTGGAACTTAACGGTTAGTTCAACTCCATGTAGTTATTATCGTTTCTTTAAAAAGAAAAAAATGTCATAGGAATGTTTTTTTTTTTTTTTCAAAATGCGTATTTGCTTGTGCAATCTTAGAGGAGGTGGAATGGGCAGGTCGGGTAACAACTCAAATCTTTTTGTCATTTTATATAAAACTAGTTGGTTACCACCCGCGCTTCACAGCGGGTTTGAAACCTAGATAAAAATAAGCAAATCACAAGAGTTAAGGTTGTTTGATGTTTTAGTTAAGGGGCTAAACATGTCACTATTAAAGTTGTGGGGCTAAAGCTGTAATTATTAAAGTTAAGGGACTAAAGTTCTCATTATTAAAGTTGAGGAGCTAAAGTTGTTTATTTTAAAAACTAATTAATTGCAATAACAGTCTATACTTTGTTTGCAGGCTTTGAGGATGGTGTTATTCGAGCATCCTCTTTCCGTACATATCACACTCCCCTAAACAAGCAGGTACCAAGAAATATATTAATAATTAAACTGAGTATACTTTATATCATCTTCTTATATGATCGAGAGTTTATTTATATAGGTTGATTTTGTCAACTCAATGAGGGCTGCAAGAGAATTTAGCTCAAGGGTCTCCAAGTCCTTAAAGGTAATACATCATTTAAGCATGCATTGGCTATCAAATTGTTTGTATTTGAACATTTTTTCCCATTTATTTCCGAAGTGGTCGATTGGGTTGGGCTTAGGGCTGTAATCAAGCCGAGTTGAGCCAAGCCAGGTTGAGCTCGAACTTAAACGAGCCAACGCGGCTCGCTTGTTTATTTAATCGAGCTGAAAACTCGAGCTCGAGCTCAGTTCGGAAAATGTTCGAGCCAAATAGAGCCGACTCGTTAATTTATTTTTAATTTTTTTTACAAATAATGGTAGCATAAAAAAATTACACATATATCTATATTTATTATTTTTATTTTTCTAATTAAAGTATAAGTTTCGTTTCGTTTATTTTCTCATATTTTTTTTATGTTATTGATTAATTAAACTTAAAAAGCTAACACTTCAACCCCCTCCCACATATTTTTTTATTTTAATACATTTAAAATTTAAATTTAAATTAATCTATATAAAATAAGATAATTCGAGCCGGCTCGCGAGCTCCGAGCCAGGCCTAGCTTGAGCTCGGTTCGTTTACAAATTGAGCCAACCCGTGTGCTTTTTGAACACCCCTAGTTGGGCTATATCTCAAATGGGTCAAAAAACTTGGCTAAAAGAGGAATGATTCAAACTTGTTAGAAAGTGACCAAAGTTTTGCGGGTCAACCCAACTCTCCCTGCCTGACTCGACCCGCATTAAGATACGACACCTCTCAGTCCTACCCGTTACCCAACCTGTCTGCCCTGCCCATCTTACCATGTTCCAATTTCTAACAATTGCCTCCTTATGCAGATTGAGATATTTCCATATTCGGTATTTTACATGTTCTTCGAGCAATATCTTGACATATGGAAGACCGCATTGATCAGTCTTGCAGTAGCTATTTGTTAGTGATTTTACATATTCTTTAAGCTAAACGGTTTCCTCTTACTTTTCAAAACCCTTAACTTACTTTCCCATGATTTTACAGGCGCCGTATTTGTTGTCTGCCTGATTATTACATGCAGGTATGTTTTCGAACTCATAATCTGATTATTGTGACTTAAATGTTTGATCATATTATCTTATTTATTTCATTTTGTTACATAGTTTCTGAAATATTTTGTTTTCATTTCAGCATATGGAGCTCGGGAATCATCGTTGTTGTGTTGATGATGATTCTTGTGGATCTCCTGGTATATATTTAGTTCTTGTTGCTTTCTTTTTTTATATTTATCGGTTTATTATTTTGTTGAAATGTTTTTATTTAATTTTGCAGGGAGTGATGGCTGTTCTGAATATCCAACTGAATGCCGTATCTGTTGTTAACCTTGTAATGTCAGTGGGTATTTCTGTCGAGTTTTGTGTACATATAACACATGCTTTTTTGGTAAGTAATTTATCAATACCGATGAATGTTACCAAGGGTAGAATGGTCATTTCTAACTGCTACTTTACTTTGTTGGCAGGTAAGTAGCGGAGATAGAGATCAGCGGACAAAGGAGGCTTTGAGTACAATGGGTGCTTCAGTTTTCAGGTTTCCGTTTTTTTTTTTTTTTTTTTGCGTTTTCTTTTCCACTCGTGTGTGCACGCGTAGGGGTGTTCAAAACATGAAACTGTAATATATCTTTACGTTTTTTCTTCTGCAGCGGAATAACACTAACAAAGCTAGTGGGAGTTATCGTCCTTTGCTTCTCAAGAACCGAAATATTTGTGGTATCACTCAACTCTTGAATATTACGTGGTGACGCTTTCGACCCATTCACTTATGGGTCGATTTTAGTTGTGTATTATCTCAAACGGGTCGAAAGTCAAAAGTCCGTTTATAATGTATACACTCCTAAATCTTTTTTTCCCTTTTTATCAAATATTCGGATTGTTATAAATTTTTTTTGTAACCAAGGCATAAATAACTTGATAATTATTTAAATGGACCCAGTTTGTTTCAACCCGTACTACAAATGACCGGTAACCCAATTCGCCAAACAAATTTTCTATTTTTCTACAAATATATACGTCCAAATGTATTTACAAAATGGTTTACGTTATGCAGGTTTATTACTTTCAAATGTACCTTGCCTTGGTTCTTCTTGGTTTCCTGCATGGGCTGATTTTCTTACCAGTAAGTTGTCATGAATACATTATGAAAGCTAATGGCTTATTTGGTTGATCCACTAATATGTAACTAATTTAAACGAAATGTTAACCGCAAACTACTTAAACTGTGTTTGCAGGTGGTACTAAGCATTGTTGGGCCACCTTCGAGACGAATTCTGGTTGAGCAGAAAGATGATAAGAAGTCTTCCGCTTCACCATCATCATAAGTGATATATTTGGTGCGAGTGCAACGATTGTTAAATGTATATAGTGGTACCTCAAGTTATAGATGAACATAGATGTAACTTAACTTGTAACCGCGTGTTTATCTAATTATCATAATCCACCTGTGTTTTGTAACTTGTTTATGAGTTTGTTTTCGTATCTAAGGCAATTGAATCGGGTTGTGGCCGAAAGTGGTATGGCCGGCAGTGGTATTCTTCTGGCATGGTGTGTGCGCGTGTGGTGTGTGTTGGGGAAGGTTTGGGGGGGGGGGGGGGGGGGTGTTAAGTGCTTGTTTTGTGTGTATTTGTTCTATCAACTGTAGTACTACAGTTTACAGCTCTCCCTAGTAGTGCTCTTGTATGGTTAGCTGTTAGGATTCATTCAACTATATTTTATTGCTATCTGGATTGTTTTCATGGAGCTAGGAGAGTCTCGGTAGGAACCTCTCTATTTCTTGGGATAGGGGCAATGCTATAGAACTCACTAGATGCTAGTCAACTCGTAGGGTGCCGACTAGGGGTGTTCAAAATTCGATTTGGATTCGAAATTCGACTCAATTTAAATTCGATTATCTAGGTTTGAATTCAAGTCCAGTAATCGAATACGAGTTTATGATATTCAATTCGATTCTATTCGAAATCCGAATTCAATTTATATATAATTTTTCAATTTACATCCATAAGTGATAAGTTTATTATTCATAACATTACGAAACCTAATGAAAAATAACCCATACTATATCTTTTAAAAATTTTACATAACTTAAATCGCTACAAGTAAACGATCTATCTTCTAAATTTTGATGTTTTGACATATTGATAATTATTTTGTAGATTATTATATTTTATGTTAAATATAATTGGTTTGTAGCAGTTTTAAAAAATGAAAGTAAAATAATTCATTTTTAGGGTGAAGTTGAATTAAACCGAATTTATTCGAATTCGAGTTTCGAATACAAATCGAATCGAATAAGACCCCTAGTACCTAGCGATTAATTAGGTTGGAATTTATATATGTATTTTTTTTTTCAAAAAGTAATTCAAAATTCAAAACATAATACATTAATTAGAGAGGTAAACCATTTACAAAACATACTACATTATTAATATAGATTTAGTATTGTATATTGGCTAGAAAAAAAAAACCAAACAGGTTAATGAATCCATGGGGCTAATGGGTTTTAAGTTAAAACCTTTTTTTGGGCCACTTTCAACCGGAACCTTTATTAGGTTTTTGCTTCTTCCATGGCACAAATGTCGTCTCTCCTGGCCACACTAGGACCGATTTGGTCCGACTAGACCCGGCTTGGACCCATTAGCTAAAAATTAGTTAGTTGCCAGCCGTATAATTTACCAAAGTTAGGGACCATAATCAAAATTTAAACATACCACATGGACCATACGTGTAATTTACTTATGTAACACCCTAGTTGCTATTTAACGGTTTTACATGTAAATACCAACAATTAGATGTGTAGTTAAGACTACACATACTATAAAAATATGGATTTATTAAAACTTTTACAAATCATAAGTTATTCGACATAACGTGATCAGATTCGTCGTTTAAAATTTTTTACGAGGCAATGTGCGGAAGCATGTATCTTTATCGTGTTCGGTTCTTCGTTGAGCTTGATCGTCTTCCGGCATCCAAAAAGTACCTACATTTCATAAACATGAAATGCTTTAGTCATACGGGGTTTAAAATGGATCTAAACGAGTCTGGGAAACAAAATTGATTAAATACATTTTTGTACAGGGTCCACCGTAAATTACGGTGGCTACCGTAATTTACGGTAGCCCCTGTTTTAAAATACTCCACCGTAAGGCAGGAGATAACTGCCGTAGCGTTTTCAGCCCCCACCGTAACTTACGGTGCCCACCGTAACTTACGGTGGCCCCTGTATCAGATTCTTCCATTTTGTCGTTTTTGACACGAAAACTTTCGTATCATTCAATCCGCTTGTCCGTTTGACCTACTGTTTCTTCCTACGTGTTTGTAATTTGATTCTCCATCATATGGAGTTAAAATCCGACATCCGGCTTAATAAATTTGGAGACTTTTATGCCTTCGGCTTATTACCTTTTTACAGAATTTTGACCCGTTTACGCATTTATCAAACAAACATATTTGTTTGATCATTATTTCACATGAACCACCTCAATTCAATATTTTCTACCATGTTAGGTTCTAATTGTGGGTTTCTTATATATTTTAACCCGTTTTCGCTCGTATGCTTATTTTGACCCGTTAAGGGTATTTAAGTATATTTTAAACATGATTCGCCTTCATTTGTATCTAGCCTTATATTTCCACATTTCTTACCAAGTAATCTTCCACCACAACTATATTTGTGGTGGATTTAATGTGGAGATCTATATATTCCGAGTTTTACCCCTCGAATTATCATTTTACGGCAAAGACTCATATAAAGTCTTTCGACCCAAGAATTTACATCTTTCACTACCTATACTCATTCTAAGCATTTATCTAATCATAAGACTCGTTTCCGAACCACCTTTAAGGGTCGTTCCTTCGAATTAGCTTACAAGGACAATTTGGTAAATTTTCATCCTTCTTTCACTACAAGGACCTTTAAATACTTGTTTGACTCAAAATCCGACCATTTAACTATAGTTCTTGTTTGTAAACACATGTGCTTCTAAAACATTATAATCATAACTCAATTTATTCGGCTTACCTAAAAGATAACCGAATATCTATATTTTAACCTTGTCTAACTCTTATAGAACTCCAAATTCTACATGATGAGTTGTGTTATTATACATACCTGGCTCGGGTCAATATATTGACCCGTTTCAATACCTTGCCTTAGTGGCTGCTAAATGATAGCGCTGTAAACATCCATGTGCTATTTATTCCCTAAAATCATACAACTCGACAACCCATTAGTCGATATTGTCAAGGGTGATAATTTCACCTTTTGACCCATTTGGTCTAAATGACCAATTATATTAGCGAGATGACATTTATTACCACCTCGTATATATGACACGCTCCGATTTACACCGTGCGGTCACTTTACTTATAATTCCATTTCTTAAAACTTTTTGGCCTACTATGGCTTACGTCATAATTGTCTTTTTCGTAACACGACAAAAAGGATATTCTAAAATATATGACTAGTGTAAGATATACTTACCTTGCATCCGAATTACGCTTTTCCTTCATACTTGCTTCGTTTGACCCGCTTCCTTTCCAAGCCTCCACCTAGCTTGTCAAGCGTCAAACTATCATCATAATTCGTAAGACGGTTAGATTAGTCATCATTAATTATGGCTATTCCATCTTACGGGTTTTACATCAAAATTCACCATTTGATATCATTTTGGTCAGTTTGACTTTTAAAGGTCAAACTGCCTATTAACATAAGTGATTATATTATAACCTCAACAATTCATTTAAGCACTTTGTCAAGTATCCGATAGGCATTATTCTTACGCCACCGTTTTAACTACTTTTCAAGTCTAAGTTCATGCTATTATTAACACCAATTTAACTTAGCTCTTGATTATCAAAGTTAATTATTCATTTGTTAAGCAAGAACTAAAGGTTTCTATCTACATGTAAAAACCCTTTTCATCATAGCATTAGACATTTATCCGAACATCTAATATAATCAACTTCTACAAATTAATTAATAGACATCATGATTCCAAACACCTATTTATATGAACAAAAACACTAATTTCATCATAATATACAAAAACCAATTTCAAGTCACATATGAGCATTCACTCGAACTTATAAATTGTTCAAGTATTTTGCTCCAACTATCAAATATGATGATTCTAAGCACATGCATATCATCATCTTCACTATTTAGTCAAAACCCACTTGGCTCATACTTGGTTAATTGACTAATCACTAGTTTATGGTACAATTTTACAAGTTTGCATCTAGGGTTTGTTTCTAGACATAGATTCAACCCAATATCACTCATATACACAACATTCATTCTAAAATTTCGTTCATGCATGTTCATCCAAATTTCAAGACATCACCAAATGATGAAATTCAACATACCTTATGATCTCCTAGCTTGGGTGATCACAAATTTAGTTAAAGCCCCAATTTCCAACTCGATTTCCCTTGGATTTTGATGGATTTTAGTGAGTTTAGGGTTTTGAGAATAACCCTTCTCCTGGCTCTGTGAAATCATCAACCAAACACACACATATGTGTGTGTTATATGTGTGTGTTTTAGTGTTTATTTGTTTTAATTAAAAACATCTTTCCCTTTTGTCTCTTTTAGTCCCTCTAGTTCCATAGTTTATAAAAGGGTTATCTATTTCATGTTTCTTTTATTGTTTTTACAACACTTAACTAACTAGGTTGATATTCCTAGTTACTTAGTGGGTTCGAGGAAGTCATAACCCGTTTTATTTTTAAATCCCGTTAACTCGGGTCTCTTATTATCTTTATTTCCGCAAAAGCTTTTATTCACTTTTTATTTAATATTAGGTTTATCTATTAAATTCCTAATATTCGCCGGCTTTACTTTTAGCACTAACGGTATTTTACCCATTCATTATTATTAACATGGTTTAATTACCAATCCCGATTTCGGGGTGTTACAACTTAATCTTCTATATGCATACATTTAGTAGAGTTTTTATTACTCACTCTTTGTTATCGGTCGGAATAACAGATCAAAACACGCAATCTTTTATATGCAAAATAGGTTGGGTCACCCGCAAGCGCTTTTCTTCTACGATTATAAAGAGGATGTTTCGTATTTCTTCTACAAAATCAAATATAATAAACATTCCACTTTTCCATGCGTTTGGCGATCGCCATTGTGGCCACGAATTCAACTATGGAGCCTGTAGCGGTTTAGGGGGTGCTATAGTGCTTAGATGGCAGAGGCACCGCATAGCTTAACAATAGTTAAAACCTAGTGATTAAGTTGATCACATATGACTCCATTAATATACGTTTTTTTATGGAAATGATGTTGTAATTGGTTCATCACCACCACCACTATCATCATCATCAGTAAATCCCACCAATTGCAAAACAAAGGTAGGGTCTCAGGAGGCTAAGATGTAGACAACCTTACCTCTATCCCGTAGGAATAGGGAGACTGCTTCTAGTGAGACCCTCGACTCGATAGTAGTTTTGCATCAAGCCTTGGACATAAGGCACATAATACTCAGCAATCAGGACAAACACCGATTAGTGCATGTACCCTTTTGTCTTTTAGCTATCAACGCCACCACATGATGCATGATTAACCATCCTCAGCTTTTAACGTTATTTTCACGATATTAGTAAAATAACGTTAAAATTACTGCACTTTCACTTTTGCCCCCCGATGGCCCACACATATATACATTATATCTGCTGTGACACCTGTGTCACTTCAACCATTAAACAAATACCAAACCAATGAAATATTGTATTTCATACTTGGGATTTGTATAAATATGTGTATCATTTACACATATCAATTCTTGTTCGATTTCGTGCTTTAAATCGCTTTCTGGAAGGTTATACGCGCACTGATGCGTAAATATAACCAGTTTAATGCAACAAACACTCCGGAATAGTGACATAGGCTTAACATACCTTAAATAACCTTTACATAACTTAGAAATATGTTTTGGAAGGTTTGGTGTGCTGAAATCAAGTTTATTCGCTTACAGGGACTAAATTTGACAAACTGCGAAAGTATGCCAATTTGAACTGTAACAGACATTCCAGAACATGACCATAAGTTAAAAATACCATAAATATCCTTTACATAGCTTAGAAATAGGCTTTGAGGGGTTCGGTGTGCTAAAATAAACTTTTGGGTCATTCAGGGACTAAAAGCGTCAAAAAGTGCACAAGTTTGCATTTTCGCGCATAACATACATTCTGAATACATCCGGACATCCAAAAATTTATGTAAGCATTAAAATATTTTATTTTAGTGTTTGGCATAAGAAAAATCCATTCGTCACGCAATTTGGATCGTTTTTCGCGCTTATGCGCATTCCGTCGTAATTAAGCGAACATCGCGATCATACGACCAAACGAACCAACATCCGGCATATTTTTTAGCATGTTTCATGTCCACAATGTTTAGGCATCATTTTAGGGCCTTAATGTTGGCTTAACGGGCCTTAAACATATCGAAATGAGCGTTAATCACCAACAGGGACTGAAACTGACAATTCAGCAAACTTGTGGCTGATCAGACATGCCCAGGCGGGCCGCGTAAGTTATGGTAGACCCTTACGCAGGCCGCGAGGCCCTCCCAGATCAGAAATACTTGTTTAAACAGCTGTTAACAGCTGTTATGCACCCAAAACTCAATTCCACATGTTGATACCTGATCATGGGGGGCCATTTTGAGTTACCTTAGTGTTGCAACAAGTGTAGGGACAAGATGTAACGCCCCAAAAATCGGAATGTTAATAATTGTCGTATGTTCTTATGTGACACGTCATGAAATAAATAACTAGGTTATTTAACCTAGTTAAGGGTATGGTCAAAAGTATTAAATAACGAAGGAAGTGTCAGTTATGTTTTAAAGATGAACCCGAGGGGCTAAAGTGGAACAAGTGAAAGTTTATTTACTAATTAAAAAGAAATCAACACACACATAAACACACACATCGTGTGTGTTCTGGAATGATCGAGCAGGGGCTCTCAAGAGCCCCAAAACCCTAGTTCTTCAAAGCTTCGATTTGAAGGATGAATCGAGGCCCAAATCCATAACCGAGCATGGATTAATGATCACCAACACGAGAGGATCATGAGGTATGTTTTAAATCTAAGATTGGTGATCATGGGTGAAGTGGGTTATGTTCTAATCCATGAGTTTAAGTGGAATTGAGCATGAGTATGTGTTATAATCATCATGTAGAACATGGATTACGAATGGTTTGAGCTAATTTGATGTTTAGATGATAAACCCATTAGTTATGGTGATGAAGATGACTAGACTCATCACCTATGTTCAATTCTTGTTGAAAGATTGATGTATTATGTGGGTATGATGAATTCTTGTTAGATGAATTAGGAGAAAAATGATGATGATATGATTGATGTTTATTTGGGAATGATCCATGATGGTTAGTAGTAAGTTTTGATGGGTTATGTAAGAGTTTAGAAGATTTATGCATGAATGAGTTGTATGTTATGCTTAAAAGGTAGTACATACATCAAGTGAATGATAAAATGTATATAGTGTCGTCTGTATAGTCGATTATGATGTTACGGGTATATGTTGATAAGTCGATAGTTACATATGGTTAATAGTTGACTTTTGAAAGTCAACTAAGTATAAGAAGCATGATTCGACTCGTTGCCGTAAAGGTAGGAGGATAGGAAGACGTTTGGTACATGTTATGCTAATATGTATTATTTGTATTTACATGATGAATTACGTGTGATGAAGAGAGTATGAAGTCGATTGTATGTTTTAATGCTTGTTAGAAATGACTAAGGAAAGTTAAGTGTGAGTTATGCGAATGATATGATGGTTACATGTACAAATGAGTATGCTAATAAGAGCGTGATTTCAATGAAATGAAAGTATAGGAATCACGCCGAGACGGACTCAAGCATAAGGTGTTAACGGGTCAAGAAGAGGCAAGGAATCGGATACGAGCACGGACGCATAAGGTAAGTGATTTCCGTAATCACTTCTTAGTACAAGTAAGTAATAAAGTATTGTAATGAATTAAACATGATGTTGGAGGTCAAATATGTGTTAAAGTCTTTCGTCGTAAATGATGGGTTTAAAGTTGACCAAAATGCCCTTGATGGGTATTTTGGGGTAGACGATCTTAAAAGTAGTTTAGAAGTAAGTTATTCGATTAGAGTAATGTTTTGGACAAGTAGGGAAGTGGGGATGATGGTTTGGTCAGTCATAGATCGATTAATGCGCAAATACCCTTAACGGGTCAAAGTAAGCATATGAACGATAATGTGTTAAGAGGATGCAAGACATCCAAGAATTTAGTAGGTTATGATAGACGTCACGAGTATTGTGAGGTTTATAAGGTGCTATGGTAAAATAACCAAGTTATGTTGATGAATGCACGAATGGGTCAAAGTTTGGGAAAAGGGTAATAAGCCGAAGAGTTAGAAGTATGAAATTTTATTATGTTGGATGTTGGTTTTTAACTCCACAAGGTAGAGGATTAAATTACGGACGTGTAGGAAAAAGAATCGGGTAAAACGGACCAATAACGAAGAAGTTATGACCGTTTCCGTGAAACGGGATCGCGCTGGGTATCTGCAGCTTGTTGCTGCATGTTGTCTGCCAAAACAAGGGCCTAGCGTGACGCCAAGGGCCTTGGCGTCACGCGAGCCCCCTCCTGGTCGTCGAAAGTTGCTCGTTTGCTCAGTTTTGGCTTGGGAACTTGTCTAAACGCGTTTTAAGTTGCGTATGACTAATTTAACTCATGTTTTGTGACCTTTATGGTAAGCGTATGTGTGGATAGGTATGTATGGATGTTGTGTATCTCTTTACACGTATGAAGAAGTATATGTAAGCGGGTATGTGCGAATGTATGTAAGAGTATAGTGTGTAAACGAGTACATAAGGATATATGAAGACGTGTATAAGTAGACAAGTATAAGTTGGGTATATTGCAAGGGGTGATTGAAGATATAAACGTATGTATGTTGTATAAGTATATATGTATGTATGTAAGGATGTATGCAGATGGTATGTATATGTAGTCAAGTGAGTATGTACGTATGTAAGTTGTGAGAAGGTATGGAATAAGCATGTATGCATGTATGTAAGTAGGTATGTATGTATGTTAATATGTAAGTATGTATGTATGTGTGTATGTATGTATGTACGTAGGTACGTAGGTATGTATGTATGTATGTATGTATGTATGTATGTATGTAGGTAAGTATGTATGTATGTAAGTATGAAGGGATGCATTTAGGTAAGCATGTACGAATGTATGTAGGTACATAGGTATGTATGTTGCTATGTGCGATCATAAGTGTATGTATAGATTTTATGAAAGTATACACGCATGCATTCAATGAAATTGAGTACTAACAATAATGACAGCTTGCCTAGTAATGAAGTGTAACGCAGGAATATCAAGGAAGTCTCACTACGTATCGTATGATAAGAGGGAAAGCCGGGATGTAAAGAGTTAATGAAATGAAAAGTAAACGTGAACAAGTCTTGTATGCTTATGATACGTACTAACGTTATGAATTTTATGTGATGAACGCAGGTAGTACAAGCCATGATGATTACTAAGGAGTAGAGATCGAAGATCGAGTCATAAGACGGATTGTACGGGAATGACTAAATATGTAATCTCGTGTCGATAAGTTATGTTCTTATATTATAAAATGAATGTTTAGAATGTCAAAGATTTATGTCATGAAAGAAATTTTCAGACTCGAAATTCCGCTGCGTCGTTTTAAGGTTAAACTTGTTAGGGTGTTACAAGTTGGTATCAGAGCCCTGGTTTGAGGGAATCAAGTACAAGAAGGTAAGTACTTGAACTCAAACTTGTGTGCTCTTGAGATAAGAAGTCCGTACAATCTAAGACTCGATCAAGATCCAAAGGTAAAGGCTAATGAAAGTATGTACTTATGTATACGTATAAAGAAACTGACGGTTTTGTATGTGCAAGTAAGCGTAAATGTTGGAAGAGGATGATCTGTGAATGCAGCCTAGAATGAATACTAAGGTAGGCAAAGAGGCAATAAGACAAGTAGGCAAATGAGCCCAGGTACGTGAATTTAATGTGAGGATGTAAGTAATGGTAAAGTTCATTAAAGAAAGGAAAATTTTAAGATGAAAGACAATGATAGTATTGTAATGAAGTATTGGAAGCAATACACGCGCCGAAGCCTAAGTCTACGGACATAAGGTGACAATTACATGAAGGCACGAAACTACTATGTGGATTGTGTACCTGGCCAGTACACGAGAAACGTATGACGTTCGTGAGGTCATGATAATTGTTACAGGTATGCTCGGTAGAGTTGGGTAGCAGGCGGGCGTGGGGGTGAAATGGGAAGTAAGACTCTCGGGAAATTGAGAGTACCATGAAAGTATGAGAAACATGCCTGATAAGAATGAAGAATATGGAATCCGTAATTAAGTACGGATCAACAAGATATGAATAATATGTTTGAATCTGTGAGACGGATTCAAGGAATGAAATGTATGGATGATATGTTTGAATCCGTGAGACGGATTCAAGGATGAAAGGCATGTATGATATGTTTGAATCCGTGAGACGGATTCAAGGAATGAAATGTATGGATGATATGTTTGAATCCGTGAGACGGATTCAAGGATGAAAGGCATGTATGATATGTTTGAATCCGTGAGACGGATTCAAGGAATGAAATGTATGGATGATATGTTTGAATCCGTGAGACGGATTCAAGGATGAAAGGCATGTATGATATGTTTGAATCCGTGAGACGGATTCAAGGATGAAAGGCATGAATAATATATTTGAATCCGTGAGACGGATTCAAGGATGAAAGGCATGTATGATATGTTTGAATCCGTGAGACGGATTCAAGGATGAAAGGCATGTATGATATGTTTGAATCCGTGAGACGGATTCAAGGATGAAAGGCATGAATAATATGTTTGAATCCGCGAGAAGGATTCAAAACGCAGAAGTAATGAAAGGCATGAATGTAATGTTTGAATCCGTAAGGCGGATTCAATGAATGAAAAAGCATGAATAGAAGGAAGTACAAGCGTGTACTTCAGTTGGCGAAATGAATAATAAGAATGAAAGGATTGCATGTAAGAAATAGAATATGTGGTATGTTATTGCAGTCATGTAAGAAATTGTAGAAAAGTTATAGGTGGGTAATCACCTAGTGTAATGAATGTTTGAATGACATAGCCTAACCGCTGATGTTGTTGATGATAATGTTAGAACTATTGATGTAATGAAACCAATCGTATTGGTGAAAGGACGTGCACGAGCAGAAGCTCGTTATGTGAATGAATGAAACCTGGCCTGTACGGCTAGTACGCGAGGAGAAGATGAATCGATCTGGGTTGCAGATCGTGGTTTGGGAAATGAAAATGAGGTTAGTAAGAATATTTAACTCATGATTGGATAGGTATGAACTAGTATGACACCTGTATATGTGTAAATTAAGTAAAGCAGGAAGTGAAAGCAGTAGTAATGTGTAATGAACGGAATGATTCAAAGATAAAATAAAGGTATGCAAGGTATACGTAGCTGTAGAAAATGTAGAATGAGGTTAATGTTAGAATTAAGCACGTAAGCGTGATTATGAAATAATAGTTTTGTTGTGATAACAAAACAAAAGTTAAATGTTATACAGAGTATGTATAGAATGTAAATTTTAAAGGTGAAATGGAGGTATTAGATCCATTAAGAAAGGATCATATTAAAGGACGGAAGAGTATGTGTATTGACCAGTTATTGACAGGTCAAGTAAATGAAAATGATATAAGAAAGAATGATCAGGAAAGTATGGGCTAGTAGTCGTATGGATGGACTAGGAGAAAAGATAATGTGTGTTTGATGAAAGCGAGAAAGGTTTCGGGGACGAAACCTTGTTTAAGGGTGGTAGACTTGTAACGTCCCAAAAATCGGAATGTTAATAATTGTCGTATGTTCTTATGTGACACGTCATGAAATAAATAACTAGGTTATTTAACCTAGTTAAGGGTATGGTCAAAAGTATTAAATAACGAAGGAAGTGTCAGTTATGTTTTAAAGATGAACCCGAGGGGCTAAAGTGGAACAAGTGAAAGTTTATTTACTAATTAAAAAGAAATCAACACACACATAAACACACACATCGTGTGTGTTCTGGAATGATCGAGCAGGGGCTCTCAAGAGCCCTAAAACCCTAGTTCTTCAAAGCTTCGATTTGAAGGATGAATCGAGGCCCAAATCCATAACCGAGCATGGATTAATGATCACCAACACGAGAGGATCATGAGGTATGTTTTAAATCTAAGATTGGTGATCATGGGTGAAGTGGGTTATGTTCTAATCCATGAGTTTAAGTGGAATTGAGCATGAGTATGTGTTATAATCATCATGTAGAACATGGATTACGAATGGTTTGAGCTAATTTGATGTTTAGATGATAAACCCATTAGTTATGGTGATGAAGATGACTAGACTCATCACCTATGTTCAATTCTTGTTGAAAGATTGATGTATTATGTGGGTATGATGAATTCTTGTTAGATGAATTAGGAGAAAAATGATGATGATATGATTGATGTTTATTTGGGAATGATCCATGATGGTTAGTAGTAAGTTTTGATGGGTTATGTAAGAGTTTAGAAGATTTATGCATGAATGAGTTGTATGTTATGCTTAAAAGGTAGTACATACATCAAGTGAATGATAAAATGTATATAGTGTCGTCTGTATAGTCGATTATGATGTTACGGGTATATGTTGATAAGTCGATAGTTACATATGGTTAATAGTTGACTTTTGAAAGTCAACTAAGTATAAGAAGCATGATTCGACTCGTTGCCGTAAAGGTAGGAGGATAGGAAGACGTTTGGTACATGTTATGCTAATATGTATTATTTGTATTTACATGATGAATTACGTGTGATGAAGAGAGTATGAAGTCGATTGTATGTTTTAATGCTTGTTAGAAATGACTAAGGAAAGTTAAGTGTGAGTTATGCGAATGATATGATGGTTACATGTACAAATGAGTATGCTAATAAGAGCGTGATTTCAATGAAATGAAAGTATAGGAATCACGCCGAGACGGACTCAAGCATAAGGTGTTAACGGGTCAAGAAGAGGCAAGGAATCGGATACGAGCACGGACGCATAAGGTAAGTGATTTCCGTAATCACTTCTTAGTACAAGTAAGTAATAAAGTATTGTAATGAATTAAACATGATGTTGGAGGTCAAATATGTGTTAAAGTCTTTCGTCGTAAATGATGGGTTTAAAGTTGACCAAAATGCCCTTGATGGGTATTTTGGGGTAGACGATCTTAAAAGTAGTTTAGAAGTAAGTTATTCGATTAGAGTAATGTTTTGGACAAGTAGGGAAGTGGGGATGATGGTTTGGTCAGTCATAGATCGATTAATGCGCAAATACCCTTAACGGGTCAAAGTAAGCATATGAACGATAATGTGTTAAGAGGATGCAAGACATCCAAGAATTTAGTAGGTTATGATAGACGTCACGAGTATTGTGAGGTTTATAAGGTGCTATGGTAAAATAACCAAGTTATGTTGATGAATGCACGAATGGGTCAAAGTTTGGGAAAAGGGTAATAAGCCGAAGAGTTAGAAGTATGAAATTTTATTATGTTGGATGTTGGTTTTTAACTCCACAAGGTAGAGGATTAAATTACGGACGTGTAGGAAAAAGAATCGGGTAAAACGGACCAATAACGAAGAAGTTATGACCGTTTCCGTGAAACGGGATCGCGCTGGGTATCTGCAGCTTGTTGCTGCATGTTGTCTGCCAAAACAAGGGCCTAGCGTGACGCCAAGGGCCTTGGCGTCACGCGAGCCCCCTCCTGGTCGTCGAAAGTTGCTCGTTTGCTCAGTTTTGGCTTGGGAACTTGTCTAAACGCGTTTTAAGTTGCGTATGACTAATTTAACTCATGTTTTGTGACCTTTATGGTAAGCGTATGTGTGGATAGGTATGTATGGATGTTGTGTATCTCTTTACACGTATGAAGAAGTATATGTAAGCGGGTATGTGCGAATGTATGTAAGAGTATAGTGTGTAAACGAGTACATAAGGATATATGAAGACGTGTATAAGTAGACAAGTATAAGTTGGGTATATTGCAAGGGGTGATTGAAGATATAAACGTATGTATGTTGTATAAGTATATATGTATGTATGTAAGGATGTATGCAGATGGTATGTATATGTAGTCAAGTGAGTATGTACGAAGGTATGTACGTATGTAAGTTGTGAGAAGGTATGGAATAAGCATGTATGCATGTATGTAAGTAGGTATGTATGTATGTTAATATGTAAGTATGTATGTATGTGTGTATGTATGTATGTACGTAGGTACGTAGGTATGTATGTATGTATGTATGTATGTATGTATGTATGTATGTATGTATGTATGTAGGTAAGTATGTATGTATGTAAGTATGAAGGGATGCATTTAGGTAAGCATGTACGAATGTATGTAGGTACATAGGTATGTATGTTGCTATGTGCGATCATAAGTGTATGTATAGATTTTATGAAAGTATACACGCATGCATTCAATGAAATTGAGTACTAACAATAATGACAGCTTGCCTAGTAATGAAGTGTAACGCAGGAATATCAAGGAAGTCTCACTACGTATCGTATGATAAGAGGGAAAGCCGGGATGTAAAGAGTTAATGAAATGAAAAGTAAACGTGAACAAGTCTTGTATGCTTATGATACGTACTAACGTTATGAATTTTATGTGATGAACGCAGGTAGTACAAGCCATGATGATTACTAAGGAGTAGAGATCGAAGATCGAGTCATAAGACGGATTGTACGGGAATGACTAAATATGTAATCTCGTGTCGATAAGTTATGTTCTTATATTATAAAATGAATGTTTAGAATGTCAAAGATTTATGTCATGAAAGAAATTTTCAGACTCGAAATTCCGCTGCGTCGTTTTAAGGTTAAACTTGTTAGGGTGTTACACAAGATCGAAGCACGGTATTCGAGGAACGATCCTAACGGTGGTCCAAATCCTATAAATACCCCTTTGATTCACTTGCAAAACCCACTTGAATTCTGAGTTTTTCTCTAAGTGGTTGTGGTTACACACTTCCTACCTGAGATTACTTGGAAGATCAAACTTGCGGGGACCCTTTGTAAGTGTTCTTTCATTCTTTTCTTTCGTTTTAGCGTTAAAGTCAAACTTTGTTTGACTTTCTGCATTGACCAGTTTATGGTCAATGCGAAGTTCGTTTAAACTTCATAACGTGAGCGTAATCATGATGGTTATAGTCCTTAGTGACTATACCTACTGATTACCACGTTATCTAGGCTCAGTGACGAGTCGTAGTTTCGGCCAAAATGCGCATTCTTGCGTATTTTGTAACCAAACTACTCTTAGGTATCAAAACCGTTTGTTTTGATACCTAACCTGTTTTCTAAACTTAATTAAGCATGTTTTAACATGCTTAGCTCGTCACTTTTAGTCTAGTGCTTATATAGGGTCGTAAGGTAAGCGATCTAAACAATCGCTTATACTTTCGAACCCGACCCGTTTGGTCGATCATTAGGATCCAACCAAACACATTAGGTGACCATAGTATATAGGGAATAACCTTCCGAGGTTATACCTTATGGACGCTTCGTTAAGTAGTTGTATGATAGGTAGTTTATATGCCTTAGGTAAATTACCAAAATGCCCTTTTTACGCCAAAATTCATTTTAAGCATATGTAACATAACTTTTAACATCTAAACTGATTTGGAAACAATATTAGACATGTTAAGGCATATTTTACTTGTCATAGGACTAGTTAGGCGTTCCGAACGACGCGTTAAAGTAGCATAAGCTACCTAAACGGGTCGTAATGGGTCGTAAGCACTTAGGTTAGGTTTCATTTTAGTATGTGGGCTTTGTTAAACCATATTACATGAGTTCCCATACTCATTTGGTTTACGAGCCCTCATTCTCTCCGATCCTCCGATTTAGGTTCGGTTTATTAATGTAGTTACCTATATTAGGTACCGTTTGATTTCGTGATCTTCTAGCATTGCTTGGTGGTTATCCTAGGACTATTGAGCAATCTCAAGTGATTACATAGACCCCTCTTTTACTGTTTTCCAAACATTTTGGGGTGAAACACATGTGCCTACTTGTTACTTTCGTGCCTTTCATGTTTTCATATCATATGCTAGTTATGTTCATTAGTACATTTATAGTACATGATTTCATTATGTTTTTGCTATGTATGTCCTTTGTTGCATACTTAGTACATCGTTTTACATTATATTTTATGCTATGTATGTCCATTGTGTGCATACTTAGTACATTGTTTTACAATACATTTCACATCACATGCTATGTATGTTCATTTGTTGCATACTTAGTACATTTGTTATTTATCACATGCGTACATTTTGGTATGACATTTGGTTTGTTTAAATGGGACAATATACATTCATTAGCATTGATCACGCCATTCGTTAGTAGGTAGTGGTACCATAGGAATTGGCAACTCCCGTTCCTGACATCCTAGGTATGTTTGGATGGAAGGAATGACCGAATTCGATAAACATAACACAGATAGACCTTTAAATTCGTTTAGTGGTTTATCGCCACAGTCACAAGGCTTGGATGTATGCATTTTCACAATACCGCATAGATGTTTATATCAGTATAGCATGCATTTGTTCCACAAAACATAACTTTGATTTAACACATGTTTTACTTCAATACCTTGTTTTTGTGCATTTTACATATGGTTTAGTTGATATATCTCACTTACCATACATGATATTTTGGATACACATTACATGATTTACATTAGATATAAACATTTTGACATTGATATACACAATTCATGATTTACATTAGACATAAACATTTTGACATTGATATACACAATTCATGATTTACATTAGACATAAACATTTTGACATTGATATACACAATTCATGATTTACATTAGACATAAACATTTTGATATTGATATACACAATTCATGATTTACATTAGACATAGACATTAGACATGGTTTTCACACAAACATTTTGACATTTGATTATACATAAACATTTTACTTTGGTGGTTTGGTTTGAGTAAGTGATTTAAGTAACGAGGCGTGTGCAATATGATACAAGCATGGTGGATACGCCGCTGGTACTTCCTATATATAAGTGCTTGTATGGTATTACATATCGTAGCGTTATTTGAATTATTTCAATTTAGACATATAACATTTTATACCAATAACATACTTTTCACAATACATTGTTTTACAAACAACTTATCTGATATAAACTCATTTTACCTGGTTATTTACTTAACCATGTATTATTCTTTTATACATATATATCATTTGGTTTATTTATCACTTTTCAAATGATTTACAAGACAAAGCAAATTACAAGGTTAATGACTAAACATTTTCATAAACATAAGTCATGAATTCTATTTTCACAAAACCTATATATCTCACAGGCATTTTTATGCTGACGTACCTATTTTCACATGTGTTTCAGGATATGATGCTTAGGATTTATCAAGATACACTTAGGCGGACTTGGGCCTTAGCGACAATAAAAGATGCAAGACTAGTTATTTATGTTATGTTTCTTTGATTGTCAAGACATTGTAACTCTTTTAATCAATAAAACAATATTTCAGTTTCCATGTGTTATGAAACAATGATTCTGTTACAACACTCCCCGACGTTTCCGTCACGTTTTGTTGTTTTACGTGGTCGGGGTGTGACAGAAAAGTTGGTATCAGAGCCCATGGTTATAGGGAATTAGGTTATTAGTAATGCTTTGACCTAGTCTATAACCTTCCTAGGACCCTAACGCGAGTTTACTTGCGTTTAGACATAAAACAATACCGTCACCTATTCTTAGGTGATAACCACAACAAGAACATAAATTTCAAAACCACTTTGAAAACTAATCATCTGTTCTAGGATGATTGATTACTAGGTTTTGAACCCTCTTTTATAAGGTTTTGAACCCCTTTGAGTTTTCAAAATCTCGTCAAAGTTTGGGTCTTATAATGTGAACACGTGCAAACTGGAAGAGTGAATGCCTGTACCCTGAGTTTTCTGTCAAAAGCTAGAGTGTTCGTACAAATCCGCAATATCGGACCAGTCACTCTTACCTGGGAACTCTTGGGGTGAGTGTTCACTTATAGGCGAGCATGTCTTCAGTAATACATTAATATGACCTGTTTACTTTGATTAGTCACCGTCTCATTTGTTTGCCTTAGGTAACAAACAAATGATCGCAATTTTATGCGTTGCCATTTTGTTTTGATTTTCCGATAACATTTCACTTGTTTCTTCCTATGTCTTTCATTTCCTTCTAGAATGTCTCTTCCTCTCAGCAACGGTCAAATGTCCGAGCAAACAGCCAAATTTGCTCAGCAAATAGGCGAAGTGATTCTGAAGACGGTGGATTTAGGCATTGCCATGTCTCGTCTCAACAATGAAGCCACTCAAGAGTCACCAAAGGAAGCAGAAGTCAAGCCTGCACCAAAATCAAGGAAACGTAAGGCTTCAAAGAAACCCGCAGCAGTTACACCTAATCAAGCGGGACCTAGCCAAATGGCAGCGCCACCAGCTAGGAAGCCGTACTTTGGAACTGCCCCATGGTGCAAACGATGCAACCGTCATCATTCAAACCTCATACCCTGCTTCAAATGTACCTACTGTGGACGGCGGGGACATTTGGTTAACATATGCCGCTTTGCTATCCAAAACAAAGCTGGTATAAACCTTGCTGCTGCTCAACCTCCTGCTAGGAAACCTTATGCCGGTACTGCACTGATGTGCAACAAGTGTAATGCACCTCACCGAGCTTACCTGCAGTGTCGTCTGTGTGCATCATGTGGACGACTCGGTCACCTGGCAAATGCTTGTCAATTCAACCCAATCCAAGGTGGTCCAAACCAACCCCAAGTCAACCCTGCTCCAGCTCGTTTACCATCTGTTACTTGGTACAACTACGGCGAGACGAGCTATTTCAGGAACAAGTGAACAAAGATTGTCAATGCAAATCTGACCCACGGATGAGCATTTGGCTGAGTATAAGATGTTACTGTTTTAAATCTTATGCTTTTTATTTCTTTGTTTTTCTTGTAATGTGAAACAATCAGTTTTGTTTATAAATAAATCGTTGATCACAAATTCTGATATACAAGTGTAGTTACATGTGTGTATGGCATTTCCCTATAATACCTACATTAAGGAACTATGTTCCTTACAAACTACTCTTGTGAATATTTCCCATTCTTGTGTTTACTCATGATTCCCATAGAAAATTCTAAGTACTCGTTTCATTCTAAGATACGAAGTACAGAAAATAAAGTGACATTATGAGTAATCATGCTTCTGCACATCTGTGCCTTTGAATCCTTGGTTAGATAACTAAGGGTATTTTCAAATCTCATACCCATTACGTTTTGATTTTTCAACATACATAGTATGAGTGTTTCAAAAACAACCTTCATGATTTCAAAATGTTATTAACAAGTTAAAGTCAACCCGCGCATTGCGGCGGGATGTTTATTATGAATGCGTTTAGTTTCACTATACATGCTTGTGAATTATAACTTTATTAAAAAAAATAACCACTAACTTTAACATATAAAAATTAGAATATTGTCATTCAAACCTACCAAATAGATTAAGTTCCAATGTTTATATATAGATCTATAAACTTAGATGAATAAAAATTTATAAATTTTCCTTTCATTGACAAATTTATAATAAGCACGTATCTTCATCGTTGACAACGGCTTGACACATCGAGTTGCTAATTTTATCATATGAGATAGTAACACGCATCAGCCTATAATATTAATATTAATAACATCTAACACTTCATACAATTTTTTTTTATTTTCAATGTGCTGTAATTGTATTTTTTAAAGAGGTGTATATTTATAAAAAGAGTAAATTGCCTAGAAATTATTTAGTTCAAATATGTGGAATCATTTGATTCTATTAAATACTTACCAATCATTTAATTTAACTGTTTAGAATCAATTAATTTACATTGATCAACTTGGATTTAGTAGCTTTCTATTGTTACTTTCAATTTAACATGTATCCATTCCATATAACAGGCTAACATCGAACTTTGGCATTAACATGATTCCATTCCATATAAGCATGCTAAGAGCCTAACATCAAACTTTGGCAAACCTGACCACGAAGAAAAACAAAAGAAATTGAATTTACTTATGGGTTATGTCCATTCAGTTCAAATTAAGTAGGGTTATTTTTTTTTTGGGAACGGCCATTCAACAAAAAGTAGAGTTAAAAACATTTTCGCCTTCAACATTCCCCGTGCAACATTCCGGTTACAAACACTCCGCCACTGTTTCGCCTTCACATCACCATGAGTTCCACCACTCTTGTGCCCCCTTTTCTTCTCCGATGAACCATAACCGCCGGCACTCGACGATGATGACTCCGACGACCTTTGTTCACCCCAACCATCACATCCCCTTGTATCCCTTCTCTCCAACAAACGAATCTGAGGAGCCCCACCCGTTCAGATCCACTGCATAAATCGTAGATGATGGCCTCCTCTTCCTTTCTCTTTCTCTAGAGATTTGAGTTCAGAACAACCGCTGCCATGGCTTTGGTAGCGGCAGTAAAACTGGCTTAGGTTTTGTGGTTGCGGTGGTGGTACCATGTGCGCTGTTTGCCTGTACCGCCATCATTCTGGGGAAAAAAGAATAAGCAACGGCCATATATGAATTTGGTGATGTGCGGACATGAAATCGGTGGAAGAAGGCAAGTGTCAGGAGGCATGAAAATGCTTATACACAAAACAATTAGGCTTGTAAATCAATATCAACAGATTATTGTGAGAGGGGAATTGGGTTGCAGTTAATGTCGAACATGAGAGGGGACTTGAGTTGTTAATGTCGAAAAAAAAAAACAATTTCTGGGTATTTATAGGTGTGATTATTGAGGGCAGTTATGAGCGGGAAGACACGACGGTGGAAATTTTCAGAAAGGGTTTCACGAAAAGGCACCAAAACAATTGTGGACCAACACAAACTTGCCACGCACCTAATAACATTTACCAAATGACAAAGTTGTTTTATTAATTAAAACGGTTATTATGTAAACGTTGTGTTTCGTGGAGACACCTCGATTCCTTTACCCAAAGGTGGCCATTAGTTACTTTTTGTATAGTTAGATAATACAGTATAATTACTTATATCAGGTGCATGATTTCAAAAGCATCAATCATGTTTTCAAAAACCTTATACATAATTTCAAAATTCATCTCGCATGATTTTAAAACATTTTTACCTAATACACCTACTTTATGATTTCAAAAGTATTATATATAAGGTTTCAAAAACATTAAACACATTTTTAAAAGAAACCCCATGCATAGTTTTCAAAATATTTTCCTCATACATTGACTTAACCTCCAAATTCTGCTTCATATGTCGCCTTGATATATCTAGCATCTCAACTTCATAAGCATTTTTTTTTACTTCATGTTTTGACTTAAGCACATCCAGTGCAAGGTTTCAAAACATCTTCAACTTCTAAAATCAATATGGGATCTTTTTATCTTCACAATTAGACCCTTGTGGATGATTATCATTCAAATCAGAGTCCTTAATTGGATTCCTTGTGTACCTTAATTCTAACATTTCGGTTCCTTATAATCGAAATCGAATTTTCCCTTTAAAAGATCTTTCTATCTTTATAGTTAGATTCTTAGAAATATTTAAAGCACCAATCAAAATCCACTGATTGGATACCTGGTGTGTTTTGAATACATGTGCACAGTTAGCAGAACAAATTAACAAAATGATAACAAACCTAAAATCAAGTTAAACAATTATGTGATTATGTGTTTATGCATTTTGTGTTTTCTTTTATGCATTTTTGTGTTTTTGTATACTCTGGATATTCGTTATCCAAATCCTCGTAGAACCTTTCGTATCTTCATATGAGGGATTCGTAGAAGGATATTCAAAAAGGTACTACCCTAAATCCTTATTGGGCTTCTACGTGTTAGTTAAGACCCTTGGATTATATAGTACCACTCCATGATTCATAAGAGACTGTGACAACTGGCACAAACCGGTAATTTCCGTACACTTTAATCATTATTTAATGATTGCAATTATGTGCTTAATTGTCAGCAATGTCTGAACACATGATTAAACAAGTGAATTCATGCACGTTGTATACTACAAAATATTGCTTTATGCATAAACGAGAGCGTTGCGTCAAAAATAATAGTAAACTCACCGGTAAGACACAATGTGTCAACAGAACTGCAGAAAGCAGTCAGACAATAAAATTGGAGCCTAGGTGTAGGTCCGACAATAAGAATGCATTAAAACCCAAGAGTACATACAAGGGTTAATATATATGCAATACGAAAGCAAAAATAAGCACTAAAAAGCACCCGAAACGCACTTTAAGTGCAGAATTTATATAATTCAGCAATAAATCAGCATTTAGACATATAAATATTATGCAGAAATGTCGTTTTATTATCCAGAATATTTCCCTAAGTGTTGGGAACTGAAAGAGTACAAGAAAGGTATTTAAAAGATACTAAAAAGTGTAATTTAGCACTTTAACGAATCGGTATCTAACCGAACCACCGGATATTACCCGGAACACTAAAATAATGCTAGAAGCATTGTTTTTATTTTTCTGAGCTAGTTAGGGTCCCCGTACACCCTAACACACTATATATTTCATAATACACTTAAACACCTAAATCTAGTGCTTAACATGTAACTAGATACTTAACTATACATTTGGAATCCAACCAATATACCCCCCCCCCCCATAACCGGCCCTAGACAAAGGGTACACCCACTTTGATTTCTTGATTATTTTACTAGATCTTGTCTAGTCCTTCACCAACACTTTAGCCAATGGATTAAAGGGAAATGTGAGTTATAAGAAAGCATGGAGGGTTATAACCATCATTGATCTTCACCAAACTACTCCTCCCTCCTCCTTCTCTTATTCTCGGCTCCAACAACACCCACCCACACTTGCATTTTCAATCCATTTCCATCCATTCCAAGCTTATATTAAGGTGTTAGAAGGTGCATAGTGAAGCTAGGAGCTTTCAGAAGTTGAAGAACCTCTACCGTTTGCTTTTACCCACTCAACTTTCATCATTTTTCCTCCCTAGCCTTGTGCTAGTAGTAAGTGCTCTAAAACACCTTCTTGATCTTGTTTATGATGGTTAATAGATGATTTATTGGTTAAAAAGCAAGAACACACAAGAAAATAACTAAAAGTCTTGAAAGAAAGATAAACTAGTTGGATAAAGGGTAGATATGTGTGTAAATCATGTGAATCTTGTATGATTGTTATTATTTGATGATTGTTGTTAGTAAAACAAGATGGATCATCATCTAGACATACTAGTCCATGTTTGAAAGCATGAACTAGTAGGATGTAAAAGTTATAAAGTCAAAAGATGATGGATCCATCCATTCATGAGACATGAACTTGTGTAAAAGTAAATTTTCTTGTAAAATAAGACTCTAAACATGTAGATCTAAAGATCTACAAGTGGTTTTTCGGAAGAACCAAGCAAAAATATTAGTTTTGTTAAAACCCGGATCTTATCCGAACTAAAAGCATTTTAGTACATAAACAAGTGTGTAGACACTTGTGTCACAAGAAAAATTTAACAAAGAAATATTTTTGCGAATCTCGACTAGAAGTTGTGAAACTTCATATTCTTTAAAAATAAAGTTTTTAAGAAACTAAAATTATTTTTAAAGATGATAAGACTTACTAAATGTGCTAGTAAGTTACTACACATTTTTGTAAATATTCAAGTTCATGAAATGGAGAAATTAGTGACTATTGTTGATGATTATTGTTGATAATTGTTGTTGATGATCGATGACGATTTAAAAGAAAATAAACACATGTTTTGAAAACATGGGAAACGCCCATTTTTAAGGGAAACTCTGTCAAAATTTTTATAAATTTTGACACTTAGAAAAATATAAGTTTTTGAGAAACTTATTCCCTAAAAATGTATTTAAAAGTATTACCAAGGTTTCCCTAATTTTTGGTGATAAGAAATGGTGATTATTCAAGAATAAAAATGGATATTAAGTATATATTTTTGAAAGAAAAATATATATTATTTGATCACCAACTTGTGTGTTAAGTGTATATAGTATGTGTTATACGTGCTAGTGTATTAAGACTTAAAAATACACTAAATACTCATGAGGAGTATAAACATAAAAATACACATACAACATACAAGATACATAATTCGGGTGCAAAGTGCAAAACACGAGATACTTATATTAATTTTAGAGAAAATAATATAAGTAAGATACGTAGTTAAAAATATAGAATATTTTTAACACAAGAGTATATACACAAAAGAGAGTGACTGTACTTGTGCGACGCATGTCTAGTGACTAACGTTAAGAAAACGCGTATAGGTTACGACGTTAATTAAGCAAATCCGGTGAAGTTTACGACGCAAGGAACGCAAAGTTGTGAGTTCATGCTCCCCCTTTTCTCTTTAACTGTTTTCAGTTTTTATAACTTCGGGGGTGAAATACATGTACAAATGTACAAAATTTATAATTGGTATGATATAAATACAAGAAGTACACTTGGTGAGAACGAGAACCAAGTGTGACGAAATATAAGAATACAAGAAGTACACTTGGTGAGAACGAGAACCAAGTGTGATGAAATATAAGAATATGAGAAGCGCACTTGGTGAGAACGAGAACCAAGTATGAGGCGCTATGAGAAATGATAACAAGAAACGCGCTTGGTGAGAACGAGAACCAAGTAGGATGCGTTATGAGAAATAGTGTCACGAATAGGGTACAGAAGCACCATTAATCGTGTACATACTTAGACCGCAGAACAAAAGGTTAGATCTAACGGGTGCCTGGCAGCCACACTCTCGGTGAGGGCGAGAATCGAGTAGTGCTTTTGTGTCTCAGAATATACCAATTAAATGCCTTAGGTTTGGTGACTTCCTATGTCGTGTCACATGTTAATGGCTTTGCAACCCATTAACAATCTTGATATTTACAGAAATACTGTATTTATATAAAATTCATACCATACTAGAATTGATATATAACTTGAAGTACGTGGGGTACTCAAGAAAATTGATATATAACTTGAAGTACGTGGGGTACTCAAGAAGATTGATATATAACTTGAAGTACGTGGAGTACTCAAGAAAAAACTTGATTTATTCACAACTATGTTTTTATACAAAGTATACAAACGTGAAATACAAAAACTGCATGAATTCACACCAACATTATGTTGACGTTTTTCCAAAAACTCACATGTATTTCAGGTAACTAGGATGGATGTGCGCGCGGTCTTGCTTATGCTCGTGGATGTCGCTTGTGTTTAACTTTAAATAAAGTTGTAAACTTTTAAGACAATGTTTTAAGCTGTCTAGCGATGTAAACGCTAAACTTATGTTTTCAAATCATGGTATTTGATGTTATTTTACGAGCATGTAGCATGTTTACTCTTCGTATGCAATGAGAACCTTTCATGATCACACCTCGTGCTTCCGCCGCAGAAAGGGGTGTGACAGAGACCCTCCTAGTGGTCTAGTCAAAAAGATTGAATCAGAATCTGGTTAAAAATGACATGCGCTGATGTAGCTAAACAGACTCCTTGGTAGTCTATTTAAATCATTTATTGATTTAACTAAAAGGACCCTATGGTGGTCTAGTCACAATCATCACAGGCTCGTTCATTGTTTTCTTCCCCTACACATTTTAAGATGCACTACGTGACTATGCAAGGAATTACGTAATTATGGATGCATACATAATTACGAAGTTCAGTGCACGGAAACCACAGTAAGATTTATTATGTGTAAGAACCGATAGTAGCAACAATAACGAAATGTGAACAATGTACAGGAGGTATAGTGGACGCACCAATAACGCTTTATATACTTGTATATAAGTGTCCCTCTCACATTGCAAGCATGACGTTATTTAAAGTTACTAGAAGTTCAGGACTCTAACCAGTGTTGTTTGATCTTTTCAACTTCATGTTACAAGCTCTCACAAGTTTCCTCTAAATAAATTTCGGGACGAAATTTCCTGAAGTAGGGGAGACTGTGACACCTGTGTCACTTCAACCATTAAAAAAATACCAAACCAATGAAATATTGTATTTTATACTTGGGATTTGTATAAATATGTGTATCATTTACACATATCAATTCTTGTTCGATTTCGGGCTTTAAATCGCTTTCTGGAAGGTTATACGCGCACTGATGCGTAAATATAACCAGTTTAATGCAACAAACACTCCGGAATAGTGACATAGGCTTAACATACCTTAAATAACCTTTACATAACTTAGAAATAAGTTTTGGAAGGTTTGGTGTGCTGAAATCAAGTTTATTCGCTTATAGGGACTAAATTTGACAAACTGCGAAAGTATGCCAATTTGAACTGTAACAGACATTCCGGAACATGACCATAAGTTAAACATACCATAAATATCCTTTACATAGCTTAGAAATAGGCTTTGAGGGGTTCGGTGTGCTAAAATAAACTTTTGGGTCATTCAGGGACTAAAAGCGTCAAAAAGTGCACAAGTTTGCATTTTCGCGCATAACATACATTCTGAATACACCCGGACATCCAAAAATTTATGTAAGCATTAAAATATTTTATTTTAGTGTTTGGCATAAGAAAAATCCATTCGTCACGCAATTTGGATCGTTTTTCGCGCTTATGCGCATTCCGTCGTAATTAAGCGAACATCGCGATCATACGACCAAACGAACCAACATCCAGCATATTTTTTAGCATGTTTCATGTCCACAATGTTTAGGCATCATTTTAGGGCCTTAATGTTGGCTTAACGGGCCTTAAACATATCGAAATGAGCGTTAATCACCAACAGGGACTGAAACTGACAATTCAGCAAACTTGTGGCTGATCAGACATGCCCAGGCGGGCCGCGTAAGTTATGGTAGACCCTTACGCGGGCCGCGAGGCCCTCCCAGATCAGAAATACATGTTTAAACAGCTGTTAACAGCTGTTATGCACCCAAAACTCAATTCCACATGTTGATACCTGATCATGGGGGGCCATTTTGAGTTACCTTAGTGTTGCAACAAGTGTAGGGACAAGATCGAAGCACGGTATTCGAGGAACGATCCTAACGGTGGTCCAAATCCTATAAATACCCCTTTGATTCACTTGCAAAACCCACTTGAATTCTGAGTTTTTCTCTAAGTGGTTGTGGTTACACACTTCCTACCTGAGATTACTTGGAAGATCAAACTTGCGGGGACCCTTTGTAAGTGTTCTTTCATTCTTTTCTTTCGTTTTAGCGTTAAAGTCAAACTTTGTTTGACTTTCTGCATTGACCAGTTTATGGTCAATGCGAAGTTCGTTTGAAATTCATAACGTGAGCGTAATCATGATGGTTATAGTCCTTAGTGACTATACCTACTGATTACCACGTTATCTAGGCTCAGTGACGAGTCGTAGTTTCGACCAAAATGTGCATTCTTGCGTATTTTGTAACCAAACTACTCTTAGGTATCAAAACCGTTTGTTTTGATACCTAACATGTTTTCTAAACTTAATTAAGCATGTTTTAACATGCTTAGCTCGTCACTTTTAGTCTAGTGCTTATATAGGGTCGTAAGGTAAGCGATCTAAACAATCGCTTATACTTTCGAACCCGACCCGTTTGGTCGATCATTAGGATCCAACCAAACACATTAGGTGACCATAGTATATAGGGAATAACCTTCCGAGGTTATACCTTATGGACGCTTCGTTAAGTAGTTGTATGATAGGTAGTTTATATGCCTTAGGTAAATTACCAAAATGCCCTTTTTACGCCAAAATTCATTTTAAGCATATGTAACATAACTTTTAACATCTAAACTGATTTGGCAACAATATTAGACATGTTAAGGCATATTTTACTTGTCATAGGACTAGTTAGGCGTTCCAAACGACGCATTAAAGTAGCATAAGCTACCTAAACGGGTCGTAATGGGTCGTAAGCACTTAGGTTAGGTTTCATTTTAGTATGTGGGCTTTGTTAAACCATATTACATGAGTTCCCATACTCATTTGGTTTACGAGCCCTCATTCTATCTGATCCTCCGATTTAGGTCCGGTTTATTAATGTAGTTACCTATATTAGGTACCGTTTGATTTCGTGATCTTCTAGCATTGCTTGGTGGTTATCCTAGGACTATTGAGCAATCTCAAGTGAGTACATAGACCCCTCTTTTACTGTTTTCCAAACATTTTGGGGTGAAACACATGTGCCTACTTGTTACTTTCGTGCCTTTCATGTTTTCATATCATATGCTTGTTATGTTCATTAGTACATTTATAGTACATGATTTCATTATGTTTTTTCTATGTATGTCCTTTGTTGCATACTTAGTACATCGTTTTACATTATATTTTATGCTATGTATGTCCATTGTGTGCATACTTACTATATTGTTTTACAATACATTTCACATCACATGCTATGTATGTTCATTTGTTGCATACTTAGTACATTTGTTATTTATCACATGCGTACATTTTGGTATGACATTTGGTTTGTTTAAATGGGACAATATACATTCATTAACATTGATCACGCCATTCATTAGTAGGTAGTGGTACCATAGGAATTGACAACTCCCGTTCCTGACATCCTAGGTATGTTTGGATGGAAGGAATGTCCGAATTCGATAAACATAACACAGATAGACCTTTAAATTCGTTTAGGGGTTTATCGCCACAGTCACAAGGCTTGGATGTATGCATTTCACAATACCGCATAGATGTTTATATCAGTATAGCATGCATTTGTTCCACAAAACATAACTTTGATTTAAACCATGTTTTACTTCAATACCTTGTTTTTGTGCATTTTACATATGGTTTAGTTGATATATCTCACTTACCATACATGATATTTTGGATACACATTACATGATTTACATTAGACATAAACATTTTGACATTGATATACACAATTCATGATTTACATTAGACATAAACATTTTGACATTGATATACACAATTCAGGATTTACATTAGACATAAACATTAGACATGGTTTTCACACAAACATTTTGACATTTGATTATACATAAACATTTTACTTTGGTGGTTTGGTTTGAGTAAGTGATTTAAGTAACGAGGCGTGTGCAATATGATACAAGCATGGTGGATACGCCGCTGGTACTTCCTATATATAAGTGCTTGTATGGTATTACATATCGTAGCGTTATTTGAATTATTTCAATTTAGACATATAACATTTTATACCAATAACATACTTTTCACAATACATTGTTTTACAAACAACTTATCTGATATAAACTCATTTTACCTGGTTATTTACTTAACCATGTATTATTCTTTTATACATATATATCATTTGGTTTATTTATCACTTTTCAAATGATTTACAAGACAAAGCAAATTACAAGGTTCATGACTAAACATTTTCATAAACATAAGTCATGAATTCTATTTTCACAAAACCTATGTATCTCACAGGCATTTTTATGCTGACGTACCTATTTTCACATGTGTTTCAGGATATGATGCTTAGGATTTATCAAGATACACTTAGGCGGACTTGGGCCTTAGCGACAATAAAAGATGCAAGACTAGTTATTTATGTTATGTTTCTTTGATTGTCAAGAAATTGTAACTCTTTTAATCAATAAAACAATATTTCAGTTTCCATGTGTTATGAAACAATGATTCTGTTACAACACTCCCCGACGTTTCCGCCACGTTTTGTTGTTTTACGTGGTCGGGGTGTGACATCTGCATACCGCAAGCGGGGCGTTATAAATTGTATAATAGTTAAATGAATATATTAATATAGTTAAATGAATTTTTTATATAAAAATTGTATAAATAAAGTAACATAATATCACATTTACTGAAAATTTTAGGGTGGAGGGTATAGTCAATCATCCTAGGGTGTTTGAGTGAAATCTTACCCAATAATATTATGCCATGTCAACTCCCCATTCCACTCCTCATTTTGCACTCAATCAGGGGGTATAGTCAATCACCCTAGGGTGTTTGAGTAGGTTAAAAAATAAAAAAATTGTGATTGGTTAAAAGGGGTTGGGACCCACCATTAAACCTCCCTCCCTCCTCCTTCCCTCCTCTTCCTGCATCGGTGAATATACACCGAAAAAGTGCAAAATTTCGGTGACTTAAACAACAGAGGGTGGTCACCGCTCGGTGAGACCAACTCACCGAATGAGTTTACCGAACCTATACCCTCACCCTTACCTTAGACAGTTCACTTCATGCATGCACCATATGTTCTTGGAGTCGTAATTTAAAACACAACAATATGGTCCCTCATTTGATCTTGAATGTGACGCATCAAGCACAAGAAGGCAATTGGTCAATTTATATTGATTTCTATTGTCATTATATACCAAATAAAACAAAGCAGAAGGGAAACTTCATCAAATACTATTTGAATTCTCTTTAACGAAGCAAAAAGGAAAACTTCATCTAATGCTATTTGAATTCTCTTATTGTTTTAAAAACTTTAAAGCTTAGTGAATTTAATAACTTCGAACAATGTTAAAATAGTAACTTTTTTTTAAGAGGCAAGGTGAACCTAGTCTTACACCTAAATAAATAAATTTTTTATATACAACCAAAATGCGAGTGATCTTTTTATCACAGTGACACTCATCATCATCATCATCATCATCATCATCATCATACTCAGTATATCCCACCAATAGCAAAGCTAAGGTAGGGTCTGAGGAGGGTAAGATGTAGACAGCCTTACCTCTACCCCGTAGGAATAGAGAGGCTGCTTCCAGTGAGACCCCCGGCTCGGTAGTAGTTTTGCATCAAGCCTTGGACATAAGGCACATAACACTCAGCAATTGGGACAAAAGCCGATTAGCGCATGTACCCCCTTGTCTTTCGACTATCAACGCCACCACATGATGCATGATTAACCGTTCCTCGCTTTTTAACGTTATTTTCATGAAATTAGTAAAGTAACGTTAAAATTAGTGCACTTTCACTTTTGCCCCCCAAGGGCCCACACATATATACATTATATGTGCATACCGCAAGCAGAACGTTTTATCACAGTGACACTAAAAGGGTTAAACTAAATTTTTTTAACTTCTGTAACCCATTTAAAATTAAATAAACAACCATCAACACTAAAAGGGTTAGTTTTAGAGAAAATAAAAATATATATCAAAAAAGAAAATAATCAAAATATGTAATAAATCGTTTTATAAAGATGAAACTTGTAAATTTTTTTGAAAGACAAATTTCTTTTATTACCGTGTCGTTTGTGAGACTAGAACCAAGACTTCATCTTCCCAAAATGCTTAAAGGTTTTGCTCTTGTCAGTGTACCACCACCTCATTGTCAATTGTAATGACTTTATATTTTTATTATATATTTTCTTATTTAATGGACTTGGTTTAATATTTTTATTACGTCTCGACTTGAATCGGAAAGTAATAAACATTTGAAACTTAACAAAAGTTACTACATCTGTCACTAGTTTTTTTTTTTGAACGGCAAGGAACGACGTGTCAACCACTGTGACACCGGGCGATATGGTCAAGGTCGACTACTCGACCGCCGCCAACCCATTGGCTCTCCTAGATGCGCGGAAACCCAACCTTCACCCGCCCGAATGCACGACAGTGGAATAGTCGGTAAAATCTCGCCTCTCATCCAAGACGAACCAGCGCCACCCGTATTCTCCCTTCACTTGGATGCCGCAAAAAATAGTAGAGAAAGTGGGAGTCAAACCTGGGTCACAAGGAACACCAAATCTTTTCCTAATCACTCTACCACTACCTCATTGGCACATCCGTCACTAGTTAACATGACAACAATGGCCTGGTCTATTCGCACACGGCCTTTGTCTTTTTGCACACTCAAAGCGCCCCGCTTTGGCCAAAATGCCCCGCTATGGCCAAAGCGGGGCGCTTTGAGTGTGCAAAAAGACAAAAAGCGTTGGCAGGAATTTGTGTTGTTTTTTTTTTTTTTTGAAATAGGTGGGATGTGGGTTAGTTTGGTAGTGTTTTTTGGAGGAAAAAATTGTATTCGAGTTTTATTATTATTATAAAATATTAGTTACATATAATTCATAGTTGTTTTATAATTACGTTTTTTTACGTCATTATTTTTATAGAACGTATATAATATAAGTGCGTCTTTATAAACTGTTAACCTAGTTTATTTTGTTAAATTAAACGAACACGTTAAATAAAATGTACAGAAAGCCATAAGAATTAAACGTAAACAATCCAAAACCAACGTGATGTAAATAGAAGATTAACTGCAATATATATCAGTTTGTACATACAAAACAAAAAGGTACAACTGAGTACATAATACATAACAAATCACTATACAAACAAACTAAGGTATTAATCCTCGTGCGGTGGGGACGGTGGGAGGGGAAGTGGAGGCAACCCAGCGAGCTCTCGTAGAGCAACGAGCGTCTCGACGATCCAGTCAATGCGTGCGCCCTGGCGTCTGAGGCGCCGGTCGAAGTCCCGAGCCACCTCACGCGCTACCGGAGGCAAGTCAGCGTAAACGTGCTGCGGGTACTGTGGCGGCTCAGGAGCTGGCTGAACTGGTGGTACCGGGATCTCCTCGACATGCTCCTCCTGAGCCGGATCCTCTAATACAGGCTGAGCCTGAGCCTGAGCCTCATCCTGAGGCTGGCCCGGGAACTGATCGAGTCCCAGAGCCTGTAGCTGAGCCTGCCGAGCGGCCGCCTGAACATCAGGAGGGGCTAACACTCCAGCCCTCAACTCAATAACAACCGGGATGACCTCCGGCATCACCTCCGGATGCCAAATCAGCCCATCACCGCCCCTAAACCTCAGACCAACATCAAAGGTACGGGTGATCTGCATGGCGGATACTGACGCGCGACCCGACCTGGTAGACGGGACCGGGTCGGACAGCTCCGGATCAAGCTCGGGCACGATCCCTAGCGAGCGTGCAATGGCGGTGATGTATGAGCCAGTGTGCACGTACCCGCGGAGCTGCCGGTGGTATGTTGTGGCAAAGTAATCTGCCAGGCAGGCTGCTAGATCGCAGGGCTGGCGGCGCAGTAGGCAGTATAGAAAGAAAAGGTCATTGAGGTTGACCTTCTCCCTGCTGGCACCCCGCGGCACGATAGTTGCCGCGATAACATGGTGCAAGTATCGGTACAAGGGGTCTCTAATGGTGGTGGCCTTTTGCCAGGATTTCCCAAAGGGAACCCTGGAAATGGCCCTCCAGAAACTGATAAGCGTCTGCCTGTCCATCGCCGTAACGGCCTGCGTATATAAATCAGTATCAAGCTCGGGCTCAGTGTACAAACCTGTATGGACAGCAAACTGCCGCACACTCATCTGAAAACTCCTGACCGGCGAGACGGAATGTAACCTCGTGGACTGGAAAAGCCGGGTCCTCCACGTAATCCGCCGGATGCGGCGCGTATGTAAACGTGGAAAGAAACTCGACCGTAAGCTCAGGGTACGAGTCCTCCATCGCTAACTCAAATAGGCGCGACCAAGGAGTATCTAGTCCAACTATATCACGCGCCCGCGCGGCCTCTCCCACGGTCTCCAGCAGGCCCCAGTCTATCCCTACATGCTCCCCAATCTCTATGGCGCGCAACCTAGCGCATCTCCCCCTCGCCCGTGACCCCTGCGGAAACTGCAGGTACGGACATGCCGGCTCTCCCTCCTCTCCCACATCTCCCACCTCCTCCATATGCTCAATCTCGTCATCGGATGAATCCATCCCTGCACGTTGAAAAGATAATATTAAATATAAAATAATAAACAAATAATATTAAAATTAAATAATAAACAAATAATATAAAATATAAAATAATAAACAAATAATATTATTAAACAATTTAAGTAATAAACAAATAATATTATATATAAAATAATAAACAAATAATATTACTAAACAATTTAAATAATAAACAAATAATATTAAAATTAAATAATAAACAAATAATATAAAATTTAAATAATAAACAAATAATATTAAATATAAAATAATAAACAAATAATATTATTAAACAATTTAAATAATAAACAAATATTATTAAACAAATAATATTAAACAAATATTATTAAACAAATAATATTAAACAAATATTATTAAACAAATAATATTAAACAAAAACAAATAATATAAAAAAAAAATAAACATAAACCACAGCGCCGCGCTTTGGCCTCGGCGCGGCGCTTTGGTTCTTCGTGATGAAGAACAGAACCCAGCAGATCCTCCATACCCGCCCCAATCAACACATATTTCAACATACATTAAACGAAAACGATTAAGGGTGTTCGATCTTACCTTTTAGCCGTTGAATGCTTGAAAACAAAGATCTCCGGCTCAGAATGTGTGAAATCGCACCTTAGTGTGTGTTTTTGTGTTTATGTTTGAAATGGGGGAGAAGCTGCCCCGCTTTGGTTTAAACGAGAGATCGAAGCGCCCCGCTATGGCCATAGCGTGGCGCTTTGATGTCAAAGCGGGGCGTTTAGGGCCTTTTTATTTTTTTAAAATTGTTTTTAATTCACAAACGCGTCGATAATAGTCTAAATTTTACGTTTTTTCCATTATACATCATTTTTTATTATATATGGACTATACTGCAAGTTCCGGATCAAATCGGTTACGTGTGATGTCTTATTCCGTTATATCGTATCATTTTGGTTTGAAAGCACAAGTACTCCTGTGAGAGGTGTTATGTGTATCAGCCGCCTACCGTAAATGAACATGACGTATTTTTTCATTAATTGTAGTAATATGATGTATATTGTCATTTTGGGTCGTACAAGTGCGTATTGAATCTGATTGGGTCGCGCCGGTGACATTCGGTTTTTAACGTGATGTAACGCATATATTGAACAAACACAAACATGATTATTATTAAACACATTTAACATACATCGTGAACATATGGGGTTACATTAAGGTCAGGGGCACGATACGTAAGCATTTCGTACGCGTTGATCTGATCCCTGTATAATGTATGCCAGGCTGCTGCGCGCTCTGTTCTGTTCGCTCTCCAGAGTGGGTTTGGGGGAGGCATTGGATAACAACCTCAAGCTCTACATGTATGAAATGCCCATGGTCGACGAACACAACCGCAACCACCTGGTGAGGTTCCTCGACTTCGTTTGGCCCGCTCAGCAGAGGGAAAATTGTATCGTTCCCACGCATGACGAAGGTGTGAACAAGCACACCGTATCGTTGGGCAATAAGAAACCCCGTGTCAGGCATCGTCATGTAATTTTCGATATCTGCTCGTCCCACCCCCTTTAAATCGATCCGTCTAACCAGCGCATCATAATGTCCTATGTTTTCCGGATCGAAAACCTGCCTCCAAAGCGATTCGTTCGTACGTAACTCCTTTATAAGTTGTTTCCGGATCATCAAATATGAATTTTGTTTCACTCCTAACCCAACAGCCACCGATCGAAACCCACAATGACCATCTGGTTTCACGTCCTTTATTCTAACGATGTATGGATGGATCACTTCGGGAATCTGAGATGCGTAGTTGCGGATCGCTATATCCGTCTTAGGACCGAGCTTGATCATCGGGAAATCAGGGTGTAGGTTGATCGGTTTGGTATTCTTTTGTCTTCTAGAATCTTCGGGTGATATGTACGAGCTGTGACGGGGATGATCGTCTGAGGCCTCGACCCAAGTTTCTTCCGACGGAATGTACGAGCTTTTTCTAGCGGCTTCAACCTTTCTTTCTTCCTGCGTTTTCAATGTTGGGCGACCACGAGTTTTCTTCAGAACAGCAGGAGGTTTTTTGTTATTGTTCCCTGGATTGAGGATTTGCTGAAACTTTTCAAAGAAGCCCCTTTTCACTTGAGGGGGTGTTAGATCGATCTGTTGTTTCAATTTTTCAAATTCCGCGTCTACATCGATATCCTCTATCTTAGTCTTTGCAGGCTTGAAGTCAAGCTTCTTCCAGAACACGTCTATGTGTGTGATACGGATTTGCTGACCTGTGGACGAAAACAAATTAGGTGGCAAAATCATAACGAGAAAGGTCAAAGATATTAATTACCATGATTTTCCAACTTTTCCAAACGACAGGCACATGGCAAACCACAGCTGGTAAAAAGTTGGCAACCACAACTTGCACCGTAGGCTCTCAACCCGTCTTCCTTACGTTTTAGTTCCCTACTCAAAAGCTCAATCGCATATATTGAAACCTTTCTGAGAATATATGCAAGCATGGGCTGATTCTTGTGGTGCGTCATCACTTTTCGGAGGCTTGTTTCAAAGCTACTACTAATCTCGGCGTATTGTCTATCAACAACATGATCAACATACAGTACAAGTTTATCCAGTGTGTTGCGATGACTTGGAAAGTGACTTTTTAGTGTTGCATGCATGCCCTCAACCCTGTTGGTCGTAGTTTGGTGAAAGTTGATAGTTTTGTTAATCCAGCAAGATACAAACTTTTCACGGTACGGATCCAACCAGGATTTCTTCAAATAATAAAAAACCTCTAAAATTAAAAAAACGTAAATAGTCAGTTTTTGTTATTATATAAAATTTGAACATAATTATGTAAGAAATACCCTCGTTCAAGGTCATCTTCTTTCAGCTGTGCTTCAAGGTTTTCCAAGTTATACCTGTATATTTCCTCGGTCGTAGACTCGCACAATAACCAAAATCTACGTACGAATTCTTTCCACTCCTTGTCAGAGAATTTCTTCTTGCTGTTCTTATTAATATTTTGTTGAATATGGAACCGACAAAGATACTTATGCGCTTTTGGAAAAACTTGTTCACACGCGTTCATTAGCGCAAAATCCCTGTCTGTTAAAATCACGCGCGGTTCCATACATCCTACCAGCATAGACTTGATCCTCTGCAACACCCATAGGTAGTTCTCTGACTTCTCAGCGGAAATTACCGCACAAGCAGCCGTAAACGATTTGTTTGTCGACGTCATGCCTACGACCTGAACAAATGGCAGGTTGTATATGTTCGTTTTCTAGGTGGCGTCAATCATTAGCACATGCGGGAAGGCACACCACATAGTGAATGATCTTTCGTGAACAAAGAAGACATCTTCAACTTCGTTCGATATCTCATTCGTGCGCATGTAATAAGTGTAATTTTTTTCGAGAAGAATGTTTTCAAGTTTTTGCATCGGAGACTTACCGACATTTTTTTCGGCGTTGATCTTCTGAACAGCGTTGTGTATATCTTTCGGAATAAGCTTTCTAGCCGGATTGTTTTTTGTCAGCGTTCGCCAGATACTTTGGTTGGGAATGTCTTGCTCTGCCAGCTCCTTAACCAGTTTTTTATCCTCCGAAGAAAGCCTTCTCGCATACGCGTGACCCTCTAAGTGTTCAATAGGAGTGTGGTTATGCTTCGCCTTCGTCACCTCGATCCTCCAAACACTTCCGGATGATTCCGAAAACCCGATCATCTCGAACGGGCAGCCTATTTTCTTGCTACCCGTTTTCCTCTGTGTAGCTATACTCTTATGCTCCCCACCAAAAGTACATTGAAACCAAATCTTGTAATTCTCTCCTCTTTTATTCGACCTCTTAGTCACAATGAGGTAACCGTTGTCTTTTGCCGTGTCTTGTACCCAACGCACCAACTCTTTACGTGACGAAAAGGTCTGCGTTGTATCAAACGAAAACGTAACCGGGTAACAGCCTTCCTCGTCAACAGACACATCCCCCGGCTCACCATCGTCACCGAGGTCCGAATATACTTGATGTTCAAAGTTGTGCTCGCCACCGTAACCGAAATTCGAATAACCTTGTAAGCTCTGTTGACAACCGTAACTGTCGTTTGGACCACACTCCTGCTGTACAAAGCTGTACTCGCCACCGTAACCGAAATTCGAATAACCTTGTTGTGCGTAAGGGTCCTCCACAGGGGTATTCAAATCCAGCGTCACCGTGTTATCACGATAACGAATGCTAGATACAACATCTGCCTCCCTCAAGTTGGACGAGACCGGTTTCTCATACGAGTCAGAAATAACGGTCCCCTCGTAAGAATCAGGAACAACTGACTCGTCAGAATATTGACCGAAAATATAGTTGTTTAACCACGACATCGTTTTTTCAAGAGATGTAATTAATAGAGCAAAGAAAATCGACAAACAACAAAATCACGCGTATGTTGAATGTTCCAAAATCAATATAGTAGAGTAACAATATCGCATAAACTTGAATGTTGTATCTGAGCAGGTGAGGCCTTTTTAAAGTGAAAATTTGGGGTCGAAGCGCCGCGCTTTGGCCATAGCGCGGCGCTTAGGGTTCACGAGACTCTGCGACCTCGTATCACCTTTATGTCTCTGCAACTCATGTCAGTCAAACGATCAAATCACCTTTTGTCGACCGAAGCGCCCCGCTATGGCCATAGCGCGGCGCTTCGAGGTGTGAAAATAATTTCCTGCGTGTGGAAATAGCATGACCCGACAACAATAAAGCCGATATTAAAACTTGAGTGTTCTTTACGCAATCTTAAAACTTGACTATTTTAATCACTTTCACATTAAACAAAGGGTGCTACTTTCTACACCCCTCCTAATTACTTTTTTCACCCCCTCCTCTCTGGCTACTCGGTATGGTGATGGACCATCCTTGGAGGATGATCCGCCACGTAGGCGCCACGTCATAATCCTCCCAAGGATGGTCCATCCTCCAAAACTAGAGGGCATGGTAAGATGGTCCTAGTCATCATCCTCCACCACTTTTATGTTTTTTTTATTTTTTTTAATCTTCAACTTTTTTTTAACATTTAACAAATAAAGTAACAAAATATTTTCATAAATAATAAAACCACATTACATAAACATAAAAAAAAACATAAACTAAAAAAAACATAAACTTAAAAAAAAAAAAACATAAACTTAAAAAAAATAAACTTAAAAATATCCTAATATATTAAAATAAGTTACTAGTCTTCGTCTTCGTCTTCCATGTCGTGGCCGGGTTCGTTTTGAGCGTTGTTCCAAATGTACTCCACCAAGTCCGCTTGTAGGTTATGATGTGTGTACTCGTTACGTAGAGCGAACATGTTCAAATCCTGTGACGCAACCGCCTCTAGAATAATAGTCGGATGTCCATGATCTCCCCTAGTATACTGACCTTGCCATTGGACTGGGCAGTTCTGCCACGCCCAGTGCATGCAATCAATGCTCCCGAGCATTCCTGGGAAACCATGTCTCTGTTCGTGTGCTTGATATAATTTTTGAACGTCGGTTGCGTTCGGTTTCCGCAGGTATCGCTTGCTATACAATTTGACAACCCATTCGCAAAACTTGTGCAAACATCGACGTGCGGTTCTTTCAGACATCCTAATATACTCGTCTAATGCATCGGGTGCGTAACCGTACGCAAGTTGGCGAATGGCCGACGTGCATTTTTGTAAATTACTGAAACCCCTTAGCCCCCTAGCGTCGTTCCGCAATGTAAAAAACGGATCAGACTGGGCCATGTCGCCTGCAATACGTAAAAACAGTGGACGACTCATGCGGAACCGACGTCGGAAAATCTCGGCTGGGTACACGGGTTCGTCGGCAAAATAATCGGCTAGTAGTTTAGCGTGGCCGGCTATAAATTTAAAACGAAACATAAATGAAATTAATTATAAAATACATTTTCAAATCTATATAAAACATAAGGAAAAAAAAAGTAAAATACCTTCTTGGTCTCGGTTATATTTTGCTCGTCTAGTTAGCCGTTGGGACGACCCTTGATCAGCCGCCATGAAGACTTGAGTCGCGTTCATAATCATGTTGTGCATAATATCATCCTCTTCCGAAGATGATGAATACCACGCAGACGAAGCCGATGAAGACATAGAAGAAATTGAAGAAATGGAAGACATGGGTGAAGCCATGATAATTTTTGAGCGAGAAATGGGGTGGTAGTGTGTAAAAAACGGTATAAAATATGATGAGTTTTTATAAAAAGGGAAGAGTGGTTTATAAAATGTGAGAGAGATGGGGTGGTAGTGGGTGAAAAGTTGTGAAAAAAATGGTTAAAGATGTGAGTATTTATAAAAATGGAAGTGAATTGGGGTATATTTTGAATTATTACCGTTTGAATATTTAATGTTAATTAGAAATTTTTTTTTTTTTTTTATTTTCAACGGTCACAATTTTTGAAGGGCCCACCACTTTTGCTTCGTCGCAAACGGCAGGAATCCGATGCGGAAGACGGGACGGGGGGGGGGGGGGGCACGGTGTTCGGACCGTCGCCGACCCAGGACGACCCGGGGCCGAACCCCATACCGACTAGCCTCACATACTTACAGGTGAGGCCTGCGTGGGACCGACAGTTTTCCTCTCACAAGGGGGGTATAATCAGGAAGGGGGAGGGGGGTGTATAGAATCAGCCTAAACAAAACTTCATTTTCAAAAAAATATAAATCATAAACATTTAATTGTTTGAAAATACCTTCAACATCAATTAAAAATTCTTTTGTATACACCATACATATTCTTTATTTGTCCATAAATTGGGTCATCGAAACTGAAACTTCAGTATTTGAAAGCAAAGTCCATGTATCCAGTTTACAATCAAATATTATTAATTAATCTTATTTTGTATGTTCACCAATCACCATTATATATATTTATGAAAATAAGTTTATGAGATTTTCTTTCATCCAAATGTAGACAAGTCGAATCTCACATTGTCAAGGTTACCGATAGTAACGAAGTGTTTATGTTTTGATCATTGTATATAAAGAAAAAAACGTGAATAAGATGACGAAATCTAATTTTTTTGGCATTGTTTGTGATGTGGTTTCACACGCAATCAAATGACTCAAGAGCAACTGATTAATCAAAAACAATAAAATGAACCGAGTGGTTCAAAAACAAAGTTCTTATCAATTATAATTCAATCAAAAACTAAAATAACAATAACCCTAATATCCTATTTATATGATAAAATTCCAAAGGAAACTAAATATAAAAGATTAGGAAATTGAAATTCAAATAATTAAAAGATATGATAACTAAAATAAAATAGAACTAGTTATAAAAATTGTCGTCGCGTTGCGGCGAACTTATTTTGTTATTTAGTCTGTGTTTATATGTGTTTGAAATCAATACAAGCGCGTTACACACGGAACCGCTGACAAGAATAAAAAGAAAATGTAGAAAAAACACTAAAAAATAACCGAAAGAAAATCAACTAAAAAGTTGTATGGTAATGATGTTGTTCGATAGAAATCCGTAGTCAGAGATGAGCAAATAGTAATGGGTACCGGTACCGAATTTCCTGAATCGAAAGATCCTAAGTACCAGTTCGGTACTGACGTTTGGCGGTCCTGGTACCGGTTTTTACATTCATATACCAATACCGTAACCGGGGTATCAGTTGGCACCGAGCTCATCCCTACCCCTGAAACTAAAAAGAAAGGTGTACGATACCGTTGTTGTTCGTACGGTACCCGTGATCAGGGATGAGCAAATGGTACTGGGTAGCAGTACCAATTTTCTCGAACTAAAAGACTATCAAACTCAATCCGGTACCGTCTTTTAGCATTGAACCGGTATTTTCGATACAAGTACTGGTTGACACCAATTAAAAAATAAAGAGAATAACAATTATTATAATATTTTATTATAATATAATACATAGAAAATTACTGTTCAAAACGTTCCTTTTTTAATATATAGGGTAATTCCGATAACTTCATTCCGATCCCGCATCAGTTTGGTTTCCATTAGACCTTGCGTAGTGGGGCGGTATAACCCCCTATAGCGCCGAGATGGCGCCTTGCACACCAAAACAAAGGGCGCTATGCCCAAAAAATTTTTGAAGGCGCGATAATTATCGCGGCGCCATGCTTGTTGCCTCCGTTCACCCTCCACTCACACAGACATATATATATACATATATATGTATAATTTAAGGGTTTATAATTAATTGGGTAATGATGAGGTAGGGGCGTTATGACTACGGGCTTAAATGCATAAGGCCCCATAACGCCCACACGCTGACGTGGCGCGCCACGTGTCGCATAACGCCCACAAAGGGGCGTTATGACTACGGATGGGTGATAACATAAACTACACATATTTCAGCATCTACTTGTTTTCTAAATTTTATGTGTCTATGACACAATTAAATTTTAGCATTTACTTGTTTTCTAGAAATTTGGGTGATAACATAAACTACACATTTTTTTATAACATATACGTATAAATGGATACATTATAAAATACAAAATTTATATGCTTTGAAAATCATGTCTTGTCAAACTCCAAAGTTATGTCAACGTACATTTTATAACATATACGTATAAATGGATACATTATAAAATACAAAATTTATATGCTTTGAAAATCATGTCTTGTCAAACTCCAAAGTTATGTCAACGTACGGCAAGATTCAAATTTTAGATGATATAAAGTCAATTTAATAATTTATTGTTGAAATCTTTGCCCATTAGTTATGAATTTTCATATTCATTTGATGGTCCATAAACCAAACTTGTTGCATTATTTTTGTATAATTTTAAGTCTATTTTGAGAAAAAAAAACATATTTTAGACTCTTGTCGATAAAGACGTATACATTATAATGACCATTATAAGGTGTTATTCCATCAATCAAAATCTACAAAAATACAAGTTGATTGTGTTTTTTTAGCTAGGAAATGACACTATTTCTCACAAATTTTATAATTTTCAAACATATTTTTCACCCTATGTGTGAAGATGAGCTTTATTTGAACCATGCAGGAAGATTGCATTTGTAGAATCTCATTCCTAACTATTCACAATCTAATAACTAGGAAAGCCTTTCTTCAATTTTGTTTTATTTAAAGTTGAATAATTATCTTCTTCAAATTCTATCGTTTTTCTAATATTCAAAATCAAATATTTATCTTCTCCAAGTCTTCAATCTGTTATTTCTCATTCAAGCCATCGATTTATCAATAAGTTTGGTGATCACTGTTTAATTAAGATCTTGAGAGTTATTTTTCAAAAATATCAATTTAAGATTGAGGAGTATAGCTAGGTAAGTTGGATTCATATGCTACTTACATGATTAGCTGGGTTTTAGAAGCTATTTTTACAGCACACATGATCAGACATGGGTATCTTATCTTGTTAGATTTTTTTTTGAGAGGTGACTTTCACAACAGACGGTAATATCACACCTGCTAGACGCAGGCCCGCCCCACTACTGTCCCGAAGACTATGTTGTCTTAACCGGGCCCACGCTTCGGTAGCAATGGGAGCTTGGCTCTCCCCGAGAAAATTTCCAGCCCCCTGCCACATTGACAGGAGTTGCACCCTCCACACGAGCCGACCGCCTGTTGTGACAAAGCGACCCGCTGGAGTAAATGCACTGTAGTAGAAAACTCGGGTTGGCTCCCGGGATTCGAACCTGGAAACCTGGTTCTCCCCCCGTTCATTGCCCATCCCCCAAATGTAGTGTGTGGGGATCGAACCTTGGTCTCCTAAGATAACCAAAATCCTTTCCACCACTCCACCACAAGTGGAGGATCATCTTATCTTGTTAGATACGCATTACATTTATCATTTTCGAAAGAATGATAAATTTTCGTAGTCTTGGGTCATACTACTATTAACACCCTCGTTTCCGAGTATGACGTGATTTGCTACCTCATTTTTCTTCAAATAGAAACCCAAAGGCTATCATCATTTCGTTTCTTTTTCAACAATCAACTACAACAATGTACAACTGTTGATGCGTACGGTACAACTTACTACAGAATCCAAATACAATACTACCCATTACAAGTTTAATTTGTACAACAACAAACTACCATAAAAAACACAAGTATATTTCACTAACATTTAACCGATCTTCCCGTCAACCTGTAAGCCAAACCGTTCGCTACAACCCATTAATGCACCATCAAAAACACACGTAGACAACTTGACACACAACTGCGATTTCTAAGCTGAATTATTCATGTGTTTGACCGAAAGAACCCGTCTTGACCCATTAACCATGACCATTCGAGATGATCCCGTCACAAAAGAATGTGACTGAACAACGAACCGATGAACCAGGGTCGACTATTACAAGGTGGCATTGCTACCGAAACTACCACCGCCCAAATATTGAGGTTCTAAAAGAGCAAGTTTAATTGTCCCGCTCTTACACGATCTATAAACATCGATACATTCCTCTAAATCAGCATCGCACGTTAAAAGAACCCATTCGGAATCATCATCAAAGTACTTGAGATGAAACTCTTTGATATCGTTTATGCTAAACCTCTTAGCGATTTCTTGAAGTAACCGATCGAATCCCCAATCGTTTTGCAACCGAAAACGTATCTTTTCTTCACCGAATGCGACTTTAACTCTAAGAATACTTTCATCTCGAGCATTCCCGCTATTTGGAGGAAGCATTGGAGCTGTTGGGAGCTCGGTGAGCGATTTATGGCTACGCGATCTATTAAAAACCTTCTGTTCTGGTTCTTGATCTTGACTATAAAGTGACACGTGAAGGTCCGCATCACTACGCGCTCTTTTCAAGACATTGTTGCACGTATCTTCACCCGTAGGTGTGCGTGGGTTTGGGTACGGGGGGTTCCCACTTGAACTCGATTGACCAGAACTCGAAGTTTGACTGTACGAGGGGGACAGTGATTTCGTGACACCATCTCCGGCCTTTGAATCAATCATAATGAACTTTGAAGGTGAAAGCGAGCTTGTGTTTGGATCGGGAGAAGCAAGAGCGGGGAAATTTGAGTAAAATGACTCGATTTGGAACGAACCTGAAGCTCCATGAACCGAATCCATCACAAGCTGGATCTTTTGTAATGAATGACCGACTTTCTTGATCTTCCGAGAAGGCCAACGTTGTATCCCGTGTTGTCGGCATATCCTTTTTAAAGTCGTCGGACAAACTGCAATCACACAAACGGTAAGACTAATAACTATGACATGTTTAACCCATGTAAACGAATCGAAACTAATATCATGAAACCGCAAATATCAAAACTTACCCCCGAGGTTCTTAGCAGCGTCTTTCAGGCTACCAGCAAAATACTGTCTAAGCATTTCCAAAGTGATGGTTTTCTCCGTCTTTGGCCCACCACGTCGTCTCTCGGGCCGCTTAATACCCTCATTGACGGAACTACCCTCACCAGAACCCGTATCATTCTGTTGTTTTCTAACAAAATCCATGGGCTTTTCGGTCAAGATTTCTTCAACTTTCACTTCTACAGTACTTGGAACAACAACCGAACTTTCTTCCAACAACTCCTGATCCGTAACAGTCCTTAAACTCCGACAAACTTTTTGTATAATAACCGACAAAGAATTAAGCAAACTTGTTTGCTGTTCTTGATCTCTACAATCAACTGGTAAAAAAAACTCCAACACATAATCAACATTACCCGTAACAGTGCTTCTTAGACGTATTGCAACGACCCCACACAAACCGAAAACCCGAGCATGATGTGAAAGCGGGTACTCGGTTTTCGTCATTGATGTTACATCCGGAAAATAACTCGGTTGGTTCGTGGTGAAAGCTTTACCTACAGGACCTTGTCCTTTCAACAGATGGTGCTCGGAACACGCTTCTTGAAAGTCTTTAAAACGGTTATCGTGCACGTAGCAAGCGCGGTCCACGGTTGATATACAGTGGATTAAGTTTGTGTCCGAATGCCGACAGCCGTCTTTTCCTTGTTGTATGCACGGGACCCACGTTTGAGCCAAAGGTAAGTTATGCGTTTTGCAAGCGGATTTTAGGATCTCGTGAATCTCGGGCAATGCTGCTTGAAACATACCATCGGTTACCTTGAATTTCTGAGCGTTTGAAGATTCAGAACTCCTCAGATCAACCGCCTATTAAGAAATCGAAAACTTCAAAAGTTTAGTCTTTTCTTAACAAGATTTTGTATTGTGCTTGATAAACAGTCATAAAACTTTGCGTAAAATGCCATTTCGTCCAGAGGTTTGGCCACTTTTGTCCAAATGTTTGTTTTTCCGCATCTGAATCCAAAAGGTTTGAAATCTTGTCATTTTCATCCACCCAACTAACTCAGTTTGTTTACTTAGTTAACTTGAAGGGTATTTTAGTATTTTTAACTAAAGTATAAGTTCATAATGCATAAGTTTATAATGCAATGCATAAAATACCCTTCAAGTTAATAGGATAAACAAACGAAGTTAGTTGGATGGATGAAAATGGCAAAATTTCAAACTTTTTGGATCTAGATGCGGAAAAACAAACCTTTGAACGAAAGTCGCAAAAGTGGCCAAACCTCTGCGACGAAAATAACATTTTACTCTAAAACTTTTTTTCTAAAATACAAAAAGAAAAGAAAAACGTGAAAATATACCTCGAGAGCTTTACAAACGCCTTCTATTTCTGGTGTATAATTACTCTTTTGAGTAGTCATAACAACCTCAATCACACCAAGACAACTTTGTCTATCTTGATCAAAAATAGGCACCGCAACGCTCCCACGAACATCATATTGTTTAGCATGAACAACTCTCGGGTATTCTTCGGTTTTAAAAAACCGAACATCTGGAGTCCATTCGGGTACTTTTCCCATAAATACCCTTCCGGGTAACCCGACAATATCCTTTGTATCACTCTCTGCTGGAAAATGATAGTTTTCCGATATGTTTCTATAATTAGAAAGTTGAGGGCAATCCGACCCGAGTGAGTAAAGACGATCTTTCGTACTCAAAACTTTCTTTCCTTCTCGGTTTTCCGGTAGCCATATTTGAATAAGCGCGTTTTTGTGTACCGAAGACTGTCTAATATGTTCTATCGCGTAGAGTAGCCTTTCTTTAACCCCGATATTCACACTTGGCGGGATCCACCATCTCTGGCTTGTCTCCGATTGATTATGAAAACCGGTCGAATCACTAACGTGGGTTGTCGTCAAAATCCCGTCTTGAGTTTGAGTTTGACTTTCACTTTGACTGACTGAAAGATTCTTGAGGAATGACGATTTCGCCCTCTCTACTTGAACGTCTTCTGGTATATGATCAATGTCGTTGAACTCCAATGCTGGCCAGATAAATGAAGGGTCGAAAACGGGATTATTGTTGTTGTTGTTGATGAATTCGGATCCGTCTGTTGCTTGTAACCAACATCCGTCTAACAAGAGTTCGTTCATGTAATCGTAATCCATCATGGATTCCGATGGAACTCCGAACATGTTATTAGGCGGAAACACACTGTCATCCATAGCTATAATCTTGTACTCAAAATCCCAAAACTTTATCCAATAAATCGAACAAATGACTGTTCAAGGAAAATCTGTAAAAACCGGGATAATAGAAATAAATAACATTAATTCACAATAAATCGAACAAATTACTGTTCAAAACCGAATAATTTGATATGTTCATTACAAAAATAATAAAGGTCCAGCATACCTGCTTAGCCTCTCCATGCCTCCATTACTCTGATCTTGAACTTAAAATCCCACAAATTTTATCTAAAAAGTTGAACTTTTTTGTTCATATCTCGATCAATATCTGTTAAAAACGGAAGAACACATATGAATGAGAACCAATTAATCGAACGAATTTAACAGCAAGAAAATCTTATTCCAACATGTTAAACACACTTTCTAATCTTGAACTAAAAATCCCATAAAAATCATCTAAAAATAAAAATGTGAACTTTTTGTTCATGTCTTAATCGAAATATGTCAAGATTGTGGAAAAAGAAAGAACAGGAACACGTATGAAAGAGTGTCGATCAAACGAACGAATTTAACACGAAGAACATCTTGTTCAAACATGCAAAACACACTATCTCATAAGTTCTAATCTTGAACTAAAAAATCCCACAAAATACAAAATGAATTTAGCACCAAGAAAAGCTCATTCAAACATGTTAAACACACTATCTCATCATCAGTTCCAATCTTGAACTAAAAATCCCACAAAAAAATATCTAAAAATACCAACTTTTTTGTTCATGTCTCAATCAAAATATGCCAAATTTGGGGAAAAGAAAGAACAAGAACATTACTAATCAAAATATACCAATCTTGCACAAGTGTAACCCAAAACAGAGATTATATGTTCATATTTCAAACTAATAAATTCAATCCTCAAAAAAGATTATATGCTTTGAAAAATCAAAAGATTCTATCAATATAACTATCAAAGAATTTACAAATACTAGTCAAGCTACAAAAAAGTCAGCTACAAACAAAAAAAAATAGATCAATCAATGAACACCTATTTTCCCAATAGATGTAAGATTCCAAATTAAAGCTAAATTAGAAAACAAACAAATAAATAAAGAAAAAAAAACAAAAGTTAATATTTCCTACAGATTGTCAAGATTGCACCATACATCCACTTGCAAACTCACCATCATACAGAAGGGTAACCAGAATAACAACAGTTTTATGAGGTTAGATTCTTGAATATTCCATACAAGTGTTTGTTTGTTTGTTTGTTTACCTCATTTTTATCCAACCATGAGCAAATTCCCAAAATACCCATCAGTATGTTCAAATAAAAAATTTAAAAAAATAAATAAAAAAAAAAAACAGAAAAGTGATTAAATCTTGAGGGGATGTTTCAGATGCAGAAGCACAAAGAACATTATTTTCTGTTTTTGATGGGACTAAAACTGAGCCATAGAAATCATGTGAAGTCTTCTTTACCTTGTAATAATAACAATAATAATAATAATAACAATATTCTTGATATGTTGTTTAAAACTTTTGAAACTCCATGAAAAGCCTGCTTCTTTCTTTGTTGAAGATTCTTGCTGCAATATGAGAAGCCCCACCATAAAACTCTCTAGGGAATCCCACAGGCTAGTCAAACACTTGCTAGAGAGAAGAGATTCAATTTTTAACAAGTGAGATGACATAATATTATAGATTTATATCCGGGCCATATGGCTGATGTAAGCAATTTGCAAATAAACAATGGTATGAACACCAAAAAAGTAGGCTAGAAAATATAAAAAACAATTGAATGTTGGTGTGTGTGGATGATGGATCGGTATGCAATTTGCAAAAAGTTAAAAACTTTTGGACGCACAACTATGTAAGGAGTGAATTTAAGCTCCCCATTGTTTAAGGTTTGTGCAATATGACCCTTATAGCTCTTTAAATTCCACTTTCTTTTGAAGGTTGTATGATTTTGGATGTGTGACTTAAATATTTCTCTCAATGCTCTTACACTAGGCAAATACTTATATTTTTAATAGAGTTAGAGTGCTCGGGTTACTCTCGGAGTATTCCGTTTGATCCAATGAATTCCCCAAAAATGATCAGGATTTATTCTGTTGACCGTTCAAATAAAAAATATAAAATAAAGTTAGAGCACTCTCTTCTTTTACCCTCTATTTAGAAAACAGTCAAAGTACCTTTTTCATTTTATACTTTATTTCCTGTTCATTTTTTTAATCATAGGAATCTAGAGTCATACACTACCTGTACATCAGAGTATTCACGTTGAAGCCTCTATTTCCATTAGGGATGGTAATGGGTTAGGTTTGTAATACTCAGCTTTTTCGTAACTTTCCTTAATTAGAAAGCTTGTTTTGTAATTCTATTTTTAGAAACTTGTATTCCTTGTAATCGTCTTTTCGTTGTATCGTTGTAAATTACGAGAATTGGATCATAATAAAATGCATTTATTTCTTACAATTTATACTTTACTTGCTCATACATGTTTATACGTTTGAATTCATTATACATCGATTCCTTATTCGTAATTCGTGTGAAAACGTGCTAAACTTGCAAATACATACATCACCGAACGTATACGATGCTTATTCACGACTCATATACTAATAACGTACTTGTTCATACCTTTTATACATAAAACACCTTAAAACATATCAAGCTTGAAACTAAAGGGACTAAAATTGCAAAAAGTCAAACAAAATCCACGAAGGACCAGGCTCGCGGCCGACGACAGGCCCAGACCTTCTCTCTCGTGCCCCGCCAGAGAGTTGGATCCACAGATTGTTGCTGGCAGCTCGTGTATTGGCCAATTTTGTGCTAGTTTCTTGCATTTAAGGCACCTAAACCAACCCTAATCCTCTCCTATAAAACCCACCTCATTCCCACATATTTTCCACTTTGCAAACACTTCATTCTCACTCTCAAACACTCTAAATCAGCTGAGACATCAGATTCAAGGCAGAAACATTCAAGTTGCAAAAGTGAGTTAAATCACACATTTCCTCTATATTTCTTCACATCTTCTTCCTCAACAAAGTATGGAACACCTCTAGGAGTGTTTCCACAGGTTTTTCATGGAAAACCAAGGTGGAACATCACCATTTTTGAGGTCCAGCTTTCTGTTTTGGAAGAGAACTTTATAAAACATTCTTAAACTTATGTTTTATTCAAACAAGCCTATATCCTTATGCTACTAATCAAGTCTATGATTAGTAAGCTTAAAAACAAGGTTGTTACATGCAAAATCGGAGGTGTTTAGTCAATCCAGACTTTCTGCTTTGTAAGGGTTTTAACCCACAAGTGTTGTATCCTCCAAGCTTGTTCATGCAACAAGACTTATGTTGGATGTGCGTGATTATTTGGAAGCCTTGGCTATCCTACCTTCAATCCACCACCTCACTTGATGATTTGTCCCTTGAGTAGTTCATTTCATTTTCATTATTATTCTATTCATGACCATCCTTGTTGTTCTTGTAACAACTTGTGCATTGGTGAATCTATGAAAGCGGTCTTAAAGTAAGGATTGTCATCCTACCTCCATGCATGACTTATATGAAATCCTTGAAATACTTGTTGGACTTATACTTATCCTATATACTATATAAAATATATAAAACATGTAATATATATATATATAATAACTGAACTCTTGATGATAATCAAATGATTATTCGTCATGGTACTAAGTTACAACATCTAAGTACTTCACCTATGAAATCATTCGGAAGTTGCCTACATCCATTTTGTGAAGTAATCAATGGCCACAATGATGAATTTGACCGCGTCGGGTGCCTCGGGGAAAGGTCCCACCATATCAATGCCCCACTGCTGGAAGGGCCATGCTGTCGAAACTGGGATCGGATTATTTTTTTGGGCGGAGAGTCTTCGGCGCATGCCTTTGGCAAGCATCACATTTGCGCAGCTCATTCAGTGCATCCACATGCATCCCCGGCCAATAGTACGCCGCGTTCATGATTTTCGCCACAACCATGCGCGGCCCAGCGTGTATCCCACAGATGCCTTCATGAATTTCTCGAATCAATTAGCTTGCATCTTGGGAGTCCACACAACACAATAGTGGACCTAAAAAGACCTTCTGTAAAGGATACCCCCATCCATTTGGTAGAACAAAGCTTTGTTCTGAATCTTCCTAGCTTCTGTTTTGTTTTCCGGGAGGATCCCCGCCTGTAAGTATTGTATGATAGGTGTCATCCACGAGGGTGGCCCTATCTCTATGATGTTTACTTGGTGCAACAGTACAGATGAGTTTTTCAAGACTTCAATTCGAACATCCTTTGCAAGATGCTGAAATGCTGTTGAGGCTAGTTTGCTGAGCGCGTCAGCCGGCTTGTTTTAAATTCGGTTGATGTGAACAACCGTGTACGAATTGAACTGTTGGAGCAACTCCTTCGCTTGTTCAAGGTAGAGAGCCATTATCTCGCCCTTCACATCATAAAGCTGTAACACCTTGCAAAATCATGTCCAATGTAGTAACGACACCTGTCATGAACTTTAAACGTGTAACGAATTGATTTCGAGGGACTGAAGTTGACAAACGAAGAAAGTATGTATGTGAAAGGATCCAAAGTGCCAACATTTGAAAACTATGCCTTTCAACAATCCTACACGATGTTTATACTCTTAAACGAATGAATTATGAATCGTATGAAGCCTTTTGTGAAAGAAAGTGAAAGTTTACAAGACGCGAGGGTTAAATGTGTCAACATGTTAAATTAATACCTCTGAATGACCTTTTAACGAACCTGGGGCTTTGTAACAATTAATTATGCTCTCAAGAACAAGTGACGGAAAATTCACAAGGTTTCAATATCGTTTGATATCAAATACGTTAACTTTCGTAAATAAAGGGTTAAAAGCGTCAACGAGGCAAAACTTGGGTTTTCGGTTATCGGTTAACGAAACCGGACCTAACGATGTTTGGTTATATTCTAAGGATCATCAAAATATAAATATTATGGGTTAAAAGTGCTTGATAAACCTTAAAATATGTATGATATCTTACTGATGTAACTTGATAAAATTAATATTTTTACTGTATATTTTAGACCAGAACCTCAGCTTGCTATTTAACCTCTTTTATAAACCTTAAAATGACCAAAATACCCCTACGGGGCTTAAATCGGTTTTAAATTCGTTTTGGGCATAATGGAAGATATCCTACTGATATCATATCATATTTAAAGCATATTAACTTGTGGAACTTGTACATGACTCACTCGGTTACCCGTTATGCATATACGCGTTCGGTCGGTTTATGTAACTAGTTTGCATAAATTAACCGAAACGGGTAAAACCTTATCATTTTTACTTCAAAATCCAGAATGTGTTTAGTTTACCCATTATATACAAGTCTTCATACTTGTCGGGTCTAAATCACATTCCAATCCGGTCACCGCTTAATCTTGCGTTTCGTACCGTAAACTTTCCTTTAAAAACTAACCGGTCAAAGTTATAACTTAAATAAGACCCGTTAGGAATCTAATAGGTTATTAAAACCTTCGTTCCAGATTAGGAGCCCAGTAAAAGCTCCCTGTACTTGCTGATTTGAAAATACAACTGAGAATAAATTACTTTTAGCTCAGGTAAATATTTCTAACTTATTTTCCCTTATACGGGCTTGGGATACGGTAAATTATTACCGCTTGGTCGGGTATTGAATATTTAATCAATTAGTGGTTAAATCATTGAGATAACCCGTTTTAATCTGTTATGTTTGATACAAAGCATTTGGGGGGTTAATATGACCGTGTCCTGGATATCCTCGGCTCATTCATTTGAAATGGCCACGACTTAAACACGGGGTGTAGGCATACACCTGACAGTTGCGTATGTAAAACGGTATCTCACTCGTGAGGAAACTTCTTGTGGGCTTATACTAGTGGTGTGTCTATTAATCTTGTACCGGCTCTTCTATTCCGGTCCTGAACGTACGACAAACATATAAATCTGTATACAAGATTATTTTAAATAATTGTCCCAAGTTATAAAAGAATATTTGTGCCTTGTGCATTTAAATCAATTTTCTTTAATGTTTTCAAAAGAGTCAGTTAATTGTATTTACCAGTGTAAACTGACGTATTTTTCAAAAAGATTAAGTGCAGGTACTACACGAAATGGGCTGGAACCTCCTGAGTATTAAATAAAGAGTCTTGCAAGCTTTTAATACTTTAAGTTTGTTGAACAATGTTTACTTACTGTTTTAGATCTGCCTGTGGATCCACTTACAACCGTTGTGTAATATTTTATTATACTTTCAATTCGGTTTGTATTATTACTTTAGACTTCCGCTATGCATTTAAACTATGATTAATTGTCTATGATGATATCAACTACGTCACGACACTCCCCACCGGGCCCACCGGTAATACGTGGAAATATTGGGGTGTGACAAAACCCCATTGATTTGGCTTGCGATCAACAGAGAATTAACGTGTGCCTGCAAGTTTTTCGCACCCATCTTGATGGCTAGGCGCATGCCTGCCAGGAAAGCCTCGTAATCAACCTCATTGTTGGTGTTTTTGATGTCCAACTTGATAGCATAAGTAAACTTGTGTTTTTCTGGGCTAACCATGCGTAAACCTGCTCCTGCGCCGTCTTCGTTTGATGCACCATCGGTGAATAACAACCAGAGTTCATCTGACGTGTCTTGAGCGGGCTTATCAACTGCCTCACATTCCTTTATCTTGTCTGCTGGAATCTCGGTGACAAAATCTGCTAAAACTTGGCCCTTGATGGCTGGGTGCGACCTGTAGATGATGTTGTGGCCCCCCAGTTCAATTGCCCACTTCGCCAATCGGCCCGAGATTTCGGGCTTTTGCATAATGGTACCAATATGATAATTGGTGAGGACAGTGATAACATAAACAGTAAAATACCTGCGCAACCTTCATGAAACATGTAGCAACGCAAGGACCAGCTTTTCCGTTATTGAGTAGCGCGTTTCTAGGTCTATAAGCATCCTACTCACATAATAAATTGGAGTCTGAACTCCCTCCCTCTCCACGAGTAAAACTGACCCGATTTCCTTGTCTGAAGCAGACAAGTACAATATGAGGGGCTCTTCTTCAAACAGCTGTTAGGGTAGGGAGTTAGATCAGGCACTCCTTCATTTGTTGAAAAGTTGTCTCGGCTTCCGTTGTCCATTTAAACTCATTCTTTTTCACACAGTGGCGCGGGTGCTGATGAAAGGAAAAGACTTTGTAGCATGATTTGACAAGAATTGATTGAGCGCGGCCAGACGGCCGGCTAGTCTTTGCATCTCTTTGATTATGCACGGAGATGCAATCCTTTCAATTGCTTGAACTTTCTCGGGATTGACCTTAAAACCACCATTGGTAACCATGAAACCCAAAAATTTACCTTCTTCATCCCAAAGGAACATTTGCTTGGATTGAGCGTCATGTTCACGCTTCGAAGGGAGTTGAAAGTTTTCTCAATGTCTTTCAGCATTTGGTCCTCTTCGGGACTTTTGATCACTAGATCATCGATGTATACCTCAATGTGTTTCCCGATGTCATCACCAAAAGTTTTATCCATCAACCGCTGGTACGTCGCGCTAGCATTCTTGAGCCCGAAGGGCATTTTGGTGTAACAAAAAATACCGATTTCAGTGCGAAATGCAGTTTTGTCTTCATCTTCCAACGCCATCTGGGCTTGGTGATAGCCTTTGTAAAATTCCAAGAAACACTTCCACCTGAATGGCGCAAGAGAGAGTATATCTTTTTGTTGAACTCAGGCAGTGAGTAACAATCCTTGGGACATGCCTTGTTGAGATCTATATAATCGACGTGCATTCGCCACCCTCCGCTAGACTTCTCGACCATGTCAGGGTTCGCGACCTAACTCTGATAGCGCACCTCACGCAAGATACCTGCCTTGAGCAGCTCAAAAACTTGTGCATTCATCGCCTTTGTCTTTTCAGACCCGAGGCTGCGCTTCTTTTTCACTTTTGGTTCGACAAATGGATATCGCGCGGGACACCGGTCATGTCTGACGGTGTCTAGGCAAATATATCCATGTTCTTGAAAAGCAGTTGTTTCAGATGTGACCTGATTCTTGGGGAAATCACATGGCCAATCATCACAGTCTGCTCCGGATACTTGCGATTTAGGATCCATTTTACTGGTTCAGTTGGTGAGACCCTGCTGGCTGAGCATCCTATGTCGCCATGACCTCTTTCCTTGAATAGATAATTGCCACTCCCGTTTCAGTTGGGAACCCGACGGCTAAATGGGGGGTGGAAGTTACCATGCCCATTTCTCCTTGGGTCTCTCTTCCAATCAAAACGTCATGTCTTGACTTCATTGGCATAACCGTGAAATTAACGTTTGTAGTTCTTGAGTGTTTGCCATCATACAGCGTAACAAGGAAGCTAATCTGACCTAGTGGGAATACCGTTTCGTTACAGAACCCAGACAACGGGTAATCCACTTGTTCGAGGCGTGCCTTATCTTCAGGGTCAAACTGATTGAAACAATATTCATAGATTATATCGGCCGTGCTTCCAGGGTCGATGAAGACATAATTTGTCTCATAGTGGCCAATGATGCCAGTGATGACGACGGGGCGTGTGGCGCGAGGCCCCCCACGCACCACTGGGAAGATTACTTGTTGTTATTGCCATGCTTGCTCGAATGGGCACTTGCCCTTGCTCTTCATGCTCTTCCTTGGTCCATCAACCACGTGAGTCTCCAACCTACGGACTTTCTTTTGATCCCCTTCATCATTTCTTTGAATCTGGCGCGTCTCCTTGCGCACATTCTTGACTAAGTGGCTCAGCTTACCACTCTTGAGAGCCTTCTCGACCTCTTGTCTTAAACTGATACAGTCATCAGTCAGATGGCCTGTATCCTTGTGAAAATCGTAATAAAGATTATGGTCTTGGCCCTTCTTGTTCGACATTGGCTTTGGAGCTTTAAAATCATGATTCTCCGTCATAAGAACCTCTTTAGGTGTCTTGATTAACGGAGTCCAATGCTTTTCCCTATTCTCGTTCTTGACCGCCTTGCGGTAACCAATTCGATCGATCGTGTCCCGCGTGTCTTCCTTAATTTGAGGTCGCTCTTCATAGCCGCCGGACTGGTTGGACTTCCAGCCAGGGTTCTTATTCTTGTTGCACCTGTTCGAATCACGCGCGTTGTTTCTGGAATAGCGATCTTCAGAATAAATGTACTATAGGATCGTTGTTGGACCCAAACGAGTCAATCAGAAGAGCTTTATATCCGATTCAAAGGCGGAATCAGTGAAACGGACGTGGAAACAACTTGATACTCTTTAATCTGTCACTAATATTGATAATAACACTGTTTACAACCTGAACAGACTTTAGTAGCACGTCGTTACAGATTTCAGAAGTCGTACCAAATGAATCAACAAGTGCCCTATATATAGTGTGTGGGTTTCACTTGAAACTGACCATGACAGGTTCAAACGAAACTTGTCTGATCTGGTTTCGCTTGAACATGTCACATGTCACTTTCAAACGAAACCTCATGTAAACCCACTAAACTTTGTTTCTTGCACCTCGGAAACTGATAATCCTATCCTATACTATTACATGATACAAGACGAAGTCAATAGACGTATTGCACTAACAGACTCCCCCTCGGATATTGACGAAGTCTTCAGTGTCTAGTCTTCAGTATGACACATCTTCAGTCTTGATCATTCTGCCTTCTCATTCAAGTAGTAACATTATAAGCATCTATCAATCATTTTCTTCTTCCATCAGCTTCAGGCTCCCCCTTTCGTCAAGTTTCCGTGCTTTGGGATCGACACCTAGCTTTCATCTACAAGCTTCTTCATGCTTCAAGCTTGTCTTCAGACTCCTCCTTAGACTCTGCTCTTGGGATCGTAATCTGGACTATCTGCAATCACTCATACGTTTATAAGTAACAACATTTTAAACTACCAGGAATCATAACCTGGCTCTAAAACACTCCCTCTATCAACAATTTATACAGATATGGCAATGTCCAATATCCAAAATCCTCACAGTAAATCATCCAAGTCCAAACTAATGACCTTGGAGATATCACAAATTGTTTCTGAAATTTTTAATTTTCAATTCAAGTTTCAAATTAATGAACTTGTTTTTATTTTCAGAAACACAATCAGCTTACTTAGATTTTGACACTCAGCATTTCAGACATCGGTTGTTGAAAATAAAACAGAATCAATTTTTTTTTTTTGGATTTTTCAGAAAATATAAAGCAGTAAAGAAATATGTACAAACATATTTACAAACCATATTTTTGTTTGATTATGCGTCAGAGGATCATATCAGTTTTTGACAAGTCACAAGTACCGTTGAGCTTAGTTACACATTCAGAATTAAACAATTCACTTAGATTGTCGATATACTTGTCCACTTAAATTTTCATACAAATTTCAACTGATTCAGGATACAAATTAGATGTTTTAAGAACTTAAACTCATTCATGTGTCCCACCTCTTGAATATACTCCCGTATCCAGATCCCAATATTCAGTCTTACAGGTGAGTATACCTAGATGATATCTGTAAGGGGTTAGATGCGAAACCGTGAGAGCTCAGGTCAGAACTTCCGTTCAGCAGAGAGATGACGGTTCGACTTTAGGTGTGTCCCCTTTGGAGGATCTTTTTTACAACAGCAATGACTATCAATTTTATTGTTTCATCAATTTGCTGAGGATTGTGCTATATTTCAAGCAAAGCAGAAAGTATTCTCCGGGGACTAGGCCATTGCTTCCGCAAAATCAGAAGTCCCGAGATAATACCCCAGATATCACTGAGTATAAAGACCTAGTATCTCAGAAAGAGGGACCTTTCAAACGAGATTTCAGGGGTTACCTATATATCCAAGTAGTGTTCCCCACGAAATAAGCAAGTTTGAATTTAGGTTTATATCCCGAAAAAGTTTACTAAATGTATAAAAACCTATCGGCATATCATCGGTGAGACTGTTTAACGCTATATAATCATTACATTTCTTTAGCATACTGTAACTGTCTACTGATGTACTATCATTTCCTCTTTTTACGCAAAAACTCAATTTTTGAATTTTATCATGTTTTTGACTTTTTCAAATTTTCTAATGTTTTTGTATTTTCTAACAATATTACTCCCCCTAAAATGCAAAACCATTTAAAGAAAATTTGACAACCAATACTGATAGCTTTGTCTCGCCATCCATTTTCTGCTAACTATGCTCTGTTTTGCAGAAAAACTAATATAAAGTACCCCCATGATTTACAAACCATTGATTTTCGACAGTTTGAAAACCGTTTTTCAATCTTGTGAAATTAATCATGTTTGTTCCATCGTGAGGGTTTCGGCATATTCAAGCAACACATATTTTTGGTTTTTCAAAATTTTTCAATTTTTAGGGTTTTAAAAATATTGTTTATTTATGTACAGAAAAACAAATAAACTTCCTGTTTCAACCAACACAGGATTCAGCAACCTCATCTCCTCGTTGTGCCAGGCTGCTCCAACTTCCATTCTCACAATCTTCAAATTCCATGAGCACCTGCACAAACAAACTTACTCAATTACTTGAACAATTTAACCCAGGTTTGTTGAACCTTAGGCATTTCAACACAATAATTTTCATTCAAAGCTGGAAACTCTTTGTCATCTTTCACAAAAATATTTTCAACTTTAACTTCAACTTTCTCATCTTTTACCAAAGACACTTGTTTCTTAATACTCCATGTCTGACCTTTCGGAGTACTTCTTTTGTAAAAATGAGACTCTTTTTGAACATTTTGTTTTTGAACAACTTTTGGTTTCCAAAACTCTTGTGATTTTGTCATGTCAACATATGTTTTTCAACTGTGTGTTGTTCTGACTCTGGGTGTATGAGAATTCCAGGTCTGTCTAGTATCAAACCTATACGGATTTGACTTCCAATTTTGATTCGAAGCAAACTTGTTTGTATTGTACCTCTAAGTTTGCTTTGAATCAAATCTGGTTGACCTTTTTCTCTCATTCTCAGATTTTTGTTTTTCAGCATCTTTAGACTCCTTTTTATCAACATCCACAGGTTTCTGATTTGGACACTTTCGTGCAAGATGTCCTATCTGATCACACTTGAAACATGTTCTCTTGGACACATCTTTGACCTGTGGTTGTTGTTTTTCTTTTTGAACACAAAACTCTTCATTACTAAATTTGAGTTTTTCCTCCTCTTCAAAACTTTTTCCTTGAACAAAACTCATTTTTGTCTGAAAATTAGGAGTTTCATTTCTTTTCCAACTTTGTTTCTTCTTATAACCCAACCCAGCCTTCATGTTTTTCTTTTTAAAACCAGGTTTGTTATACGAACCTCTATGACTCTTACCAGCAAACCTTGAAATCTCAGACTTTTCAATCTCAACCATTTTGAAAACTTTATCAACCTTTTCTGAAATCACATTCTGAATCGGGAATACAACATCTAAGAACAATTTGTCCGATCCAATCATGGTATAAACCAATCCTTTTGAATCATCATTCAAACTTTTCTTAGATTTTGTGTTTTTCAGATAACTATCATGAAGATTTCCTTCATCTTCATCCTGTGATTCAGATTTACCTGTATCAATCGACTCTTCTTTCAACACACTTTCAACAACTTTACCTACCACCTCTGAATCATGAGAATCATTAGATTTGGAATAGGTTATGTCAATGTTGTCTGGCAATTGGTCTACCATGTTGAAAGCTTTTTCGACCTTTTCATCATCATAAAATGCAAATTTTCCCGGTGGTGGAACTTGATGAAACTCTGAGCCAATGCCTTTCTTGTTTTGCTCAGACTCACCATCTCCCGGTTTTATATTGAAAATACGTTCAAGCACATATGACGACACGTGATAACTTTTCAACTTGTTGTTATCCTGTTCTAAATCAGCAATCTGTCGCTTTAGCTTAGCAACATTCTCAATATAGGAATTAACAACATCTTGTTTTATGGAATATATTCGTTTAAGTTCTATAGTTGTTTCAGAAAGATAATTCATTCTTGATTGAGCATATTTCATTTCATCTTTCACCTTTTCATATGACTCTTTCGTAATATGATATGCTAATTTCATTGAGTCATATTCTTTCTTCATCTCCTGACAAGCAATTTCTTTTTCAGAATATTTTTCTGTCATTTTAGAAATATTTTCTTTCAAAACTTCATTTTCTGTTTCTAACTTTTTACATTTTTCTGAAAAATTTTCATCATTTTCTTTCAAAACTTTTTCTTTTTCTAGCATTTCTTTGCATTTTTCTTTAAAAATATTTTCAATTTTAGTAAATTCAAGATCTCTTGTTCTGAATTGTTCATCTTTTTCAATACAAGCTATTCACGGTTCCATGCACTTCTTGCACTGATCAATCGATTTTAAGATTTCAGAATCAGAATGTACCTCAGTGATTGGCACCTCGGTGTTTTCAGCTGCCTCTGTCTGCTTCAACTCAGCAACATTCTGATTTTCATCGACTTCATCACCAGCATTATCAGCTTCCAAATTCTCATTCTTTACTTCTTCTTCTTCTTTCTTCACTTCTTCTCCAATTTGTTGTTCTTTAGTAACAGCTTTCTCAACTACTTCATTCACAACTTCAACCACTTCAGCTTTAACCTTTTCAGCAGTTTTCTTCAGATTGTTCACCATTTCTTCAACACTCTTTTTCATTCTCTCTTCATCTCTTTTTCTTAGACACGATGTCATGGCATATCTGATCTCCTTTTCATGCCTTTTAGCATATGTGTCATCTTTCATCACATTTCTATAGTATTCGGCTCTTAGAGGAATTATAAGAAGAACATCTTCAAAGATTATGTCTTTCTTTGGAACAACTGGTTCTTCTTCTCTGTTGAAGTAATATTCTCTCTTTTTATCCCATCTTCTGTTGCTCACTGCACTCTCATACTCTTCTTGCATTTCATCCATTCTGTTCAATACAATGTTTCTTTTTTTGTAAGTCTTTTCTTCCAGAATCTCTTTTCTAGTCTTCTCTTTGACCTCAGCAACAACATTTTCTTCTTTGTTTTTATTTTCATCTTGAATCTCAGCAACAAAAACAAACTTTCTTTCCTCTGTTATAGCTTTGCCATGAGCTGTTTTTCGAACATTCTTCAAACGATCTTCTTCTGGACATATTTCAGACCAATCAAAACCTTCATCATCTTGAATTACAAAACAAGCTCTAGATTTGGGTTTATCTTCAATCATCTTAGGCTCTTCTCTACTTCGATGGTAGATTGTCTTTCGGTAGTAATCATCATTGAATGGATGTTCATTTCCTCCTACTGCAGAATTTGTGCATTCTCTCTTAAAATGACCTTTCTGCTTACACTTGAAGCAGGTCACTTTGGATTTGTCAAATCCAAGCTTTGTTGATGCACCTCTAAGAGATTGTTCCCAGTAATCTCCATATACCTCTGCGCTCTTCGGATGCAACTTGCTAAGCACCAACGGATGTCAATGAGTTCCATCTCTTCCGGATCGATCTGGTCGTAGTCTTCTTTGGTTAACGCTGAGTTTCCAATTTTACCAGCTACAAGACCTTCATATGATTCCAGAACAGAAGCAAGAAAACTCATCTGTTGTTTGGCTGCATTAATGCTCATTGCCGGAGAATTCTTCAGTTTGAGAGCGATGTTGCATAGAATCTCCTCAGCTTCATCAGGATTTGATTTCGAAGATGAATGATATCCAGAATGATGACTTGTTGAAGTTGTTTGAGGTTCTTTCATCTTCTCACCACTGAATGCTGTCTTTGGTGAACCAACACCTTTCTCTGAAGGTACACTGCCTTTGTAGTATAGACCAACATTCTGTTGATGTGAAGAACCAGTCATCTTGCTTTGCTTTTGAAGCTCCAGATCATGACTTTCAATCTTTTCAAACAACGCATCAAGAGTAATTTCATCATACAAAGCATCATTTTTTAAGATAAAAACAAACGTCTGCCACTGATCAGCTCGTGGTAACGCATCAATGACTTTATCAATATTTTCCTCTCTTGTTTTCTCAATTTTGAAACGTTCAAGTTCAATTTTTAAATGACAGAATCTCTCTGTCATTTGCCTCACCGACTCTCCTTTAATACTATCAAATAGATCAAATTCTTTTTTAAGCAACGCAATTTTGTTCTTTCTAATCTGTTTACCCCCCTCAGCTTTAACACGTAAAGCTTCCCAAACAGATTTTGATGACCCATCATGATTAAGCAATGCAAAAATATCATTTCTAATTGTTGTCTGAATCAAAGCAATCATCCTCTGTTCAGCTGCATATTCTGCTTTGTCTTCTTTAGGTAATTTCTTGAATGGAAGTTATTCGCCTTTATCATCTTTTGGCCGTTCGTATCCAAACTCTAAGCAAAACCAGCTTTCGTGAGCATACGCTTTCGCCCAATTGGTAAAACGTTCCTTCCACCATGTATAATCTTCAATGCTCTCCAGAGTTGGTGTCTTTGAGTGTGTTCCGTAGAAATTATCATGCTTGATATTCTCATTGATTGCTTTCGTGATGATTTTTGGTGTAACATTTGATGTTTCGGAAGAATCGGATGTGAATGCGTTGAAAAACGTATTGTAGAATTCTTCAGCCATGTTGTAAACCTGAACAGATACAATCAAACAAACACTATCAGTACAATCAATATCAAATATCCTGAAATAAACTGACACTTGATTGGTGTGAAATGATCTTGACTCGGAATTTTCTCTTTTAAACGAACTGAGACTTCAAGCGAAACAACAAGTTGAAGCGAAACCCAAGTTGACACTGAAAATCAGATTTCAAGCGAAAGGCAAAACTGATACTTCATACTGGATAGCCCTTCAAGCGAAACCTGATGATCTTTCAAGCGAAACCTGAAGTCCTTTCAAACGAAAGCACTGATTCAAGCGAATGTCGTTTTGAAGCGAAACCAACAGGTCTGATTTCAAGCGAAAGTCAATTTGAAACGAAACCAACAAGGTTTTCAAGCGAAACTTAGACCAAACAACACTTTCAAGCGAAACCAGCAGCTTTTTCAAGCGAAACCCCAAGTATCCGTTTAAACGAAACCTAGTTTTGGTCCAATTTTGTCATTTTTACTTCGAATTTTGCAGTGAAACTTTCCAGGGTTTGTCAATATGTAGTTTTATACAATCTGTGAAAATTTGATCCAATTTTGACCGTTAAAACTTGTTCAGATTGAAAAAGAAGGTGTAGAAGTCAGAAAAATAGATGATATCAAGCTAAACTCTTCTTCCTGAGCTCTGATACCACTTGTAGGATCGTTGTTGGACCCAAACGAGTCAATCAGAAGAGCTTTATATCCGATTCAAAGGCGGAATCAGTGAAACGGACGTGGAAACAACTTGATACTCTTTAATATGTCACTAATATTGATAATAACACTGTTTACAACCTGAACAGACTTTGGCGGCACTTCGTTACAGATTTTAGAAGTCGTACCAAATGAATCAACAAGTGCCCAATATATAGTGTGTGGGTTTCGCTTGAAACTGACCATGACAGGTTCAAACGAAACCTCATGTAAACCCACTAAACTTTGTTTCTTGCACCTCGGACACTGATAATCCTATCCTATACTATTACATGATACAAGACGAAGTCAATAGACGTATTGCACTAACATGTACTTGCCACCAGTCAGTGACTCCTCTGTTTGTGCGACTATCTTTGCTGCAGCCATAAGCTTATCCCATTCTTTAGGCATATTGTCCCTGCCTGTGATAGTCCGGATTAGACTATTACAACGGATTGCCTTTTTAAAGTGGGCGCGCATCAAATCTTCGCTTACGCCATCGATTTTCAAGCACTCTTTGTTAAAGCGAGTGATAAAATCTTCCAAACCTTCATTCTCTCTTCGCCAGATATCCGTAACTTCAGATGTGTCAAGCTTGTAGCGCCTTTGTTGGCTAAAGTGGGCCACAAATTGCTCTTGGAATCGATCCAAGATTTGATCCTTCCAGCTGGGAGGCTGTCGAACTGTCACACCCTGACTTTTGCAGAAGCGTGATTATGGTGTGACTTTCTTAATACCATTGCATTCAATCATAACAACAACTAAATGATAAAAACCATAGATGTTCATCCATAAATTAAGTTTAAAAACATGACAACATTGTCTTAAAACATAGAAATTCAGTTACGAGTACAACCCATGCAACTTGTTTAAAAGTTCACAAAGACTCGACCAATGACATTAGGTAAAACCAGGATTTGGAAGACGTGTCTCGTCCAGGAATAAGACACACTGACCAAACCCTAAGACCATGGATGACATCTTTTATTCTTAACGTAGCTTGAAACATCCAACGCCTGCCAGATCCACTACTAATTCCCTGAAATACATGTATTTTGAAAACATCAACAAAAGTTGAGCGAGTTCATATGTGTGTTTGTGAATACACCTTTGAAACATTTGTAAGTATGTATGTAAGTTTAAAAACTCCTGGTATGAAAGCAACAAGGAAAAACAGATCAATTAATGTGTAGCTAATACATTAATATTTGTGACGTGATGCAGGAAAACTCAAACCTAGCAGATTTGTCTCCGGGAATAAGACATAGTCACCACATGGGCCACCCTGGTCCGCATGGGTGTGGGCTCGCTACACCCAAATAGATCTATCACTCATGTCCCCCGGTCCTACAACGAGGATTAATGGCCTTAAGCGTTATACCCACCACTCACATGATCAAGCAGTACCCTTCCTTAGCTAACCATACCAAATCAAAATGTTTGTAAACAGTTGTAACATGTATTTCACCCCCAAAGTTATAAAACCAAAAACAGTTAGAGAAAAGGGGGTCATGAACTCACAGTATTGCGTCTTCAATCACCGTAACTCAAGCTCTTCGGATAAACACGACTACCTACAACGTACTAATGTCTATTAGACGAACGGGCCGTACCTTGACTTAGTATTATTGTCTTTGAGTTACGATTATTTTGTGTCTTCGATATTACTCCAAGTTATATAATCATTTGTTAAAATAATTAATATTTTAACTTAAATTATATTTATTAACTTTTTGGAATAATAATATATTTGTGGCTTGATACATTTCGGGTATTTACACATGTATATCCTTCCCAAGGATGGGGGTATCTTTCACTTGTATATTTTTGCCTTATATCGGGGTCGTATTCCGGTGTGTATTTATACGTACGAGAATACGTATCTTTATTGAATTCATTAAGTATTCTTTATACTTAATTTCATATTAATTATTCCGGAATATTATCTTTAATAAAGATTCAATATATATTTTCCAAAATGTATATTTTAAGGAATATTACTTAGTAAAATTATTTATAATTTTTCTTTAACAAAAATATTTGTATTTTTCTCATAAGTTTAAAAAATTAATATATTTTCAAGTCCAATTTAGAAAATATATTTAAACTCATTTTTTTCTTCCAGAAATGATATGTTTCATATTTATTTGAGAAAATATATATTTTACTCAAAAATATTATATTTCATGTTTGTGCAAGAAAATATATATTTCTTAAAAATAATATATTTTCTAAAAATTTCAAGAAAAATATATTTCATACTTGCCAAAAATAATATATTTTTCCTTGTAAAAAATATGATATATTTTTGTAGTAATTGTAAAAATCATATTTTCATTTCCTTGGTGTCCAAAATATTATTTACCAAAATATACTTTGTGAATAAATTTTCCGGAATATTTTTGTAAGTCTTATTCCATAGTTCGCTTTCACCAATATTTTGTGGAAATGAGTATATTTATTTATTGGAATTTCGGTAATATTTTGGATGGAAGTTCTTGGTATTTTTGTGAGTTATATTATTTCAAGTCCTAAAATAATATAACTAATACACAAAGTATACAAATAATCACACACATGTGTCCTCTAAATATATATTTTTCCTAAATACATATTTAGTCATTTTTATTTATGAAAACCAACCTCCAATAATTATATTTTTTTTGTAACAAAAATTATGGCAAAGTTTATGTAGGAAACTCATGGTTTAAGATACACTTGTAAATATTTGTTTAAAAATATTTTTCTAAGTGTTTATATTTTTAGAAAATTTTGCTATAGATTCCCCTAAAAATTGAGGTTTCCATGCTTTCAAGCATATCATTTTCTTTTGTAAAAATTATCACAATCAATCCACAATCATCAACAATCAACCTTTACTTACCAATTTTGTCAAAAACAAGTAATAATCCATTACTTCATGAACTTGAATATTTGTGAAAATTTGTAGTAACTTACTAGTGTTCTTAGTAAGCCTAGTTATCCTTTAAAGTGTGATTAGTTCTTTAAAAACTTCATTTTTAAAGAAGTTAAATGTTTACAACTTCTTGTCACATTTTCTAAAAATACTTCTTTATGAAATTTTCTTGTTTCACAAGTGCTTCTACACTAGTTTAACTACTAAAAATAAAGTTTGTTTTTGTAAGAACCAATATTTAACAAAACTTATGTTTTTAACTTGGTTCCTTTGAAAAACCATTCATACATCTTTATATCCATATGATTAATAACTTACTTTGATCATTATTTTTCAAGAAATCAAAGTATTCTTTCAAGTTCATAATTCATGTGTGGATGATCTATCATCCTACAACATTTCTACTTTCTCATCTTGCTAGATTATGTTTTTAATCCTGATCTAGCAAGATCTTATGGTGATCAACATCATTTCTACAAACAATCAATGATCAACAAGCATAACAACTCATATTCATCAAGATTACTTCATTAAACAAGCTTATGTTCATGTTTACTTCTTATGATCTTTAGTGTTCTTTAAGATTTTGATTATGATTCTTCTTTAACCACTAAAAATGGAAGTGAAATGGAGTGTACAAGGTTCTTACCACTAGCTCAAGGCTAGGGATGATTCAAGAGTAGAAAACAAGTGGATAAAAGCAAACAAGAGAGGTCCTTTAAGCTCCAAGGCCACCAAGCTCCTTATTCTTGCTTCTAGCACCTTGGTATCACTTGAGAATGGAAGATATTGAAGTGAAGATGATGATGATGGTGGTGGTGGCTCACGGCAATATAGCTTTCATGCAATATTGGTATGACATTAAACCATGTATGATGCACAAGTATGTATAAAGCAGAAATTAGAAAGCAATTAATTGAAATTCAGCACAGTCATTAAGCACTTAATCATGGTTAATTAATTGTACGGATACCTGGATTTTTGACAGTTGTCACACGAACCATGCGTGAGCAGCTCCCGTGAGAGTTTGGACGAAAAGATGGCACCACAAGGCATGGTCTATCCGCCCACTACACCAACACTTGTAAAAAGTTGGATGTGATCATCAGGGTCAGTCAGACCTTTGAACTTAATAACAGTTTGTGGAAGTTTTTCTTTCTCGAGCGGGGCCAAAGCGATGCTCCGGATGAACTTTGAATGCTCAGTCGCCGCCGCTGGCCTGTAAACAAGACTGAAGTCATGCTCTGCTGCTTCATTATACGTGATGCGCGGCTTCGGCTTGTATGACTCATGGTTCTTCTGCAGACGGTTGAAGACCGAAGAACTTTCCTCTTGGCGGTATATTGAGTCGTTCTCATGTCACACCCTGACTTTTGCGGAAGCGTGATTATGGTGTGACTTTCTTAATATCATTGCATTCAATCATAATATCAACTATATGATAAAACCAAAGGTTTGTCATCCATTAAATAAGTTTAAAACATAACAACATTGTTTCAAAACGTATACCTCAAATTCAAGTTTTACAAACCGTACAAATTGTTTATGAGTTCATTAAGGACTTGTCAAAAGATATTGAATAACACCAAGGTTTGGAAGACGTGTCTCGTCCAGGAATAAGACACACTGACCAAACTCAAAGACCATGGATGACATCTTTATTTCTAACGCAGCATAAAAACTTCCAACGCCCGCCAGATCCACTTACAAATTCCCTGAAATACATGTAGTTTGAAAACATCAACAAAAGTTGAGCGAGTTCATGTGTTCGTTTGTGTGTATTTATAAACCTTTGAAATCATTGTAAGTATGTCTGTAAGTTTGTAAGTCCGGGTATGAAAGCAACAAGGAAAAGATCACCAATAGTTTGCAAGGCCATTGATATGTGTGAAGTGATGCAGGAAGACTCAAACCTAGCAGATTTCGTCAGTAAGACATAGTCACCACATGGCCCACTCAACGGACTCAGGGGTGGGGCTCGCTACACCCAAATAGATCTATCACTCATGTCCCTCGGTCCTACAACGAGGATTAATGGCCTCAAGTATCCGCCTACCCATTCACATGATCTATGGTTCTTTCCTAGGCTAACCATACCCATTGTATTTGTATGTAATCCTTTTGTAACATGTATTTCACCCCCGAAGTAAATAAACAAAACAGTTTAAAAAAAAAGGGGACATGAACTCACAGTTTTGCGTTCCTTGTATCCGATGTAACTCAAAGCTTCCTCCAGAGCGCACGACTACCTACATGCGCACTATGGTCCGTTAGACGAGCGGGTCGTGCCTTGTCTTAGTATAGATTAGTGCTTTTGAGTTACGTTTCTGATATTATTCCAAGTTATAAATACTTGTTAAAATAATAAATATTTTAACTTTAAATTATATTTAATTTTCGGAATAATTGTTAAACAATATTTTGTAACTATACTTCTCAAGTATTTGCATTCGTACTTCCTTCCCAAGGATGGGTATATTCGTATTTGTATTTGTATATTTTGCCACGTATTGGTGTCGTATTCCGGTGTGTACGTATTTTCTTAATAAATATCCAATATATTACCAAAACAATATATTTTCAAGTCTCACTTATAAAATATATATATATATATAAACTTATTTTTATCCAAAATAATGTATTTCAAGGAAATATATATTTTTCCCAAAAATATTATATTTCTTAGTAATTCCAAGAAAATATATTTTTACTTCCCAAAAATAATATATTTTCTTCTCGTAAAAAATATGATATAATTTGTAATGATAATAAAAATCATATTTTCCATATTTCTGCATAATATTAGTGTGTTAAAATGCTGAATTTTGCTGAATTCAGCACTTTAGGTGAGTTTTAGGCACTTTCCGACTCTTAAACTATCACTAAAAAGGCAGTTTTGTGATCCTTACTTTCCTATACACTACACTAGTGTAATACTTAGTTTCTGGCTCATTCTGTGTCTCTATGCACCGTCTATCTATGTGCTGAGTTCTGTCAGCATTTTCCTGATCTATCAGATAACTTTGCTAACTATACTTAATGCATCATTCAAGGCAATATAGCTTTCATGCAATATTGGTATGACATTAAACAATGTATGATGCACATGTATGTATAAAGCAGAAATTAGTAAGCAATTAATTGAAATTCAGCACAGTCATTAAGCACTTAATCATGGTTAATTAATTGTACGGATACCTGGATTTTCAACAGTTGTCACATTCTCCCCTTGTTAAGAAAATTTCGTCCTGAAATTTTAAGCTTTATTACTAGCTGCAGGGGAGTTAGGGAACAAATGCGGATATTTAGCTTTCATGCGGTCCTCACGCTCCCACGTAAACTCTGGGCCGTGACGCGCATTCCATCTAACCTTAACAAGTTTAACACTACTCCTCCGAGTCTTGTTAACTTTCCAATCGGTAACCTCAACGGGTTCTTCCGTAAAGTGGAGTGTGTCGTCAATGTGGACTTCGTCAGCAGGAATCACCACCGTTTCCTGTGTTGGACTCTTCTTCAGATTGGATACATGAAATGTATCGTGAACACCATTCAATTCCGCTGGTAGCTCCAACTTGTAAGCTACAAAACCAATCCTTTCCATAATTTTGAACGGTCCAATGAATCGTGGGTTTAACTTTCCACGCTTCCCAAAGCGTGCTACACCTTTCCAAGGTGAGACTTTTAACCGAACCATATCTCCCACTTCGAATTCCAAAGGTTTCCTTCTTTGGTCCGCATAGCTCTTTTGTCGATCGCGAGCCGCCTTGATGCGTTCTCGGATCTGCATAATCTTATATGTCGTCTCTTGAACCAATTCGGGACCAACTAGTTGTCTATCGCCTGCATCTGCCCAGCATAACGGCGATCGACACTTTCGTCCGTAGAGAGCTTCAAACGGTACAACTTGAATGCTTGTATGTAGCTGTTGTTATAGGAGAACTCAACCAAAGGCAGGTGAGTGTCCCAACTGCCACCCAAGTCCATTACATAAGCTCGTAACATATCTTCTAATGTCTAAATTGTTCTCTCACTTTGGCCGTCCGTCTGTGGGTGAAATGCGGTGCTCAAATTCAACTGTGAACCAAACGCTTCTGGAAAAGATTGCAAAATCCTTGACACAAATCTCCTGTCTCTATCGGATATAATCGAGATAGGCACTCCATGACGTGCAACTATCTCCCTTAGGTACAGCTCAGCTAGCTTACCTGTGTTATCCTTCTCCATGATTGGCAAAAAGTGTGCAGAATTTGTCAGACGGTCTACGATTACCCAAATCGTATCATGACCTCTGGGTGTCTTGGGCAACTTTGGTATGAAGTCCATCGAGATCTGCTCCCACTTCCACATGGGTATCTCGGGTTGTTGTAGGAGACCTGAAGGCTTCTGATACTCGGCCTTCACTTTGGCACAAGTCAAGCATTTTCCAACATAAGTAGCAACATCACCCTTCAATCTTGGCCACCAATAAAAATCTTTCAAATCTTGGTACATCTTGTCCGATCCAGGGTGGATCGAGTACCTCGGTTTATGAGCTTCATCAAAGATGAAATCTCTAAGGCCACCAAAGAGGGGAACCCAAATTCGTCCCATGAAACACAAGGTTCCTTCCTCATTGGGTATCAACTTCTTCTCCATCCCACGGAGGTATTCATCCTTAAGATTCTCTTTCTTAAGAGCTTCTCTCTGCGCAGCACGAATGCGCAACGAGAGGTCTGTTTGAATGATCATCTCCAAAGCCCTAACCCTTATGGGCTTAATCCTCTCTTTCTGACTTAAGGCGTCTGCCACCACATTCGCCTTACCTGGGTGATATTTGATTTCACAATCATAATCGTTTAACAGCTCAACCCATCGTCGTTGTCTCAAATTAAGCTCTTTCTGGTCGAATATGTGCTGAAGGCTCTTGTGATCTGTAAAGATCGTACAGCGCGTACCATGCAGATAATGTCGCCAAATCTTCAATGCAAACACCACTGCGCCTAATTCCAAATCATGCGTGGTGTAGTTCTTCTCATGAACTTTCAACTGCCGTGAAGCATAAGCGATAACCTTCTGTCGCTGCATCAGCATGCAACCCAATCCCTGATGCGAGGCGTCACAATATACCACGAAGTCATCAGTGCCCTCGGGTAGGGATAGAATAGGTGCATTGCAAAGCTTATTCTTTAGCAACTGGAAAGCTTCTTCTTGCTTATCTCCCCATTCATACTTTTTGCCCTTTTGAGTAAGGGAGGTCAACGGTTGAACGATTTTAGAAAAATCCTCAATGAATCTGCGATAATACCCTGCTAAACCTAGAAACTGACGGATCTCGGTTGGCGTCTTCGGAGTTTCCTAATTCTTAATCGCCTCGATCTTGGCGGGGTCCACATGAATTCCATCTTCATTCACTACATGACCTAGGAATTGTACCTCACGCAACCAGAACTCGCACTTCGAGAACTTAGCGTACAATTTCTCCTTCTTGAGCAGCTCTAAAATGGCTCTAAGGTGTTGCTCATGCTCTTCCTTCGTCCTTGAATAGATCAAAATATCATCGATAAATACAATCACGAATTTATCGAGATAGGGCTTGCAAACTCAGTTCATCAAATCCATAAATACTGCTGGCGCGTTTGTCAGTCCAAATGTAACACCCTTTTTATTATAATGAGATTTCATAACATATTACATGAGTTTATACTAAAATCCCAAGTTACAAAAAGTTTTCGATTAGAAATAGCAAACATGATCATGTTAAGTACAAAACAAGAGTTTTAAAGTAACTTCTACTAGTCACTGCCGACTAGTTTAAAAGCTTAGGACATGGATATCAATTTATTTACATCAAAATCATTGTCTAAAACAAAGTTAAGTTAACGCGAAAGCTTCAAAATACGTGTTCGGTTCTTCTACATTGCTTGACCGCCATCCGGGAGCCCACCATAGTCACCTAAGGTCAAAACCACTAAAAACATTAGTTTTGGCATTGACATAATACGTGTAAACAAGTTCCAACATCAAATCAAATGAAGAAAATAAAAATTTCCAACTTTGGTCCTCCCACGTGTCGCGGCAGGAGTCCTTAAATCTGTCGCGACCCGCGACGGCTTCCGCGTGTCGCGGAGTTTTCAATGTAACCCTCCGTGTGGCGCGGGGGAAACCTTTTTCCAGCAGGTGCAGGTTAAAATCCTGCATAAATGCCCAGCTCCGAAAATTCACAATTTTCTAACTTTAAACTATCATAACTTTTTACTCGTTAGTCCGTTTTAACCGATTCTTTTTCCTATGAGTCCGTAATAAAATTACGGACCCGACCATGTAAGTTTCTCATTACAGAAACCGAGATACCGACAATCGCTTCACAATTTCCTCATTTCAATTATCCAACCCATTAGTATAAGTGCATAGCACCTCTCTTCCATTCTTAAGACCTATTAGACATAATTACCCAATTTCCCGGGCTCACATACTTGGTGTTTTCGCGCCATTTCATGGCTTTGCGTTCCCTTAGGGCTAAATACTCGTTTCTTCGGAATTCAAGCATTTCGTTTCAAACGACACTTTCATAGAGCTTATATTGTTTGACCCGATTTCCCGGGTTCTTAGACTTAAATTAATATAACCAATTCAATAGCGTGGTTCAATTCATCACTTAACGAATATGAGACTTTCAAGTCTCTATTCTCATGATTCTTTTAAAAGCATCTTTTGACCCGTTTGACTATTTAGTGAAAACCATCACTTTGTTAACATGCCAAACTAAATTCCAAATCCTTATTTTGACCCGTTTAATGGTCGAGTGTGCTTCGCCACTTTAACGACACATCAAACGAATCAATTACAATACAACATCATTTACATATCAAACCAAAGCATTTGAGCATAATTTAACGGGACTAAAGCCACGTACCTTTAAAGCACACCTTTTCCGCGAGTATCACCTCCGGCGTGTCCACTTGACGTTCCAGATTCCTTGCCTAAAGAGTTCAATTCATAACAAGATTAGAACTCTTTCATAAGCTTTAACGCATTAATTCATAACATATGCAAATCTGCGTTTTTAGCAATCTTTAACATTTTAACCCTCATTTAGGCGTTTTATCAAACACCTTGCGGGTCAGATTTCTACATGATCTAAACCAAGTTCATAACTTGAAATTATCACTCAAATTAACTTCAATTAGACAATATATACATATTTTAACATCAACAATTTCAGATATTAGCTCACAATTTCAGTTTACACTAGAACAAGAGTCTTAATCCTAGTGTTTATCGAGTTCTACTAACTTACTAATCACCCACTATAGTGATTTTGATCCTTACAACTAACATGCAAGATTTTGACAAGAAATCATCTAGGGTTTGTCCCTAGACTTCACATTACTTCCAATTTCATGTTTTACAACACATAGTCAAGCTCAACCTTCGATTTCAATCACATGCAAGAATTTGAGTTGTATCAAAACAACCTAATTTGACATACCTTATGACCTCCTTGACGAGGAGATCACAATTCTATGTTCAGATTTCGATTACAACATGATTTGAGCCTTCAATTGAGAGTTTTAGTAGATGTTAGGGTTTTGGAGGTGTGGGTGTCGCCCCCTTCCTGCTGTTGATCGACCAGAACCTCAGTTTGAGGTGTTTGGTTTGTTTTATTATTAAAAATAATAACAATAGTTTCAAGATTATCAACATTGGTCCCTCCACTTTGTTTAATATATAGTTTTGGTTAATCTAACCTTATTTCTAGTTATTCATAGACTCATAGTTAACTAGGTTATAATTTCCTAGTTAGATAAATTCTTGTTTATTTAAACTTTATAATTTTAAATATAAAGTTTTGTATTTTCGGGATGTTACACCAAACGGCATTACTAGGAACTCATAATGTCCATAACGAGTCCTGAAAGCAGTCTTCGGTATGCTCTCTTCTTGAATTCGCAGCTGGTGATAGCCGGATCGAAGGTCAATTTTGGGGTAATAACTCGAACCTTGAAGTTGATCGAAGAGATCATCAATCCTCGGAAAGGGGTACCGATTCTTGATGGTCAACTTGTTCAGCTCTCGGTAGTCAATGCACATGCGAAAACTACCGTCCTTCTTCTTGACAAACAGTACTGGAGCTCCCTAAGGCGAGAAGCTTGGTCTAATGAATCCCTTGTCCAGAAGTTCTTGAAGTTGCGTCGACAACTCTTGCATCTCGGAAGGCGCAAGTCGATAGGGTGCCTTGGCTACAGGCACGGCGCCTGGAACCAAGTCAATATGGAATTCGACTTGTCGTTGAGGCGGCAATCCTGGCAAGTCTTCGGTGAAGACTTCAGGATATTCCCTTACCACAGGGATATCTTCCAGCTTCGGCTCTTCAGCTTCCTTATCAACAAGGTGAGCCAAAAAGGCAACACATCCCTTCTGCATAAACTTTCAGGCCTTCAAACAACTGATAATTCTTAGAGGCGTATCATGCTTTTCTCCATGCACTACAATCGTCTCTCCATTCGCCATCGGGATGCGTATGATCTTCTCGTGGCATACGATCTCAGCTCGGTTGCTCGACAACCAATCCATCCCTACTACCACGTCAAAGCTTCCCAACTCAACTGGTAGGAGATCGAGCGTAAACTCACGCTCTCCAAGCTCTATTACACAACCTCTAATCACTTCATTTGCCTCTACTAGCTTTCCATTAGCTAGTTCTATCGAGTATGGGATATCTAGCTTACTGGCAACTAACCCAAGTATATTCTTAAATTCTAAGGACACGAAGCTATAATCGGCACCAGTATTAAACAGTACAGATGCAAAGTGTTGGTTGATAGGGAACGTACCCGTAACTACGTTCGGATCCTGGCGAGTTCCCTAGCTCCAATGTTGAAAACTCTTCCTTGGGCTTGATTGTTGTTCGGGCAATCTCGCTTGAAATGCCCAATATCACCACAGCTAAAGCATCCTTGCTTGTTTCCAGTACCACCCTGATTGTTGATTTGGCTGCGGTTTCCATTACCGGCTTGGTTTCCAGAACCACCACGATTTCCATTACCGCCATTTCCTCCTTGATTGCGGTTTCCATAACCGTTTCCACCACGGTTACCATTTCCATTATCATTACCACTACCTCTCTGACCATTATTTCCTCGACCAGTACCAGACCAGCATGTCTCCTTCGAATGGCCATTCTTTCCACAGTTTTCACACTTCCTCAACCTACACTGGCCGGCATGATGGAACTGGCACACATCACACTTAGTCAAAGTGCCCATATAACCTTTTCCCTTATTCTCCGAACTCGCAGTACCAGTCCTGACCTCGGCTGGTGGGTTCGCATCTCTCTTCTTGTTAGTACCACTGCTGCTTCCTTGGGTAACTTTCTTGAAGTTCGAGAACTTCCTCTTGTTCTCTCCTGACGACTCGACATGAGTCTCCTTCTTCTTTCCATCAGAGGTCGAAAACTTGTTCAGCCTAATCACTTCTTCTGTCAATGCCACACTCAAATCAATGGCCTCAGTGATTGTTGGGGGCTTGGACGTAGTCACCATGCTCATGATTTGGGGTGCCAATCCCCAAATGAAACGCTTAATTTGCTTGAATTCTGGTTCTACCATGTAGGGAACAACGCGAGACAGGTCATGGAATCTCTGCACATACTCAGCAATCTTCGGACCATCCATCTTTATATTCTAGAACTCGGTTTCCAGCTTCTGAATCTCAGCTCTTGAGCAGTACTTCTTGCGCATCAATTCTTTCATCTCATCCCAAGTCATAGCATAAGCTGCTTCCTCTCCCAGAGTCTGAACCTGAAGGTTCCGAAAAGTCCAGAAATGTAGGTGACTTGGTGCTCTGTCGCACACTTGCTCATCCGCAGCACAAAATCGGTTTTCTCAGCCCATCTAACGAAAGCTACAGCACCTCCAGTGCCATCAAAATTCAGAGGCTTACAGTCAAGGAACTTCTTGTAAGTACAACCTGTACAAGCAACATCATTCACAGAAGCATTAGCAATTGCACACGGAAAGTCCAAACGTATCGTAATGTGTCTTAAATGACTTAAACATTACCGTGAGGTGGGTTATTTCCTGAGGTACCTCCACTGTGTTTAGAGCGCAAGGCCTCATGTTGTGCGATTGCTTATGAAATCCGTTCTTGCAGTTCAGCCTCTGTTACGGGCAACTGATTGTTCCTTCGAGGAGGCATCTTCTAAAAGATGATTGTATAAGTCAGGTCTTATGTATATAATAAGTAGTATACGTATATAGTAGCGGTTATCATAACAAGTAAGCACGCAATAATCATGGCACAACAAATGAATTAACAACGTATTTAATGAGATCATTACGATTGAGCTTTCATTGATCATCGACCACAGATACAGTTACATGTTTTACAAATGTATCGTATCAAAAGGGAACACAGGGTCACACTACCCTTGTCCAAAATGTCTATCAATCTACCATAAGTCATACAATCAAAAGGTGGTCTCCAAAAGGCTTCACTAGCTAGGCTCAATAGCGGTGCTCTCATCAAAAGTAAGCTACCTACATAAAACCAAAAACCGTCTATGCTGATGGTGGTGGAGGAGGAGGTGGAGGAACAAAAAGCAAGTTGCGCACATGCGCAAGCTCCTCCTCAAGCTGATATACATGACGCAACAGATAACTGATCTGCTGCTCAACGGTAAGAAAGCGAGTGTCAAACTCGGGAAATGGAGTAAGCGGTGCAAGAGGATGCGAAAATGGGGACGGTGATGAACGAGGGGGAACAAAAGATGGCTGACACGGACATGGCAAAGGTCGTGGTGTCATCTCAAGCTTTAGGATCCTGTGACTCATGATCTCAAACTGAAGCTGCAATGATAGTAGTAACTCATCCCGTGTATAACCAGTGAAATGTGAGGGATGGTAGGGATCAGATATCGGCATGGTGTAAGGTGGGAACCATCGAAATGGCTCATCAAGTAGTGAAGAAATAAAATGAGCAGAAGGTGTATACTGAGGCATGTGAGGGAAAGCTGCTGACACATGAAGATCGTGGCTAGGCTGCTGGCTAGAAGGACCTTCCCCTGGACGGGGTGGAGGGATGTCCTGCAAGAAAGTGATAGGTAAGTCAGTGTGGTGAACATCGGACTCAATCGGGTGAAAAGGGGCAACATCAACAGGTGCAGGTGCAAGTGGGGGAGTAACTGGCTCAATGAAAGGAGGGTCAGCGGGTGCAGGAACTGGATCTGGTATAAGTGGTGCAATGTCAGGGATGCCAAAAGGAATGGGATCAAGATCAGACAAAGGCTCAGGAGCTGGTATCGGCCCAGGATCAGCGAGTGCTATAACAGGCTGATCGTCGGGAACAAAATCAGGCTCAATGTCATATGGAGGTAACGGTGCAGCTGACATAGTTGTATCGTCATCAGAATCTGTAGCGTATCGTCGCAAACCAACTGCCTGTAAGGCGGAAGAGGACACAGACTCAAAGGAATCGGGAATAGAATGTAAGCTAGAATAAGAAGAAATCTCGATAACAGGAATCCCCAAAAGTGGAACAACAAAAACGTCCTCATCGAGCTCTCCATCGCCATGAGCGTCATCGGGAGGACCATCGACAAAAAAGTCAAAATCATCGTCAAAAAGATCGTCAAAAGGCCAATCCTCAGGAGGAATGACCATGAGAGGAACGGGAGCGAGGATCGGTGCCACGACATGCTCACCATCGGGGTGACCGATGATAAGATGATCGTGAACTGGAATAGGAATAACGAAAGGATCCTCGTCTGGGATACCATCAGCAATCGGTAAATCAACTCCAAAATCGGGCAACACGAAGGGCTGAAAGTCGTCGTCATCGTCGGACATCATCTCCGGGTCACTCTCGGTGTCAGAAGTAAAGATCTCTGGCTCTGGTGCAATCTCATCATCTGAGACTACAGCCATGGGGTCATCGGTATTAGACAAACCACTCTCGGATGATGACATAGTGTCTGTAACAAACAATCACAACATATGCACATATATCAACAACTTAACATTACACATGCAATCAATGATAATGTAATCACGTATCCTTCCTAGTCTCCCAGACTAAATTACCCAGTCTCCCAGACTAAACTACCCAGTCTCCCAGACTAAACTACCAAGTCTCCCAGACTGAACCACAAACATAAACCTTGAAATGTGTTTCGTGTCTTTTTGTTTGTAAAAATGTTTGTTTCCCTGGATCTGGGCGTTTCGTGTATGCAATGCAAACATGTTGTAAAAACATTTTTGTGAGAGCCCTAATGATTGTAGTCTAGACTCGAGAAAGAATCCTAGTTCGCTACAATCGAAGCTCTGATACCAAGTTGTCACACCCTGACTTTTGCGGAAGCGTGATTATGGTGCGACTTTCTTAATACCATTGCATTCAATCATAACAACAACTAAATGTTAAAAACCATAGATGTTCATCCATAAATTAAGTTTAAAAACATAACAACACTGTCTTAAAACATATAAATTCAGATACGAGTACAAACCATGCAACTTGTTTAAAAGTTCACAAAGACTCGACCAATGCCATTAGGTAAAACCAGGATTTGGAAGGCGTGTCTCGTCCAGGAATAAGACACACTGACCAAACCCTAAGACCATGGATGACATATTTTATTCTTAACGCAGCTTGAAACATCCAACGCCTGCCAGATCCACTACTAATTCCCTGAAATACATGTATTTTGAAAACATCAACAAAAATTGAGCGAGTTCATATGTGTGTTTATGAATAAACCTTTGAAACATTTGTAAGTATGTATGTAAGTTTGAAAACTCCTGGTATGAAAGCAACAAGGAAAAACAGATCAATTAATGTGTAGCTAATACATTAATATTTGTGACGTGATGCAGGAAAACTCAAACCTAGCAGATTTGTCTCCGGGAATAAGACATAGTCACCACATGGGCCACCCTGGTCCGCATGGGTGTGGGCTCGCTACACCCAAATAGATCTATCACTCATGTCCCTCGGTCCTACAACGAGGATTAATGGCCTTAAGCGTTATACCCACCACTCACAGGATCAAGCAGTACCCTTCCTTAGCTAACCATACCAAATCAAAATGTTTGTAAACAGTTGTAACATGTATTTCACCCCCAAAGTTATAAAACCAAAAACAGTTAGAAAAAAGGGGGTCATGAACTCACAGTATTGCGTCTTCAATCACTGTAACTCAATCTCTTCGGATAAACACGACTACCTACAACGTACTAATGTCTATTAGACGAACGGGCCGTGCCTTGACTTAGTATTATTGTCTTTGAGTTACGATTATTTTGTGTCTTCGATATTACTCCAAGTTATATAATCATTTGTTAAAATAATTAATATTTTAACTTAAATTATATTTATTAACTTTTTGGAATAATAATATATTTTTGGCTTGATACACTTCGGGTATTTACACATGTATATCCTTCCCAAGGATGGGGGTATCTTTCACTTGTATATTTTTGCCTTATATCGGGGTCGTATTCCGGTGTGTATTTATACGTACGAGAATACTTATCTTTATTGAATTCATTAAGTATTCTTTATACTTAATTTCATATTCATATTAATTATTCCGGAATATTATCTTTAATAAAGATTCAATATATATTTCAAAAATATATATTTTAAGGAATATTACTTAGAAAAATTATTTATAATTTTTCTTTGACAGAAATATTTGTATTTTTCTCATAAGTTTAAAAAAATAATATATTTTCAAGTCCAACTTAGAAAATATATTTAAACTCATTTTTTTCTTCCAGAAATGATATGTTTCATATTTATTTGAGAAAATATATATTTTACTCAAAAATATTGTATTTCATGTTTGTGCAAGAAAATATATATTTCTTAAAAATAATATATTTTCTAAAATTTCAAGAAAAATATATTTCATACTTGCCAAAAATAATATATTTTTCCTTGTAAAAAACATGATATATTTTTGTAGTAATTGTAAAAATCATATTTTCATTTCCTTGGTGTCCAAAATATTATTTACCAAGATATACTTTGTGAATAAATTTTCCGGAATATTTTTGTAAGTCTTATTCCATAGTTCGGTTTCACCAATATTTTGTGGAAATGAGTATATTTATTTATTGGAATTTCGGTAATATTTTGGATGGAAGTTCTTGGTATTTTTGTGAGTTATATTATTTCAAGTCCTAAAATAATATAACTAATACACAAAGTATAAAAATAATCACACACATGTGTCCTCTAAATATATATTTTTCCTAAATACATATTTAGTCATTTTTATTTATGAAAACCAACCTCCAATAATTATATTTTTTTTGTAACAAAAATTATGGCAAAGTTTATGTAGGAAACTCATGGTTTAAGATACACTTGTAAATATTTGTTTAAAAATATTTTTCTAAGTGTTTATATTTTTAGAAAATTTTGCCATAGTTTCCCCTAAAAATGGAGGTTTCCATGCTTTCAAGCATATCATTTTCTTTTGTAAAAATTATCACAATCAATCCACAATCATCAACAATCAACCTTTACTTACCAATTTTGTCAAAAACAAGTAATAATCCATTACTTCATGAACTTGAATATTTGTGAAAATTTGTAGTAACTTACTAGTGTTCTTAGTAAGCCTAGTTATCCTTTAAAGTGTGATTAGTTCTTTAAAAACTTCATTTTTAAAGAAGTTAGATGTTTACAACTTCTTGTCACATTTTCTAAAAATACTTCTTTATGAAATTTTCTTGTTTCACAAGTGCTTCTACACTTGTTTAACTACTAAAAATAAAGTTTGTTTTTGTAAGAACCAATATTTAACAAAACTTATGTTTTTAACTTGGTTCCTTTGAAAAACCATTCATACATCTTTAGATCCATATGATTAATAACTTACTTTGATCATTATTTTTCAAGAAATCAAAGTATTCTTTCAAGTTCATAATTCATGTGTGGATGATCTATCATCCTACAACATTTCTACTTTCTCATCTTGCTAGAGTATGTTTTTAGTCATGATCTAGCAAGATCTATGATGATCAACATCATTTCTACAAACAATCAATGATCAACAAGCATAACAACTCATATTCATCAAGATTACTTCATTAAACAAGCTTATGTTCATGTTTACTTCTTATGATCTTTAGTGTTCTTTAAGATTTTGATTATGATTCTTCTTTAACCACTAAAAATGGAAGTGAAATGGAGTGTACAAGGTTCTTACCACTAGCTCAAGGCTAGGGATGATTCAAGAGTAGAAAACAAGTGGATAAAAGCAAACAAGAGAGGTCCTTCAAGCTCCAAGGCCACCAAGCTCCTTAGTCTTGCTTCTAGCACCTTGGTATCACTTGAGAATGGAAGATATTGAAGTGAAGATGATGATGATGGTGGTGGTGGCTCACGGCCAAGAACAAGGGAGAGGGAGAGAGAGCTTTGTGTGTGTTAGTGTGTGTGTAGAAATGAGAGGATGATCTTTCATGCATTACTTATAACCATTCTCACATTCTAACCTTTGTATAATATGCTTATCATTAGGGAACACAATCTAATTTTTAATTGAAATAAAATCAATTAAGTGGGGGCCTTGTTGGGCCGTAAGTAGGTGGGGGGGGGGGGTGTCTAGCATAGGTTTTAACTAGATTGATTACTTACTAGTTCCAATTCAAGTATTAGTTATATGTTTTAGTTATTAGATATTTTGTATGGGGTGTTATGATGTTCGGGGATCATAACTAGCTTGGAAATGTTAAAACAGTGCTTCTAGTGTAAATTTGATGTTTCGGGTAGTGTCCGGTTGTTCGGTTGGTTATTGGTTCGTTAAAGTGCTAAACTATGCAGTTTAGTGTGCTTTATGTATCTTTTTATGACACTTTTGATTCCCAACACTTAGGAAAGCATTCAGGACCATTTTACCATATTTCTGCATAATATTAGTGTGTTAAAATGGTAATTTTTGCTGAATTTTGCTGAATTCAGCACTTTGGGTGAGTTTTAGGCACTTTCCGACTCTTAAACTATCACTAAAAAGACAGTTTTGTGATCCTTACTTTCCTATACACTACACTAGTGTAATACTTAGTTTCTGGCTCATTCTGTGTCTCTATGCACCGTCTATCTATGTGCTGAGCTCTGTCAGCATTTTCTAGATCTATCAGATAACTTTGCTAACTATACTTAATGCATCATTCAAGGCAATATAGCTTTCATGCAATATTGGTATGACATTAAACCATGTATGATGCACATGTATGTATAAAGCAGAAATTAGAAAGCAATTAATTGAAATTCAGCACAGTCATTAAGCACTTAATCATGGTTAATTAATTGTACGGATACCTGGATTTTTGACAGTTGTCACACGAACCATGCGCGAGCAGCTCCCGTGAGAGTTTGGATGAAAAGATGGCACCATAAGGCATGGTCTATCCGCCCACTACACCAACACTTGTAAAAAGTTGGATGTGATCATCAGGGTCAGTCAGACCGTTGAACTTAACAACAGTTTGTGGAAGTTTTGCTTTCTCGAGCGGGGCCAAAGCGATGCTCCGGATGAACTTTGAATGCTCAGCCGCCGCCGCTGGCCTGTAAACAAGACTGAAGTCATGCTCTGCTGCTTCATTATACGTGATGCACGGCTTCGGCTTGTATGACTCATGGTTCTTCTGCAGACGGTTGAAGACCGAAGAACTTTCCTCTTGGCGGTATATTGAGTCGTTCTCATGTCACACCCTGACTTTTGCGGAAGCGTGATTATGGTGTGACTTTCTTAATATCATTGCATTCAATCACAATATCAACTATATGATAAAACCATAGGTTTGTCATCCATTAAATAAGTTTAAAACATAACAACATTGTTTCAAAACGTATACCTCAAATTCAAGTTTTACAAACCGTACAAATTGTTTATGAGTTCATTAAGGACTTGTCAAAAGATATTGAATAACACCAAGGTTTGGAAGACGTGTCTCGTCCAGGAATAAGACACACTGACCAAACTCAAAGACCATGGATGACATCTTTATTTCTAACGCAGCATAAAAACTTCCAACGCCCGCCAGATCCACTTACAAATTCCCTGAAATACATGTAGTTTGAAAACATCAACAAAAGTTGAGCGAGTTCATGTGTTCGTTTGTGTGTATGTATAAACCTTTGAAATCATTGTAAGTATGTCTGTAAGTTTGTAAGTCCGGGTATGAAAGCAACAAGGAAAAGATCACCAATGGTTTGCAAGGCCATTGATATGTGTGAAGTGATGCAGGAAGACTCAAACCTAGCAGATTTCGTCAGTAAGACATAGTCACCACATGGCCCACTCAACGGACTCAGGGGTGGGGCTCGCTACACCCAAATAGATCTATCACTCATGTCCCTCGGTCCTACAACGAGGATTAATGGCCTCAAGTATCCTCCTACCCATTCACATGATCTATGGTTCTTTCCTAGGCTAACCATACCAATTGTATTTGTATGTAATCCTTTTGTAACATGTATTTCACCCCCAAAGTAAATAAACAAAACAATTTAAAAAAAAGGGGACATGAACTCACAGTTTTGCGTTCCTTGTATCCGATGTAACTCAAAGCTTCCTCTAGAGCGCACGACTACCTACATGCGTACTATGGTCCGTTAGACGAGCGGGTCGTGCCTTGTCTTAATATAGATTAGTGCTTTTGAGTTACGTTTCTGATATTATTCCAAGTTATAAATACTTGTTAAAATAATAAATATTTTAACTTTAAATTATATTTAATTTTCGGAATAATTGTTAAACAATATTTTGTAACTATACTTCTCAAGTATTTGCATTCGTACTTCCTTCCCAAGGATGGGTATATTCGTATTTGTATTTGTATATTTTGCCACGTATTGGTGTCGTATTCCGGTGTGTACGTATTTTCTTAATAAATATCCAATATATTTCCAAAACAATATATTTTCAAGTCTCACTTATAAAATATACATATAAACTTATTTTTATCCAAAATAATGTATTTCAAGGAAATATATGTTTTTTTCCCAAAAATATTATATTTCTTAGTAATTCCAAGAAAATATATTTTTACTTCCCAAAAATAATATATTTTCTTCTCGTCAAAAATATGATATAATTTGTAATGATAATAAAAATCATATTTTCATTTCTTTTGTATCCAAAATAATTTTTACCAAAAGTATGCTCATAAATATATTTTCCGGAATATTTTGTAAGTTACGTTCTATTGTTCGGTTTCACAATATTAAGCGTGTAACTTATATATTTATTCCCTGTGATCTTTGGTATTATTTCGGATTGTAATTTTCTTGGTATTTGTTAAGTTATATTACTTTAACCCTAAAATAATATAACTATTACACCGAGTATTCAAATATTCACACACAATGTGTCCTTAATGTAAATATATATATTCTAAATACATATTTATCCATTTTTATTTCTAAAAAACAACCTCCAATACTTGTATTTATGTAACAAAATCTATGGCAAAGTTTATATTGAAAATCCATAGTTAAAATACACTTGTAAATATTTGTTAGAAAATATTTTTCTAAGTGTTTATATTTTTAGAAAATTTTGCCATAGTTTCCCCTAAAAATGGAGGTGTCCATGCTATCATAGTATATCATCTTCTTTTCAAAAATCATCACAACCAATCAACAATCAATTCTACACTTACCGAGTGCCAACACTATACTATTTACGTAACAACATGAACTTGAACTTTCACAAAAACTTGTAATAACTTGGTAGTGTTTTTAGTAGGTTTAGTTACCCTCTAAAGTGGGTTTACTTCTTTAAAAATCTCATTCTTGGAAGAGTTAGGTGTTTACAACTTACTAGATGGTTTTTCCAAAAATCATTCTCTTGAATTTTTCTTGTAATCAATGTATTCTTATACTTGTTTCACCACTAGAAACATGGTGAGTTTCTTTAAAAACAATGTTTATGTAAATCTTGTGATTTAACTTGGTTTCTTTGGAAAAATATTCTTGAAATCATCCAGTTACAAGACTTGTATTTTGTTTAAATCATCATCATAAGAAAACAACTTTTATTATTCAAGTTCATGTCTACACAAGGTATGATCATCTTGGTCTTTCACAAGATCATCACCTTAACTTACTAGATCATGTGTTTAATCACAATCTAGTAGGTTTCTTATGATGTCTAACATTACTAACACATATCATCAATCATCAAGAAGCAAAATAACACTAATCAACATGTATTCTTATGTTATTTAAGCTTATGTTAGAGTTTCATGATCATGTTCTTTAGTGTTCTTCAAGATTAACCATGTTCATAATCTTTTAACCATCAAAATATGAAGTAAATGCAAGTGATATGAAGCTTACTACTAGCACAAGGGCTAGGGAAGAACACTTGATGAAGAAGATGGTAAATGTGTTGGATAAAAGCTATTGAAAGAGGTCCTTCAAGATCCGAGACCACCGAGCTTCATTAGAGACCTTCTTACACCTTGTGTTTACTTGAGATTGGATGAACAAGATTGAAGGATGATGGTGGTGTGGGGGTGGCTCTCGGCCGAGAGTGGGAGGAGAGGGGAGGGGAGGAGGTGAGTGGTGTGAGTTGAAGTGTGGTGAGATGAATGAGAGTTATGATCTTATAACCATGTTTAGCTTATATCCAAGGGTTAATATGTCTCCAAAGTACAATGCATAATGTTTTGCAAATCTCACAAGATCTAAGTAATATCTAGTAAGATCAATTAGGATCTTGATGGTGGGGCCTTTGTTTGGGCCGTAAATAGGTAGGGGGTATAGCATAGGTTTAAACCATTAAGTCCCATTCTAGTTTAGATCTCAAGTGTTAGTTAGGGTGTTATGTACATTATGTGTTATTTAGTGTGTTAGGGTGTTCGGGAATCATAACTAGCTCAGAAATAATAAAACAATGCTTCTAGTATAATTTTGGTGTTTCGGGTAGTGTTCGGTTGTTTGGTTAGATACCGGTTCGTTAAAGTGTCAAACTATCTCGTTTAGTGTTCTTTATGTACCATTTTGTGACACTTTTAATCGCCGACACTTAAGAAAGCATTCAGGACCATTTAGTCATATTTTTGCATGATACTAGCTTGTTAAAATGCTGATTTTTGTTGAATTGTGCAGAATTCTGCACTTTGGGTGAGTTTTAGGCACTTTCCGGCACTTTAACTATCACCTAGTAAAGCAGTTTTGTGGTCCTTACTTCCCTACACACCATACTAGTGTAGTACTTCATCTCTGGCTCACACTGTGTCTCAAAACAACGTTTGTCTATGTACTGAACCCCGTCAGCATATTCCTGATTTATCCGTTAACTGTGTTAACTTGCGCTTTGTGCATCATGTATGTCAATATGGTTTGCATGTAATAATGATGTGGCATTATGAAATATGTGATGCACATGTAAGTATGATGCAGTAATTAGAAAGTAATTAAAGTCATAAATTGTCAATCAGCACTGTCATCAATCATTAATCATCATTTAATAATTGTACGGATGCATGCAAATTTGACAGTTGTCACAGTTCTCATCCGTGTTTTCCCATTCGTCATTGATGTTGCGCGGCCCAAGCTGACTGCTCAATGGGCGCCTGTGCTGCGCATGGGATGGATGATCATAGTAGTTGTCTGTCTCATCATAGGTATCGTGTGTGTCGTGCATGCTTTGTCTTCTTTGAGAGGATGGTCTATCATACTGCCTTTGTACGTTCTGTTGAGGGGGTGTTTGGCGCGCCCCTTGCCCTGGTGCAGGAGTTGCTACCATAGATAGTTCCGTATGCACTTGTAAAATTACCTGTTGCGCGCTCAGTTGTGAATACACAAGATTCAAAGTTGCCTGCTGCTTGGCATACCAAGAGGCAAGAGTTTCCCCCTCTAGTAAACCTAGCAACGTGGATATGCTCGAAGGTGCTGGAGTTGACGGGCCAGCACCATGACTCGTTGGGGTAACTGTTTGGATGATGCGAACACCACTTGCGTGGGGTCCCCCAACGTTTGCTGTTTCACCCTCGGTAAACTCGTCAATGGGAAGGTTTTGGACGTGCGAAGTGTCCTACCCTGCTCCCATTTGAGAGCGTGTACCGAAACCGAAATCTGGTATTCCCTGATCGGCCATTGATCGAGAGAACATAAAAGCTCAGAAAAAAGAAGATGAAAGTGATTGTAAAAAATCGGTGGGCGCCAATGAAGAAACACGTAACTAATCGGGTGATTAGTTTGGGCTTATGCTTCGACAAAAGGGTTAATCTTCTTGGTCTTCTCCGAGCTGTGGGTTTAATCTTCCCGCAAAACACTAAAACACCCCGTTAAGCTCGTTAAGAGGAGGGGAAAAGGGGGGTTCTCCTCTTAACCACTCTCCAGCGTGAGAATAAGTATGTGTTTTGAGGAAATAAGTGTGTGATTAGCAGTGAGAGAGCAGAGAACAGAATAGAATTAACATGTACATGAAGGCTCCTATTTATAGCCGGAGTAGTGTAGAAGGAGATGGGCTGATGGGCCTTGGGTCTTGAGTTGACAACAAGGAATATCCCTCTTGTCCCCTCTGCCACAACCGTTAGTGTTTCTGAGGGAGGGAGGAGTTGGCGCACGCTGAATGGATCCACGTGTCCTGACCGTTGTCCTTGTTGTCTCTCTGCCATCAGCAGGTGAGTGAAGATCATGGGGCAGATGTCGTCACACGCTGATTGGTGCAACGTAAGCGTCCTTGTGTACCTTCTTGTCTCCTGTACGATTGCTAATCGTGGAGCACGATAGGATACAGCCTGTTGGACGCTGATTGGTCCATTTCTCTGCCACTTGTACCTTTGTGCTGTCCTAGGATGTCTTGCGCTCCTGCCTTCCGCGCGGCCTCTGGGGTAGACCTATGTAGCCGGCGTGAGGTCCAGGAAGTGAGGGTTTTCATCTAGGAAGCTAAGTATGGAATTTTGGTCTGGTCTTTGCTTGGCCTCGTGCGCGACCTAGGTTTCACCTAAAATTAGTCGGTGCAGGGTCCAGACAGTAGACAAATTAATGTAGTAGGAGTATGGTCCTACGCGCGACCTGATTGGTTAGCGCGGGTTTTTAGAACCATACCCCTTCAAGTTCAAAGTGCCCAATTTGTGGAAGATGTTTACAGATTTGAAAGGCTCCAAGGTGTGGAAACAAGTGGTGGGGGTAGCCTTTCTCACGACCTTTTAGGTGATATGGGAATGTAGAAAAAACAAGATTTTCAATAATAGTCCGATTAAAGTCATAAAGGCGGTGGAAGATATCAAAGATCAATCCTTTTTTTCTTTTGGATGCGATGCATTGGTGATGTTTTGTTTTTAAATAAACAGGAATAGAATTTGGTATTGTTTAAAATAAATAAGTCTAAATTGTTGTAACTTGTAATTGTCATATACTCTTATTGACATATTTGTCTCTTAGTTTATTTTAACAGGAGTTGAAGTTACTCGTTAGTCAGGTTGATCTTATCTGTATCACACACGTATATATACAAACATTTATGATATATAACCAAAAAGATGCCTCTCTATCAGAATATGATCAACAATTGTTGCGGTGTTTTCTTCTGCCTGTTTTACAGTTCTAAAACCACTGCCTCTGCCAAGACGGTTAGACCATTGCGGCCAACCGTCATCATCTTCATCCGTTATGCGCCACCATCGGTCAATGCAGTCAGGGCCGACCCGTTAGGCTTTCCAATATACGCACGGGCATAGGGCCATCAAACTCAAGGGCCTCCAATTTTTAGTAAATTTTATATATTGTTTATGTATTAGGTAATTAGACCCGAATAAAAGCAAAACTAAACCAAACCTTTTTTTTTTTACCATAGGAGTCCAGATAAAAATTGTGTAGGAAAAAAATCTACATTCAAGGTCCAGTTTCGAAATTAAACTATAGACATAACTGCAGCAACTATAGACCATTCGATCCACCCAAAGCTAGAAAAATATATTTTATTTAAACATATACTATATCTATCCAATTCATATAACTTTTGAAAAAAAAATTAACTTCATCAACTATAAACTTTTTAGTTTATAATTGTTGGTCCCAACTCCAGGTAAATAGGAGGGTTTTGTTACTAAATATGTTGAAAATAATAATTTTACAAAAAGGCCTCCATTTCGTAGTTTGCTTAGGGTCTCAAAAACGTAAAAACGACCCTGAATTCAGTCCTATGACGCTAACAACCGTTGTTAGCTAGTTATTTAAACATCTATCATATGGTTTTTAGATATCTAGAGCTTCTATATGGTGTTAATTAGGATTCTAACAAATGTACAGGGTCGGACCTAAAGGTTTTCAAATCTAGGCAACGGCCTAGGGCCTTCAGAAAATAGGGCCTCAAATTTTAAAAAAATCTTTATATAGTATATGTGTATTACCGTATTAGGCCCAAATGAACAAAACAAAAACTGTATATTTATTGCGATGCTCAATTGAAAAACTGAATTTAAAATAAAAGAGGCATAATTCCAACTCCAAACAATATGTAATTTGTAATTAATTTAGGCCGACATCATCATTTTAGCTTACTGTAACGTCGCATATGCTAATTACGCTGAATGATGTCGCTGGCTGGGGATAAATTTGAGGTGAAATTTGGTGTCGCAATGGTTAACGGCTATTTTTTTATAATAATATTTATATAAAATTAGAGGTGAACTTAGGAGAAATTATTGGGGGAGAAATCACTATTTGCCCTAAAACCTTAAATGATACCTTGAATCTTTGAATTTTGATATTGTTTTTGCGATTGAGACTTTCGATGTTTTCTTTATACCAATTCGAAGAGGCCTCGCCTTTGTAGTTTGATTAGGGTCTCAAGAAACGTTGGAACGCCCTGCAAATGTCTTTTGTGATGACCGATAGGTATATATTTTGGAGGTTATGTTTGTCAACTTTTTCGTTAGTTATTCTAACGGAACCCACACATATGGTTTGATTGTAAAGTGTGCAAACCTTAGTGACCAAATCGATAAAAAAAAAAAAATTAAACTAATGGTGACAAATTATGTAATCAATTAAGCTTAGTTGTCCTACTTATATAAAATGCATACGTTTTTTCAAAGATTCTTTTAGGTACCTCCCACCTTTTAAATATATTTTCTAGAGATACTTTGATATTCATATCATTATTTTTAATTAAACTTGACAAAATCTTTGTCATTATAATAACTGATTTTTTTCCTTCATAAATCAATATACCCCCGCCGCAATGCGACGGGGATTCATTAGTTATATATCATGTTTGATGAAAGGCAAGAGTCTGTGTGTAAAACCGAGAAAAAAAATAACTAAGTCGATCTCTGACTCGCACGTTGCGACAGAGATGAAAAAACGTTGAACCCCACACGCACGTTGCGACGTGTTAACTCGGTAATTTAGAATGGCATGTTAACGGAGAACTTATGAAAGATGAAAAATATATAAGTGATTGAAAGTAAAAAAAATGTTGAGGTTAAATTACAAAAGATGAAAAACTTTGGGTTGAAAGTAAAAAAAATAAAGGGGTTAAATTGCAAAAGATGAAAACTTTTAAATTAGAAGTGAAAAATCAAATTAATCTAAGGGATTAAAATACCAAATGTTGAAACTTTAGACTTAAATTGCCAAAGATTAAAACTTTAGAGTTAAAAAAGAAATCAATTTCAGATTATGAAAACAAAATAGATAAAAAGATTTAGTTAAATTGATGTTTAATATTATTATTATTATTATTATTATTATTATTATTATTATTATTATTATTATTATTATTATTGATCCCAAAAAGGAAAATATATTATTAATGGAACAGATTTTATATATAAAGTCAAACAAATTACACCAAGATAGCCGGTAAGCGGGCAACAAGCTGCGCCGCTACCCCCTTTTGAATAGCGAAACCTAACCTAGTAAAAACGAAACCCCGATCTCTAGGAGACGAAATGTTGCTGTGAACAACCCGTTGGACCCGTTCAAGAAATCGGATGGCTTCTGGGGCTAGCGAGCCAAAGGTATCAAAGGCAAAAGGGATAAAGGAATGTTGATTAACCTCGCAGGCTTTTGCGTGTTTGTCCATTTTCTTTGCTGCCGCCCTTGCAATCGCCTGACCAGGGACAAAACCAGTATCCCGAAAGCCTACAAGGGGGGAAACCCCGGTAAGGTCAACACAAGCGTGTTTACCTGCATCCCACCCGAAAACTAAAACGTCCGCGGGGCGCAATGTGGATCTTCCTTCCCTCGGATCTGTCAAAAAGTTTACGGGGGCTTCTTTCTTCACCGAGATCCCCGCCCGTTTGAGGATGTCCCCCAAGACATCTCGCACCCAGTCGTGCCTATACTTAAAACCTGGCAGTTCTTTACAGTGCAGAGCATGCTCCCCAAATTATTATTATTATTATTATTATTATTATTATTATTATTTAATAAAAGAGATAAATAGGAAAAAAAATAAGAAATTACCAGAGAATGACATGTGTCCAAAAATGATTTTTGTTTATTAGTATAGAAAGAAAAGATATACCCCCTATAAAGAGTTAAGATAAAATGTTTGATAGCTAAGTTGGTAGGATGACGTATAAAAAAATACGAGAAAGTGATGGAATTATGAAAAATCAAAATATTCGAGATGGTGTCACAAACCTTAGCGAGTACTATGAGTCCGGAGTCCCTAAAAGGGGTGGGGGAGGGGTTGTAACACCTAAAATAATCTAATATTCATTATCCTTTAAGATGGTTGAATAAACCTTTTTAATGACTGTGATCTCTAAGACGGTGTCTTAACACCATAGACGAACCCCACATTCCTTTGTTGTTTGGGATGGTGGGTAAAACCGTGTCGAGCACGATGAATCTTGAACTGTAGGTGTTTGTAGTATAAGTATCAAATACAAATGAGTCTTAACATACAAAACACCCTTAACCTAAGAAGTGAAGGAGTGAATTTTTTTTTTTAATTTTTTTTTCCTACTACTTAAGAAAGATGTTTAATTGTAAAATTTTAATTTTAAAAAATATTCATGATTTTACAGTAGTAGAATAATTATTGTAGGGTAATTATAATTACCCTACAATTTTGTAGAGTATTTATAATTACCCTACAAATTACATAATTACTCTAATAATATAAAAATCACAATTTTTTTTTGAATATTGAGACTAAAATGCGTGCTTAAAAAGATGGAAAGATTTAAAAAAAAAAAAAAAAATCTCTTCTTCACTTCTTACATTAAGGGTATTTTGTATGTTAAGACTCATTTGTATAATAATTTAACCCGGTGTTTGTAACACCTCATATCATTTGTGGAAATAAATCATTTTAGTTTTTTTTTTCAATTTTATTTTTATTTGTAAAATTGAATGTAAGTTAAACATTTGAGAAAATTTTACGGATTTTAAAATAGGATTAGTAGGGTTGTAAATGAACCGAACGAACACGCACGAGATCTTGTTCATGTTTGTTTGTTAAAGAATATATGTGTTCGCGAACGGTCCATGAACAGTTACCGAACGAGATTTTATGTTCGTGTTCGTTTGTTAAGGAAATAAACTTGTTCGTGTTTGTTTGTTAATTTTTAGGCAACAAACCAAAACGAACGTTGATGAATACAAATGGAAACAAACAAACACAAACACGCGTTCATGAAAAGATCATATAATACACTAACACTTATTAAATATTTTATTTGTCGGGATCTTGTAATATTTAAATAAACTATATAAACAAAACACTAATGAATTATCGAACACAAACGAACATGTTACCAAACGTTCACGAACATAAATGAACGAACGTGACCTTTGTTCATGTTTGTTCATTTAGCTAAACGAACAAAATTTCTTGTTCGTGTTCGTTTGTTTAATAAACGAACGAACACAAAACGAACTTCCCGTCAAACGGTTCACAAACTGTTCGCCGAACGTTTGGTTCATTTACAACCCTAAGGATTAGTGTTAGAGCATAAAGATGTTACAAAATAAACAACTACATATTTCAAGCATCCAAGTTTGTAAAGTTAGATATTGTAGTTATATTTAACTCCAAAAAGAAGGTAAATAGTTATATTTAACAAGTCACACACTATTTTTGCATTTAACTCTAAAAACAAGGTAAACAATTAATAATAAAAGAAATTACTTTGATATGGAAGGTATATATTATTGTATTACAACATGGGTTTTTAAAATAACCCTCTTAACCTTTATTAGGGTAGAATCTCAAAATAGTAGTGATGCAATAGTGAAATGCTTCAAAGGATGGTAAAGTCGTGAGCACATAACTCCTCTTTAGCATAGCTCTTCATTTTCATTGGTTTCCGGCTATATTTTTAAAAGTTCACATGCTTAGTAGAAGTGCAAGTTGTGATTTATCTAATCCAATCAGTTAGGGTGGCATTAATGTATTGACAAGATCTTGTGAATTTTTCGATTACCTGTTCTTAGGTAAAAAAAAATAGAACGCGTTCTTAGATAAAAAATAGAACGTCATTTAATTTTTCTAGAAGGGATAATTCACACACTCATTAGACCACCCGTAGTGGGGCGTGATTTTTAAAAAAAATTGAAAAATAACGCCCCAAAACGCCCCAACTACCATTACATGGGGCGTTATATAAAAAAAAATCAAAAAAATGATGTTTGGCGTTTTAATAATCACGCCGAGTAGAGAGAGAGAGAGTACTGCACATGCTTCTTCAACCAATCACTTTGGCACATGTGTCTGACAATTTTTGGAGAACCCCATGCACCTTTGACTAGCCAATCACATCCATCTCTTTGCTTTTAATTTTTTTTTTTGTTTAATGATTGGTAGGGCATTATAGGGCATTATGCCCACTACACAACTTTTGTTATAATGCCCAAGTGTGACTAGGATGCCACATGTCATGTAATGCCTCATGGTGGGGGCATTATAAATTGCTACCACTATACATGGTCTTAGAACGGGTGATTCTATTTGCATCCAACTTTTTGCCTTGCACAAAGTGATGTGACATTAATAAATTCATATTTATGTTTTCTTTTATAACTTCAGATGTATAATGGTTTATTAAAAAACGAACATGGTTTTGCGATATACTTATTTTTATTTACACTTTGATATAAAATTTTATAAAAAATGGAATATAAAATTTTATAACGAGTTATGAAACGTTGTATTTGATAAGGCTCCGTTTTTTATAACTTTTATATCAAAACGTAGATAAAAATAAGCAAATCGCAAAATCATATTTATTTTTTTAATAAAACATTATATACCGGAAGACGGAAGTTATAAAAGAAAAACACAAATATGAATTTGTTAATGTAACATCACTTGTTGCAAATAACAAAAAATTAAGTGTAAATAGCATGACTCATTAGAACCTACTACAAAATGCACACACGACTAAGACCATGCGTAATGGTAAGGGTGAACAATGCCTCACCCATGGGTGTTTTCCGTCACGTGTTATCCTAATCAACAAATGGGCGTTTTTCACAAATGAGTGTAGTTGGGATGTGGACATTATGTTAAAAAGGATGTAAAGAATTAAATAAATAAAAAACCATGAAAAAAAAGTGATTTGGCAATGAAAAAGATGGTTACATGTGATTGGGCAAACAATATCTTTAAAATGAGGCTCCCGCGTTGTTTATACAACGCTTTTCGATTTTCTAGTTCAAAAACGCCGCGGGGGACGGTGACTCCGACGTGGTTGGGCGTTGTTTTGCCAAAAAATGCCCAAATACATAACGACTAGGGGTGTTCTAACCCCTCAACTACTTCAAAATACAATCTACACCCCTACAAATATCAACATCATCTAGAAGCTTCGTAATAGACTTGTATTTAACTGGAGCGTGATATACACGTACTTTTAGTCGTAATTAAAACAAAAGTATCCGTGAGAGAATCAACAAGTTGATCTGCATCTTTAAGTGAGGGAATCCACCAAGTCATCTATCTGCGTATTACTTTTAGAGTCTCTAAAGTTTAATAAGAGAACATAATAGCCCCCCTTTCTTTTAGTAAAATGCATAGAAACTCTTGGAGATACAAAGTACTTTTTTTCCTCTCATTATTCAATTACTTCATTTCATATTAGTTTTTTTTAGTTAAATGTCATTTTAGTTCATGTGGTTTGAGCCATTTTGACAGTTTAGTTTAAAGGTTTTATTTTTTGCATGTGTGTTCAAAAAGGTTTCACCGTTGCCATTTTAGTCCAACAGGTTAACTTCATTCATTTTTTCTGTTAACGAGAAGGGCAATTCGGTCATTTTATATGTAATTCTGTTAACTAGAAGGGCAATTCGGCAATATAAAATGACCGAATTGCCCTTCTCATTAACAGAAAAAATGGATGAAGTTAACCTAGTGGACTAAAATGGCAACGGTGAAACCTTTTTGGATCCATAGGCGAAAAATGAAACCTTTGGATTAAATTGACAAAATGACCCAAACCACATGGACTAAAATGGCATTATGTTTTGGTGTAACCACAAATTCACATAAATTACGCTTACCGTGGTTGAAACTTGAATAGACTTGGTGGATAGAAGATCTTATATACATCTGGAATATCGTTAAATCACAAACCTGTTATTTATTTTATAGTTTTTGGGTTGTTAAGTTCGAGAAACATGTAAAAAAAAGAAGAAAAATGTATTATTACGTACTTGTTAGTATATTTAATCATATTTTTCTTTGAACAATGAAATTGAATACAAATGATATAACCCCTAATGTTATAATACCTAAGTTACTTATATGAATACAGATTAATAGTTACTCTTTGAGTAATCTCTTTTGGTTGCATAAAGTACCTTCTAAGTGCATGATTTTTGAATCATTGTATCTATAATTTAGTTATGTAAGATTAAAGATTATTTGGTTTTAATAACCGAATCCGAACACAATGAAGGTGATGAAGTCGTGTATTCTAGTTCTAGAAAAAGGGAAAAAAAAGGATGATGGTTCAAGCTTATTTCGTTATAACATCGTAAAATTTGTATATTTAGACCAAGGGGTATGGGGGCCGGCTTAGGTCCGGCGAAGCCCGGCGCCGGTCCCCCACACCGCCCCCCTCGGCCCATCATGTTAAAACCGGCGTACTGAAGACGTTGAAGACGGGCTCATTGTTTGAAAATATAGCCGTTGAACGGCTATAAACAGTTAAAAAAATCCCTTTTTCTATAAAACATCTCATTTTATATCATTTTTCACCATTTTCTCCCCACTTTCAACCCAAAACACTATAATTTTTATACAATTCTTTTATAAAAAAAATATATTTTCATCCACAATGGCATCTAATTCTTGGTGGTTCTCGGGTTCTTCGGACGAAGAGGAGATGTTTTTTTGCAAACGCTGTGGTAAAGGCGGCGCAGATTCTTATGGAGGAGGAAGAGGAAGACGTCTCGTCTGAAAGCGTTATTACCAGACAAATACGGGTTAACAGAGACCGCGAAGGTTTGTCATTAATAAATTTTATTATCCTCATTCCTTATTTCCTCGTATTTATATATTTTTTACGAAAGGAGCGCACGAGAAATTGGTGAACGATTATTTTTCGGATGCACCCCTTTACAACGCCGACATTTTCAGACGAAGGTTCCGACATTTGAGTCGCCGGTTATTCACACGGATTGTTGATGATTTGGCGGGGGTAGACCGGTTTTTCACGCAACAAATAAAAAAGTAAAACAAATAAAAAAGTTAAACAATAAAAATTAAACATTAAAAAATTATGTGGGATAGCCCCATCATCCACCCTCCTCAAATTAGGAGGAGGCCTATCCTCCATGAGACGGTGATGTGACGCCTACGTGGCGGCCCATCCTCATGGGGAAGAGCCTCCCCATACCCACTAGTCTTACATGTCTTATATAAAAATAGATGTACGAGGTACATATTTCCTATGAACAACTAAAACCTAGGGTCCTAACTTGCTATTTAATGGGGTTACCTGGACTAATCTATACAATTTTACACATTGAAAATATATGTTATTTGCTACCGTTGAGTAAAACTATACTAAAATTTATGTCGGCAAGAAAACAGTTTTATGTAGATCCCGAATTGCTATTTTTGACTATCACCAACTCTTTAATATTGTGAGTGGTTAGACACTTAAAAGTGGTAAACTTCAAAATCAACCAATGAGAGTATAATATGTCATTCAATGAAAATTGTTTAAACTACGCTCAAAAGTGTTGGCAATTGTTAGACACTTCATTAATTGGTAAACTATTTAAAAAAGAGGAAAAATGTGTGATTGGTTGAGATGGCATGGACCCCACCACACACACCCTCTCTCTCCTTCCCTCCCTTCACCGCTTCGGCAACCCATCACCGAAATCCTTTACCTTTGAGTGGTAAACTTATGTTGGCAGTGGTGTTCTCAATTGGTAAACTAAGTTTACCTCATAAAATCGCACCCCCTCCGCAACATTCTTTATATTTCTATAATTTACAAGAACCATTATTTATAACTGTAGGATTAGAATCAAATACAAAGGATGATATAAACGAGGAGGGTAAGAAGGATTTTGGGTAAATTACACTTTTCGTCCTTTATGTTTGTATCGTATTGCAACGGATAGCCTTTAACTTCAATAATTACAGTCACAATCCTTTATTTGGAAAACTCGTTACATCTTTCGTCCTTTAGCACTAACTAGGTTAAAAATTTTAGTTAAATCTATTTATATAAGGGCACTTTGGTCTTTTTACCAATCTAATTAAAATACAAAATTAAAAAAATAATAATTTAACAACCCTTCACCCTTCACTCTCTCACCCCATCTCTTCTCCGATTCAACAAAAATACCAGCTGCTATTCAAATATCTATATTCAATATCAGACCTGCAAATCATAATTCATTCTAAATCGTTTCAGATCCAGTCAGAAAACAACAAATAATCCGATTTAGACTCAAGAAAACAACGATTTTTTTCAGTCGTAACTTTCAAATCAGCTTCTTTTCAATATCTTCAGCCTTTTTTTAATCACAGATCTATCTTCATATAACATGCAACTCAGATCTAGTCATATTCAGAATCAGATATGAAAGTCACTTCTATTCGCTGAACACACTTATAATTTTGATTCCAATCCAGACCTGAAACTAAAAGTTGAAGATATATGCCTTTCTTCTTCTTTAAACACAAAACCTGCACTTTTACTTCTTTCTTCGATAATCAACAAACAAATTTTTTTTCTCGATTATCACAACACAAAAAATCAGATTTTGAATTCTAATTCAGATTCAATACCGTGTTGACCATATTGTCGGAGTTAAATACAATGTGTAAACACTTGGGGAGTAAGTCTAGAAGCTGGGCTTCATCTGGGTCGGAATTAATTTGGGGGAAACCATTAACAATTGATTCAGAAACTAATTCAGAAATTATTTTGGGAAAACTGTCAGATCTACCACCACCCTCTCTTTTAACTCTTTCCCTTTCTCCCTCTCCCTCTCTAAACACCACCATCATTAGTTTCTGAAACAAGCTTCACCAACAAAACACCCGACCAGTTAAACACCAAGGCCGATCAAACACCGTGTTGACCGTATCCATCCAACAAACCACCACTATCCAGCGTTTTGAATATGTGTTTTGTAATCGGAACAGTGATTAATGGATCTGATTAGATCTGTTTTGTGCGGCGAAAAAAATTCCAGATTTGTGAGCAGATTGATGAGTAGGATTTTTAGAGTTTTTGGCACGCTGGCATGTGGGTTTTGAAAACTCAAAGTAATTTACTTTGATAATGGGTTAATGGTGGTGGGAGGTGGTGGTGGCTGGTGGTAAACGAAGGTGACGGTGGAAGAGAGAGATGGGGAAGAGAGAGTAACGGTGAAAGATGAAAGTGAGTAATATATAGATTGGTTTTTAAAAACTATTTTTGTTTTATTTATAATAATATTTTTAACTCAAATTGGTAGAAAGACTATATTACCCTTACCTGATCAAAGTTAACTAAAAAAATTAACCAAGTTAGGGTTAAAGGACGTAAGGTGCAATGAGTTTTCAAAATAAATGATTGTGACTGTAATTATTGAAGTTAAAGGCTATCCATTGCAACCCGCTACAAACATAAAGGACGAAAAGTGTAATTTACCCAAGGATTTTAGTCCATTGATCTTAGATTCAGAGAGTTGAGATTAGTTTTACAGAAAAGAAGATAATGGAAGGACATAAAGGGAATCCTACATTTATAGATTTTCTCTTTCCACACGCAAGGCACATGCCAATTCCCCCAATCAATTTAAAACGTCCATAACCATAACTTTTGCATAAGACTTTTTATTTTTAAATTTTACCATAATAACGAGTGTTTTTTTATCTTTAACATGAGTATCATATTGTCATATAAAAATGAAATAAAAATTTTCATTTTTACTAAGTTTTTGTGCATTGTGTTAAAGGTTCCGGTCATTATAGGAGTATCTTTAATATAAGTATTATATGAGTATCTTTAATATGACAATATGATACTCATGTTAAAGATAAAAAACGCTCGTTATTATGGTGAAATTTAAAAAAAAAAGTCGTATGAAAAAGTTATGGACGTTTTAATTTGATAGGGGGAATTGGCATGTATATATACTTTATACCTTCAGCTTATGTATATATATTTTATACCTCCATTGTATGTACTTATACTTCCATTTCATGGATTTATACATCCATATTATGTATTTATACTTCAATTTCATGTATTTCTAAGCAAAGTTTTAGCCAAGGTTGGATTTGGCTTTAAACCGAAATTGAATGAATTTAACCAAAACTGTCAATCTAACCCAATAAGCTGAACTAATTAACTGAAAACTGATTGGTTAATAAATATACTAACCAATGACTTCAGTTTCAATTGGGTATAATAACTTAACCAAACAATGCACACCTTGTCAGTGTCTGTGTTTTCCGCCGCAACGCGAGGTACCCTTCTATATATATATATAACTTGGTGGCCAGTAGCTACAGTGCCAGCCTCCAAGTGTGTGTATATATAAATTGTTTGGATTTATTAAGCAAAGCATGCTTTGTCTGGTTGTGCGTAGTGTCTCTTAAAAAATTTGTAACTAGGGCTACGAACGAACCGAACGTTCAGTGAACAATTCATGAACCGTTCGACAGGAAATTCGTTTGTGTTCGTTCGTTTAATAATTAATGAACATGAACATAGGGAGAGTTCGTTCATTTATATTCGTAAACGCTCGGTAACGTGTTCGTTTTTTATCGATAGTTCATTAGTGTTTTTGGTTTTTATATTTTATTTGCTTCAAAATTTTGACAAATAAAATATTTAATAAGGATTAACATAATATATATTATATTCATGAACGTTTGTTTCATTTGTGTTCATGAGCATTAGTTTGTGTTCGTATGTGTTCATGAACGTTCATCACCTAAAACTAACAAACGAACATGAACATGTTCATTTCCAAATGAACATGGACATAAAGTTTTGTTCAACAAGTGTTCATGAACAGTTCGTGAACACATATTACATATATATCCTTAACAACCGAATACGAACAAATTCGTGTTGGTTCAATTCGTTTACTGCACTACTTGGAACTGTACATGCGAATCTCCCCTCTAGGCCGATTTTAGCACCTTTTTTCCTCTTCTTTTCCCCTATTTCTCTTTCCTTTTTTCTATTTGTTTTGCTGTTTCAGTTTTAAATTTTCTTTTTTTAATGTGAAACCGATTACTTTTATTAGAGTAAACTGCCATTTTGGTCTCTGAGGTTTGCCCAGTTTTGCCACTTTAGTCCAAATTTAAAACCTTTTGCATTTAGGGCACTGTGGTTTCGTTTTTGTTGCCATTTTAGTCCAAAAGTTAAATTTGGTCAGATTCCCCAACTTAAACCCTGATTTTTTATCTTTATCCTCAGGGGTATTTTAGTCATTCTAGATTTATTATAACTCAATATTGATTAAAAATAATAAAACCCAAAAATCCACAGCTTATAGTATATGTGCAGCCAGAAAAAAGTCATGCTGTGAGTTTGACCAACAAGAAAAGGTGACTAAGATGCTTAAGTTGTCATCTAGACTTGGGCTATGGAACAAGTTTACTGGAATCCTATAGCACTCTCTTTACACCAGTAATTCGTTCAGAATGAGCAAACGATGTGCCAGTAGCATCACATGGGTGTGGAAGGTTTGACCATTTATCCACTTTAAGATAAGTAACATCCACAACACACAACCCAGATTCATCAAGGTTGGTGCCACACCATGCGCCCCTTGCTTGCTACACACAACCCTTACCAATCTCCTCTCCTACACCATCTCTAAGCCCCACAATTTGCCATGGCTCATACCTAACACCTTGGGATGGGGTCGGGTCAAAGAATTCATCAGGGTCAGGGTCGGTTCCTGACCCACCTTGCCTGTCTCCCCTAGAAGAAGCTGCACGAATGTCCTTGGCAGCAGCAGCACGAGCTAGTTTGGCTTTACGGTTATTCAACCTGTTGACAACAATCATAAAAGAAACAATAGTAAAATTATAATATAATGGATATCCATCAATATTGAGAATCGACGGTGCCTCAGCCCAAGCAACGAATCCACAGCTTGAGGGTTTGTTGCAGTGATGAAATCGGCGACCTGGGTTTTGTGTTGTCCAGGATGTTTGCAGTTGGGTTGGGGCTCCACACGCACATACCACCATTGACGATGCTTAGGTGCAAAGGAATTAGGGTTTGGATTCCGGGGTTTTTGAACAAGTGAAGTTGGGTGAAATGAGGGAGATGAGTGCTTTAAATAGGGTCAAGCTGTGGATTTTTGGGTTTTATTATTTTTAATCAATATTGAGTTATAATAAATCTAGAATGACTAAAATACCCCTGAGGATAAAGACAAAAAATCAGGGTTTAAGTTGGGGAATCTGGCCAAATTTAACTTTTGGACTAAAATGGCAACAAAAGCGAAACCACAGGGCCCTAGATGCAAAAGGTTTGAAATTTGGACTAAAGTTGCAAAACTGGTCAAACCTCAATGACCAAAATGGCAGTTTACTCCTTTTATTATTTACCTTTTTTATTATTTAACGAAACAATTTTTGTTAGCTTTTTAAAATGGTTTTCTACTATCATTACACAAAAACCGACGAATCAAACATGATTCTGACCACATTATCGCTATATGTTTTAAGTTTTTTTTTTCGTTTGTTATAGTTTGCGTCCAACGCAACGTATAGTTTAAAATGAAATACATATTTATTTATTTAAATAACCATGAATCAATATTTACTTGCAATAAACAAATAAGTATATTTGTAATACACGTATCTTGAAAATAGAATATCATCTTAAATACTATTCTTTGTAAAGTTGATATCTTTCATAGAACTATTGATAACATAGTTAAGCTTTGACTTTAGAATATCTTAATCCTATTTTGTTTTTGATATGATACATCAAGCTAATATAAACTACGCATATAACAATTGGGCGAGTATGTGAAGAGTGTGTGTTTGATGATTTTTGTAATGAATACTTCATTCAGTAAATCTCATTAATAACAAAACTTAGATAGGGTCTGAGGAGATTAAAATGTAGACTGCCTTACCTCTACCCTATGTGAATAAAGAGGCTGCTTCCAGTAAGAGTTCTGGCTCGACAATAGTTTTGCATCAAGCGTTGAACATAAGACACATACTGATAATTTATGTCTTTCTTTTAAATTTCTAATTCAAAACCCATTTCAATTTATCACAAAGAAACTTGGGTTAAATAAAGCTTTTTCTTTACCTAATATAGTTAAGAAATCATCGTCAACTTTAGTTGTGTTATGAAAAACAAGCTTTTGTAAAAATGCGAAGTCCAACTATAGCATTTTGATTAAAATTTCTAACAAATAAAAAACCATTTTTAAATGTGAAAATGATTTACGACAACATTATGTTTTTGTTGGGGCATGCACAAGTTCAAGTTTTCCAAGCCTCCTTTCAAGTTTCATATCATTAACACTATTTTGAGCATTAATATATCATTCACCTTAACTCTATTTTAGCATATCTTAACGTATTACAAAGCTCTTATAAAGAAGAATGTAAACTCGTAAATTTTATATCTCATATATAAGATAACTATGTGTGATCTTTATTAGTGAAATATTTATCGTTGCAATATTGAAGTTGAATGTCACAATGTGCGTTGCCAAACCATGTTTGCTTTAGAATCTACTCATCGAGCTTCATTGACCACTTGACCTTTATTTCGAGCCTCCATTGTTCATTGTGACAACGCTAGTGCTATTTACCAATTAAATAACCCATTACAATATTTGTGTAACAAATATACTGAGATTGATATTCACTTAGATGAACTAGCTTCGCAATCTGCATGTTCATCAAGCTGGTAATACGTTAAATTCTTCACAGTTCTCAAAGAATCCTTCGTCATCCATTTTTATCTTGTAATTGACTCATTAAGGGAGTGACGTCAATTATCGGCCAGTACACGCTTGAGAAATGAGTCCACTTTTGAGTTACGACACACACATCATCATACACTACTTCCAATTGATATAAAGGATTGACGTGAAACCCAGGGTCGGCCCGGAGGAGGTGCGGGGTGACCCACCGCTCAGGGCCTAGCCTCCACGCGGGCCCAAAATATTTTTTAAAAAATGTTTATATATTAGTTGTATATATACAATCTGTTTGAAACTAATTAACAATAGGAATATGTGTTTTGCTGGTCTTTGCTATGTAAATAAAACATATTCAATTTCAAGAGTTAAATGCTTGGTTGGTCCCTGTGGTTTGCAAAAATTGCAAATGTGGTCCCAATGCTTTACTAATTACACTCGTGGTCCCGGAACTTGTCAAAAGTGCACTCGCTTGGTCCCTAGCCCTAACTGAAGTTAAATTTCTCTGTTAAAACCCCTCACGTGCTTATCACATGAGGGTAATTTGGTCTTTTCACCTCGATTTCCTTATAAAAACCACCTTATCTTCCTCTTTCCCTCAATAATAACGACCGTCTTCTTCATATGGAACCCTAGATCTTTCCTCCTGTCTCCCATGTTTCTCCAGGAACGATAGAAGATGGCAACCTGTCGATGTGGAAAGTTAGCCATTGTTCGAACATCATGGACCGACAACAACCCTGGACGTCGATTCTATTCATGTCCATCACCGGTAAGCAATAGCTTTCATTAATCGATGTTGTGTTTGGTTCGAATTTTTGAATTCTTTGATGTGACAGGCTGTCACGTGTCCTGGATTTGTTGGTTGGGTTGACCCGGCAATGTGCCCAAGAGCTGTTCGCATCATTCCAGGGCTACTTCGAGCAAGAAACAGGGCGGATCAAGAAAGGGATGAACTTCGGACTGAACTAAGATGGAAGAACAAGCTGATTTTAGTACTGTTGTTTCTGTTAGGGTTACAGTTTGCAATGTTGTTAGCTTTAGTGTAATGTTATTGTGAATTATGTAATTTGACCAAATACTAGAATGAAATTGGTCGATTTTGGGTGTTCAAAGGTATTGTGTGTGTGCCCATTGTTAATAAAGTGCAAAAGCGATACGGATGACCATTGTTAATAAAGCGCAAAAGCGATACGGATGACCATTTAATACCCAAGAAACCTAATAAAGACACAACTAACCTAATTAATAGACACAACAACCATAATAAACACACTCAACTGCCAAGGCTATTTATTACCCTGCCATAGCTGATTTTCCAAGCAACCATAATAAAACACTCAACAACCATAATAAAGACAACCAAAAGACTACCAAAATGGACATAATATGCCTGAATAACATGTCAAACATAATAGACAACCAAAATGGTGGCATAAACATAAGCCACAATAGTTAAACATGTCAAACATAATGTATTGTTTATAGCATACGGCTGATTAACATAACCAAAAGATAATATAAATGCAGCCCTTCAAAAGCATCCAACCTATTCTTCAGCTGCAGATCCACCAGCAGAACCACCAGCAGCTACGTCATCATTTGCAGAACCACCTTCAGTTGCCTTACAGCTTCTTGAATTATGCCCCTTCACCTTGCATTTCTTACAGGTTACAGTCCCACCCTTTCTTGTCAGCTTACCTTTCTTCTCCATGGCATCTTCAACCTCCACTTGGTCTCTTCTCCTCTTTTTCTTTGGCCTGCCAGCTTGTTTGTGGTGAAGTGGAGGGGTCAATGTTGTTGGGACTGGTGATATTGGCCAGAGTTTGGGACCATTGATAGGACCAACCTTGTAGGCATAAGCCTTTTTCCAAGTGTCCAGATAGTAGCATGGATGGACCCAATCCTCAGGTGGCCTAACCTCTTGTCTGTGTGCAGCCATATCCCAGTTAACAGCTACAGCATGCTTACATGGTATTCCAGAAATTTCCCACCTCCTACATGTGCAAACCTTTTGTTCGACATTCACAACATACTGCCCAAGAGTCCCTTGTACCTGCCACCTACTATCACCACACCATTTCACAGTGCATTGGGCTGCAGCCTTCTTGATCCCATCTAAAATCTCTGTTATCTTTGGTGTGAGGGGGCCCTTACACTTATGTTGCACCTTCATCACAATGACTATTCTCTTCATCAAATACTCCCTAAGATAGTCCAAGCATGAAATGATTGGCTTTTCCCTCCCTTCAACAGTTTTGGCATTTAAAACTTCGCACATGTTGTTCAGTAGAACATCAGATTGTGCCCAACCTACACATTGATAACCAATAAAGTGATAAATAAATTTGTACTTAATCTGAGATGTTGTCTAGTGTTTGTGTATATTACCTGTGAAGTGAGATCTAGACCAATGCTTTGGTGGAATTTGTGCCAACCAGTTGTATGCATCCTCATTGAACTTCTTCAACTCTTCCATTTTTTCCCTAAACTCAGGTACTATTACACAAGAACATGAGTCAATAAAGGCATAACAAACTTTACCTAACTAATGAATCAACAAGTTACCTGTTCTGGCAGTTGCACATGCCCATAAACAATCTTTAAAGCCTTTGCCCCTCCATTTTAACTTCATATTTTGGTGAATATGCCTAAGGCAGAACCTGTATTCTGCAGCAGGGAATACCTTTTCAAGTGCAGGAATAAGGCCCTAAAATTAACACCCAAAAGTAGTAAACATGTTAAAATTCCAACCAATAAATCAACATAAATATAAACAGTGGATCAGAAATTGCATAGGCTAACCTTTTGTCTATCAGAAATGAAGGTAAACCTTGAGTTGTTTTGTAATGCTAGATCATCTTTGAGACATTCTAGAAACCATGTCCAGGAATCCTTGTTCTCTGCTTCTGCAATTGCATAGGCCAGTGGATAGAGTCCATTGTTGGAATCCAAGCCTACTGCAACTAATACCTGACCCTGTTGTGAACCCTTCAAGAAAGCCCCATCTAAGCCTAGTATGTCCCTCCCACATTCTTTGAAACCTAGCTTCAGTGGACCCAAGCAGATGTAAATTCTCTTGAACACCCTTGTTGGAGAATCTGGGTTGGGTTCAGACTCAACTTCAATGTGCACTGTTGTGTCTGGATTTGCACTTTGAACCTCCATTATGTAATCCCTTAACCTTGAATATTGTTCCTTGTTGTCACCTTGAACTTCTTTAGAAGCAAGAGACTTTGCCCTAAATGCTTTCATCCTTGAAACCCTAAGTTCATACTTCCTTGCCAGCTCTTCTTGGATGGTCCTCACAGAGATGTCTTTGTTACATTCAACCAATCTCTTCACAGCAGGCTCCTTAGCCATGAAGTTTGCTGTGAGGTGATGGCTTTCTCTAGTTTGCAGACAGGTGTGTTCCGACTTGTGAGTTTTCACTGTCCAAGTTTCAACTTGATCTTTCTCTTTAGCAACATACAACATAAATGGACACACTACTTTGTCTAATCTTTCTTTTCTTTTTCTGCATAATATGGCATTGGCAGTAAGTACCTTTTTACCCTTTTGAGACCCACTGAAAGATTCCCTGGACCTAGGCCCAACAGTAGGTTCATTGGGCTTGGGCCTAACAGATTTTCCCTTATTGCCCTTCTTGGGTACTTGTTTCACAAACCCATCACCTTTCTTGTAAACTGGGACGTTCCCTTCACAAACTACTCTAATCCTAGCCTTGTCATTTCTCAAAAAATGACAACTCCCTTTTGGTAACAACGGCATGCCTCCTAACTTGTTCTTTAACCTCCTTTGCAGATCCAAATTGCTGACCCAAGTAAAACCTTGCTTCATGCATCCTACTCTTTCCCTGTCCAAACAGTTAAGAGTCTCAACAGTTACTAAATATTTTAACAAATGTTTACGTAAATAATAAACAGTTAAGTAAACAAATGCTAACCTTTTGTTTATTCCTGATTTCCCTTACCTTTTGGCTCCTTCTTGTTTCAAAGTCTTCCATTGATTCATCAGTTAAGCTATCAAATGATTCATAGCTAAGGTTGTCATCAATTTCATTTTCATAATCTACTTCAGTTCTAACATCATCATCAATGCCAGAATTACGGCTGCCCACATATTCTTCATCCTCATCTACAAAAACATTGAAGTCCCTCATATCAACTTCCATTTCTTCCACCTCATAATCATTGTCAACTATGTAGTCACTGTCTTCTGAATCATCACCTTCATCCTCACTACCACCCTCACCCTCAGCCTCCCTATCACCTTCATCCTCACTACCACCCTCATACTCAGCCTCCCTATCACCCTCAGCCTCCCTATCACCCTCATCAAAGTTAAAACCATCTACACATGTACCCTCTTTTGCATTATCAGTCTCAATCCCTATATTATCATTGTTACCTACTGGATTATCATTGTTAACTACTGGATTGTCATTTTTACCTACTGCATTATCATTGTTACCTACTGCATTATCAGTCTCAATCTCTATATTACTTGTATTCTTATTAGCACTAGAGGACCCTTCAACATACTCAAGCATTAATCTCCTTCTAGGTACCAACTTTTTTTTGTTTTGTCTATCACCAACAATCTCCTGGTTTTCCTCTTCTACTTCCTCAATAACAACCCTAGATCCCTCAGGTGATTTTAAATAAGTATCAACCATAGATTTTCCCTCTTCAATGTAAAAGTTGATTAACTTATTTTCACCCACATATTTTGACAAGTTACGAACATCAGCATCACATCCTAAAGCTACCAAACCAGTATCTAAATCTCTACCTGGTATTTGAAAATGATAATAAAGTGGCACCTTTTCTTTCAACAACTTTAGTTCTCGCATCATCCAATCAACTTCATGAACAGAAAACTCATCAATGTCGATGTAATCCACATACACTGACCTTCCTTGTAGATACCTTCTGCTTGGAACCCTCCTAAAAAATCCACCATAGAAGTTTCTTGCAGAAAACAAACTAGGGTTTCCATCTGTTCAAAAATCATAACAAAAAAACAGGCAAAACACTATCAGACACTTGAAAATCGCTAAATGTTTGAACTTTAGCACAATCAGACAAAAAAACTTACTGTAATCACGATCTGGAGTGAAATCATCATACTGGTCCCTAATGTACCAACCCATTCTGTTCGATCGATCCTATACGGCTGATTATCTCTTCAATCGCCTGGATTTTAGTGTGAGAGAGATGAGACGGGAGGGTTTCTTGGTGTTAGTGTGAGAGAGATGATAAGAATTGAGAGGGAAAACCATAAATACCAACTGACATCCAGTGTCTACACTGTGCAAGACATCAAATCGAGGTGAAAAGACCAAATTACCCTCATGTGATAAGCACGTGAGGGGTTTTAACAGAGAAATTTAACTTCAGTTAGGGCTAGGGACCAAGCGAGTGCACTTTTGACAAGTTCCGGGACCACGAGTGTAATTAGTAAAGCATTGGGACCACATTTGCAATTTTTGCAAACCACAGGGACCAACCAAGCATTTAACTCCAATTTCAATGAATCTGCTGAAGTTCGAATCCAACAGCATGGCCTTCATTTCTTTTTTAAAACCTTCACTTTCCCACTTAGTTTTTCTATATTGTTTTTTTTTTTTTTCCTATTTCCATTGTTTTTTTTTTGTTTTCTTCCCATTTCCATTTCCAATTCTATTTTTTGTCTTTTTCGATTTAAAACTAAAATCATATATTATTTACTTTTTTTTTATTTTGTTTATTATTTTAATTAAATACAACTTAACAACTTTTAAAATGTTTTTTTTCCATTTATTTTACAAAAATTAATAAAGCAAACACGTTTTGATCATATTAAGACTATATTTTTTTGGATTTTTTTTACTTCATACGCTATAATGAGTGCATGAAAATAACAAAGTTTCCACCCCGCTCAACGGCAGGTTTGATCTCACTAGTTTGTATATATATTTCTAACTTTTTTTTTATATATTTATACTTTTTAAAAAAAGTTATATTTTAGCTACCCATATTTTTACATATTCTTATGTTTTCTATTTTCTATTAGATATATATATATATATGTCCTTATTCAAATATATTTATCTATTCTTTTCTAAATTGAGTTATTCAGTTTACATTATAGGAGCCCGTTTTCTTCTACTCGCACAGGGACAAAAAGTTTTCGAAGATTTTCGGAGACGGCCCTGGCGAAACCCATACGTTAAACATGAACCCAATCCTCAAACATTTAATTTGATCAGGCGGCTAATCATTTTACATAAACTCAGGGTTAGGGCTGTAAACGAACCGAACGTTCAACGAACAATTCGTGAACCGTTCGGCGGGAGTTCGTTTATGTTCGTTCGTTTAGTAAATAAACGAACACGAACAAGAAATTCCGTTCGTTAAGTTAAACGAACGAACATGGACAGAGGCTGCGTTCGTTTGTTCATGTTCGTGAACGTTCGGTAATGTGTTCGTTTATGTTCGTGAGTGTTCGGTAATGAATTCATTTATGTTCGCCCGTTAATGTTTATGTGTGCTCATTCGTTTAAAGATTTTTATATGTTGTATTTTGTTTTATTGTTTGTAGTTTAAAAAATTTTGAAACTCTAGTTATCTTATATGTCTCTCATAATATCCCTCATTTCACTATTTCAATTTTAGTTTGTGTTAAAGCTTAACAAACTCTTAATTTTGTGTTAATCATGTTTCCGATAATCATGTCAACTGTGTTACAAAAATTATTAAGTGTTCATTTATTTTTTGTAGATTCTTCATAATGTTTGTGATGAAAATGCAAATTTTATTCTAAAATGAATATTGTATTCATTTGTGTTCATAAACATCGTTTGTGTTCATTTATGTCCATGAACATTTGTTAGAGTTCATTTGCGTATGTTAAGTGTTCGTTAATAGTTCACGAACATGTTCGTTTCCTTAATGCACAAACACAAACAAGAAATCTCGTTCGATAAACGTTCGTGAACAGTTTATGAACAAGCTTGTTCCTTAATGAATGAACACGAACAAGACCTTGTTCGTGTTCGTTCGGTTTATTTACAGCCCATTAAGATTACCTTACTATTAGTTATAATATAACTCAACATCAACCTTACATTTTCCAATCAAATTGACCCAAAAACTAAAAGAAAAGAAGATATACCAAACCCTCCGGCAACCATACACTCTCCACTTTCTTTCTTAACCGTGCTCAGTCAAGTCCTTCCATACATACATCATATATACACGTTAAAGCATTGTTAAGGAGTTTTAATACTTTGGAGCTCATATTATCATCTTATCTTTTCATAATTTCAGAAGGTGTTCGTTTCTAAGTTTTTCAAGTGTTTTGCTTAAAGCATATACATTTTTTCCTTTAAAGTCACTCAACTTTCATTAAGTGTTATAATGTTATGAGGCTTTTTTAAAATGTTATTTTCTCAAAATGAATTACCTGACTTAAGACTATGTGTTATGGTCCCGTGAGCAAACCCCACGCGAGCCACATCAGCAAAATTCAATCACGCACACCATAACAGGGCCACGCGAGCTCGCGCCGCGAGCTACACCTGTGAGCTTCATCGCGTGTGTATGTAACGTCCCAAAACCCATACGTTTAACTTACGAATGTGAACTTGTATGTACGCACATATGAATGGGATACGTATGAATGTACTTAGATATATGAAAGTGTATACGTGTGTTGTAATCTAATGATTGTAGATCACTGGTATACGTATATGTGAAGATGTGGGCTTCCAACATGTTTGAGATTACGTATTCCTAACCATGTTACTATTGACAATGAAATGAAGTGTAGGTATGGGAACGTCGGACTCTCGAGGAATTGATGTCGGACTCGAGTAAATAAAATTGAGAGGATGTTTCAATGGAATACCTTACGTAGTTAGAATGCGATATAGCCTTTTAAGTATATGTATTAAATTACATATGATGTCACCATGTACTAACGTGTTGGTTATATATGGTGACCGCAGGTTAGTCAGATATTCATGATGGACAAGTGAACGAGGGTCGAGTTGATGATCACGGATTGTACGGGGAAAGTGGTCACGTTGTTTGTAACTATTTGTTAACATAGTTACATTAAATAAATGACCAATGATGTATTTATGTTAAAAGGGTTGACCTAAACGGTATTCAAGTATGTTAGAGCAGTTAAAAGAAAGAAATTTTACGGTTCATTTTCCGCTGCGTCGTTTTGGGTCAAATCGTGATAAGGGTCTTACAGTCCAGTCAGCGTCAGGTGTACCAATGAAGTTCGCTCGCTTGGGGTTCTCACATGAACCATAACACATAGTCTAAATGGAAAATATATATAAATCATAGTTAATATTTAGATATGTTATTTTTTAAAACTAACTTGAAATAATAGTGTATTTGTCTTACTAAACAAAAATAAAGTTTCATAATTATTCATTTTAAGTCAATTTAAATATATATATTTAACAAATACGTTTAGCCAGTTTAACCATTTCAGTCCAAAAATGAATCTTTTAACATTCAGACCCCGATGTTGCATTTTATAACGGTTTTGGCCCATAACACTAACTTTATTACTTTTTGCAGTTAAGTGTAAGGGTAATTAAGTCATTATATACCTTAGGGGTTGTTTTTTATAATTACAAAGTTCTTTTAATATTTATGAGATTATTAATGCAATTACTCAAGTTTTTTTATTATTTAGTTATTTTCACGATTATTATTTAACAAATACGTTTTAAATATACAAATGAATATGTATTTTCATTAACCGTTTATTTTTATAAAAGTTGTTTTAAAAAATAATTTTACATTTTACATTTTGTTTAAACCATCTATTGTTTTCAAAATTGTTCTTTTTTTAAACCGTTTGTTTTTTTAAATCGTTTGTCTTTTAAAGTTTTTTTAAACACTTTATTTCATACCATTCTTTTTAAAATCATTTATTTTTATTTTTTTTAAATTTTATAAAACGACGTGTATAAAAAAGAAATGAAAGATTTGAAATAAAAAAGAAAAGAAACAATATAATAAAAAGTTTGCAAAAATCGTTCATTTTTTAACTTTTTTTTGAATGGTTTATTTCTTTTTCAAATCTTCCATTTCTTTGGTCCGTTTGTTTATTCAAAATTCGTTATTTTTTTAACCTTCCGTTTATTAAATTCGTGCATTTTTAGTTACTTACACTTGTTAACTTATTTTTTAAAGGTTTTGTTTTTTTTATAAACGTCATTTTTTAAGCTTCGTTTTTTAAACCACTCGTTCGTTTAAAATCGATCGTTTTTAAATTTCTTCGAGTTTTGAAATCCTTCATTTTCTGAATTTTTTTGCCCTAATGGCTATAAGTAAAATGAATACAAAGTTTAAAAAATGAACAATTTCAAAAAAAACGGTTCTAAAAGGAATGGTTTAAAGTGAAATGCTTTTAAAAATTAACGACTTAAAATAACGAATTGTTTAAAAAAGTTAAAAAATTGATTTTAAAAAGAACGGTATAAAATTAATCGTTAAAAAAACATTTAAAAGACAAATAACTTTAAAAAGAACGATTTTAATAAATAAGCGGTTTAAAAATGAATAATTTTAAAAACGATAGACGGTTTAAAAAGAGGTTAAAAAACAAATGATTTTAAAAACGAATTTTGTAAAAAAACAAACGTTGAATGAAAATACATATATATTTGTATATAAAACATATTTTGTTAATCTAATAACTGTGAAAATAATGAAATAATAAAAAACCCTGAGTAATTGCATTAATAACCTCCTAAAATACTAAAAGAACTTTGTAATTACCAAAAACAGCCCCTAAGGTATATAATTACCTAATTACCCTTACACTTAACTGCAAAAAGTAACAAAGTTAGTGTCAGGGACCAAAACCGTTATAAAATGCAACCTTAGGGTCTGATATGTTAAAAGATTCATTTTTAGACTGAAACAGTTAAACTGGCTAAACCACATGTGCCAATATAGTAATTTACTCATATATATATATATATATATATATATATATACATATACAGGGGAAGGTTAAAATGAGAACCACCTCGAGTTGTAAGAACCCGCGAGAACCACCCCCGCGGGGGGGCGTTGACCACGATTTTTTTTTACAACTAGATGTGTATATTTTAACAACCTACGTAAAGTTTGGGTTTAAACGGCGCGCCCGAAGGGGTAGTTTTTTACGCCCAAAGTTTGGGTTTTTTTATTTTTTTTTAATTTTTCTTTTTTTTTTTTAACCAAACTTTGGGCGTAAAAAACTACCCCCTCGGGCGCGCCGTTTAAACCCAAACTTTACGTAGGTTGTTAAAATATACACATCTAGTTATAAAAAAAAAATCGTGGTCAACGCCCCCCCGCGGGGGTGGTTCTCGCAGGTTCTTACAACTCGAGGTGGTTCTCATTTTAACTTATTCCTATACATATATATTCACTAACTAATAACTAACATTCATAAATAGAAATTTTAAGTCAACTTAAAAATATATTACCCAAATTTATAAAAGAATTAACAATCTAAGAAAAAGTTTAACAACATTATTATATTATATTATTATACATATTAAAACAAAGTTGCCATGAATAGTGATTTTAAGTTTTTGAACAATTGTTTCAGTTCTTTTTAATAATATTTTATTATTATATATTTTTATTATTTTCTGACAACTTGCGTTCTATGTTTATTTTTTTAATATTGCAGTATAAATTTATTGAAAACGGATAATGTGCCCCTATTGTACTAAACCAAACAAAACCGATTGTTTTTTTTTTCAACATTGCAATGTAAACTTTATTGAACGGATATTGTGTCGCTATCGTAACAAAAAGAATTGAAACCAACCGAAAAATATATGTATCGGTACCAATATTTATGTATATTGTTTTTGCTTTTGATAAATTTACATCATATCGCTACCATATCGTACCGAACAACATCGGTACATGTATATGTACTCAGTTGTATGGTTTCTGTTTGGTAATGAGTTTTGTGCCGCTATCGTAGTTAACCAAATCGAAACCGACTGAACAACATCGGTCTCGGTACCACTACTTATTTTTATTGTTTTTGTTTTCAATAAACTGGCATATCCTACCGAACAACATTGGTACATGTACCTGTATTCATTTTTATGGTTCCCGATTTTAATATTTTTTATTTACACAACTCTATTTGCGATAACAGACGAATATCATTACCAGTACCGTGACGATTTGAACCGATTGATACCGTTTGGGCAACATCGTTGTCGGTACCAGTGTTCGCTTTTTGTCATTTTTGATCGATGTAAAACATGTGTTGATTTCTATACCAAGTGCATATATCGTACCGGTACTATTTCAGTCTATTAGTTTAAAAATTGCGATTTCAGTCCCTGTGGTTTCACTTTTGTAACCATTTCAGTCCATGTGTTTTCACTTTCGTAACCATTTCAGTCCTTGTGGTTTCACTTTCGTAACCATTTCAATCCATTTATTCTGTTAGTACGGGGACTGAAATAGTTACGAGGTGGGCTGAAATGGTTACGAAAGTGAAACCACAGGGACTGAAATCGCAATTTTTAAACTAATGGACTGAAATAGTGATTTTTGACAAACCACAGGGACGAAAACAATAATTAACTCTTAATTTTAGTAATCATAACTTTCAGTCATTCGTCGTCATGAATCCCATCTTCAAAAATTCTCTCTGAAAATCCCAACTTGTAAGAATTTGACCCCATTAATCATTTTTAAACTTGGTTAATTTTTTTACTGACGTGGCAACTTACATGACACAAACCTAGTTATTGGTTGCTTATGTGGCACAAACTTAGTTATTGGATTTGAGTAATCCTAAGTCTTAACTTTCACCACCACCATTAGTCACTAACACCACCACCATCAGCCGCCACCACCACCATCAACAACCTCCACCACTAGCTGCTGCCATCAACAACCACCACCATCAGTCGCCAACCGCCATGGCGGCTGATGGTGGTGAAGGCGGCTGATGGTGGTGGTGGTTGTTGTTGAAGATGGTGGTGGTGGTGGAGGCGACTGATGGTGGCCGTTGTTGATGGTGGCGGCTGAGGGTGGTGGTGGTTATCGAATAACAAATCAGAATATGATGACTGATGTAGAATCAATTGTGAAATTACTCATCACGACTTTAAAAGTTCATACATACACACATACATGCATATTTGAATCCCCATGCCAACCCTTGGATAACTCCCCTAGGGTCAGTGATCTCACTACAAGTCACACAACAAAAAAATCAATGAGAACCCTTAATTATAGTGAAACTAGTACTCTCGCTGCCTAGATTACTCCCACAACTTCCCACAAATATGGAATCCTTGCAAAATGATGGGAAGACTGTAATTTCGAACTGAGGGCAAAATCATAATTTTTAACTGGGGTAAAATCATAATGTGTCAAAAGCTAAAAGAGTGGCAAGAATGTAAATTAGAATTAGGGGCAAAATCATAACTTTGAAAAGGGGGAAATCGTAATTTTAAACTGTGGGTAAAATCGTAACTTATCCGGGCCAATGTGGGAGTGACGGGTAGCTGCTTGGCACTGTTCCCCCTCATGGTCTTTGTAGTATATTAGTTTATGCCCCCCCTGCGTTGCGGGGAGCTCGGCCAAATATTTCTCCACCAATTAAAACAAAATACAATCAAAGTTTTGCTAGAAAAAAACGAAACCGATGAAAAGACTATAATTCTGAAATGGGGATAAATCGTAAGTTCAATTGGGGTATAATCCATTGTTTTAAAAACCGGTTCAAACCGGCCAGTTATACTGATTGAACCATATGGTAAAACCGATAAAACCGCCTGGTACACCCGGTTGAACCGCCCGATACACTCGGTTAAACCGTTTTTGAGCCAAATCCGGTACGGTATAAAAACCGGATTTTAAAACATTCGTATAAGCCTAATTTGTCAAAAGCTACAACGGTGGCAACATTGTAATTTTGAACTAGGGGCAAAATCGTAAATTTGATTGGGGTAAAATCGTAATTTGTCAAAATCTTCAACGATTGTAAGACTGGAATTTTGAACTGGGGGGCAAATCGTAATTCTAAGCTGGGTAAAATCGTAATTTGTTCGGGCCAACGGGGCAAATCGTAATTCTAAGCTGGGTAAAATCGTAATTTATTCCCCTCCATGAATTTTATGTATTAACTGGGGTCCAAATCATAATTCTAAGCTGGGGTAAAATCATAATTTGTTCGAGTCAATGGAGAAGTGTCAGGCAGCTGCCTGACACTATTCCCCTCCATGGATTTTGTATATCTGCCTGACACTATTCCCCTCCATGGATTTTGTATATTTATAAAATGAGTGCAAATAATATGAAAACGTTATAGAAATCAATTACCAGAATGATCTAATATGTTTAACTAGGGATGAGTTCGGTGTCAACTGGTACTGAAAATCCCAAGAATGGGCATCGGTACTGAAAATACCTGGTACGGTACTAGTATTTGAGTGGTAAAACCGATAAATACCGGTACCGTACCAAACTGCTACCAGAAACGTCAAAAGTCGGTACCAAATATATTCGGTAACGGTACCCAGCACCATTTGCTCATCCCTATGCTTAATTTAGTACGTATTATTTATATGAGATATCTATATTAAATGAATTTATGTTTACATCAGTCCGTGTAAAATTTATTTTTTTTTAAATATTTTTAAGTAATTAATATTTTTGCTTTTGATTTTTCTATTTTTGCTACGGATTTTGCTACTGCTTTTGCTACATTATATGGTTTATATTAGTTTTGTCAATTTTGCTACAGATTTGCTATGAGTTTTGCTACAAAATTCATTTGCGACGAAAGTTCGTAGCTAATCCGTAGCTAATTCGTAGCAAAATGTGTTCGTAGCTAATCCGTAGCTAACTCGTAGCAAAATTTGCCACCATTTTTTTTCCGTAGCAAAATTTCATAGCAAATTCCTCTTTTTGTAGTAGTGCGACCGAACAAGTCGATACCGATATTGGTACATGCTTAAAAATTTATACACTTTTAACCCATTTAGTTTGTATATAATTTGGATTTCTTTCGATAACTCACATTCATTAACTTTTTTATATAAAGTTGAATACGCAACTTTATTTACTTTTTCTCATCCTTCCTTTATTAAGTTTGCTGAAAAAAAATTCTTTTTCTTATTAGTACCGTGAGTTCGTGACAGGCGACCCGATGCAGATATCGGTACCGGTGTAGTTATTATTGGAATTTTGTTTTCTCATCTGCCCTTTATTAACTTTTTGAAAAATATTTTTTTCTTCTTATTTTCAATGCAAAACACATTTTTTAGATATATCATGACTTTAAATCAAATGTCGGTACCATATCGATACCGTAATGAATCAAACAGGTATCAACCAAATTCCTTTGTGTAACGAACCGAATCGATACCGACCGAGTTCCTGCCGCATCACGCGGGCAAATCCACCTAGTCGAAACAAATAAGGAGTTATGTGACTTTTGAGAGAAAAAAAAGTATCGAGAAAAACATTTGCACAACTTTGTTAATTATTAACTGAAATTTTCTTTTTTCATATATATATTAAACTGGATAACTGTGTACATACAAATTCATTTTTTACTTATTTTTTTATAAGTTTGTAGAGATAATATATCGTCTTTACAAAGACATTTATTATAGATTAAATTGGATAATTATGAACATATAAATGTTGGGGAATTTTGTATACCACGGATAATCTAAGAGGTGTGTGATCACTTTCAGATCAAATTATTTCGGTGGTTCTCTCGAATAATTCAATCGGATACAACTCAGATTGAGAAATCAAACAATAGTATGTGTGTGTTGAGACAATTCGTATTGAACCAAAAGATACAACCAAAGAGGATGATTTTGAATTTGAGGATAGGGCATGAGGCATTTATAACAAATCGAACAAGTGTGCACTCCCGCACCTTCTAACTTGTTCAATGTGTATTATAATTCCACTTGGTCGCCAAGTTAATCCCGATTACACTAAAATATCTAACAGACATATTCATTTTCTAATTACTTTTTTAATAAATTTGTAGAGACAACATGTCGTCTTTACAAAGGCATCTATGATAGACTACACTTATAGCGACAGACTTTTAGCCTATAGGTACGAACCGATAGAGACAAACGTTATGGAGACGAATTTCGTCTCTATAGATGAAAAAGCCTATACAGGGTGAATATCAATGTATTGGAAGATCGTATAAGACAGCACGACACATGCATAAATCCATCATAACCCACAACCCCTAAAGCCATATTACCACCACTCCAATGTTGGCTTTTCCCTTGTGAACAAGAAGTTTCACTACATGGATTCCAGAATCAATTATTGAATATTCATATTTAAAAAGAATTGAATTTTTGATGTATAAGCTGTTAAATGCCACTGGAAATCTGCAAAATATCTCCGATTTATTAATTTATTAACTTGATGACTTCATTAAATCTTTAAGTTATTGTAACATAATTAGACTTTGATGTGTTTTTGGGGAACATGTCTATCAAGACGTGTGCACTCATCAAGTTGTTAATCTAAATCAACGTAATTAATTATATTGGTATTAGTTGTATTAATGCTCTAGATGAGCTACTAATCCATTTTTATATTCACGTTTAAAACGCTAAAATAATAAATTATGCTTCAGCTTAAAATTGACCATATATATATATATATATATATATATATATATATATATATATAGGTAGAGGATCCTGTAAAAAAGGCCTAAAGTGTGAGAAAGGTAAGAAAGAATCTCAGCCATTAGATCTTTGATCTAATGGTTGATCTAATGGCTGAGATAATAGGGACCAAATTGTAAAATGTGTTTTTATTTTTTGGACTAATTTGTAAATTGTAGGGGTAATATAGTCTTTTATATCCACTAGAATTTAGGAAACTGCAAATCATGATCCTACAATTTCGATCCTCTTTCTTCTTTCAGAATTTTACGAACCACCCTCACCGTTAACCACTCTCCATCTCCGGCAGACTCCATCGTTTTTCGTCATCACCACCGCCGCCTTCAGTCAACATCTTCCTTGAACTCCAACATACTGTAACCACCTTCATCATCTCTGTACACCGTCTGTCTTCTTCAATTGCTCCGGTAACCACCGCAACTCCGTAACTCCGATCATCTTTATCTCATCGTCCTCTTCACACCTTCACACCTCCGGCAGCCACCATAACTCCGGTCATCTTCTCCGGCGAACTGCGAGTCACTATTCATTAAATCTGCCGCTCTGAATCATCGACGTCTTCGCCGGCACTGGAACGATGGGTTGTAGTGTTATACAGAGTTAGAAAATGGTAATATGGTGTAATATACCATTCATAGTGTTTTTATAGTCATTTATAGTGTTATAAGTCATTTTTTTTTTGTTTCTGAATGGTGTTATTTTGTGTTCTGAATGGTGTTATTTTTTGTTTAATGAATGGTGTTATATCTTGTACTGAATGGTGTTATTTTGTGTACTGAATGGTGTTATTTTGTTTCTGAATGGTGTTATTTTGTTTCTGAATTGTGTTAGTTTTTGTTTACTGAATGGTGTTATATCTTGTACTGAATGGTGTTATTTTGTGTACTGAATGGTGTTATATTTTTGTTTACTGAATGGTGTTATATTATTTTCGTAAAAACACCATGAATTGAACTATGAATTTTTTAAAACACCATGTCATGAACATGGCTCTGATTCTGTGAATGATGCAAAAAAAATTAAAATGAATAATGTTATGGACGGTTATATTCCTTAAATCAAGGATTTTCTCTCTCCAAATCCTTAAATCAAGGATTACCATATTTGAATTTGTTAATGCATTTACAATCTTACCCTTTTCAATTAATTTAGATCTAATGGTTGAGATTCTTTCTTACCTTTCTCACACTTTCGGTCTTTTTTACAATAACTCCACCCTATATATATATATATATATATATATATATATATATATATAGGACAAAGATCCGTTAGGAACCACGCTTTATTGCGAGAACCGCGAGAACAGTGTGAACACAAACAGTAGTTCCTAAAAAAATCTAAAAAATACCCAATTTTTTTTTTTTACTATTTTTTTTGAAAAAATCGCTATATTTTATTAATAAAAAAATAAAAAAAAAATTCAAAAAAAAAAAAAAAAAAAAAACTCGAGTAACAGTTATGCATGCACATGTGCATATGTATCGCTTCTTTGTCAAATTCCGTAATTCATTACAAATAATAGTCAATTGCACTTTCATTTACACTACCACGTGTAATACACTACTTTTTACGTTAACAATGTTAGAAATGCACATGTGCATCTATATGTATCAACAGAAAATAAGGTGTTTTGGTACACTACTTTCTCTTTCATCTATCATTCCATCCATAATACACAAGCATGCACATGTGCATTTTTGTCATTTCTTTGACAAATTCCGTAATTCATTACACATATTAGACAATTGCACTTTCATTTACACTACCATATGTAATACACTACTTTTTACATTACCAATATTAGAAATGCACATGTGCATTTATATGTATCAACATGAAATAAGGTGTTTTGGTACACTACTTTGAATACACTTTCCCGTTCATTTATCATACCATCCATAATACACTACCATTACCTCCTACCATCCATAATACAATACCATTACCTCCTACCATCCATAATACAATACCATTAACAATATTTTCACTTTATTACATGTATGTAAACACCATTTATACCATCCAATCAACATATTACATTAAAAATTGACAACTATAACCAAACCATCAACCACTAGATCTAACTAACCAAAAACATGTATATGGGCCTACTTCTCCATTCAAAATCACAAACTTTATGTACCAAAACACGTTATATCATGGTTATACCTAATGATGCACATGTGCATTTTGAATATTGGTAATGTAAAAAGTAGTGTATTACTAATGGTATTGTAAATTAAAGTGCAATTGTCTATTCCTGATAACGTATTACCGAATTTGTTGAAGTAATGATACATATGCACATGTGCATGGATAGCTGTTACTCGAAAAAAAAAAGTTTTTTTTTTTTTTTTTGTTTTTTTTGTTTTTTTTTTTTTTGTAACGAAATATAGCGATTTTTTCAAAAAAAATATTAAAAAAAAAAAAAAATTTTGAGTGCTTTTTTGATTTTTTTTAGATTTTATTTTGTGATCACATTGGTTCTCCCGGTTCTCGCAATAAGGGTGGTTCTCGCATGAACCTTACCCTATATATATATATATATATATACTAGGATTTTGACCCGCCGCGCGTTGCGGCGGCGTCGAAAGTTAAAGTAACTCGTATTTATACTGTATATTTGACCCGACTCTTTACTTAAAAAAATTACATCGCCATCGAATGAAAACGTATTATATTTGACCCGAGTTGATTTCAAATACAGTTTACGAACGTACACAAAATAAGTATAAAACGTATTATTTTTTACCAGTCACGCTTGGGAAAAAAAGTTTATGTCAAAACGTGAGTCCTTTACGTTGAAACGGGAATTTTAAAACGACATGTAAAGTTGTAACAATATTTTAGACAACTGTGTAAAATCGTAAAAGTACTTTAGACATTAACATGGTAAGACATAGATAAAAAAATATATTAATGTGTGACACTATGGTCTAAAGTCGTAGAAGCAATTCAAATAAAATGAGACTTTAAGTTATTAAGTAGAAAAAGTTGGCAGATCAAAGTTGTCAATTACCAAAAGTTAAAAGTGAATGCTTAAGTTACCTAGTTTGAGAGTGTGAATTGAAAGAAGTAAAAGTATAGAGGTTAAAAGTAAAATTATAGAAATTAGACCAGACGGTATGGGGGCCGGCTTAGGGGTGTTCATGAGTCGATCCGATCCGACTGAGGGTCTGCTCATGCTCGGATTGAATTACAACCGATCCGATCCGATCCGAGCGGATCAAATTTGTAAAACCGAGCGCAAAAGTGATGCTCATGCTCGGATTGAATTTGAATCGATCGGCTCGGTTTTGCTCGGTTTTTATCAAATCCTAAAAAAAATCGAGCGGATCGTTTTCGCTCGATTGAATGATAAGGCTTCGTTCAACAAAAACAAATTCTAACTTAATTAAAACATGTCATTTAGTGCGATGTGTGTTATTGTCCAATGAATCGATGATATTTAAACTGAATCGATAAATCGACGATGTGTGCTGATTGTCCGTCAGATGACCTGTTGCAGAATGAACACAGGAGCGGCTCACTTGTTTGATTGTCCGATGAATCGATGATGTGTGTCAGTGTGACTGTGGACCGGAGAGGGAGAGTGAGAGTAGGAGACACTTAGCGGCGATTTGAATTTGAAGATGATACGACTGATGAGTGATGACTGAATTCTGTTTTAGAAAATAGATTTAGGTTTAGATTTTTATATTAAATATTAAGTTGGGCTAATATTATTTGCGTTTTTAATTATTTTGGGCTATTATATTTTTTTGGGTTTTTAATCTATAAAATCTATAATATCTATTATATATAATAAACAAAAAAAAATTTGGACACTTGGCACAATATTAGGGCTTCCTGGATCAGCTTTTAGCGGGAAAACTACTGGTTTTTTTTTTTACGCAATGAAGCCCCATATAATGACCCGACCCGTTATATTTGGATGGTATAGAATCCTCTAAAATATCTTCTCTGCCTTTCTAGAACATTGAAACCCTAAATAGAACACTTTCTCTCTCGATTCTCTCTGCGTAAATTTTGAGAATATCATCGGCGATGCAGGCTTTTATCTACTTTTCCGATTAACATCTAATAACATCAAGGTATGTTAACATGTAATCCCGTATTTGATTCCATTTTCGCTTCGATCGTCGTCTTCATCCTTAATCTCTCTGATTTTTTCTTGATAATATCATCGGTGATGCTTTTTTCCGATTAACATCTGATAACATCAATGTATCACTTTATCGTTGTTGATTTTGATTTTTTTTGCTGTGTATCAAAGTGATACATTGATTGTTTGTTACCGGATTTCGTCAAACCATGTAATAATTATAGATTTATGTCGTTGTTGTTTCCATCGATTTTAGGGTTTTTTAGATTTCAAGTTTTCTTTGGATTTTGATTTTTTTAGGTATTATTTGTGCGGGAAGAATGATGATGATGGAATTGATGAGAAAAATATTGTGAATTGTAAAAGGGTTTTCAATAACAAAAGAAAGTATGCACAGTTTCATCTGGATTTGGGTCACTCTGATTATATTTTTAGAAATTGGAAGATTTGTGGGATGAAGTTTGTGCCTGGAGATGAAGATGATGAGAGGCTGCAAAAGTCGTCTTCATAAGAGTTATACTCATGGTATTGGCTTGAAGGTATTTCATTTGTAGCAGCATTATAGTACTACTATGATTAGGTTATTTGATTGTAACTGCACGAATTATTTGTCAAGTTATCACAACAGTTGACACTTAATGGTACTAATTATTTGTTTGCTAGACAATGAAAACCAGTTTGCACTCAATTTCTTCTTCATCCCTTATGTTACTGTTCTGTGATGTCACTAATGACTCTATATATCATTGTTTATTACGTATGCTGTTTAAATGATTTATAGAATTTTTATTGCTTTAATGCATATCTTGAAGTCAAGCATGTATATCAGTGGTCATTTTAAATGCATACTTAGTTATGTTCGATGATTTAATCGTAAGTTATATAATTCCATTCTTAATGGCAAATGTTATTGAATGAGAGTTTTGAAGAGAAAGAAGGGCTCTTTTCTTTTCATCATAATTCTCATTTACGTGTTATCCAAAGATAATTTTGGTTGGTAAAGTCCGAATGAGACCTTCCCTCTAAGACTCTAAGCGGCATGTTCCTATACTTAGTGAGCTAGCGCTATATTATGTAAAAATGTTAATTTAACATGCATATTCAGTCCAAACTTTGTTTCTATGCGAATAAAGTTCAAAATAGTGCCAATTTTACAGTGTCCGTCAAAATTAGTTCTCTGTTTAACAATCAAGTACTTTTTTTTCCTTTTCAAAATAGTGATAATGATTAGTGTTGAGATCTTACTATGAATGCATACTGTGGTTTTTGGAAACAGCTCAGAAGAATCTTGAACAACAAATAAAAGAGCGCAATGAGAAAAACTCAGAACTTGATTCCAAGTTGAACAGGTTTCACAAGCGAGCAAAACGGAGAATTCAAGAGGTTCAAAAGGTAATTCTATTTGGTCCCTTTATGTTCATTTGATATGCATTAGAGTCAATAAGCCATAATTACTCTTTACGTCTTTAGTGGTGTCCTCTAAATCATAGGTATTGAATTATTTATAAGTAAATTGGTCAAACTTTTCACCAATGGTTAAAACTTCATATTAATAGATTAGTTTGACCTTTTTAAATAATTTTGAATTTCAAAGTTAATGAATAAAATCTTTATCAAATTCGAATCCTTATTTTGGTAAATTGAATAAATTACGTTTCTTCTATAATTATAAATTATTACTGATAATAAATTGATTTAACTGATAAGGGATTCAAAATTCAAAATTCCAATCATTTTTAACAAATTCGGATTTTTATTTTTGGTAATCAAACCTGTACCATTCTCAAAATTTTATTTTGGGTAATTTTAAAAATTTAACTTTCTCCTATTTTAATATCTTATTCGATGCGTTCTATTGGTATATCAAATTGATTTTACTTTCGGAATAGATGAAAAGTTCAATGTTAGAGAATTTACTTTGAAGTGGAAAACATATTTGATGAGGCATTTTGTTTATTTTTTCAAGCTATTGAATGTTCTTATGTTAAATTGATACTTAAGCTGTTGTTGTTTGAATCTGTTTCAGTTATGCATTCATACTATGTTTCTTTGAGTATGAAACTTTTTTTTATTTACTAATGCTTAATTATTTTTTTGCTTGATTAGGGACCTGGTAGATTTCGGTGTGAGCTGATTGATGCAATTACTTAGGGTTTTGTTTCAGTTCGGGTAAGGTTTGATATAGTAGGATTTATAATTGAAGTTTTTGATTTTATGTTTTTATTTGGAGAGTGATTAAGAAAATCAAGCATGTTATGCAATACATGAGTAATTTAAGCAAATCGACGATGGTGATTCTCATGTTACATTTTCACCACCGATTTGAGGTCGCAATCGAAACCCTAATGTTTTCAATCTTCAAATAAGTTCTCTTTTTAGAGTTGACGACACTTTTTATTGTTTCCGTATTCAATTTTGAATCTCGCCTCATGTTCTTTTGGTTCAGTCATGTACGATCCATGGATTCAAGCATCAGGTAAGAATTTTTTTTTTTTCGGATTGTTAATCCTTTTGTTTATCTATTGTATCAATGCTTTGGTTAATTGGTTCGACGACAGAATGCGCTAGCCGCCACCCCCGGCAATCACGACTAGGGTTCCAACAAGTTGATCTGGAGCCAGTTCTATTAACAGGTCTGCGTTTTTTTAATAAAAAGTATATGTTGATTCTCCATTATGGTTGTCGTTGAGTCTTCTATTTTTCTTTACGATGTATGCTCTGTTTCCTCTATTTTAGGTTATTGGGTTGAATTGTTGTTATATACCTTTTGCTAAAACCATCGTTTGTATAAGTTATATACCCTTTTTGTTAGTAAATCAGTTTTTCTGATTAAAGATTTTATTTTAATTTACATATTTTGTATGTTTTTTATTAATTACGTTGCAAACTTTAGTTGGATTGAAGATGTTGGTTTGAATAGGGACAATGGATTTAAGACTAGAGATATGACGAATATAAATTGAAATATAATGCAAGGTGGTTCATCGAATCTGATATGTTAAGTCCAGTTTGACAATCACATTAGAGTTTCTTTTATTATATACAATTTTGAATGATAATTATCAAAAGTGGTGTGATCTTAACTTTTGTCAGTTTTGAAGTATTTGTTTAGAAAAGCAATCTTTCATCGTCAAATTTAGCCAAATGACATTAGTATTTAAAAGTACATTCTCACCCTATGATTCTTTTTCTAAATACTATTGGTGTAATTCTTTTTTATGGCAAATTGGCAATAATCTGGTGTTCTTGTGCCATGGCTGTATATTGGCATGTTTATTAACTAATAAAAATAAACAACCCGGGAAGCAGTCCCGGGTGATAACCTAGTATATATATATATATATATATATTAATTATTAATAAAAATAATTCGAGCGATCGACGAGCGACCGGAGCTTTGCTCATGCTCGGATTGAATTTGAATCGAACCGATCCGATCGGCTCATTTACAAACTGAGCGGGAATCGAACGAGCATTTTTTGAGCATTTTTCGAGCGATCGTCGAGCAGTTTGGACAGCCCTAGGCCGGCTTAGGCCCAGCGCCAGTCCCCCACACCGCCCCCTCGGTCCGGCCCGTCCCCAGCGTCTCCCACACGACGATCTCGCCGTGCCTCCCTTCTCTCACATATACCTATACATACATACATACATATATATACATAAAGGGGCTCATCCCCCACCCCTAGGTCCATCCCCTTCAAGCCTTTCCTACGTGGCGGTGACGTGGTGGCCCATCCCCTTAGGGATGAGGCTCTCTATACCCACCAGCCTTAGAATTGTAATATATGAAAATTGAAAGGAGATAAATGTATAGGGGCTAAATGTGTATTTTTGTAAAAGTTGAGGACTGAAAGACAAAGGTCCTCCACCGACCTTTGTCTTTAAGATTATATTACCCGTGCCGCGCGTTGCAGCGGCAACGTCGCGTTTTCGACTTCGTTACACACGTTCGATGATGCCATTAACATGTGGTGCCCGCATGTGACTTGGCACGTTTTTTTTGACTTTGTTACACATGTTACGTTTAATGTGGTTAGTCAAAGATAAAAAAAATAGAATGTCCTACACGTTATTGTGTAAATTCGTAAAAGTAATTTAAAAAAAAATAATTGAAATGTTGGAGAAGACGAAGTGTGAAGTTTTTAAGTAGAAAAAATAGGGCTCAAAGTTGTCAATTACCAAAAGTTAGGGGTCAATGTATCACTTATCAAAAGACAAATGTTGGATGTATTAAATCTCTAAAGTTGGATGTCTTGCATATTGTGGTGTAAATTTGTTTTTTTTATTTTATTATTTCTTATTATATAACTATTATTTTTTTAAGTTTTTTACATCAAAATAATATTTTCTTATAGTGAATGGTAATCAGTTGTAATAATGCCATAGGTGATCTAAAATAAAAGAAAAATCAAAATAGATGGTTTGTATGCAAAAAGGAAATTGGTTGTCACGTGTGAAAGATATGGTTGGAACCACCGACCTTTTTCTTTCATATTATATATATAGGGTCAGGATTTAGAGAAAACGGTGAAAAGTGTGAGAACGGTGAGAACGCTTATGGATCGTCCGATCAAAACAATCTATGGACTAGATGACGCGGTGGCGTTTTCGTAAATAACATAACTTTTATTGTTGTGGCGCGCTTCATTAAGGGTAAAAACGTCTTTTGACTTCTCTACACAAAACGCCATCGCATGAATTAAAACGCCATTAAATTATCACCTTAACCTATAATAGCACACACCATCATAATCTAAAAATGCCATTAGATATAAAACGCCAAAATTAATTATAATAAAATCCCCCCTAAAAAACCCTCAAAAAACATCCTATATATACAACATCTCAGACCTTCCATTAAAACACACAAAAACCCAAATGACATATTTAACATATACCATTCGTCTTAGAAACGCCAAAAAACCCAAACATCAAATATCCTCTAAACCAAAACTTTTATTTGAAATTCAGTTTCGTTGTCGGTAAGGTTTCGCTCAATGTAATTGTCAAAATCCTTAAGTGAGGAAATTGTCCATTTCATTGAGTAAAATCTTACTGACTTTATCCTCAACTTCCATCCAATTTATAACGCCAAAATATACAAAAACATTATTGAGGTTTGTTGTCAATAAAGTTTAGCTGTATAAGATGGACAACATAGTCAGACATCTTTCTTAACTGAGGATTAACAACGTTTTCCATCACCATACAACAAAACATTATTGATTTAGCATGATCAAAATTTAAAGTTTTAAGGTGCTTTTATTTAGTGGCGTTCTTTTTCTCGGTAAAACGCAAAAAAGTTAAAAAATCAAACTGTAAGGACCTTCAAAAATGTCCCAAACCGACCCGAAAGTGAAAACCCGGACCCCCGAAACCCTAATCCATATCAAAAATCAAGAAAATCATATTTTTGGTCCTCTCGCGGGCCGCGCAAAGCACAAGAAGGCCCTTACGCGGGCCGCGTCAACTCAACATTTGACCGGATAAGCATCCGGGCCACATGGCATCCACCTGGCAACCCTACTCGTTACCCAGCAAACCTACACGTAGACTAGGTGGCCACGCGGGCCGCGTAAGGATCGGCTTAAGGTTCACGCGGGCCGTGACAGACCTATTTTTCAGCTGTAAATATAACTGATCATGGCCTGTTCACTGGTGTCGAAAACAATTCTCAAAAACGAAGTTTGTTGCTTCAAATCGTAATTTCAATTAAGAGAGGTGCTGCTACGATACAGGGTATTAACTCGACCGCTGTTACGATTCAATGTCCGATCGATTAAAACTATCCAATGGATGTTTAAGTGTTGCCCATATTAGGGCCATACTTTGTCATTCGTCGTGAATTCGATGGATTTTTAAGTATTGCACTTTGTCATTCATTGTGAGGGTTTTATCTCGTGAGTTATCGTAAATGCTGTATTAGTTACTGACCTAGTTCGTGTGCATTATTGTTTAAATTAGGTTACAAGGCTAAACAGTAGGCTAAACTCTGCCCGTTTAAATCTGCAATGTGAGTCATTCTCTTTTTATCAACAATGTTTTTCAATACTCCAATCATTTTCAAAAGTTATAATTACAGGGATTAAGTCGTGGTTATCTTGAATCACTGGCTAGTGGGGTATTATGCACATTACTAACTTCTCACGGTTAGGCTAATAAATCCTAACAGCGATAATCATCACTACTTGGGTGAAAGGACCCAATAGTGGTATGACCATCGTCACCAGGTGGTGACACGGCGCCAGATAAAAATAAGATAGAAGCCATTGTAATCGCTCTTATGCTGTAATTTATAACTATGTGTCGTTTTATTAAATTTGAGTGACTCACCAGTATTGTCACGGCCCCAGCCCCGGTTTGATCCGGTCAGGAGCCGTGGGACAGGAACCCGCGGTTTTTATTTGATGCTACAGTGGAAGATTTTAAACAGGATCTTTTAAAAGCTTAAAAATGCCCGATTATTTTATTTCATAATTTGGGATAAACCCGATCTTTTAAAAGCTTAAAAATGCCCGATTATTTTATTTCATAATTTGGGATAAACCCGATCTTTTAAAAGCTTAAAAATGCCCGATTATTTTAAACAGGATCTTTTAAAAGCTTAAAAATGCCCGATTAAAAAATGCCAGATTATTTTAGAATAGAGGAATTTTACTAGGAAATTCCCTGATTTATTAAAACATGTTTATTCATTTTAACTGAGCCACCTCTTCAAGCTTGTTAGTGCTTCGTAGCACGTTTTCCTTGATTTATAGCAGGTCGCCTGAAACATGTTTTAAAAAATATTTTGTCAGCGGGGAAATACTGGTGAATCGTTCATTTTGATAAAATGACACATAGTTATAAATTACAGCATAAGAGCGATTACAATGGCTTTTATCTTATTTTTATCTGGCGCCGTGTCACCTAGTGACGATGGTCATACCACTATTGGGTCCCACCCCAAGTAGTGACGTTTTATCACTGTTAGGATTTATTAGCCTAACCGTGAGACATTAGTAATGTGCACAATACCCCACTAGCCAGTGATTTAAGATAACCACGACTTAATCCCTGTAATTATAACATTTAAAAATAAAATGGAGTATTGTAAAATACTTTTGATAAAAGAGAATGACTCACTTTGCAAGTTTAACGAGCAGAGTTTAGCATACTGATAAGCCTGTTAACCTAATTCAAATAACAATGCACACGAACTAGGCCAGTAACTAATACAGCATTTACGATAACTCACGAGATTAAACCCTCACGACGAATGACAAAGTATAAACCCAATTTGAGCAGCACTTAAACATTCATCGGATAGTTTCAATCGATCGAACATTGAATCGTAGTAGCGATTGAGTTATTACCCTGTTGTTGCAGCAGCGTTTTGTGATTGTGTGTGTTTTTGTAGTATACAGACAATAACTCAGCGTACGAATTGAGTTTTTACGTCGAACCAACACAGGAAATCAAGTCCCACACCCCTCTATTTATATCTGGCAAACAGCCCCCCTCGCGTGGCGCGAGGGGCTGTCGCGTGGCGCGTGGGGTACTACCCTACCATAGGGTAGCCCCGTGTCTTGGTAGGCCTATTGAGTTGGTCGTTCGTTAAAATTTGAATCACATGTAAAACTGTTTAGATAATACTGAATAGGAAATCCCCCCCCCCCTGAGTTTTAGGGGCCCTGATCCTGATTCCGATTGTTCTGAAAATTTTAGGGGTTATGCAGGATTACTTGGGGGTCTCAATTAGGGTTTCCTATTGGGCAATTAAAATAATAAATAGGACTTTTGATGAGAGTTGTTACATCCTCCCCACCTTAATAAAATCTCGTCCTCGAGATTTACTGGAATAAGTAAGGATATTTCTTTTTCATTTCCGATTCCAGTTCCCAAGTGTACTCTGGTCCTCTCTTAGAATCCCACTTGACTTTGACCAGCACTAGTCGTTTGTGCTTGAGAAACTTGACCTTTCTATCTTCTATCTGTAGTGGTTTCTCTACAAATTTTAGCTTCTCATTTACCTCTATATCTTGAAGAGGTACTACCAAGGATTCGTCAGATAGACATTTCTTGAGGTTGGATATATGAAACACATCATGTACTCCAGCTAGCTCTTCTGGTAATTGTAAGCGATATGCGACCGGTCCTATACGTTGGATTACTAGAAATGGTCCTATGTATCGTGGACTTAGCTTTCCTTTCTTACCGAATCGAACTACTCCTTTCCAAGGAGAAACCTTCAAGAGTACCCTGTCTCCAACTTGGAACTCTAGTGGTTTGCGTCGATTGTCGGCATAGCTCTTTTGACGATCTCGAGCAGTTTTCAGTCTTTCCTTGATTTGAGTGATCTTGTCGGTGGTTTCTTGCACAATTTCAGGACCTGATAATTGACTTTCTCCTATTTCTGCCCAACAAACCGGAGTTCTGCATTTTCGTCCATACAGTGCTTCAAATGGGGCAGCTTCAATGCTTGCATGATAACTATTGTTATAGGAGAATTCGATCAAAGGTAAGTGATCGTCCCAGTTTCCACCAAAAACTATCACACATGCTCGGAGCATGTCTTCTAAGGTTTGTATCGTCCTTTCACTTTGTCCGTCTGTTTGTGGATGATACGCAGTACTTAAATTTAGTCGGGTTCCCATTGCCTCTTGGAAACTTGTCCAGAAATGGGAAGTGAAACGAATATCTCTATCTGATACAATGGAGAGTAGAACTCCATGTAAGGATACTACTTCGTCTACATACAACTTAGCTAACCTTTCCATGATAAAGTTTTCCTTCATGGGTAGAAAATGAGCTGATTTGTTTAATCGATCCACAATTACCCAAATCGTGTCATTACCTTTTCTGGTTTTGGGTAACTTTGTAACAAAATCCATTGTTATGAGCTCCCATTTCCATACAGGCATTTCTAATTGTTGTAGTAGTCCTGAAGGTTTCTGGTGTTCTGCCTTAACTTGTGAACAAGTAAGACACTTAGTGTTGGGTTTTTCACATGTTTATCAAAGTATTTCATCCATATGAAATTAAAACGCAACGAAAATTATTATTTAAAAACATGTTACTTACAAGATATAAAACCATTTTATATGTAAAACCAATCCCAGATCCATATACGAACATACATCCTATCAAAATTAAAACACAACCATAGGGTGTTTAGAATACTACCTTCCAAGGAGTAATGGATATGAAGAAGATGATGTTTCTTGAATGGTTGCCTTCAAGTGTAGAAGACCTCAAGCTTGTATACCCCAAGCCTTCCAACAAACACCTTAGTTTTAGCTAGGATTTGAACACTTGCAACTCACTTGAAAGATCCCCTCTTGGAACCAACCCCTTGGCCGAAAATTAGAGAGTATCTTCTTGAGTTTTTGCACTTGAAAATTGAACTTGAAAACCCTTGGATCAAGAGACCCATGACCGATTTTGAGAGCATCACTTAGAGGTTTTCTTCAAGTTCTCTTCTACCATTTTTGTCATACAAAAGTCTTAAGGAAGGTGAGAGAAAGTAGCCACCAAAAACACCCAATGCATGAGCCTCTAACACATGCATTTGCAAGCATTGTCATTGGACCAAAAAGTTTAGGGAAGACCACCCAATCAAATGGTCTCTAGCTTATGACAATTGCATGTCATTCCATTGGACAAAAAGGTTTGGGAAGAACACCATGGGGGGTGGCGGCCTAGCTTTTATTTTATAAAAAAAATACAAATTCTTTTATAAAATATAAGTCTTGTATATATTTTATAACATTTATAAAATATAACATCATATGTTCACAAGACTTTAGACAACTTTTATTAAGTTATTTAACCCATTAAATAACAAAATAAAATATTCTCTCAAAATAAATTATCCATATAAATTATTAGTTTATCAAGTGTAATTATTTAGAAAACCAATTTCTAAATATTGTAAGTGTTAATATTTATTTGTTTGATCATATCATAAATAAATATTCTAAGTGTTTGTCTAGCTTTTTATTGGGTATGACTCGACTTGGATCATTACGTACTAGCCACATCAATTTAATATGTGTCTTGGGCATACAAAGTCCAACAATCTCCCACTTGCACAAGATACATAGAAGATTGATGCAAGTAGTAAATAACGCCTAACTACGGTTTACTACCCCTAATACGTATGATTATATGTCCCATTCAATAACATCATCCCCTTCAAGTCCCTTACTTGAACATGATTTAGGTGAATTTATCATTTATCCTTTCGTTACAGATGTCATGTTAAATCCAGAGACATAGAGTGATCACTCTCTGTTGATTTAACTTTAGCAGGCCTTAGACATCTTACTCTCAATGAATAAGAGGAACAAATCCCATCTTGTCTACATACGTCTCTCACAATCACCTTGTACCACACCTGAGCTTAGCCTTATGTACTGTCATATTACTAACAGCGAAGAAATAAGTCAAGGTACAATATTTGGTGAATATCAAGACCCAATATGTATCTCAGGTCTGAGGATACTATGATATTCTACTTTACTCAAATTTACTTATGATCAATCACAAATGATTCCATGCAGTAATATTCGAGAGCGAGTCAGTCCAATATTTGTATCCCACAAATATCTATGAACTTTGGTAGCAACACTTTGCTCTATATTCATACTTAATGAATATCCACCAATCCAAATTCATAATAGTCTTACATTCATATTTGTTCCCACAAGTATGATCGACTACGGACATTTAGAATAAGCAACTTATTTATAGATTTAAACATGCTAAAACGGAACATAACTCAAAATACCCTGTAAAAGAGTTATATAAACAATTGTTCCAATATCCAAATACAAAATGGATCAAATCCAATCACTAGAATATCGAAGTCCCAAGGCACAAGTATGACCCTTCATGCTTTGCCCGTTTAAGGAGCTTCGTGAGTGGATCAGTGGTATTTTGATCAGTGTGAACTTTGCGAATACATATCTTTCCCCTTTTCAACTTCATCCATTATGTAGTTGAAACTCCGCTCAGTGTGCCTAGTCTTTTGATGTACACGAGGTTCCGTGATTTAAGTAATCACACCATCGTTATCACAAAGATCACTAGGGGTCCTGAATGGTAGGGACTACCCCTAGATCGGCAATAATTCAAGTGGCAGATCCACATGAATCATCTTGATCAATAAAGTGGTGATGTATTCTTATTCCGTAGTGGACAATGCTACCCTGATTGTGATCGAGAACCATCTCGATCAGTTTGGAAACTTGTATCCATGTAACCCTTTACAACGAATTCCAAAACTCGCATCCCTGTAACCCTTTACAACGAGTTATTTTTCACCAAATCCATATATTATAAATATATCCTTAGTCCTTCTAAGGTATTTCAATATACTTTTAACAGTCATCCAATGACCATTACTCGCTGGTATCTTCTCGTCATGCTTAAAGCGCATAACTTGTCCGGTCTAGTGCATATCATTACATACATAATGAATCCTATAGCTGACGCATATGGGATTCCTTTCATTCTTTCCTGCTCATCCTTTGAGCTTGGACATTGAAACGCTTTCAATATTGTCCCCTCTTGAATAGGTACCAAACCTTTCATAGAGTTTTCTATCTTGAACCTTTTCAAGACTTTGTCAATGTATGCACTTTGGTTTAAACCTATCAAGCGCCTTGATCTATCCCTATAGATCTTTATTCCCAAAATATAGGCGACTTCACCAAGATCCTTAATGGTACAACTATTTTGGAAAAATCCTTAATAAAGCGCCTATAGTATCACAGCTAATCCTAAAAAGCTTCTAATTTCCATAGCTGATTATGGGACCTTCCATTTGGTGATTGCTTCAATCTTAGCAGGATCTACATGAATGCCTTTGTGATTCACCATGTGTCCTAAAAATTGCACTTCGAGAATTTGGCATAAAGCTTTTCCTTTCTTAACAAAGTTAAGAGTGCATGCAAGTGCTTCCAATGTTCCTCCTGACTTTTGGAATAAATAAGTATATCGTCGAGGAAGACAATTACAAATTTATCCAAATACGGTTTACAGATTCGATTCATCATGTCCATGAATGCCGCATGTGCATTCGTTAGTCCGAAGGGCATGACTGTAAACTCGTAATGACCATACCTAGTTCTGAAAGCAATTTTAGGTATGTCTTCGTCTTGTACCTTCAATTGATGGTATCCGGGGCGTAAGTCAATCTTAGAAAAGTACCTAGTGTTGGTGCACTACATCTGTCGACTTCGTCTTGTATCGAGTCATACATTGAATTGTATAGATTAGGGCACGGTTTACGAGAAAACTGGAAAATGTATGTTATTAGGTTGATGATTTCACTCATAGGGTAGCTAAGGGTTTCGCTGATATGGACATGTGGAGGTTTCGCTCTTATGGTCATGTCCCTTGGAGCGAAATCTCAGTCCTATATATAGTGTATCTTGAGCGAAATCACATAATCAGTTGTACGAATTCCATACCGAAGTGCTGCCGGTGTGAAGACTACGTGTATTTGCATTCTAATCAATACAATCAGCAGTTTAAGTGAAGAATCAGCTGTTTCTAGCTTTGTTTCTTGTTATTCCGCACCCGAAACAGAGTAGAACACCTCTGAACGACTCATTCGGGTCAGGTCACCGATCATACAAGTGGTATCAGAGCTCAGGAGGAGGAGTTCTGCAGAGATTAGCTGGATTTCATCGAGATTTCTTACTTCTACACCTTCTTTCATCATTTCAGAAAGTTTTACCGGTCGAAATTCGTTCAAAATTTCACAGATCATAGACAATTGGACATAGACAAACCCTGGAAAGTTTGACACTGAAATTCGGACTAAAAATGGATCAAATTAACCTCCGATTAGGTTTCGCTCATTCGGAAATTTTCATGATTTCGCTTATATGTCAGCTTGATTTCGCTCATTGGAACACCTAAAACACTGATTTCGCTCAAAATTGCACCTGATTTCGCTTTTGTGAACAATCAAGAACCCTGATTTCGCTTTTGTGAACCTACAAAACCCTAATTTCGCTCTTTTGACACAAAATTAAGGGATTTCGCTTTTTGGAACATCAGGTTTCGCTCATATGATCATCTGATTTCGCTTTTAAGGACTTCTGGGATTTCGTTTTTGTGCACAGACACCTGATTTCGTTTATTTGTCACTGATCTTGAAAAACGTACTAAGTCATCATGGATACTGAGTTCTATAACGCGTTTGCAACACCGTCTGGCCCAGCTGCTATTGCTCAAGCTATGAGTTTGGAAAATGAGACGGGAACCACCCAAAAGCCCCCGAAATTGATGAGTATCGAAGAATACTATGGGTGAAAAGACAGATTCGAGAACTGGGTTCAGGCAAACCATCTTAGGTCTTGGGAGTGTATTCTAAAGAAATATGTTTTGCCTCGTACTGATTTGCAAGTTGTGAAAACAATTTCTGAGTTTAGTGATCAAGAACGAGATATGTATCGTGCTGAAAAGATGATGATTACTCTATTACAGCAGGCAATCAAAGAAGACATATTCATTCTACTTCAACATGATAAAACTTCAAAGTCAATCTGGGATGCTCTACGTGTTAAGTTTGAGGGGAGTGAGAACATGATTAAAAGCAAAAAGGCGTTGCTCAAGAAAGAGTTTGATCTGTTCAGTAGTTTACCAGGAGAAGACATGAAGAAGCTGATTGAACGTTACTGCCATTTAGTGCGATCTATGTCGATGATTGGTATAACCAAAGATCCTGATGAATGGGTAGACAAGTTAGCGGACGCTTTACCGCAGAAAGAATGGGGAACGTATTTGATGATTCTAAAGAATACCGGTGTTTATGATGGGTTAACGATTTCTCGGTTTATTGAAAAGATCGAGAGTCAGGATTTGGAACAGCAAAAGATCGCGAGGATGAATAGTCCGAGTCGTCAACAGGATGTGAAAATGTACTACAAAGGCAGTGTTCCAGAAGTTGAAAGAAGCCCGAAAATTGAAACTGCATTTAGTGCTGGAGATTCATCTGAAAAAGTTGATCAAAGTTCTAAAAGTAGCAGTGGTTTCTCTTCATTTCCAAATGTTAATCCGAAAGAGTCAACTACAAGTTTTCACTCTCAAAGCACAAAGACAGGAAATGGTTATGTGATTCAGTGTAACATCGCTTTGAATCTTCCAGAAAGTCAAAGTTTCTCTGAAGAAGTTGCGAAAGATCACTTGGCATTACTTGGATCTGTGTTGTTATCTTATGAAGGATTAGTTGCAGGAAGGATCGGAAATCCTATGCTTACAAAGGAGGATTATGATCAGATAGACGCCGAAGAAATGGAGTTAATGGACATCAAATGGTGTCTAGCTAGCGTTCTTAGACGTGCTGAAAAGTTCAAGCTGATTACCGGGAGAAATGACTTTCTTGATGCACACGTTTCTACTTTAGGTTTTGATAAATCTAAAGTTACTTGTTTTCGATGCAGGGAGAAAGGCCATTTCAAACGGGAATGCAAGAACAGGGAAGCTAGTGGAGCTCAGAATCCGTTTGGAAAAGATGATTACTACCGGAAAGCCATTTATCAACAGGTTGGTCAATCACAAGATTCACAGACAGCTCATGGTAGAAAGATTGAGGATTCCAAGAGAGCGTGTTTGGTGGATTTTAACTGGAACAATTATATATCCCCTGATAGCAAAGCATGCATAGTCGATCAAGATGATGAGAGGCTACCTGAAGGCTTCAGCTGGGATATGTTTGCAGATGAGAATGGAAATTTCAAAGCTTTCATTGCCAAGATTATGAAAGAACCAGACATGTTCACTGAGTGGATGAAATTTATTGGTGAAACTGTATAGTTTGTTGCATCAGATGAAAGCTCACAAAGCTCAGATGATAGTTCAGAAAAAGAAATTGTTTTTGATCAAACACCATCTGATTCTGGTTCTTCGGATGATAATGCTGAAAAATCTGTTGAGTTTGATCAGTCACCAACTGATGGCAGCAGTGATGATGAGGAAGAAAAACATTTTAAGGTTGCTAAATCTCATCTTTCTCCTGAAAGTTTTCATTTCTATTTTGCAGATCGCATGGAGAAACTGAAGGAGAAACGAGCTACTAAAGAACAACAACTAAAGAAATCTGAAGATGTTGTTCAGATAGAGAATGTTGAAAGTGTTGCTGAGGAGATGGTTGAAACTGAGCAAGTGAAGGTAGAAGAGAAGGTGATTGAAGAAGAAAAAGTGGTTGAAGTGGTAAATACAATCGAGATTGAGAAGATTGTTGAAGTTATAAGCCTTGCATGAAGTGTTTGGAAGCATGCAAGGGATGTGCAGCAAAATATGACATAATAGCTGAATATGAGAAGAAGAAGGAGCAGTTATTGTTCAACCTCAACTATGTAAAAGAATCTTATGATGTCTTGAACAAAATAGTAACTGGTCTTCAAAAGACTAACTCAGAAAGAGAACAAACACTAACGATGATGAATGCTGTTATGATGACAAAGCAGAAAGCAATCAATTTCTACATCGAAGAGAGTGCTAAGTGGAAGCAAGAGTTGGAGACAGAGAAAATTGAGAATGAGAGAATTAGACGTTTATTGCAAAGTTATTCTAGTTCTGATTATCTCATTGATCATATTTACCCAACTGTTGCAGGTATGAAAGCGTTTCAAGACGAGAAGCCGAAGAAAAAGAAAGATAGTGGTAAGAAACTGATTGTTAGCTATGACAAGTGTCCGCCTCCAATTTGGGAAGGGTACTCTCCTAGAAAACCAAACGAGGAGCAACTTGAAAAAGCAGTCAATATAAAGCTAAAAACCGACACAACTGATGAATTACCAGAAAACATTGACGTCATGTTTACCTCGTCTGACACTGATCATGAGTCTGAGTTAATAAAAAAGGTGGTCGATCAAGTGTTGGATACTGATGAGGAGTCCGAGTCAAAGTCTGAGTCTGAAGGGTCAAATTCGTCAGTCAACAGTCAAAAGTCGTCGGTAAAAAAGGCTTACAGTAAAGAATTTTTGTTTTCAAAAGCAAATTTGGATGATGAAGCATTTGAAGTAGTATACACTTTAAATGATTCTGACAAATTATACTCTGACAAAGAGTTTCCAATAAGAGGTGTTCGTTTTGACATGATCAAAAAGGTTTTCAAAATGACAGAAATTAATATTTCTGAAATAAAAGATTTAAATCTTACTGAAAAACCTAAAAAGTACACTTCAAGAGTTCAACAACGTCTAAACAAGAAAAAGGGTTACAATTCTGGTTCTGGTTTTCAAAAGAAATCAAACCAAAATCGGAGCTACAAAAAGAAAGGTCTTGGATTTATTCCACCAGAAAATCATAAAAATTTGAAAAATTCTAAAACAAAAACAGAATTTGTGTCAGGTGGAAGTGTAGAAGAGGAACAAAAGAAACCATTCTGGAGACAGTCAAATCAAGAGTTTCTTGCTGAAAAGAAGAAGAATGGAACTGAAGTTTTTCACTCAAAAGAAACTAGAACCTGTTACAAATGCAATGAAGCTGGTCACATTGCATGGAACTGTCCGAAAAATGCCAAGTCAAAACAGGGAGTTTCTAACAAGTTGAAAGGAAAAGTTGTTGATATTGAACCACCAACCGAAAAATTTAAAATTTTTGAAAACTCAATTTATGAGGTTGGTGAGTGTTCTAAAAAGAATTTTTATAAAAAGAAAGAGAAAGATAACCAAGTGTGGGTTGTTAAGAAAGTTGATGAGAAAGTCGGCGATAAATCTGGTTCCACAAAGCCAGAAGAGCCACAGGTTGAGATGAAAATTTCAGTGAATGATGATGAGTTTCCATCACTGAAATTTGAAGAAGTTAAACAGAAAGTTGGCAAGGTTGATATCTCGATTCAGTTTTACAACGAGAATACTAAGTTTGATGTCGAGAAAACATTCAATGGAAGTGTTAAGAAAATGTTTGGAAAAATGTTGAATGGGAAAGCTAAGGGGGTTAAAGATTTTTATGCAACTAAAAAGGCAACTTATAACCCTACTGCGCAAGAACTGAAAGCCATCAAGTCTGAGAAGAATTGGATGGAAGTTTGTTTCCCGTAAAGTCTTAGGACTATGCCGGAGATCCCAAGTTTGTAATTGTGGATCAGGAATCAACATCTTTCTTAGTAATTGATTGTGTGATTGAATCTTATAAAAGTTAAATTTTACAGGATAAGTGTGACTTGCCGGAGCTTCCAGGTTGGTAAGTGCGAAGCAGGAATCGGTATCCTGATTGATAAAATGATGCATGTAGACGTAACATTCCTACAGTTGGTATTGGTTAGTCATACCTACAAGTGGTATTGTTTGTGACCCTAAAAGTGGTAATTCTTACAATTGGTACAGAGGTTGCTTAATTGCAAACGGTAAATTAGGGACATTAAATTGTACTTGATTTACTACATTTGATAAAAACTGACAAGATGATGAACTATATCCCCATACTTAACAAGGGGTAAACTTACAAGTGGTAAAAATAAACTCATTTTCCGGAAAAATCATTTTGATTAAAACAAACTTAAGTGTTTTGAAATCTAAATGAGAAAATGGTTTGTTGAAAGGGGGAGTTCTGATTGTTTATGCCAAGTGGATGGCGAATTGAAGCGATTTGATATCGGTTGTCAAGTTTTTGTATAGTTTGTTTTCAAATTTCCTAAAATGTGTTTGCATTTTAGGGGGAGTAAAAAATTTCAGAAAATCCAAAAACATTTGAAAATTTGGAAAAAGACAAAAACATGATAAAATCAAAAATGAGTTTCGTTGTGAAAAGAGGAAATGATAGTACATCAGTAGACTGTCACAGCATGCTAAAGAATTGGAAAGATAAAATGTGATAAACAATCTCACTGCGGATGTGTCAGTAGATTTTTACACATTTAGTAAATTGTGACTAGATATAAACATAAAATTCAAACTTGCTTGTTCTGTGGGTTAACAACATCTTGGCTATATAGGTAACCCCTGAAATCTTGTTTGAAAGGTACCTTATTCTGAGATACTAGGTCTTTATGCTCAGTGATATCTGGGGTATTATCCCGGGACTTCTGATTTTGCGGAAGCAATGGCCTAGTCCCCGGAGAATACTTTCCGCATGCTTGAAATATAGCGCAGCTCTCAGCAAATTGATGAAACAATAAAATTGATAGTCATTGCTGTTGTAATACAAAAGATCCTCTAAAGGGGACCCACCAAAAGTCGAAGCCGTCATCTCTCTGCGTATACGGAAGTATCGACCTGAGCTCTCACGGCCCTCGCAATTAACCCCTGACAGATATCAGCTGTGGTATATTCACATGTAAGACTGAATATTGGGATCTGGATACGGGAGTATATTCAAGAAGTGGGACACACGAATAAGTTCAAGTTCTTAAAACATTAACATCGTATCTCGGATCAATTGAACTTTGTGTGAAAATTTAAGTGGACAAATATACTGACAATCTAGGTGAATTGTTTAGAACTGAAAATGAAATCAAGCTTAACGGTGTTAGTGACATGTCTCATAAACTGATATGATCCTCTTACACAAACTCACAAAAATATTGTTTGTAAATATTTCATTTCTGCAGTATTTTGATTTTATAATTGGTGTCATTTACTTTCTTTCAGAAAATCCAAAAAGATTTTGTGTGTGTTTTAGCATAAATTTTTGAAAAAAATCAAAAAGATTTTCGAAAACTGATGTTGCAAAGCTGATTCTCAAAATTCCAAGTGCTAAACATGATGACATTGTTGTGAGGGGGAGTGTGTCTTTATTGTCAAAATATGTTTTTAAATCAACAAGTGGTTCATCTTGTGTGTATGATCTGAGGGAGAGTCGGTGTTGGTGAATATGTTTATGAGAGGGAGTCATCTGATTATTTCAGCATGTTGGTGCATACAAATTGTTAAATTTAGAAAATTTATTTCTGGGCTAAGAATGTGCAGGCGTAGCTAGATTTCGATCTTGGATCTGATGATAGAGAGACAGATTCCGATACCTGAGTTCTATGTGAACACCAGACTACGATCCTGAAGCAAATGATGCTGAAGAACAAAGAAATGCTAGCAAATCGAGAGGGGGAGTCTGAAGGTATTCAAGCAGATACTGTTAAAGGAAAGTCTGTTGATGAAGATAAAGAGAGAAAAGCCCAGAGACAGATCAAGACTGAAGAAGTGAAAACACAGCATTGTCGTGACTCGATAGTCGACTCGTCAGCATCTGAGGGGGAGTCTGTTGGTGCACTACATCTGTCGACTTCGTCTTGTATCGAGTCATACATTGAATTGTATAGATTAGGGCACGGTTTACGAGAAAACTGGAAAATGTATGTTATTAGGTTGATGATTTCGCTCATAGGGTAGCTAAGGGTTTCACTGATATGGACATGTGGAGGTTTCGCTCTTATGGTCATGTCCCTTGGAGCGAAATCTCAGTCCTATATATAGTGTATCTTGAGCGAAATCACATAATCAGTTGTACGAATTCCATACCGAAGTGCTGCCGGTGTGAAGACTACGTGTATTTGCATTCTAATCAATACAATCAGCAGTTTAAGTGAAGAATCAGCTGTTTCTAGCTTTGTTTCTTGTTATTCCGCACCTGAAACAGAGTAGAACACCTCTGAACGACTCATTCGGGTCAGGTCACCGATCATACACCTAGCTCTTTGAAGTTGATCAAAAAGATCATCAATCCTAGGTAATGGGTATCGATTCTTAATTGTAACCTTATTCAATTCCCTATAATCAATACACATTCTCATTGAACCATCATTTTTCTTTACAAACAACACTGGAGCTCCCCACGGGGATGAACTAGGTTGTATGAATCATTTACTTAGCAATTCATCTAACTGCTTTTTCAATTCTAGCATTTCAGTGGGTGCTAACCGATAAGGTGCTTTGGCTATTGGTGTAGTTCCAGGAACTAGATGAATCCTAAACTCTACCTCCCTATCGGGTGGTAATCCCGGCAGTTCTTCTGGGAATATATCTAGGTATTCTTCTACTACATGAATTTCCTTAAGTTCCTTTCCCTTTGTGTTAATGATTACTGAAATCATATACACCATTGCCTGTTTTCTTGTATAACTGGCCAACTTTATTGCTGAAATGAATTTCATGGGTTTACGTTGCTTATCTCCTATAACCATAATTACTTCTCCGGTGGGTGCGCGAATTTCTATGGAGTTCTTATCACACAGGATTCGAGCATGGTTGGCTACTAACCAATCCATTCCTAATACCACATCGAATCCAGCTAAATTCATAGGTAATAGATTTGCAGAAAATTTATGACCTAAGAGTTCTATCTTTCCTTCTCGTAAAATCGTATCTATGTTAACAGAATTCCCATCTGCTGTTTCGACTATAAAAATCTTCCTAAGGTTGGTTAAAGGTAAATTAAGAGCTTGGCAGAATGAAGTATTTATAAAACTTTGGTTTGCACCAGAGTCAAATAATACTTTTGCATAAACGTTGTGAACTAGGAACGTACCAGCTATCACGTCAGGAATTAGTTCCGCTTCCTGCGTAGTCAGTTGAAAAGCTCTTACGTTCTTCTTTGTAGCTCCTTCTGCAGGTTTGGCTTTGTTTTCGGCTGGTTTGACCAATTTCGGGCAGTCTGGCCTGAAATGTCCAGCTTCTCCACTGTTGTAGCAAACTGTTGCTTTCTTCTTTCTGCAGTCTTCCTCTTGGTGTCCTGGAATTTTGCAAAAATTGCAATACCGTTTGCATCTTCCAAAATGCTTTCATTTACAGGCATTGCAAAATGGAACAGTGGAAGATTGCCCAGCTCCTTTTCTCTTGAAATTGGCACTATTACCCACACGGAATCCGTGGGTAATCTTTTGAGCTACTTCCTTCTTCCGGTTCTCTTCTCTTGTGCGTACCAATTCGTCAGTTAGGGTGTTAGCTAATTCTACCGCATCATCAATAGTGCGAGGTCTCGCAGCTTTAACGATATTAAGGATTTCGCCAATCAATCCCCAAATATAGCTGGAAATAAGCACCGGTTCTAGCGAAGCCAGGGTTGGTACTATTCTCGCATACTCGAAGAATGTCGAAGTATACCCTCAACAATCTACACCCATCATCTGATGGTTCAAGAACTTATTCGCCATTTGTTCCTTTTCATACTCGGGACATAATTTTCTTTCCATTAGCTGCTTAAATTCTTCCCAACTCATGGCATAGGCCATATTTCTTCCTTTGGCTTGAAGTACCGTATTCCACCATTCTAACGCCCCTTCTTTAAAAAGATGCGACACATACATGACCTTGTCTTCTTCAGCACATTTACTTATCATAATTACTGCTTAGGTTTTCTCCAACCAACGCAGTGCCGCAGTAGCCCCTTCGTTGCCTGCAAATTTTGCTGGTTTACAGGCAAGAAATTCTTTGTAAGTGCAACCAGGCGTTGCAGCATTCATTTTCTTAAGGAGTGGTGCCTGCCGTGGATCATTATCGTGATTAGTATGGTTGCCGCCTCCGTTTACACTATTACTGAAGTTATCTTCTTGAGTACGTTTACTAGGAATAATTTGTTGAGGTTCAACTGGGTTTCGAGCAGCAGTCAGGATTTGTAACAACCCGCACTTTTGTGCGTTGTTACTACTCGGTATACTCGTTACGCCTAGCACTGGAGATTCGGATCATAATGTAACTATATCGCATACATCGCTATTCGAAGAGTAAATCGCATATTTTCGCAATATATTATCACTACGTTACATCACGAACACTGACACTCACGATGGCACTGAGTGAGGACCTATTCTACCCTCCTCGGTGGCCGAGATGTGTCGAAACACAGACAATTAATGCTAACAAAGACTCCCGGGTGAGTGCTATAGCTCCAGTCGTCGTGACGATGATGACAATACGAGTAAGTGGCACCCTGTCAGTCTTTGTGGCACAACACACGATAACGTTCACAATGACGTCAAGAAAGGACCTATACTACCCTCCTTGATGGTCGTGAGATGTCACTAATAATCGCATACTCGAATCGAAAACCGATTGATAATTATCGAAACTTTGGTATATGGATACGTAAATACGACCCCTAGTGATATACATATGCACATATAATAATGATATAAACGGCACGTACTTCAGAAACTATCAAAACGATCGAAAACAGAGAAACTCACCGCGCTGGAGTGGCCATCCGGACGAACAGCCTCATCCGAACGGATGGGCCATCCGAACGGATTGCCATCCGAACGGATAGCCATCCGCACGGATTGCCATCCGACCCAGTAACTCCCTTCACCTCATTTTTCCTAAAAATAGCCTGCCACACCACTGTTCAAGTAATGTGACAGCTCCCACTCGACCAAGCACGCTTCAGGACCCTTTTTCTCGATTCCTCGCGATTTCGGTAAGATTTCAACCTAAAACCTTGTACTTCTATGATCTACACTAAATTATACATCATTCTATCTTTTAAAACTCAAATTCTAACCGCAAAATCTACTGATTTGAGGTGTTTTAAGGTGATGTCACCAAGAGTTCATATGAACTTCAAGTTGTGACCTCATCCCACCATAAACAACTCAGATCTGGGTGATTTCCACATGTTTTGATAACAAATCTCACCTAAATCTATGTATTTGATCAAGGCACTGTGCGACTTCGAGCTAAACATGAGAAACCGTCAAGAACGGCCAGATCTGATGGAACGGGGTGATTTCCGACCATTAGAGCGGGTCGGAACTGATGGAATTTCAAGTGTTAGTGCGAAATTACACTGCCCCGACAACTTCGCACGTATTCCTTCCGTTAAACACTCAGAAACAATGTTCAGAATGCGAAACAGACGTGCCATCCGCACGGATCACATGTCATCCGCACGGATCACATGTCATCCGGACGGATAACATGTCATCCGGACGGATAACATGTCATCCGCATGGATAACACGTCATCTGGATAGATAACACGTCATCCGCACGGATAACATGTCATCCGGATGGATGAGCACCATTCGACCGGACCAACGCATCATCCCAACGAATGACCATCCGCACGGATTACCATCCGATCGGATAGTCACTAGGCACGCGATCATTCAAACGAATGGCCATCCGGCCGGATTGCCATCCGACCGGATAGCTACTGAACCTTATCATTTCAAATGAATGGCCATCCGGCCGGATCGCCATCCGACCGGATAACCACTGTCCAATGTCCACTCCTAACAAGTGACCATCCGATCGGATTGCCATCCGACCGAATGGCCAATAGTCACCTGTTTCACCCGTCGTCGTTTAACGCACTCTCAATCGATCAGGCTAACTTAGACGCGTTCTCAATCGATCAATCAGGTGGTGCTTAATTGCTGAACGAGCACTGTGAGTATACTTGAACCCTTTTTAATCGTATTTTGGGTGTAACATACGTTTCTAGCAAATCAAACTTATCAAACGAATCATTCAATCAATCAATCGAATCATCACTTGCGAATAACTGTTATGCATAGATATACGTGATGCTAGCTGCATATGTGCTAGGGCTTATACTCGCGACTTCCCACCATGACTAGTATTGTACTATTGCGCCCGACGGGGTCTTGTTTGCCATCGCATATTCGAGCATCGAGGACTTAGTTGGTAGTATCAGCTTTGTGAGTATATATGTCGTGTGTTACGTTTATGCATGTGGAAATTCGCTACACTTTTATCTATTAAGCTATACATATCAAACCTGTATACTCTCCAATACATTTGTATTGACAAATATTTTAACGTATGTTGCAGGTTAGATCGCAGACTATATCAAACCAAGCTAGGAGGTCTAGAAACTCAACAAAAATCTAGGTTGTCGGATTTGTATTGTGCGAGAGGACAAGAAATCTGTGATAACTTATGTGATTGTATTATTTGTTAGTATGGGATAACGAATGTATTAAATATTATCGCAATATAGTTGTTCTGGATTCTCTTGAGCAATCTGATTCCCCTAGTGCCGCGCCCCGATGATTCCGCCATCGGTTGGGGTGTGACAGATTGGTATCAGAGCCATAACTATAGGGAATTAGGCCAGACTCGACCTAGTCTGGGTCGACGTCTTAGAACTTGACCTAGTCTATAGTCTAAGTACCAACAGGCCGACTCGTACGAACCAGTACGGTTTGTATTGGGCCTACTTGATACTCTCGATCGAAATTGTTAAAAGCTACAACTTTGTGTGAACATCGCGTACTACAGCTTCACACGAAGGGGCCTTTCCTAAGGCCGGAATACTACTTAGCCTTTCCTAAGGCCGACACAATACACATGTTTTCGAAAATACTCGCATAACGAAACCGAGCGATCTAGTCGAGATCAGGTGGGGAAACCAAGAATTCTCGATAGGATTGCTCACTCAGCGCATTTTTCTAGCACGAGAACCTTTCATCGAGTTAGGAGTGACGTCCACATCTCGACGAAAGTCTCCATTTCAAGATCTAGTGGAACTCACGAATTTATTCGAAGAGCATGACCACAAGTAGGAACGAAACTGTTAAGTCAGGGGTGAAACCCGTACCTTAATAAGACGTTCCACTCTCTAAATTAGTTTTCAAAAGCTCTCACCAAGGACTCGACTATCACGATAACTCTAGCCACGCGATGACTAGAAAGACGAATGCCACGAGCTGCATCCCAGTGGAAGCATGGAGTCTTCTAGGTCAACGCGCGTGCACGAACTTATTGAACATAGTTGGGTTACCTTGGGTAGTCGACGCCTAAACACCCAAGGCACTCTATCATACGAACCGCCGATCTTACAAGCGGTTGGAACTTATTTACGTTTTGAAACTTTACGCTTTATCGATTTCTCGATTTAACGATTTTCACTCCCTGCTTTATAAACGCACAATTCGCACAGCCATCGCAATCTAAAATGAAACCCGAATGTTCGCAACAAAACTAATGCATAATCTATCACCTTCGCTATCGTTTTCTCACCTCAACGCGTCCTTGCTTATTCTAAATCGACCTGTACGTGTATGATTACAAACTAAAATTATATAGGTATATAAATACGTACAAACAAACAAGTCAATGTGTGAGAACTTAGGGATTTCGTCTCTCCTATGTGGCTCCCATGTGATTCGCATTACTAATATACTATCGCATCAAGTTTGAACGCGCTCAATCGCATCGCGAAACTCAAAAATCATTATGATCGAATCTCATTCCAAGTCTCTTCCTGTCTAGATGCCTTCCAACAACTCTACCTCGAGACGAGTAGCCAGGAGAAGAGCCAAACGAAGCACCGATAAGAGGATTGCATCACTTGTGACTAAGGAAGTGGTTAAGCTTATTCCACAAATTGCCGCTCGAGTGCACTCTCTCAGCCACTCTCGAGCCTCGGAAGACTCCAAGACGGAAGCGCCGCAATCTACTTTTCTCTACAAACACTTCAAAGCCTGTGACCCGATGGAGTTCACGGGTGAAGGAGGTGTATCTCAACTACTCCAGTGGTTCGATTCTATCGAAGTTACCCTTCGTCAAAGTGGGTGTCCCGATAGTTTCCGTACTACTTGCGCTACCGGAGTATTTCGATCACGAGCACTCGACTGGTGGACCGCCGAACGTAACAAACGTGGGATCTCCTCAGCTTACGCTCTCTCATGGAATGAGCTGAAAGAGCTCATGAAGAAAGAGTATTGTCCTCCTCACGAAATTCAAAAGCTGGAAGATGAATTCTGGAAAATCAAGCAACTCGAAAGTTACAACACTGGCTGCACCACAAGATTCAAATAGCTTAGCATAATCTGCCCAAGTCAAGTCAACACTTCAGAAAAAGCCATTTCGAAGTACATTCGCGGCTTGCCTGAGTGTGTGGGTGATTTTGTCGAAGCTGCAAGGCCTGCTACCATCGAAGAAACCTACCGCTTAGCCGCATAAATCAACAACAAACGACTCATGGAAGGGTTCTTCTCAAGGAATCCTGTCAAGCAAGCTTATCAAGCGATCGCCACTAATTCTTCAGGCGATCCTGTCAACGATTCTCCTAACGAATCTGCTGACGATTCTTTGGACGAATCTGCTGACGATTCTTCTGACGAATCTGCTAACGATTCTTCCGACGAATCTGCTGCCGATTCTTCTGACAACTCGGCCAAAGATTCTACAAGTGAGTCCTCAGACGAATCCCCCAACGACGACACCTCTTCGCAAGACACCGACAAACCTATCCTCAAACGAAAGACTTTAAGCCCAAACTCGTCAACCACCGAACTGCCGCAGCCGAAGCCTCTTCAAGCAGTTCCGACATTTCCAAAACGAGCGTACACTGGAGCTCATCCTCAGTGTTACTCGTGTACCTATCATCATCCAGTTGGGGCTGGCTGTCGCTATTGCAGTAACTGCAACCGTTACGGTCACTTCACTCGCAACTGCCGCATTGAACCGTGAACTTGAGTACAACAACAACAGCTCCAGCAAAAGTCTTCAGCATCAAACATTTAGCAAGCGTAGGATAAAGTTGTAATGAAATGATTTTCGACGTCGTTTCTAAGTTTTGAACCTGCTCTCTTACTCAATATTGCCACTATGCGTAACACTAACTCTCGTTTTCGTATTCCCCTTCACACTCTAGTCGTCACACCTAGACTAGATTCACGCACATACTATATACTATATCACGAAATAACGCGTTTTACCCTCACTGCACTCTTAGAACGAGGTACGATAAACGTGCAAGGAACGACTAATCACGGGTGCACACGGGATTATTTGGGTCAGTGTACGGAGATCGTAGTAAATTCTAAGGTGCCAAAAGCGTTACGACGAAGTATGACACCAAACCACGGGATCTAAGTAGTAGGGGTCAAGCAAGGTGTGCTTTATCATACTATCGAAGTTCCGTGAAGAAAGTGCCACGTGGAGTTGAATGTTATTAGACCTATTATACTATTGTGATTATTTTCAACACACTACACTCAATCGCAAGGCGTAACAAACCGTATCATCACGAGACTTGTCGTAAGTCTGCAAACGCAGTGCAATCGCCTCATCGATGGACTCTGGGGAGTCTACCTCGCAGGGCAATTGCATCGACGTAAGACTGGTCATAAGTCTGTTGCAACGAATCTCATCAACGCTCACGGTATTGGAGTGAGGACCTATTCTACCCTCCTCAATAGCCGTGATGCGACGCAACGTAACGTTAAGCTTACTCGAAACAAAACTCGACTAATCGCAATCACTTGTCATGTGTATCTCGCAATCTCTATCGCTTATTATGTGAACCTATATCGCTTGCTGCGTATCAATCTATCACTGTCGCCTACCGTTATCTGTGGTGTTTGTGTTAAGTTAGCACACATGACCTCGCTCCACGAGATGAAGCTCATATGATTAAAGCAAGGTGTTTTAGTCATATCGGCGGGCTTTCGTGGAAAAAGGCCATGTGGGGTCTGATGTCAGTTAACCTCTGTGATGTAAATCAACCAACTCGAACCGCATAAATCGCGCGAACCTCCATCGCTGGCAACGCAACAACTACCGCTCATCGTAACTCATTGGTGTCGCGGTATTCGCTAAATTACCTAATCGCTTATCGCTTATCGTGTATAGTCTACCGTTTATTCGCTAGTTTGATGCTCATTGCAGTCTGTGTGGTATTAGTACGCATGACATCTGTTGGATCTGAGTTTGTTTCTGATTGTATTTTCGTTTGGAATTAAGATGGAAATGAAAGAGTTGTGCAGCGGAATTAAGATGAAAACAAACTTTGCATACAATCAAACGAGAGTAATACTTTAATCAAACATCTTTACACAGAGAATCGAAAGATTGAATTTGTTTCAACAACGATTACAATGATTGATGAATGAATGCAAACTCCCCCTCAGCCAGAGCTCAGTAGTTTGTTCGTGCAAAGAAGACGATGTTGCAAAAGAGCTAATAGAACAGTACAAAGTACTGAACTATTTATAGGCACTTGCAAACCACTGAGCATCTTAGCTGACGTCACCATGAAAGTGACATCTAACCTCCTAACAAACTCTAACCTCTGATCTATACAAACACTGATGTACTAACTACTGCTATTACATTTCTTTAAATAAAAGACACTTAAACAGCTGCTGCATCCTTCCACTGCTGTGAACCCAGCAGTGCTTGTCCGGATCAGCAGTACTTGACTCAAGGCAGTAGATTGAGTCAGCAGAGCTTTGTTCTTCCATCAGTCTTTGACATTGGGCAGTAAATGCAAGGCAGCAGTTGTAGGTCAGCACTTAGTAAGATCAGCAGATAGGAGGTCAGCAGATATGAAACCACTTTCAAGGGGAGAGATTTGTATGAACCAACTGTAATCGTCTGCTTATTCTGGATCCACTGCTCTGATCCAGTTTTGGATTTAATTATCTGTTCCTCTGATAGGGTTCAATCCCAACAATCTCCCCCTGGAACAGATAATGCCAAAACTCTTCATTATTTGTGGAAGACTTTATTGCCTCATCAACAGTTCCCTTATCTGACCTTTAAATTGTAATTCGAAGTCTAGGGCATCTGTATCTTCATCATCCCTGCTAAGTGGAAGATCAAGGAGATCCTGCAAATCTTCAAGACTCAGGCCAAGAGCTTGTTCCCTTGATATTTTCTCCACTTCTCCACCAGACCTGAGCAAAGTCAATACGCAGGTCTGTTTGTCAGTTTCCCACTTTTGTATTTTTGAGCCTGGTGGGTTTCTTGGGAGATGTTTATTAGCAAAAGTATTTGGTGAGGCTGGCCTGTTCATGACTGACTGAGCAGCACTTGCAGATTGTTCCAATTCAAGATCTTCTTTTATCATTACTTTCGTGCCTGCTTTTACAATGGCATCTCCGGCTAAAAGATCTTGAATTGTTTCCATACTAAACTGGTTTTTGCTCCTTCTTTTGTAGATGGCAGCACCAGCTGGAGCAGTGGTTCTTTTGACTTGCAGCTTTGGTGGTCTTTTAGAAACCTCTGCTTTAGAATAGTCAGGCTTTTGAGGAACATTTGGGTCTTTCTTTCTTAGTTCCTCCAACCTTTTGTAGGTGGCCCTGACTCTATCTTCTCCCCACTTTGTCACAGAGTTCTTTGACCTATAATCAGCTGCAATCAGCTCCTCTTTCATTCTCCTCAACTCTAACATCTTCTTAGCTTCAAATTGTTTGAATTTTTCAGGAGGATTCTGCTTGACCTTATTTTTAATCATTCCTTGAATCCTGACTGCTTCTTTTTCAAGCTCAGGAATGGTCCAGTCCTTGTACATGTGTTTCTCCCCTTTGTATTTCTTGTAGGTCATGATGTTTTCAATGTAGTCTTTTCTCAAGGACTCATCTGCCCTTTCTGAAATTTGCTGACATACATTTTTAGCAAAACGCTCCATAGCATTGACCTGTGAGAGTAAAAACTATAGTTTTGTTGAAATTCTCTATCAGATTTCCCTTTTCTGTTTTTTATTGCAATATCCTCTGCTTGTTTGGCCTTGAGTTTCAAGTATTCTTCAATATTGTTAGGCCTGGGATATCCTGCAATTGACGGCAAACTCCTTTTGGCTGGGTCATCCTCATGATAAAATGATTTTATTTCTTCCCTAACTGCAATGAGTTCTAGAGGAAATGAGTCACCAGCAGGAGGTAGTGGTTTTAAAATTTGAGCTGAAGAAAGAGGTATGGGTTTTGGAATAGTGACAAGTGATAGGGATTTTGAAGATGTTGGTGGTGGTGAAGGTGAATCATCATCTGATATATAAATCCTTCTCCTTTTTGTTTTAGAAGAAGCAGATGATGTTTTGGGTGGATCAGTGGTGGTAGATTTTATGGCAGTGGTTTGTGATTGACTAACAGTTGTTGAAACAACTGGTGTTTCAACCACTGTTGTCATTACAACAGATGTTATAACATCTGTTGTCTTCTGCTTTTTGTCAGCAGGTGAAAGTGGTGGTGAAATGGTTTTTGATGGTGACAGTGGTGGTAAAATGGTGGTTGTGGTGTGTGTTGAAGTGGTGTGTGTTGAAGAGAGAACAGATGTTGAAACCACTGAGGTACCAGCAGTAGTTGATACAACAGGAGTTACAACAGCTGTTTGGATGGAGGTTTGATGCTGATGGCTTTTGGATGGTGGTTTTGGAGGCTTTGGAAATCTGGATGAGGTGGACTTAGGCTTCCTTTTTGTCTTAGGATTTTTAGTATCCTTTGAACCAGAACAACCCTGCTCATACAGCTCCATGAAAGCTCTTTTCTCCTCATTCCACCTTGAAATATCCTTTGCCATTCTATCTCTTTTTACACTTGCTACTCCTTCATCAAGTGCTTCTTGAGTAGCATCAACCTTCTTACTACCATCTGGCACAGGAATTTTTCTGGTCATAGCATCCTTTTCAGGTTCAATGTAGAGACCATCATCTATTCCTTTCTTCTTCCACTCCTGAATTTTCTCCCCCTTTTTGGCATTATCGTCTGGGAGTTGATCAATGAAAAGTACTGTTGGAGGAGCAGTGCCAGTGGTTTGCAGGATCTGAGTTTTGAGAGCCTTTAAATCAGCCTGAGTGTTTTTGAACCTTGACTCCATTGCATTTCTCAGCTGTTGGACATGTTTCTCATGTTGCTGATCTGCTAATTGTGCTTGTTGATGGAGAAAAGGTTGAAACAAATTCCAGAGCTCATTTGTAGCAGATGCCCTTTGTGGAGCAGGTGCTTGAGATGGAACAGCAGTTGATTGTACCTTTTGTACTTGTAACACCTGTTGTAGCATATCTTTGAGTTCTGCAACAGAGTTATCAAGTTTTTCAATACGATCCGTCAATTTCTGGTACTTTAAATCATCACCCAAGTTAATGGGATCATCTGATTTCCCACTAGCAGTGGTTTTATCAGTAGTTGATGTAGGAAGTATACTCCAAACATTAACCACTGATGCCCCTTTGTCTTGGTACTGGGGTCTTCTTCCTTCAACACTTGACAACTTTTTGATGGTTCTAGTAGGATAAATAAATCCACTGGTGGTTGGCAGAGGTGCTATATAAGGAATTGCCTCCAAGGAAGTCTTATTAATGTAACCACTGTCCAAATGTAACCCAGTGGGTGTAACAATTGTAGTGGCTGCTTCACTTGGATTACCACCAAGAGTTACTTGTAACTCAAGGGGTCTAACCTCCTCAGGTTGTGTTGGTGGGTTAGCAAAGATTGATACAGCAGACCCAGTCAGTGGTTGAGGCATATTCTCATTGATAGGTGATTGAGAAGGACTGGTTAATACCTGGTTCAAATCAATTGTATCCAACAACAGTTTAGTTGGTGGGGGAATTGTGGATGTGAAGGGTGGTGTAGAAAGTGGAGTTGCCCGGGGTATTGAGCTGTGGATGATAGAAACGAGTGTTTCCAGAGCATCATGATGTGGAGACCCTATTTGCACAACCTGTTCTTTTTATGAAGAAGCAGGAGGAGTTGTGGTTATGGGTTGAGATATTTGTACCAACTGCTGTGAGGAAGTAGCAGCAGTGGTTTCTTGTGACATTTGTGTTGTCACAGGCAGAAGCTCTGGTATCTCATCCTCCAGAGTTGCCTTTTTGATGGGTTTTGTGGGTTTTTGAGTTTTTCTTTTTGGCTTTTTGGAGATTTTAGGTGTGGGTTTCAAAGCAGTTGTGCTGCTGCTTTGATCACCTTGAGCAGTGGGCTCAGCAGCAGATGCCTGAGGAGCAGTTGTAACTGCTAAAATCTGCTCAGGCACCTCTGCTTGTGTTTTGCAAGGTGCTAACATTCTTGAAAAAGTTTCAGTTGTTAAACTGTTTATTTGAGTGGAATCACCTTGGTTTATTACAGCTAAATCATCCTTACTGAATTTCTTTGCAAAATAGTAACTTAAAAACCTTGGAAACAGTAAGAATGATTTTGTTTCAACATTATTAACCAAATCTTTAAAAATTACCCGAGAATAGTTAAAATTTTCTCCTTGAAGAATTGCATATCCCAGATTTTGAATCTTTAAAGGGATTTCATTGAAAGAAGTGGTTTTGTTTGAAACACATAGTAGGAGGGTATGAAATAAAAATCTGGTTGCAGAAGGAAAATAACCTTTTTCTAAGGTAATTTTCTTCATCATTGTGGCTTCATACCCTCTCTCAATGAAGTCAGTTTGCAACTCGTTTTTAGTGAAAGAAATTTTACCTTCTTGATCATTGAGTTGAAAGACCTCTGAAATGGATTGTGGTGTGATTTGGACAGCTTTACCCTTTATAGAAGAGTTTATGGTGGTTGCAGTGTCTCCTTGTTTTTCAAGGGTTGCATTCTTCCAGAACTCCCTTTGGGTTGCCAAATAGATTGGTGCATCGGCGGTGAACAAAGTTTTGTACTTTGATTTTGCCATGATATCAATGATGGAATCGAAAACATTTGTGGTTCCTGGTTTTGTGAGAAGACCCAGGAGATTGTGAGATGGTTTATGTGGAATTTCAGTGGAGATTGCCTTTTGAGAGGCTGTTTTCGAAGATGATTTGGAGGAGGGTTTTGAAGATGACTTCGATTTTGTCATTTTGAAGATGAATGATCGAAGAAATTTGTGAGAGATGAGAAGAAAAACTGCTTTGAGAAGAGAATTTTTAAGAATTCAATTCGACAGTAAAACCCTGTTTTGGTGGTGAGTGGGGAATTTTATAGGGAAGAAAGTGAATGCTGAGGTGGTAGCCGTTACAAAAGGTCTGACCAATATGTACTGTCCATGTGACAACCCCTGGTGAAAGTAAAGGACATTACTTTTATGAAAGTGACTAATGAAGGCAGTGGTATGGAAGCAGTGGATGATTTTCACTATCAGTGGATAGCATATCAGTGGATAATACACTGCTTTTGAACAACAGAGTTTATCAAAGGAATGAGAGAACAGGGGTTGACTTTCAGCAGTGGACAGACTTTTTGAAGTAGAGCAGACTTTTGAATAATCAGTGGTTAATGGCAGACTTTTAAGGATTTTAATGAAAAATATCATTTTTAGCTATTTTTAAGGATGGAGTTTTGATTTTCTGAAAACATTTTGTTGCTTTTATTCATAGAAAAACAAGATGTTGCTTGTTATTCCATGTTCAGCATCCCAATTCTAGAGACCAAGCTTTCAAAAGTGGCTGTATCAAGTGCTTTTGTTAGCACATCTGCCAGCTGATCTTTAGTTAGGACATGATGCAGAGAAATCAAACCTTTTTCATAGCAATCCCTCACAAAGTGATGTCTGATGTCGATGTGTTTGGTAGTTGAATGGGAAACTGGATTTTTGATGATATTTTCTGCTGCCTGGCTATCCAACATGAGTGGTGTCTTTAAGGCAGTGATACCAAAATCCAGTAACTGATTTTGAAGCCACAGGAGTTGGGCTGTACAGCTTGCAGCAGCAATGTATTCAGCTTCAGCAGTGGATGTTGAAACAGCTGCTTGCTTTTTGCTTTGCCATGAAACTAAGCAATCACCTAGAAACTGGCACCCTCCTGATGTGGACTTCCTTGTGGTGTGACATCCAGCAAAGTCACTGTCTGAGAAACCTGAAAGCTTGATGTTCCCATTAGCTGGATACCAGATACCAAGTGTGGGAGCACCTTTTATGTATCTGAAGATCCTTTTTACAGCAATGAGATTTGATTTTCTGGGAGCTGATTGACTTCTTGCACAGACACATGTTGCAAACATGATGTCTGGTCTAGATGCAGTTAGGTACAATAAAGACCCAATCATGCTTCTATAAAGTGTTTGGTCAATCAGCTCATCCTTTTCATCAGACATGACCAGCTTATTTGTTGCCATGGGTGTGCTGCATGGTTTACAATCATTCATATCAAATTTGGTTAAAAGTTCTTTAGCATATTTGCTTTGATGAATGAAAGTTCCATTTTGCAATTGCTGTACTTGGAGACCAAGAAAGCATTGCAGCTCACCCATTGCACTCATTTCAAACTCTGCTGTCATGAGTTCTCTAAACTCTTCACACATTGAGTTACATGTGCTTCCAAAAATAATGTCATCCACATAAATCTGGACAATCATTAAATCCTTCCCTCTCCATTTTAAAAACAATGTTTTATCAATGGTACCTCTTTTGAAACCATTTGAGAGTAGGAAGTTGGAAAGAGTTTCATACCAGGCCCTCGGTGCTTGTTTCAGGCCATACAAGGCTTTGTTTAGCCTGTAGACATGATCTGGATAAAATGGATCCTCAAAACCTGGAGGTTGACAAACATATACCTCTTCTTGAATTGTACCATATAGGAAAGCACTTTTGATATCCATTTGAAACACCTTCATCTTGTGGTTGACAGCAAAGGCCAGGAACAGTCTAATTGCTTCTAATCTTGCAACAGGGGCAAATGTTTCATCATAATCAATCCCCTCTTCCTGTCTGTAACCTTGAACCACAAGCCTGGCTTTATTCTTGACAACAATACCCCTTTCATCAGTTTTGTTCTTGAAGACCCACTTTGTGCCAATGGGACTAACCTCTTCTGGCAGTGGTACAAGCTCCCATACTTGTTGTCTTTTAAACTGTTGGAGCTCCTCTTGCATGGCTTCTACCCAGCTGTTGTCTTTCAGTGCCTCTTGGTACTTGACTGGCTGATGGAGTGATAGAAAACCAGCAAAAAGACAAATGTTTTGGGTTTGGCTTCTTGTGAGCACCCCTTCATTTATGTTGCCAATAATTTGATCAGGTGGATGAGATCGCAAGAAGATTAAATCTCCTTGGTATGGTATGATGGCATTGGTTTGTGAAGGCTGCAAATGTGTATCATCTGAGCTAACCACTGCTGGGGACTTTGATGATCCAGCAGTGGCTTCAAAAGGCGGTGGAATAGGAGGTAATGAAATGGACAACTGCTGACTTTTATCCACTATTTGAGGACTTTTGTCAGCAATGTTTGAGGATGTGGAAGCAGTGGTTGATGGGCTACTTTGGTCAACAACTGTTGAGGTAGCAGTGGTTAAGCTTTGACAACTGTTTTGAACAGCTGGTGCTTTTCCCTTTGTGGCAGACCTTTGAGGGATGATGATTTCATACCCATAGTCTGGTGTTGTATCCTCTGATGGACCTGCACTGTTAGTCTTGACAACAGTATTTTCAAAAGTAAATTTTTCAAGATCAAACAGATCTGCAGGGTTTGCTGGGATTTTCATTGATGAAAGTTCATTGAACTTAACATTCAAAGTCTCCTCCACTGCCTTGGTCCGTGTATTGAACACTTTGTAGGCCTTGGCAGTGGTTGAGTATCCCAGATGATAACCACAATCAATTTTGGCTGCAAATTTTGAAATGGAATCTTTTAAGTTCAAAATAAAGCATGGGCAGCCAAACACCTTGAAGTATGAAATCAGTGGTTTAATTTTATACAGAATTTCATAGGCAGTCTTTTTGTGCCTGGGGTTTATTAAAACTCTGTTCTGGACATAACAAGCAGTGTTTACTGCCTCTGCCCAGAAAGTTAAAGGCAAACCTGAATCTGCAAGCATGGTTCTGGCAGCCTCAATCAGAGTTCTATTCTTCCTTTCCACTACCCCATTCTGCTCTGGTGTTCTAGGGATGCTGTACTGCCTTACAATCCCTTTCTTCACACAGAAGGCATCCAACTCCCTATTTTTGAATTCTGTGCCATTGTCACTCCTGAAGCTTTTCACTGGAAGGTCAAATTGCTTTTCAACCTTGGCAGCTGCCATCATTGCACAATCACATTGATGATCTTCTTCATCATCAGCTTTCACCTTCTTTTCACCAGCCTTTTCTTCTTTCTCTTCTTCTTTGTCCTCTACGGACCATGGATCTGTCATTGGTTCAATCAGGGTACCTGAACTTTCTCCCAACAGTAGTTCACCAGCCACAGCAGTAACTACTGCTTCAGTCACCTCTTCCACTGTTTCAAAGCTCTGCTGTTCCTCCTCAGTTTCAACCCCCTCCTGTATTGACTCTAATGCCATTAAACAAAACTCATCATGAGAAGAATCATTAGAAGCATAGAGTGCAAAATTTTCATCACTAAGATCTTCAGGCATACTGCTCCAGTCAACAAACCCTTGAGTGAAAAAACTTTGTTGATCTGGTTGTGCTGCTGCTGGAGCAGTGGTTTGAGGTGCAACAGGTTGCACTTGTACCTGTGGAACAGGGGTTTGAACATATTGGATTTGTGGAACAGTAGTTTGGACATAGTGTACTGGCACAGGGGCAGCAGCATAGTGAGCAGTGTTCACTTGAGCTGCTGGGGTATACTGGGCATAGTGCACAGTGCTTTGGTTTTGAGGTCTAGGATTTGAGCTAGGATGAGTAATTATGGGACCAGTAGTTTGACTCCTACATTCCCTAGCGAAATGTCCCAACCTATTACACTTGTAGCACTTGATTTTCGATTTATCCAACCCAACCCTTAGATTCCCATGCAACCCTAGGAATTTTCGCCCTGTTCTTTTGTAAAATTTGCTAGTTCTAACACTTAGCAAGGCCAGTTGGTGCAAGATGTCCATTTCCTCTAAGTCAGTGGGATCGAAATGTTGTAAATCATTGAGTTCAAATATTAGATTGTCTGACATCTGGTTTTCGTTTGCAGTGAATGCATAACTTGCAGAGTGAGGATCAGGGTTGTTGAAATTTGCACCAGCAGTTATGTCAATGAAGTGATCATAACCCTGATCCTTACCACTGCTCCCAGATTCTTCTTGACCCAGAAGAGTAGTATTACCGAAAGTATAATCATCGGTAACTTTTCCTGACTCTTGTAACCTCCTTTTCTGGTTCAACTCCCTTTCGTAAGTCAGGAGTCGACCGTGAAGTTGGGTCAAGGTCAGATCCTTGAATTCAGGTGAGTTTCGAGTGACAAAAGCTATGGTGTCCCATTTTTCTGGCAGTGACCTGAGGAACCTGCTATTTTGAGTTGAGTTTGTAAAAGTGGTGTTAACAAGCCTCAGTTCACTGATGAGACAACTGAACCGCTCAAATTGTTGCGTTAGTGATTCACCTTTAACGTAGCAAAATGTTTCATACTGTTGGTTCAGGATTTCCCTGTTGTTTTCTATGACTTCTTCAGTCCCCCCAAACTGTTCCTTAAGTGCGTCCCATAATTCTTTGGCACTGTTACAGTGTAACAGTCCAACATATATCTCATTGGGCAGCGCTGATGCTATGATGCTAAAAGCTTTAGCATCTAGTTCGATCTTTTGAAAGTCGGTTTCGGTATAATTTTCAACTGGTTTTGGAACGAACTTTTTAGCATCTTCAGCGCTTGGCACTGAAGGAACATGGGGACCATAAATGACAGACCTCCAACAACCTGTGCTTTGTTGAGCAAGGATGTGACCCATCCTTCTCTGCCAGATGTTGTACTCATTTCTTTTTAGCATAGGTGGTTTAAAAAGTGAGCCGGTGTTGTTTTTATCATCCTGAGATTGTGACGTCATTCTTGTTGTTTTACAGACACTGAAAAATCAACTTTAATGGTGATTAATCCTTGCTCTGTTTTTCAACGGACGAACAAACGATCAGTATCAACTGTTATGAGCTGAACTATTTACGTCAAAATGATTGTTAAATCAAATTTGACTGTCCAAGCTCTGATACCAATTGTTGGATCTGAGTTTGTTTCTGATTGTATTTTCGTTTGGAATTAAGATGGAAATGAAAGAGTTGTGCAGCGGAATTAAGATGAAAACAAACTTTGCATACAATCAAACGAGAGTAATACTTTAATCAAACATCTTTACACAGAGAATCGAAAGATTGAATTTGTTTCAACAACGATTACAATGATTGATGAATGAATGCAAACTCCCCCTCAGCCAGAGCTCAGTAGTTTGTTCGTGCAAAGAAGACGATGTTGCAAAAGAGCTAATAGAACAATACAAAGTACTGAACTATTTATAGGCACTTGCAAACCACTGAGCATCTTAGCTGACGTCACCATGAAAGTGACATCTAACCTCCTAACAAACTCTAACCTCTGATCTATACAAACACTGATGTACTAACTACTGCTATTACATTTCTTTAAATAAAAGACACTTAAACAGCTGCTGCATCCTTCCACTGCTGTGAACCCAGCAGTGCTTGTCCAGATCAGCAGTACTTGACTCAAGGCAGTAGATTGAGTCAGCAGAGCTTTGTTCTTCCATCAGTCTTTGACATTGGGCAGTAAATGCAAGGCAGCAGTTGTAGGTCAGCACTTAGTAAGATCAGCAGATAGGAGGTCAGCAGATATGAAACCACTTTCAAGGGGAGAGATTTGTATGAACCAACTGTAATCGTCTGCTTATTCTGGATCCACTGCTCTGATCCAGTTTTGGCTTTAATTATCTGTTCCTCTGATAGGGTTCAATCCCAACAACATCGCTTCACGAGGCAAAACTAACATGGTTGAACGTGGTGTTTAACCGTGTTAGCAAACTCTCGTGGAAACGTGCCATGTGGGTGCAAAGTGGAGTCTAATCGAAAACGCGTTATTCGCTTGTCGCTCGACGCCTACCCAGACACGACACATAAATGTTTCGTGTCATCATGGCTACTCGCGCACGCTGTTGTAACTACGTCCGCAATGCAACTCACCGGCTTAACCTATTCGATTCTATCTTATACTCGGTCTGACTTTCTATCGATTGGACCGAGTGAGCGCAATTCTATCCATGTCGTATCGGCGCACATGACACCGTCTCACGAAACGGAGGTAATATGGGAGGAACATGTTGGATACGCCGCTGGTACTTCCTATGTATAAGTGTTTTGATCATATTAACGAACTTCCGTGGGAAGGTGCCAAGTGGGGCTTGATACTAAATTTTTCCGTTTTCAAACGGTTAAAAACTGATTTTATAAAACTTTTATTAAAACCATGGGACAAGTGAAATTCCTCACAACAGGGGAGTTAACATCGACTCGGCTTAACTCCATGCCCAAGGGGAGCTTTCATGAGTCCAATTTTTCCTTAAAACCTTTTGCAATATCAAAAACAAGACTTTCTTGAGACGTTGGTTCAACATCGAGTTCAGCTGAACCCACGTCATAGGAGAGTTTTTCGTAACCTCAGTTTTCATCTTCGAATTCCTTAAAATGTTTAAAACCTAAAGCCTCTTGTAACATTGGTTAACAATCGACTCAGTTAATCTTACGTCATGAGAAAACCTATCGAGTTCCTTAAAAGTACAATCGCACTAAACTAACGAATTCTTCGCAACCCGAGGTACTTGGGACGCCAACTCGTGGGGATGTTAATTTTGTCCTTACGTCGCCATCTCGCTATCGCAATCGATCTCTCTTATTCGAAACGCTCTCGCTTGTCAACTCTCGGTCAAGTCACTCGCTGTATCACTACTTATACAAGATCAACTCTCAAAGGTCTACCTAATGGATTAATTTCGGGACGAAATTTCCTAAAGTAGGGGAGACTGTAACAACCCGCACTTTTGTGCGTTGTTACTACTCGGTATACTCGTTATGCCTAGCACTGGAGATTCGGATCATAATGTAACTATATCGCATACATCGCTATTCGAAGAGTAAATCGCATATTTTCGCAATATATTATCACTACGTTACATCACGAACACTAACACTCACGATGGCACTGAGTGAGGACCTATTCTACCCTCCTCGGTGGCCGTGATGTGTCGAAACACAGACAATTAACGCTAACTAAGACTCCCGGGTGAGTGCTATAGCTCCAGTCGTCGTGACGATGATGACAATACGAGTAAGTGGCACCCTGTCAGTCTTTGTGGCACAACACACGATAACGTTCACAATGACGTCAAGAAAGGACCTATACTACCCTCCTTGATGGCCATGAGATGTCACTAATAATCGCATACTCAAATCGAAAACCGATTGATAATTATCAAAACTTTGGTATACGGATACGTAAATACGACCCCTAGTGATATACATATGCATATATAATAATGATATAAACGGCACGTACTTCAGAAACTATTAAAACGATCGAAAACGGAGAAACTCACCGCGCTGGAGTGGCCATCCGGACGAACAGCCTCATCCTAACAGATGGGCCATCCGAACGGATAGCCATCCGCACGGATTGCCATCCGACCCAGTAACTCCCTTCACCTCATTTTGCCTATAAATAGCCTGCCACACCACTGTTCAAGTGATGTGATAGCTCCCACTCGACCAAGCACGCTTCAGGACCCTTTTTCTCGATTCCTCGCAATTTCGGTAAGATTTCAACCTAAAACCTTTTACTTCTATGATCTACACTAAATTCTACGTCATTCTATCTTTTAAAACTCAAATTCTAACCGCGAAATCTACTGATTTGAGGTGTTTTAAGGTGATGTCACCAAGAGTTCATATGAACTTCAAGTTGTGACCTCATCCCACCATAAACAACTCACATATGGGTGATTTCCACATGTTTTGATAACAAATCTCAACTAAATCTATGTATTTGACCAAGGCACTGTGCGATTTCGAGCTAAACATGAGAAACCGTCAAGAACGGCCAGATCTGATGGAACGGGGTGATTCCCGACCATTAGAGCGGGTCAGAACGGATGGAATTTCAAGTGTTAGTGCGAAATTACACTGCCCCGACAACTCCGCACGTATTCCTTCCGTTAAACACTCAGAAACAGTGTTCAGAATGCGAAACAGACGTGCCATCCGCACGGATCACATGTCATCCAGACGGATAACACGTCATCCGGACGGATAACACGTCATCCGGACGGATAACACGTCATCCGCACGGATAACACGTCATCCGGACGGATAACACGTCATCCGGACGGAGGAGCACCATTCGACCGGACCAACGCATCATCCCAACGAATGACCATCCGCACGGATTTCCATCCGATCGGATAGTCACTAGGCACGCGATCATTCAAACGAATGGCCATCCGGCTGGATTGCCATCCGACCGGATAGCCACTGAACCTTATCATTTCAAACGAATGGCCATCCGCCCGGATCGCCATCCGACCGGATAACCACTGTCCACTCCTAACAAGTGACCATCCGATCGGATTGCCATCCGACCGAATGGCCAATAGTCACCTGTTTCACCCGTCGCCGTTTAACGCACTCTCAATCGATCAGGCTAACTCAGACGCGTTCTCAATCGATCAATCAGGTGGTGCTTAATTGCTGAACGAGCATTGTGAGTATACTTGAACCCTTTTTAATCGTATTTTGGGTGTAACATACGTTTCTAGCAAATCAAACTTATCAAACGAATCATTCAATCAATCAATCGAATCATCACTTGCGAATAACTGTTATGCGTAGATATACGTGATGCTAGCTGCATATGTGCTAGGGCTTATACTCGCGACGTCCCACCATGACTAGTATAGTACTATTGCGCCCGACGGGGTCTAGTTTGCCATCGCATATTCGAGCATCGAGGACTTAGTTGGTAGTATCAGCTTTGTGAGTATATATGTCGTGTGTTACGTTTATGCATGTGGAAATTCGCTACACTTTTATCTATTAAGCTATGCATATCAAACCTGTATACTCGCCAATACATTTGTATTGACAAATATTTTAACGTATGTTGCAGGTTAGATCACAGACTATATCAAACCAAGCTAGGAGGTCTAGAAACTCAACAAAAATCTAGGTTGTCGGATTTGTATTGTGCGAGAGGACAAGAAATCTGTGATAACTTATGTGATTGTATTATTTGTTAGTATGGGATAACGAATGTATTAAATATTATCGCAATATAGTTGTTATGGATTCTCTTGAGCAATCTGATTCGCCTAGTGCCGCGCCCCGATGATTCCGCCATTGGTTGGGGTGTGACAGGATTGCTGGAATAGCATTGGCTATTCCTTGAGCAACGATATTTTCGATATCTTGCCTATTGAGAAAATGATCCTCATTAATTTGTTCCGACTGGTTAACTTCGTTAATTGGTTCATTATTAGCAGGTTCCATCTGGTAATTAATATATACAAATTATTAGCATAAAAATAAATAATAGATATATGCAAATAATCTCACAACACAATACACGTATAGCCAAAATTATCGATTTCTCGATGTCCGTTTCTTTTATATTATTTTAGGCATCCATACACACTGTTTATTTTACAAAAGTTTTAGTTTTAACTATTTCACAGACTTATATTATTATTATTATTATTATTATTATTACTATTATACAACCACATTTTCACAACCATACTATCTCTTTGTCAGCTGGCCCTCAGTAACGACGTTCCCACTTGTCGTATTTCCAGGAGATCTGTTCTCCTACCTCCCGGATCCTATTCCCTGCATCCACTAGCTCCTCGCCAAAGTGGCGGAGTTCAGCTAAATTTTCATTACTCATTGGTGGGTTTGGTATAGGTTCTGGGTCGAATTGAGGGAAAAAGGTATAAGGGTTATTGAGAAGGTTTTGAAACTTCTAGTCGTTCGTCCACCACTCGTCCATTTCTCCTAAAGGTTGAGTATGGATTAGAGGTTCTAGGATGGCTGGTTCCAGATTTATTGGAAGTTGAGTCTCAGCAGGATAAGGGTAGAGGTTGGTGTTGATAGGTCTAATGATATCACAGCTTGCCAATACGCGATCCAATTCCTCCTGAAATGGTAATTCCTCGACTTGCCTAGAGCCTTCCCCAATTTCCATTTCCGTTGGTCTAGAACCTTCCCCCATCTCAATCCCTTTTCCTTTATCCATGGGATTTTCTATTTTGGGAATTTTCCTACTAGCTGGTTTCCTCCTGCGCACACGCCTCCATCCTACAAATCTTCCTCTTTTCTTAGGTTTTGGTTTCTCCGGAGGTGGAGCTTGAAATTCTATAGGTTCCTCCACATAGGCTATGTAACCAGTAAAATCTTTGGAAACTTCTATTTTCACAGGTTCCTCCACATAGGCTATGTACATAAAATTCTAAGTTAATATTTTATAATAAAAATTTCACAATTAAACATTCAAGTATTATTGCATACCGTGTGACTAGTTTAATACAAAAGACAACTGAAATTTAAAACATACTAGGGTTTATTGTAAACTTATTTATTTACTGGGTAAAATTTTCTTTAGAGTTTCTGACTTGTAGATGATATGGGTGCTAATACTGGGTCAGGTTATTTAAAATTTTGCATTTACTGCTACAGTGGCTAACATATAGAGATCTGCCCATTTTTCATCTAATTCATCTTCCCATGGTGGGTTATTGCCTATTTCCTGGGTTTCCTGATTAACCCTCACTTCTTTTGGTTGTAATTTCTTCATTTTCTCCTGACTTTTTCTAATAATCTGACTTCTTCTCTTAGGAGAAAGTGGGTTCTCAAACTGTGCCTTACGGACAAATATCCCTTCCTCAATATTTACTGGGTATTTTGAGGATGATGATCCCTTATCTTTCAGTGAACTATCTATTTTATGATAGATGTCCAAAAGTCTTTGCTTACCCATACTGTAAACAAATATTCAAATAATAAAACACGAAATCACCAAATGGCAATTAGTAAAATTAAGTATTTTCTAAATACTTAATTGGCTTAAATCAGTGGCTCTGATACCACCTTTTCCTGTCACGGCCCCAGCCCCGGTTTGATCCGGTCAGGAGCCGCGGGACAGGAACCCGTGGTTTTTATTTGATGCGACAGCGGAAGATTTTAAACATGATCTTTTAAAAGCTTAAAAATGCCCGATTATTTTATTTCATAATTCGGGATAAACCCCGTAATTTACAATAGAGGAATTTAACTAGGAAATTCCCTGATTTATTAAAACATGTTTATTCATTTTAACTGAGCCACCTCTTCAAGCTTGTTAGTGCTCCGTAGCACGTTTTCCTTGATTTACAGCAGGTCGCCTGAAACATGTTTTAAAAAAATATTTTGTCAGCGGGGAAATACTGGTGAATCATTCATTTTGATAAAATGACACATAGTTATAATTACAGCATAAGAGCGATTACAATGGCTTTTATCTTATTTTTATCTGGCGCCGTGTCACCTGGTGACGATAGTCATACCACTATTGGGTCCCACCCCAAGTAGTGACGTTTTATCACTGTTAGGATTTATTAGCCTAACCGTGAGAAATTAGTAATGTGCACAATACCCCACTAGCCAGTGATTTAAGATAACCACGACTTAATCCCTGTAATTATAACATTTGAAAATAAAATGGAGTATTGTAAAATACTTTTGATAAAAGAGAATGACTCACTTTGCAAGTTTAACGAGCAGAGTTTAGCCTACTGATAAGCCTGTTAACCTAATTCAAATAACAATGCACACGAACTAGGTCAGTAACTAATACAACATTTACGATAACTCACGAGATTAAACCCTCACGACGAATGACAAAGTGCATTACTTAAACATCCATCGAATTCACGATGAATGACAAAGTATAAACCCAATTTGAGCAGCACTTAAACATTCATCGGATAGTTTCAATCGATCGGACATTGAATCGTAGTAGCGATTGAGTTATTACCCTGTTGTTGCAGCAGCGTTTTGTGATTGTGTGTGTTTTTTTAGTATACAGACAATAACTCAGCGTACGAATTGAGTTTTTACGTCGAACCAACGCAGGAAATCAAGTCCCACACCCCTCTATTTATATCTGGAAAACAGCCCCCCTCGTGTGGCGCGAGGGGCTGTCACGTGGCGTGAGGGGTACTACCCTACCATAGGGTAGCCCCGTGTCTTGGTAGGCTTGCTGAGTTGGTCGTTCGTTAAAATTTGAATCACACGTAAAACTGTTTAGATAATACTGAATAGGAAATCCCCCCTGAGTTTTAGGGGCCCTGATCCTGATTCCGATTGTTCTGAAAATTTTAGGGGTTATGCAGGATTACTTGGGGGTCTTAATTAGGGTTTCCTATTGGGCAATTAAAATAATAAATAGGACTTTTGATGAGATTTGTTACAAGTATTTCCCCGCTGATAAAATGTTTTCAAAACATGTTTCTGGTGACTACTGTGAACCAAGGAAAAGTGCTACGGAGCACTAACAAAGCTTGAAGTAGTGGCTCAGTTAAACAAATAAACATGTTTTGTAAATCAGGGAATTTCCTGGTGAAATTCCTCTATTGTAAAAAGATTACGAGGTTTATCCCGACTTATGAAATAAAATAATCGGGCATTTAAAGTTTTAAAAGATCCTGTAAATCTTCCGCTGTCAACTCAATTAATAAATACCACGGGTTTCTGTCCCGCGGCTCCTGGATCAGGTAAAACTGGGACGGGGGCCGTGACAGAAAAATGTGGTATCAGAGCCACTGATTTAAGCCATTAAGTATTTAGAAATACTTAATTTTCTTGATTACCATCTTGTGATTATGTGTTTTTGCTTACTGACTACTTGTTAGTTACAGTATGGGTAAGCAAAGAATTTCGGACATCTATCGTCAACTAGATAGTACACCAAAAGATAAGGGAAGTTCATCCCAATCAAATTCCTCAAGATACTCAGCAGATACTGAGGAAGGAATATTTGTTCGTAAGGCACAGTTTGAAAAACCACTTACCCCTAATAAAAGAAGTTGGATTATTAGAAAAAGTCAAGAAAAAATCAAGAAGTCACAACCAAAAGGAGTGATGATTAATAAGGAAACTCATAAAATAGGAAATAACCCACCATGGGAAGATGAATTAGACAAACAATGGGCAAATCTTTATATGTTAGCCACTACAGCAGTAAATGTTAATCTCTAACTGCCAACACCCTGACCCGGTACTAGCACCCATACCATCCATAAGCCAGCAACTTTAAAGAAACTTGCCTATTAGATAAACAACTTAGTAAGAAAAGATAGACTAATATAAATTATCCCTAGTATATTTTTCAGTTGTGATTTGTAATAAATATATATATAAATAAAAATCGCAATATTTTGTTTTAATCAATCTGTTCATATAAATATATTAGATAATTGTAATTAATATTTAATTTTTCTGATTACCTTTTTGTGATTATGTGAAAATTCAATTTACAAAATTTTAACCTAGAATTTTGTGTGTTTCTTCATATCTGCTAAACAGCATGAATGAGTTGTCTGAAGCTCTTCAGAATCTCAATCTCTATCCTGTTAATGTGGAAGTTTCCAGAGACTTTACCGGTTATTGTGCCGATGTTGAAGAGCCTATGGAATTTCAAGCCCATCCTCCGGAGAAACCCAAGCCAAATAAAAGAAGAAGAATTGTGGGCTGGAGGCGTGTGCGCAGGAGGAAACCAGCGACACGGAAAGTTATAAAGACGGATGATCCCAAAGATAAAGGAAAGGGAATAGAAATTGGGGAAAGTTCCAGGCAAGACCAGGAAATGCCACCTTGGGTGGAGTTGGATCATAAACTGGCACTTAGAGACCTCATCGGACCTGCCGGTGAAAACATTTTTAATTACCCAGCGGAAGCACAACTTCCAGTTGACATAGAGCCTGAAATCCCAGATCCTATTATCCACACCCAACCTTTACCAACAGAGCTAGAAGAATGGTGGACCACCGACTGGCAGTTCCAGAATCTTTTAAATAACCCTTATACCTTTTTCCCTCAGTTTGACCTAGAGCCTGCACCAAACCCACCGATGAGCAATGAGAACTTGGCTGAACTCCGCCATTTTGGCGAGGAGTTGGTGGATGCAGGGAATCGAATCCGGGAGGTGGGAGAGGAGATCTCCTGGATGTACGACGAGAGGGAACGTCGTTTCTGAAAACGCCAGCTGATGGGATAGTGTGGGATAGTGGAAGCATGTGTTTAATAATAATATAATAATCAAAATATAATTATGTGAAATAACCTAAAAATAAAACTTTTGTAAGATAACAGGTGTGTACGGAAGCATATTATAATATATAAAAATGGAAGTCGAGAAATCGACAATTTTGGCTATACGTGTTGATGTGATTATGTGCGATTGTTTTGTTATGTTTGGTTATTTCTTATTTGATGCTAATCACTTATATAAATTAATTACCAGATGGAACATGCTGGTAATGAACCTGTTAATGAAGTACATCAATCTGAACAAAATCATGAAGATCAATTTCTAAATAGGCAAGATATCAAGAATATCGTTGCTCAGGGAATAGCCAATGCTATTCCAGCAATCATGGCTGCTGCCCAAAAACCAGTTGAACCTCAACAAATTATTCCTAGCAAACGTACACGCGGCAACAATTTTAGTAATAGTGTAAACGGAGGCGGTAACCATACTAATAACGACAACGAGGGAATGCAGGCCCCACTCCTTAAGAAAATGAAAGGTGCAACGCCTGGTTGCACTTACAAGGAGTTCCTTGCCTGTAAACCGGTTGAATTTTCAGGCAACAAAGGGGCGACTGCTGCACTGCGTTGGTTAGAGAAAACCGAGGCGGTGATTAAAATAAGTAAATGTGCTGAAGAAGACAAGGTCATGTACACGTCGCATCTTTTCAAAGAAGGGGCGCTAGAATGGTGGAATACGGTATTTCAAGCTAAGGGAAGCGATATGGCCTATGCCATGAGTTGGGAAGAATTTAAGCGACTGGTGGAAAGAAAATTTTGTCCCGAATATGAGAAGGAACAAATGGCGAATAAATTCCTGAACCACCGTATGGTGGATGTTGACTGTCGAGGGTATCCTTCGACATTCATCGAGTATGCTAGAGTTGTACCTACCCTGGCTTCGCCAGAACCGGTATTTATTTCTCGCTACATATGGGGTTTAATTGGAGAAATCCGTGATATCGTGAAAGCTGCGAGACCTCGCACTATTGACGATGCAGTGGAATTAGCTAACACCCTAACTGACAGGCTGGTACACACAAGATAAGAAAATCAGAAAAAGGAAGTGGCCCATAAGATTACCCAGGGATTCCGTATGGGTAACCATGGTAATTTCAAGAAAAAGGGAACTGGCCAAACCTCCACTGTTCCATTTTGCAATGCCTGTAAACGAAAGCATTTTGGAAGATGCAAGGGGTATTGCAATTTCTGCAAAATCCCGGGGCACCAAGAAGAAGATTGCAAGAAGAAGAAAGCAACAATCTGCTACAGCTGCGGAGAAGCTGGACATTTTAGGCCAGACTGCCCAAAATTGGTCAAACCAGCTGATAACAAAGCCAAACCTGCAGAAGGAACTACCAAGAAAAACGCAAGAGCCTTCCAGTTGACTACTCAAGAAGCAGAACTAATTCCTGACATGATAGCTGGTACGTTCCTAGTTCACAACGTTTATGCACAAGTATTATTTGACTCTGGTGCAAACCAAAGTTTTATAAATACTTCATTCTGCCAAGCTCTTAACCTACCCTTAACCAACCTTAGACATTTTTTTACGGTAGAAACGGCAGATGGGAATTCTGTTAACATAAATAAGGTTTTGCGAGAAGAAAAGATAGAACTCTTAGGCCATAAATTCTCTGCAAACTTGTTACCTATGAATTTAGCCAAATTCGATGTGGTATTAGGAATGGATTGGTTGGTAGCCAACCATGCTCGAATTCTTTGTGATAAGAATTCCATAGAAATTCATACACCTACAGGAGAATTAGTGGTGATTACAGGAGATAAGCCACGAAAGCCACTGAAATTCATTTCAGTAATGAAGTTGGCCAGTTATTCAAGAAAACAAGAAATAGTGTATATGATTTCAGTAATCATTAACACGAAAGGTAAGGGACTTAAAGAAATTCCTGTAGTCTCAGAATATCCAGATGTATTCCCAGAAGAACTACCTGGATTACCAACCGATAGGAAAGTAGAATTTAGAATTCATCTAATTCCTGGAACTACACCGATAGCCAAGGCACCTTATCGATTAGCACCCACTGAAATGCTAGAATTGAAAAAGCAATTAGATGAATTGTTAAGCAAAGGATTCATACAACCTAGTTCATCCCGGTGGGGAGCTCCAGTGTTGTTTGTGAAAAAGAAAGATGGTTCCATGAGAATGTGTATCGATTATAGGGAATTAAATAAGGTTACAATTAAGAATCAATACCCATTACCTAGGATTGATGATCTTTTGGATCAATTGCAAGGAGGTAGATTTTTCTAAGATAGACTTACGCTCTGGATATCATCAATTGAAAGTACTAGAAGAAGACATACCTAAAACTGCTTTCAGAACTAGGTATGGTCATTACGAGTTTACAGTCATGCCCTTTGGGGTAACAAATGCTCCTGCGGCATTTATGGACATGATGAATAGAATCTGTAAACCGTATTTGGATAAATTTGTAATTGTCTTCATCGACGATATACTTATTTATTCCAAAAGCCAGAATGAACACCTTCAGCATCTGCATGCACTCTTAACTTTGTTAAGAAAAGAGAAGCTTTACGCCAAATTCTCGAAGTGTGAATTTTGGCTGCAGGAGGTACAATTTTTAGGACACATGGTGAATCACGAAGGTATTTACATAGATCCCTCCAAAATAGAAGCGATCACCAATTGGAAGGTTCCGCAATCAGCTATGGAAATTAGAAGTTGTATAGGGTTAGCCGGGTACTATAGACGGTTTATTAAGGATTTTTCCAAGATAGTTGTACCATTAACTAAACTAACCTGTAAAGCAGTTAAGTTTTAATGGGGACCTAGGCAAGAAGAGGCCTTTAGGATTTTGAAGCAAAAGCTAACAAACGCTCCAATTCTAGCCTTACCAGAAGGAACAGAAGATTTTGAAGTTTACTGTGATGCTTCTAAGCTAGGATTAGGATGTGTGCTAATGCAACGCAAGAAATTAATTGCGTATGTCTCAAGACAATTGAAAAAGCACGAGGAAAACTATACGACTTATGACTTAGAACTAGGAGCCATAATTTTTGCCCTTAAGATTTAGAGACACTATTTGTATGGAAGTAAGCTTACTGTCTATACAGACCATAAAAGCTTAAGGTACATATTTGGGCAAAAAGAACTAAACATGAGGCAAAGGAGATGGATGAAAATCCTAAGTGACTACGACTTTGATATTCAATATCACGAAGGAAAAGCAAACGTAGTTGCTGATGTTTTAAGTCGTAAGTATCATGAGAAACAACGACGAGTCCGTGCTCTTAGATTAAATCTACAGTTAGATTTAATGGAACAACTGAAAAACATTCATGAAACAGCAATCAAGGATGATGCTGAAGGAATGAAAGGAAAAATAAAAGAATTGGAACAAGGAAGTGATGGAATTTGGAGATTCCATGAAAAAAGAATTTGGGTACCTAAGCAAGGGAAATTAAGAAATAAGATTTTAGAAGAAGCCCATAAATCTAGATATACCATGCATCCTGGTAACAATAAAATGTACCAAGATTTAAGAAATAACTTCTGGTGGATAGGAATGAAAAAGGACATAGCTAGGTATGTTTCTAAGTGTCTTACTTGTTCACAAGTTAAGGCAGAACACCAGAAACCCTCAGGTGTACTACAACAATTAGAAATGCCTGTATGGAAATGGGAACTTATAACAATGGACTTTGTTACTAAATTGCCCAAAACTAGAAAAGGTAATGACGCGATTTGGGTAATTGTGGATAGATTAACCAAATCAGCTCATTTCTACCCGTGAAAGAAACTTTTAGCATGGAAAGATTGGCAAAGCTGTATGTAGATGAAATAGTATCCTTACATGGAGTTCCACTCTCCATTGTATCAGATAGGGATAGTCGTTTCACTTCCCACTTCTGGACAAGTTTCCAGGAAGCAATGGGAACCCGACTAAATTTAAGCATTGCATACCATCCTCAAACAGATGGACAAAGTGAAAGGATGATCCAAACCCTGGAAGACATGCTTAGGGCATGTGTGATAGATTTTGGAGGAAACTAGGATGACCACCTACCCTTAATCGAATTCTCCTATAAAAATAGTTACCATTCAAGCATTGAAGCTGCCCCGTTCGAAGCACTGTATGGACGAAAGTGCAGAACTCCAGTATGTTGGGCAGAAATAGGAGAAAGCCAATTGTCAGGTCCTGAAATAGTACAAGAAACTACCGATAAAATCACTCAAATCAAGGAAAGACTCAAGACGGCTCAAGATCGCCAGAAAAGTTATGCAGACAATAGGCGTAAGCCGTTAGAATTTCAAGTTTGAAACAAGGTACTCTTGAAAGTTTCTCCTTGGAAAGGAGTAGTTCGGTTTGGTAAGAAAGGAAAACTAAGTCCAGGGTACGTAGGACCATTCCCAGAAATACAGTGAATAGGACCAGTTGCTTATCGCTTACAACTACCAGAGGAACTAGCTAGAGTACATGACGTATTTCATGTATCCAATCTCAAGAAATGTCTATCGGACGAATCTCTGGTAATACCTCTTCAAGATATAGAGGTAAATGAAAAGTTAAAATTTGTTGAGAAGCCACTGCAAATAGAAGACAGAAAGATTAAGTTTCTCAAACACAAAAGACTAGTACTGGTCAAAGTCAAATGGGATTCAAAAAGAGGACCTGAGTATACTTGGGAGCTGGAATCAGAGATGAAGCGAAAGTATCCTCACTTATTTCAATAAATCTCGAGGACGAGATTTTAAATAAGGTGGGGAGAATGTAAGGACCATCAAAAATGTCCCAAACCGACCCGAAAGTGAAAACCCGGACCCCCGAAATCCTAATCCATATCAAAAATCAAGAAAATCATATTTTTGGTCCTCTCACGGGTCGCGTAAAGCACAAGAAGGCCCTTACACGGGCCGCGTCAACTCAACATTTGACCGGATAAGCATCCGGGCCACATGGCATCCACCTGGCAACCCTACTCGTGACCCAGCAAACCTACACGTAGACTAGTTGGCCACGCGGGCCGCGTAAGGATCGGCTTAAGGTTCACGTGGGCCGCGACAGACCTATTTTTCAGCTATAAATAGAACTGATCATGGCCTGTTGTAACACCCCGAAAATGGGTTTGGTAATTAACCCACGTTAATACTAAAAGACGGGTAAAATACCGTTAGTGGTAAAAGTAACCCGGTGAATATTATGATTTTAAATAAATAAGCCTAATATTAAATAAAAGTAGAATAAAGGCTTTGGAGGAAATAAAGTTTATAGAAGGCCCGACCTAACAGGACTTAAAATAAACTTAGTCATAAATATTCCTGAACCCGCTAAGTTAACTAGGAATATTAAACCTAGTTAATAAGTGGGAATATTGTTAAAAATAAGTAGGTTGTGGCCTACTTAATAACGAACCAAACACGAGGGGTTAAAGGGGGATAACTAGAAAAGTTATTTAACTAAACAAAACACAAACACACACACACACAAATGTGTGTTCTGGATCGATCTCAGGAAAGCTCCCATGGAGCTCAACCCTAAACTTCAACAAAACCCTCAAATTGGAGGATCAAACAAGGGTCAAATTCGGATTTGAACACATAGAAACGGTCACCAAGTCAAGGGGATCGTAAGGTATGTCGAATTTCTAATAATCTTGAAGTTGTAAAAATTGGATAATCATCCTAATCGCGAATTAGGCATGGATTAGAGAAGCTATGGCTAGATTAGTGATGTATATTGCTTAGGAAACAAAACCCTAAGTGAAAATCATACATAACATGCTATGGATTGAATGATTGAATGATTTACCACACTAGGTTAAGTGGGTTTTAATCATTTGATGAATTTGATGATATGATTGTGATTAGAATCATCATGCATGATAGTAATCGGGAAATACTTAAACAATTTGCAAGTTTGAGTATTTGATCATAAGTGATAGTGGTGAATTTTGATGTTAATCTTGGTAAAAATAACTAGTTATGAACTAGTTGTAAATGTGTAAAAATGTATGCACATTAGGTGTTTGTTAAAATGCCTAAGTGAAAACTAAAGTGTTGAAATTAGAGCGAAAACGCGCATTTGAATGATATGGTGATTACGCGTAATATGAAGTGAGAAGGGTTCTAAATATAATGTTGATTTAGACTTAATGTTGAGAACTTGTGATTTAAAGTGGCTAACTTTAATAAGCTAAGTTAACTAATCATGAAGTCGAATAGTAATTTCGACGTATGAAATAAGTGAGATGGAATAGTCGTGAATAATTATGACTAATCTAACCATCTTACAATTTGCAATGATAGTTTGACGATTAACAAGCTAGGTGAAAGCTTGGGAACAAAGCGGGTCAAACGAAGAAAGAATGACGGAAAAGCATATGTGGAAGTAAGGTAAGTATAGCTTACACTAGTCTTATATTTTAGAATATTCTCTTATCGTATTAGTTACGAATAAGACAAATACATAATTGAGGTATGATGTTCCGGCGTGTAAACGTACGGAACAGGATAGTCGAGTATGACAAGAAACCATGTTGATGGTTAAAAAGAAGCTAAATCGGTAATTTGATCATTTTATGACAAATGGAAAATGAAACTTTTGAATGGGTACCTTATAGGGTAAACCAAAACAAACAACAAGGGTAAAACGGTAAATTGGTCACGCGTTGACCATAACTATTGGTTTTGAAAGGCAATGTGTGATGTAAGCTATGATAGGCTAAAAAGCGTTAAGAAATGATTAATAAATGAAATGACCGCACGGTGTGAACCTGAGCGAGTCATATAGATGAGATGGTAATAAACATCATCTCGCCAACATAATCGGTCACTTAGACCAAATGGGTCAAAAGGTGAAGATATCACCTTTTGACAATAACGACTAATGATCATTGTCGAGTTATATTATTTCAGGAGTAAGTGTCAAATGGGTATTAGCAACGCTATGGATTAGCGGTTATAAAAGCAAAGTATTTAAAAACGGGTCAATATATTGATCCGCGCCAGGTATGTGAAAAAGGGTAACACTCATTTCGAATATGTGGTTCAATGAGTATTAAAAGATGTCAAAGTAAACATTGGTTACTTGATAAGTAAACTGAATGTTTTGAATAATGAACATTGCGTTTGGAAAGCTTAGTGACTTTTCAAACAAAATTATAGGTTAAAAGAGGGGTTATGGGTCAAATATACGTTCAAAAGTCCTTCATCGTAAATGATTGGCTAAACGGACTAAAACACCCTTATAAGCTAAATTGGACGAACGACCTTTAAAGGTAGTTTGGAAACAAGTTTTATGATTAAGTAAATACTTGGATTAAGTATAGAAGTTGAAAGAGGTATTATATTAGTCAAACGGTACTATTTGAGTTTTCGCCGTAAAATAATGATTCGAGAGGTAAAATTTGGTTTATATAGATCACCACATCAAACCCGCCATAAACACAATTGTGGTGGGATATTATAGGATAGGAAATGTGGTGATGAAATGCTAGAAACAATCGAAAGCGATTTTAGGCTCGAAAGTGCTTAAATACCCTTAACGGGTCAAAATAAGCATACAAGCGAAAACGGGTTTAAATTGTGAAATAAACCTATGATTAGAACCTAATATGGTAGGTAACATTAATTTGTAGAAGTGTATGTAATATAGGAATCAAACAAATACGTTTGTTTGATAAAATGCATAAACGGGTTAAAATTCGGTAAAAAGGTAACGAGTCAAAGGCTTAGAAGTCTCAAAATTTCTTATGTTGGATGTAGGATTTTAACTCCATAAGATGGAGGATTAAATTACGATCACGTAGGAGGAAACGTGAGGTTAAACGGATAAACGGTTCGAAAGTTACGACCGTTTTCGTAAAAAGGACCAAAACTGAAAAAATAGGAATAGCTGGGCGCTGTGTGACCCACGGTTCAGACCGTAGGCCACGGTCTGGAGGGGCTGATTGGTTGTTGTGGGCTGCAGCGTGACCCACGGTTCAGACCATAGGCCACAGTCTGGAGGGACTTTTTGGTTGTTATTCTAATTGTTTGACTTATATGACTTATTTAATCGTGTTATTTAACTACCAAAGCTAACTTTTAAGTTGGTTTTGGTCATAGGTATATGTCAAGGGATTCCTGGATGAAGTTCAAGCATGGACAAGAACCAAACACACAATCGAACAAAGCTTCCGCGTTAATCTAATATGATTTTGTTTTAAGTGAACTATGTAAAACACTTGGTACTATATTTGAACATTTTTGACATGTAAGAATGTTAACTTGGAAAAGTTTTTGTAAATCGTATTTTAGTATGAAATGCGTGTTTTTATTATTATAATCTTGATTCTTTGAGACGGGTGTTACAAGTTGGTAATCAGAGCTCAAGGTTGTTGACAAATGTGTTCGGTTCGAGGTTTGATCGCAAATCCGGTAAGTACATGTATGTTAATAAGTTTAAGCACGCTAAAGCGTTGTAAACACACATAAGGCTATCGTATGACACACGATACCTAAATTAAATGATGAATACAGTTGACGAAATTGCGCGCGTTGACGCGTATAATAGAAAAGCCTTGTATTACGATACGGGCATTTAGTAAAGTTGACATTACTAACTTTTGTGAATGTCTTGATTGAAGGACACTAGCATTCAAAGATGACAAGAGTTGAACAAATTAAAGATATGATAGAGGAGCGGTCCGAAGTATGACAAGAGGAGCATACTCATCAAGGACCTAAATTACGTGACGATCGCGAACAAAGTTAACGACATAAAAAGCCCGTTAGGGCAAGCACTTACAGGTGCGCATTTTAAGTTATTACGTGAATAGTAATATGCAACAAATACGTAGAGGTTGAAAGTTGCATATGTAGATTAAAAAACTTGGAAAGGCCCGAATAGAAAATCTATCCGGGATATTGTTTCCAAGAGAAACCAAATAGAGGCGTTACTTACATAGGGCGTGGTGTGAAAACTATAAAAAGGTCGTGTATGTCATGTGTTAACCGCTTACTCTGGCCAAGTAAGTAGTGACATATGATACCATGAGTTTCTTATAGCGGACACATTTACATCCGATGTAGTAAGGACGGGGTGAACGAGACTAATTAAAAAGTACCCAAATGAATCAGATAAGCAAAATATTTGATAATAGTGTAAACGCACAACCGAGTGACGGAAGCGTATTACATTAGGATAATGAGCCCGAGTGAAGGGACAAAGAAGCATGTAAAATGATTTAGTAAAGTATTGGGAGGGAGTGTACTTACACTCGAACCCAGAAAACGCAAGCATGTAAAATGATTTAGACAAGTATTGGGAGGGAGTGTACTTACACTCGAACCCAGAAAACGCAAGCATGTAATATGATTTAGACAAGTATTGGGAGGGAGTGCACTTACACTCGAACCTAGAAAACGCAAACATGTAAAATGATTTAGACAAGCATTGGGAGGTAGTGTACTTACACTCGAACCCGGAAAATGCGAATATGTCCCTTAACGGGTCATTTTTGTAAAACGTCAAATGTAAGGACAAAGTCAGAAAATTTCGCCCGGAAATAAACAAATGAAGCCTTAGACTACGGTCAAGGTCAACTAAAGCTCATAAGCGAAAATATACGATTTTAAACATAGCAAGACATGCTTTGAAGCTATATATATGAATATATATATACATTTGAATGTAGATACAAATAAAAGATGATTTACGGGATCATCATAACCTACGGGATTAAACACAGTGTTAAGGTCTATGGGACCAGAATGACCCTTGGGTCACGAAAAGAAAAGGAAATAAACCTTAGTATTTTCAGTAAAAAGGGGGTGAAGAGCTAAGGAAATAGCCTACGAGGCTACGTGAAAGAACCTACGGGTTACTTAACAAAGCGAGAGAACCAGTTGAAAATCCCCGCATAAAACTAAGACTGTAAAAGAATAAATTACAGACTGTCAATGTCCTGTTACGGATAATTGACGAAAGATAAAGAGAAGATCCTAAACTAAAACCTTGGTTTTAGTAAGAAATAACGTTTTTACGAATGAGAATCCTGATAGGAAAATTGAATATTAGGCATGAAAGGTTCAAGTCTTGACACCGATAGGCGCAAGACGTTATATTCAAAAAGTGATATTTCGGAAAGGAAATTTTGATATAAATTAAACATGATGTAACACGATCACGGTCAAGAAAGGTAATGTGAAGTAGAATCACATTATGACCAAGCAAGCGGTAAAAAGTAACTGGACTATTAAGTCTAAGTAGTGAGACCGGTCAAGGTCATTTAAATAAATTTGGTTTGCTTGTAAGCGGTAGGTTCGGTATGACTGAACCGAATAAATAAATTTGAAGACAAAAGAAATTTGTTGCTAAAAGTGAAAAGATTTCACTGAAGGCCTTTAAACGAGTCAAAATTACGGATTCATAAGGAATTCGATAGTATATGAAAGCGATGGATATCGCTAAGTTAACTAAACTAGTGGAAATAACGAGATTACGTTATTTTAAGTTGCACTAAGTCATATGAGATACGTAGACAATTAGTGACCAAAAAGATATTACCATGCTTATCTGGTAATACTAATAATTGGTTAAAAGTATAAGTAATGTTTAAATGATATCTCGGATCAAATACATTGAGTTTAAACTCAATGAATTATGTAAGAAAAGGTTTCGAGGACGAAACCTCTTTAAGGGGGGTAGACTTGTAACACCCCGAAAATAGGTTTGGTAATTAACCCACGTTAATACTAAAAGACGGGTAAAATACCGTTAGTGGTAAAAGTAACCCGGTGAATATTAGGATTTTAAATAAATAAACCTAATATTAAATAAAAGTAGAATAAAGGCTTTGGAGGAAATAAAGTTTATAGAAGGCCCGACCTAACGGGACTTAAAATAAACTTAGTCATAAATATTCCTGAACCCGCTAAGTTAACTAGGAATATTAAACCTAGTTAATAAGTGGGAATATTGTTAAAAATAAGTAGGTTGTGGCCTACTTAATAACGAACCAAACACGAGGGGTTAAAGTGGGATAACTAGAAAAGTTATTTAACTAAACAAAACACAAACACACACACACAAATGTGTGTTCTGGATCGATCTCAGGAAAGCTCCCATGGAGCTCAACCCTAAACTTCAACAAAACCCTCAAATTGGAGGATCAAACAAGGGTCAAATTCGGATTTGAACACATAGAAACGGTCACCAAGTCAAGGGGATCGTAAGGTATGTCGAATTTCTAACAATCTTGAAGTTGTAAAAATTGGATAATCATCCTAATCGCGAATTAGGCATGGATTAGAGAAGCTATGGCTAGATTAGTGATGTAAATTGCTTAGGAAACAAAACCCTAAGTGAAAATCATACATAACATGCTATGGATTGAATGATTGAATGATTTACCACACTAGGTTAAGTGGGTTTTAATCATATGATGAATTTGATGATATGATTGTGATTAGAATCATCATGCATGATAGTAATCGGGAAATACTTAAATAATTTGCAAGTTTGAGTATTTGATCATAAGTGATAGTGGTGAATTTTGATGTTAATCTTGGTAAAAATAACTAGTTATGAACTAGTTGTAAATGTGTAAAAATGTATGCACATTAGGTGTTTGTTAAAATGCCTAAGTGAAAACTAAAGTGTTGAAATTAGAGCGAAAACGCGCATTTGAATGATATGGTGATTACGCGTAATATGAAGTGAGAAGGGTTCTAAATATAATGTTGATTTAGACTTAATGTTGGGAACTTGTGATTTAAAGTGGTTAACTTTAATTAGCTAAGTTAACTAATCATGAAGTCGAATAGTAATTTCGACGTATGAAATAAGTGAGATGGAATAGTCGTGAATAATTATGACTAATCTAACCATCTTACAATTTGCAATGATAGTTTGACGATTAACAAGCTAGGTGAAAGCTTGGGAACAAAGCGGGTCAAACGAAGAAAGAATGACGGAAAAGCATATGTGGAAGTAAGGTAAGTATAACTTACACTAGTCTTATATTTTAGAATATTCTCTTATCGTATTAGTTACGAATAAGACAAATACATAATTGAGGTATGATGTTCCAGCGTGTAAACGCACGGAACAGGATAGTCGAGTATGACAAGAAACCATGTTGATGGTTAAAAAGAAGCTAAATCGGTAATTTGATCATTTTATGACAAATGGAAAATGAAACTTTTGAATGGGTACCTTATAGGGTAAACCAAAACAAACAACAAGGGTAAAACGGTAAATTGGTCACGCGTTGACCATAACTATTGGTTTTGAAAGGCAATGTGTGATGTAAGCTATGATAGGCTAAAAAGCGTTAAGAAATGATTAATAAATGAAATGACCGCACGGTGTGAACCGGAGCGAGTCATATAGATGGGATGGTAATAAACATCATCTCGCCAACATAATCGGTCACTTAGACCAAATGGGTCAAAAGGTGAAGATATCACCTTTTGACAATAACGACTAATGATCATTGTCGAGTTATATTATTTCAGGAGTAAGTGTCAAATGGGTATTAGCAACGCTATGGATTAGCGGTTATAAAAGAAAAGTATTTAAAAACGGGTCAATATATTGATCCGCGCCAGGTATGTGAAAAAGGGTAACACTCATTTTGAATATGTGGTTCAATGAGTATTAAAAGATGTCAAAGTAAACATTGGTTACTTGATAAGTAAACCGAATGTTTTGAATAATGAACATTGCGTTTGGAAAGCTTAGTGACTTTTCAAACAAAATCATAGGTTAAAAGAGGGGTTATGGGTCAAATATACGTTCAAAAGTCCTTCATCGTAAATGATTGGCTAAACGGACTAAAACACCCTTATAAGCTAAATTGGACGAACGACCTTTAAAGGTAGTTTGGAAACAAGTTTTATGATTAAGTAAATACTTGGATTAAGTATAGAAGTTGAAAGAGGTATTATATTAGTCAAACGGTACTATTTGAGTTTTCGCCGTAAAATAATGATTCGAGAGGTAAAATTTGGTTTATATAGATCACCACATCAAACCCGCCATAAACACAATTGTGGTGGGAGATTATAGGATAGGAAATGTGGTGATGAAATGCTAGAAACAATCGAAAGCGATTTTAGGCTCGAAAGTGCTTAAATACCCTTAACGGGTCAAAATAAGCATACAAGCGAAAACGGGTTTAAATTGTGAAATAAACCTATGATTAGAACCTAATATGGTAGGTAACATTAATTTGTAGAAGTGTATGTAATATAGGAATCAAACAAATACGTTTGTTTGATAAAATGCATAAACGGGTTAAAATTCGGTAAAAAGGTAACGAGTCAAAGGCTTAGAAGTCTCAAAATTTCTTATGTTGGATGTAGGATTTTAACTCCATAAGATGGAGGATTAAATTACGATCACGTAGGAGGAAACGTGAGGTTAAACGGATAAACGGTTCGAAAGTTACGACCGTTTTCGTAAAAAGGACCAAAACTGAAAAAATAGTAATAGCTGGGCGCAGTGTGACCCACGGTTCAGACCGTAGGCCACGGTCTGGAGGGGCTGATTGGTTGTTGTGGGCTGCAGTGTGACCCACGGTTCAGACCATAGGCCACAGTCTGGAGGGACTTTTTGGTTGTTATTCTAATTGTTTGACTTATATGACTTATTTAATCGTGTTATTTAACTACCAAAGCTAACTTTTAAGTTGGTTTTGGTCATAGGTATATGTCAAGGGATTCCCGGATGAAGTTCAAGCATGGACAAGAACCGAACACACAATCGAACAAAGCTTCCGCGTTAATCTAATATGATTTTGTTTTAAGTGAACTATGTAAAACACTTGGTACTATATTTGAACATTTTTGACATGTAAGAATGTTAACTTGGAAAAGTTTTTGTAAAGTCGTATTTTAGTATAAAATGCATGCTTTTATTATTATAATCTTGATTCTTTGAGACGGGCCTGTTCACTGGTGTCGAAAACAATTCTCAAAAACGAAGTTTACTGCTTCAAATCGTAATTTCAATTAAGAGAGGTGCTGCTACGATACCGGTATTAACTCGACCACTGCTACGATTCAATGTCCGATCGATTAATACTATCCAATGGATGTTTAAGTGCTGCCCACATTAGGGCCATACTTTGTCATTCGTCGTGAATTCGATGGATGTTTAAGTATTGCACTTTGTCATTCATTGTGAGGGTTTTATCTCGTGAGTTATCGTAAATGCTGTATTAGTTACCGACCTAGTTCGTGTGCATTATTGTTTAAATTAGGTTACAAGGCTAAACAGTAGGCTAAACTCTGCCCGTTTAAATCTGCAATGTGAGTCATTCTCTTTTTATCAACAATGTTTTTCAATACTCCAATCATTTTCAAAAGTTATAATTACAGGGATTAAGTCGTGGTTATCTTGAATCACTGGCTAGTGGGGTATTGTGCACATTACTAATTTCTCACGGTTAGGCTAATAAATCCTAACAGTGATAATCATCACTACTTGGGTGAAAGGACCCAATAGTGGTATGACCATCGTCACCAGGTGGTGACACGGCGCCAGATAAAAATAAGATAGAAGCCATTGTAATCGCTCTTATGCTGTAATTTATAACTATGTGTCGTTTTATTAAATTTGAGTGACTCGCCAGTATTTCCCCGCTGATAAAATATTTTCAAAACATGTTTCAGGTGACTACTGTGAACCAAGGAAAAGTGCTACGGAGCACTAACAAAGCTTGAAGTAGTGGCTCAGTTAAACAAATAAACATGTTTTGTAAATCAGGGAATTTCCTGGTGAAATTCCTCTATTGTAAAAAGATTACGTGGTTTATCCCGACTTATGAAATAAAATAATCGGGCATTTCAAGTTTTAAAAGATCCTGTAAATCTTCCGCTGTTAACTCAATTAATAAATACCACGGGTTTCTGTCCCGCGACTCCTGGACCAGGTAAAACCGGGACGGGGGCCATGACACAAACATCGCTCATTGGAAATTCAAAGATTGTTGGCTGAAGGGTGTACACTCAATAACATTTTGCTGCATAAGATGGACAAATATTCAAGAAAAAAAGGCTGATTTCAGACTTTGTGCTTCCACGCGGTGACAAAAAAACTACTTCAAAAAAAAATCATACGAAAGTCGAAACAGCTAGTGAAGATGCTTCAAAAGAAGAAAGAGACTAGTGACAGTGAAGATTTGGAAGATTAATTGTTTATATATATATATATCTTAATTTTCTTTTTCAGTTGATTGTTATATAATAACAACACCATATGTAATAAAAACGCCACACAGCCAAATGCTTGTCAAAACACCAACATGCCATAAAACGCCCCAAAAACTACCAAACCATAATAAAATTACTTTGGACAAGTATTATAAAAAAACCCAAAAAATAAAATAATAAAAATAAAAACCAAACTTGAAAATGTAACTAGAAACAGTAACTACAAAACAGTAAAACTGAAGAGATGGAAAATTTATTATATTAGAATCTAAAACGCCAAACTTGAAAGATGGGACATGTTACAGACTTCAGAGATAAAAGCTTATCAGAAAACAATAATTACAAAACAGTAACTGAAACGACGAATACTTTATTATAATAATGCACCGCCTAACCTACGTGCCAAAAAGACATCCTTATAAAATGATACGTCTCAGCAAATTCCATTTGATCAAACCAAAAAACCAAACGCCAATACTACTAAATACCACTCACTGTAAAACGCCAAAAAATTAAAAAAATCAAAGATGGTTAATATGCTTTCTTGGATATTCAGTATTGTTATTCGTGAAGTTTCACTGAATGGATTGTTAGCTGAGGTGAGTAACTCAGTAAGATTTTGCTGCATGAGATGGACAAATATTCAAGAAAAAGATACTGATGACAGTCATATGTCATTTTGTGTTCTTTGTTCTTGAAGAAGGCTTGGATAAGGAGAAGAGATCAATGACACTGAAGAGTCAGAGGATTATAAAGATGAAGATCAAGTTGAAGGACAACGCGAAAAAACTCACCCACACGTCATACATCTATCTCCCCAAACATCCACAAAAAAGCCAAATTCAACAGACGAGCAGGAAAAAAAATCAAACCGATGAGTTTGTTAAGTTTTACATAAAATGCCATATATTTGGTGACAGTTCTTCTAGTATTAAAGAAGAGAGAGACTGATGACAGTGAAAATTGTGAAGAGTGATCCGATTAGGATTTTTAATTTATTTTTTTCTCTTCTATTTTTTTCCCTATGGTTGTAATATAAATTTAGAATTGTAAAACGCCAAGATACCACAAACGCCAAAATGTATATAAAAATAATAGAACGATGGGCCATATTGTCTAAAACGCCTTGAAAAACGCCATTAAGAGAGATTTGAAAATACGCCATAAACCGCATAAACGCTAAAATGTTAATACAATGAAACCATTAAAACGCCATATAATTATTAAATTTGGTTAAGGCCAAAAATCTTAAACCCCAAAAATAAATCAATATTGTAAAAAACGGAATTGGAAAAGATGAAGATAAAATGACAAAAAAACCCCTCCGCCCTTATCTATGTCGCGTGACACGTGTTGGGCCAGGACGCTTATCATTATTATTCGAATACAATGTCAGAAATTTAATTTACACGTTTAAATTCACATGAATTCGTAAATAAAGAAAATTTACACATGTATAAGTTTGCCATTTACACATGTGTAAATCTGTTATATTTACACATGTGTAAAAAATCTAAAAGAGTGATTTTAAAAGAAGAAATGAATTCTTTGATGTTATAAATTCTTTTTTTAATGGTTTGTATTAAAAAAATTGGTTTTAATTTATTTTTTCATTCGTTCTCACGGTTCTCGCAATATTTAGCGTTCTCATGATTACCCTCCCCTATATATATATATAGTGAATTTGTAAAATACAATATCCCTTAACGTACAATACGTACGATATAGTGAAATCGCATGTTATAAAAAAATGTTGGAAATCGCATGTTTTTTTTTGTAGCAATTTCGCATGTTGATAAATATGATGAAATCCCATGTTGGTATATAAAGCAATTTCGCATGTTGGTTTTCCAGCATAAATCACATGTTCAAAAGTGAATTCGCACCAGATCGGACGGCTAAGATGAGCGTGTACATATTGTACGATAAGGGCTATTGTACGTTAACCTAACCCTAGATATATATATATATATATATATATATATATATATAGGGGGCCGCTAGAATGAGAACCACCACGAGTTATGAGAACCGCGAGAACCAAGTGCCACGGAGGGCCGTTGACCACGAAATTTTTTTTACACCTAGATCCGTATATTTTAAGACCCGGTGTAAAATTTGGGTTCAAACGGCGCGCCCGAGGGGGTAGTTTTTTACGCCCAAAGTTTGGGTTTTTTTAATTTTTCTTTTTTTTTAACCAAACTTTGGGCGTAAAAAACTACCCCCTCGGGCGCGCCGTTTGAACCCAAAATTTACACCCGGTCTTAAAATATACGGATCTAGGTGTAAAAAAAATTTCGTGGTCAACGGCCCTCCGTGGCACTTGGTTCTCGCGGTTCTCATAACTCGTGGTGGTTCTCATTCTAGCGGCTCCCTATATATATATATATGTATGTATGTAGGGTGGTGTGTGTTGGGTGTAATATATTTTTATTGATGTTTTAAGCCCTTTTTAACACATTAGTCAAGTTTTAAATTTATAAAACACGATATTATACTAACACTAAACATACACATGGGCAAGTGCACCCATCGTGAGCGTAGTATAGCGTTGGTAAGATACCGAGGTCGTCCAATGACACAAGAGCTTTTAGTACCGGTTTATCCTCAACGTCTAATCAATCTAAATTTTTTTGGAAAAGGTTTTAAATGAAAAAAACTAAAAACGCTGAAAATAAAAATAAAAACAGGTAGACAAGATGAATCACTTGGATCAGACTCGCCTTTAATTTATCCATTGATGATTTCCGCACTTTGGCATTTTTTAAGAGATTATCTTAGTTATAGTAGTAGGCCCCTCTTTTGAAAGTGACGTTACCCTCAACCCAGTGGTTTGAGTCAGCAATTATACAATCCCAAAGGGTCGGAATATTGGAAGATAATTAATTAAGTTATTAATGCGAAAAGTGGTAGGCCACTCTTTTCAAGGTGACGTTACCCTCGGCTAAGTGGTTTGAGTCAGCAGGGATACAATCCCAAGTAGCCGGTTTAATGTATTAATAGTAGTTTACATATGAGGGGATCAAGCCATTCACACCCCCGCCATCTAATACCAGTGGGTATTGAAGGAGGTCCTAGTAAGCTTGACCCAAGTCCTTGCAGGATCTATACACTGAACAAGGGAAGAACCTAACTAAACCATCCCCTTAACCCCCGACCAGGTAGCCAACATATCTCTATATAGACCGTAGAGATATGAATGGTGAAAATCTTTTACTTTATATAGACAGTAAAGTAATGCCAAGACACCACGGACAAATGATAAAGAAGTTTCACCTTCAACATAAGAAACTAGTTATTAAAGTCATTAATACAAAACCAAATAAAAAGTGCGAAAAGATTAAAATTCAAAAATAATACATTAAATGCTTGTCTTCACCAAGTGATGTAAGAGACTTAGCCAAACATGTAGGGCTGTAAACGAACCGAACGTTCAGCGAACAGTTCATGAACCGTTCGGCGGGAAGTTCGTTTATGTTCGTTCGATTAGCTTATCGAACGAACACGAACAAAAAATTTCATTCAGTTAGCTTAGCGAACGAACACGGACATAAGTCTCATTCGTTCGACTGCGTTCGTGAACGTTTGGTAATATGTTCGGTTACGTCCGTCCGTATTCATTTGATGGTATTAAAAATAATAAATAATAAAACCTTTTATCTAAACATATTGAAAACTTGAAACCCTATTTTTTTCTAAGTTAGGTAAAATCTGGACATGCTAAGACATTTTGGGGATAATTATGTATAAGTTAGTTAAAGTTGATTCATCATTTGGTGGTGTATTAGACTTCTTGTGTTTTGATTTATCATTTGATGGTTGTGTTTAACTAGTTATATCCAATGTTTAAGGATAACAATATTTTTATTTTTTTATTTTCAAGTTAAATGTTGGTTTGCGTTCTTTTTTATTTGCTTGCGTTCGTTTGTGTTCGAGACCAGTGTTCACGAACTGTTCGTGAAAAACTAAATTTTCTTAACGAACGAACATGAACATAAACTTATGTTCGGTATGCGTTCATTAACAGTTCGCGAACATGTTAATTTCCTTAACGAACGAACATGAACATGGCCTTGTTCGTGTTCGCTCGGTTCGTTTACAGCCCTACAAACATGGCCTTTGATTGACAAGAACTCTTACGATCAATCTTGGATCCCGAGACTACTATACACACTCTAAGGTGGATGATGGATGATGGTGGTGGATGTGGGTGTTGTAGTGGTGGTGGAATGGTGGCAAAGTGGGAGAGAGATGGTTTGCCAAGGGATGCCTTTGAAGTGAGCCAAGCACCCTTATTTATAGCATGAACAGAAGCCCGGCCACGGCGCCGTGTCCGCTGGACACGCCCCCGTGGCCAACCCTTTTCTCTTCATTCATTAATTGCAATTGTCTGCATTAGGCTCCACACGGCCCCGTGTTCGCTGGGCACGGCCCCGTGTGCAGAAGCATATCTTTACTACCAAGATTTTCAAGATTCTGCAAATCTTAGCGTTGACCACGCCCCGTGCTGAGCTGGGCACGCCCCCGTGTTGGGCGTAGAAGCTTCCACAACTTTGTCCTTTCTGCAGACAGCTGACCATGCCCCCGTGTCCAGTGGGCACGGGCCGTGGTCAGCCTTCTGTTTCTTGATTTTGCTTGTGAAGATACTGTCGAGGGGTCGGGCATGTCACGTTTATTCATTTTCTTTGTATTTATGTTAGTTTTTGCTGCATATTTGTTCCTTTTGTTCATTTAAGCTCATTTGGTCCTGAAAATACAAAAGGAAGATAAAAACACACTTTTTCCAACGTTAGTACTAAAAAATGGTTAGTTTATGACTCATTTGATATAATTTATATGTTGGATTTTACACACATCATAGGGTGAGGTTGTTTTATGTTTTATTTATTTATTAAACTAGAATTGATTCCCCGCGTTGCGGGGTCGGTCTTTTAATGTGATTTGAGCGTACTGATTTTTTTTTTGTAATGCATATCGATTAAACATAGACCAACTGAAAACGTCAAAAAATAAATAAATAAATATATAAACCCAAAAACATATTATATTTGACATGACTCATTTTCGGGAAAAAAAATTCAAAACGTAAACAACTTGAATTTATACTGACACGTGCATAAAAATAAGCACGTGAAACTCGAGATAGTCAAAATGTTATTACATTGAAATGTAAACGAACTTGAATTTGTGTCGACACGGACATAAACGTCAAAACGTAGACCAACTAAAAGGCTAATAAAAATGAGCACCAAAACGTAATATATTTAACATGACTCGTGAAATGTAAAGTAACTCAAATTTATATCGTCTAATGAAAACGTATCATATTTGACATGGCTCCTTTTTTTAAAAGATTACGAACGTACAACCTCGAATTTATATCGAGACGTACATAAAAATAGGCATGTAAAACTCGAGATGGTCAAAATATCAGTTTACAAAATTATAGAAAGTTAAGGGGGTATAATTAAAATACTGGAAGTTGAGAGGGTTGAGGTATAAAAAAATGATGGTCAAAGTTCCTGTAGCTAAATGGTAAATAAATTATATATATAATAACTTTTGTTTTGGGTTTATTTTGTGTGTATTCACGTTAGTTTTCAAGTTCTCTCCTTAAAACTAGTTGTCGAATGAACCCTACCATATATATATATATATATAGGGGAAGGTTAAAATGAGAACCACCTCGAGTTGTAAGAACCAGCGAGAACAATCCCCGCGGGGGGGCGTTGACCACGATTTTTTTTTTACAACTAGATGTGTATATTTTAACACCCTACGTAAAGTTTGGGTTTAAACGGCGCGCCCGAGGGGGTAGTTTTTTACGCCCAAAGTTTGGGTTTTTTTATTTTTTTTTTAACCAAACTTTGGGCGTAAAAAACTACCCCCTCGGGCGCGCCGTTTAAACCCAAACTTTACGTAGGGTGTTAAAATATACACATCTAGTTGTAAAAAAAATTCGTGGTCAACGCCCCCCCGCGGGGGTGGTTCTCGCTGGTTTCTTACAACTCGAGGTGGTTCTCATTTTAACTTATTCCTATATATATATATATATATAGGCCAGTTAACGTACAATACGGCTTATTGTACATCACGTACGACAGATAATTACGCACGTTATAAACTCAAAACCCCAAATCGCGCATGCTGAAAACATTAATCGCGCACGTTATAGTATAAAATCACGCACATTGTCGTACGTGATTTACATTAAGCCGTAATGTATTTTACACTTTCTCTCTCTCTCTCTCTCTCTATATATATATATATATATATATATATATATATATGGAAAGAATAAATAAAAAACCCACCTTAGTTAAAAAAAACCCAAAAAACTTCATCTCCACTATCCATCTCATATGATCAATAGTGGATATTAAAAAGGTACAAAAAGTTATTTTTCAGACAAATGTTACAGTCTGACAAAAAGTGTAAAAGGTTACACTTTTTTCTCGCCTCTCTTCTCTCTCAACTGGACCAAAAAAAATGTGACAGCTGAATTGTTACATAAAAATCTTACTGTAAAAAAATGTAACTAGTTTTTTTACGTGCATTACAATATAAAAACTCCGTAAATTATAAGTTCTAAAATCCCTATACTTCATATAATATAAAAAAGTGTTACAGGTGGGTTACAAAAAAATGAGAACAGCCGAAAAAATATAACACATCCTATCTTCTCTTTCCACTGTTACGACAAGTGTGACAGTGTCAGAAAATGTCGCAGGTGTCAGTAAAAATGTTGCAGCGAAAAATCGTAACATGTGGTAGCATGATGTCCATCCATTAGGTTTTCAAAGTTTTTGCAACTAAAATGAGATTTATCCCTACGTGTATATATATAGAGAGAGGTTACACTTTTTTCTCGCCTCTCTTCTCTCTCAATTGGACCAAAAAAAATGTGACAGCTGAATTGTTACATAAAAATCTTACTGTAAAAAAATGTAACATGTTTTTTTACGTGCATTACAATATAAAAACTCCGTAAATTATAAGTTCTAAAATCCCTATACTTCATATAATATAAAAAAGTGTTACAGGTGGGTTACAAAAAAATGAGAACAGCCGAAAAAATATAACACATCCTATCTTCTCTTTCCACTGTTACGACAAGTGGAACAGTGTCAGAAAATGTCGCAGGTGTCAGTAAAAATGTTGCAGCGAAAAATCGTAACATGTGGTAGCATGATGTCCATCCATTAGGTTTTCAAAGTTTTTGCAACTAAAATGAGATTTATCCCTACGTGTATATATATATATAGGGTAAGGTTCATTTGAGAATCACCTTTATTGTGAGAACCGAACCAATGTGAACACACCAAAAAAACCAACCCCCCCCCCCCCCCACCCAAGCTAAAATGCTAAAAACTAAACCCCCCCAAAAAACCTAAAAAAAATATAAAAAACATCCAAATTTTTTTTAATATTTTTTATGTAAAAATTGCTACTTTTAGTAGCCAAAAAAATTCTTTTTTTAATATTTTTTTTATAATGAAATTTAGCGATTTTAGTTTAAAAAATATTAAAAAAAAAAATTGTGTGTTTTTTTAGCTATTTTTAGGTATTTTTTGTTGTGTTCACATTAGTTCTCGCGGTTCTTCGTAATAAAGGGTGGTTTATAACGGATCCTTCTCCTATATATTTTTAGGTATTTTTGGTTGTGTTCACATTAGGGCTCGGTTCAACTGAGAACCACCACGAGTTGTGTGAATCGTGAGAACTTTTTCTTCCCGTGCGAGTTAGGCCAAAATTGTTTTGCACAAACGTAGATGAAAATATTATAAACACATATGTAAAAATAAGTAAAAAAATTGTCGAGTCGGTAGTTTTGAATTATGCAAGTTTTTTCCACGGGCTGGTTTAATTTTTGTACGAAGATAAATATTTTTCTTTTTACGCCTCATATAAATGTGGGTATGCGGTATTTTAAAAAAAAAATTCTTTTTGCTAAAGCAAGTGATTTTTTTTATGACTTTTGAGAAAAAAATTCGAAAAAACTTTTTGAATGGCAAGTTCTAACGGTTCTCACAACTCAATGTGGTTCTCATTTTAACCCATCCCTATATAAATATATACTGCAATTAAGTATATTTGGAGAAAAATATAATGAATATAAATCTTATCTGAATGTAAAATATTATTATACTAGATTATTGTTTGAAACTCTGCATATTAAAAATGTAAAATATTAAAATAGGTTTAATTATTGAGATCATCATATACAATTATTTGTTATAATAATATAATAATTTATGTATTCAAGAGAGATGATTCTAGATTCACATGCTTTCGTAATCATCTGAAAATAAATCCAACTTGTAGAAAAAAATAATACTAATTTTACATGGAAATTCTACAAGTACACTTTGAATCTGTTTCTGTAAACATGCGTATGACGTCCACTTGTGAAAAGTATATCCAAACACTTCAACACTCATCTATGACAATATTTAAATACGAATCTAGATATTTTTATGTAGTTTATATTATTAAAATGTACTAATATAATAATATACGATATATAATACCATGTTCTACAATATGATATATACACTATAAATCAGAGTCTTTATCGATTACTAATAAAAAAAATCACCTTTGTCGTTTTTGGATTCGTGTAATCAGTCGTGAAATTTAATTATTGGTGATGAGCAAATCATGGTCTGACCTCTAAGAAGCGTATAAACCGACCCGCATGTAATATAGGTTCTAAAATATGATACAATTCAGTTCTCTGATCGGTTCGGTCTAGAACCAACGGCCAAACTTAAAGCCGATAAACTCGTTTAAAAATAACATTATGAAAACCTTGTTTTAGGGGGGGGGGGGGGGGGGGGGGGGGAGGGGGGTTTCCAATACCGTGTTATGCTACTAGACTCTTCATATTTGGTAATCAGTCCATTCTTTGTTCAAACTATAATCAACTTCTTTTGTCATCAGCAATTCTTTCATAATTAGACATGGTTTAGTTTACGTGAATTGCGGTTGTTATAGTCACAAACTAGAATGTTGATCTATATGTATATATTCACAATAATATACTTGTATGGAGCCGAACACCAAAGTTGCAGTATATATACAATGGTCAGGATTTAATGATTAAAATACACTAGTGTTCACTCTAAAACCTCACCCTATTGTCATATACCACCTGTTAAGTACCAACCCGTCGTACCTAAAACAATCCCGTTATCATATGATTTGATTTTCAGGTTCAATATTATTCATCTCGTGATTCCGGGTTAGTTCGGTTCAAGTATGACCCATTAATTTGATAGAGACTAAACCCCAAACTTTTCTGTATTTGGATTTAATTAAACTACTCTTGCTTTTCGAATTCAATATTTAATTATAAAGATTCTTTAACAAGTAGGAAAAAAGATATTTATCACCTTTCAAAAACGATTAGGTAATTTTGAAATCAGGAAAAGGAGAAAAGAGTAATAAATTCAATAAACTTCCAAATGAGGGTTTGGTCCCCCATTAGAATTGCTCCCAACCACAAAATCTGGAAACCTATTATCGTCACATGGTGCTCTCAAGAACTTTTCGAATTTTTTTTGTTGGTTTACTTTAAATTAATAAGAGGGAATATTCATTAGTAACTAGGTTCCTTTATTATTATTTTATCAAAAATTATTTAATATTTTTAAGTTACGAAATATTATTATATTTTGTTTATTGTTTTATCACTATACGTTTTTTTAATTTCTTATTAAGTTTAAGTAACCTAAATTTAAATATACAAAAAAAGAGTAACCTAAATTAAACAATTATCTATTATTATATTTTGATTATTGTTTTATCATTATAGTTTTTTTTTATTTCGTATCAAGTGTAAGTAACCAAAATAAACAATTATTTAGTAACTTTTAGTGATTCTTTTGAAGAATAATATACAGGTATAAGTACATTTAGCAAATCATTAAATAGTGATTGTTTCATGTCACTTTATATTAATTAGTTTTAAAAAAGATTCACATCAGTGAAACTATATTCAAATTTAAATGCTTTTACAATAAAGCAAACTATAAATTATTTTAATATAACAATATTAATACTTACTTAATATTTATTAATTCTCATCCGTATAAATTCTTTTTCCAACTATCTTTAATAATTATTATAATTCTTATGAAAGAGGTTTATATGTATTACTATATAAAGTATCTCTCTTAAAATTAGCCTTTCAAAAAAAATATGAAGTATCTCCTTAGAATAAAAATGTAATTTAAAAAAAATATTAAAATGTCTGTTACCAAGTGTTGAAGTATAGGATTATAGGATACAAATGCTTTATGCAATACTTCATAACTTACCATTATTTAATAAACTTCTCTTAGTTAATATATTATTTGCAATTAGTTTTCTGATCCAATGGCATGGGGTGATTGTAAGAGCTTGGGATCTATTAGATTTCTAGTTCAAACCTGACTCAAGGAGGTTTTCCCACATAGATGAGTTTTCTCCTTTATGGTTTTCTTTAGTAAGTCAGACCTTGAGTGTCAAAATCAATATGAATGGTTGACATCCCGTTTTAGAAAGGCTAATTCAAGCATTGAGGGTGGTTTCAAACGTCGTTCAAAAAATCGTTAATACATTATTTGATACACATATATTATTTAATAATTCACATCATTAACTATTATCTTATTTATAATACTTTAAATTTATATTTACTATTTATATTTTTATAACTAAATAATATTTAAATTAACTATTAAGTATATAATTACTAAATATTTACATAGTTATAATGGTAATAGTAATACTTTAAATTAAGATTACATTTATATTTATTTTTAATAATTTATAACTAAATACTAATTAAATTAAATATTCTCTTATTTAAATATTTAAGTATACAACTACTAATATTTACATAATAATAATAATAATAATAATAATAATAATAATAATATTAACATTAATACCCAATTATAATAAGTTTTTAAGGCAGATTAGATTATCTTTAAGTTCATTGAATATTTCATTAATATCATAAGAAGGATAAAATGGTAAAGTACGGATTCTTTATGCAACAAGACTTATACCAAATGCATTATATATTTTCTTAAGTGTCTTAAAATTTTAGTTAAATTACAAGTCTACCTTTAAAATATAAGTTAAATAATATTTAGCTAAAAAAAATATAAATAATAAATATAGCTCTTTTGGAGAGCGCAATCTAACCCGACCTACTTTAAACATTGGTTTGACCTGAAGTTGTTTGACTCAAACCAAAATAACCCAGTTTAGGTGATCTCCCGACTCGGCTTGATCAATACGTATTATTAAAAGAAAAATGAATTAAAGAAATTTATACGAAAAATATTAAATTTAACTAATTAATAAATATTAAAAATTATGCTATAAATAAAAGTAATATTTGTAAAAGTTATTAACATTTAAATTTGCATTTACTATTCATATATTTATAACTGGATACTATTCAAATTAAATATTATCTTATTTAAATACTTAAGTATATAATTATTAAATTTTTACATAGTAATAATAATACCTAAATAAAATTAATGCGTAAGCCACGCCGGGTTTGATTGTACTCACAAAAAAACTACATTTACTACTTATATTTTTATAATTAAATACTATTTAAATTGAGTACCATATTATTTAAATACTTAAATACATAATTACTAAATATTTACATAATAATAATAATAGTGCCCAAATATAATTAGCGTTTAAGGCAGGTCGGGTTAGATTGTGCTCTCCAAAGAGCCTCAGTGACACCCACCACAGTGCGCGACCTAACCCACTAGTAACTTTCTATATATTACAAATGGCTTTACGCGTGTAGTTCAACTGTTCAGTTTTGAGATATATATTTGTAACACCCGTTCTTATAAATCAGAGTTTAACGTATAATTTACGAAAAACAATCATGTAATTAAGATTACATATACATCGAAAATACAGGCTCATTAAAAACCTTTTACAATTTAAAAGTTTAGAACATAATGTAATTAAGTTCGTCCTTTAAAAGTAACAACGAAACGTCGTGCGAAAGCTTATTTCTTGATCGTATTCGGTTCTTCATTGTGCTTGATCGTCCTCTGGTGCTAAAATTTTACCTGAAACTCAATAAACATGAGTTGGATTAGTCATACGTAACTTAGAACGTATTTAAACGGGTTCGCAATGCATCAACGGTTAAAATAAACGATTTTCGCGAAACTGACACATGCTCGCGTAGCGCCACTGCCAGTCGCGCTACGCCACTGCCAAATTTCATCAGATTGTTGCAGCTGGTTGCTGCATATTCCCCGAATAACCCGATTTCACGGAAACGAGCATAACTCTCTCGTTTTTAATCCGTTTTACCCGATTCTTTTTCCTACGCGTCCGTAATTTAATTCTCCATCTTATGAAGTTAAAATCCTATATCCGAATTAATAAAATTTCAGACTTTTAAGTCTTCGACTTATTACCCTTTTTACCAAATTTGACCCGTTCGTGATTTTATCACACAAACATGTTTATTTGGTCCTTATTCTCATGATATTCATAATTTCAATAATTCCTATCATATTAGGTTCAAGTCACGGGTCTCTTACGTATCTTAAACCCGTTTACGCTCATATGCGTATTTTGACCCGTTAAGGGTATTTATGCATATTTTGATCATGAAACACTTTCATTCGATTCTAGCGTTATTATACAACATTTCTTATCAAATAATCTTCCACCACAACTATATTTGTGGTGGACTTAATGAGGTGATCTATATAATCCGAGTTTTTCTCGTTGGATTGCTAATTAATGACAAAGACTCATATAGAGTCATTTGACCAAAGGTTTACATCTTTCGCTTCTTATACTTATTCCAATTATTTATTTGATCATAAAACTCGTTTCAAAACTACCTTTAAAGGTCGTGTGTCCAATTTAGCTTATAAGGGCGTTTTAGTCCGTTTAGCCAATCATTTACGATAAAGGATTTTTGAAAGTATATTTAACCCATAATCCCTCTTTTAACCTATGATTTTGTTTGAAAAGTCATTAAGCTTTCCAAACGCAATGTTCATTATTTAAAACATTCGGTTTACTTATCAAGTAACCAAATGTTTATTTTGACTTCTTTTAACACTCATTGAACCACATATTCTAAATGAGTGTTACCTTTTTTTTTCACATACCTGGCGCGAATCAATATATTGACCCGTTTTTAATACCTTGCTTTTATATCCGCTAATCCATAGCGTTGCTAATACCCATTTGACATTTACTCCTGAAATAATATAACTCGACAATAATCATTAGTTGTTATTGTCAAAAGGTGATATCTTCTCCTTTTGACCCATTTGGTCTAAGTGACCGATTATGTTGGCGAGATGATGTTTATTACCATCTCATCTATATGACTCGCTCCGGTTCACACCGTGCGGTCGTTTCACTTATTAATCGTTTCTTAACGCTTTTTAGCCTATCATAGCTTACGTCATACAGTGCCTTTCAAAACCAATAGTTATGGTCAACGCGTGACCAATTTACCGTTTTACCCTTGTTGTTTGTTTTGGTTTACCCTATAAGGTACTCATTCAAAAGTTTCATTTTCCATTTGTCATAAAATGACCGAATTACCGATTTAACTCCTTTTAAACTATCAACATGGTTTCTTGTCATGCTCAATTATCTTGTTCCGTACGTTTACACGCCGGAACATCATACCTCAATTATGTATTTATCTTATTCGTAACTAATACGATAAGAGAATATTCTAAAATATAAGACTAGTGTAAGCTATACTTACCTTACTTCCAAATTATGCTTTTCCGTCATTCTTGCTTTGTTTGACCCGCTTCGTTCCCAAGCTTTCACCTAGCTTGTTAATCGTCAAACTATCATTGTAAATTGTAAGATGGTTAGATTAGTCATAATTATTCACGACTATTCCATCTCACTTATTTCATAAGTCGAAACTACTATTCGACTTCATGATTAGTTAACTTAGCTTATTAAAGTTAACTACTTTCGATCACATGATTTACAACATTAGTTCAAATCAACATGATGATTAGAACTCTTCTTGTTTCATATTTCATATAACTTGCCATACTATTCAAATACACATTTTCACTCTAATTTCCAACACTTTAGTTTTCATTTAGGCATTTTAACAAACACCTAATGTGCATACATTTTTACACATTTACAACTAGTTCATAACTAGTTATTTGCCAAGTTTCAACATCATTCTCAAGTCTTTATGTCTAGTATGCACAACAACACCTAGACTTATTTCATAGAACTCAAGTAACACCCAATTTATGATCAAAATTTTAGGGTTCTTCATCATTCTACTAAAACCCATTTAACACCTAAGTGGGTGATTATGAGTTTCATCATTATGAACAACAATCCATCAAATTATTGACTAGGGTTCGTTCCTAAACATGGATTCAAGCTAGTTTCACCCATGCATCAATCATTCAAGCTAAATTCTTAGATTTCATAAGTTCATCAAGAATTCAAGATGTAACCAAAACACAAAATTCGACATACCTTGTGATCCCTTCACTGTGGTGATCATGTATTCATGTTTGGATTTCAATTTTGGGACTGATTTGGCCCTTCAATTTGTCAATTTTTGAGCTTGCTAGGGTTTATGTGAGGAGCCCCTGGCTTCTCTGGATCATTCGACCAGAACACACACTTAAAGTGTGTGTTTTGGTGTCTAGTATTTTATTTTAAACAAACTTGTTTCAAGTTTGCTATAATTGGTCCCTATACATTATTCCAAGTTACATAAAGTGTATTATTTAACCAATTGTCCTTTTTATTCTTAAAACACTTAACTAACTAGGTTGATATTCCTAGTTACTTAGTGGGTCCCGGGAGTTATTACCCGGTTTATTTTAAGTCCCGTTAACTCGGGCTCTTATAAACTCAATTCCTTAAAACTTTGATTCGCTTGTATTTAATATTAGGATTTCTTATTTAAATCCAAATATTTACCGGGTTATTATTATTTTTTTTTACTACTAACGGTACTTTACCCGTCTGTTAGTATTAACGGAGTTTGATTACCAAACCCATTTTCGGGTGTTACAATATTTTTATAAAAAAAAATAATTTACTTGCGGCATTTTTCTAAAAAAATGAGTTTGTGTTGAATTCTATTGACAGAAAATTAACAATTTGCGATGGATTTATAGACCAAAAAATTGGCAATGAAGTGAGTGATCGATATTATTTTTGACGGATTTCAGAAGCAGTTTTATTGCTAATTCGCTAGAGGATTCAGAAAAATTTCCATTTTAGTTCATCTTTAGATTTTCTATTTACAAATATATTTTAGAATTGTTTAATAGTAAAAAATTAAACAAAATGTTTGTATATGTTAACAAAAATTATTATTATTATTATAATATAAGGGAAAAGATCAAATAGGAAGTTTATTTTGGCTAGGAAGTGTAGGAAGCAATAGGATTAGGACATGTGGCAACATTTAAAATAAAGAAAAAGGGTATTTTAGTCAATCCAACCCTTTCTTCTTCCTTTTCAAAACCCAGTAACTTCAAAACCCACTATTTTCAAAACCCACCATCTTCAACCATTTCTTCACTTTCTATCTCAATAATCACTACATTATAGTGCGATTTTCATCACCAATCAATGATTCAAACACCCGATCAACGTGTTCTTCAGCTTTTTTGAAGAAAACCCAGTTTAATTTCATAAAAAATCTCGTTTTTTCCGGAGATTTTGGAGATAATCACTCGATTCGAGCACTGATAAGTGTTTCAATCATTCAAAATTCGTCAATTGTTGAAGAAATCACTTCGATCCATGTAAGAAATTCTTTAATTTCATTTTTACGATCTGGGTTTTTTATTTACTCATTGCGTTTTATGATCATGGCGGGGGTCCGGGGGCAGCGCCCCTGGTAGCGGGGTCCCAGGGGCGGCAGCCCCTGGCGGGGTCCAAGGGGCAGAGCCCTGGCTGGGGTTGAGCTGATTAAATTGTTGTAATAAAAATGCATCAGAAAAATTAATTTTCCAGAAATTGGCTCATTTCGAAGATAGTAATTCGTAGACAATTCAGACAGTTCACAGTCACAGACAGTCCCAGACAGTTTTATATGTCCATTGCATTTTAGAAATAAGAGAGTTTTATGTGTTTTCTGGCTATTGCGTTTTAGAAAAAAAAAACATATTTTTAAGTGTTTTTAGTCATTGCGTTTTAGGTAAAACACATTTTTTAGGTGTTTTTAGTCCATTGCGTTTTAGAATGAGTCATTTTTAAGTGTTTTCTGGCTATTGCGTTTTACAAATAAGACATTTCTTTGTGTTTTTGGTGCATTGCGTTTTAGGTAAAACACTTTTTATGTGTTTTCAGTCCATTGCGTTTTAGAAAACAGACATTTTAAGTGTTTTCTGGCCAATGCGTTTTAGAAATAAGACATTTGTTTGTGTTTTTGGTGCATTGCGTTTTAGGTAAAAACACATTTTTATGTGTTTTTAGTCCATTGCGTTTTAGAAAGTACATTTTCTTTTGAGTTTTTAGGCTATTGCGTTTTAGAAATAAGACGTTTCTTTGTGTTTTCTGGCCATTGCGTTTTACAAATAAGTCATTTCTTTGTGTTTTTGGTGCATTGCGTTTTAGAAAAATGTCATTTTTAGGTTTTTTTTCATTGCGTTTTACGTAATTGGGGGGTTTTCTATTGCGTTTTACGCAACTGGGTTTTAATTTTTTTTTTTGAAAATATAGCAATAGTATACTCGTTTTAAAGATAAAAAAACGCTCGTTTTTTTTGTGCAATTTTTATAAAAAAAAATAATATCGTATGAAAGAGTTATTAACGTTTAAAAAATGGGGGGAATTGGAGGAGAGAGAAACTATTGGCTTGGATTGACTAGAATGCCCCTAAACAACTCACGCGCCTCTTTTTTCTTCTCTTCAATTTCCATCATTTAATCTTAGCCCTTGATTAACTAAATGGATGGTCAAGATCACTTCCTAGCCTCCCTAGCCAAATAAACTTCCTATTGTATCTCCACCCTATAATATAATACAAGATACAAGGTTTATAAAATATGTACAATCATGACAACAAAATATGTCCCAACAAACAAATGAGTAAGATTTAAATACATAGTCTCCTAAAAATCCGAAGTCGTAAAAAAGGTATAAACAAATGAGTAAGGTTCAAATACATCGTCTATAAAATGGATTTCTTTTTATTACTGATTTAGCCATAGCAAATACATTTTTAGTAGGGTCTTTGACATCAAAAACTAAAGGTCCGAGTTACTATTACCAGACTTTAATGATTTTTTTAGTAGGGCCTTTGACATCAAAAACTAAGGGTCCGAGTTACTATTACCAGACTTTAATGAAGTTTTAGGTTGTCCCTGGTAGTGTTTATTTTTGGAAACTCTTAAATACATTTGACTTTTGGGTTAGAGATTTTCAAACTTTAAAGACTTTGGTTTTGTTTTTGAGAGAATGGATCCTTTACATTTGAGAAGATTCATAAGCATACGTGAGGAGGACAAGTGTCCTTGGGTTGAAAGGTAATTTAGTCATTTCTTACTTAAACTTCTCCTTTTGATTTTCAAACAAATATAACTTTTTCATACATTAATATTTAAAAAAAATACACATTATTAACGAACATTTCATTCTCTTTAATTCGAGCAACATATTGCTATAGTTTTCTTAAAAAAATTACAGGATTTTGAATACGCATTAGTTCATTATGCGATTACGTGATTTTGAATACCCATCAGATGATTACACATTCAACATAAACCATTACATGATTACACATTCAATATAAATCCATTACTTGATTACACATTCAATAATAAGAACTTGATTGTTTTATGCTTTATGTGCTTAAATCTTTAATATACGACATTATATGGTTATTATAGGTTGATTTGGCTAATGTTTTGTATATAATTTATCTTCATTACATAATTAGACCTCGAATATTAGGTATTACGCATGAAATATTATGTATTACATATTTTTGTTTGTACATAAGTAATCACTCAGTGTGGTATCACATAGAATACTATAATAAAATCATGTAATCACGAAATGAGTATTCAAAATCACGAAGTCACGTAATAATACGTTGTCAGCTATTTTTATGTAATTACATCACTTAGTGGGGTTTCACATACTATAATGAAATTACGTAATCACTTAGTGGTGTTTCACATACTATAATGAAATCACGTAATCACGTAATGTGTATTCAAATTACGTAGTCATGCTGGGTTTTCAAAATCACGTAATCACGTAATGGGTATTCAAAAATCTTGTAAATTTTTTTAAAGAAAACTATAGCAATAGACTGCTCGAATTAAAGAGGATGAAATGCTCGTTGATACGGTGTAATTTAAAAAAAAAATATTAACGTATGAAAAAGTTATAGCCGTTTGAAAATCAAAGCGGAAAGGAGTTCAAGTGGAAAAGGACCAGAATACCCTTTCTCTATTTGTTTATTCAATTGTTTGAACATTGTAATTACGAAAATGCCATCCCTAGTTTTGAGCCATTGATCACCTATTCTCCGTACAAGAGAAGGCTCTTGTACAAGATCTGGATAATTGTTTTCGATTAAGTTTCAATATTAGGGTGAGAGGGGTGGGTGCGTCAAACTATGGGGTAAACTAGTTTACCTCGTGGGGAACACCGCTGTCATCAAAGTTTACCTCGTGAGGGGACTTGATTTCGGTATATAATCACCGCATAGGGGAACAAGAGAGAGAGAGAGAGAGAGAGAGAGAGAGAGAGAGTTGGATAATGGTAGGGCCCACTCTTTTAAACTAATCACAATTTTTTTTTTGTTTTTTATATTAAAATAATAGTTTACCTCTCCCCAAGAGATGTGACCATCACTTATGTTTTAGTGCAAGAGGGGACTTAGAGAGGGAAATTGACATGGCAAGATGTGATTGGATGGGTGGAGAGTTTACCTCTCCTCAAGAGGTGACCACCCCTCTCACCCTTAGGGTGTACGTACTTTCATCTGTCCTAGCTCTTTGAATCCTTCACTGCCATGTTATTTTTACTTTAGAACACTAGCACTCCTTTCAACCAGGGATAAGTATTTAGTACTTGGTACCGGTATCGAACCAATAATGAATTTTTTGGTACCCATTTGATACCCACTTTTTGATGTTTTCGGTACTGGAACTTTTTTGTTTTTAATAAAATAATTAAACACATTTAAAAATAACTAAACTTTCATTTAAATAGATAAAAATACATGAGTTAGAAAGCACCCAAATTAAAATTAAAAAAAATACATAACAGAAAAAAAAATACTTAAACAAAGTCTTTCCATTGGGGATGGGCTTTCACAATTTTCCAAGCCTCAATGTGATCAAATTCTTTGGGTTTGTATCTCATTTTATACTCATGAAGGGCCACCTCAATCATTTCCTTCTCATATTGCACCTCTTCCTTGTTCATCGCCTAGTTTTGCACCTTTGGATTATCTGGCACCTCCACAGAACCTCATATACCTTGCGTTTTGAATCACCCATATTTTGTTGAAATAGTCCAAGGACTTCAGGCCACATCTCACACGAATCATGAGTCCTGTTCTCAGCGAGACTAAGTCAAGCCATCGCCAATGTTATTGTCACACCCCAACCGATGGCGGAACCATCGGGGCATGGCACTAGGCGAATCAGATTGTTTAAGAGAATCCATACAAACCAAAAGTGACAATATAAATTACATTTGTTATCCCATACTAACAAACAATACAATCACATAAGTTATCATAGATTTTGTAGGATCGTTCTGTGACCCAAACGAGTCTATCAGAAAAGTTCTCGGTCTAATCAGAGGCGGAATTCATTGATTAGACTTTGTAACAGCTTGATTCACACTTAATTGTCTTGTATTATTGATTTAACACGTTTACAGATCAGTAGACACGTCGGCAGCACTTCGGTACCGGAAACATGAACCTTACAAATGAACTAGCATGAAGCCTATTTATAGGGAAGGTAATTTCGCACGGAATTACCAAGTGCTATTTCGTGCGAAATAGCAAACTGCTATTTCGTGCGAAATAGCTCATGCGAAATTAACTCAAATCCTATTTTCTCGTACTACGTGCCCTGATCTAACAATTCTAGTACAAGACTCGATACAAGATGAAGTTGACAGACGTAATGCACCAACAGACTCCCCCTCGGATGTTGACGAGTCTTCAGTGTCGAGTCTTCACAATCTTCAGCCTTGATCAGTCTTTGGGCTCTTTCAAAATTATCTGACAGAGTAAGCATCCTCTATCCTCTCTTCTATTCATCTTCAGGATCTCCACCTGAATCTTATCTCACTCTAATTCTCTTCACATTCTCTTGATCAGATACAGGATCAACCTCTGGCTCTTACGACTTCATTTTGCTAACTGACTCCCCCTTAAATTGTGTTGAGATTGCAGTCTGGTTTTTATGTTCCAAGATAGTGACCTGGCTCACACTCTGCTCAGGTATAAAAACGACTATCCTGCACAAATTTCTAATCACACAATAAATTTCATAAATTTAAAATTTGACAAATTTATACTCTGTTTACCACTTGATGAATCCAGCTCAAACCGTCAGTTATTGATATAACAATTTTAATTTTCTGGTGACCACATGTAGGCAAAACATTTCAAACACACTCTCCCAAACCTATTCATCATGCCTAGCACTTGGAATTTTGAAAATCAGTTTTTCAACATCAGTTGTCTAAAATCTTTTTGATTTTTTTTCAAAAATTATGCTAAAACAATCTGAAAATCTTTTTGGAATTTTGAAATTAAAGAAATGCAGTAAAGAAATATTTACAAACAATATTTTTGTGAGTTTGTGTAAGAAGATCATATCAGTTTATGAGACAAATCACCAACACCGTTAAGCTTTAAACATTTTAAGTTCTAAACGATTCACTTAGATTGTCAGTATACTGATCCACTTAAATTTTCACACAAAGTTCAACTGTTTCGAGATACAATATTAATGTTTTAAGGACTTAAATTTCTTCGCGTGTCCCACCTCAGAATATACTCCCGTATCCAGATCCCAATATTCAGTCTTACAGGTGAGTATACCACAGATGATATCTGGAAAGGATTAAATGCGAGAGCCACGAGAGCTCAGGCTATTGCTTCCGCAAAATCAGAGAGATGATGGCTTCGACTTTAAGGTGTGTTCCCTTTAGAGAATCTTTTCTTCAACAGCACATGATTAGCATTTTGCAATGTTTCATCATTTTTTGTACTGAGGGTGGTGCTATATTTCAAGCAAGCAGAAAAAGTATTATACGGGGACTAGGCCAATGCTTCCGCAAAATCAGAAGTCCCGGGATAATACCCCGGATATCACTGAGTATAAAGACCTAGTATCTCAGAAAGAGGGACCTTTCAAACAAGATTTCGGGGGTTACCCATATATCCGAGAGATGTTCCCCATGATATAAGCAAGTTTGAAATTTAGGTTTATATCTCGACACAATCTACTAAATGTGCAAAAACCTACTGGCACATCATCAATGAGACCGTTTATCACATTTGACTTTCCAATTCTTTAGCATGTTGTGATCGTCCACTGATGTACTATCATTTCCTCTTTTTCACAACAAAACTCGATTTTAATATTATCATGTTTTTGACCTTTTCAAATTTTCTAATGTTTTTGGATTTTCTGAAATTTCTTACTCCCCCTAAAATTCAAAAGCATTTAAAAGAAATTTGAAAACAAACTGTACAAATAAAGTGACACCTGATATCAAATCGCTTCAAATCGCCATTCACTCAGCATAAACAATCAGAACTCCCCCTTACAACAAACTATTTTCCCATTAAGATTTCAAAACACCTAAGTTTGTTTTAATCAAAAATGGTTTTTCTGGAAAATAAGTTTTTTTTGATTTTATCACTTTGTAAGATCGGGGATTCATTCATGACTTTGTTTTCCAACCCTTAAAATGATAGTTAACTCAAGTTCAATTTAATGACCTTGATCAACCACAAGTAAGATCACAAATCCATCAAAACCTCTTGAGTCATAATTTGAAATACCACTTGTAGGAAAAATGCCGATTTCTACTCCACACTTACCAACCTGGAAGTTCCGGCAAGTCCACAACCTGTAGAATTTAACAATTTATAAATGGTTTACAAAAACAATTTTTCAAGAAAGATGCCGATTCATGCTCCACGATTAACCGCTTGGGAGCTCCAGCAAGTCAGAATTTTAAGTAGAAAATGCAGTCACCCAAGCCTGACCAGCCTTGGGTGATTTTGATTCAACTCTATCCCAACCTCCTTTTGATCTGTAAAAATCTTTTGCACATTTCACTTTCCCATCTACCATCTTTCCAAATATATGTTTGACTTTCCCATTGAAAGCCTTCTCAGCATCAAATTCTTCTTTACCAGAGAAGAATTGATTTGAAATCTCAAACCTACCTTTTGATTTCAGATTTTCTGCCTGTAATGGTGGAAAATTTTCATCGTTCAACTCTGGAACGGAATTCTCATTCTTTTTCTCAAAAAATGACTCCTCTGATTTTATGGAATCAGATTCATTGTCAGAACTACTCTCAGATTTTACAACCCATCTCTGTTTGTTCAAATCAACTTTTCTTTTGTAAAAACGTTTTGAACCATCACCAGTTTTGAAAATCGAATTTTCAAACACATTAGTTTTCTCAGTTGGTTGTTTATTTTCATTAACACACTTTTCTTTCAATTTTGAGTTAACAGAAACTCCATGTTGTGTGTTGTTGTCTTGTTGACAGTTCCAAGCAATATGTCTAATTTGATGACATTTGAAACATTTTCTTCTGTCAACTCTTGGAACAAATTCCTTCATATTCTTCTTCCTTTCTGCATGAAACTCCTGGTTTCATTGTTTCCATAATGGTTTCTTCTGTTCTTCTTCTGAACTTCCTCTTGCAACAAATTTTGTTTTTGGTTTATAATTTCTCTCATTTTTATAATTTTCTGAATAACTAAAACCAAGACCTTTCTTTTTAAAATTACCGTTATGGTTTGGTTTCTTTTGAAAACCTGAACCAGAACTGTAACCCTTTTTCTTTTTGTTCAATCTCTGTTGAACTCTTGAAGTGTACTTTTTAGGTTGTTCATGAAGATTTAAATATTTTATTTCAGAAATATTAATTTCTGTTAGTTTGAAAACCTTTTTTTATTATTTCTGGTTTAACACCTCTTATTGGAAATTCCTCATCATAATATAATCGTTTTGAATCATTCAAAGTATATGCCACTTTGATTGATCCATCATTCAAATTAGATTTTAATAACAGAAATTCTTTATTATAAACCCTTTTAACCAGTGAACTCGGACTCTTTTCTGACGAACTCGAACTTTCAGATTTTGACCCCGACTTTGACTATTCATCCATATCCAACACCTGATCGACCACTTTCTTTAACAACGCAGACTCATGATCAGTGTCAGACGCTGTGAATGTGACATCAGTATTGTCTGGTAACTCATCAATGATTTCAGACTTTAACTTTATGTTGAGCGCATTTTTTAATTGTTCCTCATTTGGCTTTCTGGGAGAATAACTTTCATAAATCAGGGGCGGACACTTATTATACTTAGCACTTTGTCTCTTACCAGCATCCGTTTCTTCTTTCTTTTGTTCTTGAAAAGCTTCAAGACCTGCAACAGTAGGATAAACTCTATCAATCAAATAATCACAAGTTGTATAACTCAACAACAATCTTTTGATTCTTTCACTTTCTATCTTTTCGAGTTCAAAATCCTGCTTCAATTTTGCACAGTCTTCAATATACTCATTGATAACTTTCTGTTTTGACATTAATGTAGAACTCATCTTTGTCAAAGCAACCTCAATTTCTGAATTTGTCTTTTTCAATCCATTTACTATTCTGTTCAGCACATCATATGATTCTTTTACATACTTCACATCAGACAACAAATTCTCTTTCATCTCTTCCAATTCAACGATCTTCTTATCCTTCTCATCACAATATTTGCAAGATTCTAAACATTTCTGACAAGATTTAATGACTTCAACTATCTTTTCAACCTCGACAACCTTTTCAACTTCAACAATTTTTTCTATCTCGACGATTTTCTCAACTTCAACGAGTTTTTCAACTTCAACTATTTTTTCAACTTCCTTTGTTGAACTTTCTTCAACTCCAGCTTTCTCGACTTCCAATTTTTCTTTTTCTTCAGCAATTCTTTTTATCTCCAATTCTTTCTCAACCATTTTTCTTGCTTCTATTTCTTCCAATTCTTTCTTCAGACGAGTAGCTCGTTTTTCTTTCAGCACTTCAATTTTATCTGCAAAGAACAAATTAAAACTAAATGAGTCTAAACTTTTTCTTGCATTATTAATGTACTCTTCCTCGTCATCAGTATCATCATCACTTTCTGATGATCTAAAGATTTTTGTTCTTTTGACTCCTTGTTCTTCTAAGATTCTAGCAACAAGTCCTGAACCCGGTCGAATGTATTTATCCCAGCTAAATCCCTCTGCAACTTTTCATCATCTTGGTCAATTATACCATAACAAGGTCTTTTCTCTTCAATGGTACGTGCATGTGCAGTTTGTGGTTGTTGAGCAATCTGATGAAAAATTGATTTTTGATAATAATTGTTTTTTCCAGACTGATCTTGTCTTCCATTTGCTTCTTTGTTTTTGCACTCACGCTTAAAATGACCTTTTTCTTTGCAACGAAAACAAGTGACCTTTGATTTGTCAAACCCTATCGGAGATGCACTCATTTCTCGAAAATCATCTCTTCCGGTGACTTGTGTAAATTTTTCTGCTCATCTAACTGCACTGGCTAGACACCACTTGATGTCCGCATCAATTTGATCATAATCCTCTTTGGTAAGCATCGGATTTCCAATTCTTCCAGCAATCAAACTTTCATATGATTCCAACATAGCAACGAGTGATGCCATGTGTTGCTTAGCTATTTCCGGAGAAAGATTTTGACCATTTTGAATGTTCAAGGTAACATTGCACTGCAGATTTGTAGAATTCTTTTGTTGAAGACTTGGTGTTGTAAAATTTGGATCAAAGCTTGAATATGAAGATGAAGATCCACCACTTTGAGTCACAGTACTTCCCTTTGTTTCAGAAGAACTATCAGCACTGAAACCAGTTTGAATCTTTGGGCTTGGAGTAACTTCAAATTTGTTTCCTCTGTAGTATAAACTCACATCTTGTTGAGCATTTGGATTAGATATGATAGCAGTTTTCTGGATATCCAACTCATGCTCTTCAATCTTCTGAATAAACTGTGACAGATTCATATTTTCAGATTTTCTCATGTGTTTTAGGATCAACAAATAAGTTCCCCATTTCTGCTGTGGTAATGCATCGGCTAGTTTATCAACCCATTCATCGTCGTCTTTCTTTATTTCCAATCTTCCCATTTCCAAAACCAAATGACAATATCTATCAATGGTCTTTTTTGTTGTTTCACCTTCTAAGGCTACAAACATATCAAATGATTTCTTCAGTAAAGCCTTTTTGTTCTTGATCATATCTGCACTTCCTTTAAACTTTTGAATCAATGCAGTCCAAATCGATCTTGCAGTACCCTCGTGTTGAAGTAAAACAAAGATATCTTCTTTAACTGCTTGTTGAAGAATACTGATCATCATTTTTTTCACTTGTATATTTCAATTTTTCAATCTCTGAAAAGTCACAAAAAGCCTTTTCAAGTCCACGTTCATTTTTTGGTTTCTCGTAATCTTTCTCTAATGAACACCATGCGTCAAACTTATAAGCTTGCACCCAGTTCTCAAATCGATTTTGCCATCCTCTAAAATCTTCAATGTACATAAGCTTTGGTGGTTTTTGGTAAGTTCCCGTTTCATTCTCACTGTACAAAGTTTCAGCAACTGTAACAGGAGCAACTGGGGTAGCAAACGCATTGTAGAATTCCTCTTCCATGTTTTGATAAACTTTTTCACAAAATTACGAAATAACCTCTTCACACGAAATCACTTTTTAAGCGAAATGACAATTTGATGCGAAATAACCAATTTCAAACGAAAACACTTGGTACGAAATACCCACTTCAAACGAAATAGCAACAACTCAAACGAAATATCCCTTTTGGTGCGAAATACTGTTCAAACGAAATACAGCTTTCAAACGAAATTACTAATTTCGTGCGAAATTAGTTAAGCGAAATAACACCTTGGAGTGAAATAGTCTAATTTCGTGCGAAATCAAATATATCTTTCAAGCGAAATAGCAATTGCCTATTTCATGCGAAATACTGCTGACGTCATCATGAACGATCTGTTTTTCAAGCGAAATTACAAATTTTACCAATTTTAGATCGAATTAAGGTCCAATTCTTAAAAGGATTCGTAAAACATTGTTTCGCTTATAATATGTGAAATTCAAGTCATTTTAACCGTAAAATCTTGTTCAATTTTGAAAAGAAAGTGTAGAAATCAGATTTTTAAGCTGAATTGGTAAGAACTCTTCCTCCTGAGCTCTGATACCACATGTAGGATCGTTCTGTGACCCAAACGAGTCTATCAGAAGAGTTCTCGGTCTAATCAGAGGCGGAATTCATTGATTAGACTTTGTAACAGCTTGATTCACACTTAATTGTCTTGTATTAATGATTTAACACGTTTACAGATCAGTAGACACGTCGGCAACACTTCGGTACCGGAAACATGAACCTTACAAATGAACTAGCATGAAGCCTATTTATAGGGAAGGTAATTTCGCACGGAATTACCAAGTGTTATTTCGTGCGAAATAGCAAACTGCTATTTCGTGCGAAATAGCTCATGCGAAATTAACTCAAATCCTATTTTCTCGTACTACGTGCCCTGATCTAACAATTGTAGTACAAGACTCGATACAAGACGAAGTTGACAGACGTAATGCACCAACAGATTTCTTGTCCTCTCGAACAATACAAATCCGACAACCTAGATTTTAGGTGAGTTTCTAGACTTCCTAGCTTGATTTGATGTAGACTGTGACTAAACCTGCAACATACGTTAAAACAACAGCAATACAAAAGTATTGGTGAGTATACAAGTTTTGATAGCGAAACATAGCAGATAAAAAGTGTTGCGAATTACCACATACATAAACGAGATACACAACATGTACACAAGACAGTTACTACCAGCTAAGTCACTCGAGCTGCGATTGCTATTCATCCTAACTAGACCCCGTCGGGTTCTATAATACTATACTAGTTAAGGCGGGACGTCGCGATTAAAAGTCCTAGCACATATGTAACTAGCATCATGTGTTAATATGTAATTCAGTCATTCGCAAGTGATAAATAGTTTAAGCATTTGATTTGTTTGATTTGATAGAAACGTATGTTACACCCAAAAATGCGATAAAAAGGGTTCGAGTATACTCACAATCGGTGTTCAGCAAGTAAACATAACTTGGTTAGATTGAAGGGAACGCGTCTGAGATTAGCCTGATTACAGATTGATAGCGTAAGCGTTGAACAGTGCATTAAACAGTGGAGGGTGAACCAAGTGTCGAATGGTCATCCAATCAGATGGCCATTCGATTAGATTGACATTCGTTTGGGATGGTTGTGTTTGTGTATGATGGCTTTGAAGTTTTCGTTGTAGCATTTTGAAAACAAAGAAGTATCTCTACCTTTCAGGTCGTCGATCGAACGGTCGTTCGATCGGATAGCGATCCGATTAGCAGGACACCTAGTGAGAACAAGTTTACAGCAGGATTGTCACTCGATAGGAAAGAAATCCGATCGGATATCAATCCGTTAGCAGGACACCTAGTGAGAACAAGTTTACAGCAGGATTGTCACTCGATAGGATAGAAATCCGATCGGATATCAATCCGTTAGAAACTGATGTTCTTTGAAACTCATGAAAATGTTTAAGTGTCGAAGTTCCAAATGTCAGCTGATCGGACGGTCGTTTGACGTTCAGAGCTTTGCAAGTTTGAAGAAAAGTTTAAGTGTGGAACCAAGTGCAATCCAATCGGATAGCAGTTCGATCGGATGGCTATCCGATCCGACGGTAATCCGTCCCAATGAATCTGATCGTCTTGAACTTGATTATTTTTGAAAGTTTGCGGTTTGATCGAGACGGTGTGACAACGTATTAAACAATGGAACTCCATCAAGGCTAAGTCATCAGATTGGATAGGAATCACCCCGTTCGATCAGTTAACTGTCCTTGACGGTTTTTCGTGTTCAACCCGTTAACCGGTCATCTCGTTGATAGAAATCAGATCTCAAACCGACACTTCACTAAGAATGAGTAGAAGATCTGAATGAGCTCTGAATGAGTAGAAGATCGAACGACCATCCGATGATATGACTTTTGGAACTTCGACACTTAATCATTTTCATAATTTTCAAAGATCATCAGTAGCTAACGGATTTCCAATCGATCGGATTGCTATCCGATCGAGTGACCATCCTGCTGTGAACTTATTCTCACTAAGTGTTCTACCAATCGGATCGTTATCCGATCGAACGACCGTTCGATCAATCGACCTGAAGGGTAGAGATGCTTCTCTGTTTTCAAAATGCTACAACGAAAACTTCAAAGCCATCATACACAAACACATCCTTACCAAATGATGTCAATCCAATCGAATGGCCATCCGATCGGATGACCATCCAAACGGATTGACATCCGATCGAATGGCCAACCGATCGGAGAGCCATCCGATCGGGTTGCCACTCGACACTTAATCACCTTCCACCCTTTAACGCGCCGCTTATCGTTTATGCTATCGTTAACTATTCAGGCTAATCTCTCAGCAGTCCCTTCAATCCAAGACATTGTTTACTTGTTAAATGCTATCTGTGAGTATACTCGAACCCTTTTTTGCTTTACGCACTTTTGAGTGTTACATACGTTACTTATTCTAAATCACAATCGACACACAACGCAAACACTATTTATACGCTGACCGTTATTGCATGCTACGTGTTATTCAATTAATGATTGTTGCCTGACACCTTAGCAACGATAGTACTATAGTTTGGACTCAGAACCTGTCGTGGATAGGGGTTGTTAAGGGCTTTACTTCACGTGTCCCAGTGGGGATATGTGTTGCGCATTCTACAACTCGCAGTCACGTTTGTGCATATTTCTCTGTCGATAACCTACTTGCTTTCACTTTGTACATGTTTCATGCTGGTTATGCGTAAACGATTTCGAACCTTGTTATACTATATCAAACTTGTATGCTCACCTTTACAATATGTGTATTGACTTTATTTTAACGTATGTGACAGGTGCTTAAGATGCTAGGATTGTTGTGCTTTGGTGAATCAAGCTAGGGGTCTAGTTATGTGTAACACCTCAAAAATTTACGTCCAATAATGTATTGACACGTGTCATAAGCTTTGAATATGTGAAAAAGCACTTTAGAGGGACTAAAGTTGACAAACAGTGAAACTATGTGAAAATAAGGGTCCAAAGTGTCAACAATGGATAAATAGACCCTACATGGTGTTTATAATCTTAAATGATTAAATCATGGATCATACGAAGCGGAAAATGAAAGAAAGTGAGGAATTACAAACTACAGGGGCTAAATGTGTCAACATGTTGAAAGTATACCTCTGAGTGACCTTTTGGCAAACCCGAAGCTTTGTAATGGTAAAATATACTCACTAGAATATGTTGTAAAAATTTCATAAAGTTTCGTGATCGTATGAGAAAGTTATGATCAAAACCGTGTACGAAGGGTTAAATACGTTAACGTTGAATTTCGTGACTTTTCGGGTAAGCACAAAGTTAACCAAGGACTTTACCATATTTGTAAATGTCCCAAGGTCCTTAAAAATCAGATTTGAGGGTCTAGAGTGCAAGGAAAATAGCAAAAACCACGTATCAAAGGACAAGGACCAAATTGTAAAACATAAAAACTTGTTTGGCTGGTTAACACTTGTACGCGGCCCGCGTACGGCCTCTCGCGGCCCGCCTACAAGCTGCCAGCGACAGCAGCGCACAGATGTCAGTTATAAGTCTATTTTCGAGTTGTAACCAGCTGTAATCGATACAAGGGGCTCTCCAATGGATTTACATGCATGTAGGGGCACTTGTACTCATCTTACAACCTCAGTAGACTCACATGGCAACATCAAATGTGATCAAAATTGTTATAAAGTGGACTTGAAGTTGCAAACAATGAACACTTGCATTCACAAAATTCACAAGACAACTTCTGGAGCTCTCTGGACATCAAGCCAACTTCCTAGTGGTCTCTAAGCTTAATTAGGACTCTTGTAAGTGTTCATAACCCTTTCTAATTCGTTCTAGCTTAGTTAATCAAGCAAAAGTCAAGCCATCGTAATTTAAGTTTGACTTTGAGATTAAACAAAATTTGCTCAGTCATTTCTCGAATTGAAAGTACCTACAAGTTGGTATTTATGTGGGTAACAAACCCTTAAAAGGGTACTTTCAGATTCCTACTCTAACTATGTTAATTGTCGAGTCAAAGCTTGTTTCAAAAAGTCAACAGAATTATTATTTGCAAATTTAAGCATGATTAGCAATGTAGGGTACATGCAACCTGTTTGATCATTAAAATAACATGGTAATTAATGTAAGAACATGTCTCAACATGTTCAACTCAACAATTTTCAGTATAAACCCGGATCGGACCCGAAAGTCGCATATTTTGACTTTTGCTTTGACTATCAGTTCTGATCCGTTCATGCATGTTTGAGATCTGTCTTAGAGCTTATTTTGGACCAGGTTTCATATATGTATAACTCTCTGAGATTGTAAAACTTGGTTCAACACCTATCCGATTTATATGCATGTTTCCGATTTATGCTTAAAGTTGACTATTATGCCCTTTTGACTATAAAATGTGATTTTTGAAAAAGTGAAAGAGTAGAAACATTTGTTACTGATTTATAAACTTGCACCAAAAATTTGATATCAGTTTGAGGTCTAGATTAAGAGTTATGCTCATTATCGTAATTTGAAAGCTTTATGTTAATTAATTGGCGTAATTAGCATATAACCTATTTAAACCCACTTTTTAATATCAAACTTTTTACCCACTGTTATAATATAATATTTTGGGATTTTTAAAGATTTTTATTTAATTTTTGGCTGAGCATAACATAGGTCTCTAAGTTTAATTCAGTTAATACCGACTTTACCCTTTTAAGCCATAAAACGAGTTTTATAAATCCTTTTGACCCCAAACCTTTTTCTACTGATTTTATTTGATAAATAAAATATTTTGAGCATTCTGGAATTGTAAAAATATCAGCTTTCTTTTACAAACCCGGAAACGGCTCCAAATCGCCTTTTTAAGCGTCTTTAACGCATAGTATGCACTATAACCATATTAAACATATAAGGTTGATACCTACTGATGTTTTTAGTACAGTTTTATAAAATAACAGTAAGTACAAGTTTTTGAACTCAGGTTTCCAATTTTGACCTTTTAAGCCATTGTGAAATTACCAAAATACCCCTAAAGTGCATAGTTTGGTTTTAAATGATAAATTTCATATATGGGTCATACCCTACTGTTATAACATGTTAAATTAAGTATATTTACTGTATAAACCAGACCTGTAACTCAGATTTCCTATTAAACTCTTTTATAATCTTTTAAATTACCAAAATGCCCTTATGAGGCATAAAATGTGTTTAAATCCGTTTTGGGCATAATAGAAGATATCTTACTGATATTATAACATATTTAAGGCATATTAACTCAGGGAACTTGCATATGACTCTTTTGGTTACCCATGACGCCCTTTTTGCGTTCGGCTCGGTTTATGTAACTAGTTTGCATAAATTGACCGAAACGGGTCAAACATTATCATTTTTGTCTCAAAATCCAGAATGTGTTTAGTATACCCATATTATACAAGTCTTCAAACTTGTCGGGTCTAAATCACATTCTATCCGGTCTTCGTTTAATCGTGCGTTTGAACCGTATCGTCCTTAAAAACTAGCCGGTCTAAGCTTAAGCTTAAATAAAGACCCGTTAGAAATCTAATAGGTTATTATAAACCTTTGTTCCAGAATAAGAAGAACCAGTAAAAGCTACCTTCACTTGCTAGTTGTGATTTATACTTACCAAGGTAAATACTTTTAACTTATTTTCCCTATACGGACTTGGGTTACGGTATATAAAATACCGCTTGATCGAGCATCAAATCTTACATATTTGGGTGGTTAATTGAATAATTTGAACGGCTCGTTTAAACAGTCTTGTTCACTTAAAGCCTTTGGGGGGTTAATGACCATGTCCCGGATATCCTTGGCATCATCTTACGAGATGGCCACGACCTGAGCACGGGGTGTAGGCGTACACCTGTCAGTGTATAACTCTATAATGTGGTGTGTCTATTGATCTTTAACCCGGACAAGATCCGGGCTACGGAACGCACAAGTAACATGTAATTCGTTCACAAGATTATATTGCATAATTATCCCAAGTTATAAAAAGGTTTTGTGCCACGTGCATTCAAATCAATTTTCAACCTTTTCAAAATGAGTCAGTTAAATTGTATTTACCAGTGTAAACTGACGTATTTTCCCAAAAGGTTAAGTGCAGGTACTACTCGTACTAGGCTGGCTGTCTTCTAGAGCGTCCACAATAAGTCTCGCAAGCTTGGATGACAATAAAGCTGTTGAACAATATCTTATTTTATTTTGATCCGCCTGTGGATCCGTTTCAACTAATTGTGATATTTAATATTACACTTTATTAAAGTTGAAATGAATCTATCTTTGCTTCCGCTGTGCATTTATATATTGTGTTGTTTGTCTATGATGATACCAACTACGTCACGATACTCCCCACCGGGCCCACCGGTGACACGTGGAAAATAGGGGTGTGACATTATGTCACGCTTAAATCTGAGTTGTCGGAGCAGTGTTTGTTTTTGAGAAAATTATTTGAAATAACTATTTTATTTGGATATGTTGTGGTATGGGACATGACGTTTTAATATTCGGTAATTAATAGTTGAAATGGATACTCATGGACAGTCTGTTTCGCTCAGTGCCATGCCCCGATGTTTCCGCCATCGGTTGGGGTGTGACAGATTGGTATCAGAGCCATAACTATAGGGAATTAGGAAAGACTCGACCTAGTCCGGGTCGATGTCTTAGAAACGACCTAGTCTATAGTCTAAGTACCAACAGACCGCCTTGTGCGATTAGGGGTTCCGTATGAGCTTATTGCTATTTCTTGATCAACTCGCACTCACGCTATACTATCACAACTGCCTTTCCTAAGGCAGTCGCACTGCACTATTTACAAAGTCGAGGGAGGAAATTGCATCGAGATTAGGTGTGAAAAACCGCAAACTCTCGAACAAACCACTCCATCGACGCACAATTTTTACTAAAACACGAGAATTTGCATTGAATCTGTAGTGAAATCTGTACATCAACGCAAAGTCTCTCTCAAACTCGTGATTCTATCACACAAACAGGAATGGAGTCGCTAAGTTAGGGGTGAAACCCGAACCTTGATGACTTGTTTCGTTCTTTAATTTGGTTTTACAAAACTCTCACCAAAGTCTCGATGGATTCCAACGACTCGAGTTGCGTATATAACCGAAAGGATGCGTGCCATTCACCGTGCATCGGTGATAGAGCACAGTCTATTAGGCCAAAACGTATATTCGAAGACATTGAGAATAGTCTAATCACTTTGGGTAGTCAATGTCTATCAAGCCTTAGACAATCTATCTTCGATTTCAAGCACACAATCGCTGATTTTATGTGTTTCAATTCTGAGCCCGCAATTGCTGACTCTAATATTTGACGTTTACGTAGAATTTTATGTGCTTTAGGTGGTTTTACCTGTTTACATGTTTCGATTTTGGTGATTTATACGCTTTCCGCTACTCGCTTTGATCGGCACACACAAATCGCACTACACGTCTATCTCAATACGCTAACAAATCGTTGCTACTTATGGATAATCGCATGCTATGTTACTCGCTTATGCTATACTACTCTTTGTGTGCTCGCTAATCGCAATCGCTATTCTCGAACGCGCGAACCTTGAAGGATAGGTGAATACGTGCAATATGTGTAGGAAATCATACTATGTTCTGCGTACGTGTTTCTGTGTTTTGACTGCCTTATGTGCTTCTGTGCCTTATGTTCTTACGTGCTTATGTGTTTACATGCCTATTTGAATACGTGCGTATGTGTAGACGTGTTCCTGTGCTTTATAAATTAGCTTTGGGAGTAATGATAGGCTATACTCGACTTAATCGAAATAGCGTTTTGAATCCTATGGCGATGTATGTTGCAGACAATGTCGTCATTTGGATCGTTTCACTCGCACTCAGCTCACCACAATCATGATGGCAAACGCATCGCCTCTTTGGTCGCTAAGCAGATTGTGAAGGTCATTCCGCAGATTCTTAGTGAGTTGAATGAAAACACTAGCAAGTCGTCTGAAGAGTCCAGGACTGATTCACCTAAGTCTGCTTTTAGCTTCAAGCAGTTCAAAGCCTGCAGCCCGAAAGAATTTATCAGAGAAGATGGTCCTACGGCCATGTTTCAATGGTTTGATTCGATTGAAGTCACCCTGCATCAGAGAAACTGTCCTGAAAATATCCGAATTGTTAACGCCACCAGTGTCTTCCAATCCTGCACTTTAGATTAGTGGACGGCCGAGAGAAACAAGAGAGGAAATGATCCAGCTTACGGGCTGACGTGGGATGAGTTGAAGGACCTGATGATGAAAGAGTTCTGCCCTCCCCACGAGCTCCAAAAGTTGGAGGACGAGTTCTGGCATCTGAAGCAGAAGGATGGTGACAACGCTGGTTTGACTGCTCGCTTCAAGCAGCTCAGTATAATATGCCCTGGGCAAGTTTCTACTCCCGAAATCACCATCAAAAAGTATATCTGTGCTCTTTTGGATTGTGTGGCTAATTTCGTTCAAGCTGCAAAGACGTCATCCATCGAGGAAACTTTTCTACTCGCTGCTGAGATCAATGACAAGCGAGTCAAGGCTGGGTATTGGGAAAAAGCTTCCAAGAATCTCCATCAAGCTACCACCGCTGCAACCGCTGAAACCGCCGCCGCACCGCAGTCTTCAAGGTCCTTTCGTCGCAAGAGGAAGAACAACAACAGTAGAAAAAGTTGCGATGTAACCACTGCTGCCCCGCTTCAAGCTGTTCCTGCTCAACAGCAGCCTCAACACCGTTAAGTAGCGGCACCGGTTACCCAAGCACCGCTGGCCAAGCGTGCTTAGACTGGTCCTCACCCGGATTGCCCTACTTGTACCTATCATCATCCAGTGGGAATCGCCTGCAGATACTGTGTGCATTGCAATATGTATGGCCATTTCACCGCCAACTGCCGTACAGGTCCACGTCAAGCTCCAGCTTTAGCTCAAGGTCAAGTTCCTACTCATCAAGCTCTACTTGCTGCTCCTCAGGGCCAAACAACAGCTCCTGCACCCGCGATCCACGCTAGAGCTTGCTTTTCATGTGGTGATCCCAACCACTTCGCAAACATGTGCCCGAACCGAGTGGTGAAGCAAGAGCCACAACAGCAGCTGTCACGGCCCCAGGCCCAGCCCCGGGTTGACCCGGTCAGGAGCCGCGGGACAGGAACCTGTGGTATCAATAATGCGACAGCGAAAGATTTTTAACATGATCTTTTAAAACTCGAAAATGCCCAATTATTTTATTTCCATAATTCGGGATAAACCCCGTAATTTACATTAGAGGAATTTAACTAGGAAATTCCCTGATTTATTAAAACATGTTTATTCATTTTTTAACTGAGCCACCTCTTCAAGCTTGGTAATGCTCCTTAGCACGTTTCCTTGATTTACAGCAGGTTGCCTGAAACATGTTTTAAAAATATTTTATCAGCGGGGAAATGCTGACGAGTCACTCGAATTTGATAAAATGACACATAGTTATCAATTACAGCATAAGAGCGATTACAATGGCTTCTATCTTATTTTTATCTGGCGCCGTGTCACATTGCGTGACGATGGTCATACCACTATTGGGTCCTGTCACCCAAGTAGTGATGATTATCCCTGTTAGGTCAATGAACCTAACTGGGAGAAAATTAGTAATGTGCACAATACCCCACTAGCCAGTGATTCAAGATATCCACGACGTACTCCCTGTAATTATAACTTTCTGAAAATAATTTAAGGTATTGTAAAACAGTTGATAAAAAGAGAATGACTCACATTGCAGATTTATATGGGCAGAGTTTAGCCTACTGATTAGCCTTTTAACCTAAATTTAAACAATATGCACACAAACTAGGTCAGTAACTAATACACCATTTACGATAACTCACGAGATTAAACCCTCACAACGAATGACAAAGTGCGATACTTAAACATCCATCGAATTCACGACGAATGACAAAGCATAACCCTAATGTGGGCAGCACTTAAACATCCATTGGATAGTTTCAATCGATCGGACATTGAATCGTAGTAGCGATTGAGTTATTACCCTGTTATAGCGGCAGTGTTTCGTGAAGGTGTGTGTTTTAGGATTGTTTCTACAATATCTCAGTGTACGTATTGAATTTCTACATCGAACCAACACAGTAAATCAAGTGCCAATGCCCTCTATTTATATCTGAAAAACCGACTCCCTCGCGTGGCGCGAGGGGTGCCACTCTACCATAGGGTAGCCCCGTGTCTGCATAGCTTAGGTGAGTTGGCCGTTCATGCAAATTCGTTTTACACGTAAAACTGTGTAGATATTATCAACTAGTGTTTACCACCCCCCCCCCCCTGAGTTTTAGGGGCCCTGATCCTGATTCCGATTGTTATGAAAATTTTAGGGTTTATGCAGGATCACTTGGGGGTCTTAATTAGGGTTTCCTATTGGTCAATATAATATGAGAATTAATACTTTTAATGAGAGTTGTTACATCCTCCCCACCTTAATAAAAATCTCGTCCTCGAGATTTACTGGAATAAATGAGGCTATTTCCGCTTCATTTCTGATTCTAGCTCCCAAGTGTATTCTGGTCCTCTCTTTGAATCCCACTTGATTTTAACCAGTACTAATCATTTGTGTTTGAGAAACTTAAACTTTCTGTCTTCTATCTAAAGAGGTTTCTCAACAAATTTCAGTTTTTCATTTACCTCTACATCTTGAAGAGGTACTACCAGAGATTCGTCAGATAGACATTTCTTGAGATTGGATACATGAAACACATCATGTACTCCAGCTAGTTCTTCTGGTAGTTGCAAGCGATAGGCAACTAGTCCTATACGTTGGATCACTGGAAATGGTCCTACGTATCTTGGACTCAGCTTTCCTTTCTTACCAAACCAAACTACTCCTCTCCAAGGAGAAACTTTCAAAAGTACTTTGTCTCCAACTTGAAACTCAAGTGGCTTGCGTCAATTATCTGCATAACTCTTCTAGCGATCTCGAGCCGTCTTTAGTCTTTCCTTGATTTGAGTGATCTTGTCGGTCGTTTCTTGCACGATTTCAGGACCTGATAATTGACTTTCTCCTATTTCTGCCCAGCAGACTGGAGTTCTGCATTTACGTCCATATAGTGCTTCGAATGGGGCAGCTTCAATGCTTGAATGATAGCTATTGTTATAGGAGAATTCAATTAAGGGTAGGTGGTTGTCCCAATTTCCACCAAAATCGATCACACATGCGCTAAGCATGTCTTCCATGGTTTGTATTGTCCTTTCACTTTGTCCGTCTGTTTGAGGATGGTATGCAGTGCTTAGGTTTAGTCGGGTTCCCATGGCTTCCTGGAAACTTGTCCAGAAATGGGAAGTGAAACGACTATCTCTATCTGATACAATGGAGAGTGGAACTCCATGTAAGGATACTACTTCATCCACATATAACTTTACCAACCTTTCCATACTAAAGGTTTCTTTTATGGGTAGAAAATGAGCTGATTTGGTTAATCGATCCACAATTACCCAAATTGCGTCATTACCTTTTCTGGTTTTGGGCAACTTAGTAACAAAGTCCATTGTTATGAGTTCCCATTTCCATACAGGCATTTCTAATTGTTGTAGTAGACCTGAAGGTTTCTGGTGTTCTGCCTTAACTTGTGAACAAGTAAGACACTTAGAAACATATCTAGCTATGTCCTTTTTCATGCCTATCCACCAAAAATTATTTCTTAAATCATGGTACATTTTGTTGTTACCAGGATGCATGGTATACCTAGATTTATGAGCTTCTTCTAGAATTTGATTCCTTAATTCTCCCTGCTTAGGTACCCAAATTCGTTTCTTATGGAATCTCCAGATTCCATCACTACTTTGTTCTAAGTCCTTTATTCGCCCTTTCATTCCTTCAGCATTATCCTTGATTGCTGTTTCTTGAATGCTTTTCAGTTGGTCCATTAAGTCTAATTGTAAACTTAATCTAAGAGCACGAACTCGTCGTTGTTTTTCATGATACTTACGACTTAAGGCATCTGCAACTACGTTTGCTTTTCCTTCGTGATATTGAATATCATAGTCGTAATCACTTAGGATTTCCATCCATCTCCTTTGCCGCATGTTTAATTCTTTTTGTCCAAATATGTATCTTAAGCTCTTATGATCTGTATAGACAGTAAATTTACTTCCGTACAGATAATGTCTCCTAATCTTAAGGGCAAAAATTATGGCTCCTAATTCTAAATCATGAGTCGTATAGTTTTCCTCGTGCTTTTTCAATTGCCTTGAAGCATATGCAATTACTTTCTTGCGTTGCATAAGCACACATCCTAATCCTAGCTTTGAAGCATCACAATATACTTCAAAATCTTCTGTTCCTTCTGGTAAGGCTAGAATTGGAGCATTGGTTAATTTCTGTTTTAAAATCTTAAAAGCCTCATCTTGTTTGGGTCCCCACTCAAACTTAACTGATTTACAGGTTAGCTTAGTTAATGGCACGGCTATCTTAGAAAAATCCTTAATAAACCGTCTATAATATCCGGCTAAACCTATAAAACTTCTAATTTCCATTGCTGATTGTGGAACATTCCATTTAGTGATCGCTTCTATCTTAGCAGGATCTACGTGAATGCCATCGTGGTTCACCATGTGTCCTAAGAATTGCACTTCTTGTAACCAAAATTCACACTTCGAGAATTTGGCGTAAAGATTCTTCTTTCTTAACAAGGTTAAGAGTACATGTAGGTGCTCACAATGTTCCTCCTGACTTTTGGAATAAATATGTATATCGTCAATGAAGACAATTACAAATTTATCAAAATATGGTTTACAGATTCTATTCATCATGTCCATAAATGCTGCAGGAGCATTTGTTAACCCAAAGGGCATGACTGTAAACTCGTAATGACCATACCTAGTTCTGAAAGCAGTTTTAGGTATGTCTTCTTCTTGTACCTTCAATTGATGATATCCGGAGCGTAAATCTATTTTAGAAAAATATCTAGCTCCTTGGAGTTGATTGAAAAGATCATCAATCCTAGGTAATGGTTATCGATTCTTAATTGTAACTTTATTTAATTCTCTATAATCGATACACATTCGCATTGAACCATATTTCTTCTTTACAAACAACACTAGCGCTCCCCATGGGGATGAGCTAGGTTGTATAAATCCTTTGCTCAGTAATTCATCTAATTGTTTTTTCAATTCTAACATTTCAGTGGGTGCTAACCGATAAGGTGCTTTGGCTATCGGTGTAGTTCCAGGAATTAGATGAATTCTAATTTCTACCTCCCTATCAGGTGGTAATCCAGGTAGTTCTTCTGGGAATACATCCAAATATTCCGATACTACTGGAATGTCCTTAAGTTCTTTACTTTTCGTGTTAATGATTACTGAAATCATATACACAATTTCTTGTTTTCTGGAATAACTGGCCAATTTCATTATTGAAATGAATTTCAGTAGCTTTCGTGTCTTATCTCCTGTAATCACCACTAATTCTCTTGTGGGTGTATGAATTTCTATGGAATTCTTATCACAAAGAATTCGAGCATGGTTGGTTACTAACCAATCCATTCCTAACACAACATCGAATCCGGCTAATTTCATAGGTAACAGGTTTGTAGAAAAATTATGTCCTAAGAGTTCTATCTTTCCTTCTTGCAAAACCTTATCTATGTTAACGGAATTTCCGTCTACCGTTTCGACTGTAAGAATCTGTCTAAGTTGGTTTAAGGGTAACTTAAGTGCTTGGCAGAATGAAGTATTTATAAAACTTTGGTTTGCACCAGAGTCAAATAATACTTTTGCATAAACATTGTGAACTAGGAACGTACCAGCTATCACATCCGGATTAGCTCTGCTTCCTGAGTAGTCAGTTGGAAGGCTCTTACGTTCTTCTTGGTAGTTCCTTCTGCAGGCTTGGCTTTGTTATCAGCTGGTTTGACCAATTTCGGGCAGTCTGGCCTAAGATGTCCAACTTCTCCACACTTGTAACAAACTGTGAATCTCTTCTTCCTGCAATCTTCCTCTTGATGCCCTGGAATTTTGCAGAAATTGCAATATCCCTTGTATCTTCCAAAATGCTTCCTTTTGCAAGAATTGCAAAATGGACCAGTGAAAGATTGCCCGGTTCCTCTTCTCTTGAAATTGTTACGGTTACCCATACGGGATCCTTGGGTAATCTTTTGGGCCACTTCCTTCTTTCTATTCTCTTCTCGCGTCCGTACCAGTTCGTCAGTCAGAGTATTGGCTAAATCCACCGCATCATCAATCGTGCGGGGTTTTGCAGCCTTGACGATATTACGGATTTCGCCAATCAATCCCCAAATATAGCGGGAAATAAGTACTGGTTCTGGCGAAGCCAGGGTTGGTACTACTCTTGCATACTCGAAGAATGTCGATGTATACCCTCGACAGTCTACATCCATCATCCGATGGTTCAGGAACTTATTTGCCATTTGTTCCTTTTCATACTCGGGACAGAATTTTCTTTCCATTAGTTGCTTAAATTCTTCCCAACACATGGCATAGGCCAAATTTCTTCCTTTGGCTTGAAGTACCATATTCCACCATTCTAACGCCCTTTCTTTGAAAAGATTTGATGCATACATAACCTTGTCTTCTTTAGCACATTTACTTATCATAATTACTGCTTCGGTCTTTTCTAACCAACGCAGTGCTGCAGTTGCCCCTTCATTGCCTACAAATTCAGCTGGTTTACAAGCAAGGAATTCTTTGTAAGTGCAACCAGTCGTTGCAGCTTTCATTTCTTAAGACGTGGAGCTTGTATCTCCTCATTGTCGTTATTAATATGGTTGCCACCTCCGTTTACACTATTACTGAAATTATCGCCTTGTGTGCGTTTGCTAGGAATAATTTGTTGAGGTTCAACAGGTTTCTGGGCAGCAGCAAGGATTGCTGGAATAGCATTGGCTATTCCTTGAGCAACGATATTTTCTATATCTTGCCTAGTCATAAATTGATCCTCCTGGTGTCGCTCAGATTGATTAACCTCGTTAACTGGTTCATTATAAGCGTTTTCCATCTGATAATTAATATATATAATTTATTAGTATAGAATAAATAACAATTATACACAAAAATCATATAAATTTCACAACATACATATATATTTCTAAAATTATCGATTCCTCGATTTTCGTTTTTATATATCATATTATGCATCCGTACACACTGTTACAAAGTTTTATTTTTATTTTACAAGATTATATTTTTATTACTATTATTATTATTATTATTATTATTATACAGTCACAGTTACGTTTTCACACTATCTCTTCTGCTGATATGTTAGTAATGACGCTCCCTCTCGTCGTACTTCCAGGAGATCTGTTCTCCTACTTCCCGAATCCTATTCCCTGCACCTATCAACTCCTCGCCAAAATGGCGGAGTTCAACTAAATTTTCATTGCTCATTGGTGGGTTTGGTATAGGTTCTGGGTCGAACTGAGGGAAAAAGGTATAAGGGTTATTAAGGAGGTTTTGAAACTGCCAATCGTTGGTCCACCACTCGTCCATTTCTCCTAAAGGTTGAGTATGGATTAAAGGTTCTGGGATGGTTGGTTCTAAGTTTATTGGAAGTTGAGTTTCTGCAGGATAAGGATAAAGGTTGTTATTGAGAGGTCTAATGATATCACAGCTTGCCAATACACGATCCAATTCCTCCTGAAATGGCAACTCCTTGACTTGCCTCGAGCTTTCCCCAATTTCCATTTCTGTTTGCCTAGAACCTTCCCCAATCTCAATCCCTTTTCCTTTATCTATGGGATTCTCTATTTTGAGAACCTTTCTAGTTGCTGGTTTCCTTCTGCGTACACGCCTCCAGCCTACGAATCTTCTTCTTTTCTTAGGCTTTGGTTTTTCCAGAGGTGGAGCGTGGAATTCCATCGGTTCTTCCACATCAGGTATGTAACCAGTAAAGTCTTTGGAAACTTCTACTTTCACCGGATATAGATTGAGATTTTGAAGGGCTTCAGATAACTCATTCATGCTGTTTAGCATATATGCAAAAATACACACAAAATGCTAAGTTAAAATTTTTATAACAAAATTTCACAGATAACCTTCAAGTATTATTGCATACCGTGTAACTAATTTAATACAAAGGATAAATGAAAATTAAAACATACTAGGGTTTATTGTAAAATTATTTATTTACTGGGTAAAGTTTCTGGCTTGTAGGTGACATGGGTGCTATAACTAAGTCAGGTATTTAAAAATTTGCATTTACTGCTACAGTGGCTAGCATATAGAGATCTGTCCATTTTTCATCTAACTTGTCTTCCCATGGTGGGTTACTGTCTAATTCCTGGGTTTCTTGATTAACTCTCATTTCTTTTGGTCGTGATTTCTTTATTTTCTCCTGACTTTTCCTAATAATCAAACTTCTTTTATTAGGAGAAAGTGGTTCCTCATATTGTGCCTTTCGAACAAATATTCCTTCCTCAGTATCTGTTGGGTATTTTGAGGATGAAGTTCCTTTTTCTTTCGGTGAAGTATCTAATTTATGGTAGATATCTGAAAGTCTTTGCTTACCCATACTGTAAACAAATATTCAAATAATAGAACACGTAATCACAAAAATGGCAATCAGTAAATTTAAGTATTTTCTAAATACTTAATTGGCTTAAATCAGTGGCTCTGATACCACCTTTTCCTGTCACGGCCCCAGCCCCGGTTTGACCCGGTCAGGAGCCGCGGGACAGGAACCCGTGGTATCAATAATGCGACAGCGGAAGATTTTTAACAGGATCTTTTAAAACTCGAAAATGCCCAATTATTTTATTTCCATAATTCGGGATAAACCCCGTAATTTACATTAGAGGAATTTAACTAGGAAATTCCCTGATTTATTAAAACATGTTTATTCATTTTTAACTGAGCCACCTCTTCAAGCTTGGTAGTGCTCCTTAGCACGTTTCCTTGATTTACAGCAGGTTGCCTAAAACATATTTTAAAAATATTTTATCAGTGGGGAAATGCTGGCGAGTCACTAAAATTTGATAAAATGACACATCGTTATCAATTACAGCATAAGAGCGATTACAATGGCTTCTATCTTATTTTTATCTGGCGTCGTGTCACATTGCGTGACGATGGTCATACCACTATTGGGTCCTGTCACCCAAGTAGTGATGATTATCCCTGTTAGGTCAATGAACCTAACCAGGAGAAAATTAGTAATGTGCACAATACCCCACTAGCCAGTGATTCAAGATATCCACGACTTACTCCCTGTAATTATAACTTTCTGAAAATAATTTGAGGTATTGTAAAACAGTTGATAAAAAGAGAATGACTCACATTGCAGATTTAAATGGGCAGAGTTTAGCCTACTAATTAGCCTTTTAACCTAAATATAAACAATATGCACACAAACTAGATCAGTAACTAATACAACATTTACGATAACTCACGAGATTAAACCCTCACAACGAATGACAAAGTGCGATACTTAAACATCCATCGAATTCACGACGAATGACAAAGCATAACCCTAATGTGGGCAGCACTTAAACATCCATTGGATAGTTTCAATCGATCGGACATTGAATCGTAGTAGCGATTGAGTTATTACCCTGTTATAGCGGCAGCGTTTCGTGAAGGTGTGTGTTTTAAGATTGTTTCTACAATATCTCAGTGTACGTATTGAATTTCTACGTCGAACCAACACAGTAAATCAAGTGCCAATGCCCTCTGTTTATATCTGAAAAACCGACTCCCTCGCGTGGCGCGATGGGTCGTCGCGTGGCGCGAGGGGTGCCACTCTACCATAGGGTAGCCCCGTGTCTGCATAGCTTAGGTGAGTTGGTCGTTCATGCAAATTCGTTTTACACGTAAAACTGTGTAGATATTATCAACTAGGGTTTACCCCCCCCCCCAGAGTTTTAGGGGCCCTAATCCTGATTCCGATTGTTCTGAAAATTTTAGGGTTTATGCAGGATCACTTGGGGGTCTTAATTAGGGTTTCCTATTGGTCAATATAATATGAGAATTAATACTTTTAATGAGAGTTGTTACAGCAGCAGCCCCAGCAACAGCAGCAGCAGCAAGCAACATGCAGACGTACTTTCAACATCAACGTCCGTCAAGCTCAACTCGACAACAATGTGGTTAATGGTACGTTTCTTGTGAATGGTATATATTCTTCGTGTTTATTTGATACTGGAAACGATAACTGTTTTATGTCGTTAGAATTTGAAAAGATCCTTAATCGTAAGCGCGCCTATCTCCCCTCGTCATTCGATGTCGAAGTTTCCACCGGAAGAACCGTCGCTGTTAACTCTGTTCTTCATGATTGTACTCTCGAACTCAACAATCACAACTTTCCTATCGACCTCATTCCGATGCAGCTTGATAGTTTTGACGTCATAGTAGGCATCGATTTTCTTCGTGAAAATTGTGCTGAAGTTGTTTGTTTTGATAAGATGATTCGCTTCTCTTTCGCTAGTGGTGATTTATTGTGTGTTTACGGTGAAGTCGCGTCGAAGAAACTCCAACTCATGTCATGTGTCCAGGCTAGCAAGTATCTCCGCAAGGAATACCAAGCTTTCTTGGCTCACGTGGTAGTAGCGGAGAAAAAGGAAGTTAAGGCAATCGATAAGGTTCCTGTAGTTCGTGAATTTCCCAATGTCTTTCCTGATGATCTTCCTGGTTTACCCCCGTGATATTGATTTTCGTATTGACCTCATACCTGGAGCCAACCTGTTGCTAAATCTCCTTATCGCCTCGCTCCGTCCAAAATGCGTGAACTCTCGAGTCAACTCCAGGAATTACTTGACAAAGTCTTCATTTGCCCTAGCACCTCTCCTTGAGGCGCACCAGTCCTTTTCGTCAAAAAGAAGGATGGGTCGTTCCGGATGTGCATCGACTATAGGGAGTTGAATAAACTAACAATCAAGAATCGTTATCCCCTGCCCCAAATCGATGATTTGTTTGATCAACTGCAAGGTGCTACATGCTTTTCAAAGATCGATTTACGCTCAGGTTATCACCAGTTACGCATTCAGGAGGAAGATATTCTGAAAACCGCATTCTGAACTCGCTATGGTCATTATCAATTCATCGTGATGCTCTTTGGTTAAACCAATGCACCCACGGTTTTCATGGATTTGAAGAATCGTGTGTGTAAACCATTTCTTGACCGCTTCGTCATCGTGTTCATCGATGATATCCTTATCTATTCGAAGTCGAAAACCGAACACGCGCAACATCTATGTTTGGTTCTCGAGTTACTCCAGGGGAATCGATTCTATGCCAAGTTCTCCAAGTGTGAATTTTGGCTAGAGGAGGCTCAATTCCTCGGTCACATCGTTAATAGTCAAGGTATCCACGTCGACCCCGTGAAGATCGAAGCTGTTAAGAGTTGGGTTACTCCAAAATCACCATCCGATGTACGTTCGTTCCTCGGATTGGTGGGATATTACCGTCGATTCATTGTTGACTTCTCGAAAATCGCTGTCCCGCTTACTTCCTTAACGCATAAAGACAAGCCTTTTGTTTGGGGAACTGAACAAGAGACTGCCTTTCAAACTCTCTATCATATGCTCTGCAATGCTCCCGTTCTTGCTTTACCCGACGGAAACGATGACTTTATTGTCTATTGTGATGCCTCGAACCTTGGTCTTGGTTGTGTTCTCATGCAACAGGACAAGGTTATCGCCTACGTATCTCGTCAGCTCAAGATCCACAAGAAGAACTATACAACCCACGACCTCGAGCTAGGCGCAGTTGTTTTCGCGTTGAATATTTAGCGACACTACCTTTATGGTACCAAGTGTACGGTCTTCACAGACCATAGGAGCCTACAACACATCTTCAGCCAAAAAGAACTAAATATGCGTCAACGCCGATGGGTAGAACTTCTCAACGATTACGACTGTGAGATTCGCTATCATCCTGGAAAAGCAAATGTCGTTGCCGACGCCCTCAGCAGATGAAGCTATTTTCATAGTGTTCGTAATGTTCACGCCCAGCATTATCTCGAAACCCTCATACGTGACACTCAGCATGCCTATTTTACCGAATGCACTTTGAAGAAGGAAAGAATGTATCATAATGGCGAGTGTAACGCTCCGCGTTTCCATAACTTTTCATATTTAGAAACCATTGTTTATATCCCAATTTTCGGAAACCTTGTATCCTAGTATTCATCGTTTCGTTAATTCGATTAATTAATCGTCGAAAAATCTTTATCTTTAATTCAACTTATTACAAATATGGTTACTTACCCGTTGTTTAAATTAACTAATTTTGTTATTTAAAAGTTTATTTTTTTATAATAATCTAGATTGACTCGTTTGATTTTAAGTTAGTAAATTAACCTAGTTAGTTTGTATTATAAAGTTAACCTTCTTTAAAAATATACATATATGAGTATGATAAATAAATTAGTTAGTTAAACCATGAGGATCATTTGTGCAAATGCACTAATTAAACCTACCTTATAAGAGAACATTTAACCCTAATACTAAACAAAAGAGCAGCCAACTCCCTCACATCTCTCTCATCCGACACCCCCTTCTTCTCTCCTTCTCCCTGCGTAATCAGGCCACCGGAACACCCTGGCCGACGCCGGTTCCTTCACCGGCAAGCACACCATCCTCTTGACACCTCCCTTGTACTATCTATCACCTGCTCAACCCCCCTCCCACCTGTTCAAGTGATCAACAACGAAAGACGAAGAGCGACGACGGCTGTGCCGTCGTCGTCTGCGGTGGTTCTGGTTCCAGCGAGGACCTCCGGTGCTCGGTGGTGTACGGCGACGAGAGAGAGAGAGACGCGAAGAGATGAAGGAACGACGGCGGCAGTGGCACCGCCGTCTGCGGCGGCGACGTTGGCTCAATAGGCCGACGATGGCTCGACGGACTTTGGTTTTCCCGGTAATCCTTCTCAAACCTCTCGTTTTCTTTTTGATTCTGTTTCTAAATTGATGTTGATTGGTTCTGGCTGCTGATGACCAATTCAGATCTAGGCTATGTTCGTTCAGCTCAATTCGGGTGCACATCCGCAGGTTCGGGTCACGGCTCAGTCACGAGTTTCAGTTCGGTTCGTTTCTGTTCGGTCAACCCGCTGTCAACGGGTCAGAACCGGGTCCAGGTCAAACTGGTCAAACATGGTCGACTTTTGGTCAAGCCGGGTGAACCAGTCAACACGAGATGTGGTAAAATCTTATTGACACCATATTTTTATTATTAGTGTTTATATGAACTTATAATTTTTGTCGTAAAACATTAACTATTTGAACTTGTAAATTAATCGTGTATATATAACTTGTATAATTTTATATACAATAAGATTAATTGTTGAATTTTGAAAATTATATCGACACTTTAGTTGTCGGGGTCGTCCAAAAACAGAGGAAACTCTGCCCGTTTTTCGTAAAATTCCGTAAATCGAAACGCGTTAATTTTATAAAACGAAACCTTTCGAAGTTCTAATATTTTTATAAATAAAATATACACTATTAATATTTTGTGTTAATTAATATTTTGAATTCAATTAAATTTTTATAACAATAATTATAAATGTAAATTTATTTAATTAATTTCTTTTCTTTCTGACAAAACTTCTATAATATTTTTGATAAACTTGGATTAAAATCTTTGTATAAACTTTATATACGCAAATTATATATACTTAACCATCGACTAGTTATACTCTAAGTGCCACTTCGAATCCTCCGTCATAATATCCGAATACTCATACACCTTCGCTTACCCATATAGGGTGACATCGGTGTTCCATCATCCTAACCTCACACTCGTCAACACTTGGATAATCGGAAGACTTAGCAATTATGTGAGTATACTCGATCCCTTTTTCCCCTCTACACTTTGGGATGCAACATGTATAATTATGCAAACAACTTTTAAACTAAACATACTCAATCTTTGAACGAAGCATGAAACTAATGTGACTTACTTGCTATTCTTGTATGCTCTATGAACGATTTGGAACGTTATATGCTCATTGACTTTGCTCGCCCACCTTAACAATTATAGCGCTATAGGATTAACGCCCCGCCCGCTATTCTATTGGGTATTGTTAAGTTACCACCCCGCTGAACGAATGGGATTAGGCTATTTTATGCGTTGTATTCTAGGGTTTGATCATATTGTACGCCAAAATTGCATACTAGTAATCACATATTATGAATCATGTTGGATTTGAGTTTTTATTCTATTATGCTATGTATTTAAACTTGTATACTCGCCAACTTTTGTTGATTTTATTTTAATACATGTTGCAGGTTGTTAGACAAGACGATGAAGAAATCAAGTTAGGATGGACTTAGATACTCATTCAATAATAAACAATGTTGTTACAATTTGTCTTTATTTGAAACAATGTATTCAAATTTTAGTCATTAATGAAATTGGATTTAAATTATATTGTCACATAGTGTTATGATGCTTTTGAGCGATTTGTTCGTCTCATCCCGATGTTTCCGCCATCGGTTGGGGTGTGACAGATTGGTATCAGAGCCATAACTATAGGGAATTAGGAAAAGTAGGAATGCTTTTACCTAGTCTATAGTTTTAGAGCTTTATTCTTATGTTTTACTTGAAACTACTTGCATGTGAGTTTATTTGCTTCTTATTTACCCGCTTTTGATCTTTTAGACGTATACATCACTTATGTGTTAATACATGACATGACATGTTATTCTTATTGTTAATACTTGTTTTATTATGTGTTAATGCTTGTTTCATTGTTCAATTCTTTATGTGTTACTCTTGACATGTTTCTCTGTGTTAATACTTGTTTTATTATTTCATTCTTTATGTACCATTATTGATATGCTTCCTTATGTGTTTATACTTGTTTGTGTACTCCTTTGACATACATTTTTCCCCATGCATTTTACTCGTTTATTCTAAATCCGACAACACTCATATTGTACAAACGAGATGAGTTTACCAAAATAGGCGTGAAACCCACAATTTGGTGAACGACTCTCAATCTACTTATTATTTTTACACGAAATTACACCATTAAGTTAGGAGTGAAATCCACATCTTAAGGGTAATTTCAATCTCAAATTCTAGTGGACCCTCGTCAACGTGTCGAAATTAAATTTTGACCCGACGAGTACCAACCACACTTAGGGTACCAAATCGTCAAGTTAGGGGTGAGACCCGCACCTTGTCGACTAGTTCCGCTCCTTGATTTTCAAAAGTCCCGCCAAGTCTCGAATTTTCGATGGATTGGGAACATGTAGTAACTGGAAGGGTGAGTACCATTAGCCGAGATATCGACGAGAGTATTCCACCTATTAGGCCAAAGCATGTTTCTCAATTTCAAAAGATCTTTCGACCACTTTGGTTAGTCAACGTTCTGTTTTGGAACCATCCAAGTTTTTAATCGGATTTACACTTTCTTATTTTCGAACTTTTATGATGCAATTCTCTCTTCTCAAATTTGAATCATTTTTGAGATTTCACTTTTGCGCATGCATCATAGTATTACTTTGCATACGATTATACATTATTTGCATGCATATTTTCACGTAATTTTATTTACACTTTTTTTGTAACGAGTGGAAACATATCATCGAGATAGGAGTGATTTCCTTACCTTGACGATTAACTCCGCTTCCTTTCTCATATTGCAACGACCTCACCAATGGATTTGGGGTGATTCCCTTGCCTAGGTGATCGTTACCAACACTTTCTTTTAATAAACTATACTATGTAAACACGATCATGTCTACGTTTGATCGTTTATCGTTACAAATTATTAATTATTTCAAAATGCATTGTTTATATGAACGAGTTTCTCATCCTACAATCTATTTTCATATAGCTCTTACACGCAAAATTCTTAACTTATACCCTAAACGCTTATTCCTCAATTTTCAAAATTTAACGAAATGCTACTTATCAACCTAGTCGGTCTAATAAATCCATTGCCCACAAAATTTCGTATTCCACGTAATTACTAAACACACTCATCTCGCACCATTATATTAAAGATTTCCATTTTTCAATTGAGAATCAAACCAACTTTTCACACAAAATATTACAAATATTATTCGATCGTTTAGCAAAACCCTTTTCAAAACCAACAAAATATTTTATTAAGAACACCTTTCAAGATCACTAAACACAATTACCAAATTCCTTCTTCTAAGGATCAACTTTTCACAAGAATCGGTAAACTTCGAAATTTTACAATACAAAGTTACGATGCAAACTTATTAATCTCTAGAACTTTTCAAAACCTCGCTCGATACGCCAATCAAATTCAAAACACGTGGGCAAGGAAACTTCATAAGAACCGATAAATTTTCAACTATGTAAATTCTTTTAAAACCATAGTAGCATTCCCAAACTTTTACAAAATACTATTTGCATAAATAGTGGATGATTTACACTCTCTTTACATTCATAAGCTAGATTCTACATTTCATAACAATTCAACCTGTTTTGATTCAATAAACTCCACGTTTCGCTCACAACAATGCATTATGTTACACTTATGTTCCAATTTTTATTCTTATTCATACAATTATACGTCTACACTTATATTCGCATTTATGCATTTACGTTACGCTTAGCATATTCATACGATACACGTTCATACTTATATTTGTCAAATATGCATGAACGTATACACTTATATTCATGCACCTACATCTTATTCATACTTATACAAATATGTTTTTTTTACACTTAAATTTATGCTCCCACATTTCAATCATGCTCATACACTTGTGTTTACTCTTATACTCATATTCATGTTTATACTTGTACAACCTACACTTTTATTTATAGCTATACTCATACACGTATATTTACCCGTATACATTCACACTCACCTTTATACTCACGCAATTTACGTGATACTTACATTCATATTCATACACCTACGTTTTACTTATAATCATATACACATTCATACGTATGCAATTTGCGTATACTCTTATACCGCTATGTTTATACTCGTATTTATATTCAGACACATTCTCACGTCTTTTATGATCCTCGTATTTATATACTCATAATTACCACGACACGTTTCGTGTCTATACTTTGACTCATATTTACACACGTACTCCCCACAATACGTTCGTATGCTTACACTTGTACTCACATTTATACTCATACTCGCAACAACGTACTTGTACTTGTACTTATACAATCACGTTTACACTCATATATATATACTCATACATTCCATTCGTACTTAAACATTCATGTTTTACACTTAATTTTCACATTTACATCCATACTCATGCATCTTATGTTTATACTCATATTTATACTCGTATTCACACTCGTACTCGTGTTTATACTCTCATTTATACGATTTATGTTATACTCGTACTCGCATTTATACTCTCATTTATACGATTTATGTTATACTCGTACTCGCATTTATACTCCCGTTATGTTATACTCGTACTCGCATTTATACTCCCGTTTATACGATTTATGTTATACTCGTACTCGCATTTATACTCTCATTTATACGATTTATGTTATACTCGTACTCGCATTTATACTCCCGTTTATACGATTTATGTTATACTCGTACTCGCACTTATACTCACGTTTATACGATTTATGTTATACTCGTACTCGCATTTATACTCTCATTTATACGATTTATGTTATACTCGTACTCGCATTTATACTCCCGTTTATACGATTTATGTTATACTCGTACTCGCATTTATACTCTCATTTATACGATTTATGTTATACTCGTACTCGCATTTATACTCCCGTTTATACGATTTATGTTATACTCGTACTCGCACTTATACTCACGTTTATACGATTTATGTTATACTCGTACTCGCACTTATACTCACGTTTATACGATTTCTGTTATACTCGTACTTTTGTTTGTACTCTCATTTATACAAATTGTGTCTATACTCACGTCATTCGTTTGTGCTCAAATTGCGCTCACATTTATGCTCATTTTTCATACACGTTATGCTTATACTTGTAATCATACTCTTGTCATGCGATTGGTGTTTATTCTCACATGCATATTCATGTTTAAACGTATACCATGATCATGCTTTTCGTTTTTACACAAAATTTATACACACACGCCTGTACGCGAGCGGAACCTGAGGGATTAGCTTACGTTGGTCTTATACTATTTGGAACGCAGACATGTTTACATTTCTTTACACACACAATCTTATTTCCAAAATTTATGTATACCTTGATTCATACGCAACTAGCACAAGCTAGGCGAATCATGCGACGATTGGTATAATCGCGGGTGCACACGGGATTATAGTAATGGACGTATGAGAACCATAGAGTGTGCTACTGCGTATGGTAAGACACTGAACGTAACATGACACTGAATACGAAACAGACGTAATGTGGTCAAAACATGGGGGATACACCGATGGTACTTCCTATATATAAGTATTTTCACCATGTTACCTAACTCTTGTAAAACGTGCCGTGTGAAATTCAGTGTTTTGCAGACCTTTTTTTTGACCTAATACAAGCTATAAACAACTCACAAACGCATTATATCCGATTATCCACGACGAGACTTCATTCTTAACATACTACTTTTGTCTACCCGATACTTATGCTATTCTTATACTCATAATCGTTTATTAGATCAATCGTTCACCCTGATACCCCAATTATCCTCTGTGGTACCACACTCCAAAGCCTCAATTTTAAAGCAATCCTCTTCTGTTTGCCAAAACCCTTTCAAGTCTTCCTTCTAAATAAATTTCGGGACGAAATTTCCTAAAGGAGGGGAGACTGTAACGCTCCGCGTTTCCATAACTTTCCATATTTAGAAACCATTGTTTATATCCCTATTTTCGGAAACCTTGTATCCTAGTATTCATCGTTTCGTTAATTCGATTAATTAATCGTCGAAAAATCTTTATCTTTAATTCAACTTATTACAAATATGGTTACTTACCCGTTGTTTAAATTAATTAAATTAATTAATTTTGTTATTTAAAAGTTTATTTTTTTTATAATAATCTAGATTGACTCGTTTGATTTTAAGTTAGTAAACTAACCTAGTTAGTTTGTATTATAAAGTTAACCTTCTTTAAAAATATATATATATGAGTATGATAAATAAATTAGTTAGTTAAACCATGAGGATCATTTGTGCAAATGCACTAATTAAACCTACCTTATAAGAGAACATTTAACCCTAATACTAAACAAAAGAGCAGCCAACTCCCTCACATCTCTCTCAGCCGACACCCCCTTCTTCTCTCCTTCTCCCTGCGTAATCAGGCCACCGGAACACCCTGGCCGACGCCGGTTCCTTCACCGGCAAGCACACCATCCTCTTGACACCTCCCTTGTACTATCTATCACCTGCTCAAACCCCCTCCCACCTGTTCGAGTGATCGACAACGAAAGAAGAAGAGCGACGACGGCTGTGCCGTCGTCATCTGCGGTGGTTCTGGTTCCAGCGAGGACCTCCGGTGCTCGGTGGTGTACGGTGACGAGAGAGAGAGAGAGACGCGAAGAGATGAAGGAACGACGGCGGCAGTGGCACCGCCGTTTGCGGCGGTGACGTTGGCTCAATAGGCCGACGATGGCTCGATGGACTTTGGTTTTCCCGGTAATCCTTCTCAAACCTCTCATTTTCTTTTTGATTCTGTTTCTAAATTGATGTTGATTGGTTCTAGCTGCTGATGACTAATTCAGATCTAGGCTATGTTCGTTCAGCTCAATTCGGGTGCACATCCGCAGGTTCGGGTCACGGCTCAGTCACGAGTTTCAGTTCGATTCGTTTCTGTTCGGTTAACCCGCTGTCAACGGGTCAGAACCGGGTCCAGGTCAAACTGGTCAAACATGGTCGACTTTCGGACAAGCCGGGTGAACCAGTCAACACGAGATGTGGTAAAATCTTATTGACACCATATTTTTATTATTAGTGTTTATATGAACTTATAATTTTAGTCGTAAAACATTAACTATTTGAACTTGTAAATTAATCGTGTATATATAACTTGTATAATTTTATATACAATAAGATTAATTGTTGAATTTTGAAAATTATATTGACACTTTAGTTGTCGGGGTCGTCCAAAAACAGAGGAAACTCTGCCCGTTTTTCGTAAAATTCCGTAAATCGAAATGCGTTAATTTTATAAAACGAAACCTTTCGAAGTTCTAATATTTTTATAAATAAAATATACACTATTAATATTTTGTGTTAATTAATATTTTGAATTCAATTAAATTTTTATAACAATAATTATAAATGTAAATTTATTTAATTAATTTCTTTTCTTTCTGACAAAACTTCTATAATATTTTTGATAAACTTGGATTAAAATCTTTGTATAAACTTTATATACGAAAATTAAATATACTTAACCATCGACTAGTTATACTCTAAGTGCCACTTCGAATCCTCCGTCATAATATCCGAATACTCATACACCTTCGCTTACCCATATAGGGTGACATCGGTGTTCCATCATCCTAACCTCACACTCGTCAACACTTGGATAATCGGAAGACTTAGCAATTATGTGAGTATACTCGATCCCTTTTTCCCCTTTACACTTTGGGATGCAACATGTATAATTATGCAAACAACTTTTGAACTAAACATACTCAATCTTTGAACGAAGCATGAAACTAATGTGACTTATTTGCTATTCTTGTATGCTCTATGAACGATTTGGAACGTTATATGCTCATTGACTTTGCTCACCCACCTTAACAATTATAGCGCTATAGGATTAACGCCCCGCCCGCTATTCTATTGGGTATTGTTAAGTTTCCACCCCGCTGAACGAATGGGATTAGGCTATTTTATGCGTTGTATTCTAGGGTTTGATCATATTGTACGCCAAAATTGCATACTAGTAATCACATATTATGAATCATGTTGGATTTGAGTTTTTATTCTATTATGCTATGTATTCAAACTTGTATACTCGCCAACTTTTGTTGATTTTATTTTAATACATGTTGCAGGTTGTTAGACAAGACGATGAAGAAATCAAGTTAGGATGGACTTAGATACTCATTCAATAATAAACAATGTTGTTACAATTTGTCTTTATTTGAAACAATGTATTCAAATTTTAGTCATTAATGAAATTGGATTTAAATTATATTGTCACATAGTGTTATGATGCTTTTGAGCGATTTGTTCGTCTCATCCCGATGTTTCCGCCATCGGTTGGGGTGTGACAGCGAGCAGTTAGTGAATAAATTTTGAATGGGATATTCCATTATTTGGACCAAATTTGGATTCCCAAACGTACTAACTTGCAACAAATCCTAATGGATGAAGCCCACCAGTCTCGATATTCTATTCTTACTGGCACCGACAAAATGTATCATGACATTCGTCAACGATACTGGTGGCATGGTATGAAGAAAGATATCGCTATCTACGTTTCAAACTGCCTGACTTGCTTGAAAGCCAAGGCTGAACAACAAAGACCATCTGGCTTGCTTGTGCAACCCGAGATCCCGATGTGGAAATGGGAAAGCATAACCATGGACTTTATCACGAAACTCCCGCATACGACCTTAGGTCATGATAGCATCTGGGTTATCATTGACCGTTTGACTAAATCTGCTCTTTTCCTGCTGATACGAGAAGACTTTAAGGTGGAAAAATTAGCCCAAATCTACACCGATGAAGTTATCTGTCGACACGGTACACCTCGTGACATCATCTCAGACCGCGTCTTTGGGAAACGTTTCAATCTGCTCTCGGTACTACGCTTAATCTAAGTACCGCTTTCCATCCCAAAACCGACAATCAGACTGAAAGAACGATTCGTACTCTTGAAGACATGCTTCGCTCGTGTGTCATAGATTTCGGTGGTAATTGGGACGCTCACTTAGCTTTGGTCGAATTCTCGTACAATAATAGTTATCATTCTAGCATACAAATGGCACCATTTGAGGCATTATATGGAAGAAAATGTCGATCGCCGATTGTGTGGCATGAGATCGGAGATGCGCAGCTAACCGGTCCTGAGCTACTACAAGAAACGACTGACAAAACTCTCCAAATTCGAGACAATCTGTTGAAAGCTCGGAGTCGTCAGAAAAGTTACGGTGATAGACGATGCAAGCCCTTTGAATTTGACGTTGGAGACCATGTAATCCTAAAGGTATCATCTTGGAAGGGTGTGGTCACATTCGGCAAGAAAGGAAAGCTCGCGCTGCGATATGTTGGACCCTTTAAGATTATGGAAAGGATCAGAAAAGTGGCCTACAGACTCGAACTACCGGAGGAACTTAGCAACGTTCACCCGACTTTCCATGTATCGAACCTCAAAAAGTGCCTAGCCGAGCAGGATTTACAAGTTCCGCTAGAGGATCTCCAGGTGGACGAATCATTACACTTCATGGAGAAGCCTGTCGAGATCATGGATCGAGAAACCAAGAAGCTCAGGCGCTCACGCATTCCCATTGTGAAGGTTCGATGGGAAGGTTAACGAGGCACGGAGTTCACCTGGGAACTCGAAAGTGACATGAAGGCGAAGTACCCGCAATTGTTTGTTACGGCTTAAGCCTAATTTCAGGACGAAATTTCCTTAAGTAGGGGAGGCTGTAACACCCCGTGTTACGAAAGTCAAAGTCAAAGTCAAAGTCAAGATTGAAGTCAAAGGAAGAAAAGATTGCTAATTGCGATCTGTCACTCCTTGCTCAACTACTGTTTTGACTTCTTTGACTTGTAATTGATCTATTTATTTTATCTCTTTAGTTATATTATGTGGAGTATCTATTAATAATCAAGGTTTAATCGCTATTTATCGTATGTTTTATCGCTTTATCGCTAATCGCATCGTAATCTCATTCGCACCCTGATTGATAGATTCTGAATATTGTTTTACATGTGTGTGTTACTTATGTGTTACTTGTGCATGTTTACTTTATGTTTGTGGTGATTAATCGAAACACAATCGCAACTTAATCGCAAACGCTAGACGCAAGTTATTTATAGTGATTGTATGTTAGATATAGTAGTTAGGTTATTTGTGTAACTAATGGGTAATTCTATCGCATCGCAACGCTCAACGCGTGAATTGAAATGCCGAAACTCAACCCACCAGACCCACTCGATCGATTGGCCAACCGATCGAACGGCCAACCGATCGTATAGACATCCGATCGGGTAGCCATCCGACCGAGTTGCTGTTCGACACTTGCTCCCTTTCCTATTTTGGAAACCCTATAAATACCCTCCTGTCACATCATTTGTGATGTGACAGCTCCTCCACTCGACCAACCGCACTCAAGCACTCTTTCTCTCGATTTCTCTCGATTCTTGTAAGTTTTCAACCTAAATCTTGTACTTCTATGATCTAAACGCATTTCTTCATCATTTTCTCTTTTGAATCTCAACTTTTAACCGTGAAATCAACGAATTTGGGGTGTTCTAGGGTGATGTCATCATGGAGTTCTTATGAACTTCAAGTCTTGGCCTCATTCCACCAAGAACAACTCGGATCTGAAGGATTTCCACAAGATTAAACAATGTTTTCTAAATCTACACATATTCATGATTAAAAGGATTGAAAGGTGGTTTTCCAACTTTCTTTCAACTCTTTTACACTCAATGCACTCAAAACCTATAGAATCGGAGCTCGTTCTGATCTTCTACTCCTTCTTGGTGATGTGTTGGTTCAAGATCTGGTTTCTATCCAAGAGACTACCGATTTCGGGTTAAACATGAACAACCGTCTTGAACAAGTTAACTGATCGGACTAGGGTGATTCCTGTTCGATCGGATCACTTGGGTCATGATGGGGTTTATGTTGTTTAGCACATTGTCACACCGTCTCGATCAACCTACAAGACTTTCAAAATAATCAAGTTCAAGACGATTTGGTACGTTGGGACGGATTGCCGCCTGATCGGATAGCCATCTGATCGAACGACTATCCGATCGGCTCGCACTTGGTTCCACACTTAAACTTTCTATTCAAACTTTCAAAGCTCTGAACGTCGAACGGAATGTCGCTTGATCGGTTAGCCATCCGATCGAACGACCATCCGGTGATATGACTTTTGGAACTTCGACACTTAATCATTTTCATAATTTTCAAAGATCATCAGTAGCTAATGGATTACCAAACGATCGGATTGCTATCCAATCGGGTTGCCACTCGACACTTAATCACCTTCTACCGTTTAATGCGCCGCTTATCGTTTATGCTATCGTTGACTGTTCAGGCTAATCTCTGAGCGCTCCCTTCAATCCAGGAAAGTGTTTACTTGTTAAACGCTATATGTGAGTATACTCGAACCCTTTTTGCTTTACGCACTTTTGGGTGCTACATACGTTACTTATTCTAAATGACAATCGACACATAGTGCAAACACTATTTATACGCTGACCGTTATTGCATGCTACGTGTTATTCGATGAATGCTTGTATGTTATGTTAACACAGTGATTGTTGCTTGACACCTTAGCAACGATAGTTCTATAGTTTGGACTCAGCACCTGTCGTGGACATGGGTTATTAAGGGCTTTACTTCACGTATCCCAGTGGGGATATGTGTTGCGCATTCTACAACTCGCAGTCACGTCTATGCATATTTCTCTATTGATAACCTACTTGCCTTCACTTTGTACATGTTACATGCTGGTTATGCGTAAATGATTTCGAACCCTATTATACTATATCAAACTTGTATGCTCACCTTTACACTATGTCAAGCTTAAATCTGAGTTGTCAGAGCAGTGTTTGTTTTTGAGACAATTATTTGTAATAACTATTTTATTTGGATATGTTGTGGTATGGGACATGACGTTTTAATATTCGGTAATTAATAGTTGTTATGGATACTCATGGACAATCTGTTTCGCTCAGTGCCATGCCCCGATGTTTCCGCCATCGGTTGGGGTGTATAACAACCCTCAAGAAAACCGACACCCTCGAATATTTTCTGACACCCTAATATATTTTAAAATATCCCAATATGTCCAAAAATACACCCCATACGTGAAAACGGGCCCGAATACCTTAAATATTATCAAAATTAATTAAAAATTGAATTTTGGGCTCGACGCGGGCCGCGTAGCCCTTTGGCTACCCTTACGCGGGCCGCGACAACTTAAAAGCCAGGCGGGCTCTGGTGCAGACACGTGGCCGACGCGTGTTGACCCTAGTCGATGACCCGGATCACCTATGGCCTAGTCCACCTACTAGGCGGGCCGCGTAGGCCCTGTTCTTGTTTTACGCGGGTCGCGACAAGGCCAAGATCAGGCCCTATATAAAGGAGGCCTCGGATCTTCAGTCTACACGCTCAATTTCTTTTCTTTCTTACGAACTCTCAAATAGTAGGCATTATACTCAGGTATAATACCCCCTAAATAGCGAAGTTCTGCTCTGTTGTAAGTATTATAACCCCTGGATACGTATTAGATACGCTGCCCGATTGATCTAGGGTTCCGTAACCGCTGTCGTGGTTCTGCCCGACGTAGTCGTTGGAATGTCGTCTCGGGGAGGGTATTACTAATGTTAAAATGGGTTATTATACTAACGCGTGTGCATTTGTGTAAATTATAGATAATTCTCAGGAAACCCTAAAGGATAACCTAAGAAAGCAATGTGAGTTGATCCGCTTTTTGTTAACCTTTTTGTGAACTGTTTTACAAAACCTCATACAATTAAATGTATCTTAAGCAGTTATTGAGTATTTGTAAGAATACAATTATCATGCATTTTTTGGGGTTTCGTATACAAAATTTGTTAGCACCTGGTCAAGGAGTAACATTTCCACAAGTCGGGTCTGACAGTACCATGGATGTTAATTGTTATAACTTGAAAACAAATGTATTTGCGAGATCGCCCTCAATACTGTACAATGGGATTTTATTTAAACTTGATTAAATTGGGATTCACTCACCAGTATTTCCCACTGACAAATGTTTTTAAAACGCGTTTCAGGTAACAAATTGTGAAAGCCAAATAGAAGCCAGCTGGACAGCACTGAATGCTTGGAAAAGTGGCAATAAAGTTACCTAAAAAGAAATAGATATTTTTTTCTTAAATAAAATAGGATTTATTCCTATGAAAATGAGTGTACTGCGAACTTGGGTTTTATCCCATTTGTTTAATATTATGAAAATGTGGTATTTTACTCTGATCAAATATTTCCTAACTACGGTCCTGATGAAAAATTCCGCTGCCAAATTATACAATACGCGATACCACCGAAACTGGCTCGCGGCCGCACGTTCCCGGGGATCAGGGATCGGGGGTTGCGACAGAAGGTGGTATCAGAGCTAAGCCACTGATTCAGCCACAACAGTGTTCTACTGACATCAAAATTTAAATTGTTAGGAAAAAAATCATGGGAATACGTGCATAATTGTATTTTATTTTTATGTGTTATTTGACTATTTGTTAGTTTACAATATGAGCGACCAAGGACCATCTGACGCGTATCGTCAATTGTCTGGTTCGCCTGGAAGCGAAGGAACCTCCTCTTCTCAGCCTGCCCTCTCAGGGTACTCTGCTGATACGGAATAAGGAATCTTTGTGTTTAAGGCTCAGTCAGAAGAGCCATTTCCTCATAAAAAGAGGGGATGGTTCAGTAGAGGGGCACACGAGAGTAGAAAACGTATGAAAAAGTTACAAGACCAGAGAGCACTAGCAGCAGTCAAGAGAGAGACAGATGCCTATGCCCAGGACATGATCAATAGGGGTATAGCCAACATCCATATCTTAGCAACCACTGCAGCTGACCCTAACCTGGAACAAATAATAGCACCCTAACCACAGCCACCAATTCCTGACCAACCGATGGAGATAGAAAACCCTGAAAACCAAGTAGAGATGCATGACTTCAATCCGGAAGAAATACTTAGGGTACCTGCACCAAATCCATTAGACCCAAATTACGACCCCTGGTGGGATGACGTTAGGGACTATGTGCAACGCTATCCGATACATGAAGACACACCCATGCAAAACATAGGAGCCTACCCAGGTTTGGATCCTTTAGATCCCTATTACCACGACGAATAAATTAGGGAGATTTTAGAAGATTCTTACCGATTCCAGGCACCTACACCCCCATATCAGGAACCCGTACCCCAGATTCCGAACCCAGTCCTAGAACCTGCACCCCCAATGAGTGCAGAAAACGTACAAGAACTTAGGACATTTGGTGAGGAAATTTTAGAGAGTAGTGAAAGAATGCGACAGGTGGGAGAGCGACTCGTCTGGAAGTATGACGAGCGCAATATGGATTTCTGGATGAATCCATATCCGTGAATGTGAGAATGAAGACGGTAATAGTAATAATAATAATAATAAAATAATTTAATATATGTGTGTACGTGTATGAAAAAAAATACGGATGCCAATTACTAGTAGTGTAGCTTTAAATTTTAGTCGGTATTGTAATTTTATTTCAGTACTAGTGTGTAATAGATGCATACTAAATGAATAGAGTAAGTCGCAATGATCGACGCTTTTGACCAAAATGCGTGTCATGTGATTGACTATATTAAATATTATTTTGTGATATTAATACGGGGTAAATGTTTAAAATTCAGATGGCCGATAAAGGAAATCAAGGAAATCTGAATAACGATAACCAGAGTAACATTAACTTGGTTAATGAGAATCCAAGCATCAATAACAATGGAAACCAAATGGATAATAGTGCCGTTCAACACATAGTAGCACAAGGAATTATAGATGCAATGCCATTTATTATTCAAACGGTTCAAGAAGCGAATAATAAAAGTAAACATAGCAGTAAGCGACCAATTGAACCAGAACACAACGTGAACAATGGACTTGTACTTCAAGCGCACATTCCCAAAAGAAGAAGAACCATGCCTTATGGTTGTTCTTATAAAGAATTCCGGTCCTGCAAACCAATAGAATTCTCGGGCAATGAAGGACCCATTGCAGCTCTACGCTGGATAGTAAAGACTGAGGCTGTTTTAAAAATAAGCAAGTGTGCTGAAGAAGACAAGATAATGTTTGCTTCTAATCTGTTTAAAAACTCAGCCTTAGAATGGTGGAATACTATCCTTCAATCAAGAGGAAGTGATAAGGTATACAATATGGAATGGGAAGAATTTAAAAATATGGTAGAAAGGAAATTCTGCCCTCCCAATGAAAAGGAACAGATAGCAAATAAGTTTCTAAACTTAAGAATGACCGGGGTAGATAGTAAGGGTTATACTACTACATTCTTTGAATATGCTAGAATAGTACCAACCCTTGCATCACCTGAACCGGTATTAATCTCCCGTTACATCTGGGGATTAATTGGAGAGATTAGACATGTAGTCAAGGCAGCTAGACCTCAAACTATAGAAGAAGCTGTAGAACTAGCAAATACCTTGACAGATGAGTTAATCCGTACTAGAGAAGAAGACCAGAGGAGAAACCTAACCCAAAGGTTTACCCAAGAATTCCGTTTTGGGAATTTCAACCGTAGGAACGTAGGTTCTACCTCTGCACCATTCTTCAAGGTTTGCAAGAAAAAGCATTCTGTAAAATGCTCTACTCTTTGCAATTTCTGCAAGATGCCAGGACACAAGGAAGAAGATTGCAGGAGAAAATCCAGTAATGGACTGTGCTTTAACTGTGGAGAAAAATGTCACATCAAGCTGAATTGTCCGAAATTTGCTCCAGCTGTGAACAACAGGAACACTAAAAATGCTAGAGCATTTGTTCTAACTGCAGATGAAGCCAAGATGATTCCAGACGTGATAGCTGGTACGTTTTTAGTTAATGATGTTTTTGCTAAAGAATTATTTGACTGTGGTGCAAACCAAAGTTTTATTAATACTTCATTTTTCAAATTGCTTAATCAACCATTAACTAAACTACCACAAGAATATCTAGTCGAGACAACAAATGGAGAAACGATTAGGATTTCTGAAATCTTGCAGGGAGCAAGAATAGAATTTTTAAATCAAAAGTATATTGCAAATCTTTACCCAATGAATCTGGCAGGATTTGATGTTGTATTAGGAATGGATTGGTTAATAGCCAATAAAGCCAGTATTTTATGTGATCAAAAGTCAATTCAAGTAAATTCACCAAAAGGTGAAAAGATCACAATTAAAGGTGATAAGCCATCTAGAACCACGAAATTCATCTCTGTGATGAAAACTGCGAGCTATATAAGAAAATGATCTATAGTGTATTTGATTTCTATAATCACTAACACAAAAGGAAAAGAATTAAAAGACATTCCAGTAGTATCTCAGTTTTCAGATGTATTTCCAGAAGAATTACCAGGACTACCGCCAGACAGAGAAATTGAATTCAGAATTCATCTACTGCCAGGAACAACACCAATTGCTAAAGCACCTTACCGTTTGGCACCAGCCGAAATGCAGGAATTAAAGAAACAATTAGATGAATTGTTGGAGAAAGGATTCATACAACCAAGCTGTTGGTGCATATGTCTGTTGACTTCGTCTTGTATTAAGTCTTGTAATAGAAATGATAGATCTAGGTCATGTCGGTAGCTTGTATATGGGTCAAAAATGTTAAATATGTAAAGTTTGTGTTGTTTTGTAGTAATTTCGCTTGAAATGACATGTGGTCATTTCAAACGAAATTAAAATTGTTAATTCCGCTTGAAATGACATGTGGTTATTTCAAACGAAATTAAAGTTGTTAATTCCGCTTGAAATGACATGTGGTCATTTCAAGCGAAATATGTAGCCTATATATAGGCATGTGTAGTTTCTCATTTAGCACGGAATTAGCTGTGGTGTAACGAAGTGCTGCCCATTTTTCAAGTCAAATATCAATGAGAAGCTTGTTTTAAGTATCTTACTCTGTTTTCTACATTTTCTATCACTGATTCTAGGCTGTTTGTTTGTTTCCGCCTCTCAAACAGTTGTGTATTGTCTCTGATTGACTCATTTGGTCGTGTATACGATCCTACAAGTGGTATCAGAGCTCAGGATGAATCAATACACTTGAATCAGTGCTTAGAATTCTCATTTTTGGACTTCTGGACAAATTCATGGATAAAATGGGCTGATATTTTGATATCGTGTGTAAAATACAGTTTTAACAAACCCTTGAAAGAATCAGACCTAAAATCAGACTAAAAGTGACAAAAATGGGCCAAAAGGGTAATTTCGTTTGAACGAGCACCTTAATTTCGTTTGAAAAGTTGAGGTAATTTCACACGAAATTACTGATTTCGTTTGAATTACATCTGATTCCGTTTGAAAAAAGTAATTCCGTGTGAAAATGACACTTGATTTCGCTTTAAAAGTAATTCCGTGTGAAAATGATACTTTATTTCATTTGAGGAAGTCTGATTCCGTTTGAATGTGTTAATTTCGTGTGAATATGTCATGATTTTGTTTGAAAATAATCATTTCGCGTGAAACATTTCATCGAACCATGTGTGTTGACTGAATAAAGTTGAAAGGTCCAATAAAATTGATTGGGTAATATAGATAGTCGGACATAAATTCAGATTTGCATGTTGTAAGATTGCATGTGTCAGACCCGAAATTGATCTGATTCATGTGCTTTGACTTTGATTTAAGTGGTCCAATGCTTGTGTAGTAGTGTTAGGTCCATTTATTACAAAGTGTTGAGGTCCAATTAGATGCAATCCTTTATCTGACATCGGCCCATGTGAAGATTGCATGAAAATTAAGTCTTTCTTGGCCATTGTTGTAATCAATGTGAAACAATTAATTGCACCAGTCTGCTAGTTCTAATCGGTCCAATTACATTGTGTTGAGTATTAAAGTTTGTCAGGCCACTCACATTGTTTACATAAACAATCAAAGACATAATCCCACTTAATAATCGGCCAAATTATACTTAATGAGATTCACACTTAATCACGGCCCAATCAAAATTGATCTGTGAACAGATTTTGTCGGTTTAGTGGGTTTCTTGGCCCAATCACATTTGATATCAAACTTGCCGGATCATTATATTCTCGAATCATAAATTGCATGTGAAGCATAACAGTTTGTCGGACGTTGAAACTTGTTTTAAAATTTGTGAAGTATTGTTAAGGATTCATTGCATTTCATTTAATAGTTTGACTTCTGTTGACCCACCCAATCGGGTCACAATTCGAGTTAAAGAATTTTGTTTGTTCAAATTTAAAGTGAAAAAAATCGAGGGGCAATCCGAACGAGTTGCCACTCGATCCTAATCATTTCATTTGATTGTTGTGTTTCAGGTGATTTGTCAAGCATCGGATACTCGCCTGAGTTTTGTGAATTTCTAAAACGAAACATGGATTTTGAAGATGTTTTTGCGTATTGTTTTTACGAATCTCAGCAATTCTATCCTCAAGAAACAAAAGAAAAACCAGTTTTAAAAGAAAAGGATTCAAAAGTTGTTTCAGAAAAAGCTCCGGCTTTTGATCACTCGTCTAATGAAGAGAGTGACAATGATGAAGAGGAAATCCGGAGACTTGAATATTTTAAACAACAACTTTCACCTGAAAATCATAATGGGAAGTTATTTTTTGCAGGTAAAATTGAAAAGATAAAAGAAAAACAAGATGCAAAAAGGAAGAATCAAAAGGCAGCAACTGTTAAAGAAGAGGTCAAAGCTGAGAAAGATGAAAAAACAACAACAGCTGAAGGACAAATCAAACTTGGTGTGAAAAAGCAAAAAGAAGAAGTCAAAGCTGAGAAGGATGAAAAAACAGCAACAGCTGAAGGACAAATCAAACTTGGTGTGAAAAAACAAGTTGAACAAATTCCAGTTGTCAAGATTGAGAAAGAAGAAGTTGCTGTAAAGATGTCTGGGATGTGCTCAAAATGTGAAAAATCTGAAGCAGACAATGTCAAACTCTTGGAAAATGTGGAGAGTTTGACATTGGAAAACAAAATTTTGAAAGAAAAAGATTTTGAAAATAAAATAAAAATGTTTGAAAATGAAAAATTGAAAAAGATTTTCAAAGACAAATAAAGGTTTTAGAAGATGAGAAATCTATTTTTGGCAAAAATAACATTGAAAAACAAATTGCAATAAATTCTTATCTTCAGAAAATCATTCGGCTTGAATATGAAGCTGAAAGTGCTCGAAATAAAATCAAGGAGTTAGAAGAAAATTTGAAAGGTTTTGAGAATTCTTCGTCAAATATTTGTCCAAAACCGATCAATGAAATTCCAATAATTGAAAATGTCACAAATTATGACAATGTCATAATTGAGGATTGTGATGATAAAGCTGATGATGAAAATGACAAAAAGAAAATATTTTTGAAATTAAAAGAAAAATTTCAAGAAACTGTTTTACATTCTACTGAAAATGGTGAATGCTCAATGCAAAAACCTGTAAAGAAGAATGTGGAACAAAAGCAAAATGTTAAAAAGCCGAAAAATCTTCAAAACAACAATAAAAGTTCACCAGTTCAATCATCCAATCATTATAAAAAACCACAAAAAGTTGAAAATCATAACTCACAAAAAGTTGGTAATAAGTGGTGCAGGTTTGACCGCAGTGCTCAAAACTCAAATCAAGCTTACAAGAGGAGTGAGGATTACCACAAAGTCAAACAATGCTATGATTTGAGTGTGTGGTTTGATAGAGGAGAATGGTATGATAACAGAGTGTGTTACCAATGTGGTATTCAAGGACACATTGCTGTTAACTGCCAGAGTCAAAGTTTTGAGACTAGGAGATGCTATGAATGTCAAATCAAAGGTTATATTGCAAGAGATTGCCCAATGAGATCAAAGGGAAGATCGGGGGCTGAATCTCATGGAAAGATGAAGAAATCATTCAAAATTGAAGAAAATCCCAAAGAACAGAAAGTGTTAGAACAGAAAGTGAAACTTTCACAAGGGCAGAAAGATAGACTAAGAAAGAAAAGAAAGAAAGCAAGGGAGTATCTTGAAAAGATTTTGTCCTCGGGTACAATTGTTAATTCAGATAAAAGTTCTGATGAATCGCTTCACTCAACAAAAAATGATCAGTCAAATAAAACGAATTCATCAAATACAAATCTGAGGACAAAAGGGAAAGTAAAGGAAAAAGTAGTTAATCAAACGATTGACAAATCAAAGAAAGTGATATTTTCACTTCCTGGCGATGATTTTGTTTCTTCGGAAGCAAAGGAGTCACGTTCTGGCGATGAATCTGACTCATCAAATTCAGAAGAGCCACGGTCGGGCAATGAATCTGATTCGTCAAAATCAGAGGAGCCACAAGTTGAGCTGAAAAGAGAAAATTCAGTTCCGCCAATGGATGACGCAAACTTTCCACCATTGCGGTCTGAAAATTTTAAACAGAAGGTTGGAAAAGTTGAACTTTCGAATCAATTCTATGCTGAAAAGAAAGAATTTGATGTCGAAAAGGCTTTCAATGGGAAAGTAAAACATATCTTTGGTAAGATGGTCGATGGTAAGGAAAAAAGGGTAAAGGATTTCTATGAATCCAAGAGGAAAACTTACACACCGAGTGAAAATAAATCGGATACACCCAAGGCTGGTCAGGCTTGGGTGTCACCATTCTTTGTCTAAAATCCTGACTTGCCGAAACTCCCAGGTTGGTAATTGGGGAGTAGGAATCGGCATCTTTCTTAAAAATATCACAGATGTGAATGATGGTTGTTATGTGATATTTCGACTTACAAGTTTAATCAAGGACATTAAGTTGTACTTGATTTAACTATCTTACAAGTGGTATGATTATTGGAAATTGTTTTTGTGATAAACCTACAAGTGGTTGAAAACAGTGTGATGAATTAAACCCCATGTTTGTGAAATGGCAAACAAAATTAATTTTCCAGCCATTTTGATTAAAACAAACTTAAGTGTTTTGAAATCATAATGGGAAAATAGTTTATTGTCAGGGGGAGTTCTGATTGTTTAAGCCAAGTGAATGGCGATTTGAAGCAATTCTCATCAGTTTGTCATTTTACTTTATACAGTTTATTTTCAAATTTTCCCAGAAAATCAAAATTGAAACATATTTTGATTTTAGGGGGAGTAGAAAATTTAGAAATTTTGAAAATTTGAAAAATCCAAAAACATGATAAAATCTAAAATTAAAAAACATCGGAAAATCAAAAAGAGTTTTGTGTAAAAAGAGGAAATGATAGTACATCAGTGGACTATCAGTGCACGCTAGAGAAATGTAAAGTTTTAAAAAGTCTCACTAGGGATGTGTCGATAGGCTCAGCTAAGACTAGTAGTTTTGCGAAAATCATACAAACATAAAGCAAAAAGCCTAAGTCTGGTGGGAAACACGGTCGAACGCATAGTGCTTAGTTTTGTCCTTCTTGACTGTGTGCCTGCTTGGTAATTGGTGATTGTCGAAAGACATAAAACCGGTTAAATTTGTGAGCTTCACAATTTTGCTAAAAAGTCACTGTGATTCTGTGTTTTCATTTTGCAAAGACCTAAAGTTGTTTTATTTCTTTATTTTGTTTAAGCATTGGACATCCTCTGCGTATACGTGACTATCGAACTGGATGTTATTGCCTAAACGTTCTGCTTTATTTTCTTTGGTGTTTCGTTTAAGCTTTGGTTCACCTCTGCGTATACGGGAGTATCGACCTGGTGGTTAAAGCCTAAACAACTTCAACTTGTTCTTTTATTTCTTATTTTGTTTAAACATTGGACTTTCTCTGCGTATACGGAAGTATCGACCTGATTGTTAATGTTTAAACATTCTGCTTCATTTTTACACAAATCACAGTTGATGAAAGTTTAAAGGCATTACATGAGTTAGTGTATTGCAAGATGAGGGGATATGCTAAGACCGTGGGGCACATAAGACTTTTGTGCTATCTAATGTATCCTAATCATATCAGTAAGCATTACGAACATCTTAGAAGAGTTTAAGTGGATCACAATATCGATGATCTAGGGTGAATTGTATAAAAGCTTTAAGTGGTAATGTTTAGATCAACGGTGCAGCTGATATGTCTCATTAAACTGATATGATCCTCTAACGCGATCTCACAAAAATATGTCTGTATATAGTTTATTTCCCTAAATCCAAAAAGATTTTATGTGTGTTTTAGCATAAAATTTTGAAAAATCAAAAAGATTTTACTTCTTCTTATTTTTGACAACTGATGTTGAAGAGTTGTTTTTCAAAATTCCGAGTGCTAAACATGATGAACCACATTGGGTTGGGGAGTTTGTTTAAATGAGAAATGTTTTTGAGAATGATTATATGATTAGTTACTCAAGGTCATTAGTTTGAACTTGATGTAACTATTAATGTTTGGTGAATGAATGTTCTCTATCAGTAAGTTTTTCAAAGTGATATAAATAAAAACTTACGTTTTGGGTAGAGAATGTGCAGGAAACGTTGAAAAAGCTAGGTTTCGATTCCTGAGGATTAATGCCAGGTTTTCGATTCTAAGTTACAAATTCTAGACTGTGATCCCGGAACAACTTAAGGGGGAGTCTGTTAGCAAAGAAGAGTTTGAAGAGTGAAAGAACCAGATTCAGATTATGAAAGAATAGCAGATAATGGTGAGAAAAGAGAAAGAGAGAGTTTGAAGGATGCTTCAGCGTCAAATACTTTGGAAATAGTATGAAAGAGAGAGTTTGAAGGATGCTTCAGCCTCAATTTTTTTTTGGAGAAAGTAAGAAGACTGATCAAGTCTGAAGTTTTGACGTACTAAAGTCTCGTACTGAAGACTCCGTCAACATCCAAGGGGGAGACTGTGGGTGCATATGTCTGTTGACATCGTCTTGTATTAAGTCTTGTAATAGAAATGGTAGATCTAGGTCATGTCGGTAGCTTGTATATGGGTCAAAAATGTCAAATATGTAAAGTTTGTGTTGTTTTGTAGTAATTTCGCTTGAAATGACATGTGGTCATTTCAAACGAAATTAAAATTGTTAATTCCGCTTGAAATGACATGTGGTCATTTCAAACAAAATTAAAGTTGTTAATTCCGCTTGAAATGACATGTGGTCATTTCAAGCGAAATCTATAGCCTATATATAGGCATGTGTAGTTTCTCATTTGGCACGGAATTAGCTGTGGTGTAACAAAGTGCTGCCGATTTTTCAAGTCAAATATCAATGAGAAGCTTGTTTTAAGTATCTTACTCTGTTTTCTACATTTTCTATCACTGATTCTAGGCTGTTTGTTTGTTTCCGCCTCTTAAACAGTTGTGTATTGTCTCTGATTGACTCATTTGGTCGTCCGTCGCCTTGGGGAGCACCAATTCTATTCGTTAAAAAGAAGGACAGATCGATGCGTATGTGCATTGACTACCGTGAATTGAACACGGTCACGATTAAGAATCGGTACCCATTACCAAGAATCGATGATCTGTTCGACCAATTGCAAGGAGCTCGATTTTTCTCTAAAATTGATTGAAGGTCAGGATATCATCAATTAAAGGTACAGGAAGATGATATTCCTAAAACCACATTTAGAACGAGGTATGGCCATTATGAATTTACTGTCATGCCATTTGGTTTAACCAATGCCCCATCCGCATTTATGGACATGATGAACCGAATATGTAAGCCATATTTGGATAAATTCATAATTGTCTTTACAGATGATATTCTCATTTATTCTAAAAGTAAAGTGGAACATGCAAAGAATTTGCACGCACTTTTAAGTCTAATAAGAAAGGAAAAGCTTTATGCTAAGTTTTCAAAGTGTGAATTTTGATTAGAACAAGTACAGTTTCTTGGACACCTAGTGAACCATGAAGGAATTCATGTGGATCCCACAAAGATCGAGGCGATTACTAAATGGAAAACCCCCGAGTCACCAACAGAGGTTAGAAGTTTCTTAGGATTGGCCGGTTATTACAGAAGATTTATTCAATATTTCTCTAGAATAGCCATTCCTTTAACTAATTTAACCTGTAAATCCATTAAGTTTGAATGGGGACCAAAACAAGAAGAAGCCTTTAGAATTCTTAAGCAAAGATTAACCCATGCACCCATACTAGCATTACCAGAAGGAACTGAAGATTTCGTAGTCTATTGTGACGCTTCTAAGTTAGGTTATTTATGTGTGTTGATGCAACGCCAAAAGGTTATAGCTTACGCATCTAGACAACTTAAGAATCATGAAGAAAATTATTCAACCCATGATCTAGAATTATGAGCTATAATTTGTGCCCTTAAAATTTGGAGACATTACCTTTATGGTAGTAAGTTTACCATATTCACTGATGATAAGAGTTTAAGGTATGTTTTCGGGCAAAAGGAATTGAATATGAGACAAAGACGCTGGATGGAGATGCTTAGTGATTATGATTGTGATATCCAGTATCATGAAGGAAAAGCAAATGTAGTAGCAGATGCTTTAAGCCGAAAGTGTCATGAAAAGCCAAAAATGGGTACGTTCTCTTAAATTAAATCTGCAAGTAGATTTAAATGATCAGATTAGAAAAGCACAAGAATCAATAATCAAGGATGATACTGAAAAATTAAAAGGTATGATTAAAGAATTAGAACAAGGAACAGATGGAATTTGGAGATTCCATAAGAAGAAAATGTGGATACCTAAATTAGGAAATCTACGTCATCGTATATTAGAAGAAGCCCATAAGTCCAAATATATGATGCATCCAGGAAGTGATAGGATGTACCAGGATTTAAGAAAGAATTTTTGGTGGATAGGAATGAAAAAGGACATAGCAACCTATGTTTCTAAATGTTTAAGCTGAACATCAGAAACCCTCAGAATTACTACAACAGTTAGAAACGCCAGTATGGAAATGAGAATTGATAACAATGGATTTTATTACTAAATTACCCAAAACAAAGAAAGGAAATGATACAATCTGGGTGATTGTAGATAGGCTAACCAAGTCAGCCCATTTTCTACCCATGAAAGAAATTTTCAGTATGGAACAGTTAGCTAAATTATATGTAAATGAAATAGTTTCTTTACATGGAATTCCTTTATCAATTATTTCTGATAGAGATAGTCGTTTTACCTCTCATTTTTGGTCAAGTTTCCAAAAAGCAATGGGAACCAAGTTAAATCTAAGCACAGCTTATCATCCTCAAACGGACGGACAAAGTGAAAGGATAATCCAGACAATGGAAGACATGCTTAGAGCTTGTGTAATTGATTCCGGAGGTAATTGGGACGATCACCTACCTTTAATAGAATTTTCTTATAATAATAGCTATCACACAAGTATCAATGCTGCACCATTCGAAGCACTTTATGGACGAAAGTGCCGAACCACAGTCTATTGGGCAGAAATTGGGGAAAAGCAACTATCTGGACCTGAGATAGTGCAAGAAACAACCGACAAGATTATTCAAGTCAAGGAACGACTGAAAGCAGCACGGGATCGACAGAAGAGCTATGCTGATAACCGACGTAAACCATTGGAATTTCAATTAGGAAATAAAGTACTGTAAAAAGTCTCTCCTTGAAAAGGAGTGGTAAGATTCATCAAAAGGGGAAAGCTAAGTCCCAGGTATATTGGACCTTTTGAGATTATTAGAATAATAGGACCTGTAGCCTATCAGCTACAACTGCCAGAGGAAATGGCAGGAATACATGATGTATTTCATGTATCTAATCTCAAAAAGTGTTTAGCTGATGAATCACTAATGGTACCTCTTAAGGATATAGAGGTAAATGAACAACTCAAGTTTGTAGAAAGGCCTCTACAAATTGAAGACAGGAAAGTTAAGAATCTCAAGCATAAGAGATTAGTTCTGGTCAAAGTGAAGTGGGACTCCAAAAGAGGACCTGAGTACACATGGAAGCTTGAATCAGAAATGCAAAGGAAATATCCACACTTGTTCCAGTAGATCTCGAGGACGAGCTCTAAAACAAGGTGGGGAGGATAAAACAACCCTCAAGAAAACCGACACCCTCGAATATTTTTCGACACCCTAATATATTTTAAAATATCCCAATATGTCCAAAAATACACCCCATACGTGAAAACGGGCCCCGAATACCTTAAATATTATCAAAATTAATTAAAAATTGAATTTTGGGCTCGACGCGGGCCGCGTAGCCCTTTGGCTACCCTTACGCAGGCCGCGACAACTTAAAACCCAGGCGGGCTCCGGTGCAGACACGTGGCCGACGCGTGTTGACCCTAGTCGATGACCTGGATCACCTATGGCCTAGTCCACCTACTAGGCGGGCCGCGTAGGCCCTGTTCTTGTTTTACGCAGGCCGCGACAAGGCCAAGTTCAGGCCCTATATAAAGGAGGCCTCGGATCTTCAGTCTACTCGCTCAATTTCTTTTCTTTCTTACAAATTCTCACATAGTAGGCATTATACTCAGGTATAATACCCCCTAAATAGCGAAGTTCTGCTCCATTGTAAGTATTATAACCCCTGGATACGAATTAGATACGCTGCCCGATTGATCTAGGGTTCCGTAACGGCTGTCGTGGTTCTGTCCGACGTAGTCGTTGGAATGCCGTCTCGGGGAGGGTATTACTAATGTTAAAATGGGTTATTATACTAGCGCGTGTGCATTTGTGTAAATTATAGATAATTCTCAGGAAACCCTAAAGGATAACCTAAGAAAGCAATGTGAGTTGATCCGCTTTTTGTTAACCTTTTTGTGAACTGTTTTAAAAAACCTCATACAATTAAATGTATCTTAAGCAGTTATTGAGTATTTGTAAGAATACAATTATCATGAGTATGTTGGGGTTTTGTATACAAAATTTGTTACCACCTGGTCAAGGAGTAACATTTCCACAAGTCGGGTCTGACAGTACCATGGATGCTAATTGTTATAACTTGGAAACAAATGTAATTGCGAGATCGCCCTCAATACTGTACAATGGGATTTTATTTAAACTTGATTAAATTGGGATTCACTCACCAGTATTTCCCACTGACAAATGTTTTTAAAAGGCGTTTCAGGTAACAAATTGTGAAAGTCATATAGAAGCCAGCTGGACAGCACTGAAGGCTTGGAAAAGTGTCAATAAAGTTACCTAAAAAGAAATAGATGTTTTTCTTAAATAAAATAGGATTTATTCCTATGAAAACGAGTGTACTGCGAACTTGGGTTTTATCCCATTTCTTTAATATTATGAAAATGTGGTATTTTACTCTGATCAAATATTTCCTAACTACGGTCCTGATGAAAAATTCCGCTGCCAAATTAGATAATACACGATACCACCGAAACTGGCTCGCGGCCGCCCGTTCCCGGGGATCAGGGATCGGGGGTTGCGACAGGGTGTGACAGCGAAGACTGGGTGATGTCAGCGAGTAAGACGATTCATATAATAAAAGATGACAACACACGAAAAGCGATCCAAAAGTGTTTTGTATTCTCGCAAAGTTGATTAATTCGAAAGGTTAGGGAAAACTTATTTTATGAAAAATCTTCCCACAGTGCGGCGTCAAACTGTTTTGATGTTCGCACCAGCGCCATGAGAGGAGTTTTACTAGGTTACTAAAAGATTTTAGGGTGATTAAAGCTCGTTTTATGAAATTTTCTCGTCACGCAGCATTAACTTGAGTCGATTGTCACACCAACGTTACAAGAAAATCTTGTTTTGTTCAAAGATTTTGATTAAGTTTTTAAAAAAGTTTGTAAGAAAAAGCTTTGTTTACACAAAGAGATTTAAATAACATCAAAAGATTTTAAATTTAAAGTCGGCCTCGCATGGCACTTTCCCATAAAAGTTCGACAATATGGCTAAAACACTTATATATAGGAAGTACCAGCGGCGTATCCACCATGTTTTAGCCATATGGCTTCCGTCCTGTGAGGCAGTGTCATGTGTGTCGACATAGTACTGATAGATTTCGATTTCCTCGGTCCAAGCGAAAGATGGTTGGACCAAGTGTAAGAGAGAGATTGAGCAAACTGAGCGAAGAAGTCGTTTACGAACTCAGTTCAGCGATACGAGCGAGTGCGATAAGCGATAAGAGATAAGCGGTACACGATAATTGATAGCGCTACACAAACATAAACATAGTCAGCGAAGACGACGACGATAAGCGAAAAGCGATAAGCGAAAAGCGATAAGCGATAGGCGACGAGCGATAGGCGACGAGCGATAGGCGACGATTGATGCGTTGCAAGTGATGGGAACATGCGATTTGATTAGATTCAACAACACCACAAATTTTAACTAACATTAAGCCCCACATGGCCCTTTTTCCACGAAAGTCTGCTGATATGGCTAAAACACCTATATATAGGAAGTACCAGTGGCGTATCCACCATGTTTTAGCCCTATTAGTTTCGTCTCATGGAGCGAGGTCATGTGTGCTAACATAACACAGATAACATAGATAATGGTAAGCGATAGCGATAGTGATTCACGTTTAAGCAATACACGATGAGCGATAGAGCAATACACACGATATGTGATAGCGCGATACACAACGATTGAGCGAAACACTCAATAAACGATTGAGATTGAGAGATTGATTCCAGCGATAATGCGATTGCGAGCGTGTTTGACTTACGAAAAGTCTAGCGATGACACGCTTTGAGTTGCGATTGAGATTGTTACACCTTGCGATGTAGTTTAGTGTGTCGAAAATAGATTCAATAGTATACTTGGTCTAATAACGTTTAACTTGTATGGCACTTTCTTCACGAGACATTGGTTGGCATGGCGAAGCACTTATATATAGGAAGTACCAACGGCGTATCCACCATGCTTCAACCACACGCCTCTGCCACGTGAATAGGTGTCACACTGTGTCGACATGGTCAAGACATTTATATATAGGAAGTACCAGCGGCGTATCCACCACGCTTAACCATGTTTTTAACGTTATGGAATCATTGAAACTCATTACGATCTCCGTGCACTGATCACAGTAATCCTGTGTGCACCCGTGATTAATTTTACCCTTGCACGATTATCGTACTTTATCCCAAAAACACATTATATAGTACATAGTACTAGTAATTTGTCGGTGGGCGAGTGCGAGAGAAATGAGAGATAGAGAGAGTCCACATTGCGTCGAGAATTAGAACAAGTTCAACACTTAGAAGGAATCAATGGCGAAAATTGTATCATTACAACAACATTAGAAGCATACTTGATGTTGCTGTAGAGGACTTCTGCGGAGTCTGCGATTGCCGCTGAAATTCTTCAAGTCTGCGGCCCTGTGCGGCAGTGTTGGGTAACATGACCATACCAGTTGCAATTTGCGCAATAGCGACAGTTAGCTTCTGGCGGGTGATGATACGTACACGTTAGACACAGGGGATGAGTTCCATTGTAGGCGTGTCTCGAGTGAATTGGGATTGCTTGGAGAGGTTCTGGTTGTGACAGTTCAGTTGTTTAAGAGTTCGGGCTCATGGTCTTTCGTTTGCGGCTGGGCTGAGCTTCCTTAAGCGATGCGTCGTCATCGGAAGGTTCGTCTAAGGACTCACTTAAAAATCGTTAGTAGAATCGTCAGAAGAATCGATGACGATTGCTTGATGAGCTTGTTTGACAGGATTTTTGGAGAAAAATCCGTCCAAGACTCGCTTATCGTTGATTTCTGCGGCCAAGCGGTAGGTTTGTTCGATGGTAGCAGGTCTTGCAGCTTCGACAAAATCGCCCACACATTCAGGCCAGCCGCGAATGTACTTCATGATGGCTTTTTCTGAAGTGTTGACCTAACTTGGGCAGATTATGCTAAGCTGTTTGAACCTTGCGGTGTAGCCAGCATTGTCACCTTCGACTTGCTTTATTTCCCAAAATTCGTCTTCTAGTTTCTGGACTTCATGGGGAGGGCATGTCACACCCCCAAATTTCCACAAGCGGAGTATCACCGTAAGGAGCGTGATTGACCAGGATCCAGCCACCAATCATATTGAATAACATAATTAAATAAGTAGAAGTCCAAACCAAACAATATAATTGGTGACAAACAGTTTAACGAAGTGTAAGTTATCAGCGGAAGCATTAAGTTCAAAACCAAAATATAAGTTTCAAAATTTGATAAAGTTTAACATGGTACACCATAGTCCACGTCCCACAACGACACCTTCCTCCGTGCGAGCTCCACCTAAGCACCTAATGACCTGCAAGGCATATAGTACCAAATCAACAACAAAGTTGAGCGAGTTCACAGTTGGGTGTTCGTTTTAAGTTGTTTCAAAAACATAAGTTTCTTTTAGCTGGCTTACTTGTCGTGGGGGTTACCCCATAGTTTAAAAACATAAGTTATTTCATTCCTTTATCCTCTGGCTCCCAGTCGGGGGGGGGGGGGCTACCCCATATTTAACCCACTAGACCCATTACCATATACCATATCGACTACTGACTGAAGTTATATTGAGTGCCCTGCGTCAATGTCTACCATCATTGACGTGCCCAGATCCATTAGTCCACGCCCGTCCTCTGCGGCACGGTGTGAGGCTTGTCAAACCTAATAGCGCTATTTAACTAATGACCCGTTCGCCATTGGCCCGGCGATTAAGTCGATATAAAATGAGGGACTTAATGATAGATTTTTTGTCTAGTGTCAATGTTGTCACCCTTCAGTTAAGAGGGTGTAGTACGTGTCCCACTCCAGGAGATCACGCAGGTTCCAATGTTGTCACCCTTCAATTAAGAGGGTGGAGGTACGTATTCTACCCAAGAAGAATACGCAGGTTTCCTTTCCAATCAATTACCCATTCCCAAACCACCGAGAATCCCATGCCTTGTAGAAAGTGTGAACTCACCTTTGGTTGCTCGGTTAAACTCTTAAAATAGCTAACAATCAGTGTTGGTCAATCACGTCCTAGTATAATTACCACTTAGCTTATTAGTGACTTCAAATAAGCACGAAGTTCCTACACGCATCTACCACATAACATGCACTCACTTTAACGGTTCACACCCATATAAACATCCCATCTATAACCATTCAAAAGCAAGGATACGATATTGCACATAACACTTTAATTGACATATAGCACGTTAGATCATCCTCAGATAACATACCCGACATTTAGACACGCAAATTACTTCTTATGTCGTTTCAGCTTTAACATAAAAAACTGGGCTGTTTTCGGGCATTTTAATAAAATAGTTAACTTATTCAAAAAATTCCCAAATTTTTACAGGATGTTTTAAACGGTCCAAATATTATTCTCTAAAAATCTCGGGATCCAGTTAATTAACAATTATTTTATAAAAATAATTTACCAAGCTGCAATCAGATTCATAACTTTCTGACTGCAGTCCACGGAAAAATTCATTTAAAATTCATCGTAAGTCCGATTGATGAAATTCTAGTTGGAGAATTACAACGACATCAGTGGCCATCTACAGTTCAAATTTCATGACCTGACCCTATCCATAGTTCAAGTTATGATGAAAAACTTAACACACATTTTCTGCAGAAAAAAATCAGCTTTTGCTGCTGTACAAAACGGACCTTTAAAAATAGCAAACGACCTCAAAAAAATATGATTCCAGCGCCATTTGAAGCGTTCTCCGAAAACGTAGGATTTAGTGTTCAGAAAATCATTTTTTTGATATAAAACGACCTGTTTACAGCCAACTGAAGTTGGCTGTAAATGTTAATCATCTTTCTGTTTTCGCTACCCGATCCCATAAAAGACTATCTAGCGAACCCGCAACACATAATCGTTAATCACAGCATGTTATAAGTTAATTATACAGACTTATCTTAAACATCAATTTCATTAACACAACAGAAAAAAAAACAGATTATAAACAAAGGATAACGCATCCGATCTTGCATGAACTCAAAAGAACTAACAATAAAGCAAACGCCATACATGGCTCTCATGCATACTAGACTACAAGTTAACATTGTAAGCATCAAGATCATCACAGATATACACAAACACAGCCGTATTAGCCTGATTGAACAGACGAAAAGCATACATATAACATCTTGAGTTTATAAACAATGGAATCCAAAGACGTTACCTAGAGACTATGGGGATTTTATATGATCTTGGGGCTGAAACTTGGAGTCCTCTTAGAGCTTTGTTAACGTCAACAGTGGAGTAGGGTTAGGAGAAATCAAAGCTAATAGAAATTAGGGTTTGGGGAGTTGTGGAAGGTTAATGAGGTCATGCATAAATTACGTATATATCAAACAGAACTAGTGGGGGCGGTTTAGGACTAGACATGGGCTGAAAGATGGAGTTGTGGTGGATGTTGGGCTGATTACAAGAATAGAAAAATAAAAAAATAAAGTAATTGTGGGCTTGGGGGTTAGGCCATACAATGAAAACGTAAAAGAAACAATGGGGAATGTGGGTGTAGCGACCTGTATCAAAATAAAGTTATATATTTTGTTTTTTTTTCTAATAATAGTCAATTGATAATAAGAATATAATTATTCAACTAATGTAATTATAATGATCATGCTCTGGTTCGGGACTCATAAGTTTCGGGTTACATGAGTTATGCCATGGTTCAAACGGTTCGAGTCGGTTCAACACGATATGAATTTGGTTTCGACTATTCGTTTGCACATTATAAATTAAATAAGTACAAAATAATTTCATCGAATAAGATCATTATATAAATTGAAATATAAGTGCGAAACTAATGGTTTTTTTTCCTCGAGAATTCGGGTTCTCACATCATCCCCAAGTTGAAAGAAATTTCGTCCCGAAATTTAGCACGTAGTCACTAAGGAAGCTAGTTGTGTTGTGTGTTTTCCTGGGGTATCACATCATAACCCTGTTGGTTTGGAATTTCGTCCCGAAATTCTGATGTAGCTTCATTGTTGGACTCATCTTTCTTAAACATCTGAGGATACTTATGTGTCATTTAGTCTTCTCGTTCCCAGGTGAACTCTGGGCCACGACGGGAGTTCCAACGAACTCGAACAATGGGTATCTTAGTACGTTTGAGGGTCCTGATTTCCCGGTCCATAATTTCCACCGGTTCGTCGACGAAGCGTAGCTGGTCGTCGATAGTGAGTTCCTTGAAGGGAACTTTGAGGGTGTCATCTGACAGACACTTCTTCAGATTCGACACATGGAATACAATGTGAACACCAATGAGTTCTTCGGGCAGATTCAGTCTGTACGCCACCGTCTGGATGGTGTGTTCAGTCTGCCCATCCATCTGTGGATGATACGCTGTGCTCATCTTTAGACGTGAGCCAAAAGATTTGTGCATCGCCTGCCACAAATCAGATGCAAAACGCGGGTCACGATCAGAAATAATGGAAATTGGCACCCCGTGCCAAGCTACCAGTTCCTTCAAATAGATGTCTGCGAGTGTAGAGAACTTATCTGTTTCCTTGATTGCCAGAAAGTGTGCAGACTTTGACAGTCGATCAACGATCACCCAGATGGTGTCGTTTCCTCGCTGAGATCTAGGTAAGCCAGCAACAAAATCCATGGAAATCTGCTCCCACTTCCATGTTGGGATCTCTGGTTGTTGGAGTAGGCCTGATGGCTTCTGGTATTCAACCTTGACCCTAGCACAGGTCAAGCATTTATTAACATAGGTAGCTATGTTAGCTTTCATGTGGGGCCACCAGTACAGGGTTTTAAGGTCTTGGTACATCTTGTCAGAACCAGGATGCACCGAGTAGCGAGACTTATGTGCTTCGTCCATCACAAGCTCTCGTAAGTTTCCAAAGAATGGAACTCAGTCACCTTCCCTGATGTAGTGAGTACCGTCTTCCTTAGGTTCAAGTCGCTTTTCTATAACAACCCTCCCGAATATTTTTCTGACACCCTAATATATTTTAAATATCTCTATATGTCTTAAAATACACCCCGTATGTGAAAACCGAGCCGAAAATATAAAATATCATTAAAAATAAATAAAAAAACAAGAAAATTGGGTTTTAGGCGGGCCACGTAAGCCACACCTCAACCCTTACGCAGGCCGCGACAACTTAAAGACCAGGCGAGCTCCGGTGCTGACACGTGTCCGATGCGTGTTGAACCTACTATGTGACCCGGATCAGCTACGCTGTTGACCCCCTTTGACGCGGGCCGCGTAGCCCGTTGTCTTACCTTACGTGGGCTGCATAAAAACCCAAATCAGGCCCTATAAAGTGGGAGCTCGGGATTTCAGTTTTCGTCGCTCAATTCATTTCTCTCTCAACAAATTTCTAACATTATAAGAAATAATCGGGTATTATATCCCCCTAATTAACGAAGTTCTGCTCCGTTGTAAGTATCATAACCCCTGGATACGTATTAGATGCTCTGCCCGATTGATTTAGGGTTCCGTAACGGCTGTCGTGGTTCTGCCCGACGTAGTCGTTGGAATGCCGTCTCGGGGAGGGTATTACTAATGTTAAAATGGGTTATTATAATAACACATGTGCATTTGTGTAAATTATAGATTGTCACCAGGAAACTCTAAAGGATAATCTAAGACATCAATGTGAGTAATCTCCTTTTTGCAAATTGTTTTTACAAAACCTCACTTAATTAATTATATATTAAACAGTTATTGAGTATTTATAAGAATACAATTATCATGAGTATGTTGGGGTTTTGTATACAAAGTTATGTTACTGCCTTGTGAGGGGTAACATTTCCACAAGTCGGCTCTGGCAGTACCATGGATGTTAGAGACCGCCCTCAATACTGTACAATGGTTTTTATTAAACTTGATTAAACTGGGATTCACTCACCAGTATTTCCCACTGACAAAATGTTTTTAAACGCGTTTCAGGTAACAAAATGTGAAAGCCAAATAGAAGCCAGCTGGACAGCACTGAAGGCTTGAAAAAGTGGCAATAAAGTTAACTAAAAGAAATAGATGTTTTTATTAAATAAAAATAGGATTTATTCCTATGAAAATGTGTGTGCTTAAAACTTGGGTTTTATCCCATGTGTTTAATATTATGAAAGTGTGGTATTTTACTCTGATAAAATATTTCCTAACTACGGTCCTGATGTAAATTCCACTGCCAAAATTGACTAAACACGCGATACCACCGAAACTGGCTCGCGACCGCCCGTTCCCGAGGAAATAGGGATCAGGGGTTGCGACAGAAGGTGGTATCAGAGCTAAGCCACTGATTCAGCCACAGAAGCGTTATGCTGACATCAAAATTCAATCTGTTAGGAAATAAATTATGGAAATACGTATATAATTGTATTTTATTGTTATGTGTTATTTGACTATTTGTTAGTTTACAGTATGAGCGACCAAGGACCATCTGACGCGTACCGTCAATTGTCTGGTTCGCTTAGAAGCGAAGGTGCCTCTTCTCAGCCTGCCCTCTCAGGGTACTCTGCTGATACGGAAGAATGAATATTCGTATTTAAGGCTCAAACTATAGAAGAAGCTGTAGAACTAGCAAATACTTTGACAGATGAGTTAATTCGTACTAGAGAAGAAGCTGAAAGGAGAAACCTAGCTCAAAGGCTTACCCAAGAATTCCGTTTTGGGAATTCCAATCGTAGGAATATAGGTTCTACCTCTACACCTTACTGTAAGACTTGCAAGAAGAAGCATTCGGGAAAATGCTTTGCTCACTGCAATTTCTGTAAGTTACCAGGACACAAGGAAGAAGATTGCAGAAGGAAATCTAGTAATGGTTGTGCTTCAATTGCGGAGAAAAAGGTCATATCAAGCCAAATTGTCCAAAATTGGCTCCAGCTCCGAACAACAAGAACTCTAAAAATGCTAGAGCATTCGTTCTGACTGCAGATGAAGCCAAGATGATTCCAGATGTGATAGCCGGTACTTTTTTAGTTAATGATATATTTGCTAAAGTATTATTTGACTCTGGTGCAAACCAAAGTTTTATTAATACTTCGTTTTGCAAACTTCTTAATCAGTCATTAACTAAACTACCACAAGAATGTCTAGTAGAGACAGCAAATGGAGAAACGATTAGAATTTCTGAAATCTTGCAGGGAGCAATAGTAGAAATTTTAAATCCAAATTATATTGCAAACCCGTACCCAATGAATCTGACAGGATTTGATATCGTATTAGGAATGGATTGGTTAATAGCCAATAAAGCTAATATTTTATGTGATCAAAAGTCAATTCAAATAAATTCACCAAAGGGTGAAAAGATCACGATTAAAGGTGATAAACCATCTAGATCCACTAAATTCATCTCTGTGATGAAAACTGCAAGTTATATAAGAAAAGGATCATTAGTGTATTTGATTTCCATAATCACTAACACTAAAGGAAAAGAACTAAAAGACATCCCAGTAGTGTCTCAGTTTTCAGATGTATTCCCAGAAGAATTACCAGGACTACCACCGAACAGAGAAGTTGAATTCAGAATTCATCTACTGCCAGGAACAGCACCGATTGCCAAAGCACCCTACCATTTGGCACCCGCCGAAATGCAGGAACTGAAGAAACAGTTAGACGAATTGCTGGAAAAAGGATTCATACAACCAAGCTCATCGCCATAGGGAGTGCCGATTTTATTCCTTAAAAAGAAGGACGGATCGATGTGTATGTGCATTGATTACCGTGAATTGAACAAAGTCACGATTAAGAATCGGTATCCATTACCAAGAATCGATGATCTGTTTGATCAATTGCAAGGAGCTCGATTTTTCTCTAAAATCGATTTAAGGTCAGGATATCATCAATTAAAGGTACAGGAAGAGGATATTCCTAAAACCGCCTTCAGAACGAGGTATGGCCATTATGAATTTATTGCCATGCCATTTGGTTTAACCAATGCCCCAGCTGCATTTATGGACATGATGAACCGAATATGTAAGCCATATTTGGATAAATTCGTAATTGTCTTTATAGATGATATTCTCATTTACTCTAAGAGTAAAGAGAAACATGCAAGGCATTTGCACGCACTTTTAAGTTTACTAAGAAAAGAAACGTTGTACACTAAATTTTCAAAGTGCGAGTTTTGGTTAGAACAGGTACAATTTCTTGAACATCTAGTTAATCATGAAGGAATTCATGTGGATCCCACTAAGATCGAGGCGATAACCAAATGGAAAATCCCTGAATCACCAACCGATGTTAGAAGTTTCTTAGGATTGGCCGGTTATTATAGAAGATTTATTCGAGATTTTTCTAGAATAGCCATTCCTTTAACTAAGTTAACCTGTAAATCCATTAAGTTTGAATGGGGACCAAAGCAAGAAGAAGCCTTTAGAATTCTTAAGCAGAGATTAACCCATGCATCCATACTAGCGTTACCAGAAGGAACTGAAGATTTTGTAATTTATTGTGACGCTTCTAAATTAGGTTATGGATGTGTGTTAATGCAACGTCAAAATGTTATAGCTTATGCATCTAGGCAACTTAAGAATCATGAAGAGAATTATTCAACCCATGATCTTGAATTAGGAGCAATAATTTTTGCTTTGAAAATTTGGAGACATTACCTTTACGGCAGTAAGTTTTCCATATTTACTGATCATAAGAGTTTAAAGTATGTTTTTGGACAAAAGGAATTAAATATGAGACAAAGACGCTGGATGGAGATACTTAGTGATTATGATTTTGAGATCCAGTATCATGAAGGAAAAGCAAATGTAGTGGCAGATGCTTTAAGCCGAAAGTATCACGAAAAGCCAAAAAGGGTACGTTCTTTTAAATTAAATCTACAAGTAGATTTAAATGAACAATTTAAAAAGGCACAAGAATCAGTAATCTAGGATGATACTGAGAAGCTAAAAGGAATGATTAAGGAATTAGAACAAGGAACAGATGGAATTTGGAGATTCCATAAAAAGAGAAAGTGGATACCTAAATTAGGGAACCTGCGTCATCGTATATTAGAAGAAGCCCATAAGTCCAAATATACGATACACCCAGGAAATGATAAAATGTACCAGGATTTAAGAAATAATTTCTGGTGGATAGGAATGAAAAAGGACATAGCAACCTATGTTTCTAAATGTTTAACTTGCTCACAAGTTAAAGCTGAACATCAGAAACCCTCAGGTTTATTACAATAATTAGAAATGCCAGGGTGGAAATGGGAATTGATAACAATGGATTTTGTTACTTAATTACACAAAACAAAGAAAGGTAATGATACAATCTGGGTGATTGTAGATAGGCTAACCAAGTCAGCTCATTTCCTACCAATGAAAGAAACTTTCAATATGGAACACCTAGCTAAATTGTATGTAAATGAAATAGTTTCACTACATGGAATTCCTTTATCAATTGTTTGTGATAGGGATAGCCGTTTTACCTCTCATTTTTTGACAAGTTTCCAAAAAGCCATGGGAACCAAGTTAAATCTAAGCACAGCTTATCATCCTCAAACGGACAGACAAAGCGTAAGGACAATTCAGACAATGGAAGACATACTTAGAGCTTGTGTAATTGATTTCGGAGGTAATTGGGACGATCACTTACCATTGATAGAATTTTCTTATAATAATAGTTATCATACAAGTATCAATGCTGTACCATTTGAAGCACTTTATGGACGAAAGTGCCGAACCCCAGTCTGTTGGGCAGAAATTGGGGAAAAGCAACTATCTGGACCTGAGATAGTGCAAGAAACAACCGACAAGATTATTCAAGTCTAGGAATGACTGAAAGCATCACGTGACCGATAAAAGAGCTATGCTGATAACAGGCGAAAACCATTGGAATTTCAAGTAGGAGATAAAGTATTGTTAAAAGTCTCTCCTTGGAAAGGAGTAGTAAGATTCATCAAACGGGGAAAGCTAAGTCCCAGGTATATTGGACCTTTTGAAATTATTAAAAGAATAGGACATGTAGCCTATCAGCTACAACTACCAGAGGAAATGGCAGGAATACATAATGTATTTCATGTATCTAATCTCAAAAAATGCCTAGCTGATGAATCACTTGTAGTGCCTCTTAAAGATATAGAGGTAAATGAACAACTCAAGTTTGTAGAAAGGCCTCTACAGATTGAAGACATGAAAGTCAAGAACCTCAAGCACAAGAGGTTAATTCTGGTCAAAGTAAAATGGGACTCTAAAAGAGGACCAGAGTATACATGGGAGCTTGAATCAGAAATGCAAAAGAAATATCCACACTTGTTCCAGTGGATCTCGAGGACGAGCTCTAAAACAAGGTGGGGAGGATATAACAACCCTCCCGAATATTTTTCTGACACCCTAATATATTTTAAATATCCCTATATGTCTTAAATTACACCCCGTATGTAAAAACCGAGCCCACAATATAAAATATCATTAAAAATAAATAAAAAACAAGAAAATTTGGTTTTAGGCGGGCCGCGTAAGCCACACCTCAACCCTTACACGGGCCGCGACAACTTAAAAACCAGGCGGTGCTGACACGTGTCCGACGCGTGTTGAACCTACTATGTGACCCGGATCAGCTACGTCGTTGACCCCTTTGACGCGGGCCACGTAGCCCGTTGTCTTACCTTACGCGGGCCGCGTAAAAGCCCAAATCAGGCCCTATAAAGTGGGAGCTCGGGATTTTAGTTTTCGTCGCTCAATTCATTTCTCTCTCAACGAATTTCTGATAGTATAAGATATAATCGGGTATTATATCCCCCTAATTAACGAAGTTCTGCTCCGTTGTAAGTATCATAACCCCTGGATACGTATTAGATACTCTGCCCGATTGATCTAGGGTTCCTTAACGGTTGTCGTGGTTCTGCCAGACGTAGTCGTTGGAATGTCGTCTCGGGGAGGGTATTACTTATGTTAAAATGAGTTATTATACTAACACGTGTGCATTTGTGTTAATTATAGATTGTCACTAGGAAACTCTAAAGGATAATCTAAGACAACAATGTGAGTAATCTCCTTTTTGCAAATTGTTTTTACAAAACCTCACTTAATTAATTATATATTAAGCAGTTATTGAGTATTTGTAAGAATACAATTATCATGAGTATGTTGGGGTTTTGTATACAAAGTTATTTTACTGGCTTGCGAGGGGTAACATTTCCACAAGTCGGGTCTGACAGTACCATGGATGTTAATTGATATAACTTGGAAACAAATGTAATTGCGAGACCGCCCTCAATACTGTACAATGGTTTTTATTAAACTTAGTTAAACTGGGATTCACTCACCAGTATTTCCCACTGACAAAATGTTTTTAAGCGCGTTTCTGGTAACAAAATGTGAAAGCCAAATAGAAGCCAGCAGGACAGCACTGAAGGCTTGGAAAAGTGGCCATACTGCTCTCAACTCCCAGTCGTGGGTAGTGTAGTTCCTTTCATGAACCTTAGGTTGGTGTGATGCGTAAGCAATGACTTTCTCACGTTGCATCAACACACCACCAAGTCCCTGAATAAACGCATCACAATAAACAAGGAAATCACCTGCGCCTTATGGTAACGAAAGAATGGGTGTACTATAGAGTTCCACCTTCAACTGTTGAAACGCGGAGTCCTGAGCAAGCTTTAGACTTACGAGGGTTTGTGCATACAATCAAGAAAACAGGTTTCGCAATGCCCAATAGTCACTCGTTGGAAACATAGGGTTGTTTGGGTCGTAGGAGCTTCATGGTAAGGTGTAGGTATCGCTCGGATTCCTACTACCTCTTCGAGTAGAGTCAGATGTCGTCGAAGAAAAACAAATGACATATCCGTTAGGTTAGACTAAATTCGAGCGTTGTGTCTGAGAGTCCATATCGTCCGTATCAAGATCAAAGAACAGTACTTGTGGTATCATCATATTCATGGCCCAATGCTCATCGAGTAATGTTTGTAGAGTGTAATTTGTCCAAGCGAGTGTTCGTGGGGAATGTTGTTAGGATCACAGGATCCAATAGTGTATCTCGTATGGATGCGGAAACATGAGAAAGAGTAGTCGCAATCGACGAATAAGCGTATAAGAATCCACAGCAGGGGTTTTACCTGATGTCGAGCCTTCCAAATTCTCTAAGCTAGAGGGTGTTCGTTTCAGTGTCTCAGCAAATGGTACTGTGGTAAGAGTGTGATGGTTTGGCCTAAGCAAATGGTACAAATTAGACATATCATTAATCAACAATCATGTGTCGGTACAAAAGCTAGTGCAAAGGTTCCGCGTATATAAGAAGGTTATCATGGAATTAAAATACGACTCTTGTGGTGCAAAGGGGTAAGGTAAACGTATAGATTATCATGTTTGTCTGTAGGTTGAGTAATCCATATCTCTGTTCACGAATGTCCCGAAGGCTATCCCGACATTAAGAAGCATCCATTTGTTAAGTTAGGTATACGAAGGTGTAAATCAAAGTAGAAGGAGAGTTATCCATCCAACAAGGTAATGAGGGTAATCTTTATGATCGGTGGGAATCGTGGTATGGTTGTTAGCATTTCGTTAAATCGGTTGCCGATCGAAGAAACAGGGGATTAGTGAGGTTCATACGAAGAGTTGAGTGAAAACAAGAGTTAAACAATAACCGGAAATTCGATCATCTAATCTGTTCTCTAGGGGCATTTCCAGTAGTGGTGTATGGCGGCGCGGCACCAAGGAGAAGTTGGTTGCATCACGGTCGCGGAAGTACATCACTTGTCCAAAACAAAATTTGGTTGGTAGGGTTTCAAACTGTAAAACGACGAACGCGTTTAACTATAAATGCTTTGTTTATGGTGACGACGACCGTCGAAGATGATAAGGTTCGTCAACAGGGATGCGTGGGTATAGTCCTACTAAACCCGAGTTCGTTTTAGCCAGGTCTGGTCTTCATGAATGTTGACGTCCAATCCGAATGTACGGAAGGTCAGATGGCGACCTCATGTCGAGATAAGCGTATGACTAGCTAGAACACCTAAACAATGGTCGTAGTGGGGTGACGAGGGAACAGAAAAGAATTTGACCACCACTTGTCAAATTTCAAGTAAACATTCGGGTGTCATATAGAACGCATCAGGGTTAATAGACCGCATGCTACCATGCTACAGTGTTGAGCCTTGCACGTGGAGTGAAGCCTCGTTGTGGATCGTCGAGCACATAACAGGTTATAGTCTGGTTTTATATCAAAAAGATTTTTCCCCTTTTTAAAACCAAGTTCACTATAACCAATGGCTCTGATACCAATCTGTCACACCCCCAAATTTCCACAAGCGGAGTATCACCGCAGGGAGCGTGACTGACCAGGATCTAGCCACCAATCATATTGGACAACATAATTAAATAAGTAAAAGTCCAAACCAAACAATATAATTGGTGACAAACAGTTTAACGAAGTCTAAGTTATCAGTGGAAGCATTAAGTTCAAAACCAAAATATAAGTTTCAAAAGTTGATAAAGTTTAACATGGTACACCATAGTCCACTTCCCACAACGACACCATCCTCCATGCGAGCTCCACCTAAGCACCTAATGACCTGAAAGGCATATAGTACCGAATCAACAACAAAGTTGAGCGAGTTCACAGTTGCGTGTTTGTTTTAAGTTGTTTCAAAAACATAAGTTTCTTTTAGCTGGCTTTCTTTCCGTGGGGGTTACCCCATAGTTTAAAAACATAAGTTATTTCATTCCTTTATCCTCTGGCTCCCAGCCGTAGGGGCTACCACATATTTAACCCACTAGACCCGTTACCATATCGACTACTGACTGAAGTTATGTTGAGTGCCCTGCGTCAATGTCTATCATCATTGACGTGCCCAGATCCATTAGTCCAGGCCCGTCCTCTGCGGCACAGTGTGAGGCTTGTCAAACCTATAGCGCTATTTAACTAATGACCCGTTCGCCATTGGCCCAGCGATTAAGTCGATATAAAATGAGGGACTTAATGATAAAGTTTTTGTCTAGTGTCAATGTTGTCACCCTTCAGTTAAGAGAGGAGATCACGCAGGTTCCAATGTTGTCACCCTTCAATTAAGAGGGTGGAGGTACGTATTCTACCCAAGGAGAATACGCAAGTTTCCTTTCCAATCAATTACCCATTCCCAAACCACCGGGAATCCCATGCCTTGTAAAAAGTGTGAACTCACCTTTGGTTGCTCGGTTGAACTCTTAAAATAGCTAACAATTAGTGTTGGTCAATCACGTCCTAGTACAATTACCACTTAGTTTAGTAGTGACTTCAAATAGGCACGAAGTTCCTACACGCATCTACCACATAACATGCACTCACTTTAACGGTTCACACCCATATAAACAACCCATATATAACCATTCAAAAGCAAGGATACGATATTGCACATAACACTTTCATTGACATATAACACGCAAATTACTACATATGTCGTTTCAGCTTTAACATCCAAAACTGGGCAGTTTTCGGGCATTTTAATAAAATAGTGAACTTATTAAAAAAATTCTCAAATTTGTACATAATGTTTTTAACGATCGAAATATTATTGTGTAAAAATCTTGGGATCCAATTCATTACCAATTATTTTATTAAAATAATTTACCGAGCTGCAATCAGATTCATCACTTTCTGACTGCAGTCCATGGAAAAATTCATTTAAAATTATCCGTATGTCCGATTGATGAAATTCCAGTTGGAGAATTACAGCGACATCAGTGGCCATCTACAGTACAAATTTCATGACCTAACCCTATCCAGATTTCCAGTTATGACGAAAAATTTAACACATATTTTCTGCAGAAAAAAACGCAGCTTTTGCTGCTGTACAAAATGGATCTTTAAAAATCGCAAACAACCTCAAAAAAATATGATACCTACGCCATTTGAAGCGTTTTTCGAAAACATAGGATTTAGACTTCAGAAAATCAATTTTTCGTCAAAAAACGACCTGTTTACTGCCAACTGAAGTTGGCTGTAAATGTTAATCAGCATTCTGTTTTCGCTACCCGATCCCAAAAACGACAATCTAGCGAACCCGCAACACATAATCGTTAATCACAGAAGGTTATAAGTTAATTATACAGACTTATCATAAACATCAATTTCATTAACACAACAGAAAAACGCAGATTATAAACAAAGGATAACGCATCCGATCATGCATGAACTCAAAAGAACTAACAATAAACCAAACGCCATACATGGCTCTCATGCATCCTAGACTACAAGTTAACATTGTAAGCATCAAGATCATCACAGATATACACAAACACAGCTGTATTAGCCTGATTGAACAGACGAAAAGCATACATATAATATCTTGAGTTTATAAACAATGGAATCCAGAGACGTTACCTAGCGACTATGGGGATTAGATATGACCTTGGGGCTGAAACTTGGAGTCCTCTTGGACCTTTGTTAACGTCAACAGTGGAGTAGGGTTAGGAGAAATCAAAGCTAATAGAAATTAGGGTTTGGGGAGTTGTGGAAGGTTAATGAGGTCATGCATAAATTACGTATATATCAAACAGAACTAGTGGGGGCGGTTTAGGACTACACATGGGCCGAAAGATGGAGTTGTGGTGGATGTTGGGCTTATTACAAGAAAAGAAAAATAAAAAAATAAAGTAATTATGGGCTTGGGGGTTAGGCCATACAATGAAAACGTAAAAGAAACAATGGGGAATGTGGGTGCAGCGACCTGTATCAAAATAAAGTTATATATTTTGTTTTTTTAACTAATAATAGTCAATTGATAATAAGAATATAATTATTCAACTAATTTAATTATAATGATCATGCTCTGGTTCGGGACTCATAAGTTTCGGGTTACATGAGTTATGCCATGGTTCAAACGGTTCGAGTCGGTTCAACACGATATGAATTTGGTTTCGACTATTCGTTTGCACATTATAAATTAAATAAGTACAAAATAATTTCATCGAATAAGATCATTATATAAATTGAAATATAAGTGCGAAACTAATGGTTTTTTTTCCTCGAGAATTCGGGTTCTCACATCATCCCCAAGTTGAAAGTAAATTTGTCCCGAAATTTAGCACGTAGTCACTGAGGAAGCTAGTTGTGTTGTGTGTTTTCCTAGGGTATCACATCATCCCCCTGTTGGTTTGGAATTTCATCCCGAAATTCTGATGTAGCTTCATTGTTGGACTCATCTTTCTTAAACAGCTGAGGATACTTGTGTTTCATTTGGTCTTCTCGTTCCCAGGTGAACTCTGGGCCACGACGGGAGTTCCAACGAACTCGAACAATGGGTATCTTAGTACGTTTGAGGGTCCTGATTTCCCGGTCCATAATTTCCACCGGTTCGTCAACGAAGTGTAGCTGGTCGTCGATAGTGAGTTCCTTGAAGGGAACTATGAGGGTGTCATCTGACAGTCACTTCTTCAGAATCGACACATGGAATACATTGTGAACACCAGTGAGTTCTTCGGGCAAATTCAGTCTGTACGCACCGTCTGGATGGTGTGTTCTGTCTGCCCATCCGTCTGTGGATGATACGCTGTGCTCATCTCTAGACGTGAGCCAAAAGATTTGGCATCCCCTACCACAAATCAGATGCAAAACGCGGGTCACGATCAGAAATGATGGAAGTTAGCACCCCGTGCCTAGCGACCACTTCTTTCAAATAGATGTCAGCGAGTGTAGAGAACTTATATGTTTCCTTGATTGCCAGAAAGTGTGCAGACTTTGACAGTCGATCAACGATCACCCAGTTGGTGTCGTTTCCTCGTTGAGATCTAGGTAAGCCAGCAACAAAATCCATGGAAATCTGCTCCCACTTCCATGTTGGGATCTCTGGTTGTTGGAGTAGGCCTGATGGCTTCTGGTATTCAACCTTGACCCTAGCACAGGTCAAGCATTTACTAACATAGGTCGCTATGTTAGCTTTCATGTGGGGCCACCAGTACAGGGTTTTAAGGTCTTGGTACATCTTGTCAGAACCGGGATGCACCGAGTAGCGAGACTTATGTGCTTCGTCCATCACAAGCTCTCGTAAGTTTCCAAAGAATGGAACTCAGTCACGTTCCCTGAAGTAGTGACTACCGTCTTCCTTAGGTTCAAGTCACTTTTTCATGCCCCGCATGGATTTAACAAAAATGTCCCCTTATTCCAATGCTTCGACCTGGGTGTTGCGGATTCTGGGTAGGAAGACTAGAGTGGATAGTAAGTTGTAAAGCACGTACACGCTTAGGTTTGGTTTCTTTATGACCGAGGGCGTCGGCCACAACATTGGCCTTGCCTGGATGATGCTTGATTGTGCACACACAGTCGTTAAAGAGTTTGACTCCTCGATGTTGTCGCATGTTCAACTCCTTCTGGTCGAAGATATGCTGGAGACTCTTGTGATCGATGTAAATGGTGCACTTGGTACCGTCCAAGTAATGTCTCCATGTCTTGAGTGCAAAAACTACTGCTCCCAACTCCAGTCGTGGGTAGTGTAGCTCCTTTCATGAACCTTAGGTTGGCGTGATGCGTAAGCAATGACTTTCTCACGTTGCATCAACACACCACCAAGTCCCTGAATAAACGCATCACACTAAACAACGAAATCACCTGCGCCTTCTGGTAAGGAAAGAATGGGTGTACTACAGAGTTCCACCTTCAACTGTTGAAACGCGGAGTCCTGAGCAAGCTTTAGACTTACGAGGGTTTGTGCATACAATCAAGAAAATGGGTTTCGTAATGCCCAATAGTCACTCGTTGGAAATATAGGGTTGTTTGGGTCGTAGGAGCTTCATGGTAAGGTGTAGGTATCGCTCGGATTCCTACTAGCTCTTCGAGTAGATTCAGATGTCGTCGAAGAAAAACAAATGACATATCCGTCAGGTTAGACTAAATTCGAGCGTCGTGTCTGAGAGTCCATATCGGTCGTCTCAAGATCAAAGAACAGTACTTGTGGTATCATCGTATTCATGGCCCAATGCTCATCGAGTAATGTTTGTAGAGTGTAATTTATCCAAGCGAGTGTTCGTGGGGAATGTTGTTAGGATCACATGATCCAATAGTGTATCTCGTATGGATGCGGAAACATGAGAAAGAGTAGTCGTAATCGACGAATAAGCATTTAAGAATCCACAGCAGGGGTTTTACCTGATGTCGAGCCTTCCAAATTCTCTAAGCTAGAGGGTGTTCGTTTCAGTGTCTCAGCATGGAGAAGCGAGAACGTAATGGCACTGTGGTAAGAGTGTGATGGTTTGGCCTAAGCCAATGGTACAAATTAGACATATCATTAATCAACAATCATGTGTCAGTACAAAAGCTAGTGCAAAGGTTCCGCGTATATAAGAAGGCTATCATGGAATTAAAATACGACTCTTGTGGTGTAAGGGGGTAAGGTAAACATATAGATTATCGTGTTCATCTGTAGGTTGAGTGATCCATATCTCCATTCACGAATGTCCCGAAGGCTATCCCGACATTAAGAAGCATCCATTTGTTAAGTTAGGTATACGAAGGAGTAAATCAAAGTAGAATGAGAGTTATCCATCCACCAGGGTAATGAGGGTAATCTTTGTGATCGGTGGGAATCGTGGTATGGTTGTTAGCGTTTCGTTAAATCGGTTGCCGATCGAAGAAACAGGGGATTAGTGAGGTTCATACGAAGAGTTGAGTGAAAACAAGAGTTAAACAATAACCGGAAATTCGATCATCTAATCTGTTCTCTAGGGGCATTTCCAGTAGTGGTGTATGGCGGCACGGCACCAAAGAGAAGTTCGTTGCATCACGGTTGCAGAACTACATCACTTGTCCAAAACAAAATTTGGTTGGTAGGGTTTCAAGCTACAAAACGACGAACGCGTGTAACCGTGACTGCTTATTTTCTGGTGACGACGACCGTCGAAGATGATAAGGTTCGTCAACAGGGATGCGTGGGTATAGTCCTACTAAACCCGAGTTCGTTTTAGCCAGGTCTGGTCTTCATGGATGTTGACGTACAATCCGAATGTACGGAAGGTCAGATGGCGACCTCATGTCGAGATAAGCGTATGACTAGCTAGAACACCTAAACAATGGTCGTAGTGGGGTGACGAGGGAACAGAAAAGAAGTTGACCACCACTTGTCAAATTTCAAGTAAACATTCGGGTGTCATATAGAACGCATCAGGGTTAATAGACCGCATGCTACCATGCTACATAAAAATACAATAAACAGCATATCATGCAAAAGTAATCTAGCAAGCAGGCAATATAAACTTAAATCATACCACCTAAAGTGTTGAGCCTTGCACGTGGAGTGAAGCCTCGTTGTGGATCGTCGAGCACATAACAGGTTATAGTCTGGTTTTATATCAAAAAGATTTTCCCCCTTTTTAAAACCAAGTTCACTATAACCAATGGCTCTGATACCAATCTGTCACACCCCCAAATTTCTACAAGCGGAGTACTACTGCAAGGAGCGTGACTGACCAGGATCCAGCCACCAATCATATTGAACAACATAATTAAATAAGTAAAAGTCCAAACCAAACAATATAATTGGTGACAAACAGTTTAACGAAGTCTAAGTTATCAGTGGAAGCATTAAGTTCAAAACCAAAATACAAGTTTCAAAAGTTGATAAAGTTTAACATGGTACACTATAGTCCACGTCCCACAACGACACCTTCCTCCGTGTGAGCTCCACCTAAGCACCTAATGACCTGAAAGGCATATAGTACCGAATCAACAACAAAGTTGAGCGAGTTCACAGTTGGGTGTTCGTTTTAAGTTGTTTCAAAAACATAAGTTTCTTTTAGCTGGCTTACTTGCCGTGGGGGTTACCCCATAGTTTAAAAACATAAGTTATTTCATTCCTTTATCCTCTGGCTCCCAGCCGTGGGGGCTACCCCATATTTAACCCACTAGACCCGTTACCATATCGACTACTGACTGAATTTATGTTGAGTGCCCTGCGTCAATGTCTATCATCATTGACGTGCCCAGATCTATTAGTCCACGCCCGTCCTCTGCGGCACGGTGTGAGGCTTGTCAAACCTAATAGCGTTATTTAACTAATGACCCGTTTGCCATTGGCCCGCCGATTAAGTCGATATAAAACGAGAGACTTAATGATAGAGTTTTTATCTAGTGTCAATGTTGTCACCCTTCAGTTAAGAGGGTGGAGTACGTGTCCCTCTCTAGGAGATCACGCAAGTTCCAATGTTTTCACCCTTCAATTAAGAGGGTGGAGGTACGTATTCTACCCAAGGAGAATACGCAGGTTTCCTTTCCAATCAATTACCCATTCCCAAACCACCGGGAATCCCATGCCTTGTAGAAAGTGTGAACTCACCTTTGGTTGCTCGGTTGAACTCTTAAAATAGCTAACAATCAGTGTTGGTCAATCACGTCCTAGTATAATTACCACTTAGTTTATTAGTGACTTCAAATAAGCACGAAGTTCCTACACGCATCTACCTCATAACATGCACTCACTTTAACGGTTCACACCCATATAAACATCCCATCTATAACCATTCAAAAGCAAGGATATGATATTGCACATAACACTTTCATTGACATATAACACGTTAGATCATCCTCAGATAACATACCCGACATTTAGACACGCAAATTACTACTTATGTTGTTTCAGCTTTAACATCCAAAACTGGGTTGTTTTCGGGCATTTTAATAAAATAGTGAACTTATTTCAAAAATTCCCAAATTTCTACAGAATGTTTATAACGATCCAAATATTATTGTGTAAAAATCTCGGGATCCAATTCGTTACTAATTATTTTATAAAAATAATTTACCGAGCTGTAATCAGATTCGTCACTTTCTGACTGCAGTCCACGGAAAAATTCATTTAAAATTAATCGTAACTCCAATTGACGAAATTCCAGTTGGAGAATTACAACGACATCAGTGGCCATCTACAGTACAAATTTCATGACCTGACCCTATCCAGATTTCAAGTTATGACGAAAAGCTTAACACACATTTTCTGCAAAAAAAAACGCAGCTTTTGCTGCTGTACAAAATGGACCTTAACACACATTTGAAGCGTTTTTCGAAAACGTAGGACTTAGATTTCAGAAAATCAAATTTTCGACATAAAACGACCTGTTTACAGCCAACTGAAGTTGGCTGTAAATGTTAATCAGCTTTCTGTTTTCGCTACCCGATCCCATAAACGACTATCTAGCGAACCCGCAACACATAATCGTTAATCACAGCAGGTTATAAGTTAATTATACAGACTTATCATAAACATCAATTTCATTAACACAACAGAAAAACACAGATTATAAACAAAGGATAACGCATCCGATCTTGCATGAACTCAAAAGAACTAACAATAAACCAAACGCCATACATGGCTCTCATGCATCCTTGACTACAAGTTAACATTGTAAGCATCAAGATCATCACAGATATACACAAACACAGCCGTATTAGCCTGATTGAACAGACGAAAAGCATACATATAACATCTTGAGTTTATAAACAATGGAATCCAGAGACGTTACCTAGCGACTATGGGGATTAGATATGATCTTGGGGCTGAAACTTGGAGTCCTCTTGGACCTTTGTTAACGTCAACAGTGGAGTATGGTTAGGAGAAATCAAAGCTAATAGAAATTAGGGTTTGGGGAGTTGTGGAAGGTTAATGAGGTCATGCATAAATTACGTATATATCAAACAGAACTAGTGGGGGCGGTTTAGGACTACACATGGGCCGAAAGATGGAGTTGTGGTGGATGTTGGCCTGATTACAAGAAAAGAAAAATAAAAAAATAAAGTAATTGTGGGCTTGGGGGTTAGGCCATACAATGAAAATGTAAAAGAAACAATGGGGAATGTGGGTTTAGCGACCTGTATCGAAATAAAGTTATATATTTTGTTTTTTTTACTAATAATAGTCAATTGATAATAAAAATATAATTATTCAACTAATGTAATTATAATGATCATGCTCTGGTTCGGGACTCATAAGTTTCGGGTTACATGAGTTATGCCATGGTTCAAACGGTTCGAGTCGGTTCAACACGATATGAATTTGGTTTCGACTATTCGTTTGCACATTATAAATTAAATAAGTACAAAATAATTTCATCGAATAAGATCATTATATAAATTTAAATATAAATGCGAAACTAATGGTTTTTTTTCCTCGAGAATTCGGGTTCTCACAGGGCAGACTCTTTCTTCATGAGATCCTTCAACTCATCCCTAGAGAGAGCATAAGCTGTGTAGATCCCACGTTTGTTACGTTCGGCTGTCCACCAGTCGAGTGCTTGCGATTGAAATACTCCGGTAGCGCAACTAGTACGGAAACCATCGAGACACCCACTCTGACGAAGGGTAACTTCGATAGAATCGAACCACTAGAGTAGCTGGGACACACCTCCTTCACCCGTGAACTCCATCGGGTCACAGGCTTTGAAGTGTTTGTAGAGGAAAGCAGATTGCGGCGCTTCCGTCTTAGAGTCTTCCGAGGTTCGAGAGTTGCTCAGAGAGTGCACTTGAGCGACAATTTAAGGAATGACCTTGGCCACTTCCTTGACCACAAGCGAGGCAATCCTCTTCTCGGCGCTTCATTTGGCTCTTCTCCTAGCTGTTTGTCTCGAGGTAGAGTTGTTTGAAGACATCTAGACAGAGAGAGATTTGGAGTGAGATTCGATCATAATGATTTTTGAGTTTTGAGATGCGATTGAGTGCGATCAAAACTTGTTGCGAGTAATATAATAGATTTCACATAGGAGCCACATAGGAGACACGAAATTCCTAAGTTCCCACACAATTGATTTGTTGTGTATATAATTAGTTGTAGTTTATGCTTATACACATACATGTCGGGATAGAATGCGCGAGGACGCGACAATGAGGGAGCGAGCATATCGTTAGCTTCTAGTTTTGTTGCGAATGTTCGACTTTCGTTTTAGATTGCGATGGTTGTGCGAGTTGTGTGTTTGCAAAAGCAGGGAGCGGAAAATTGATAAATCGAGAAATCGATAAAGCGTAAAGTTCTAAATTGTAGACACATAAGCGTAAATAAGTTCCAATAAGCGTAAAATCGACGGTTCGTAAGCTAGAAAAATAGATAAAGTGCCTCGGGTGTTTAGGCGTCAACCGCCCAAGGTAACTCAACTATACCCAACAAGTTCTTGCACGTGCGTTGCCCTAGAAGACTATGCTTCCTCTGGGATGCAGCTCATGGCATTCGTCCTCCTAGTCATCACGTGGCTCGAGTCATCGTTATGGTCGAGTCCTTGGTGAGAGCTTTTGAAAACCATTTTATAAGGAGTGGAATGGTTTATTAAGATACGGGTCTCACCCCTGACTTAATAACTTCGCTCCTAGATGTGGTTGCGATCTTCGAATAAATTCAGGAGTTCCACTAGATATTGAAATGGATACTTTCTTTGAGTTATGGATGTCACTCCTAGCTCAACGAAAAGTTCTCGTGCTAGAAAATGCGCTGAGTGGGCGATCTTGTCGAGAGTTCTTGGTTTTCATGCCTGATCTCGACTGGACCACTCGGTTGTGTTATGCGAGTACCTTCGAAAACGTGTATATTGTGTTGGCCATAGGAAAGGCTAAGTAATACTCCAGCCTTAGGAAAGGCTCTTCGCGTGAAACTTTAGTATGCGGTGTTCACGCGAAATTGTAGTTTTTAGTGGATTCGAATGAGAGTATTAAGTAGGCCCGTACGAGTTGGCCTGTTGGTACTTAGACTATAGACTAGGTCGTTTCTAAGACAACAAACCCGGACTAGGTCGTGTCTTTCCTAATTCCCTATAGTTATGGCTCTGATACCAATCTGTCACACTCTAACCGATGGTGGAATCATCGGGGTGTGGCACTAGGTGAATCAGATTGCTCAAGAGAATCCATAACAACCAAAAGCGACAATATTTATTACATTTGTTATCCCATACTAACAAACAATACAATCACATAAGTTATCATAGATTTCTTGTCCTCTCGAACATTACAAATCCGACAACCTAGATTTTAGGTGAGTTTATAGACTTCCTAGCTTGATTTGATGTAGACTGTGACTAAACCTGCAACATACGTTAAAATAACGTCAATACAAAAATATTGGCGAGTATACAAGTTTTGATAGCGAAACATAGCAGATAAAAAGTGTTGCGAATTACCACATACATAAACGAGATACACAACATGTACACAAGACAGTTACTACCAGCTAAGTCACTCGAGCTGCGATTGCGATTGCTATTCATCCTAACTAGACCCCGTCGGGTTCTATAGTACTATACTAGTTAAGGCGGGACGTAGCGAGTAAAAGTCCTAGCACATATGTAACTAGCATCACGTGTTAATATGTAATTCAGTCATTCGCAAGTGATAAATAGTTTAAGCATTTGATTTGTTTGATTTGATAGAAACGTATGTTACACCCAAAAATGCGATAAAAAGGGTTCGAGTATACTCACAGTCAGTGTTCAGCAAGTAAACACAACTTGGTTGGATTGAAGGGAGCGCGTCTGAGATTAACCTGATTACAGATTGATAGCGTAAGCGTTGAACAGTGCGTTAAACGGTGGCGGGTGAACCAAGTGTCGAATGGTAATCCGATCGGTTGGCCATTCGATCGGATGTCAATCCGTTCGGATGGTCATCCGATCGGATGGCCATTTGATTGAATTGACATTCGTTTGGGATGATTGTGTTTATGTACGATGACTTTGAAGTTTTCATTGTAGCATTTTGAAAACAGAGAAGTATCTCTACCTTTCAGGTGGTCGATCGAACGGTCGTTCGATCGGATAGCGATCCGATTGGCAGGACACCTAGTGAGAACAAGTTTACAGCCGGATTGTCACTCGATAGGATAGCAATCCGATCGGATAGCAATCCGATCGGATAGCAATCTGTTAGAAGCTGATGTTCTTTGAAACTCATGAAAATGTTTAAGTGTCGAAGTTCCAAATGTCAGCTGATCGGATGGTCGTTCGACGTTCAGAGCCTTGCAAGTTTGAAGAAAAGTTTAAGTGTGGAACCAAGTGCAATCCAATCGGATAGCAGTTCGATTGGATGACTATCCGATCGGATGGCTATCCGATTGGACGGTAATCCGTCCCAACGAATCTGATCGTCCTGAACTTGAATATTTTTGAAAGTTTGCGGTTTGATCGAGACGGTGTGACAACGTATTAAACAATGGAACTCCATCAAGGCTAAGTCATCAGATCAGATAGGAATCACCCCGTTCGATCAGTTAACTGTCCTTGACGGTTGTTCGTGTTCAACCCGTTAACAGGTCATCTCGTTGATAGAAATCAGATCTCAAACCGACACTTCACTAAGAATGAGTAGAAGATCTGAATGAGCTCCGATTCCATCGGTTTTGAGTGCATTGAGTGTAAAAGAGTAGAAAGAGAGTTGGAAAAGTATCTTTCAATCCTTTTAACTTTGAAAACGTTTAGATTTATGCGAAAATCATGTTTAATCCTGTGTAAATCCTTCAGATCTGAGTTGTTCTTGGTGAAATGAGGTCAAAACTTGAAGTTCATAAGAAACTCCATGATGACATCACCCTAGAATACCTCAAATCCGTTGATTTCACAGTTAAAAGTTAAGATTCAAAGGTGAAAATGATGAAGAAGTGCGTGTAGACCATAGAAGTACAAGATTTGAGGTAGAAACTTACAACAATCGCGAGGAATCAAGAGAAATAGAGCCAAAAGTGTGCTGGTCGAACGAGAGCTGTCACATCACTGTTCAAGTGATGTGACAAGTGTTATTTATAGGTGAAGAGGAGAGAAGGTGATGGAGTGCCATGGATCGGATGGCAATCTGATCGGATGGCAATCCGATCGGAGATGGAAATCCGATCAGCTGGCCATCCAATCGAATGGCCATTCGATTGGTGGTCTCCGACGATTTGCGTTTCGATGTTTCGTTTTGTTCGTTAAGCGTTGCGATAGTCTGGTTACACATTTTCATACCCACATTCTCATATTCATTATAATTAGTCACAAAGGGTCGTATAAATATCCACATTTCAAAGTCTGCGTTGCGATAATCGAGCTGCGCGTTTCGAATATGCGTTGCGTTGCGACACATCACGACTATCGAGGAGGGTAGAATAGGTCCTCACTCAACGTCATCGTGAGTGTTAGTACGTGCGAGGTGATGTATTATAGCGATAAAGTATGCGATAATATGCGAAAATACTGCGAAGTAGCGATGTATTCGATATGGCTACATTATGATCCGAATCTCTGATGCTAGGCGTAACGAGTATAACAGGTACTGACAACGCACGAACGTGCGGGTTGTTACAGTTATTTCCTCTTGTTCAGTCCATTCCACAATTTCAAAGAAACAAGATTGTGTAGTGTTTGTGAAATTTGTTTATAAAAGTAAAGTGTGGTGAAGTGTGAAAATGATTTGTATTTATAGTTGATTATTTAATAGATTATATATTAAAAAAAGTTCAAACACGCGGCTTCCTCTACCCTCAAATCCAACCTGCCTAGACTACATGAGGGGGCGGGGGCGGCGTACCCGTTTAGTGTATCAACCCATCTAGCCTACCCACTTGTCGCCCCCTCCACCCTTAAAAATGTTAAAATAAACTTTAAACCTAATACATATGCAGTATAACTTGTTTTTTTTTCCGCCTTAGACTCTCAAAACTCTCTCATTCTCACTTTGTCGCTCTTCCCCGATGCTCTCACTATCCGACACCATTGCACCAGTAACACGCCAACAACATCAAACTACCACCTTTCCCACCATCCCCATCATTGACTGCAAATGTACATGCCCAATATGTTCTATGTATATCAACTTTAGGTACATCATAATGCAATTTGTTGATTGTTGAATCATAGCAGCTTTGGTGTTTAATATTAATCTAATTGATTAAATATATATTTAAGGGAAATATTTGGGTTGGTAACTTGGTATTATTTGACAGAAAACACAAATTATCTACAACTCTTAAACAAATACATCTAACCTACCAAGTCAAGAGTGGAATGACTTCTATAAGTTGTGGTTATGTGTTGGGTGTCGGATCCAACGGATAAAAGACTAAAATATGAATCTAATTTGACTCACAAAAGATAGTATGAATGGAAATATGGTTTGTGTCCTTAGGGATACAGATTAACCAACAAAAACAATAACCATGCCCAGTAAATCCAACAAGTAGCAAAACTATTTGTAGGGTCTGGGAGGGTGTGATGTAGGCAAACCTTACCCTCATCCTTGAGAATAGAGAGACTACTTCCAAAGAGACCTCCAACTTGAAACAGACCACCAAGAAACAACAAAACTAAATAAATAGGCATAAGAAAAAAAGGGCAATGAAAGAGTAACATAGCAAAAACATGAAAATGTATAATATGGCAAGTCCACCTAAAGTGTATAAGCATACAAAATGGGTGATGAAATAGTGTCATAGTAAAAACACGCACATGGATAATTTGATACACAACATATAGACATGCCCAATAACAGTCACATGCCTAGTCCACCTAAAGTGTATGAACATCTAAGTGCTAAGGCAAAACTGTATCTTCCCCTAAAAGTCCTTAATTTTAATCTTACGCCTCCATGACCTCCTATCCTGGACCATGTATGTTCTCATAGAGGTGCAACTCTAGCAAATCCTATCTAATATGTTCGTCCCAAATCAATTTGGTATACAGATTAACCAATTATACCAAAAAAAAAAACATTTTACGCATGGATATGATCGTTTTAAAGGAGTGTAGGGGACGGATTTTGATTTAAAGTTAAAATTAACAAAAACAAAATTAACAACTAAGATGATTAAATTGTTGGAAAACTCATATTTCATAGCGAATTCTAACACTAAGGCAATTTCTTGATCTGATTCGGTTTATGACCATTATCCTTTAGTTGAACAATTTGTATCGATACTAGGCATCCAACCATTTTTACGTCCACTCTATCTAATGTCTAACCAAATGTTGTTCATTAATTAGAGCCAACTTGCTATTCTAATCACATGTCGTTCGGATCTAAGTGTATAGGTTGTGTGATAGAAGTATCATTCAAAATTAAACACCCACACCATTTGAAATGTTTAACTAGATTGTGTGAGTTTATAATGAGTTCAAGTTTATAGACAAACTTGAACCATTACTTGTTCCTTTTATAAAAAAAATAAAACTAATTAGGATATTAAAACTTGAAGAACTTTATTAGAATAATTAACAAAGAGGCTAGTTTTATTAACAATCTAATATACATCATGAAAAAGATCCGAATTAAGATCAAGAAACACACAAAAAAACCATTTAATAATCGGGTCTCAAAAAAGTTTTACATAAGTTTACAAATTAAATCAAGAAAATAAACCCTAGTGCCGAAATTAAAATAAACTAGTTTTTTACGTCGCACGTTGTGGCGAAACAGATTAAATGATAATGTAAAACAAAGCTGATTTGAAAATAAAGCATGTTTTTTAGAAAGTCGGACCATTAGAACAGTTTAGTTTATCATCGAACCGTTTTATGATACCAAATAAATATTTTATTTTGGGTACAACTTCGTTCTTAACAAAACTTATAACAGAATGTCGAGAGAAAAATCAAGCACAACTACGTATTTAAGTTTTTAGGAAAAAAGTTATAAACATAAATTATTAAAGAAGTATCAAATTAATTGATAAATTAATATATGTTCTAAAAAAAGAAAAAATTATTAAAAAAATGGTAAAAGAAATATATGGTTTTAAAAAAGGAAAAAAATAATAAATATATTACTAAAAGTAAATATAATAATAAACTATTATAATATAGTAAATAAAAAATAATAAAAATTATATATTATTATAAAAATAAAGTTACTATTTATCATCATTCGTCAACAATATATATATATAGGGGAGGGTTATCTTAAGAACGCTGAATATTGTGAGAACCGTGAGAACGAATGAAAAAAACCAATCAAAACCAATTTTTTTTAATACAAACCTCATTGTAATTAAGATACAACATCAAAAAAAGAATTTATAACATCAAATAATTCATTTCTTCTTTCAAAATCACTCTTTTTAGATTTTTTACGCATGTGTAAATATAACAGATTTACACATGTGTAAATGACAAACTTACACATGTGTAAATTTTCTTTATTTACGAATTCACGTAAATTTAAACGTGTAAATTAAATTTCTAACATTGTATTCGAATAATAATGATAAGTGTAGAATTTTTTTTTGAATTTGAATTGTTTTTGACCAAGTTCTCGCGGTTTTTTCATTTGTTCTCACGGTTCTCACAATATATAGCGTTCTCATTTAAATTTAATTTACACGTTTAAATTTACGTGAATTCGTAAATAAAGAAAATTTACACATGTGTAAGTTTGCCATTTACACATGTGTAAATCTGTTATATTTACACATGTGTAAAAAATCTAAAAAGAGTGATTTTGAAAAGGAGAAATGAATTTTTTGATGTTGTAAATTCTTTTTTTGATGTTGTATCTTAATTACAATGAGTTTTGTATTAAAAAAAATGGTTTTGATTGGTTTTTTCATTCGTTCTCACGGTTCTCGCAATATTTAGCGTTCTCAAGATACCTCTCCCCTATATAATATATATATATATATATATATATATATATAGGGTGGAGATACAATAGGAAGTTTATTTGGCTAGGAAGGCTAGGAAGTGATCTTGACCATCCATTAAGTTAATCAAGGGCTAAGATTAAATGATGGAAATTGAAGGAAAGAAAAAAGAGGCGCGTGGGTTGTTTAGGGGCATTCTAGTCAATCCAAGCCAATAGTTTCTCTCTCCTCCAATTCCCCCCCATTTTTTAAACGTTAATAACTCTTTCATACGACATTATTTTTTTATAAAAATTGCACCAAAAAAACGAGCGTTTTTTTATCTTTAAAACGAGTATACTATTGCTGTATTTTCAAAAAAAAAAATCAAAACCTAGTTGCGTAAAACGCAATAGAAAAACCCCCAGTTACGTAAAACGCAATGAAAAAAAAAAACCTAAAAAATGACATTTTTCTAAAACGCAATGCACAAAAAACACAAAGAAATGACTTATTTGTAAAACGCAATGACCAGAAAACACAAAGAAATGTCTTATTTCTAAAACGCAATAGCCTAAAAAATCAAAAGAAAATGTACTTCCTAAAACGCAATGGACTAAAAACACATAAAAATGTGTTTTTACCTAACGTTTGTGTTTTACGGAAGCTCTTGAATGAATTGCGTTTTGCTGTTAAAGAGAGCTATAGGGAATTTTGAATATGCAGAAAGTGATTACGATCTCTCCATATTTGCAGACTAACCAAACTTTCCAGATACCAGAATACTAGGTTATGTTTTTAAGGTGATTTGAGATTTGAACCATGGCAACTTTGTCACCCAATTGTTTCTTCATCCAATCACAAATTTTTTTTCTGATTAAATTGCTGTAATAAAAATGCATCAGAAAAATTAATTTTCCAGAAATTGGCTCATTTCGAAGACAATAATTCGTAGACAATTCAGACAGTTCACAGTCCCAGACAGTTTTATATGTCCATTGCGTTTTAGAAATAAGAGTGTTTTCACAGTCCCAGACAGTTCCCAGACAGTTTCAGTCCTTTCTGGCTATTGCGTTTTAGAAAAAAAAAAAAAAACATATTTTTAAGTGTTTTTAGTCATTGCGTTTTAGGTAAAACACATTTTTGAAGTGTTTTTAGTCATTGCGTTTTAGGTAAAACACATTTTTGAAGTGTTTTCAGTCCATTGCGTTTTAGAATGAGTCATTTTTAAGTGATTTCTGGCCATTGCGTTTTACAAATAAGACATTTCTTTGTGTTTTTTGTGCATTGCGTTTTAGGTAAAACACTTTTTATGTGTTTTCAGTCCTTTCTGGCTATTCAGTAACGAGCAAGAATGAAGATATAACTGTGATTGGATGAAGAAACAATTGGGTGACAAAGTTGCCATGGTTCAAAAAATTAATTTGTCTGAATTGTCTACGAACTGTCTGGGACTGTGAACTGTCTCAACCCCAGCCAGGGGCTCTGCCCCTTGGACCCCGCCAGGGGCTGCCGCCCCTGGGACCCCGCTACCAGGGGCTGCCGCCCCCGGACCCCCGCCATGATCGTAAAACGCAATAAGAAAATCAAAAACCCAGATCGTAAAAATGAAATTAAAGAATTTCTTACATGGATCGAAGTGGTTTCTTCAACAATTGATGAATTTTGAATTATTGAAACACTTATCAGTGCTCGAATCGAACGAATCGAGTGATTATCTCCAAAATCACCGGAAAAAAACGAGATTTTTTATGAAATTAAACTGGGTTTTCTTCAAAAAAGCTGAAGAACACGTTGATCGGGTGTTTGAATCATTGATTGGTGATGAAAATCGCACTATAATGTAGTGATTAATGAGATAGAAAAGGGAAGAAATTGTTGAAGATGGTGGGTTTTGAAAATGGTGGGTTTTGAAGTTACTGGGTTTTGAAAAGGAAGAAGAAATGGTTGGATTGACTAAAATACCCTTTTTCTTTATTTTAAATGTTGCCACATGTCATCCTCTTATTACTTCCTATCCTTCCTAGCGAAATTAATCTTCCTATTTGACCTTTTCCCTATATATATATATATATATAAATTAGCCGGGCATAATGGTCAAATCAATCAAACGAAATACGAAACAAAACATGAAAATCAAAACTTACTAATGCCAAAATTAATTGTTATAAAATCGATCCACGCCACAAATAAATCAATTTGTTTTATTCTTCTTACGTTTTTTTCTTGTGGGCTACCAGACTTTTTTTTGGGCCTGCTATGATCTTCTTTTTCGTTTTGTTTTGTTGACCCAACTCAATAAATGGCTAGCCATATTGTTTTAGCTATAGCCCACCATCAATCTCTAATGTTCATTTTTCGTCCACAACCGCTCCACACCTACAAAAATATTAAAATAATTTAAAGTAGACTTTGTTCCATCAAAACAAGTGTTACCCTGATCCAAATTTTCTGTTCAAAAAAAAAAAAAAAAAACAAGTGTTGCCCATCACAAAAATAATGCAATGTACATTGACTAATGCATGATGTGTGGTTAAAATGTAATATTAAAGTGTTATAAATTGTGCCTATAAATGCAACTAACGTTATGACTACTTTATAGCAATGCTTTCACATGTTAATAGTAATAACAATGTTATAAATATATATTGGTCTTCTCAATTTCGGTGTAGTCCCATCACAAAAAATATCATTGAAACCTACCCTATCGTCTTCGTTTAACTCTAGTATCTTGTGATCGTGATTGAGAGTTAAGATCGCAGTTGAGAGTTAAGATGATGAAAATATTGGATCTTAATATCTTGCACACAACATATGAAGGCATAACTAATAACACGCGATCTTATATAATCACACAGAAAGGCACCACGCGGTGTATACGCACAACACGTGGTAGAGTCACGCTTGACGGGGCAGCTTTGATTGTGGTTGCATCATTTAGAGAGGTAAACAAGAAAACGACGCTGCGACGATGAAAAACAAAGCAAGATGAACTTATTATGAATAGTTTACTAGATTACAAAGGCTAATATGTAAAAAAGGAAAGCTGTATGGTTTTTAGTCGTACACAAAGCTTACTTGGTTGTACATAAAACTCAATTGATGACGATAGAACAAAACAAGAACCAAAATCAACATAAGCAACAACATTACTTACATACATTACATGTAAAAAAAGCAACTTAGACTACATGCATGCCACATGTTTTTAGCTTCAAACTTAACCTGGAACACCAAAGCTTTTATTCTAAGTCCTAGGTTCATAAAACATTACATAATTAAAACAGTACGACGTTGTGATGATAAAACCATGCTTTCTGTCAACAGACAACGAGAGAGACCCTTTCCTGTAATGACGTGTAGATCAGTTTAAAAGTTAGGGCGCACGTTGAGGCGTGAAGCTATTTTCTGCCCCAGTGATTTGTCAGCCTGCAAGAATACCAGCCCAAATCAAGTACGCATTTTCAACCCATTTACTTATAAACAAGTCAATCGGAGTTATGTTATATCTCTAACAAGCCATACAAATAAGAGAAAAATATGGGTCAAAAGGCGCCCAAAATGTAGTTTTAATGTATAAAACATCCTAAATATTTCTATAAAAAGAATTAGACTACGGTTGAAATAATATTATTTTTGTAATCACATTTGATACTAATTACTCAAAAGAATATTAAAAGAAATTTGGACATAGTGTTTCGTGTCAACCCAACCTGACCCATATCTAAAATTACATATTCCAAACCAACGCGTTATTACGAATCAGGTTGGGTCAGAGTATGTATCCACTTGATCGAGCATTCACTACATCTAGATATAAATTTGAATTCTGATGTCAAACAAGATTGCTTTTCAACTTCAAAAGTCAACCTTTATTTGAAATGGACCAAAGAGGGGGAGGTGAACGAACCTGAGACCAGTACGAGATCCAAATGCTGCGAAGCTCGTGGGTGACCCGTGGGTCAGACAACATCTTCACCATTCGGCAAATGAACCTTTCTTGCCTGTAGAAATAATATACTCAATTTGACCATCAAATGATTAAATCTAATGCTATATGTTTATATAGAAAAAAAATATTGCACATGCATTATCTATTCTTTTAGTTACAACATTTTCTTTTAAATTTAAACAGTACCTGTCTGGTGCCCATGATCGGTATCTCTCTCCTGGCTGCTTAAAATCATTGTATTTTGGGATAACAGCCTGCACGAATATAATAGAATTTTTACGTAACAACCACAGGTCGTCAAGTGTTTGATATCTGGGATAACAAACCGTGCACCAAACATATATTCAAAATTTTTATATTTTAATTTTTTAAATTATTTTTCATGTTTTGGAAAAACTAAGGACGAAGGACTATTGGCGACGAAACCCCAAGTTTGACTGTTTAAAAGTCAATGACTTGATTTTGAGATCATCTTAAACATCAAAAATATAAACCGATCTGATACAATAAAGAAAACATAAAATAACCAACCCTTTGACGGGTTCCAGTCAGCTTAACAGGGTAAATCGGATACTGCTGAGCATGTTGAACACGATCATACCTCGAAGGGAAGTAATCAACCTGGAACAATATAATTATCCAGTTACTTATGAATGGGTCAATTCGGATGGTATTTTATCTGAACGAAGCAAATAGCCCAAAGGGAATGGGTAGAACGGGTCAAACAGATTGAAAATCGGTCAACTTCCTAACACTTGACTCGGGGGTCAACCGAACCCAATGGGGCCCATTTCGCCCTGTAGTAGAAAAAACATTGTTTTAACCTGAACCTATTTTGACCCGTTGGCCATTACCCAACCCACACGCCTGTCCATGTTACCACCTCTAATTAAGAGTAAAGTACACGGATGGTCCCTGTGGTTTACCAAAATTTTGGATTTGGTCCCTAACTTTCCAAAATTACACGGACGGTCCCTATGGTTTGCACTTTGTAACGCATTTAGTCCCCAGCCAACAAATCTAAAGGTTTTAGCATGTCCAAGTTAGGGACTAAATGCGTTACAAAGTACAAACTACAGGGACCACTCATATACTTTTTGAAAAAGCTGGAGACTAAATGTTTTTCAGTACAAGCCACAGGGACCATTCATGTACCTTTTGAAAAATCTGGGGACTAAATGCGCTACAAAGTGCAAACCATAGGGACCATCTGTGTACTTTTGAAAAGTTAGGGACCAAATCCAAGATTTCGATAAACCACAAGGACCATCCGTGTACTTTACCCTTTGATTAAAGATGAATAGACAATTAGCATAATACCTCCTCATCTCTATGCATGAAATTCATATTTCCATCATAGTGATTATTATGATGAGCACATTTTGGAGCATTAACAGGTAACTGCAGATAATTCGGTCCTAAACGATGCCTTTGCGTATCCGAATACGCAAAGATCCGACCTTGAAGCATCTTATCATCAGAATAATATATTCCAGGAACAACAAGACCGGGATTAAACGCCAGCTGCTCATTTTCTGCAAAGAAGTTATCAATATTCTTATTCAACACCATACGTCCAACTGGCTGCAGCGGTATCACATCCTCGGGCCATGTCATCGTCCCATCAAGCGGGTCAAAGTCAAGCCTATCTTCATGATCAGGATCAATAACTTGAACAAACAGCTTCCACTCAGGAAACTTACCGGCTGCAATCGAGTCGTATAAATCTTGTGTGGCGTGACTGTGATTATTTCCGCCAACTTTAACCGCTTCATCTTCTAAAAGACACTTTACGCCGCATGTTGGCTTCCATGTAAACTTCACGTAATGTGTTTTCCCGTCTTTATTGACTAAAGTGAGAGCGTTAACACTCGAGCCTTCCATGTGTCGGTAATCTGATGGTATGCCTACATCGTCAAGCCAGAACGTCATAGTGTTTAAACTCTCGGGATGGTGAGAGAGGAAGTCGAGGATTCTCCAGTCTTCTTGAATGTGTGACTTTGGGTTTGGTTTGAACGCGTGGATCACGTCTGGGAAAGCCATTGCGTCGCGAGTAAAGAACACAGGGAAGTTGTTTCCCACAATATCAAAGTTACCCTGCAAATTTAGAAACATAAATCAGAATGCAAAGAAAATGTTTCACCTCATTAACCTGCAAGCTGAAATAAATCAAATTCACTAAGGTGGCAAGATAGATGGGTCAAAACAGGTTCAGAGTTGTCAATAGCGAGTGACAAGCTACCTATACGCTATGTAGCAATGGCGATGAAATAGTGGGCGCTATTTCATGTTTAGCGATACACTAGAAGAAAACTTTAGAAATATTTTACATGTATATTTTATAAAAAAAATCTGGTAAATATGGAAGTATATACGCTTCTATTTTCAATCCTGTAACAAAAAACCGTAAAATAAGCTTATTTTTTCAGTCGCTACATGTATTTACTAAAAAGAACAAAAAAACTATTTTCCCGGTATTTCCTCATGTTTAAGGCACAAAAACTCAGATAGCGGCATATATAGTATTGCATCGCTATGCTATTCGCTATAGCGAGCACCAGTGGCGGAACTAGCCCAAAAAGTTAGGGGTATCCTAATTTTTTTTTAGGATCAGGGGTATCCTTTATATAACGGAAACGGAATTGAGTGGTATTTTTACACTACGGAAATGGAGTTAAGGGGTATTTTTACACTACGGAGACGGGGTTGAGGGGTAGCCCGTGCTACCCCTAGTAAGCTTCTAAGTCCACCTCTGGCGAGCGCTATGCTCGCTATTAACAACTATAGTTTTAACCCTTCTTTGTCCATTTCTTAAAGTATTTATAAAAGAACCAGTGTATTAGTTATAAAAGATAACTATCTAATCGTTTTATAAAACAATTCAGAAGATTGTATGCAGTTTAAATAGACTTTGGGCAATAATCGTTTTATAAAACAATTTAGAAGATTGCATGCAGTTTAAATAGACTTTGGGCAACTTTCAACCCTGTAGATGACCCATTTGGCCCGTTCTCCTATTAGCTAATTTTATTTATTTACTCGTTTGAAAAAAGACGCAAGCCAAATCAACTCGTCAATAACTAAACGAGCCTAAATTGCCACCTCTAACTAGATCAACACGAAATTTTTATATTTGAAATGAAAGTACGGTTTAAGAAGAAAAAAAAACGGATAAGCAAATTCACTAATTGAAATAAGATTCACCTCTCTGGTGTAAAACTTGGTTGCAAAACCTCTAGGGTCCCTGATAGTTTCGGGACTACCACGTTCATGGATAACAGTCGAGAAACGAACAATAGTAGGCGTTTGGACTCCAGGAGCACGAAGGAAATCAGCACACGTAAGGTGAGTGATGTCATGTGTAACCTCAAAAAATCCCTTAGCGCTTGCGCCCCTAGCATGTACAATGCGTTCTGGGATCCGTTCGCGAGTGAAATTAGCAAGTTTCTCTATTAAATGATAGTCCTCAAGAAGAATTGGACCTGTCATGCACAACAGTAAATCAGATCATTATGTTTGTACTATATTTTCACTACTTACATTGTAAATCACTAACAAAATCTATGTGATGCATATATTATTATGGTACAAAGAGTGCAGCTTTCAAAACAGTTACCTCTGTCTCCAACAGTCAAGGCTGCAGTATTGTTGTAAACCGGTGCACCAGCATTAGTCGTCCAAAACGGAGCATTGTAAGCACTCGAAGGGCGTTGCTACACCAAATCAAAGAAACTTGTATGATAAATGTAACCGGTGTGCATAGGAACTTACTTACAAAGACATGATTATTGCAACGAAATTTAATCAAAGGAAGCCGTTTTTCAGTTATTTACATTCGGGGGAGGGAGGATGAGATTCGAACCCTGCACAGTCACATAATACAGTTCAGAATCTCGAAACGGTCAGGCCAAGAAGTGTGCTTCTTGAACTGAGCCCGTTTTGAGCCTATTCGTAAAGCTTGAGCTCGGCTAGTTTATTATTTACTAATTAAATAATGCACATATTTAACTATTTTTTATAGATATTTTGATTATAATTATTATATATAACATTATATAAATTATTTATCTATTTTTATCATAATTGCGGTGGCCATGGCCGGTGAGTGTTTTTTTTTTTGCGCGGGAACATAAACTCTCCGACGTCTTTACAGAAAAGATAAACTATTTACTTTATGTTTTTTTATTATCAACAAAAATATTTACTTTTTCTTTTATTTAAAATGAATGCTTTATTATGTTGTAATAAACTTTACTTTTCATGTCTTGTGTTTGATTAGGTTCATGAAAAGTGTTATCTAAATACATATGATAATGAAATGAAATATGCTGTGTGAATCGATAAATTGAATTAAACACATCAGGTTTGAAACGAGTTCTAGACCTCACTCGTTTTAGAGTTTAAATTTAACCGAACTCGTACTGGACGTTCAGAGTTCAAACTCAGCCCAACCCCTTCTTACCTCTAATTTGGTTATCATCAAAATTTAACTTTATTTTTTTTATCAGTGCATTTATTATTGATAACAATTTCTAAATTATACATACTATAAAAAGGCTATGTCGGTGCCTTCCTCTTTTTTTTTATTTTTTTTTCTTTTTTTTTTTGTCTTTTCCTATCAACATTTGAATTTTCTTTTTTTTAATTTACGTTTTCGGCCCTTATGCTTTGTGTGTTGTTTCTTAAATACCTTCTTTTGCAATTTACAGTTTTCATCTACTTTTTAACTTTACGTTTCATCTTTCAAACTTTGCCAGCACCAACCCTCTACTTTGGTTTTCCATCATTACCCCCTTAGCTCTTACACAGTTACGCCACCAACACTCTTCTTTTATATTTCCACCAACACCCCTCATCTTTTAAACATTTTCGCCACCACCCATATACTTTTATACTGTCTTTTTTAGACTTTGTTTTTTACCTCTTGCACTATTACTCCATTTTTACACCCGCACAACTTTAAAAAAATTGCAATTCTAACCCCTAGACTACAACTCCTACTTTTCCAAATGCCAATGCATTGTGTTTTACGAAATGTCTTAGGCATTGTGTTTTACAGTTTCACTTTATGTCTACCTTTTGTTTTACACATTTTTTTTGTAATTGTCTTTCACGCACTGCGTTTTACGAATCGTGTTTTGTCTTACTATATGTTTCCACACGTCGCGTGCCGCCGCAACACGCGACGGGCAAAATACTAGTTTTTTATTAAGTTATGTTGTGTGATTTTTTTATATATAAAATAGTAAAGAATATTGGAGGACTTTGAAAATGGTAAAAAAAAATTACTTAAACACCCTTTAGGTTGATTTTCTTCTATTCTTTCACGATCAAAAATAAATTTTACCATTTACAAACATTTTTTAAGAATTTTTAGCTCCTTGTATATTCATTTCCAATTAAAATCCCAATTTTATATACAATATTTATTTTAACAGATATAATTTCTCTATTCTCATTTTCTTTTTCAATAATTGCAATCTTATTTACTAGTTAGAGTTAACTGTCATTTTCGTCCTTACGGTTTGGTGCAAAATGTCACTTCAGTCCAAAAAGAAAATTTGCGCCAGTTCCGTCCTTAACATTTTTAAAACGTGCCACTTCAGTCCACAAAGATAACGCCCTGCGCCAGTTCCGTCCTCAACGTTTTTAACGGCACGTTATCTTTTTGGACTAAAGTGACACGTTTCAAAAATGATGAGGACGGAACTGACGTAAATTTTCTTTCTGTATTGGAGTGACATTTTTCACCAAACCATAGGAACAAAAATGGCAGTTAACTCTATTAGTTACTAAGATATATACATGCATTAAATAGTTGTACAAAAGATGGTAAAAAGGGCAAGTGATGAAGTGATGAACTGATGAGCTGTACCTTGTACGGATCCATGCTGATGGACAAGGATAACGAGAACCAAAGCTGTCTTGTGATCTTGTGAATATCTATGGTCCCTTGCAAACACTCTTGGGCTATTTATACACAAACAATATACATACAAACTAATAAAATTATAAACAATAATTTTAAAGTAATATTTTTTTATTAAAATGTAATTATTATAAATGGTCAATATTTCAAAGTTGTGGCCCCTCATATGGTAAATTGTTTGCTTTTCGAAGACAACAATTCAACAAGGATAAAACAAGATTCAAAAGAATACCACGCCTTATCTTTACTTATTTTTAAATAACAAGATAAAGATCAGTAATTTATTGATCTTCCATTTTATTAATTATTTCCTGTATTTTGATATGAAACTAGTAATATTCTCCGCGCATTGCGGCGGGTCTACGGTTAGTATCGGTTCGATTTATGACAAGATTGGTATGGTTTCAGCACTCGGTATAGTAACTAAAAGATACAACCAAAAAAATAAAAGTAATGATATGACCAAAATGATGTTGACACTTGAAAACCATAAAAACGAACAGTGGTTCCAATAGTAATGATACAGTACCAATGGTGTTCGGTCGAAATCGACAGAGCATTGATGTTGCTAAGACGGTGTCAGTTTAGTTAGTCATGGTAAGGATATGGTACCAAAACTCTTTATAGCTTACAATATATAAAATATACTCTATACTGCTACCGAAGTTATACATACGGTATTGGTTCATTTCATCACAATAAAAACAAAAAAATCAATTATATTTTACCTGTTCGATTCAAACAAAACTTATATTGAAATATAAATAAAAATAAGCATGTCTCAACGTTATTTTCTAAATTTTATAAGGCATTATTTGTATTATTAAAAAAAGGTAAAGAATAAATGGCGTCGACATATAAAAAAAATACTAAATGTTGACAAAAATAGAAACGTCGTAATTGCATACTAAAAAATTTATAAAATATCGTTTTGATAAAAGTTATATTAGAAAAACAAAATGTATTTAATTAATATAATAAAATAATTAAAATGTAGAAAAAAAATATAATAATAAATAAAAATTTGTTTACTGTTTATGACCACTTTATATTAATATATATAATATAATTGCCAAATTAGACTGCATATAAATTTAGGAATTTTAGTTAGTAGGGTAAGTAACCAATAGAGTAAAAATAAGTCAGGATAAAATCATTTGCATCATTATGTTAATACATTAAAACTATTAAAGCATCATTTTGTGGGAATAACTCCAGTTTTGTTCCATGTAACAAGTTTCTTTGAGGGTTTGAATCCTACTACATTAAAACGCCATAAACTACACTAAAATTATGTTGTATTGTTTTGTTGTTGTTGCTATTAATGTTGCCTATTGCATGTTGCTGTTGTTGTTGACTATGTAATACATGATGTGAGTTGAGATCTTGTACAAAAAGTTGTAACTGTAACCGTAAGAATAGACCTGAGTAATTAATAGTTTAAATCAAAGGTTGGTATTGATTACAAATAAAACCCTATAATTAATAATTAATACTATTAAGTTAGGGGTATTTTAGTCATTTAGTCATTTCCCACTAAATACTAACTCCACCAAGTTTTTAAACTAAAATGACTTTTTATATACTTCATTATTTTTGAAAAAAAAAATTATACCATAAAATCAAGTATTTTTTTATCTTTAATATGAGTAGCATATTGTTATACTTTTTTTTATTTATAAAAATGACTTTTAAAAAGGTTACAAAAAAGTGTTTTATAAGAGTTAATTACAGTTTTCGTCCCTGAGGTTTGTCAAAAATAACGGTTTCAGTCCATTAGTTTAAAAATTGCGATTTCAGTCCATTAGTTTCATTTTCGTAACCATTTCACTCCACTTTTCAAACGGCGTTTGTTTTATGCAGTTAATGGAAGCACGTGCTTGTCACGTGATGGGCAATTTGGAAGCACGTGCTTGTCAGGGTTTGGATGAATAAGGGGTAGGTGGTGTTTAATACAACTGGGTTTGTGAGAATTGGAATGGAAATGACCAAATTGCCCATCACGTGACAAGCACGTGCTTCCATTAACTGCATAAAGCAAACGCCGTTTGAAAAGTGGACTGAAATGGTTACGAAAATGAAACTAATGGACTAAAATCGCAATTTTTAAACTAATGGACTGAAACCGTTATTTTTGACAAAACTTAGGGACGAAAACAGTAATTAACTCGTTTTATAATTGTGCAAGTTATGTAGTTGGAATGTGCTAATAGGAAAAATGTATTGTGTTGATTTTAAATGGGGAAATGGACTGTATCACCCTCAACTATGCAAAATTGGCCAATACCACGCTCAACTTTCAAGTTGGCTCCCACCACCCTCTACTCGACAACTTGGTGTCACTGTCACCCCTTCGTTAAAAAAACACTAACTGAGTTTGTTTATTTTGCTGATGTGGCTTTTTATCTGATGTGGCAAGGTGACGTGGCATTTTTTAATTATAATTAATATATATATATATATTTATATAACACAACACATACAATCACTTTATAACAACAACCACCCACCACCCTCTGCCGCCTCCCCTTTCTCCCTCTCCCTAGCTGCAAAACTACCGCCACCATCATCATCATCATCATCTTTACCAACCACCCACCACCCTCTGCCGCCTCCCCTCCTTCGCCCTTCTCAACACCGCCACCATCAACTCAGCCACCACCTCCTTCCTATGGCGGAAGCCAACAGCCGATCACTTTTCCGGCGAAATGGCGGAAGCCAACTGGCCGGAGATTCAACTCAAAATCAACTCCAGACGCGGTATCGGAACCGGAAACATCATCCACCCGGTCGAACTCGAGTCATCACCGACACCTTTTCTGGCGGCAACAACCGCCGGAAATCAAACGCAAACACCATCACCGTTTTGAGAAATTAAGCATGAATGTATCCAGATCTATTTAAATGTGATGAAAAATTGAAAGATCTAATCTTAACTTTTGCTCCAAACATTACAGCATGACTCAAATGATAGACAAGTAATTGAAAGCAACTGGATCTCGTATTACTCATCAAAACAACCAGGTAAGACCTAGAGACCTAGAGTACAAAGACTTCACTTCTCAACAACCTAAATTTTACCAAAAGTTAAAGAGTTTTTTTAACTTTGTTGTTGAATAATTTTGTGATGAGAAATTAAAGGAACAAATGCGTAATGAGTTTACAAGAATGAAGGAGACACTGAACCTTCAATTAAGTCTCCAACGATACAAAGGTGATGATTGGTGAGTGTAAAAACAGAGGAATACAACAGATGGTGTTGATGATTTTGTCTAGGTTTGTGGCAGTGGTTTGAGACTTTGAGAGAGGTGTTTATAAAATCGGAATTTTAAAAGATAATTAAAATCCAAGTCATCATCTGCATGTCACATAGGCTTAAAAAACTAACTCAGTTAGTATTTTTTTAACGAAGGGGGTGACAGTGACACCAAGTTGTCGAGTAGAGGGTGGTGGGAGCCAACTTGAAAGTTGAGCGTGATATTGGCCAATTTTGCATAGTTAAGGGTGATACAGTCCATTTCCCCATTTTAAATCTATACGTAAGTTCTTATTTTGTTGTGTAATTTTTATGTGTTGCTATGTATTCCTTTTGTGTTGTTATTGGGAGCCTATAAACTTGTTTTCTACTAGTTAAGTAATAGTATGTGCTATTTACAAAATTAAAACAAAAACATGAAATTGTGCTAGTATGTAATAGTAGGGATGAGCAATTGGTATAAAATACCGTCCCGATCCCGATCCCGAAATCCTGATCCCGAATTTTTTCGGTATCGGAAACGGTATCCACTTTTTGGCATTTTCGGTATCGGTACGGTATCGGTAAAATACCGAATTTTACCCTCAAAATACCGATACCGTACCATACCGACATATTTCGGTATCGGTACCAAGTTTACACAAAATTCGGGATCGGGACGGTATCGGTATTTGCTCATCCCTATGTAACAGTATGTGTTGTTTATAAAATTTTAAAAAATGAAATTGTGTTAGTTATGTAATAGTATTTGTTGTTTACAAAAATAAAAATAAAAACATGAAATTGTGCTGATTACGGTGTTGATTAATGTGTTGATTACAATGCTATGCTGATCACGGGATGTGCTGACGGGGGTGGTGTGGGATGTTACCATCGGATTTGCTGACGGTGGTGTTACCATGTTGATTAAGGTGCTGATGTTGACGATGTGCTGGCTACGGTGTTGACGATAATGTTGATTACGGTGTTGTTGTTGATGAAGCTGATTTCAGTGTTGATGATGATGTTGATTACAGTGCTGATTCGATGATGAATAATAGATTAGGAGATTAGGATTTAAATTAATCTTGCATGAATTTAGGGATAATTTAATTATTGTTTTTAATTAGATATAAATAAAATGGTATAAAAAGTCTAAAATACCCTTAAATCAATTTTTCAATTGAGAACACCTGTCATTAAATTATTGGTTCTTACAATTTGTAAAAAATACGTGTTTGTATATGATCCTATGTTACATGTAAAAGTTACATACAAATAAAATATAGAATTAGAAAATAAATATACCAAAACTGAGACTAAAATAAAATAAAAATAAATATAAAAATAAAATATAGAATTAGAAAATAAATATACCAAAACTGAGACTAAAATAAAATCAAAATAAATATAAAAAAGGATAAATCGTGTGGGAAATTTCATAGTAAGTTATATTATATCCCGTTTTAGTTGTCCTCGCCTATAAATTTTACAAAAAAAATATAATACGTGGATTTTTCTTTTTAGTAATAAAAAGAATAAAAATTAGACTTATCATGCATAGCCAAAATCGTCAAAAGAGACCGCACCGCGCAGATCTCGAATTGAGGAGTAAAATGGAACGGTGTCATTCAGCGAAGTTGAACGTGAAAACCACCTGACATGGGCCCATTCCAAACATTCATAAAATTCATAATCCACTTACTCATCTTTAAAAACATTCAGGGTATGCGGTATGGTGATGGTCCTCACTTGGAGGATGATCCGTCACGTAGATCGGGTGTGAGGATGGGACAAAGAGGATGGAGGTAAGGAAATGAAGGATGAGGCTAAAATATATATGTATATATTGTATGTATAGGTGTGAGAGAGAGGGGGAGGCCCGTCTCCAACTCGATGCTTAGGATGCCCGTGGTGGGGGGCGAAATGGGGTTGGTGGGGGGGGGGGGGGGGGGACGTTCCCCACACCGCGGAGCCTTAAATTCAAATGTAAGGTATTATGTTCAAGAAATTCATCGTTAGAACACATGGTGTGGACTTGGAAGTGCGATTTTATGCCCTTCCACGCCGCACACATCACACCGAACCCCGCGTTGTGGACGGGGCTTGAGATTTCCCACTGGCGTTGATGTTAAATGAGCATTGACGTGACGTGCTCTGATTAGACGTGGTTACTAGCCGCTGGACCCCAACGGCATAATTTAAAAAAACAATTCATCCAATCTATATAAAAAACTCACCATTTTCACCTTACTCTCTTCTACCTATTACACTCTCCCAAAAAATCTCAACTTTCATCTTATTACAATGCCGGTTATTCCATAGATCCTACAAGAGGACATTAGGTTATGCGAATCGTAGGTCGCGGTGGTGAACAACCAAGGGCCTCCGTTACGCACGTCTTCGTTTTGGGAACAAGTTTATAAAAAAAAATGTACACGTAGGGGTGAGGCCATCCGATCCAAGGATACACTTTATTCACGTTTTCGGATGATTTGTACGATATTTGAAGGGGATTCTCAATGACGTGGACAACAACGATGGTTAACTAAACGAAGTCGACATCATCCAAGTCGCTCTCGTGTTCCATAACGTGTACATGCGTGACTTTAATTTTTAATGTTATGTAATGTCTTTAATTTTTAAGTTATATGATTAATTAGTATTAATTGTTTTTATTTAAATTTAATAGATTTTATATAATTTTTAAATATAAATTAATAATAAAAAGTGTGTGCCACATGTCGGATAACGCCACATTTTCATGCCCCTTCCCACACCTCCTTTTTTTTTCCACCACACCACTTTTCTGATGCGCACTGACGTAACCTCCACGTGTCGAATAACGTCCAAGTTTCAACCCCCTCTACACTGTATGGTCTTAAAAAGAAAGTTGTTCATCTTTATTTTATTTGTGACTGATAAAATAACGTTATATAAATTTATTAGTAGATTATTTATATACTATTATTTTGGAACATTTGTATGCATCTTTGGTTGTAATTTGTGCTTAAGTAGTTGTACCTTAATCAAATAATAGTTTCATTACCTTACCATGTATGCATGTTTGGTTGTAATTTATGCTTAAGTAGTTGTACCTTAATCAAATAAATATACTATTATTTGGGAACATTTGTATGCATCTTTGGTTGTAATTTGTGCTTTAAGTAGTTGTACCTTAATCAAATAATAGTTTCATTACATTACCATGTATGCATTACTGGTTGTAATTTATGCTTAAGCGGTTGTACCTTAATCAAATAATAGTTTCATTACCTTACCAAATTCAATCTATTTTGTATGCATGTATGGTTGTAAATTGCGCTTAAGTGGTTGTAACCTAATCAAATAATGGTTTCATTATCTTACCATATTCAATTGGTTTGATCCATTCAAAGTTGTGTTGTTTTATTGTAAATTATTATTATTATTTATAATAATCTAATTAATTTAGCCAAAATCTTGTATAAATATACTTTGCAACATATTGATGCAATGGTTGTTGTAATGTATGCATTATGGTTTGTATAGTGGTAATGGTATATATTATATATAGATTACGATGAACCTGTTAAACGGGAAAAATAGACACGGGTTCATCGTAACGCACGAGTCCTAGATCAACTTAATTATTTTATTCTATGTTTTACGTTTTGGTTTAATTTCTTCGCATTAACATGCCGCAACTTCAGTGTCGGTGGTCGCTGGCGGTAGTGTGGCATTAGTGCTCGCCCCCGCCACAACGCAGGGGGTGCTTAATAGTAGTTTATATCATTTTAAGTTTGTGTTAGTATATTAGAGCACAAGGTTAGAATTCCAAGTATTAGTAAAATTTGGTTTTATTTTCATAATTTTGAACATGTGGGATTATAAAAGACAAAAAAAGAAAAATGAGAATCACAACTCTTAAATTTTTTAAAAATATAAACAAAATAAAGGTGAATTAAAGTTTTATTATAAAAATGGTAATGTTTAAATACTAAAAACGTGCTAGGTTGATGAAAACGAAATAAGGAATGTATTAAATGTAATATTGAAAAAGAAATCGAGTAAATTTGAAACGGGTAAGGACTCACGTGTAAGTTAGATGGGTATATGATTTAAGTGAAAATGTAAAAATTAAGGTTGCATTGAATTGAATTGTGTTATGTATCCCTTATTTATCAGATTTAAAGAAGAGAAGGGATAGAGATAACTGTTATGTATAGAGATAGAGATTTATCAGATTTAAAGAAGAGAAGAGATAGAGATAACTATTATGTATAGAGATAGAGATATAGATAAGGAAGAGATAGAGAGAGAGAGAGAGATTAAATAAAAATTTAACATGCATATCCCTATATTTTATAAATAAAAAATTAATATTTAAACTAAAATTAGTGTAAAAGATAGATGTTTAAACTAAAATTGTAAAATATAGATGTGCGACTTTTGAATCGGGTTCAAAAAGTCGTTAATAGTAATTCTTCGTCGCTAAAGGTTTCAAACTTTGTATTTAGTAGAATTGATTTTTATATTCAAAAGGGGATGGCGGCGCAACTTGTTGCCCGACTACCTGCCATTGCTTTGTAAAATTAAAAAAAAAAAAAAACTAGTAACAATTTAGCTATGATATGCTAACTGATCAAATAAGATATTTTAGCAAAAAAATATATATATAATCATCTCTCTATCTATTAATTTAGAGTAAATTGCCCGGATCATCCTTATGGTTTGCCATTTTTCATCTTTAGTCTCTCATCTTTCTAAAATTACATCTGTATTTCCTGTGGTTTGCTTAGTTGTTACTCGGACAGTCCATCGATTGGATGGATGTAGTTTTTCCAGTTATGTCAATATAAAATTACTAAATTACCCTTACTAACTAAAACATTTAAAAATAAAGAAAGTATTGATGTACCCATCTTTTTTTTTTCTTCATTGCGATGAAGATCAACAATAGAAAACCCGTAGCAAGCATACAACCAATCAGCCATCTACTCCGTTCTTCACTTCGGCAATCCCCCGACGTTTAACCACCATAATTGATTAAAAATTAAAAGTCACTACTAAAATATTCCACCATTGTTCCATCATTTTGTGTTTAGTAGGGTAGGATTTGCAATTTAGAAGGGGGTAGCGGTGCAGCTTGTTGTCCGTCTACCTGCCATTAGTCTGTAATCGTCTCTGTTTTAATGGTTAACATGATAAATAAAACAAAGTTGACCATCAAGTTATCCAGCAACATCTGCGTCAAATCAGACATCCCCTTCGTCGATTTCACTAGTCATCTTGTGTACATCTTCCTCGTCTTTGTACAATCCGTTTTGGCTTTTTATAGTTCTTTAATTTATTTTGTTTTACCATTAAGGGCAATTTAGGTATTTTACATAGACTTAACTGGAAAAAAATGACATCATAGAAAACAAGTCTTGGCTCCGCCACTATGTGAAGCTAGACGCTAACCTCACATACAAATTAACCTTTTTATACTTGTTATCATTAAACACCCATACATAAAATAATAAAAGAAATATACACAATCTATACATATAATAAAAGAAACCACTTTGAGGACACATGTCACTCATTGGAGCCATCTATTTTTTAGTCCATTAAAATTAAATAATTATTTATGAGATATACGGAGAGATATCCATTTAATATATTCAATTTTTATTTACAAAACTTTATCAACAAGAGATTATACAAAAAGTTCTTATCCAAACATTGAAGATAAAGACTTAAGTATATTAATTAAATGGTATAATAATATCACGATACGATGATACGATGAAGTGGTAGTTTTGTTCTTTGTCAAAATAGTAAGGGGTAAATGATGTAGTTTGACCATATTAATATTCTAATCAACTTCATTAACTCATTCATCTTAAACCATATAAAAAAAGTCCATGTAAATAATTTGTTCTTTTATATTAAAGTTATGTTTATTCTTAACTTTTTTCTAAAATACCCATTATCTTCTTTTACAACATTCCAACCGAATAACTCTATATGTGAAATAATATATATTATAAATTATTTATTTGTTATTAGTAACTTTTTACATAGTATTATTCTTATTAACTTGAGGTATTAATAACTACTATTTTTGTTGATTATTTGAGGTATTATCTTTTTTTTTTTACAACATTCCAACCGAATCTATATTATATAATAAAAGAAACATTTTGTTTAGTTTGGTATCAAATAAATTTTACGAAACCTAAAATAAAATTAACTAATATTATTTATCATTTATATATTTACGGAGTTTTAAATAAAGGGTTAAATTTATTGAGACTTCGTTAACAAATTCTGCAATAACAGAATAATCTATTTTAATCACGAAAACCATACTTTGTATTAATATTATAAATATTTTTATTTTTATTTTCACTATACAAAATTACATTTACTCGACCCATGTAACACATGAGGTTTTCTAAGATATTACTTTTTATTATTTGATATATAAAATTAGATTTATTCAATTCGTACAATACACATGGTTTTTTAAGGATATTTTATTTTTTATTATTTAGTACAGAAAATTACATTTATTCAAACCGTGTTATGCGCATATTTTTAAAGATGTAATTTTTTTATTGTTTGGTATATAAAATTACATTTATTCAATCCGTGTAATAAATTGAGTTTTTTAAAGATGTATTATTTTATTATTTGGTAAACAATATTACATTTATTCAACCCATGTAATACACATGGTTTTAAATATATAACTTTTTTATTTGGTATATAAAATTACATTTATTCAACCCGTACAATATGTTTCTTATAAATATAATTTTTATTATTTAATATATAAAATTACATTTATTCAACCTGTACAATAAATGAGGTTTTCAAAGATATATTGTTTTATTATTTAGTATATAAAATTTATTTATTCAACCCCGTGTAATACACGGGGTTATAACCTAGTTTATTATTATAAAAGACATGGACAAGCTCAACATACAATCAGGAAGCTCTATACAACTAAAGAAGCAATGAGAAACTAAATATAAAAAAACATAAACCATTTATTGTATTATTTTCGTATTCTTAGCCATCATAATTTGAAAAAAAAAGGAACAAAAGAAATGAGAAAAGCTTTTCACATTATTAAGTATCATATATAAAAACATGAGAGCACACGGGTTTAGAATTAGAGGAACAAAAAATTTTGAACGGCAAGGAACGACGTGTCAACCACCGTGACACCTGACGTTGTAGCCAAGGTCGACTACTCGACCGCCGCTAGCCACTTGGCTCTCCCAGATGCACGGAAACCCGACCTCCACCCGACCGAAAGCACGACAGTGGAATAATCGGTAAAACATCGTCTCCCATCCAAGACAAACCGGCGCCACCTGTATTCGCCCTTCACCTGGATGCCGCAGAAAATAATGGGGAGAGGGGGATATTTATCTTATTTCTTTTACTTTATAAATAAATCGTATAACTAATATGATTATAAAAACTGTTATTAGAATAATGACATGATCTAACACAAGTTAGAATAAACACTTTAAAGACTTTGAAGTCAAATAATTGTTTCCCTTTTAGTCAAGTTTTTGAATTTGTCAATTTGACCCTTTTAGCCCCTAGGCCCATAGCATGAAAATAAAGCCCAAATCAGCCCGTTTTCATGTAAGGTATACAACTGGGCCTCTGCAAAGGATTCTTTCTCTTGTCAGGTTTAGCCAAAAATTAAATTCAAACTTATGATTGTTGAAGTCAAAAAGCCCAACCCAATGGAATTTGGGCTTGTATGGTTGGGCCAAACAGCAATGCACAGACCTGGAATGAAGATGATTGCTTGAACTAATGATATTTTGAGACCATTATAACCGATCTTTATATAACCAGACCGGTTATCGAACTGATTGTCTTATTGGTTTAATGGTTGGACCAATTTCAAAAACCGGAATGAATGAGTAAACATGATTGTGGACAGTGGCAAAGCTTGAAATATGTCCGCCGGTTCAACCAGTGTGTGTCATAACCGGCCAGCCCAATTGAAGGCGGTTCATGAGTACTCAACCAGTCAAACGTTAGTACCAATAAGTTGACAACCTTTCAAGAGAAAAAACTTTACAAAAAAAAAAAAAAAAAAAAAAAACCACTCAAGAAAGAAGATAAAAAAGCATGCCACTCGACTTCTATGATTATTTCTACGATTTAAGATTTGATTCATTGTTCGTAGTCATAACTTTGTTTAGAATTAGAATAAGAAGCGACAGCTTGGAGGATACTTTCGAAAAAGTGGTGAAAAGGTTGTAGCATGGCTTAAAAGAAATTTAACACCCTGGGCAAATCTCACATCGGTTAAGGATAAAAAAGATGTTGGGTTCACAAGTCATGTCACGCCTCAAATACCACCAACTTGATTTGGGTGTGCATTAGCTATGGATGAAAGAGAACTCCATAGTTACACGTGTTTGGGTGGGAGTAATTCTAGTATAGGGTGACCGTCTACGAACTCTTCACTCGGGCAACAAAAAACCAAATATTAGCTCCCAGTGGGCAAAACAGACAATGTTGGTTGGTACGAGGGACTAAATGTTATAAAAACCATCACAATTAAAAATTATTTTCGAAATATAAAATGAGGTTTTTAACTATTTGTTAAAAAGACATATCTTTATTTCCTTATATATACTTGTCATGAATGTTGGGTGCAACCTACACCATTGCAATGGAATAAAACTGCTGCCATTGGTTCAAGTTTACAGAGATAATAAAGATCTTCAGTTAGTTCTTCCTAGAAACAACAATGAGGATGACCAAAAATCCTTTTTAGTGAGGTATTATTCATATTACTAGTAATCAATCTACATGCCCTTACAATACTAATAACATGTCAAAACCTTATAACGCGACCGATCCACATAACTAACACAACTGTAAATACACAACCAATGTTACCTTACATTGTTATAGCTCGGGATCTGTCCGCTTTTGCTCATAAGCTGCAACATTGCCACCGCCTTCTTTTTCCCTCGTTTACTCCCATTCTGCGAAAGCTCCGATACATGCTCATACACGCCATACTGAAGCGCAACCACCAGATTGTTGTTATTATTCTCACAAAGTTTTAGAAGGACCGACGCTGCACACTCTTTATTCTTCGGGGTCCCTTCGCGCATAAACTTAACTAATGTTTCAATAAAACTAAGTTGTCCAAGCTCTTTCCTCCCATCAGGATGTTCTGCTAGTAGTAACAAAACAGAAAGAGCCTCATCAACCATATCTAACCCTTTGTTATCCAGAATCAATACCAACGGTTTGATCGCCCCCGCTTCTATAGCCTTGGCTTTGTTTGACTGTGAAATGGTTAAGTTAAACAAAGCTGTGGCTGCATCTTTTCTGCCTCGAATCGTTCCTTCTGCTAACAAAGCAATCAACGGTGGGATCCCGTTTGATGCCCCGATTAACGTTTTGTTTTCATCAAGCATTGATAAGCTAAACAATGCTGCTGCTGAGTTTTCTTTAGCTCCAATAGTTCCGTATTGGAGAATTTCGATTATAGCCGGAATTGGTGCTTGTTCCGATACTTGTTTCTTAATCTTTTCGTCGATTGAGAGGTTTAGAAGTGCGGTGACAGCGTGTTCTTGGATTTTGGAATCCGGGTATGAAAGAAGATGGACAAGTGGTGGAATCCCGCCTTTTTCAGCTATTAAAACTCTATTTTCGGGGGATTCTCGTGAGATCATACGGATCTTGGTGACCGCTTTTCGTTGTACTTGTAATTGGCTTGAAGTTAAGTTTTGTATCAAGGTGACAACTTTTTCACTGTGTGCTTTCTTAGGTGGTGGAGGTGGTGATTTTTTGGGGATTTGGTAGTTGTTGGTTTCGCACCATTGTTGTATTAAGTTGTGTAACGCGACGTTTGGTGCTAACGCGGTGTGTGCTAATGGTAGTCCGGTTTTTGGGCAGCATCTGCGGTCAGAGTCTAACCATTGTTGTATGTTTGCTCTCTCATATGTCTGCAATGAAACATGAAAATTTAAGACAAGAATTGGTTACAACATTTTAACTAGAAATCTAAAAGTATTACATTGATCATTTAATGAGATTTTAAGACTAAAAAAAGTAAACGATATAAAAATTGAAATTTCGGTCCAACCACTGATCCGGACCATAACCGACTGGTCCAAATAGAGGCACTTCAAAAGTACTCAACCACACCGAAAAAGTCAAAGGTTTCAAGTACAAGGTTATTCAAGTTGACCAAAAAAAGTCAAACTGTATAACAATGCAGCATCATAAGATGGATCATATGAAGTTACCTGACCAGTGGCAACAATAACAGGATCCCTCATTATTTCCAGCGTGATCGGACACAAGAACTCAAACGGTATCGCAATGGAAGTGCTTTTTTGCAGCGATCTGTTGCACGGAACAGGATCTTCGAGAACATTAACCTGCTCAATTCCTGCAAATCTTTTAAATCTATCGAGAAGATCTATGATGTTTTGAGTTCCTTCTGCATTCTGTCCTCTTCTTTCTTTCACAAGTTTTCTTATAGCCACAGTTTCAATCCTCAAATCCTCAAGAGTATTTAAAGACAATCTGTTTGCTAGCTTTTCAATGCTCTTGCATTCGGCGATTCGATCGTTGTCGTATGACAATACTGCCCTCATATCCATGGTTAGTTCCATATCTTGAGTGTCTTTACTCTGTTTGGCTCTCTTGAGTTGCATACACATTAGCTCCAGCTGCAATAATTCATCATTCATGGTTTTATTCACTTATAACAAGTTAACAACTTCCTTCATCATTAGTTTAGAGGTGTAAGATGGGTCGTGTTCGCGGGTTGAACGAACCCAAAAAGTTGACACGAAGCTGAAATTGTGTCAAACACATGAAATTTTACAGGTTGACATGAACACGACCCATCTCTAACACGAAATTTTATTTTTTATTATTGTATTTTTTACGTATCAATACTCTAAATTAACAAGAGAAAAATACTAACATATCTAAAGTAAGTAGTTTAACCTATAAATATTATTATCATTTCTCTTTATATATTAAATTCCGGCATAAAATACCCAATGAGTTTAAGTTATGACATAAAACACATTTTATAATACAACGCCACATTAAACGGGTCTACCCGAACACAACGCGTATAGTTAAATGTGTTTGCGGTTTAGATCCTTAGACTGTAAAGGGGCGGACCTAGGTGAAGCCCAGGGTGGGCAGGAGCACCCCTTGAAAAAAAAACATTAGTGTATTTTTTAGGCAAAAAACCCGACCGCACCCCATGAAAGTATGCTTGAACCACTCATCCGCACCCCTAGCAAATAATTTATGGGTCCGCCACTTTCCAGACTCGCGAAGTTAGTATCACTTCAGAAAATATCATCTCCTAATCATCATCATTTTAGGCAGGTCTGGTAAGTTGAATGGTTATTATTTTTTTTTTTTTGGAAAATATAATATCACCTGTTCTTTAACTTCTTCAGAAATTCCAATTTCTTCATATGGAAATCCATCTGTTGCTTGACTCAATTTATCATAAACAGTATTGAATCTAGTTACCATTGCATCAGCCTCCAATACCTAAATCAAAGATAATAACATATTCAATACTTGTTGAATTCAAAGTAAATTACTTAAAAACAAAGTGTACCGGAGTGCATGGGTCGGTTTTGGGCTCACTTGAACCAAAAACCAAATATTTGGTATTCGGCTTTCGTTTTGTTTTTTTGGGCTTGGATATTTTGGGCCAACAAATGGCCAAAAATGATGAATTTGGGTTTAAAACTTTCGGGTTAAATTCTTTTGTTAATTAAATTGATTATTACACGTCCGGGCCTAAAATTTTCGGGTTGCAGTTGCATCATGTATGAATTTCGTATAAATTACTAAACATTCTAAAATAAAAGTTGGTTTTGTTTTTACATGTTTAGTTCGGTTTTTGAGAAAAACATAAAACCAAAACCGTTGGTTTTGTGTTGGGTTCGGTTATTTCAGTTACAGGTCGGTTACAGAATCTAACCAGATAGATTTTGCTTCCGGCCTGACAAGTTTTCAACAATTTCTTCGCGAGAATAAACGATTTCTTCAACTTATGCAAACACGAGATACAAATCTCGGGAAAATGAGCATCGAGATCTCTAAGCTCTTCCAACAAGGGTAGCCAAAGCCTCAATCGCCGTCCTAAGGTTTGGCTTTCTTTCCTCTGCGTTAATCGAAACTCTCCAATCGATTTAGCACCTTCAATGATTCCGATCAACTCTTCGGACAGATCTCTAACAACCCTCGAATTCGATAACCCATTTTCTTCTTCCATTGTTCACCATCTGAATGTCACATTATGTTAGAAAAAAGGGTCGAAAAATGTAAGGTTTTCGACATGATTTTGAATAATATTGTTGAGGTTTGATGGTTGATTGTGATTTGGAGATTAATGTTGACGATGAGATGATCAAAATTGATGAACAGAGAAAACGTATTGGTTGAAGTTTTGTGGGTTAATTTGGGAATAAGATTATGTGAATCAAACATTAATTTGTGGTGACTTTTTGTTATAATTTTTAAAAGTTAGTTGCATACGTGTGTAAAGTGTGTAACTAACCTATAGCAAGATATATACTATATCAACCACGTTAAATGATGAAAATTATATTTACTACTTACAAAAAGGATAGGTTTTGAATAGATACATAGATTTGAGTACAAGTATTTTAAGCATAATGCTTTTATTATCTATACTACATTATGAATAATTTTTTTGGGACAAAAAGATAATTTTACTACGATTTATTAGAGGTGTTCAAGATCGGATTATCCGGTTTTTGGATATCTGATGTAACACCCGTCTCATTAAATTAAGAATTTAACATAAAAATACGCATTTTTATACCAAATGCATCATTTATAAAAGGTTAGACCAAAATGGTAAGTTTGCATAGTGATAGTATTCTAGTTAACTAACTAACTAGTTTAAACATCCAAGACATCAAGTTAAGTGTTTACAAAATGAACATTGTCTACAACAAATTTAGATAAACGCGGAAGCTTCAAAACGTTGTGTTCGGTTCTTGGATTCATGCTTGATCGCCATCCGGAGTGAGACCAACATCACCTAATGTCAAAACCACGTTAATTGTTAGTTTTGACAACGTTAAAACACATATAATCAAGTTCTAATGCCAAACAATGAAAACAAAATAAAATTTCAGAGTTTTGGGTCTGTCGCGCCCCGCGACAGATTCCATCTAAGCTTTCGCGGGCAGCGAGCGACCCCCGCGTGTCGCGACAGAATAAGTGTCTCCCTCCGCGTGCCGCGGGGGAGACTGTTTTCCAGCGGGTGCAGGTTAAAAACCTGCATTTTTGCCCAACACCATTTTTCACAATTTCAACTTCAAACATGCATAACTTTGTATCTAAAGGTCCGTTTTAGGTGATTTTTTTCCTACGCGTCCGTAATTTAATTACCAACACATCTATCTCGCTTATCTTGTCAAAAGTTGAGTTTACGGACTGAAAGGGTAATAGTCCCCTTTTTATTTATTCAACCCGCATAGTTTCGCATCATAATTCTATCACTTATAATCTATGACTTTCAGGCATATTTACCCATTTGCAGGGCTTACGATCATTAGCGTATCGTTACCAATTCTATGGTTTTACGCTCTTGTGATCCACCTTCGCCAAATGATATTCAAAACACATTCATACTATCTACTAAACATTTATTTGACCCGTTTGGCTCATTTATGGAATCCTCCATTTTTAATGACTACCAAACATTTTCTAATCAAGTTTCGACTCGTTTAACTAAGTAGTGATCATCGTCACTTCTACTAACGCTACCCTTTCCTTAAAACACAATTTCAAGCGACTATAATATCCGAATAACATAATGTAACGGAAACATGGTTACATACCTTTAAAGCGCTCCCTTCAAACGCGTATCACCACCGGCTTGTCCACTTTCACTTCAAATCAAGGCAATCTAAGGTTATCACAAGGTGTTAGAAGGTGATCTAAGAAGACTTGAAGCAAAGGAAGTGAAAGGACCACCTTATGGAGCTTTTAACCTCTCATCTTCATCAATCTTCATCTTCTTCTTGTTTGTGACACTTCCCTAGCCAATAGAGTTAGTAGTAAGCCTTCTAAACACTATTTTACTTCATGTTATAAGTATGTACAAGTCACACCATCAAAGAACCTAAACTTTAAAAGATGGTAACATGAAGATCTAACATAATCTAAGTGAAAACAAGTTGTTTTGAAGTTGTCTGATGTATGTTATGAAGTTGTGAATGTTGAATTTTGTGTTTTTAATTAGATCCATCATGTGAAAGCTTGTTAGAAGCTTAGATCTAACAAGTTTAAGCATGGATCTTGAAAGATCCATGGTTAAACTTGAAGATGAACTTGAAAAGTCTTTATGTAAACATGAAAAATGATTTTAAAGCATGTCCTCATGATCTTGAAGTAATTAAGTTTATGAAAAATGATTACGCTCACGTTGCAAAGTTCAAACGAACTTTGTCTTGACCAAATCATGGTCAAAGCTGAAAGTCAAACACTGTTTGACTTTCTTGCTTGAAATAAATAACAAGACATGAAAGAACACTTACAAGTGTTCTAGGCTAGAAGGATGACTAAGAAAACTCAGATTTGAAGCCTCCAACCAAGTGTGGCAGCCTCAATAGAGCAGAGATGAAGATAGAAAGCAAATGAGCAAGTTGAAGTGTTGGTGTTCTTGGGTTTATATAGGAAATCATGAACCACTGGATCATTGCCAAGTCTTTTTGAGTTATTCCAAGCATGATCATCACCACACACATGTTAGGCTCTGATTTGGGGACTTGGAGAGCACACAAACCAGCCCACAAGATCCAAAAACCAAGATTAAAATCAGGTTCAACAGGCTGTTTTGAAGATTCTGGATTCTGCTGTGCTGGAGCATCCTTACAGACCATAAAGGTCCTCACCATATGGTCTGTATGGTGTATGCAGAGCATCAAGTTTTGAAAAATGACAGTTTTAGTCCGTGAATGTGTTTCGTCGCGTTTTGGCACTTCTAACACTCGTCAAGCCCATTTTCAAGCTCCATGGTGAAGTTAAAGTATATTTAACTTGAATTATAATCAAGAATGTCACGGATGTCGGTTCGTTTGGCTGTACGGTTGCGTTTTTCGGTTAATTACGACGGAATCGTAACGAATGCGAAAACGACCCAAATTGCGAAACGAATGGTATTTTTGCATTCCTATCACTAAAATACAATATTTTAATGATTAAAATTTTTTTTGGATGTCCGGATATGGTCAGAACCCATGATATGCACGAATTTGCATACTTTCACAGTTTTGACGCTTTTAGTCCCTGTGATCAAATAAGCGTATTTTCGCATACCGAACCCCTCAAAACTTATTTCTAAGCTATGTTAAGGGTATTTAGGGTATGTTTAGCTTATGATCTTGTTCCGGAGTGTATGTTGCTATACGAATTGGCAGACTTTTGCAGTTTGTCGCAAATAGTCCCGGTGATCGAATAAACTTGTTTTTGACAGACCAAACCCTTCAAAACTTATTTCTAAGTTATGTAAAGGTTATTTAAGGTATGTTAAACTTATATCACTGTTCCAGAGTGTTTTTCACATTAAACTGATTACGTTTACGTAACAGTTTGCGTATAACTTTTCAGAAAGCGATTAAAGGCTTGAAATCGAACTAGAATCAAAACGTGAAATTGTCAAACACAAATACATAAATATTGAGACCAAAACACATCGTTTCATTGATAATTGATATTGTTCTACATCGTACAGTGTTTACAGAGCACAAATGTCACAGTTTCCCCTACTTTAGGAAATTTCGTCCCGAAATTTTAACTAGAGGAAACTTGTGAAAACAAATGTGGATATTTCGCCTTCATTTGGTCCTCACATACTAAGTAAACTCTGGGACACGTTTGGACTCCCAGTGAACTTTGACTATTGGTATTCGCTTGTTCTTCAGTCTCTTGACTTCACGGTCCATTATCTCCACCGGTTTCTCGACAAAGTGCATTGTGTCATCAACTTGAATTTCGTCGAGGGGAATGTGAAGATCAGTATCGGCTAAACACTTTCTTAGATTGGACACGTGAAATGTTGGGTGAATATTCCCAAGTTTAGGAGGTAGCTCAAGTCGATAGGCAACCTTTTCGATTCTTTCAACAATCTTAAATGGTCCAACGTATCGTGATGCAAGTTTTCCTTTCTTTCCAAATCTCACCACTCCCTTCCAAGGGGATACCTTGAGTAGGACATGGTCACCGACTTGAAATTCCAAGGGCTTGCGTCGCATGTCCGCATAACTCTTTTGACGGCTTCTAGCTGTCAGAAGATTATCGCGTATTTTCTTGACTTTGTCTGTTATTTCCAGAATGAGTTCAGGTCCAGTAAGCTGAGCTTCACCGACCTCATTCCAACAGACAGGTGAACGACATTTTTGACCGTATAAAGCTTCAAAAGGTGCCATATTGATGCTAGCGTGATAACTGTTGTTGTAAGAGAACTCGATCAACGGTAGATGCGAATCCCAATTACCACCAAAGTCTATCACACATGTTCTAAGCATATCCTCCAGTGTTTGTATCGTCCTCTCAGATTGTCCATCCGTTTGGGGATGATAAGCAGTGCTCAGATTTAGTTGGGTTCCCATAGCAGATTGCATGGTCTTTCAAAAGTGAGATGAGAATCGAGCATCACGGTCAGATATGATATCCAAAGGAACACCATGTCGAGACACAATCTCATCAACATAGATCTTGGCGAGTTTATCAGCAGATAGATCCTCGCGAATTGGCAAAAAGTGTGTTGATTTTGTAAGGCGATCAATGACTACCCAAATGGCATCATGACCTCTAGATGTGCGCGGTAACTTAGTGATGAGATCCATCGCAATGTTCTCCCACTTCCATACCGGTATCTCTGGTTGTACAAGCAAACCAGATGGACGTTGATGTTCAGCCTTGACTTTGAGACAAGTTAGGCATTTAGACACATACAGGCAACATTCTTCTTCATACCAGGCCACCAGTACTGAGTACGAAGATCCTTGTATATTTTGTCAGCACCAGGATGGATAGAATAACTAGACTTATGAGATTCGTCCATCACTAAAGTGCGAAGATTGTCTTGTTTCGGAATCCATAATTGGTTCTTGAAATAAAGTAACCCATTGTCTTTCGTTTCGAGTTTAAGCTCTAGTTGACGTGGTAATTCCTTACCCATCAAGTCTTGTGTAATACAAGTACGTTGAGCTTGAGAGATGTGGGTTTGAATATCAGATTGAATTCAAACACAGTGAATCTTGACTCATTCCTTTCGACTTAGTGCATCGGCTACGACATTCGCCTTACTAGGATGGTAGCGAATCTTGCAGTCGTAATCGTTCAAGAGTTCAACCCAGCGTTGTTGCCTCATGTTTTGCTCATTCTGATTGAAATTGTGTTGGAGACTTTTGTGGTCTATGAAAACCACACATTTCGTGCCATAGAGATAGTGTCTCCAAATTTTGAGAGCAAAAACCACAGCGCCTAACTCAAGATTATGAGTTGTGTAGTTTTTCTCGTGAATTTTCAATTGTCTTGACGCATATGCTATGACTTTACCTCGTTGCATGAGAACACAACCAAGGCCTAGATTCGATGCATCGCAATAGATAATGAAATCATCATTGCCATCAGGTAAAGATAAGACAGGAGCATCATAGAGTTTTTGTTTCAATGTTTGAAAAGCTTCCTCTTGTTTGGGTCCCCACTCAAAAGGCTTATTCTTCTGAGTCAAAGCAGTGAGAGGAACCGCGATCTTTGAGAAGTTCGCAATAAATCGACGGTAGTATCCAGCAAGACCAAGAAAAGAGCGAACTTCTGTGGGTGTAGTAAGTGTGTTCCAATCCTTAATAACTGTGATTTTGGAAGGATCCACATGAATACCTTGCTCGTTGACAATATGACCCAAGAATTGAACTTTTTAAGCTAGAATTCACACTTGGAGAACTTGGCAAAGAGTTGCTCCTTCTTCAGGAGTTCCATTATTAGACGAAGGTGTTGTTCGTGATTGGCTCATGACTTAGAATAAATAAGAATGTCGTCAATGAACACAATGATGAACTTATCTAAATAAGGTTTACAAACCTTATTCATTAAGTCCATGAAGGCAGTTGGAGCATTCATCAAACCGAAAGGCATGACAGTGAACTCGTAATGACCATATCTCGTGCGAAAAGCAGTTTTGGGAATATCTTCTTCGAGTACACGAAGCTGATGATACCCAGAACGCAAATTGATCTTGGAAAAACATGTAGCACCTTGCAGCTGATCAAAGAGATCATCTATTCATGGTAGGGGATATCGATTCTTGATTGATAGTTTACTGAGCTCACGATAATCAATACACATACGGAAAGATCCATCTTTCTTTTTCACAAACAGGACAGGAGCTCCCCAAGGTGAATAACTCGGACGGATGAATCCTTTGTCAGATAATTCTGGAAGCTGTTTCAACAACTCTTGCATCTCAGACGGTGGAAGGCGGTAAGGTGCTTTAGCAATCGGGTTGGCATTAGGTACAAGATCAATATGAAATTCGACTTGACGAACTGGAGGCAAACCAGGCAGTTCATCGAGAAACATCTCTGGATAATCTCGAACAATCGGAATATCTTGAATACTTTTGCTCTTGCCTTTCTCCTCTACGACATGTGCCAGAAAGGCCACATATCCTTTTCGTAGGTATTTTTGGGCTTTAGTACACGACATGAGTTTCAAACCATTCGAAGGTTTCTCACCACGAACTTCTAAGATTTCACCAGACGAAAGAGGAATACGAACGATCTTCTCAAAACAAACCACCTCAGTATGATGTTTAGTTAACCAATCCATCCCTATGATAATATCGAAACTTCCAAGTTGCACTGGTGTGAGGTCAATAGGAAAAATATGGTTATCAAGGTTCAATTGGCAATTGCGAATGACAGAATCGAATACGAGAGGTTTACCAGTAGCAACTTCGACAGATAAAGGTTTTTCTAGTTTAGCTCCAGGCATCGCAAGTAAAGGCTCAAAGGATAACAACACAAAGCTTCTATCGGCACCAGAATCAAAAAGAACAGATGCAGGTTGATTGTTAACAAGGAACGTACCGTTAATGACTTCGTTATCAGCACGGGCCTCGTTAGCGTTTATGTTGAAGGTACGTCCACGTGCTGGATTAACGTTCACAAGCTTCGGACAATTGTTCCTAAAGTGACCCATTTCTCCGTAGTTATAACATGAACCAGGTGGGAATGGAGGTCTAGCAACGTTCACTCGAGCTTGTGCCGGGTTCTGAGCAGCTTGGTTTAGAACAGATCGATAAATGTTGGCCGTGTGGCCAAGTCTCCCACAGGATGTACACTGTTTACATACTTGCTGAGCCGAATGATGACCATTGCACCGATTACAGTAAGGTGCAGTACCAGCATATGGCTTCCTTGCAGGAGGCTGTGCCGGTTGGTTCTGTGTGTTCTGGTTAGGTTATGCGGTGACAGCAAAGTTCTGGGAAGCCTTACGCTTCCTCGACCTCTTCGATGACTCACCTTTCTTTTTGCTTTTTCCCTTGTCTTGAGTGGTGTCAGCTGACTGTTTCTTATCATCCTTGCGGGTTAGTTTTTCCTTCCTAACCTGAGACTCAGTCAGGGTTGCAGCCAACTCGATGGCCTGACGAACAGTGGTAGGGTTACTACCAGTGACAATGTCTTGCACGGAGTCAGGCAAACCATCAATATTCCTCTCAATCGCCTTATCCAACGGGGTAACCATAGTGGGACAAAGCAAACTCAACTCCTCATAACGATCCGTGTAAGCACGGTGTTCTCCCCCATCTTGTTTCAGATCATTAAATTCCCTTTCTAGCGCCCTTATCTCGTGTCGGGGGCAGAACTCTTTCATCATGAGAGCTCGAAGCTCTTCCCAAGTCTTTATGTAAACATGAAAAATGATTTTAAAGCATGCCCTCATCTAATAAGTCGAAACAATCCGTGATTTTGAATAGTTTATTTTCCTCCGCATGAAACACAATTCATCTACGTACAACTTCCATTGAACTTTAGATTTATTCTGGATCATTGCCTTTATTACGGCCTGTCACGGAACAACATTAGACAATATGCACCTAAGGTCTGTGGATACAAAGAACATGCCATCAACATACCATATATATCTATTTAAGGATAAACCATAACATGTCTAGACAAATTAATCAAGTCCAACTCTTAAATTCTCAAGTTAACAACGTGCCTTGACAACCATCAATATACAATACGTATCTATTTAAGGATATGTGATGTGTTGTAACACCCCAAAAACGGGTTTCGATAATCAAACCATGCTAATATTAAAGAGCGGGTAAAGTACCGTTAGTGGTAAAAGTTAACCCGTAAACAAAATAAATAGGAATAAATTAACCTAGTTAGTAACATGTAAATAAGTAATAAAATGATGAGTTCTAGCCCTATAAAAATAAAGTCACAAACTAGAGGGGCCAAAAAGGAAAAGGAGTGAAACTTAGGTTTATTAATGAGCAAAATAAAACATAACACACATTAAGTGTGTATGAGAGTAACGATCAGAGAAGAAGAACAAGGAATAAACCCTTGTTCAACCTTAATCCATCAAATTGGAGGATGAATTAGGGCCAAATCACATGCATGAACGTAAATTCGTGATCATCTAAGCTTGGAGATCATAAGGTATGTTGTAATTTATGCTTTGGTGATGATGAGTATGTGGATAAACTTGAAGGTGATAACTGTTCAATATTTTAAGTAGCATGATGAAATTGATGATGTATTTATGTTTATGATCATCATACTAGTTAGTATTTGAGAAATACTTGAATAAATTTGAGACTAGGTCAAGTGTTCATATATGACATGAAGTGGGTTTAGATGATATGATGAAATTGATAGTGTAGTAATGTTCATAACCACCATGCTTGCTTGTATGAGTGAAATACATGAACAATTTAGATAATTTGTTAAATATTCATATATTACATAAAATGGGTTTTGTATGAAATGATGAAATTTATGTATTATTGATCTTAATAGGTGCTTGAAATCATCATGTCTACTAGTTTGTATGGATAATTTGATTTTATTAGGTGTTCGGATGAATGTCTAGTAATATGATGAAATGGGTTTTTACATAGAGATGAAAACCCTTACTTCTAGCATGATAAATGGATGAACTAGTATAGATAATTGAAAGCTAAGTTAACTTGATGTTAACTAATACATGAACTTGTCAAAGTGAAAGAAATGATACGAACTTGGTTGGGAATTTAGTTAAAATGGTGGCCTAAAAATAATGCCTACCAAGTATTTGATGAAATGCCTAAATGAGTTTGTTGAACTTAATTGTGCATTTGCATATGTTAATAAATAGTTGACTTTTAAAAGTCAAACTGACCTATAATAAGATCAAATGGTAATTTTGATATAAAGTTCGTAAGGTGGAATAGTCATGATAAATGATGACTAATCTGTGACAACCCTCACAATTACAGGTATCCGTACAATTAATTAAAGTTAATTACGTGCTTAATGACTGTGCTTGATTACAACTGATGACGTAAACTGCTTTCTGATTTCTGTATCATACATACATATGCATCACATTTCATACTGTCACTCCATTCATTACATACAAACTTTAGTGACACACTGAGTGGATAACTCAGAAATATACTGACAGTGCCAGTACATAGACAGACAGTGTTTGAGGCCAGTATGAGCCAGAGACAGGGTACTACACTAGTATGGAGTGTAGGGAAGTGAGGACCATAAAACTACGTCACTAGGTGATAGTTAAAGTGCCGGGAAGTGCCTAAAACTCACTATAAATGCAGAATTCTGTATTATTTATCAGAAATTCCGCATTTAACATGCTAGTAATGTGCAAAATTTTGGCAGAATGGTCCCGTATGCTTTCCTAAGTGTCGGGAATTAAATGTGACACAAAAAGATATATAAAAGACACTATTCGGAATAACTTAGCACTTTAACGGAATGGTGTCTAACCGAACAACCGGACATTACCCGGGACACCAAAGTTTAGCCAAAGACATTGTTTTATTATTCTTGAACTAGTTATGGTCTCTGAATACCCCAACACACTATAAAATGTTCCATACACATATAACATTAGATATTGCATTTAACTTCCTATTATTTACCAACCTATCATCAAATTTTTACAATTCACCCCCCATATGTATTACGGTCCAAGGGACCCACCCAAAATCACCAACAAATCTCACTAGATCTCTTTCTTGATTTTATTTGATATTATTAGATATTGCTTGGATTTGGAAGATTCACCTAGATCTTGCTTAGATATTCTTGGATATTCTAAGTACTATCATCACCAACACCATTCATATTTCACCAACACAACCTCTCTCCCTCCCCTTGTCTTGCTCACGGCCCTAACCCACAACCACAATCCCACCATTTTCAAGCTTTGATTCTTCTACTCCAAGGTGCTACAAGAGTGTAACAAGGTGTTTTAGGAAGCTTGGAACTCACGGAACTTGAAGGACCTCATTCGCTTGCTTTTACCCACCATACCTTCAACATTGTTCTTCCCTAGCTTCAAGCTAGTAGTAAGATCCTTGTTAACACTTGTTAGTTCATATTTTTAGTGGTTAAAAGGTGTATTATGTTGAAAAATTTCTAGAACATTAAAAGACATATTCATGAATCATGAACATAAAGCATATATATATGATGAATCTTGATGAAATAATGATGATTAGTGGGTGTATGTTATTTGCTTATTGATTACTAGAGAATATGATGTTGATCATCATATGGAACTTGTTAGATTATGATTAAAAACATGATTTAACAAGTTCGGGGATGATTATATCTCTACAAAAAAAAGCATAATCATCTTCTAAGCCTAAGCATGAACTTGAAAGAAAATGATTTTCTTGAAATATAAGTAAACAAAGTAAGTTGATGATCATGTAGATCCAAGAGTTACAAAAGTCTTTTCTAAACAAACCAAGTTCAAGAATCGATTTTAAAAAGATTATGACCTTTACTTGCACTTACACCATTTTTAGTGGTGAAATAAGTGTAAGAACACTTTATTTACAAGAGGAGTTCAAAAGATTAATTTGTGTAAAAATTGTTTACAAGTTGTAAACACTTAACTCTTTCAAGAAAATGATTTTTAAAGAAGTAAATACACTTTGGAAGGTAACTAAGGCCACTAAACGCTTTACTAAGTTACTACGCGTTTTTGTGATATATCACGTTCATGACTAATATGTAACGCATATAGTTTTTGCTCTTGGTGATATAAAGTGTTTAAAGATTGATTGTTGATGATATTTGTGATTGTTTTGAAAAGAAAACGATATGCTTATTAGCATGGACACCTCCGTTTTTAGGGGAAACTATGGCGAAATTTTCTAAAAATATAAAGACTTAGAAAATATTTTCTAGACAAGTGTTTACTAGTATATTGTAAATTATGTTTTTCAAACATAAACCTCGCCATAATTTTTGTGACAAAAACACAAAGTATCGGAAGTTGGTTTTATACATGAAAATGGTTAAATATATATCTATAATATATATTTATTAATAAGACGCTTGTGTGAATATTTGTTACTTGGTGGAATAATTATATTATTTTAGGATAAAATAATATAGCTACAAATTACCATGACAATTACAACTCCAAAATAATACCAAAAATCACACGGAATAAATATTTAAGTTACACACTTGGTATTGTGAAACCGAACGCGAAAACGTAACCTGTGAAATATTCCGGAAAATACTTTTACGAATATATTTTTGGGCAAATATTGTTTTGGATACAAGAAGTGAAAATATATTATTTTTGGGAAAATATATATTTTGGAATACATTATTTTTGGGACAAAATAAGTTATTATATATTTTCTAAAGTAGGGACTTGAAAATATAAGTGTTTTGGAAATATATATTGGGAATATTTTGATGTATCTTTATTTAGAATAATACACCGGAATACGACGCCAATACATGGCAAGTTATACGAACACAAGAATACGAATACACAAGTATGAGATAATCCCATCCTTGGGAAGGAAATGCGAATAACAATACTTGAGAAGTGTTATTACAAAAATATTGAAAACACTCTAAAACGTAACTCAAAGGCACTAATCAATACTAAGACAAGGCACGACTCGCTCGTCTAACAGACCATAGTACGCATGTAGGTAGTCGTGCGTTCTAGAGGAAGCTTCGAGTTACATCGGATACGAAGACGCAAAACTGTGAGTTCATGTCCCCCTTTTCTCTTAACTGTTTTCAGTGTTATACTTCGGGGGTGAAATACATGTTACAATTATTACAGACATTTTATACATGGTATGGTTAGCTTAAGGAGGGTTACTACTTAGATCATGTGAGTGGGTAGGCGGATACTTAAGGCCATTAATCCTCGTTGTAGGACCGAGGGACATGAGTGATAGATCTATTCGGGTGTAGCGAGCCCCACTCCTGAGTCCGCTGAGTGGACCATAAGGTGACTATGTCTTACCGATGAAATCTGCTAGGTTTGAGTCTTCCTGCATCACTTCACACATATCAATGGCCTTGCAAACCATTGGTGATCTCTTTTTCCTTATTGCTACATACCAGGGACTTTCATACATACATACATATTTCAATGGTTTATTCATACACATATATACATGAACTCGCTCAACTTTTGTTGATTTTTCAAACCAAATGTATTTTAGGGAACTAAACGGATCTGGCAGGTGTATGCATGTGTCTACAAGCTGCGTGTTAAATAAAGGATGTCATCCGTGGTCGTAGAGTTTAAAAGATGTATCCTATTCCTGGATGGGATACATGTTTCTAAACTCATGATTATTTAAAGTCTTTTGTTGAGTCCATGGGAACTCATTTGAACATGTTATGGTTTGTAACTAATTGGCGTCAATGTTTTCAAGACAATGGTATTGTGGTATTTTCTAAACTTTATTAATGGATGAAAATCTTTTGGTTTGATCATATATAATTGTTATGATTGATTGCTATGGTATTAAGAAGTCACACCAAATAACCACGCTACCGCAAAAGTCAGGGTGTGACAGCTTGGTATCAGAGCTTCGATCGTAGCGAACTAGGATTCTTTCTCGAGTCTAGACTACGATCATTAGGGCTCTCACGAAAATGCTTTTCACAACATGTTTTCATTGCATGCACACAACGTCCAGATCCAGGGAACAAACATTTTTACAAACAAAAGGCACAAATACACACTTCAAAATTTATGTTTGTAATTCAGTCTTAGAGACTGAGGGAGTTCAGCCTTAGAGGCTGGGGAGGTTCAGTCTTAGAGACTGAGGTAGTTCAGCCTTAGAGGCTGGGGAGGTTCAGTCTTAGAGACTGAGGGAGTTCAACCTTAGAGGCTGGGGAGGTTCAGTCTTAGAGACTGAGGGGTGCAATCTTAGAGACCAGGGATTTAGTCTTAGAGACTGGGAGGTTTGGTCTTAGAGATCAGGGATTTAGTCCTAGAGACTGGGGAAGTTGGTCTTAGAGACCAGGGAGTTGGTCTTAGAGACCAGGGAGTTGGTCTTAGAGACCAGGGAGTTAGTCTGAGAGACTAGGGAGTTCAGTCTAAGAGACTGGTGGGATAGTCTGGGGAAGACTAGGATGATTACTTGCTTACATTGTTATCACATACATGCTTAATTGTTGATTATTGATAAACGTGCATATGTGGAAACTGTTTGCATACACTAGCTGATAGTGATTACTATGGAAATACATATTATGACTACCATGTACCGATACACATGTCGCCTTGATCAAAAAGCGGGTTGTTAAACATTGATGGCCCTATGGCCGCCACCACAAATAATGAGACTGCACTTGCGCCGGAGATATTTACGTCAGACACTGAGAGTGATCCTGATATGCTGACCAAGGGCAAGGACGACTTACAACAGTCCACGCTACCAGATTTTGGGGATGATTTATCCTTGCTGAAGGCTTCTCTGACAAGAATCCTCCTGTTATTCTTGTTCCGGTCCATGACCACTTCATCACAGGTCACTCCGATAGTGAACACACCATGGATCCGATCCTTGACAATACGCCTCATGTGGACCTTTCCTTCCAAAGGGTGACTACTCGACGAATAGTCGATGACGTTGACATAACTGTTGATGGTCCTCCCGACGACATCCATGGTGATGGAAAGTTAGATGAGAACGTTATTACAAATTTCACATCTGAGACCTCTGTTATCAGGCTATCCTCTGCGCCTAGAATACACTCGATTTTAGACTCCTTTGAGTCTGTGACATTTATAGCCTTATAGATGGCCGGATTACAACTTTCTACTACTGACACAGACGATGACGCCGTTATGACTGCTGCACTATCACTTGCACGAGGCACCACACCGTTACACGACCAAGAGCCTGCTCTTGAGCTAGCTTATGCACCTTTTGGGTCAGCTTGATGTTGCACCTGTTGATCCTGCACCCTTGCTTGATTATGACCCTGTTTCTTTTGGTATACCGGACATTACACCCCTTATATCTAACCCATTACCTGTACCTGATGATCTCCTTATCGGTCGAGACGTTTGTTCCTGCACCTTCACCCGCTGATGTTGCTCTTGTAAAGACCGACGTCCATTGCGCCAACATGCCTAACGCTTTCTTTCAAGACATACCTGTACCCCGGGAAGGTACCCCAGGTCAGCACCCGCGTAACGATCCTTCTGCTACGGCAGCATTTTCCCCGACCTCACAGACCGCACTGTTTTCTACTTTCACCTCTACATCGCTGGATGAGCCATATCGATGGTTCTTATCATACACTATGCTAATGTTAGACCCTTACACTATGGAGGCTACACCGGGGATCAATTACTCCTATAACATCAGCTACAGTTTGAGAATAGGAGTCGCAGAATGTTGGAGCCTGAGCTGACACCACGTCCTCCACCCTGTCTATGCCAGTATACTTTGATCCCCCACATTCATCACTGTCTCATTTGGCACACTCACCTGCTGCTATTACACCTTCTTGGTTATTAAGGCTCGTTTCTTTACTGTCAAGCAGCATATCAATTAATTACTTCGACGTATATACAAGCTCGCGGAGGAGTTCACGCATGTTAAACAATTTACTTTTCTTTCCTCCTCCACCCTAGACACCGGTATAGTGGTTTCTGGATTTTTCGGATTGCATTACATTTGGGGTAAAGACACTAATGATAAGCCGGGATTGTGGAGACTTTGGGAGACCACATCTAATTACGTAATTTTGATACACTAATATACTTAATGGACAAGGGAAGGGTGACCCTGTGTCCCTATTGATGTGATACATTTTGGGAGACAATACAATTGTGGTCAGGGAATAATGAGATCCCAGTCAACATTAAACATGCGACAATACTTTGTGGCTAATAACCGACGAAAGCTCAGTCGCTATGTCTTCGTTAAGCACGTTATTGATCTATATGTGTGTGCTATAATTATAACGCTACGTGCTTGCTTACTATGCTCTCAATAAACAAAATTACCAAATTACTTGGTTATGCTATGATTATGCTATTGTTTGATATAAAATACATGTATGTACATATGACCTCGAAACAACTATATGCATCCCCTGAACAAATATAACTTGACCTAACCAATCTTCTTCTTAGAAGATGTCGATACAAGGGAACGTTGATGCCAACAACCCTCCGCCAACATCAACGGCACAACTACAAGAACGCATCTCACAGGCCATTGCACAGCTCGAGGCCCTTCGCTCCGAACACAGCGAAGGCTGCACCTACAAGCAGTTCTTAGACCACAAACCCCGAGAATTCGACGGCACTGGGGGTGCCTTAGCCTTCGTGCGCTGGGTTGAGAAAACGGATTCCGTCTTACGATTGAGCAAATGTGCCCCAGAACATCAGGTCACGTACGTAGCTGGACTATTTGTAGATGGGGCTCTGTCATGGTGGAACCTTCAGGTTCAGACAATGGGCGAGACCACTGCGTATGCTTTGACGTGGGACGAACTGAAGGAACTAATGCGCAAAAGATATTGTTCTAGGGCAGAAGTCCAGAAGTTGGAAACTGAATTGTGGAACTTGAAAATGGAAGGTCCAAAGATAGCTGAGTATGTGTAGAGATTTAACAATTTATCACAAGTTGCTACGCTCCTAGTGGGACCAGAGTTTAAGAGAGTCGAACGTTTCATAGGGGGATTGGCACCCCAGATTCTAAGCCTGGTAACAACATCTAAGCCTTCAACAATCATCGAAGCAATCGACATGAGCGTGGTGCTCATTGAAGAAGCGATTAGACAAGGAAAATTTTTCGCTTCGCAAGAGAAAAAGGAGACTCTTGTAGAGTCATCTGGAGGTAACAAGAGAAAGCTCGCAAATTTCAAAAAGATTACTCGGGCGAGTAACAAGAAGAAGGCCAAAAAGGGAAGAGACTACATGGGTATCCTACCTAAGTGCGACAATTATCTACGTTATCATGTCGGGCGATGTAAATATGGAAAATGTGATAACTGTGGCAAGAGGGGACATCCCAAAGAAACCTGTAGGCAAGATACTGAACGTAGAAATGGAGGCCAGGATGGTAGCCAGAATCACAGAGGAAACAACGACGACGACAACTATCAAGAAAGGATGAGTGACAAACAAAAACGTGCTCAAGGTTGCCTTAATTGTGGGAGTAAAAAGCATTTCAGAAAATATTGCCCTAAGAAGAACCAGGCACAAGGATGAAAGCTCAATAGCGGAGCTAGGGAAGCACGTCAGAATCCAAACAAGGTTATCCATATGTTCCATAATAGCCAACATTATGCATCTGTGCTACTTGATATTATTACAAATTTTAGCTTCAGAATTTGAAAGTATACTTGGTTTAGCAGCAAGTAAGTAGATAACCCGCACTCGATGGAACTAGCTAAGGGGAAGCTAGTGGAAGCCAACGCAGTAACTAGAAATGGCAAGATAGAACCCGGAGAGCGTAAGTTTACGTTTGAGCTACTGCAGTTGAGTTGGGAAACTTCGACGAGGTAATTGGGATGGATTAATTGCCGAGTGATCGAGCGGAGATTGATGTCCGCATCCCGATGGCGAATAAAGGAACGATCGTGACTCATGAAGCAGGATACGCCCTTACAAATTACTAATTGCTTGACGGCACAAAAGTTGTTACGAATAGGAGGTGTTGCTTTCTTGACTCCTGTCATGGACAGGGGAGATGAAGGACCAAAACACGAAGGTATTTCCGTTGATAGGGAAATACCCTGAAGTCTTTCCTGAAGACTTGCCAGAATTATCCCCTTAACGACAAGTCGAATTTTGCATCGACTTGACTTCAGGCGTCGCGCCTGCAATCAATGCACCCTAACGACTTACACCTTAAGAGATGCAAGGAGTGTTAGTGTAACCTCAGAAGTTGATAGAGAAAGAAGATAACAAACCAAAAATTCCCTTTTGGGTAACCCCAAATTCTGCTCGTCAAGAAGAAGGACGATGATTTTCAAATAAGCATCAACTACCAGGAGCTGAACGAGCTAACCCACAAGAGTCAGTAACTCTTGCTGAGAATTAATGAATTTCTTACTTAACTAACTGTGAGGATCCAATTACTATTACACGACTGATCGACGATCGAGTGTCATTAGCTGTGAATTCGGGAATAAAGTATACTGGGAAATGGTGGGACAATAATTTGTTTTTAAACATACACAAAAATGGTGTTTCCTATACAATGCACAAAACAGATCTACACAGAATACGAAACCTTGAGGATCTAGAAAACATATACTTAGGACCTTTGGGAACCCAGGTCCAAACTCGTAAAGGTTGTTATTTAGGAACCATATCTGTTAACCCAATCAAACACCATTAACCTGACATATATGCCATTTCATTTAACAAAACAGAAAGTACTTAAATTTCGGTAACACCTAGTAATTTCATGTCCAATAATGTATTGACACGTGTCATAAACTTTGAACGTGTGAAAGAATACTCTAGAGAGTCTAAAGTTGACAAACAAGAAAAGTATGAGAATATAAGGGTTCAAAATGTCAAACAATGGATAATTATACTTTACAATAACCCTACATGATGTTTATACCCTTAAACGAACGAATCATGGATCATACGAAAGTAATTGTGAGAAAAAGTGAGAGAGTACAAACTACAGGGGTTAAATGTGTCAACATGTTTAAGGTATACCTCTGAGTGACCTTTTAGCAAACCCGAAGCTTTGTAACGATAAGTTATACTCACTAGAATATGTGGTAAAAATTTCACCAAGTTTCGTTATCGTATGAGAAAGTTATGACAATATTCGTATACGAGGGGTTAAAAGCGTCAACGTTGAAATTTATGACTTATGGGTGATCACAAAGTTAACCAAGGACTTAACCAAGTTTGTAAAAGTCTTAAGGTCCTTAAAAATCAAGTTAGAGGGCTGGAAATGCAAAATTGGAAGTTAAAACCGCGCATACAAGGACCAGGGACCAAAAATGCAAAGATTGAAAACTTGTTTGGCAGGTTCTGGAAGGCCAGGCGGCCCGCGTAAGAATCCCTTATGGGTTTACGCGGCCCGCGAGGGCAGCACAGCGACAGAAAACCTGCAGATGCCAGTTGCAGGTCTGTAACCGACTTAAAAAGGTTGTTTTCTTATACCAGGGATCCCTCCAATGGTTTAACATGCAATAGGGGCACTTGTACTGATCTTGTAACATTTGTAGACCTCCTTGGCATGATCTTGTTGAATCAAAATGCATATATAAGGAGCTCTAGTTGCAACAACTTTGTTCATTCATTTGCAACATTCACAACTTCATTTCTGGAGTTCCCCTGATCAGAAACAAGCTTCCTAGTGATCCCTAGTCGTGCTTAGGACTCTTGTAAGTGTCCTTAACCCTCCCTAATTCAGTTTAGCTTAGTTAATTAGCTAAAAGTCAAACCGTCGTAATTAAGGTTTGAATTTGAGATTAATTAAAATTTGTTCAGTCAAATCTCAAATTGAAAGTACCTATAAGTAGGTATTTATGTGGGTAATAAACCCTTAAAAGGGTACTCTCTGATTCCCACTCTAACTAGGTCAATTGTCGGGTCAAAGCTAACTTTAAAAAGTCAACAAAATACTTATTTTCAAATTAATGCATAATTAGCAATGTAGGATCCATGTAACCTGTTTTATCATTAATATAACTTGGTAATTAATGTAAGAACATGTCTAAACATGTTCAACCCGACAATTTTCAGTTTAGACTCGGTTCGGAACCGAAAGGCGCATAAATTGACTTTTGCATTGACTTTCGATTCTGACCCATTGTAGCATGTTTTAGAAATGCCTTAGAGCCCTATTAGGACCAGGTTTCATGTTAGTATAACCCTCTGTGATTATACACCTTGGTTCAATAGTTATCCGATTCGTATGCATGTTCCCGTTAATTGCTTATATGTTGACTATTATGCCCATATGACCTTAAAATATGATTTTTAAAAATAGAGAAGAGTAGACACCTTGGTTACTGATTTATAAACTTGTACCCAAAATTTGACATCAGTTAGAGGTCTAGATTAAGAGTTATGCTCATTAGCGTAATTAGAAGACTTTTTATGAATTAAATGACATAATTAGCATATAGCCTATCAAAACCCGGTTTTTAATACCAAACTTTTTACCCACTGATGTAATATAATATTTTGGGATTTTTGAATATTTTTAATTAATTTTAGGCTGAGCATAACATAGGGTTGTAGCTTTAATTCGGTTAATGCCGGTTTTGCCCTTTTTAGCCATAAAATGAATTTTACAAATCTTTTTGACCACAAACCTTTTGCTACTGATTTTATATGATAAATAAATTATTTTAAACCTTCTAGAATAATAAAAATATCAGCTTTCTATATAGAACCCGGAAATGGCTCCAAATCGCCTTTTTAAGCGTTTTTAACGCATAGTATGTATTAAAAATATTCTAAACATATTAGGTTTGATACCTACTGATATTTTAAGTATATTTTTATACTTTGATAGTAAGCTAAAGTTTTAAACTCAGAATTCCAGTTTTGACCTTTTTAGCCTATGTGAAATTACCAAAATACCCCTAAGGTGCATAGTTTGGTTTTAAATGATAAATTTCACATATATCTAGTAACCTACTGTTATAACTTATTAAATTAAGTATATTTACTAAATAAACCAGACCTGTAACTCAGATTACTAATTAAACTCTTTTATAACCTTTTAAATGACCAAAATGCCCTTACAAGTCATAGTTTAAGTTTAAATCCATTTCGGGCATAATAGGGGATATATTACTGATGTCACAACATATTTAAGGCTTGTTAACTTAAGAAACCTGTATATGGCTCTTATGGTTACCCGTTACGCATCCTTCGCATTCAGTTCGGTTTATGAAACTAGTTTGCATAAATTGACCGAAACGGGTCAAACCTTATCATTTTTGTCCCAAAATCTAGAATGTGTTTACTTTACCCATATTATACAAGTCTTCAAACTTGTCGGGTCTAAATCACATTCTATTCCGGTCTTCGCTTATACATGCGTTTGAACCGTATCTTCCTTTGAAAACTAACCGGTCTAAGCTTAAGCTTAATTAAAGACCCGTTAGAAATCTAATAGGTTATTATAAACCTTTGTTCCAGAATAGGAGACCCAGTAAAAGCTACACGCACTTGTTATTTGTGATTTATACTTGCAAAGGTAAATTACTTTTAACTTATTTTCCCTTTACGGGCTTGGGGTATGGTATATAAAATACCGCTTGGTCGGGCATTGAATCTTTAATCGAATAGAGGTTAAACCATTGATATGCTCCATTTGGAAATGTTTTGTTTCCTTAAAGCCTTTGGGGGGTTAATGACCATGTCCCGGATATCCTTGGCATCATTTTACGAAATGGCCACGACCTAAGCACGGGGTGTAGGCGTACACCCGTCAGTGCCTAAACAAATAAAGTGGTGTGTCTATTGATCTTTAACCCGGCATAAACCGGGCTACTGAACGCATAAGAAACATGTAATTCTTTTACAAGATTATATTTAAATAATTATCCCAAGTTATAAAAAGTTTTGTGCCACGTGCATTCAAATCAATTTTATTAAACTTTTCAAAATGAGTCAGTTAATTGTATTTACCAGTGTAAACTGACGTATTTTCCCAAAAAGGTTAAGTGCAGGTACTACTCGAACTAGGCTGCCTTTCTCCTAGCGTCCACAATAAGTCTCGCAAGCTTGGATGTCATAGAACTGTTGAACAATGTTTCCTCTTTATTTTGATCCGCCTGTGGATCTGTTTCAACTACTTGTGATACTTAATATTACAATTTATTAAAGTTGAAATAAATCTATCTTTTGCTTCCGCTGTGCATTTAAATTTGTGTTGTTTGTCTATGATGATATCAACTACGTCACGATACTCCCCACCGGGCCCACCGGTAATACGTGGAAATATCGGGGTGTGACAGGTTGGTATCAGAGCCAATACTGAGTGAATTAAACACTAGCCTTTTGTGTTTAATCTCAGTTACACAATTGCACATTCCTCGAATTTTCGAGTCTAGACAAGGAACATAGGAAAAATCCTGATTTTGTTTTATTTTGTCTTTTATATTATTCTTTGTTGTTATCTTTGTTCATGTTGACAGGTCTAAATATGCCACCAAGATTCTTCAGAAGAAAGAGAAAGTCACCTGTAACAGGCCACGACCAGGAGGCCGGGCCTTCTCAAAGGCGAATCTCACCTGTCCCTATTAGCACCAACCCACAGGGAGACTGGAGGGCACACCTACAGCCAGCGTGGTGATCTGTCTCGTTAGCTTCGTCACCTTCTTACTTACACTCCTTTGGACCCCATTCAGAAAATGAGCCCGAAAACCCACAACCTTTATTTATCCCTCTCCAGCGGTCCAACTCACGTCACTCCTTTGATAACCCGTCTCATATCTTTCGAAGCCGGTTCAACCCGGCAAGTTACCTCAACGAACCAGTGGGTGTTAACCCACTGGGACCCGAAGATCACTTTTCTGGAGATCACGCCATGGATATGGATGAGGATACTGACCCTACCGAACCACCGACTGGTACCCCCACACATCCTATTGAAATCTCTGATGGATCATCGTTTCATGGATCACCTTACCGTGGTCCTGACAGTTACCAAGCCAGATTCAACCAGTTCGAATGGTATTTCACACCCTCTTATCATTCAACGCCTCAGCAACAGCAGCAATCGGATCCTTCCAGGGACTCTCGCTTTGTGGCAGTTACCCCGCCACCACCACCACCTCAGCAGCAGCCTCCTGAGCCACCAAGGCGAAGGAGAACAAACGCACGAATGTCCGTGCAAGGAAGAGGAGTGCATATCAGCACCCCCCAACCATCGAGTAGCAGCCATTATCCGCCGCTCCGAGAAGACCAGCAGTTTGGGGGACCTTCAAACCCCAACCCGGAAGTGAACTCTGCACCTGTCATGCCACAACCGTTGGGCTTTGACAACCCAATTCCCACGTACACTGGCCCAGCAACATATAATCCCCTCGAGCAGCCGGCTCACGCCAGTTTCAACTATGCGGAGATCGACCCATACCTGGCGGCGTGGAACTACAATGCTCTTAACCCCGAAGGGCCTTACGAAACTCCTTGGGGAGTCGGATACCCAGCTTATGGGTACCAACAGCAGCCGTCTCTTTGACCTCCACATCAGCCGCAGCCGCAGCCGCAGGTACCATGGTTTTCCCCGCCTGAGCGGGAGGAAATTCTCCAAAGACTGGACCAGGTTGAACATCAAATTCACAGAGATCGCAGGGAACGACATGGTTTCTTCAAGGGATTAGCAGGTTTAATAAAAGGAAAGAGCAAGAAGGACCATTGAATCCTTCAATTGTTGGTTGTATTTCCTTGTTTCTGTTAAGCCCCTGCGTGGGCCTGTTTTTCTGTTTTAACCCCTGCGTGGGTATGATTTGTTTGTTAAGCCCCTGTGTGGGCAAGTCTTTTATTTTAACCCCTGCGTGGGTATGTTTGTTTGGTTAAGCCCCTGTGTGGGCATGTTATTTCTTTTGAAAGTCCCGTTCAGGGCAGACTACTATTTTAATTCATGTGGTGAAATGGTTAGATTTAAATTCTATTTTTAGTTATATGCATGAACAAAAATATAAAATAAATAATAACATTATTTATACAAGATCTATCATTATATTAAAATGATAAAATCTAAAAAGGGCAGACCTAGCCATGTGTCACCTTAAGATAGGGCCAAGATGGTAGTCCCACAATTAGATTCAGATCCTTATCAACATCTCAATTTGAAATTTTTTCTGCGTTAAATGTTAAAAAGAATCTTAAAAGGTAAAACCTAGCTTGTATGTCATAATAAGACCTGTCCAATATGGTAAAACCTGTTTTAAAAAGATTCAAATCTCTGTTAACATCTGCAAACATGATTAACATTCTTGGCTAATGTGATCCGCAAAATCACACATGTCACCCTTGTGTTGAATTATTCCAAATTCCTTATTATTAACTAAACATCCGATTGTGATGTAATGCCTACGGGCTATAATTATTGTCATATAAGACAAAAGACAGTCGTGGATTATAAACTCCCTGTCAAGAAAGGTAATGAACTTGGATTCAAACCTTAATGCCTCGATTCCATAAAATCTGGGCTTATGAACCAAACTTGTCCACGTGACTAGGCCTTTTGTGCCATTACTAACTTGTAATTTAGGATTATGATAAAGATCCTGAATAATTATATATTTAACAAATTAACTAAAATGGCTATTAAAACCATGGTTAATAAATCGTCAAGAACGATAGTACTGTTTAGGCTTCTAAATAAACCTTGTCCTTACTTTCTTTATGTAGCAATTAAAGCTACATGACTAAGTCAGAAGAAGGAAACAGTCATCCGGTGGAAAACCATGAAAATACTAAGATACATGGGACCGGTGCAGAGCTGCAAGCATTAGTAGATAATGCTGTTACAAAAGCTATAGAGCGACAGTATAACGAATCAAGCGGGACCCGAAGTAGGACCCTATCCGCACCGCATTCCAAGCATAAGACACAATCAGAGGCTCACAGCAAGCCACCCTCCAAGAAAGATGAGCCAAAGAGGGATGATGATCGACATTCCTCAAACCAAAACAGTGTTCCATCCAAGAGGATAGTATTTGATGATAAACCACGTACCAAGTCCTGTACTTATAAATACTTTGTTTCTTGTAAACCCCGGGACTTTACTGGGGAGAAAGGAGCGGTTGACTGCATGACATGGTTGGATGAAATGAATACCGTGGTTGATATCAGCGGGTGCGCTGATAAGGATGTAGTAAAGTTTGTATCTCAATCGTTCAAAGGTGAGGCCTTAGCCTGGTGGAGATCGTTGATTCAAGCTACTGGGAAGATTCCATTGTATAATATGTCATGGGAACAATTTGTTACCCTCATCAAGGAGAACTACTGTCCTCAGCATGAGGTTGAAAAGATTGAGTCAGATTTTCTATCATTGGTAATGAAAAATCTGGATTGCCAAGCTTACCTTACGAGCTTTAATACAATGTCAAGGTTGGTTCCTTATCTTGTGACCCCGGAACCCAAAAGAATAGCTCGTTTCATTGGGGGTTTAGCCCCAGAGATTAAGGCAAGTGTAAAAGCCTCTTGGCCAGCTACATTAAGGTCTGCAGCTGATATATCCTTGTCCCTCACATTGGACGCGGTCAGGCAGAGATCGCTAAGGAACACGGATGCCGAGAAAAGGAAGCGTGAAGATGACAATTCACGAAGGTCAGACAAGAAGCACAGGGGAAACAATGACCACAAGAAGGGGTCTGGATCTAAGAAGGATGGGCATCAATCTGGAGATAAGCCTAAGTGTAAGGTTTGTAAGAAGCACCATTTTGGGAGGTGCAGACTCGAGTCGAAATCCCAGTCACAGCCGAGAGCTTGTGGGATTTACAAGTCTTCTGAGCACAAGACCTTGGACTGTAAGAAAATCAAGGATGCTACGTGCTATAGCTGCAATGAAAAAGGGCATATCAAGTCCAACTGCCCAAAGATCACCAAGAAAACTGAGGATGGGAAAAAGACCAATGCTAGGGTCTTCAGGATGGATGCAAAGGAAGCTGTTCAGGACGACAATGTGATCACAGGTACCTTCCTCATAAATGATGTTTATGCGAGAGTGCTATTTGATTCAGGAGCTGATAAATCTTTTGTAGATAATAAGTTTTGTAAGTTACTGAATTTACCTGTTAAAGCTTTAAGTGTGAAGTATGAGGTGGAATTAGCTGATGGAACCATAGAAACCGCCTCAACTGTGTTAGACGGATGTGTTATATCCATTAGGAACCACTCTTTTCCTTTGTCCTTACTTCCCTTTAAGTTAGCCGGTTTTGATATAGTGATAGGTATGGATTGGTTATCGAATAACCAAGCCCAGATTGTGTGCAACAAGAAGCAAGTTGTAGTCAAGACCCCGTCTGGTGAGCCACTTACCATTTAGGGGGATACCCTGTATGGACTGCCTGAGCAAGTGTCTATGCTCAAGGCATCTAGATGCCTAAAGAAGGGTTGTGTCATTTATATGGCACAGGTTACTATTGATGAGCCAAAACCTAAGATAGAAGACATCCCCGTCATTTCTGAATATCCTGAAGTTTTCCCTGAAGAACTACCTGGTTTACCACCAGATAGGCCAGTGGAATTCCGAATTGACATCATCCCCGGAGCAGCACCTGTTGCTAGAGCACCTTATAGGTTGGCACCAACAGAAATGAAGGAGTTGAGGACACAGTTAGATGATCTGCTAGCCAAAGGTTTCATTAGACCTAGTTCGTCTCCTTGGGGAGCGCCGATCTTGTTTGTCAAGAAGAAGGATGGATCGATGCGTTTGTGCATCGATTACCGTGAGCTTAATAAGGTTACTATCAAGAATAGGTATCCTTTGCCCAGGATCAACGATCTGTTCGATCAATTACAAGGGGCAAGCTACTTCTCTAAGATCGATTTGAGGTCAGGCTATCATCAGTTGAAGGTTAAAGATGAAGATGTACACAAGACTGCATTTAGGACTCGATAGGGTCATTACGAGTTCCTAGTGATGCCTTTTGGGCTCACTAATGCTCCTGCCGCATTCATGGATCTCATGAATCGCGTCTGCAAGCCCTACTTGGACAAATTTATCATCGTCTTCATTGAAGACATCCTCATCTACTCGAAAAACCAAGCTGACCATGAACAACACCTTCGCTGTATTCTTAAACTTATACATCATGAGAAACTCTACGCCAAATTTTCGAAGTGTGAATTTTGGCTTCGAGAAGTCCAATTCCTTGGACATGTGGTTAGTGAGCGTGGTATCCAAGTAGATCCCGCTAAAGTGGAAGCAGTTATGAACTGGAAAGAGCCGAAAACGCCCACTGAGATTTGCATCTTTCTAGGACTAGAAGAATACTACAGGTGATTTATTGAAAACTTCTCAAGAATTGCAGCACCCCTGACTTTACTCACCCGCAAGAATAGCAAGTTTGATTGGGGGCCTAAGCAGCAAGAATCCTTTGATATTTTGAAGCAGAAGTTGAGCAACGCTCCAGTGCTGACATTACCTGAAGGAATTGATGAGTTTGTAGTATATTGCGATGCATCACACACCGGAATGGGCTGTGTGCTTATGCAGAAAGGCAAAGTCATTGCCTATGTTTCACAACAGTTAAAGGTGCACGAGAAGAACTACACCACCCATGACTTGGAGCTGGGTGCCGTTGTATTTGCACTAAAACTGTGGAGACATTACTTGTATGGAACCAAGTGTGTGATCTATTCAGATCACACGAGCCTTCAACACTTGTTTAATCAGAAGGATTTAAACATGAGGCAACGACGATGGATGGAAACTTTGAATGATTATGACTGTGAGATAAGATACCATCCAGGCAAGGCAAATGTGGTTGCTGATGCCTTAAGCAGGAAGGAAAGAGTGAAGCCTATAAGAATCAATGCCAAGAGCATTGAGATAAAGAATAGTTTGAATGAAAGGTTGTTAGCTGCACATAAAGAAGCTGTGTTGGAAGCTAACTATCCTAATGAAAAGCTAGGAGTAACTGAAGAGAAGTTATCCTATGACAAGGACGGAATCCTAAGGTTAAATAGACGAATATGGGTTCCAGTATATGGAGGATTTCGAGATGTTATCCTCCAGGAAGCTCACAGTTCTAAATATTCCATTCATCCTGGAGCTGATAAGATGTACCAGGATCTAAAGGCAAACTATTGGTGGATAGGCTTGAAAAAGTCTGTAGCTGCCTATGTAGCTAAATGTTTGACATGTGCACAAGTCAAAGCTGAACATCAGAAGCCGTCAGGTTTGCTAGAACAGCCTGAACTTCCCACATGGAAGTGGGAAATGGTAACAATGGATTTCATCACCAAGTTGCCAAAGACAAGGAAGGGAAATGATACTATATAGGTGATAGTAGATAGACTGACTAAGTCAGCACATTTCCTACCCATTAGGGAGACTTATAGCTCTGACATGTTAGCCCAATTGTACGTAGATAAGATTGTATCTCTGCATGGCGTTCCAGTGTCAATTATCTCTGACAGAGATACAAGATACACATCACATATTTGGAAAAGTTTCCAACAGTCTTTGGGCACGCGCTTGAATTTTAGTACGGCTTACCACCCTCAAACGGATGGGCAGAGTGAGCGTACCATCCAAACTTTGAAAGACATGCTTTGTGCATGTGTGATTGACTTAGGTGGTACTTGGGATAACCACCTGCCATTGATCGAGTTCTCCTATAACAATAGCTATCATACGAGCATTAAGGCGGCGCCTTTCGAGGCGTTATATGGAAGAAAATGCAGAACGCCTATTTGTTGGGCAGAAGTAGGAGAAGTTCAATTATCAGGACCGAACTTAGTCTTTGAAACGACGGACAAGATTGTCCAGATTCATGACCGCCTGAAAGCTGCCAGGGATAGGCAGAAAAGTTATGCTAATAAAAAATGAAAACCTCTAAAGTTCGAGGTCGGTGATAAGGTTTTGCTAAAGGTATCACCCTGGAAGGGATTGATGCGATTTGGTAAGAAAGGTAAGTTAGGCCCAAGGTATATAGGACCATTCGAGATCATCGAATGTGTCGGGTCAGTGGCTTACAAGTTAAACTTACCTGAAGAGCTCAGTGGTATTCACAACGTATTCCATGTCTGCAATCTGAAGAAATGCCTAGCTGACGAATCACTAGTCATACCACATACGGATGTGCATATAGATGAGAGCTTGAAATTTGTGGAAAAACCATTGTCGATTGAGGATCGACAGGTAAAGAAGCTTCGAAGGAAGCATGTGCCTATTGTAAAGGTCAAATGGGATGCCCGCAGAGGTCCCGAATACACGTGGGAGGTAGAGTCCACAATGAAAGAAAAGTACCCTCAATTGTTTCAGTAAATCTCAAGGTCGAGATTTTTTTAAGGTGGTGAGTATGTAACACCTCGTAATTTCATGTCCAATAATGTATTGACATGTGTCATAAGCTTTGAACGTGTGAAAGAATACTCTAGAGGGACTAAAGTTGACAAACAAGAAAAGTATGAGAATATAAGGGTTCAAAATGTCAAACAATGGATAATTATACTTTACAATAACCCTACATGATGTTTATACCCTTAAACGAACGAATCATGGATCATACGAAAGTAATTGTGAGAAAAAAGTGCGAGAGTACAAACTACAGGGGTTAAATGTGTCAACATGTTTAAGGTATACCTTTGAGTGACCTTTTAGCAAACCCGAAGCTTTGTAACGATAATTTATACTCACTAGAATATGTGGTAAAAATTTCACCAAGTTTCGTTATCGTATGAGAAAGTTATGACAATATTCGTATACGAGGGGTTAAAAGCGTCAACGTTGAAATTTATGACTTATGGGTGATCACAAAGTTAACCAAGGACTTAACCAAGTTTGTAAAAGTCTTAAGGTCCTTAAAAATCAAGTTAGAGGGCTGGAAATGCAAAATTGGAAGTTAAAACCACGCATACAAGGACCAGGGACCAAACATGCAAAGATTGAAACTTGTTTGGCAGGTTCTGGAAGGCCAGGCGGCCCGCGTAAGAATCCCTTATGGGTTTACGCGGCCCGCGAGGGCAGCACATCGACAGAAAACCTGCAGATGCCAGTTGCAGGTCTGCAACCGACTTAAAAAGGTTGTTTTCTTATACCAGGGTTGTCACACCCCCAAAATCCACATGCGGAGTATCACCGCTTGGAGGCGTGACATGACCCGGATCAAGCCACCAATCATATTGAACAAGCATATAAGTAATTATAAAATCCAACACAATACAATTGGTGTCCAAACAAAACATAGTTTAAGTTGCAAGCGGAAGCATAATGTCAAAAACTAAAGCATAAGTTAATAATGTTTAAGTTCATCATGAACACTCAATGTCCATGCTCCACAACGACTCTTCCCCATGCAAGCTCCTGCTAAACCTAGCGACCTGCAAAGCATGTAGTAACGAGTCAACAACAAAGTTGAGCGAGTTCACAGTTGGGTGTTTGTTTTAAGTTGTCCAAAAACGTAGTTTCCTTTAACTGGCATCCTGGCCGTGGGGGTTACCCCATAGTTGAAAACGTGTTCTGTTTAAATCCCGGTTACTCTGGCTATCCAGCCATGGGGGCTACCCCATGTTTATACTACTAGACTCGTTACCATATCAACCACTGACTTTAGTCATGTTTAAGTGCTCTTAGCGTCAATGTCTATCATCATTGACGTGCCCAGATCCATTAGTTCACGCCCGTCCTCTGCGGCACGGTGTGAGTCTTGTCAGACCTAAATAGCGCTATCTAACTAATGACCCGCTCACCATTGGCCCGGTGATTAAGTCGATATAAAAAGGAGGGACTTCGTGATAGAGTTTTGGTCTAGTGAAATTTAAACTGTCCAAGAGGACGAGGAATTACATTCCTTAACCCAAACTGTCCTACCCAAGGAGGATGAGGAATCCATATTCCTTAACCCATTCCCAACCCTGGGAATCCCATACTTTGTAGAAAGTGTGAACTCACCTTAGGTTAGCTCGGCAGATAAGTAAAGGTAAATCGAGCTGCTAGGGGTCAACCACGCCCTAACATGGTTACCATACAAGTCAGGTCTAGGTTCAAGTAATGCACGTATGTTTACACATAAGTTAACAAATTACGAACACGTATTGATCATGGCAACACATTAACATAACATACTTATACTTGTACGATTCAAAAGATTGGGCTCGCACAAGTTCAACAACCGTGTGTGATTCACCCATTAACGCCCAATAGTACCTGGCCCAATAACTAGAAAGCCCAAACACATCTTCATACATATACACGGCCCAATTTAATAAACAGATAATCAATCTTGTGCGCTTGGTATGTCCTTGTACGATTACAACATGTCTTGTGCGACCGATATTTGGGCTTTAAGGCCCAATCTACATAATAAATCCCAAACAGTGTGTGTGTGGCCAAGCCTTGTGCGATCAGCACTGTCTTGTGCGATCCACAAGGTCTTGTGCGATCATGCAAGGTATATGTTGTACATAGTGCTAAAATATGTTGTACATAGCTTGTGCGAGTCCCTTGTGCGACCAGAGCATGTGCGACCAGCTCTTGTGCGACTGAAGGGCTTATGCGATTAGTTATGACTTTCCTTAGATCATGCAATCAGTTACATAGTTTCCATATTTGCGCACAATCAATCAACAATCTAACAGTTTTAGATCATGCACATCATCGATCAAACAAGCCTATTCTAACCGATTTCTCATGAACCCTAGTTATGAATAACACATGAATAATAATCATCACACTTAAACATATTAACATAGTTCATGTTCTTGAATTACCAGTTCGCATTCTATCCCAATAAGACAACAAATCGTCTAACATAATCACATCACATCCGAGTAATATACAATCGATTCTTGATTATTATCATGCAAGTTCCGAGTTATATGAACATTATCAATTACACATATGAGCCGAGTTCATGAACATAAATCATAATCAAACACATAACCTCCCTAGATCATCATGTAAGCCAACACATCATCTATCATGCAACTAATGATTAAAACACTAACCGGTTATAGCACAAGGATGATCCGAATCCAGGAAGTCTTCGATGGAAAGGAGGGGTGTTTGCCGTCGAGTTTGAGAGAGAGAATGAGAAGGATTTAGGGTTTGTGTGTGTTTCCTTGTGTTTGCAAGTTATGAGGAACAAAACTCCCTAACGGATAGATGTATGCGTATAAGAGGAGTGGGCCGAACCCAGCTTTGGGTTGCCCTTGGTTCGGATGCAAAGAGTGTAGCCCGAATGGGCTTGTGCGATCGGGTCGTTTATATACATACATTCGTTACACATAAACACATATTAAACATAACCTTTCATTAATCATAAAAGTTCACATAATCACATAGTGTTCAAACATGCTACTCTTAGCATAAAGATAGGTTCTGAAATACTAGTTGTCACATTATCCCCAAGTTGAAAGAAATTTCGTCCCGAAATTTAGCACGTACTCACTGAGGAAGTTAGTTAATTTGCATGGTTTTCCTGGGGTGTCACATCCTTCCCCCGTTGGTTTGGAATTTCGTCCCGAAATTCCGCTGTAGCTTCAGCCTCAGTAGTGGTTGTACTGTTGTCGAACAATTGGGGATACTTTTGTTTCATTTGGTCTTCGCGTTCCCAGGTGAACTCTGGGCCACGACGTGAGTTCCAACGAACTCGAACAAGAGGAATTCTAGTGCGCTTGAGAATCTTCACATCTCGGTCAGTAATTTCTACTGGTTCCTTGACGAATCGCAGCTGATCGTCGATAGTGAGCTCCTTCAAAGGAACTATGAGGGTCTCATCTGACATACACTTCTTCAGATTTGACACATGGAAAACGTTGTGAACTCCACTGAGTTCTGCTGGTAAGTTCAGTTTGTAGGCCACCCTGCCTATTTTCTCTATGATGTCGAATGGTCCAACGTATTGTGGGTTAAGTTTGCCTCGTTTGCCAAAACGAACCACACCCTTCCAGGGTGAAACTTTGAGTAGCACTCGATCCCCAACTTGGAACTCGAGTGGTTTCCTGCGCTTATTAGCGTATGCTTTCTGACGGTCGCGAGCTGCCGCCATGCGTTGTCGTATCTAAGCTATCCTTTCTGTTGTGTCTACTACAAGTTCTGGGCCCGTGATCTGACTATCACCCACCTCTGCCCAACAAAGAGGTGATCGGCATTTACGCCCGTACAATGCCTCAAACGGAGCGGCTTGGATGCTGGTGTGGTAACTGTTATTGTACGAAAACTCCACCAATGGGAGGTGTTTCTCCCAGCCATTGCCAAAATCAATTACATATGCCCGAAGCATGTCTTCTAAAGTTTGAATAGTGCGCTCAGACTGCCCATCCGTCTGAGGGTGATAAGCTGTGCTCATGTCTAATCGTGAGCCAAAGGATTTGTGCATCGCTTGCCAAAGTTCTAAAGTGAAACGTGCATCATGATCGGAAATAATAGAGGTTGGCACCCCGTGCCTCGAAACCACTTCCCTCAGGTAAACGTCTGCTAGAGTAGAGAACTTGTCTGTTTCTTTGATAGCCAAGAAGTGTGCAGACTTTGTGAGTTGATCCACGATCACCCAAATAGTATCATTTCCACGTGAGATCTAGGCAGGCCAGTAACGAAATCCATGGAAATTTGCTCCCATTTCCATTGTGGTATCTCTGGTTGTTGAAGTAGGCCTGAGGGTTTCTGATACTCGACTTTGACTCTCGCACAAGTCAAACATTTACTAACGTAGGTTGCTACGTGAGCTTTCATGCTTGGCCACCAATACGTAGTTCTGAGATCGTGGTACATCTTATCTGAACCAGGATGTACTGAGTAGCGAGACTTATGTGCTTCATCCATCACAAGCTCGTGTAGGTTGCCATAAAGTGGGACCCAGATGCGTCCTGTTACATAGTAGGCGCCGTCTCCCTTTTGTTCTAACCGTTGCCTTGAGCCACGTAGGGCTTCAGCCCTGATGTTTTCGGGTTTCAATGCTTCTACCTGAGCATCTCGTATCTGTGCAGGAAGGCTAGACTGGATGGTAAGTTGTAGTGCTCGCACACGCCTAGGTGTAGTATCTTTTCGACTGAGGGCGTCGGCCACAACATTGGCTTTGCTCGGATGGTACTTGATTGCGCATTCGTAATCGTTCAAAAGCTCAACCCATCGTCGTTGACGCATGTTTAACTCCTTCTGTTTGAAGATATGCTCGAGACTCCTGTGATCGGTGTAAATGGTGCACTTGGTATCGTACAGGTAATGTCTCCATATCTTGAGTGCGAAAACAACAGCTCCCAGCTCCAAATCGTGTGTAGTGTAATTCCTTTCGTGAATCTTAAGTTGGCGCGAGGCGTAAGCGATGACTTTATCCCGTTGCATCAATACACAACCAAGACCCTGAATTGACGCGTCGCAATAAACCACAAAATCGTCTGTGCCTTCAGGCAATGAGAGGATAGGTGCGCTACGAAGTCTATCCTTTAAGTGCTGAAATGCTGATTCCTGTGCATTTCCCCATCGATATACAACGCCTTTCTGAGTTAGTGAGGTGAGGGGCTGTGCAATCTTGGAGAAGTCCTTGATGAACCTTCTATAGTATCCTACCAAGCCCAAGAATTGGCGGATTCCTGTTGGTGTACGGGGTGCAGGCTAGTTCCTAATCGAGTCTACCTTGGATGGATCAGCATGAATCCCATCCTTGTTTACCACATGGCCTAGGAAATGGACTTCACGAAGCCAGAAGTCACATTTCGAAAACTTAGCATAAAGCTGTTATGCTCGAAGAAGTTCCAGAATAAGTCGTAGATGTTGCTCGTGTTCCTCCTGACTCTTAGAATAGATCAGGATGTCATCGATGAAGACAATAACAAACTTGTCCAGGTAAGGCTTGCACACTCTATTCATAAGGTCCATGAAGACCGCAGGTGCGTTTGTCAGCCCAAAAGGCATGACCAAAAACTCATAGTGTCCATAACGAGTTCTAAAGGCTGTTTTGGAGACGTCCTCATCTCAGACTCTCAGCTGGTGATATCCCGATCTCAGATCAATCTTTGAATAGAAGCTCGACCCTTGCAGCTGGTCGAATAGGTCATCAATACGTGGAAGAGGGTAGCGATTCTTCACGGTCACCTTGTTGAGTTCGCGATTGTCAATGCACATTCTGAAGGTACCGTCTTTCTTCTTCACAAACAACACTGGAGCTCCCCAGGGCGAAGAGCTAGGACGAATAAAACCCTTGTCCAAGAGTTCTTGTAACTGCGCAGACAGTTCTTCCAATTCAGATGGAGCTAGACGATAGGGTGCTCGAGCTATGGGCGCTGCTCCAGGAGCTAGCTCGATTTGAAACTCGACTTGTCGATGAGGCGGCAGACCAGGTAATTCCTCAGGGAATACCTCAGGAAAGTCGCGTACGATCGAAAAATCTTCTATCTTCTTCTCCTTCTTCGAGGTGTCAGTAACGAGAGCCAAAATAGCAGTGTGGCCCTTTCGTAAACACTTCTGGGCCTTAAGGAAAGAGATGATGCTCTCAACAGCACCCCTCTTGTCACCACGAATCATGAGAGGATCATCACCTGAACGAGGAATACGGACAATCTTCTCATTGCAAAGAATCTCTGCTCGGTGTTGGGATAACCAATCCATCCCAATGACAACGTTGAAACTACCCAAAACGATAGGAATGAGGTCGATAGAGAAGGTCTGATTAGCAAGAACAAGGTTACAACCCTTGACTACGTGTGTGGCCTCTAAACTCTTACCATTAGCTAGCTCTACAGTATGCTTGGTGTTCAAAAGTGTTGGGGTATGCTTAAGCATTTGACTAACTTTTAAGGACACGTAGCTAGTATCGGCACCCAAATCAAATAAAACTGTAACATAAAAGTCATCGAGAAGGAACTTACCCGTTACAACATTGGGATCATTCCTCGCTTCACCCTGGCCAATAACGAATACACGACCCCTTGCACCATTGCCGTTGTTACCCCCGTTGTTTCCATTCCCCTGGTTATTATTATTGTTGTTGTTCTGATTCTGGTTCAGCTGGGGACAATCTCTTTTGAAGTGGCCTTCAGCTCCACACTGAAAGCACCCTCTGTTGATACCTTGCTGCTGCTGGCGTTGATTTTGTGAGTTTTGTTGTTGCTGACGATTTTGATTCGCGGGGCGTAAACTTCTGCAATCCTTTGCAGCGTGGCCTGGCTTGTTGCACCGATGACAGTTGTCACGGCCCCCGACCCGGTTTGACCCGTTTCAGGAGCCGCGGGACAGAAATACTACGGTATTTATTTAATTGAGTTTAACAGCGGAAGTTTATTTAAAAGGATCGTTTAAAGCTAAAATTTTCCCCGATTATTTTATTTCACAATTCGGGATAAAACCCTGATAATTTACAATATTATGTTTTTACTATGAAATCTTGATATTACAAAACTTATTTCTTTATTTTATAATGAGCCACTATCTTAAGCTTGAAATGCTCCCCAGCACTTTTCCTGAATTACAACAGATCACCTGAAACATGTTTGAAAAAGGTTTTTCTCCATCCTACATAAGTTCTTTTCTTTTGTTTTGGCTTGCTCAAAGGTGGAACCTTGAATTCTACTGGTTGTTCAACATCGGGATAGTAGCTAGTATATTCTTTGGAAGCTTTGATAGTTACGGGGTAAAGATTAAGGTTCTGAAAAGCTTCGGATATCCCACTCATGCTGATGTAGCATATATGCAAAATGCATAAAATACTAAGTTAAAATTTACAAATAACTTTGTAATTTATTACATACTGTGTACTAGTTGATTACAAAGATAACTGAAAAACACACTTAGGTTTCAAATTTTATTTATCACACAGAGTTTCTAGATTGTGAGGGTAGGGTGCTAAACTTTAAAGATTTATATTTTCTGCTACTGTGGCTAGCATATATAAATTTGCCCATTTCTCATCTAGTTTATCTTCCCAAGGTGATTTATCAATTAATTCCTGAGTTTCCCGTTTAATCCTCTTTTCTCGGAATTTCTCTTTACTTTTCTTAATAATCATTTCCCTCCTTCTAGGAGAAAGTGATTCCTCGTATTGTGCCTTTCGCACAAATATTCCTTCTTCAGGAATTTCAGCCTGATTCGAGGATTTGGTTCGGGATGAACTTCCCTTCTCATTAGATGATCTATCTAATTTAAGATAGATGCTTGACAGCTTTTGTTTACCCATACTGTAATTAACAAATAGCCAGTTAATAAAACACATAATCACATAATAGTAATCAGGAAAAATTAAGTATTTCTAAATACTTAATTAGCTTAACCCAGTGGCTCTGATACCACATTTTTCTGTCACGGCCCCCGACCCGGTTTGACCCGTTTCAGGAGCCGCGGGACAGAAATACTGCGGTATTTATTTAATTGAGTTTAACAGCGGAAGTTTATTTAAAAGGATCGTTTAAAGCTAAAATTTTCCCCGATTATTTTATTTCACAATTCGGGATAAAACCCTGATAATTTACAATATTATGTTTTTACTATGAAATCTTGATATTACAAAACTTATTTCTTTATTTTATAATGAGCCACTATCTTAAGCTTGAAATGCTCCCCAGCACTTTTCCTGAATTACAACAGATCACCTGAAACATGTTTGAAAAAGGTTTTGTCAGCGGGAAATACTGAGTGAATCATTCTATTTACTAAAATGACACATTTGTTATAATTTACAGTATTAAGAGCGATTACAATGTTTCTATTATCAAACCAACTACCCACGGTATTTGTCACTCGACCGAATCTGTGACTATGGTCATATCCCCCATTGGCTGCCCCAATGGTGACGATTATCAAGTAATGTATACAAAACCCCACATACCGGCTGTAACTTGGTGATTACAAAGACTTAATCCCCGTAATTATAACTTTGAAAATAAACATACTTTTGTAAATAGATTTGATAAAAAGAGAGAATGACTCACATTGCTGATTTAATATGGTCAGAGTCTAATCTATGATTTAGCCTTGTTAACCTAATATAAATAACAATGCACACAAAACTGGGTTAGTAATCAATCCAGCAATTACGATAATTCACGAGATCAAATTCTCACAATGAATGACAAAATGCAATACTTCATCCATCGAATTAACGATGATCCGTTGAATTAACAACGAACGACAAAGTATAATACTTTATCCATCGAATTAACGATGATCCGTCAAATTAATGACGAACGATAAAGTATAACCCTAATGTGGGCGGCACTTAAACATCCATTGGATATATTGATCGTCGGATAAATGAATCGTAGCAGCGATTGTGCTAATACCCTGTTTTGCAGCAGAATTTCGAGATCAGTGTGTGTTTTTGATTTGTTTCTATCGTAACTCGAAGTGATTTTGGAATTTAAACGTCAAATCAACGCAGAATGTCAAGTCCCAGACTCTTGTATTTATACCCCAATTTTGAACCCCCCCGCGTGTCGCGACAGGTGACCCTGCTTCTGTCGCGACTCGCCTGGGAAACCTAGCTAGCCTAGGGTTGCTTCGTCACTAGTATAGCTTTGCTGAATTGACATTTCGTAAATTCACAATTCAGACAACACATTTTGAAGATAATTATCAATTAGGGTTTAACCCCCCTTAGTTTTAGGGGCCCTAATCCTAATTCCAAATGTTCTGAAAATTTTAGGGTTTTATCAGAATCACTTGGGTTTCTCAATTAGGGTTTCCTTTTGGACTAATTAATTTAATAATTAGGACTTTTGATGAGAGTTGTTACATTCTCCCCACCTTAAGAAAATCTCGTCCTCGAGATTTACTGGAATAATTGTGGATACTTTTTCTTCATTTCTGATTCCAGTTCCCAAGTGTATTCAGCTCCCCTCTTTGAGTCCCACTTTATTTTGACTAAAACTAGTCGTTTGTGTTTGAGAAACTTGATCTTTCGATCCTCAATTTGAAGAGGTTTCTCAACAAATTTCAACTTTTCGTTTACTTATATATCTCGAAGAGGTACTACCAGTGATTCATCTGATAAGCATTTCTTGAGATTGGATACATGAAATACATTATGTACTCCAGATAATTCTTCTGGTAATTGTAAACGATAAGCTACTGGTCCTATACGTTGGATCACTGGAAATGGTCCTACGTACCTTGGACTTAGCTTTCCTTTCTTTCCAAATCTGACTACTCCTTTCCAAGGAGAAACTTTCAATAGTACCTTGTCTCCCACTTGGAATTCTAGCGGCTTGCTTCTATTGTCTGCATAACTTTTCTGACGATCTCGAGCCGTCTTCAATCTTTCCTTGATTTGAGTAATCTTATCAGTTGTTTCTTGCACTATTTCAGGACCTGACAATTGACTTTCTCCTATTTCTGCCCAACAAACGGGAGTTCTGCACTTTCTTCCATACAGTGCCTCGAATGGAGCAGTTTCAATGCTTGAGTGATAACTATTGTTATAGGAGAATTCAATTAATGGTAAATGATCATCCCAACTTCCACCAAAGTCTATTACACATGCTCGGAGCATATCTTCTAGAGTTTGGATTGTCCTTTCACTTTGTCCGTCTGTTTGTGGATGATATGCAGTGCTCAAATTTAATCGAGTTCCCATAGCTTGCTGGAAACTTTTCCAGAAATGGGAAGTAAAACGACTATCTCTATCCGAAACAATGGAGAGTGGAACTCCATGTAAGGATACAACTTCATCTACATACAATTTAGCCAGTCTTTCCATGCTAAAGGTTTCTTTCATAGGTAGAAAGTGAGCTGATTTGGTTAATCGATCCACAATTACCCAAATCGCATCATTACCTTTTCTGGTTTTGGGTAACTTAGTAACAAAATCCATTGTTATAAGTTCCCATTTCCATACTGGCATCTCTAACTGTTGTAGTAACCCTGAAGGTTTCTGATGTTCTGCCTTAACTTGTGAACAAGTAAGACATTTAGAAACATAGCTGGCTATGTCCTTTTTCATTCCTATCCACCAAAAGTTCTTTCTTAAATCTTGGTACATTTTATTGTTTCCTGGATGCATAGTGTACCTAGATTTATGAGCTTCTTCTAAAATCTTAGGTCTTAAGTCTCCCTGCTTAGGTACCCAAATTCTACTTTTGTGGAATCTCCAAATTCCATCTGCTCCTTGTTCTAATTCCTTTATTCTTCCTTTCATTCCTTCAGCATCATCCTTGATTGCTGTAGTTTGAACATTCTTCAATTGTTCCATTAAATCTATTTGTAGATTTAATCTGAGAGCACGAACCCATCGTTGTTTACGACTTAAGGCATCTGCAACTATATTTGCCTTTCCTTCGTGATACTGAATATCACAGTCGTAGTCACTTAAGATTTCCATCCATCTCCTTTGCCTCATGTTTAACTCTTTTTGCCCAAATATATATCTTAAACTTTTGTGGTCTGTGTAGACAGTAAATTTACTTCCGTAAAGATAGTGTCTCCAAATTTTAAGGGCAAAAATTACGGCTCCTAACTCTAAATCATGAGTCGTATAATTCTCTTCGTGCTTTTTCAACTGCCTTGATGCGTACGCAATTACCTTTTTGCGTTGCATAAGCACACATCCATATCCTAATTTTGAAGCATCACAATATACTTCAAAATCTTCAGTTCCTTCTGGTAAGGCTAAGATTGGTGTATGAGTTAGTTTCTGTTTCAAAAGTCTAAAAGCTTCTTCTTGTTTGGGTCCCCATTCAAACTTAGTGGCTTTACAGGTTAACTTAGTTAATGGTACGGCTATCTTGGAAAAATCCTTAATAAACCGTCTATAATACCCAGCTAAACCTATAAAACTTCTTATTTCCATTGCTGTTTGTGGAACCTTCCACTTGGTAATTGCCTCTATCTTAGCAGGATCTACGTGAATACCTTCATGATTCACCATGTGTCCTAAAAATTGCACTTCCTTTAGCCAAAATTCGCATTTCGAGAATTTGGCGTACAACTTTTCTTTTCTTAACAAAGTTAAGAGTGCATGAAGATATTCACAATGCTCTGTCTGACTTTTGGAATAAATAAGTATATCGTCTATGAAAACAATTACAAATTTATCCAGGTACGGTTTACAGATCCGATTCATCATGTCCATGAATGCTGCAGGTGCATTCGTTAACCCGAAGGGCATGACTGTAAACTCGTAATGACCATACCTAGTTCTGAAAGCACTCTTAGGTATGTCTTCTTCTTGTACCTTCAATTGATGATATCCAGAGCGTAAATCTATCTTAGAAAAATATCTAGCCCCCTGAAGTTTATCAAAAAGATCATCAATCCTAGGTAATGGATATCGATTCTTAATTGTAACCTTATTCAATTCCCTATAATCGATACACATTCTCATTGAACCATCCTTTTTCTTCACAAACAACACTGGCGCTCCCCAAGGGGATGAGCTAGGTTGTATGAATCCTTTACTTAGTAATTCATCTAATTGCTTTTTCAATTCTAACATTTCTGTGGGTGCTAACCGATAAGGTGCCTTGGCTATCGGTGTAGTTCCTGGAATTAGATGAATCCTAAATTCTACTTCCCTATCTGGAGGTAATCCTGGTAAATCTTCTGGAAATATATCAGAATATTCTGATACTACTGGTATTTCCTTAAGATCTTTTCCCTTAGTGCTAATGATTACTGAAATCATATACACTATTCCTTGTTTTCGTTCATAATTAGCAACTTTCATTACTGATATGAACTTCATGGGCTTACGTGGTTTATCTCCTGTAATCCTAATCACTTCTCCAGTAGGTGATTGAATTTTTATGGAATTCTGATCACAAAGGATTCTAGCATGGTTGGCTACTAACCAATCCATTCCTAATACAACATCAAATTCAGCTAAATTCATCGGCAATAGTCTTGCAGAGAATTTATGTTCTAAAAGTTCTATGTTTCCTTCTTGCAAAACTTTATCTATTTTAACTGAATTTCCGTCTGCGGTTTCAACTGTAAAAATCTGCCTAATATTGGTTAAAGGTAAACTAAGAGCTTGACAGAATGAAGTATTTATAAAACTTTGGTTTGCACCAGAGTCAAATAATACTTTTGCATATACGTTGTGAACTAAGGACGTACCCGCTATCACATCCGGAATAAGTTCTGCTTCTTGAGTGGTCAGCTGAAATGCCCTGGCATTCTTCTTAGTAGTTCCTTCGGTCGTCTTGGGTTTGTTATCTACTGGTTTGACCAATTTAGGACATTCTGTTTTATAATGCCCCGCTTCTCCACAATTAAAACAGATTACTGTTTTCTTTTTGCAGTTCTCTTCACGATGTCCTACAGTTTTGCAAAAATTGCAAGTGATATCGCATCTTCCATAATGCTTCTTTTTGCATTTCCTGCAGAATGACGGAGCTGGAGATTGCCCTGTTCCTTTTCTCTTGAAGCTGTTATTATTACCCACACGAAATCCTTGGGTAATTTTCTGAGCTAGTGCCTTTTTCCTATCTTCATCTCTTGTGCGTACCAATTCATCGGTTAGAGTATTAGCTAATTCTACCGCATCGTCAATAGTGCGAGGTCTCGCAGCTTTAACAATATTGCGGATTTCGCTAATTAGCCCCTAAATATAGCGAGAAATAAGTACCGGTTCTGGCGAAGCCAGTGTTGGTACTACTCTTGCATATTCAAAGAAAGTCGAGGTATAACCGCGACAATCCACACTCATCATCCGATGATTTAGAAATTTATTCGCCATCTGTTCCTTCTCATACTCAGGACAGAATTTTCTTTCCACCAAACCTTTAAATTCTTCCCAAGTCATAGCATAAGCTATTACTCTTCCTTTTGATTGTAACACAGTGTTCCACCACTCGAGTGCTCCTTCTTTGAACAGATTGGATGAATACATGACCTGATCCTCTTTACCACATTTACTTATTGCAATGACTGCTTCGGTTTTCTCTAACCAACGCGGTGATGCAGTTGCTCCTTCATTGCCTGCAAATTCAGTGGGTTTACAAGCAAGGAATTCTTTGAAAGTGCAACCAGGCGTTGCAGTTTTCATTTTCTTGGGTAATGGAGCTTGATGTGGTTCCTTATTATGGTTATTGCCTCCATTTACACTATTACTGAAGTTATCTTCAGTAATTTGTTTACTAGGAACAATCTGTTGCGGTTCGATCGGATTCTTTATAGCAGCAACGAATGCTGGAATAGCATTGGCTATCCCTTGAGCAACAATGTTTTCGATATCTTGCCGAGTCATATATTGATCTCTTGAATGTTGTTCAGAATGATTAACTTCATTAATAGGTTCATTACCACTGTTTGCCATCTGATAATGTATATATATAAATTTTATTAGTTACTGATAAATAACAATTACATACAAACAATCAGAAAATTTTATAATACAGATATAGTCAAAACAATCGATTTCTCGATTTCATTTTAAATCTATCATAGTATGCATCATTACTCACAGATATCATACAAAGTTTTATTTGTTATTTACAGACTAACTTTACTAGTACTATTATACAACTACCATTTTATCATCGTATTATCTCTCGTCACTGGCTGTTCTAAAAACGCATTTCCCTCTCATCGTACTTCCAAGCAATCTGTCCCCCTATTTCCCTGATTCTAGTTCCAGCATCAAACAACTCTTCACCAAAGTGGCGAAGTTCAACCATGTTTTCATTACTCATGGGTGGATTAGGTAAGGGTTCTGGATCGAATTGTGGAAGAAAAGAGTAAGGATCGTTGACAATATTTTGAAATTGCCAATCGTTCGTCCACCATTCGTCCATTCCTATGGGTTGGGAGTGGACTATTGGGTCTGGAATTGCTGGTTCCCAATTCATAGGGAGTTGGTTTTCAAGAGGATAATTAAAAATATTATTATTATTATTATTGACAGGCTGAATTGTTTCACAGCTTGCCAATAGGAAATCTATCTTATCTTGAAAAGTTCTTTCCTGGGTTGGATTGGAACTCTCTCCGATTTCTCTCTGAGCTGGTATAGACCCTTGCCCAACTTCCATTACTACTTCTTTAGTAATTTCCTCTATCTGTATTTCTATCTCCTTACCCTCCTCTTTGTCTTCAGTTTCCATTTCCTGTTGTTTAGAACTCTCTCCGGTTATAATTTCTTTTCCCTTTTTCAAAGGATTGTTTATTTTGGGCAGTTTTTTAGCTGGCTTCTTCTTACGTATTTTTCTCCATCCTACATAAGTTCTTTTCTTTTGTTTTGGCTTGCTCAAAGGTGGAACCTTGAATTCTACTGGTTGTTCAACATCGGGATAGTAGCTAGTATATTCTTTGGAAGCTTTGATAGTTACGGGGTAAAGATTAAGGTTCTGAAAAGCTTCGGATATCCCACTCATGCTGATGTAGCATATATGCAAAATGCATAAAATACTAAGTTAAAATTTACAAATAACTTTGTAATTTATTACATACTGTGTACTAGTTGATTACAAAGATAACTGAAAAACACACTTAGGTTTCAAATTTTATTTATCACACAGAGTTTCTAGATTGTGAGGGTAGGGTGCTAAACTTTAAAGATTTATATTTTCTGCTACTGTGGCTAGCATATATAAATTTGCCCATTTCTCATCTAGTTTATCTTCCCAAGGTGATTTATCAATTAATTCCTGAGTTTCCCGTTTAATCCTCTTTTCTCGGAATTTCTCTTTACTTTTCTTAATAATCATTTCCCTCCTTCTAGGAGAAAGTGATTCCTCGTATTGTGCCTTTCGCACAAATATTCCTTCTTCAGGAATTTCAGCCTGATTCGAGGATTTGGTTCGGGATGAACTTCCCTTCTCATTAGATGATCTATCTAATTTAAGATAGATGCTTGACAGCTTTTGTTTACCCATACTGTAATTAACAAATAGCCAGTTAATAAAACACATAATCACATAATAGTAATCAGGAAAAATTAAGTATTTCTAAATACTTAATTAGCTTAACCCAGTGGCTCTGATACCACCTTTTTCTGTCACGGCCCCCGACCCGGTTTGACCCGTTTCAGGAGCCGCGGGACAGAAATACTGCGGTATTTATTTAATTGAGTTTAACAACGGAAGTTTATTTAAAAGGATCGTTTAAAGCTAAAATTTTCCCCGATTATTTTATTTCACAATTCGGGATAAAACCCTGATAATTTACAATATTATGTTTTTACTATGAAATCTTGATATTACAAAACTTATTTCTTTATTTTATAATGAGCCACTATCTTAAGCTTGAAATGCTCCCCAGCACTTTTCCTGAATTACAACAGATCACCTGAAACATGTTTGAAAAAGGTTTTGTCAGCGGGAAATACTGAGTGAATCATTCTATTTACTAAAATGACACATTTGTTATAATTTACAGTATTAAGAGCGATTACAATGTTTCTATTATCAAACCAACTACCCACGGTATTTGTCACTCGACCGAATCTGTGACTATGGTCATATCCCCCATTGGCTGCCCCAATGGTGACGATTATCAAGTAATGTATACAAAACCCCACATACCGGCTGTAACTTGGTGATTACAAAGACTTAATCCCCATAATTATAACTTTGAAAATAAACATACTTTTGTAAATAGATTTGATAAAAAGAGAGAATGACTCACATTGCTGATTTAATATGGTCAGAGTCTAATCTATGATTTAGCCTTGTTAACCTAATATAAATAACAATGCACACAAAACTGGGTTAGTAATCAATCCAGCAATTACGATAATTCACGAGATCAAATTCTCACAATGAATGACAAAATGCAATACTTCATCCATCGAATTAACGATGATCCGTTGAATTAACAACGAACGACAAAGTATAATACTTTATCCATCGAATTAACGATGATCCGTCAAATTAATGACGAACGATAAAGTATAACCCTAATGTCGGCGGCACTTAAACATCCATTGGATATATTGATCGTCGGATAAATGAATCGTAGCAGCGATTGTGCTAATACCCTGTTTTGCAGCAGAATTTCGAGATCAGTGTGTGTTTTTGATTTGTTTCTATCGTAACTCGAAGTGATTTTGGAATTTAAACGTCAAATCAACCCAGAATGTCAAGTCCCAGACTCTTGTATTTATACCCCAATTTTGAACCCCCCACGTGTCGCGACAGGTGACCCTGCTTCTGTCGCGACTCGCCTGGGAAACCTAGCTAGCCTAGGGTTGCTTCGTCACTAGTATAGCTTTGCTGAATTGACATTTCGTAAATTCATAATTCAGACAACACATTTTGAAGATAATTATCAATTAGGGTTTAACCCCCCTTAGTTTTAGGGGCCCTAATCCTAATTCCAAATGTTCTGAAAATTTTAGGGTTTTATCAGAATCACTTGGGTTTCTCAATTAGGGTTTCCTTTTGGACTAATTAATTTAATAATTAGGACTTTTGATGAGAGTTGTTACAACAGTTACTCCTGGTGCATGGCCCGCTGTGGTGTAGGTTACAGCGATTGCATTTGGGGTGAACTCCCCTGTACCCTCCTTGACTTTGACTTCCAGATGATTGCTGACTAGGGCTCTTGTAGTCGTCAGTCCTTCTCTGCTGAGACTGAGATTGAACAGAAGTTGAACCTTTGCTTGAAGCTCCATCCCATTTTCGCTTGTTGTCACTAGGAGCATCTGAGGTAGTTGTATCACTAATACGCTTTGGTAGCCTGTTCTGCTCCACCGCCTGATCAGTGAGACGATGAGCCAATTGAACAACTTGCTGGATGGTGGCGAGGTTAGCTGAAGTCACATGACTTTGAATCTCTGGCACTAAACCCTTGAGGTACAGTTCGATACGTTTGATGGGAGGATCCACCATGGTAGGACACAAAATAGCCAGCTCGTTCGATCTTTTTGTGTACGCTTCAATTTCTGACCCTGTCATCTTTAGGTTGAAGAACTCTACCTCCAGCTTGTGGATGTCATCACGATTGCAATATTCCTCTTTGATCAGTTCCTTGAAGTTGTTCCATGGGGTGGCATTAGCAGCAACCAACCCCAGCATTTGGACCTGAGCGTTCCACCACGTAAGAGCTACACCCTCGAGAGTACCAGTAGCATACTTCACCCTGCGAGCCTCAGGGCATTCACACATCTCGAAGACAGATTCGAGTTTTTCAAACCAGTGGAGGAGACCTACAGCTCCTTCGGTACCACTGAAGGTACTAGGTCGACAGTCCATAAAGGTCTTGAAAGTGCACACAAGAGGCTGTGCAGGTTGACCTGTCGTGAGAGTAAGAAAGGACCAAGTTTAACACAAAGGTTGGTTCACGAGAGTAGGATCCAGGGATCCTAGAGTGAGTTGAGATGGCAGGGTATACCTCCTGCCTGAGCGGCTGTAAGTGCCACAACAACTTGTTGGTTAATCAAAGCCGTCAACTGGGCTTGAGTCATGTTAACGCGCCCAGCCATGATCTTCATATCAAGGGAAACATGAATGAGAGGGGTTCGCAAAAATGCGATGACAGAAGGGAGTAAGCACACACGTGTTTTCAAATAATAGTTGTTACGTTTATCTAAACATACTACGAGCAAAGTTCTATGTAATCTAGCAAGTAGGCAATGTAAACATAATTCATATCACCTAGAATGTCGAGCCTTGCATGTGGAGTGAAGCGTCGTTGTGGATCGTTGAGTACTGTACAGGTTATAGCCTGGTTTTAACAAAACTTTTCCCTTATTAAAACCAAGTTCACTATAACCAATGGCTCTGATACCAATCTGTCACACCCCCAAAATCCACATGCGGAGTATCACCGCTTGGAGGCGTGACATGACCAGGATCAAGCCACCAATCATATTGAACAAGCATATAAGTAATTATAAAATCCAACACAATACAATTGGTGTCCAAACAAAACATAGTTTAAGTTGCAAGCGGAAGCATAATGTCAAAAACTAAAGCATAAGTTAATAATATTTAAGTTCATCATGAACACTCAATGTCCATGCTCCACAACAACTCTTCCCCATGCAAGCTCCTGCTAAACCTAGTGACCTGCAAAGCATGCAGTAACGAGTCAATAACAAAGTTGAGCGAGTTCACAGTTGGGTGTTTGTTTTAAGTTGTTCCAAAAACGTAGTTTCCTTTAATTGGCATCCTGGCCGTGGGGGTTACCCCATAGTTGAAAATGTGTTCTGTTTAAATCCCGGTTACTCTGGCTATCCAGCCGTGGGGGCTACCCCATGTTTATACTACTAGACTCATTACCATATCGACCACTGACTTTAGTCATGTTTATGTGCCCTTAGCGTCACTGTCTATCATCATTGACGTGCCCAGGTCCATTAGTTCACGCCCGTCCTCTGCGGCACGGTGTGAGGCTTGTCAGACCTAAATAGCGCTATCTAACTAATGACCTGCTCGCCATTGGCCCGGCGATTAAGTCGATATAAAAAGGAGGGACTTCGTGATAGAGTTTTGGTCTAGTGAAATTTAAACTATCCAAGAGGACGAGGAATTACATTCCTTAACCCAAACTGTCCTACCCAAGGAGGACGAGGAATCCATATTCCTTAACCCATTCCCAACCCCTGGGAATCCCATGCTTTGTAGAAAGTGTGAACTCACCTTAGGTTAGCTCGGCAGATAAGTAAAGGTCAATCGAGCTGCTAGGGGTCAACCACGCCCTAACATGGTTACCATACAAGTCAGGTCTAGGTTCAAGTAATGCACGTATGTTTACACATAAGTTAACAGATTATGAACACGTATTGATCATGGCAACACATTAACATAACATACTTATACTTGTACGATTCAAAAGATTGGGCTCCACAAGTTCAACAACCTTGTGCGATTCACCCATTAACGCCCAATAGTATCCAGCCCAATAACTAGAAAGCCCAAACACATCTTCATACATATACACGACCCAATTTAATAAACAGATAATCAATCTTGTGCGCTTGGTATGTCCTTGTACGATTACAACATGTCTTGTGCGACCGATATTTGGGCTTTAAGGCCCAATCTACATAATAAAGTCCAAACAGTGTGTGTGTGGCCAAGCCTTGTGCGATCAGCACTGTCTTGTGCGATCCACAAGGTCTTGTGCGATCATGCAAGGTATATGTTGTACATAGTGCTAAAATATGTTGTACCTAGCTTGTGCGAGTCCCTTGTGCGACCAGAGCATGTGCGACCAGCTCTTGTGCGACTGAAGGGCTTATGCGATTAGTTATGACTTTCCTTAGATCATGCAATCAGTTACATCGTTTCCATATTTGCGCACAATCAATCAACAATCTAACAGTTTTAGATCATGCACATCATCGATCAAACAAGCCTATTCTAACCGATTTCTCATGAACCCTAGTTATGAATAACACATGAATAATAATCATCACACTTAAACATATTAACATAGTTCATGTTCTTGAATTACCAGTTCGCATTCTATCCCAATAAGACAACAAATCGTCTAACATAATCACATCACATCCGAGTAATATACAATCGATTCTTGATTATTATCATGCAAGTTCCGAGTTATATGAACATTATCAATTACACATATGAGCCGAGTTCATGAAGTGTCCTTAGGACTCTTGTAAGTGTCCTAAGTGTCCTTAACCCTCCCTAGTCAGTTTATATTACACTAGTGATCCCTAGTCGTGCTTAGGACTCTTGTAAGTGTCCTTAACCCTCCCTAATTCAGTTTAGCTTAGTTAATTAGCTAAAAGTCAAACCGTCGTAATTAAGGTTTGACTTCGAGATTAATTAAAATTTGTTCAGTCAAATCTCGAATTGAAAGTACCTATAAGTAGGTATTTATGTGGGTAATAAACCCTTAAAAGGGTAGTCTCTGATTCCCACTCTAACTAGGTCAATTGTCAGGTCAAAGCTAACTTTAAAAGTCAACAAAATACTTATTTTCAAATTAATGCATAATTAGCAATGTAGGATCCATGTAACCTGTTTTATCATTAATATAACTTGGTAATTAATGTAAGAACATGTCTAAACATGTTCAACCCGACAATTTTCAGTTTAGACTCGGTTCGGAACCGAAAGGCGCATAAATTGACTTTTGCATTGACTTTCGATTCTGACCCATTGTAGCATGTTTTAGAAATTCCTTAGAGCCCTATTAGGACCAGGTTTCATGTTAGTATAACCCTCTGTGATTATACACCTTGGTTCAATAGTTATCCGATTCGTATGCATGTTCCCGTTAATTGCTTATATGTTGACTATTATGCCCATATGACCTTAAAATATGATTTTTAAAAATATAGAAGAGTATACACCTTGGTTACTGATTTATAAACTTGTACCCAAAATTTGACATCAGTGAGAGGTCTAGATTAAGAGTTATGCTCATTAGCGTAATTAGAAGACTTTTTATGAATTAAATGGCATAATTAGCATATAGCCTATCTAAACCCGGTTTTTAATACCAAACTTTTTACCCACTGATGTAATATAATATTTTGGGATTTTTTGAAGATTTTTAATTAATTTTAGGCTGAGCATAACATAGGGTTGTAGCTTTAATTCGGTTAATGCCGGTTTTGCCCTTTTTAGCCATAAAATGAGTTTTACAAATCTTTTTGACCCCAAACCTTTTGCTACTGATTTTATATGATAAATAAATTATTTTAAACCTTCTGGAATAATAAAAATACCAGCTTTCTATATAGAACCCGGAAATGGCTCCAAATCGTCTTTTTAAGCGTTTTTAACGCATAGTATGTATTAAAACTATTCTAAACATATAAGGTTTGATACCTACTGATATTTTTAGTATATTTTTATACTTTGATAGTAAGCTAAAGTTTTAAACTCAGAATTCCAGTTTTGACCTTTTTAGCCTATGTGAAATTAGCAAAATACCCCTAAGGTGCATAGTTTGGTTTTAAATGATAAATTTCACATATATCTAGTAACCTACTGTTATAACTTGTTAAATTAAGTATATTTACTAAATAAACCAGACCTGTAACTCAGATTACTAATTAAACTCTTTTATAACCTTTTAAATGGCCAAAATGCCCTTACAAGGCATAGTTTAAGTTTAAATCCATTTCGGGCATAATAGGGGATATCTTACTGATGTCACAACATATTTAAGGAATGTTAACTTAAGAAACATGTATATGGCTTTTATGGTTACCCGTTACGCCTCCTTCGCGTTCGGTTCGGTTTATGAAACTAGTTTGCATAAATTGACCGAAACGGGTCAAACCTTATCATTTTTATCCCAAAATTCAGAATGTGTTTAGTTTACCCATATTATACAAGTCTTCAAACTTGTCGGGTCTAAATCACATTCCATTCCGGTCTTCGCTTATACACGCGTTTGAACCGTATCTTCCTTTGAAAACTAACCGGTCTAAGCTTAAGCTTAATTAAAGACCCGTTAGAAATCTAATAGGTTATTATAAACCTTTGTTCCAGAATAGGAGACCCAGTAAAAGCTACACGCACTTGCTATTTGTGATTTATACTTGCAAAGGTAAATACTTTTAACTTATTTTCCCTATACGGGCTTGGGGTATGGTATATAAAATAACGCTTGGTCGGGCATTGAATCTTTAATCGAATAGAGGTTAAACCATTGATATGCTCCGTTTGGAAATGTTTTGTTTGATTAAAGCCTTTGGGGGGTTAATGACCATGTCCCGGATATCCTTGGCATCATTTTACGAAATGGCCACGACCTAAGCACCGGGTATAGGCGTACACCCGTCAGTGCCTAAACAAATAAAGTGGTGTGTCTATTGATCTTTAACCCGGCATAAACCGGGCTACTGAACGCATAAGAAACACATAATTCTTTTACAAGATTATATTTAAATAATTATCCCAAGTTATAAAAAGTTTTGTGCCACGTGCATTCAAATCAATTTTATTAAACTTTTCAAAATGAGTCAGTTAATTGTATTTACCAGTGTAAACTGACGTATTTTCCCAAAAAGGTTAAGTGCAGGTACTACTCGAACTAGGCTGGCTTTCTCCTAGCGTCCACAATAAGTCTCGCAAGCTTGGATGTCATAGAACTGTTGAACAATGTTTCCTCTTTATTTTGATCCGCCTGTGGATCTGTTTCAACTACTTATGATACTTAATATTACAATTTATTAAAGTTGAAATAAATCTATCTTTTGCTTCCGCTGTGCATTTAAATTTGTGTTGTTTGTCTATGATGATATCAACTACGTCACGATACTCCCCACCGGGCCCACCGGTAATACGTGGAAATATCGGGGTGTGACAATTTCTTTCGTTGAAATCTTCACTTTTGCTTCTAGCGAGTAGATGTTTGCATCTCTACTCCCCTGATGGTAGTTGCATCGCGTTAATTTTCTTCTGTAGGATCGAATCGCGACCTGAATGAGTCGTTCGGAAGAACTCTAGTCCGTTTCAGAGGCGGAAACTAAGAAACGAATGTGAAAATAGCTTGAATATCACTATAAACCTCTTGTATATTGATTTACTATCTATTACAATTACAAGGAACACCGGCAGCACCTCGGTATCAAATCTGGAATTCGTTCTAGTTACCTTCAAATGACAACTCATGACATCTATTTATACTACATGCTTGACAGCTTGAAATGACACATACACGATTCAAGCTATCAGACATCTCAAGCTAACACACATGTTCAAGCTATCACACATGTTCAAGCTATCACAAGTGATGATGTCATGTAATGATATCATCTTTATGACATCACACTTGTACAGAACCACAATGCAACCCAGACTCGATATTAAGACGAAGAAGACAGATGAATGCACTAACAGACTCCCCCTCAGATGTTGACGAGTCTTAAGTGTCGAGTCTTCTCAATCTTCAGTCTTTATGAGTCTTTATCACTCTAACTTTCTTCAACTAATCTTTCAGGATCAAACTCCTAGCTCTTGCATCTTCAGACTCTCTTTCTCTAACAGACTCCCCCTCAACTTGTGCTGGGATCGTAGTCTGGCTTTCACAGGTTCAGGTATCGTAACCTGATTCACCTGCATATTCTCTACCCAAAACATAAGTTTCATAAAAGATAAGATATAACAAATCTAGAAACTTTGCTAATCACTTGAAGACACAACCCTGAATACATCATTTTCAAGTATCGAACAAAAAGATTTATCATGTAAGATTCTGATGAACCACTTGAATATATATCAGTTTTCATTTCAAACAAACTTTCCCAAACCTGTTCGTCATGTTTAGCACTCGGAATTTTGAAAATCAGCTTTTCAACATCAGTCGTCTAAAATCTTTTTGAATTTTTCAAAATTTATGCTAAAACACACCAAAACTATTTTTGGATTTTTGATATAACAGAAATGAAATGCAATAAAGAAATATTTACAAACAATATTTTTGTGAGTTTGTGTAAGAGGATCATATCAGTTTTTGAGACAAATCACCAACACCGTTAAGCTTTAAACATTTTAAGTTCTAAACGATTCACATTGATTGACGATATTGTTGTCCACTTAAACTCAATCTAAAAACTTTCGAAATGCTTACCGATACGTTAAGGTATATTAATTTGCACTAAGTTCTTATGGATCCCACGATCTCAGCATATCCCCTCATCATGCAATACACTGAATCAAGTAATGCCTTTAAACTTTTATCAACTGTGAATTGTGCGAAAAACAAAACAGAATGTTTAAACATTAACAATCAGGTCGATCTTTCGATACGCAGAGAAAGTCCAATGTTTAAACAAAATAAGAAAAATAAAACAAGTTGAAATTGTTTAGGCTTTAACCACCAGTTTGATACTCCCGTATACGCAGAGGTGATCCAAAGCTTAAATGAAACACCAAAGAAAATAAAGCAGAACGTTTAGGCACTAACATCCAGGTCGATACTCACGTATACGCAGAGGATGTCCAATGCTTAAACAAAATAAAGAAATAAAACAAGTTTAAATCTTTGCAAAATAAAATGCACAATCACAGCCACTTTTCAGCAAAGTTGTGAAAGTTCACAAACTTAACCAGTTTTATGTCTTTCGACAATCAGCGATTAATGAGTAGGCACACAATCAAGAAGGACAAAACTAAGTACTATGCTTTTGACCATGTTTCCCACTAGAACTAGGCTTTTTCATTTAAGTTTGTATCGTTCTCGCAAATCTACTAGTCTAGCTGAGCCTACCGTCACATCTTTAGTGAGACCGTTTATCACATTTTATCTTTCCATTTCTTTAGCATGCTGTGACCGTCCACTGATGTACTATAATTTCCTCTTTTATACGACAAACTCATTTTTATTTTATCATGTTTTTGACTTTTTCAAATTTTCAAATGTTTTTGGATTTTCTGAAAATTTTTACTCCCCCTAAAATGCAAACACATTTTAGGAAATTTGAAAATAAACTGTACAATAAAGTGACAACTGATATCAAATCACTTCAAATCGCCATCCACTTGGCATAAACAATCAGAACTCCCCCTTACAACAAACTATTTTCCCATTGTGATTTCAAAACACTTAAGTTTGTTTTAATCAAATGGTTTTTCCGGAAAATAAGTTTTGTTGATTTTAAGAAACCATTTGTAGGTTAAGGGTTCATCACATTGTTCTCCAAAATATCACTTGTAAGTATGATCCAATCAAGTTCAACTTAATGACCTTGATTAACCACATGTCAATGAAAACCTCTTTCAACCACTTACAGGTTCACTCACCAACCATAATCACTTGTAAATCAAAATATAACAATTTAAATATACCACCTGTACTTTACCAACTGTACCACATGTAGGATCATTTGCTAAGAAAGATGCCGATTCCTGCTCCACTCTTACCAACCTGGGAGCTCCGGCAAGTCCGGATTTTCAGTTAGAAAATGGTGTCACCCAAGTCTGATCAGCCTCGGGTGATACACATCTATCCCACCAACATTTTGATTTATAAAAATCTTTTACATTCTTAACCTTCCCATCAACCATCTTCCCGAAAATATGTTTAACTTTTCCATTAAAAGTTTTTTCAACTTCAAATTCTTTCTTATCATCAAAGAATTGATCTGATATCTCAGTTTTACCAACCTTCAACCTCCAATTTTCCTTTGACAACTTAGGAAAATTTTCATCGTTTATCTCAGGAACAGAATTAATTATCAACCATTTTCTCAACAGATGACTCCTCTGATTTTATGGAATCAGATTCATTGTCAGAACTACTATCATATTTTACAACCCATTTTTGTTTTGTTAAATCGACACTTCTTTTGTAAAATCGTTTTGAAGTTTCACCAACTTCCAAAGTCGATTTATCAACACTTTTTCTTCTCATTTCAGAGTTAGAAGAAACTCCCTGTTTTGAATAAGTGGACTCTTGGCAGTTCCAAGCAATATGTCCAACTTTTTGGCATTTAAAGCAAGTTCTTCTGTCAACTCTTTGAGCAAACTTTCTCACATTCTTCTTTACTTCAGCAAGAAACTCCTGGTTTGACTGCTTCCAGAACGGTTTCTTTTGTTCATCCTCTGAACTTCCTCCTGAAACAAATTTTGTTTTTGGTTTATAAGTTTTCTGATTTTTTATAATTTTCTGATGAAATAAAACCAAGACCTTTCTTTTTGAGATTACCATTATGGTTTGATTTCTTTTGAAAATTATAACCATAACCGTAACCCTTTTTCTTGTTCAATCTCTGTTGAACTCTTGAAGTGTACTTTTTAGGTTTTTCAGTAAGATTTAAATCTTTTATTTCAGAAATATTAATTTCTGTTAATTTGAAAACCTGTTTAATCATTTCAGTTTTGACACTTCTTATTGGAAATTCCTCATCAGAATATATTTTGTCTGAATCATTCAAAGTATAAGCCACTTTGATTGGTTCATCATTCAAATTAGATTTTGATAGAAGGAATTCATTATTATAAACCCTTTTAACCAGTGAACTCGGACTCTTTTCAGACGAACTCGAACTATCTGACTTAGACTCCAACTTTGACTCTTCATCCGTATCTAACACCTGATCGACAACTTTCTTTACTAACTCAGACTCATGATTAGTGTCAGACGCTGTGAATGTAACATCAATATTGTCTGGTAATTCATCAATGATTTCAGACTTTAACTTAATGTTGACTGCCTTTTTTAGACTCTCCTCGTTAGGATTCCTGGGAGAATAAGTTTCATGGATCGGGGGCGGACATCTGTTATACTTGACACTTGGTTTCTTACCAGTATCAGTATCTTCAGTCTTTTTGTCCATGAACGCTTCCAGACCTGCAACAGTAGGATAAACACGATCAATCAAATAATCACAAGTAGTGTAACTCAACAATAATCGTTTAATCCTTTCACTCTTAATCTTCTCAAGTTCCACTTCTTTCTTCAGATTAGCACAGTCTTCGATGTAATCATTTATGACACTCTGCTTTGTCATCAATGTTGCGCTCATCTTTTCCATTGCTTTTTCAATCTCTGAATTTATTTTCTTCAAACTGTCAACTGTTCTGTTTAGCACATCATATGATTCTTTAATGTACTTCACATCAGACAGTAAATCTTCTTTAATCTTCTCTAATTCAGCAATTTTCTTATCTTTCTCCTCACAAACTTGGCAAGATTCTGAACACTTCACACATGGTTTTTCAACTTCAACCATTTTTTCAACTATCTTTTCAACCTCGACAGTCTTTTCAACTTCAACGAGTTTCTCAATTTCAACAATTTTTTCTACTTCCACAATTTTTTCAACTTCGACTAGTTTCTCAACTTCAACTATTTTCTCCACCACTTTCTCCACTTCAACAACTTTCTCAACTACTTTCTCAATCACTTGATCAACATTTGCTTCTCCAGCTTCTGTCTTTGTCTTTTCATCAGTTTGCATTTTTACTGCTTCCAGCTCTTTCCTCAATCTTGCCATCTTCTTATGATACAACATCTCCATTTTATCAGCAAAAAACAAATTAAAACTAGTAGGATCAATGCCTTTTCTAGCTTTGTTGAGATGTTCTTCCTCATCATCGGTATCCACATCACTTCCAAGATCTGTAAAAATCGGGATTCTTTTCTGATTAGTCTCATTTTCACCCTGAATTCTAGCAACAAAGCCTGAACTAGATGGAATGTATTTATCCCAGCTAAATCCTTCAGCAACAAATTCATCATCTTGATCAATGATACCAAAATAAGCTTTTCTATTTGCATCTTCGATCATTTTCCTTTTGTCATCCACAATTGGCCGAGCATGTGCAGTTTGTGGTTCCTTTTGTTGAGTAATCTGATGAAAAATCGATTTTTGATAATAATTGTTCTTTTCTTGATTCCCAGTTGCTTCTTGGTTTTTGCATTCTCGTTTAAAATGACCTTTTCCTTTGCAACGGAAACAGGTAACTTTCGATTTATCAAAACCCAACAGAGAAGTAGCCATTCCTCGAAATTCATCTCTACCAGTAATCTCTTGAAACTTTTCAGCCCTTCTCAAAGCACTTGCTAAGCACCATTTTATATCCATCAGCTCAAGTTCTTCAGCATCAATTTGGTCATAATCCTCTTTGGTAAGCATCAGATTACCAATCTTCCCACCGATCAAACTTTCGTAAGATTCTAACATAGCAACCAGTGATGCCATGTGTTGCTTGGCAACTTCCAGAGACAAATTCTGACCATTCTGAATGTTCAAAGTAACATTGCATTGCCGATTTGTTGAATTCGAGTGTTGAGGACTTGGTATTGCTTGATTCGGATCAAAGCTTGAGTATGAAGATGAAAATCCACCACTCTGTGTCACACCACTACCCTTTGTTCCAGATGAGCTGTCAGCATTAAAACCAGTTTGGATCTTTGGGCTAGGGCTGGGAGTAGCCTCAAACTTGTTCCCTCTGTAATACAGACTGACATCTTGTTTAGCATTTGGATTCGTCATGATAGCCGTTTTCTGGATATCCAACTCATGCTCTTCAATTTTCTGAATAAACTGTGCCAAGTTCATATTCTGAGACTTTCTTAAGTGTTTCACAATCATCAAATAAGTTCCCCACTTATGCTGTGGTAGTGCTTCAGCAAGTTTATCAACCCATTCCTCATCTTCTTTCTTTATATCCAATCTCTCCATTTCCAAAACAAGATGACAATATCTGTCAATGGTCTGTTTTGTTGTTTCATGATCAAAAGCCACAAACATATCAAAAGATTTCTTCAGTAATGCCTTTCTATTTTTAATCATATCTGCACTTCCTTTGAATTTCTGAATCAATGCTTCCCAAATTGACTTAGCTGTATTATCATGTTGAAGCAAAAAAAATATATCTTCTTTAATTGCCTGTTGAAGAATACTGATCATCATTTTCTCACTTGTAAATTTCAATTTGTCACTCTCTGAATAGTCCTCAATTGCCTTTACAATCCCACGTTCATTTTTAGGTTTTTCATAATCTTTCAACAATGAACACCAAGCATCAAATTTGTAAGCTTGCACCCAGTTGTCAAATCGATTCTGTCATCCTTTAAAATCTTCAATGTACATCAGTTTTGGCGGTTTCTGATGAGTTCCCGTCTCATTCTCACTGTACAATGTTTCAGCAGCTGTAACTGGTGCGACTGGCGTGGCAAACACATTGTAGAATTCCTCGTCCATGTCTTCGGTAATCAGGAGATACTTCGGGAAACACCTGAATGAAAACAAAAAACAACTAATCAGTTTAAACGAACTGAGAAAATGTGAACGCGTGTAACGGTTGAATCGATCTAGAACTCGTGTCGAAAATTCGTGAACTGACTAAACTCCAAATCGTGCAATCTAAGTGAATGGGCCAATAAAAACAGATTTAATTTGGGCCGAACTCAACTTTAGCAAGTATGAATCACATTCACACACTTAGATCAAAAAATGGGTCGACAATTCTGATGTATTAAACACTGGGCCCGAGAAGTATTATAATGATTCACATGTTTTGATGATTGCCGACAATTCTTGGAATGCCCCCACAAACAAAACTTCACATGTGCTGACACAATTTTACATGTGCTGAGATACTGATTGGGCCGAGAATGTGTTGAAAACTATTGGGCCTCACTTTACTAACTGTTACACGATTGGACCAAATTCTTTTAGATCAAAACAAATTTCAAACTTGCCGACAACAATGAATATTACTTAAATCTGATTGGACCGCAAATTTTCTGATTCACATGGGCCGAGAAGTGTAGTTGACTGTCTACAACACTCACATGCACAACTTTGTTCAATGTACCGACTATTTCACAATCACATGCAATTACAACAATGTGATTTCAAGCGGTCAAGCGGTGTGATTTCAAGCGATCAAGCAGTGTAATTTCAAGCGGTCAAGCAGATTTCAAGCGAACAGTCGTTCAAACGGTGTTTTCAAGCGATCAAACAATGTAATTTCAAGCGGTCAAGCAGTGACATCAGCATTTCGAACGTAATTTCAAGCGAACACATGATTTTTAACCAGTTTTAGGTCGATTTAAGTTCTGAAACTTTCCAGGATTTGTTAAAACATGATTACGCACATTATGTGAGAATTTGAGCCGATTTTAACCGTGAAAAATTATCAATTTTGTGAAAGAATGTGTAGAAAACAGATTATGTGAGAATTTGAGCCGATTTTAACCGTGAAAAATTATCAATTTTGTGAAAGAATGTGTAGAAAACAGATATTGTGATGAAAACAGGCTGTTTTGGCAAGAACTCCTCGTCCTGAGCTCTGATACCACTTGTAGGATCGAATCGCGACCTGAATGAGTCGTTCGGAAGAGCTCTAGTCCGTTTCAGAGGCGGAAACTAAGAAACGAATGTGAAAACAGCTTGAATATCACTATAAACCTCTTGTATATTGATTTACTATCTATTACAATTACAAGGAACACCGGCAGCACCTCGGTATCAAATCTGGAATTCGTTCTAGTTACCTTCAAATGACAACTCATGACATCTATTTATACTACATGCTTGACAGCTTGAAATGACACATACACGATTCAAGCTATCAGACATCTCAAGCTAACACACATGTTCAAGCTATCACACATGTTCAAGCTATCACACATGTTCAAGCTATCACACATGTTCAAGTTATCACAAGTGATGATGTCATGTAATGATATCATCTTTATGACATCACACTTATACAGAACCACAATGCAACCCAGACTCGATATTAAGACGAAGACGACAGATGAATGCACTAACATCTTCGCTGAGAGCAAACACACATTTACTTCGAACACTTGGTCATTCCTCCATTTTTGCAGATACTCATTGTTTCTTGGAAACTTATATGTTACGCATGCACCAAGTGCTACGCATGCGGTTTCATTTCGAATAAACGCTTCATTGAAGTCCAAATATTATTTTGCTAAGGCTATCTATTGGTTTGTGATTCGAATGGCCTACATTATTGTAATTGTTGGCTCTTTTGTTATCAAGTCAACAGACTTTCTTGAAACTTCTTTTCTTTCAAGTTACATTCATGGTTTATTTTTGTAACCATGCTGAGATTCCCCTTGTTGGTACATACGTTTATTGTCAGGATACGCTGAAACCCAGTGCAATTGCTTGAACTTATCCATTTCGCATATTCAGTTTAAGACATCATATGATGTATTGGGAGCGTCATATTCAAATATTCTTGCAAAGATTCTTTCATTACGAGTCGTAGTAGATTCGGTTGGTCTACGACTCCACTAAATCGTTTGATTGGTTTTAATACCTTGCGGTGATATTTTCACAGAATTGAAGCTTGTGCTAATTGGGTTACTCACTTCATACACAGATTTAAATTATTTATTTGCTCTAAATCCGTCTAGTTTATCACGATTAAAGCAGTCTCAACACAGTTGTGTGTAAAGGCAATGGTACACAGATCCATTTCATAACACAATGTACCTCCTAACGATTCTTTCATGATTGATCGAATGCCTTGCGGTACTTACTACTTTTCATCTTCGATAAAAAACAGTGGCTCTTTGATGTTCCGTATTCAACTGGAAACCTTACGACATGGTGTAAATCAAATCTTCGGATTGTTTCAGTACACTTTCATTTGATTTCAGGCACGGTGAACTTGTTCAGTCACCACTATTATTAAATCTCGTCATTATGACACCTTGTGGTGTCATTAGCTTGTGCTAATCATGGTCAACTGTTTCACACCAAACTACATATACTTTTGTTTGACTTGTCATTTAAACATTTCTGATGCAACTATGAATCAAGACAATGATACACCAGATTCGCTTGTATTCCATTTGGTGTATTTTCGAAACTTAAGAATGTCAACACAATAAACCTTACCATTCATTTATTCGGGAGGTTGACAGATCGCTTTACTATTACTTTTGAGTTGTTGATTTTGAGTTCATATAGCGGATACTATGGTTGTGAAAACTCGTTGGCATATTGTGACCGAATGTCTGAGTATCCTAATAGACAAAACTCCCCTCTTGTGGAACCCCTGTAACTAGATTACACTAGACTATACGTCAATACGTCTTGTATCTTTGACAGCAAATCCTGAAACACATACTTTTCAACTGCTGGGTTCTGATTATAGTAAGATATCCTTGGATTCGCCTGAATTGAATAAGTTTTGATTCAGTTTTGGGCTACCTACCTCAGTATTATTCATACACATATACGCACAAGGTAACCCTAAGGAGTTAAGGTAGCACAAATTTTGGGACGAAATTTTCTTAACGGAGGGAGAATGTGACAACCCTCACAATTACAGGTATCCGTACAATTAATTAAAGTTAATTGCGTGCTTAATGACTGTGCTTGATTACAACTGATGACGTAAACTGCTTTCTGATTTCTGTATCATACATACATATGCATCACATTTCATACTGTCACTCCATTCATTACATACAAACTTTAGTGACACACTTGATGCACAAAGCACAGTTAGCACACTGAGCGGATAACTCAGAAATATACTGACAGTGTCAGTACATAGACAGACAGTGTTTGAGGCCAGTATGAGCCAGAGACAGGGTACTACACTAGTATGGAGTGTAGGGAAGTGAGGACCATAAAACTGCGTCACTAGGTGATAGTTAAAGTGTCGGGGAGTGCCTAAAACTCACTATAAATGCAGAATTTTGCATTATTTATCAGAAATTCAGCATTTAACATGCTAGTAATGTGCAAAATTTTGGCAGAATGGTCCTGTATGCTTTCCTAGGTGTCGGGAATTAAATGTGACACAAAAAGATATATAAAATACACTATTCGGAATAACTTAGCACTTTAACGGAGCGGTGTCTAACCGAACAACCGGACATTACCCGGGACACCAAAGTTTTGCCAAAGACATTGTTTTATTATTCTTGAACTAGTTATGGTCTCCGAATACCCCCAACACACTATAAAATGTTCCATACACATATAACATTAGATATTGCATTTAACTTCCTATTATTTACCAACCTATCATCAAATTTTTACAATTCACCCCCCCCATATGTATTACGGTCCAAGGGACCCACCCAAAATCACCAACAAATCTCACTAGATCTCTTTCTTGATTTTATTTGATATTATTAGATATTGCTTGGATTTGGAAGATTCACCTAGATCTTGCTTAGATATTCTTGGATATTATAAGTACTATCATCACCAACACCATTCACATTTCACAACACATCCTCTCTCCCTCCCCTTGTCTTGCTCACGGCCCCAACCCACAACCACAATCCCACCATTTTCAAGCTTTGATTCTTCTACTCCAAGGTGCTACAAGAGTGTAACAAGGTGTTTTAGGAAGCTTGGAACTCACGGAACTTGAAGGACCTCATTCGCTTGCTTTTACCCACCATACCTTCAACATTGTTCTTCCCTAGCTTCAAGCTAGTAGTAAGATCCTTGTTAACACTTGTTACTTCATATTTTTAGTGGTTAAAAGGTGTATTATGTTGAAAAATTTCTAGAACATTAAAAGACATATTCATGAATCATGAACATAGAGCATATATATATGATGAATCTTGTTGAAATAATGATGATTAGTGGGTGTATGTTACTTGCTTATTGATTACTAGAGAATATGATGTTGATCATCATATGGAACTTGTTAGATTATGATTAAAAAATGATTTAACAAGTTAGGGGATGATTATATCTCTACAAAAAAAAAAAAAAAAATAATCATCTTCTAAGCCTAAGCATGAACTTGAAAGAAAATGATTTTCTTGAAATATAAGTAAACAAAGTAAGTTGATGATCATGTAGATCCAAGAGTTACAAAAGTCTTTTCTAAACAAACCAAGTTCAAGAATCGATTTTAAAAAGATTATGACCTTTACTTGCACTTACACCATTTTTAGTGGTGAAATAAGTGTAAGAACACTTTATTTACAAGAGGAGTTCAAAAGATTAGTTTTTGTAAAAATTGTTTACAAGTTGTAAACACTTAACTCTTTCAAGAAAATGATTTTTAAAGAAGTAAATACACTTTGGAAGGTAACTAAGGCCACTAAACGCTTTACTAAGTTACTACACATTTTTGTGATATATCACGTTCATGACTAATATGTAACGCATATAGTTTTTGCTCTTGGTGATATAAAGTGTTTAAAGATTGATTGTTGATGATATTTGTGATTGTTTTGAAAAGAAAACGATATGCTTATTAGCATGGACACCTCCGTTTTTAGGGGAAACTATGGCGAAATTTTCTAAAAATATAAACACTTAGAAAATATTTTCTAGACAAGTGTTTACTAGTATATTGTAAATTATGTTTTTCAAACATAAATCTCGCCATAATTTTTGTGACAAAAACATAAAGTATCGGAGGTTGGTTTTATACATGAAAATGGTTAAATATATATCTATAATATATATTTATTAATAAGACGCTTGTGTGAATATTTGTTACTTGGTGGAATAATTATATTATTTTAGGATAAAATAAAATAGCTACAAATTACCATGACAATTACAACTCCAAAATAATACCAAAAATCACACGGAATAAATATTTAACTTACACACTTGGTATTGTGAAACCGAACGCGAAAACGTAACCTGTGAAATATTCCAGAAAATACTTTTACGAATATATTTTTGGGCAAATATTGTTTTGGATACAAGAAGTGAAAATATATTATTTTTGGGAAAAATATATATTTTGGAATACATTATTTTTGGGACAAAATAAGTTATTATATATTTTCTAAAGTAGGGACTTGAAAATATAAGTGTTTTGGAAATATATATTGGGAATATTTTGACGTATCTTTATTTAGAATAATACACCGGAATACGACGTCAATACATGGCAAGTTAAACGAACACAAGAATACGAATACACAAGTATGAGATACTCCCATCCTTGGGATGGAAATGCGAATAACAATACTTGAGAAGTGTTATTACAAAAATATTGAAAACACTCTAAAACGTAACTCAAAGGCACTAATCAATACTAAGACAAGGCACGACCCGCTCGTCTAACAGACCATAGTACGCATGTAGGTAGTCGTGCGTTCTAGAGGAAGCTTCGAGTTACATCGGATACGAAGACGCAAAACTGTGAGTTCATGTCCCCCTTTTCTCTTAACTGTTTTCAGTGTTATACTTCGGGGGTGAAATACATGTTACAATTATTACAGACATTTTATACATGGTATGGTTAGCTTAAGGAGGGTTACTACTTACATCATGTGAGTGGGTAGGCGGATACTTAAGGCCATTAATCCTCGTTGTAGGACCGAGGGACATGAGTGATAGATCTATTCGGGTGTAGCGAGCCCCACTCCTGAGTCCGTTGATGTAACAACCCTCAGTAAAACCGACACTCTCATATTGTTTCCGACACTCTATTATATTTAAAAATGTCTCAATATGTCTTTAAATAAACCCCGTATGTGAAAAACCGAGCCCGAAATATGTTATAGTGTTTAAAATAAATAAAAGTTTAAATCTAGGGCTGAGGCGGGCCGCGTAGACCCACCCCAACCACTTACGCGGGTAGTATCAGGGTTAAAACCTGATTTCGTTAGTTTTCTTAAGTTCAGGCGGGCCGCGTAAGACCCCGTTTAAGTTAACGCGGGCCGCGAGAGATCTGGATAGTGGCGCAGCCCGGTGATGACACGTGTCATCATCGTGGCGGGTCAAGATCATGACCGGGACAAGCTATACGTTTGACCAGGGTTGACGCGGGCCGCGTAACCCTTGTCTATTCTTTACGCGGGCCGCGTGGAGACCGGATTTCAGCACTATATAAGCAGGCAACGGGTTTTCGTGTTCCGTCGTTCATTTCTTTCATTCTCAATCACAATTTCTGAATATAGGCATTATAAAGCTGGTATTATACCCCCTAATTAGCGAGGTTCTGCTCTGTTGTAAGTATTATAACCCCAGTTTCGTAAAAGATACGCTGCCCGATTGATTTAGGGTTCCGTAACAACTGTCGTGGTTCTGCCCGACGTAGTTGTTGGAATGCCGTCTCGGGGAGGGTATCATTAATATTTTCAAAGGGTTATGATACTAACCAATGTACATTTGTATAAATTATAGATTATATCCAGGAAACCCTTACGCGAAGTCTAAGATAGCAATGTGAGTTTATCCTCTTTTTGTAAATGCTTTTATATATTTTTTACAAAACCTTAAATGTTTTACAATGCGATTAAGCGGTGATTGAGTTTTTGTAGTTCTTCAATTACTGCCGGTATGTTGGGGTTTTGTATACAAAATTTACTACACTGTGAGTAGTAAGTCGGGGATGACAGTACGTTACCATTGGACGACGAGTTAGCCAATGTGTAATATGACCCACAAGTCAGGATTGACAGTACTGAATGAGTAATTGTGTAGAAATAAACAATGTGATTGCTCTCAATACTGTTTTAATTGATAGAATGTTTCTTGATTAAACTGGGATTCACTCGCCAGTATTTCCCACTGACAAATGTTTTTAAAACGCGTTTCAGGTAACACAATGTGACAGCCAATTAGTAAAAACCAGTTGGAGAGCACTGAAGGCTTGGGAAAAATGTGGCTATAAAAGTTACCTAAAAGCCGATGTTTTAAATTCAATAAAATAGGGTTTATCCCTATAAATGTATTGTAATAAGAAACTTGGGTTTTACCCATGTGATTATCAATATAAAAGAAGGTGGTTTTACTCTGATAAACATTTCCTAACTACGGTCCTGATGTAATTTCCGCTGCCAAATTAACAAACTGATACCACCACTACTGAGTTCGCGTCCGCCCGTTCCCGAGACAGATAAGGGATCGGGGGTTGCAACAGAAGGTGGTATTAGAGCCTAGCCACTGGTCTAAGCCAAAGAAGTGTTCTACTGACACTTAAATTCTAAATTTTGTGTTAGGAAATAAATTATAGAAATACGTGCATAACTATATTTATTTGTTATGTGTTATTTGACTATTTGTTAGTTTACAGTATAAGTGATCAAGGACCCTCAGACATGAGTCGTCAGTTGTCTGATTCACCTAAGAGTGAAGGTACCTCATCACAGCCTGCCCTTTCTGGGTATTCTGCTGATCAGGAAGAAGGAATGTTTGCTTTTAAAGCTCAGTCAGAAGAGCCATTCCCTCATAAGAAACGAGGATGGTTCAGTAAGGAACCCTTTGCATGTAGGAAAAGAATGCGAAAGTTGCAACAGCAAAGAGTTTTAGCAGCCGCTAAGCGAAAGACAAATGCCCATACACAGGATATGCTTAATAGAAGCCTAGCCAATTTCCACATCTTAGCTACAACTGCTGCTGACCCAAGTCTGGAACAATTAGTAGCCCCACAACCACAAATCCCAGAACAACCCATGGAGATAGAAAACCCTAAAAACCAGGTGGAGATGCATGACTTCAACCCAGAAGAAATCCCTAGGGTACCTGCACCAAACACCCTAGACCCAAATTACGAACCCTGGTGGGACGACAATAGGGACTTTGTGCAACGTTACCCGATACATGAGGACACACCCATACAGAACATAGGAGCCTATCCAGGTATGGACCCTTTAGATCCCTATTACCATGATAACTATATTAGGGAGATCTTAGAAGATCCTTATCGATTTCAGGCACTTTCACCCCCATATCAGGAACCCGCACCCCAGATTCCGAACCCAGTCCTAGAACCTGCCCCCCAATGAGTGCAGAAAACGTGCAAGAACTTAGGACCTTCGGTGAGGAAATTTTAGAAAGCAGTGAGAGAATGAGACAGGTGGGAGAGCGTCTCGTATGGAAATATGATGAGCGCAATATGGATTTTTGGATAAATCCATATCCGTAATATGATAGAAGAGACGGTAATAGTAATAATGATATAATAAAAATAAAAATAAAAATAAAATGTGTGTACGGATGCATATTACTATTAGTGTGATTCTATTTCTGTTGGTATTGTAATTTTTATTTCAGTACTAGTGTGTAATAGATGCATAATAGTATAGGAAAATAGAGTAAAAGTCGCAATGATCGACGTTTTTGGCTATATTGAGTATCATGTGATTAACTATATTAAATATTATCTTGTGATATTAATATGGGGAAAATGTTTAAAATTCAGATGGCCGATGAAGGAAATCAAGGAAATCTGAATAATGATAACCAGAGTAACATTAACGTGGTTAATGAGAATCCAAGCATCAATAACAATGGAAACCAAATGGATAATAGTGTTGTTCAACATATAGTGGCACAAGGAATCATAGATGCAATGCCATTTATTATTCAAACTATTCAAGAAGCGAATAATAAAAGTAAGCATAGCAGTAAGCGACCAATCGAACCTGAAAACAGTGTAAACAATGAACCCGTACTTCAAATGCCCATTCCCAAAATAAGAAGAACCGTGTCTTACGGTTGTTCTTATAAAGAATTTTGGTCTTGTAAACCAATGGAATTCTCGGGCAATGAAGGGGCTTTTGCAACCCTACGCTGGATAGAGAAGACTGAGGCAGTCTTAAGAATAAGCAAGTGTGCTGAAGAAGATAAGATATTGTTTGCTTCTAATCTGTTTAAGAATTCAACGCTAGAATGGTGGAATACTATCCTCTAATCAAGAGGAAGTGATAGAACCTACAATATGGAATGGGAAGAACTTAAGAAAAAGGTAGAAAGGAAATTCTGCCCACCCAATGAGAAGGAACATATAGCAAACAAATTCTTAAACCTTAGGATGACTGGTGTGGATAGTAAGGGATACACTAAAATATTCTTTGAATATGTTAGAATAGTGCCAACTCTTGCTTAACCAGAACCAGTGTTAATCTCCCGTTATATTTGGGGATTAATTGGAGAAATAAGACACGTAGTCAAGGCAGCTAGACCTCAAACCATAGAAGAAGCGGTAGAACTAGTAAATACCTTGACTGATGAATTAGTTCGTACCCGAGAAGAGGATCAAAGAAGGAACCTAACCCAGAAGCTCACACAAGAATTTCGTTCTGGAAATTCTAATCGTGGAAGAAATATAGGTTCTACCTCTGCACCTTACTGTAAGAATTGCAAAAGAAAGCATTCAGGAAGATGCTCCATGTACTGTAACTTTTGCAAAATATCAGGACACTAGGAAGAAAACTGCAGGAAGAAAGGTAATAACAAGATATGTTACAACTGCGGAGAACAAGGTCATATCAAGCTTAATTGCCCAAAATTAGCTCCAGCTACAAACAACAAGAATACTCAAAATGCTAGAGCATTTGTTCTGACTGCAGATGAAGCCAAGATGATTCCAACTGTCATAGCTGGTACGTTTTTAGTTAATGATATTTTTGCTAAAGTATTATTTGACTCTGGTGCAAACCAAAGTTTTATTAATACATCATTTTGAAAATTTCTAAATCAGTCATTAACAAAACTACCACAAGAATGTCTAGTAGAGATAGCTAATGGAGAAACCGTTAGGATTTCTGAAATCTTGCAGGGAGCAAGAATAGAGATTTTAAATCAGAAATTTATTGCAAACCTTTATCCCATGAATCTGGCAGGATTTGATGTTGTTCTAGGAATGGATTGGTTAATAGCCAATAAAGCCAGTATTTTATGTGATCAAAAGTCAATTCAAGTAAATTCACCAAAAGGTAAACGATCACAATAAAAGGAGATAAACCATCTAGATCCACAAAATTTATCTCTGTGATGAAAACTGCAAGTTATATAAGAAAAGGTTCTATAGTGTATTTGATTTCCATAATCACTAACACTAAAAGAAAGGATTTAAAAGAAATTCCAGTAGTATCTTGTTAGTAAATACGTCTGTCGACTTCGTCTTGTATCGAGTCGTGTAATAGAATAGATGAAACAAGTCACACAGTTCGAGATTAACAAGATACAGAGATGAACATGCCAGTTCAAACGAAGTGGCCAGTTCAAATGAACTGGACCAGTTCGTACGAACTGGAGATGCTTGTTCAAACGAACTGGATTTAGTATAAATAGTGGACTTGTTGTTTTCATTTAAAAAACTTTCAGATTCCGGTAGTGAAGCTCTGCCGAAGTGTCTCCAGATCTGTAATCGTCATCAAATCAATACAAGAGATAGATTAAGTGATTTTAGTGTGTATACAGCTGAAATAACACTGATACGTTTGATTTCGCCTCTCGTATTGGACGAGATCTCTTCTAAACGACTCGTTTTGGTCGTGCAAACAATCCTACAAGTGGTATCAGAGCTCAGGAGGAGGAGCTCTTGGATTTTCAGCTTTGATTTCATAAAATTTCTGCTTCTACACCTTTCTGTCACGTATTTTCAAAATTAACCGAAATTTTCTGGATAATATGACTTGATTTTCAAATATATTGTGTGAAATTGTGTTTTAGACAATCTGTAAAAGTTTTAGATAAAAAATCAGTTTAAAACTCAATCAATTTGTTCAAAAACCGATCAGTTCGTTTGTAGTTTGTCCATTTCGTATGAACAGATACTTTGAATTCAGATCTACGGCGATTTAGTGGACGAAATTGAACGTTTTACATATCATTGTGATCGAAATTTGACGAAGAACATTCCTACGGTTTCAATTTCATCAGATATCAGAGTTTGAATGGATTCTGTTTAGGTTCGTTTGAAAGGTCGTAACACGAAGTAAGCCAGTTCGTTTAAGATTGGAACGAGTTCATGCGAAGTACTTAGTTCGTTTGAGAATTCAATTCATACGGAGTTAACTTGAACTTCTTGTTCGCATGAAATTCAGTTCGTATGAATTGCTAGTTCAGTTCGTTTAGAGGATCAGTTCGCTTGAAAGGTTATTTCATGTGAACCTTAGGTCATTTGAACCTTCTCAGTTCGTCTGAATTGCAGTTCGTGTGTACATCAGTTCGTTTGAAATAGTTGACCAGGTCATACGAAGAGACCAGTTCTTCAGATCGTTTGAGTTCACATGAAGTGAACTTTCAGTTCGTTTATAACTCAGTTCGTTTCACCAGTTTGCACCAAAGTCAGTTTGAAATCATACCAGTTCGTTTGAAAGAGGCTGTTTGTGAATTTTTGAGAACCGAATCATGAGTGAAGAATTTTACAACGCGTTTGCAACATCCCCGACTACTCCAGCTACCATTGCTCAAAACATGAACTTGGAAAATGAAACTGGAACTACACAAAAACCCCCAAAGCTAATGAGCATTGAGGAGTATTACGGTTGGAAAGATCGGTTTGAAAACTGGGTTCAAGCAAACCATTTGAGATCTTGGGAATGTATTTTGAAGAAGTATGTTCTACCACGTACTGATCTGCAAGTTGAAAAAGAAATTTCTGAATTCACTGATAAAGAACGAGACATGTACAGAGCTGAAAAGATGATGATTAGTCTACTTCAGCAAGCTATTAAAGAAGACATCTTTATATTGCTGCAACATGACAAAACTTCAAAATCTATTTGGGATGCTCTTAAAATCAAGTTTGAGGGAAGTGAAAACATGATCAAAAGTAAAAAGTCATTACTTAAGAAAGAATTTGATCTGTTCACAAGTTTGCCAGGGGAAGATACAAAGAAGTTGATTGAAAGATACTGCCACTTAGTGCGTTCTATGTCGTTGCTAAGTATAACCAAAGACCGAGAAGAATGGGTCGACAAACTAGCTGATGTGTTACCTCAAAGAACACCGGAGTTTATGATGGTTTGACGATTTCTCAGTTCATTGAGAAGATTGAGGGTCAAGATCTAGAACAACAAAAGATTGCGAGGATGAGTAATCCGAGTGGTCAACAAGATGTGAAAATGTACTACAAAGGCAATGTTCAAGAAGCTGAAAAGAGTCTGAAAATTCAAACTGCGTTTAATGCTGGAAACTCATCAGAAAATGTTGAACAAAGTTCAAACAGTAGCAGTGGATTTTCTTCATATCCAAGTGTTAATCCAAAGAGTTCAAATTCAAGTTTTCATTCTCAAAGCTCAAAAAATGGAAACGGTTGTGTGATACAGTGCAACATTGCATTGAATCTTCCAGATGGTCAAAGTTTTTCTGAAGAAATTGCAAAAGATAACATGGCGTTACTTGCAACTGTGCTACAATCCTATGAAGGTTTAGTTGCAGGAAGGATCGAAAATCCTATGCTGACGAAAGAGGATTACGATCAGATAGATGCTGAAGAGATGGAGCTCATGGACATCAAATAGTGTCTAGCAAGTGTCTTGAGGAGAGCAGAAAAATTTTAAATGATCACAGGGAGAAATGATTTTCTGGATGCTCATGTGTCTACTTTGGGTTTTGATAAATCTAAAGTTATTTGTTTTCGATGCAGGGAGAAAGGTCATTTCAAAAGAGAATGCAAAAATCAAGAGGCTAGTGGAGCAAAGAATCCATTTGGAAAAGATGATTACTATCGGAAAGCCATATATCAACAAGTTGCTCATCAACCATATCAACAAAAAGAAACACAAACTGCTCATGGGAAGATGATTGAAGATGCTAATAAGAAAGCTTATTCTGGTATCATTGATCAAGATGATGAGAAAATGGCTTCAGGATTCAGTTGGGGCAAATATATTTCAGCTGATAGTAAAACATGTTTAATAAACCAAGATGATGAAAAGTTACCTGAAGGGTTCAGCTGGGATAGGTTTGCAGATGAACATGGGAATTTTAAAGTTTTTGTTGCAAAGATAGTACAAGAACTTGAATTGTTTACTGAATGGATGAAAGAGATTGGTGTTCATGTGAAGAATGAAGAAGAAGAATCCGTTTCATCCGATGAAAGTTCAGAAGAAGAAACTGTTGTTGATAAAACATCATTTGATTCTGGTTCTTCAGATGATAGTTCTGAAAAGACTGTACATTTTGATCAAACACCATCTGATTCTGGTTCTTCAGATGACAGTTCTGAAAAAGAGATATATTTTGATCAATCACCAACTGATGATAGTGGTGATGATGAGGAAGAAAGACATATTAATGTTGCAAAAGCTCATCTATCTCCTGAAAGTTTTCATTTCTATTTTGCAGATCGCTTGGAGAAGCTGAAAGAGAGACGTGCAGCAAAAGAACAAAAGGAAATGAAGAGTGAAAGTGTTGATCAAAAAGAAGAAACTGTTCGAAATGAAGAGATTAAAACTGTTGCTGAGGAGATGTTTGAGACAGAGAAGGTGATTGAAACAGAAAAAGAGTTTGAGAAAGTTGTTGAAGTTGAGAAAATCATCGAAGTAGAAAAGATTGTGGAGGTCATCAAGCCTTGTTTGAAGTGTTTGGAATCTTGCAAGCAATGTGCAGAAAAAAATGAGAAACTGAGTGAACAAGAAAAGATGAAAGAACAATTACTGTTTAATCTTAACTACGTGAAAGAATCTTACGATGTGCTAAACAGAACAGTAACTGGTCTACAAAAGACTAATTCAGAAAGAGAAGATGCATTAACCATGATGAATGCTGTGATGATGACAAAGCAGAAGGCGATAAATCACTACATTGAGGAATGTGCCAAGTTGCAGCAGGAATTGGAGACAGAAAAGATTGAAAATGAGAGAATTAGACGTTTACTGCAAAGTTATTCTAGTTCTGATTATCTCATTGATCGAATTTATCCAACTATTGCAGGCTTTGAAGCATTTAAAGATGAAAAGCCAAAGAAGAAGGATACTGGTAAGAAACAGAGTGTTAGTTATAACAAGTGTCCGCCTCCGATTTGGGAAGGGTATTCGCCTAGAAAACCAAATGAGGAACAAGTCGAAAAAGCAGTCAATATAAAGCTAAAGTCCGAAATAACTGACGAGTTACCAGAAAATATTGACGTTACGTTCACATCGTCTGACACTGATCATGAGTCTGAGTTAATAAAAAAGATGGTCGATCAGGTGTTGGATAAAGATGAGGAATCTGGGTCAAAGTCTGAGTCTGGGTGTTCAAGTTCGTCCGTCAAAAGTTCGAGTTCGTCGGTCAACAGTTCAAAGTCGTCGGTTAAACGGGTGTACAATAAAGAATTCTTGTTATCAAAATCTAATTTGAATGATGAAGCAATCAAAGTGGCATATACTTTGATTGATTCAGACAAGTTATATTCTGATGAGGAATTTCCAATAAGAAGTGTTAATTTTGATAAGTTCAAAAAGGTTTTCAAACTAACAGAAATCAATATTTCTGAAATAAAAGATGTAAATCTTACTGAAAAACCTAAAAAATACACTTCAAGAGTTCAACAACGGTTAAACAAGAAAAAGGTTACGGTTCTGGTTCTGGTTTTCAAAAGAAACCAAACCATAACGGTAATTTCAAAAAGAAAGGTCTTGGATTTATTCCACCAGAAAATTATAAAAATGAAAAATATGTCCAAGATTTTAAATCAAAAATGACATTTGTTTCAGGGACAAGCTCAGAAAAAGAAGCAAAAAGCCCATTCTGGAAGCAATCAAATAAAGAATTTCTTGCCAAAAAGCAGGAGAATGTGAAGAATGGAGCTAATCAAAGAAAGGAGACAAGAACCTGTTACAAGTGCAATGAATCTGGTCACATTGAATGGAACTATTCTCAAGCATCAAAAACAAAACAGGAAGTCTCTAAAAAACTCAAAGAAAACGTTGTTGAGAAATTTGAACCACCAACTGAAAAATTCAAAATTTTTGAAAATTCAACATATGAAGTTGGTGAATGTTCAAAGACTCATTTTTATAGAAGGAGAGCTAAGGACAATCAAGTGTGGGTGGTTAAGAAGATTCTTGGTGATGAATCTAACTCCACAAAGTTAGACGAGCCACAAGTTGAGTTAAAAGATGGAAACTCAGTACCTCCAATGGATGATGTTCATTTTCCACCATTGAGGGCTGAGAATTTTAAATCAAAAGTTGGAAAGGTTGAGATCTCGAATCAGTTCTATTCTGAGAAGAAAGAATTTGATGTTGAAAAAACGTTTAATGGAAATGTGAAAAAGATTTTTAGAAAAATGGTCGAGGGTAAAGTTAAAGGGGTAAATGGCTTTTATAAAACAAAGAAAGCAACATTTTACCCAGGTGAAGTTGAGGAGGAAAAATCCAAGTTTGGTGAAGCTTGGATGTCTGTTTTTCACAAGTAAAATATCCGGACTTGCCGGAGCTCCCAGGTTTGTAAGCGTGGAGCAGGTATCGGCATCTTTCTTGGTTGATAATCTTACAAGTGGTACAGTTGGTAAAAATACAGGTGGTATTTTCTTAAATTGTTATATTTTTCAAGTGATTGATAATTAATCTACAAGTGGTTGAAGAAATTTTCAACTGCAAGTGGTAAATCAGGGTCATTAAGTTGAACTTGATTTGACCATACATAAAATTGATTGTTTGGAATATGATGAACCCTGAACTTTACAAGTGATAAAATCAACAAAACTTATTTTCCGGAAAAATCATTTTGATTAAAACAAACTTAAGTGTTTTGAAATCATAATGAGAAAATAGTTTTGTGTAAGGGGGACTTCTGATTGTTTATGCCAAGTGGATGGCGATTTGAAGTGATTCGATATCAGTTGTCACTTTATTTGTATAGTTTGTTTTCAAATTTCTTTAAATGTGTTTGAATTTTAGGGGGAGTAAGAATTTTCAGAAAATCCAAAAACATTAGAAAATTTGAAAAAGACAAAAACATGTTAAAATCAAAAAGAGTTTTGTTGTAGAAAAGAGGAAATGATAGTACATCAGTGGACAGTTATAGTATGCTAAAGAAATGTAATGTTTTAATAGTGTTAAACAGTCTCACTGATGATATGCCGATAGGTTTTTACACATTTAGTAAGCTTTTTCAGGATATAAACTTAAATTCAAACTTGCTTATTTCGTGGGGAACACTACTTGGATATATAGGTAATTCCTGAAATTTCGTTTGAAATGTCCCTCTTTCTGAGATACTAGGTCTTTATGCTCAGTGATATCTGGGGTATTATCCCGGGACTTCTGATTTTGCGGAAGCAATGGCCTAGTCCCCGGAGAATACTTTACTGCTTGCTTGAAATATAGCACCGCCCTCAGCAAAAATGATGAAACAATAAAATTGATAATCATGTGCTGTTGTAAAAAAGATCCTCTAAAGGGGACCCACTAAAAGTCGAGCCGTCATCTCTCTGCTGAACGAAAGTTCTGACCTGAGCTCTCACGGTTTCGCAATTAACCCTTTACAGATATCATCTGTGGTATACTCACCTGTAAGACTGAATATTGGGATCTGGATACGGGAGTATATTCAAGAGGTGGGACACATGAATGAGTTTAAGTTCTTAATACACCTAATTCATATCCTGGATAAGTTGAAATTTGTGTGAGAATTTAAGTGGATCAGTATATCGGCAATCTAAGTGAATTGTTTAATTCTTAATGTGTAAATAAGCTCAACGGTACTTGTGACTTGTCAAAAACTGATATGATCCTCTTACACAAACTCACAAAAATAGTGTCTGTAAATATTTCTTTACTGCATTTCATTTCATTCAAAAATTCAAAAAGATTTTAGTGTGTTTTAGCATAATTTTTGAAAAATCCAAAAAGATTTTTGACAACTGATGTTGGAGAGCTAATTTTCAAAATTCCAAGTGCTAAACATGATGAGCATGTGGTGAGGGTGAGTGTGTGTCTAAATGAGAATATATTTTTGAAAATTTGCTTACAAGTGGTTCATCAGAAATTATTAGTGATAAATCATTCTGGTTTATTTTGAAAGGAAGTTTGGATAGATAAATTTGTAAATTGTTAAATTTGTGAAATTTACTTTTGGGTAGAGAATGTGCAGGTCTCTGGGTGATAGAGAGCCAGGTTTCAATACCTGAGGACTTTGTTATTCCAAAAAGCCAGACTGCGATCCCAGCAAATCGAAAGGGGGAGTCTGAAGACATCCGAGGGAAGATGAATGTGTTCGAGAAGAGTATGTTGGTGCTGATGAATAAAAAGAGTGTTCAGACTGATAAAGACTGAAGACGTTGAAGACTCGACACTTAAGACTCGTCAACATCCGAGGGGGAGTCTGTTAGTGCATACGTCTGTCGACTTCGTCTTGTATCGAGTCGTGTAATAGAATAGATGAAACAAGTCACACAGTTCGAGATTAACAGGATACAGAGGTGAACAAGCCAGTTCAAACGAAGTGGCCAGTTCAAACGAACTGGACCAGTTCGTACGAACTGGAGATGCTTGTTCAAACGAACTGGATTTAGTATAAATAGTGGACTTGTTGTTTTCATTTAAAAAAACTTTCAGATTCCGGTAGTGAAGCTCTGCCGAAGTGTCTCCAGATCTGTAATCGTCATCAAATCAATACAAGAGATAGATTAAGTGATTTTAGTGTGTATACAACTGAAATAACACCGATACATTTGATTCCGCCTCTCGTATTGGACGAGATCTCTTCTGAACGACTCGTTTTGGTCGTGCAAACGATCCTACATATCTCAGTTTTCAGATGTATTTCCAGAAGAATTGCCAGGACAACCTCCAGATAGAGAAGTCGAATTCAGAATCCATTTAATACCAGGAACGGCACCGATTGCCAAAGCACCTTACCGTTTGGCACCTGCCGAAATGCAGGAACTAAAGAAACAATTGGATGAATTGTTAGAGAAAGGATTTATACAACCAAGTTCATCACCATGGGGAGCGCCGATACTGTTAGTTAAAAAGAAGGACGGATCAATGCGTATGTGCATTGACTACCGTGAATTAAACAAGGTTACAATTAAGAATCGGTACCCATTACCGAGAATCGATGATCTGTTTGATCAACTGCAAGGAGCTCGATTTTTTTCTAAAATCGATTTAAGGTCGGGATATCATCAATTAAAGGTACAGGAAGAGGACATTCCTAAGACCGCATTTAGAACGAGGTATGGCCATTATGAATTTACTATCATGCCATTTGGTTTAACCAATGCCCCAGCTGCATTTATGGACATGATGAACTGAATATGTAAGCCATATTTGGATAAATTCATAATTGTTTTCATAGATGATATTCTCATTTACTCTAAGAATAAAGAAGACCATGCAAAGCATTTGCACGCACTTTTAAGTTTATTAAGAAAAGAAAAGCTTTATGCTAAATTTTCTAAGTGCGAATTTTGGCTAGAACAGGTACAATTTCTTGGACACCTAGTCAATCATGAAGGAATTCATGTGGATCCAACAAAAATCGAGGCGATTACTAAATGGAAAACCCCTGAGTCACCAACCGAGGTTAGAAGTTTCTTAGGATTGGCCGGTTATTATAGAAGATTTATTCAAGATTTCTCTAGAATAGCCATTCCTTTAACTAAGCTGACCTATAAATCTGTTAAGTTTGAATGGGGATTAAAAGAAGAAGAAGCTTTTAGAATCCTTAAGCATAAATTAACCCATACACCCATACTAGCATTACCAGAAGGAGCTGAAGACTTTGTAGTCTATTGTGACGCTTCTAAATTAGGCTATGGATGTGTATTAATGCAACGACAAAAAGTTTTAGCTTACGTATCTAGACAACTTAAGAATCATGAAGAGAATTATTCCACGCATGATTTAGAATTAGGAGCTATAATTTTTGCTCTTAAGATTTGGAGACATTACCTTTATGGTAGTAAGTTTACCATATTCACTGATCATAAGAGTTTAAGGTATATTTTCAAGCAAAAGGAATTGAATATGAGACAAAGACGCTGGATGGAGATGCTTAGTGATTATGATTGTGATATTCAGTATCATGAAGGAAAAGCAAATGTAGTGGCAGATGCTTTAAGCCGAAAGTATCATGAAAAATCAAAAAGGGTACATTCTCTCAAATTAAATCTACAAATAGATTTAAATGATCAAATAAGAGAAGCACAAGAATCAGTAATCAAGGATGATACTGAAAAATTAAAAGGTATGTTAAAAGAATTAGAACAAGGAACTGATGGAATTTGGAGATTCCATAAAAAGAGAATGTGGATACCTAAATTAGGAAACCTACGTCATCGTATATTAGAAGAAGCCCATAGGTCCAAGTATACGATGCATCCAGGAAATGATAAAATGTACCAGGATTTAAGGAAAAATTTCTGGTGGATAGGAATGAAAAAGGACATAGCAGCCTATGTTTCTAAATGTTTAACCTGTTCACAAGTCAAAGCTAAACATCAGAAACCCTCAGGATTTCTACAACAGTTAGAAATGCCTGTGTGGAAATGGGAATTAATAACAATGGATTTTGTTACCAAATTACCCAAAACAAAGAAAGGAAATGATACAATCTGGGTGATTGTTGTTGGTGCAGTTGTCTGTCGACTTCATCTTTGTTCGAGTCTTAGATTAGAACTGATTCATCAGGGCTTGTTATATGAGAAAATGTAATGATTTAGTGTGTTTTAGTGATGATTTCGCTTCAAGGGTTATTAATAGATGTTTTCGCTTGAAGCAAGTTCAAGCGAAATCCACAGGACTTGATTTCGCTTGAACAACTCAAGCGAAACCTCAATGTCTATAAATACCCTGAAGCCTGAAGCGTAATCAGTAGAGTTAGAGTACAGTTCAGTTGTTAGTTTCCGACACAGAAGTGCTGTCGAAGTGTCTCTAAAGCTGTAATCTTTCAGAAATCAATACAAGAGACGTTAAATAGTGAAATCAAGCTAAACAAAGACAGAATCAATGAATTCCGCCTCTGATTCTGTCTGAGCACTCTTCTGATAGACTCGTTAGGTCGTTTCACGATCCTACATGTGGTATCAGAGCTCAGGAGGAAGAGTTCTTACCGTTTAGCTCGTTTTCGCTGGAAATTTCTGACTTCTACACCTTCTTTTCAAAATTAATCAAGTTTTCGTGGTTAAAATGGACTGATTTTCACATATTGTGTGCGAAACATTGAATTAACAAATCCTTGAAAGATTCAGACCTCAATTCAACCTAGAACTTGATCATTTTTGCAAAAATCAGATCGACTTGATGATGTCAGCATGATTCAAGCGAATTTGACAGGTTGATTTCGCTTGAAATCTTGGTCTCGCTTGAGAAATTGACCAGATTCTGTTTGATTTCGCTTGAGAGGCTATCCTGTTTAATTTCGCTTCAAGTGTCTCGCTTGAAAGGTTATTGAATGGTTGAAGCGAAATAGTGATTTCGCTTGAGCAGATTATTCATTTGATTTCGCTTGAAATCAAATATTTGTTTTCGCTTCAAGTGAAGTGTTTCGCTTGAATTGATATTGTAGATAATCTTTTGATTTCGCTTGAAGTTTGTTTGCAGGTATTTCGCTTGAAGGTGTTTGATTGCATATTGTTTTAGAAATATGGCAAATATGTTTGATGAAAAGGAAAATGAGTATCTTGAAAATTTAAATCGTTGGTATATGAGAACTGAGGACAGTAATTACAGAAATGTAGATGTGGATGTTTGGGTAAAGAGTTATGAATTATTCATTTGTCAAAAGGATGAAACGTTGAATGAGATGGAAACACGGTTTAAAATTGTAACGGACAATTTGTGGAGAAAGGGTATTAGAATGACAAATGATGAACATATATTGAAATTGACAACTGCATTACCTGCTAAATGGGATGAATTCATGATTGAGCTAAAAGGAAAAGATTTTTTCCAAGAGCTTAATCCACATCAGTTCTTTAATGAGGTTCATGCAGAGTATCGTAAAGAAGAAAAGAATAGGAGGGATTTTTTGTCCAAGATGGAAAAGAATTTAAACAAATTGGAGTTGGATGTACTTTTTGAAATTGATAAAAGAATTTGTGGATTTCTTGCAACAAAGAGTATTCTAAAATATGATATCAAAAGGAAATGTTATATTGATGATAGTATGAATCCTTTTGATTTCGTTAAACTCTTTTGTGCAGGTACATACAAGATGGAGACAGAAAAGGTTCAAAAGAATGAAGAATCTGTGAAGTTTGGAGCTTCAAGTTCAGAATCAGTATGCTCAAAATGCGACAACTTTAAGATTGACAATGACAAACTCTTGAAGAATGCGGAAAGTTTGACACTGGAAGTCGAGGAGTTGAGAAACGAGAAGCAAGCTGATGATAAGCAGATTCTTATTCTGAAAGAAAATTGTGAGAAGCTGAAAATTGAAAATGACAAACTGTTGGGTAATTTGAACAGTTTGACATCAGAAAACAACGTTTTTGAAGAGAAAATGAAAAGTTTTGAAAATAAAAATCAAAGATTGAAAAAGATTTTCAAAGTCAACTAAAAATTTTAGAAGATGAGAGAGATTTGTTTGGTAAAAACAATCTTGAAAAACAAATTGCAATCAATTCTCATTTTAAAAAAATTATTCGACTTGAAAAAGAAGCAGAGTGTGCCCAAAAGAAAATCAAAGAGTTAGAAGGTAAAATCAGGGAATGGGAAGAAAAGTTGAAGGTTTTTGTTAATACTTCAGCTATTCCTTGCCCAAAACCTGTTAATTCTGTTCCAATAAGTGACAATGTCACAAACTTTGACAATGTCAAAGTTGAAGATTGCGATGAAAAATCTGATGATGAAAAAGTAAAAATTGACAAAAAGAATTTACATTTGAAGTTAAAAGAAAAATTTCAAAAAACTGTTCCACAATCAACCGAAAAGGGAGAATGCTCTAAGCAAAAACCTTTAAAGAAGAATGTGGAACAGAAACAAAAAATTAAAAATTTGAAAAATGTTCAAAAAGAAAATAACAGCTCATCAGATCGATCATCCAATCACAATCAAAAATTACAAAAAGTAAAAAATGAAAATTCAAAAATAGTTGGTGAAAAGTGGTGCAGGTTGGACCACAGTGCTTTAAGGCCAAATCAAGCTTACAGGAAGAGAGAGGATTATCACCAAGCCAAACAGTGCTTTGATCTAAATGTTTGGACTGAAAATGGTGATTGGTACGATAACAGAGTGTGTTACAGATGCGGCTATCAAGGACACATTGCTGTTAACTGCCAGAGTTGGAGTTATGAGACGAGGAGATGCTATAACTGCCAAATCAGAGGCCACATTGCCAGAGATTGCCCAAGGAGATCAAATGACAGATTGAGGGTTAAATCTCAGAAATTGGTAAAGATTCCAGTCTCTGTCAAGCCCAAAGAACAGAAAGTTCAAGAACGAAAAGTTCAAGAACTGAAAGTTCAAGAACCGAAAGTAAAGCTTTCTCAGGGGCAAAAAGACAGACTGAGGAAGAAGAGGAAGAAAGTCAGAGAGTATATGGAAAGGATTTCGTCCTCGGATACAACTGGTAAAACAGATAAAAGTTCTGATAAATCGTCTTGCTCGCCAAAGAATGACAAATCAAGCAAAACGCATTCATCAGATACAAATCTGAGGACAAAAGAGGAAAAGAAGAAGAAAGTTGTTGGCAATGAATCTGTTTCTTCGGAAACAAAGGAGCCACATGTCGGCGATGAATCTGGCTCATCAAAGTTAGACAAGCCACATTCAGGCAATGAATCTGGTGTGGTAAAGCCAGAAGAGCCAGTTGTTGAGGTAAAGAATGAGAGTTCTAGTCTAACAATGGATGAGGCAAACTTTCCACCATTGTTAAACAAGAATTCAAAATCACCCAAGGCTGGTCAGGCTTGGGTAGATCTGTTTAAATGAAAAACCTGACTTGCCGGAGTTCCCAGGTTGGTAAGCGTGGAACAGGAATCGGCACATTTCTTGAGAAATTCACGAAAGTGATATTTCGTCTTACCAGTAGTAAATCAGGGACATTAAGTTGTACTTGATTTTCTACAAGTGGTATTTTAAAGAACAAAATGATGAGTTTAACCCCTAACCTACAAGTGGTTTGAAAATCAACAAAACTAATTTTCCGGAAAAACCATTTTGATTAAAACAAACTTAAGTGTTTTGAAATCACTATGGGAAAATAGTTTGTTGTGAGGGGGAGTTCTGATTGTTTATGCCAAGTGGATGGCGAATTGAAGTGTTTCGATATCAGTTGTCATGTTTGTGTACAGTTTATTTTCAAATTTCCTAAAATGTGTTTGCATTTTAGGGGGAGTAAGAATTTTAGAAAATTCAAAAACATTTGAAAATTTGAAAAAGCCAAAAACATGATAAAATGAAAAATGAGTTTTTGTTGCATAAAAGAGGAAATGATAGTACATCAGTGGACGATCACAGCATGCTAAAGAATTGGTAAGATAAAAAGTGATAAACGGTCTCACTGATGATGTGCCAGTAGGTTTTTGCACATCTAGTAGATTGTGACGAGATATAAACCTAAATTTCAAACTTGCTTGTTCTGTGGGTTAACACAAACTTGGATATATAGGTAACCCCTGAAATCTTGTTTGAAAGGTCCCTTATTCTGAGATACTAGGTCTTTATGCTCAGTGATATCTGGGGTATTATCCAGGGACTTCTGCTGAAAGAAATTTCTGACCTAGTCCCCGGATAATGCTTTCTGCAAATGCTTGAAACATAGCATCGCCCTCAGCAAGCTGATGAAACAATAAAATTGATAGTCGCTGCTGTTGTAATGCAAAAGATCCTCTAAAGGGGACACACCAAAAGTCGAAGCCGTCATCTCTCTGCGTATCGAAAGATCGACCTGAGCTCTCACGGCCCTCGTACTATAATTTATTCCCCTGACAGATATCATCTGTGGTATACTCACCTGTAAGACTGAATATTGGGATCTGGATACGGGAGTATATTCAAGTAGTGGGACACACGAATAAGTTCAAGAGCTTAAAACATTAACCTCATATCTCGGATCAATTGAACTTTGTGTGAAAATTTAAGTGGACAAACATACTGACAATCTAAGTGAACTGTTTAGAACTTAAAATGAAATGAAGCTTAACGGTGTTGGTGATTGGTCTTAAAAACTGATATGATCCTCTTACACAAGCTCACAAAAATAGTGTCTGTAAATATTTCTTTACTGCTTTTCATTTACATTCCAAAATCCAAAAAGATTTTCTGTGTGTTTTAGCATAAATTTTGAAAAATACAAAAAGATTTTCGACAACTGATGTTGGAGAACTGATTTTCAAAATTCCAAGTGCTAAACATGATGAACTGGTTTGGGAGTGTGCGTTTATAAGAAAAAATGTGTTTTGAGAAAGAAGTTGAGATTAGTTAATCAGGGTCATTAATTTGAACTTGATGTAACTATTATTTGTAAGTTTTTCTTATTGATTTAAGTGAAAACTTATGTTTTGGTAGAGAGATGTGTGTAGGAGAAATGAAGGTTTCTGATCCTGTTGCTACGAGAAGCCAGGAGATGCATCAGAATCTGTGGAGAGCTTAATCTGAGAAAAAGCCAGGATTTAATTTCAAAGGCGATAGCTAATTCCAGACTGAAAATCCCAGCTTGATGAAAGGGGGAGTCTGATGAAGTTAGAGCTAGAGAAAAAATCCGGGTTCATGATTTCAGGAGAAAGTTTTGAAGAAGACTGATCAAGATTGAAGAGTCATCACATTGAAGACTCTCACTGAAGATTCCGTCAACATTCAAGGGGGAGTCTGTTGGTGCAGTTGTCTGTCGACTTCATCTTTGTTCGAGTCTTAGATTAGAACTGATTCATCAGGGCTTGTTATATGAGAAAATGTAATGATTTAGTGTGTTTTAGTGATGATTTCGCTTCAAGGGTTATTAATAGATGTTTTCGCTTGAAGCAAGTTCAAGCGAAACCTCAATGTCTATAAATACCCTGAAGCCTGAAGCGTAATCAGTAGAGTTAGAGTACAGTTCAGTTGTTAGTTTCCGACACAGAAGTGCTGTCGAAGTGTCTCTAAAGCTGTAATCTTTCAGAAATCAATACAAGAGACGTTAAATAGTGAAATCAAGCTAAACAAAGACAGAATCAATGAATTCCGCCTCTGATTCTGTCTGAGCACTCTTCTGATAGACTCGTTAGGTCGTTTCACGATCCTACAATTGTAGATAGGCTAACCAAGTCAGCTCATTTCCTTCCAATGAAAGAAACTTTCAGTATGGAACAATTAGCTAAATTGTATGTAAATGAAATTGTTTCTTTACATGGCATTCCTTTATCAATTGTTTCTGATAGAGATAGCCGATTTACCTCTCATTTTTGGTCAAGTTTCCAAAAGGCAATGGGAACCAAGTTAAAATTGAGCACAGCTTATCATCCTCAAACAGATGGACAAAGCGAAGGGACAATTCAAACAATGGAAGACATGCTTAGAGCTTGTGTAATTGATTTCGGAGGTAATTGGGACGATCACTTACCTTTAATAGAATTTTCTTATAATAACAGTTATCACACAAGTATCAATGCTGCACCATTCGAAGCACTTTATGGACGAAAGTGCCGAACCCCATTCTGTTGGGCAGAAATTAGGGAGAAGCAACTATCTGGACCTGAGATAGTGCAGGAAACAACCGACAAGATTATTCAAGTCAAGGAACGACTGAAAGCAGCACGTGATTGACAAAAGAGCTATGCCGATAACCGACGCAAGCCATTGGAGTTTCAAGTAGGAGATAAAGTATTGTTGAAAGTCTCTCCTTGGAAAGGAGTGGTAAGATTCATCAAAAGAGGAAACCTAAGTCCCAGGTATATTGGACCTTTTGAGATTATTAGAAGAATAGGACCTGTATCCTATCACCTACAACTGCCAAAGGAAATGGCAGGAATACATGATGTATTTCATGTATCAAATCTCAAAAAGTGTTTAGCTGATGAATCACTGATAGTACCTCTTAAGGATATAGAGGTAAATGAACAACTCAAGTTTGTAGAAAGGCCTCTACAGATTGAAGACAGGAAAATCAAGAATCTCAAACACAAGAGACTAGTTCTGGTCAAAGTGAAGTGGGACTCCAAAAGAGGACATGAGTACACATGGGAGCTTGAATCAGAAATGCAAAAGAAATATCCGCATTTATTCCAGTAGATCTCGAGGACGAGTTCTAAAACAAGGTGGGGAAAATGTAACAACCCTCAGTAAAACTGACACTCTCATATTGTTTCCGACACTCTATTATATTTAAAAATGTCTTTAAATAAACCCCGTATGTGAAAAACCGAGCCCGAAATATGTTATAGTGTTTAAAATAAATAAAAGTTTAAATCTAGGGCTGAGGCGGGCCGCGTAGACCCACCCCAACCACTTACGCGGGCAGTATCAGGGTTAAAACCTGATTTCGTTAGTTTTCTTAAGTTCAGGCGGGCCGCGTAAGACCCCGTTTAAGTTAACGAGGGCCGCGAGAGATCAGGATAGTGGCGCAGCCCGATGATGAAACGTGTCATCATCGTGGCGGGTCTAGATCATGACCGGGACAAGCTATACGCTTGACCAGGGTTGACGCGGGTCGCGTAACCCTTGTCTGTTCTTTACGTGGGCCGCGTGGAGACCAGATTTTAGCACTATATAAGTAGGCAACGGGTTTTCGTTTTCCGTCGTTCATTTCTTTCATTCTCAATCACAATTTCTGAATATATGCATTATAAAGTTGGTATTATACCCCCTAATTAGCGAGGTTCTGCTCTGTTGTAAGTATTATAACCCCAGTTTCGTAAAAGATACGCTGCCCGATTGATTTAGGGTTCCGTAACCACTGTCGTGGTTCTGCCCGACGTAGTTGTTGGAATGCCGTCTCGGGGAGGGTATCATTAATATTTTCAAAGGGTTATGATACTAACCAATGTACATTTGTATAAATTATAGATTATATCTAGGAAACCCTTACGCGAAGTCTAAGATAGCAATGTGAGTTTATCCTCTTTTTGTAAATGCTTTTATATATTTTTTACAAAACCTTAAATGTTTTACAATGCGATTAAGCGGTGATTGAGTCTTTGTAGTTCTTCAATTACTGCCGGTATGTTGGGGTTTTGTATACAAAATTTACTACACTGTGAGTAGTAAGTCGGGGATAACAGTACGTTACCATTGGACGACGAGTTAGCCAATGTGTAATATGACCCACAAGTCAGGATTGACAGTACTGAATGAGTAATTGTGTAGAAATAAACAATGTGATCGCTCTCAATACTATTTTAATTGATAAAATGTTTCTTGATTAAACTGGGATTCACTCACCAGTATTTCCCACTGACAAATGTTTTTAAAACGCGTTTCAGGTAACACAATGTGACAGCCAATTAGTAAAAAGCCAGTTGGAGAGCACTGAAGGCTTGGGAAAAATGTGGCTATAAAAGTTACCTAAAAGCCGATGTTTTAAATTCAATAAAATAGGGTTTATCCCTATAAATGTATTGTAATAAGAAACTTGGGTTTTGCCCATGTGATTATCAATATAAAAGAAGGTGGTTTTACTCTGATAAACATTTCCTAACTACAGTCCTGATGTAATTTCCGCTGCCAAATTAACAAACTGATACCACCACTACTGAGTTCGCGTCTGCCCGTTCCCGGGACAGATAAGGGATCGGGGGTTGCGACAGCTGAGTGGACCATGAGGTGACTATGTCTTACCGACGAAATCTGCTAGGTTTGAGTCTTCCTGCATCACTTCACACATATCAATGGCCTTGCAAACCATTGGTGATCTCTTTTTCCTTATTGCTACATACCAGGGACTTTCATACATACAGACATATTTCAAAGGTTTATTCATACACATATATACATGAACTCGCTCAACTTTTGTTGATTTTTCAAACTACATGTATTTCAGGGAACTAAACAGATCTGGCAGGTGTATGCATGTGTCTACAAGCTGCGTGTTAAATAAAGGATGTCATCCGTGGTCGTAGAGTTTAAAAGATGTATCCTATTCCTGGATGGGATACATGTTTCTATACTCAGGATTATTTAAAGTATTTTGTTGAGTCCATGGGAACTCATTTGAACATGTTATGGTTTGTAACTAATTGGCGTCAATGTTTTCAAGACAATGGTATTGTGGTATTTTCTAAACTTTATTAATGGATGAAAATCGTTTGGTTTGATCATATAGCATTGTTATGATTGATTGCTATGGTATTAAGAAGTCACACCAAATAACCACCCTTCCGCAAAAGTCAGGGTGTGACATAATCTAACCATCTTGTGAATGATAAATGGTAGTTTGACGCTTGACAAGCTAGGTGGAAGCTTGGGAAGAACATAATCGGATGCAAAGTAAGTAAAGCTTACATCTTTTAAGTAGAACATCTACTTATTTATTGGTTAATAACAAAGTGATCTAGTATTGGAAATGAGACTTTGAAATATGGCGTTCCTACGCGAACCAATACGAGTCGGAACAAGTAAAAATGGTAAGAAACCATATTTGATGGTAAAAAGGGTAAAACGGTAATTTGGTCACGTGTTGACGAATAAACAATGAGTTTTGAAAAGTTACTTTATGGTGTAAGCCATAATGGGTAAAATGGTAATCTGGTCATGTGTTGAAGGATAAATAATGAGTTTTGAAAAGACACCCTATGGAGTAATCCATAATGGGTTAAACGAATAGAGAAACGACTTTTAAAATAATATGATCACATGGTGTAAACCGTAACGGGCCAAATGGGTGAGATGGTAAATAAATACCATCTCGCAATACATAATGTTTGGTCATCCTAACGCAATAAGAGTAAGTCAAGAGGTGGGTAAATTGGCCATTTAGACCAAACGGGTCAAATGGTGATGTTATCACCATTGACAATAATGACTAATGGTTGCTTGTCGAGTTTTGTGCTCACAGCAAGAATAGCGTATGGCTTGCATTGCTTTTAATTAGCAACTAAGAATGCAAGGTATTAAAACGGGTCAATGCGTTGACCCGAGCCAGGTATGTGTAATGGGTCATTTTCGTAAAAATGTCAAATTCAAGGGTAGAATATTAGTATAATGATTATCCTATCATAACCCATCACAATCGGAGTTGTGATGATAGAATAGGAGATATGAAGAGATGTGGATAATTTAAGCTTAAGTGCTTAAATCCATAACGGGTCAAAATGAAAATGCGCATAAACAGGGTAACGGTTGCGTAATTCATAAAAGTTATTAATCCGGGTTGAGGATTTCGGGTTAATAATGTAGGAAAATGTATTACGGTCAATTAGAAACAAGTTTCAAGCTAAACGGATAAATATCGGAGAAGTTACACAGCTTTTACTAAAAAGGGCAAAAATGGTCGACTTCTGTAACCCAGACTTGTTAAATCTATGTCTGGGTTATCAGTTAATTTTTGAGGTATAACCCAGACGAGTTACCTGGTCATCTGGGTTATCAGTCGTGACGACATAACCCAGATGAATTGTCACAGCCCAGACGTTCATCTCACCCTGTTGGTATGCCAGCCGTAGTGATAGGAATCGGATTTGAAACTAAAAAAGAAACGGATAAAATAAGATAGACCTATGGTTCGTTTGTGATACAGATACACCACACAAACCAACGATAGGGCAACGAAATCCAACCGGAGATACAGACACACCACTACGGTTAGAGAATCGGGTCTAAGAACACCACCCAACGTGCCACGGTTGAGCTAGCATAGACATAATCAATTTAACTCAAAATCCATTGAGATAAATTAATCAAAGAGAAAATTCTCATACTCAAAACACTCTAACTTCCATTCGTAAACTGAAGTGAATTACATAAAGGAATTCCTAAAACTAATAACTACCCACTAACTCCACTAATCTAAATATAACATAAAAAAAACAACGTGCATGAAACATAGAAAATAAAACATGGCTCCATTTTGTTGCAGATGGATCGTATCATGGTGGGTCTTTAGGTTCGGATACGGGTAAACAAAGTGACCCAATTAATCCATTTCAGAAACTGAACCAGATGTATATCATCCTCCCCTTCTTTAAGGGAGTTTGTCCTCAAACTTGAATGCTCATCATAATCGACATAAGGCTGGAGGTTTGTGCATTAAACGTAGCCGAAACACCTAGAAGGTCATTCTTATATGTGTGAATGTTCACCTTTGCAAGGACTTTAAAGGGCCCTTTAGAACAAGGGCTGAATTTGCACCGGATTTTAGAAAGAGATCGATGCGTATGAAGGTGGATCCAAACCAAGGTACTGGGATCGAAGGGTATATCTCGCCGAACACTGTCCTTCTCATGAAGAGTATTGACTGATATATTCCAGTCGATAGCTTCATCACCATCTTTGAGAATTAAATTAGTATTTTTGATGGCTTCCAACCCATGCAAAACTGACCAGTTAAATGCCTTAACAAAATCGGATGTATGGCCAAGAATATTAGATGATATGGATAGCAAAGTTGTCTTCTTGTCAAACTGATTCAGAACCGTTTCGTGTTGCTTCACATCAAGACCATTTTCATCTTCACCATGTTCTTTCAAGAGCACATCAGTATCATCACAGTCTCGTGTGGCTTTAATTGGACCTTTTCTTGAACTCGAATTTTTATCCGTAAGTGCATCTTCTTGACGGATAATCCCGTAAAGAGCTTGTCTCACGAACATGCACTCATCTTCATTTGGCATGATCCCGTATTTGTCGTACCGGGGCTCCTCATCATACGGTGCAGAAGTGATCTCTTTAGAGACTTTGAACTCATAATTCTCAGATTTGATGATGAATGTAAGGAACATTTTTTTTGAAACGATAAACAATTCGAAGTAGAGTTTTTTTTTAAGACAACGAGTCGAAACGGATTGCTTCGGCTCTGATACCAAATGATAGGAATCGGATTTGAAACTAAAAAAGAAACGGATAAAATAAGATAGACCTATGGTTCGTTTGTGATACAGATACACCACACAAACCAATGATAGGGCAACGAAATCCAACCGGAGATACAGACACACCACTACGGTTAGAGAATCGGGTCTAAGAACACCACCCAACGTGCCACGGTTGAGCTAGCATAGACATAACCAATTTAACTCAAAATCCTTTGAGATAAATTAATCAAAGAGAAAATTCTCATACTCAAAACACACTAACTTCCATTCGTAAACTGAAGTGAATTGCATAAAGGAATTCCTAAAACTAATAACTACTCACTAACTCCACTAATCTAAATATAACATAAAAAAAACAACGTGCATGAAACATAGAAAATAAAACATGGCTCCATTTTGTTGCAGATGGATCGGATCATGGTGGGTCCTTGGGTTCGGATGCGGGTAAAAAAAGCGACCCAATTAATCCATTTCAGAAACTGAACCAGATGTATATCACGTAGGCTACGACAGGCGTTGACTGTTTCGTGTGATTAGTTTGGCCGTAAACTACGGCCACTCAACCGTAGCTTACGGCGGGCTATTTGGCTAAATGTTGATTTTGTTGTTTTGGGCCTTCGGGTTCAATTTGTTATGTTATAAACTCCTTATAACTAACGTATTTGATGATTTATGAAATCTAGGTAATGATTTTGAAGTCACGGATGGAGATCAAGCTCAACGGAGAACCGAACACGGCCAAGTTAAAGCTTCCGCACTTTGTTTTGTTATTACGAAACGAATCAATGATAACACGTTGAATTGTTTAATTTTTATAAACTTTTAATAAACTCGTTTTATCGTAGAAGGTGTGATCACATATAAATTTTTTATATTAGAAATATTCTTAGAATTTCGATTTATTAATTAAGGGCGTTACATGTGTGTTTATAATGAGCTCTAAGATCGACTAAACATTTTTATAAAACTTACAACCATATCTTTTATAATATGAACTAATGTTTATGAGGATATGACATAAAAATTGAAAGTTAAAGGTAATAACAGAACAAGTTTATATAATCAAAAGAGTTTTATAAAAGATGGTACTTTTATTTTATAAAACAAATAAAATATGTCAAGATTATTTGTCAAACTTAATAAAGTTTGTAAAAGATAACATATTTATGAAAAGGAAATGCCCCGCCTCTTAAGTTACCGTAATTGGTTAATAGGCGGGACATTTCTTTATATTTGAATAAAAAACCCTAAATGCGCATTTCCATCATCTTCTTCATCGACCCCCAACCCCTTCTTTAGATTCGATTAGAACCTCTTGGACAAAGAATGGTTTATGTATGTTGCTTTCACGGAAATCCACAATGAAAATCTCTGCCGGGCTTCAACCAATGTTATACTCTTGGTGTTACATATGATGTGTTTGTCAGCATCGGTCCTAATCCTTTTCCCTCTAAATGTATACTTTTGTAATTCCGACAAGATTCGACAATGGGTGTCTTGATGGGGTTGTCGTTTAAGTAGAAAGGGGGTTGGGGAATTGGGGTCAATGCTTATGAAAGCAGTGAATAACATGGGATTTGATCTTTGAATATGTATACATGGGCATTTATTTGAACTTAACAAATTGTTAATGTCATTTAGGGCACACGGGGTGGTCCGTTATACCACCCCGATCACGCGTGAAACGAAAACGAAACACCGACGCCGATAAGTTTATAACGCGTTATTTTTGTAACGCGTGGAGTGTATAACGCGTTGAAATTGGACGATTTTTGAACGTTGGTATATATCCGTTGAATAACGGTAACATTTTATAAAAAAAAACCTTTAAACCTTTATATATATCTCCATTTAAACCATTTTCTACACACAACAACATAAATCCATTTCACACAATTTTTTTATCTTTCTCAAATGGAATTCCCTACGGATTCGACGTTTCCGATGTCTAGCGATAGTGATACCGAGTCGTCTTCCGACAACGAGACGCTAAAATATTTTGTGTCGGTGTATAACGAGCTTGATGCCGAGTCGTCCCGCCCAAAGAAGAAGATGGTCGACCGTGATCGTATACGTGCCAACGAAGTTTTGATGAACGATTATTTTGTGGAAAATCCGCTCTACAATGCCGAAACGTTTAGAGATCGGTTTCGTTTACCCAAAGAATTATTTTTAAAGATTGTTGGAGACATCGAAGCAAGCGAGGAATGGTTTCAAGAAGGTTACGATGCGAGGGGCAAACCAAGTTTCACGCCGATACAAAAATGCACGTCCGCCATTCGCCAACTAGCGACAGGTAACCCTCCCGATCAATATGATGAATACCTAGCTATGTCGGAAAGAACTTCACGTGAATGTTTGCAATTTTTTTGCAATGCGGTCATTAAGTTGTATGCTAACGAGTTTTTACGTAAACCCACGAGCCACGACATCTCACGTATTCACGCCGCACACGAGGCTAGATGCATTTTCCCGGGATGCTCGGTAGCATCGATTGTACACATATCGAGTGGAAAAATTGTCCAAGAGAGTTGCGAGGGGCGTATGTTAAGGGAGACATCAAAAGACCTACCATCATACTAGAAGCGGTGGCGTCGAATGATTTATGGATTTGGCATTCGTATTTCGGTGTTCCAGGTTCAAACAACGACATCAATGTGTTGCACACGTCGCCGTTGTTCCAAAGCGTAACGGATGGTACCGCACCTTCCTCTCCTTTCTATGTTAACGGTCGACATTACAGACGAGGCTTTTTTCTTGTGGATGGTATCTACCCGTCTTGGTCTGTTTTTGTGAAAGCTCCCACATTTCCTGTCGAGGCTAAAGAAAAGGCGTTCAAAAAATTGCAAGAATCGGCAAGAAAAGATGTTGAGAGGGCATTTGGTGTTTTAAAGGCTAGATGGGGTATACTACACCGACCGGTTCGTGCGACGAGCAAGAAATCAATACATAGCATAGTGTATGCATGTATCATATTGCACAATATGCTGATAAAAGAAGACGGACGTGCAATATCCCCGGATTGGGTGCCGGATCCTCCTACACAAGTTCAAGTTCCACAAGATATCCATCTACAATTGCGTAACGAAGAAACTCACTTTCGGTTGAGATACGATTTAATCGAACTAGTAGGTTCTCTAGGTTTGGAGTTTCATGATTCGGACGAGGAGTAGGTTTTTTTTTTAAATTATATGTTTCTAGTATGTTAAATTGAAGTAGTATGTCTTAAATTTAATGAAATTTTTAATTTTAGTGTTTTATTTTTAATTTCTAATTTAAAATAAAAAAATAAAAAAATTAGTGAAATTTAATTTTAAAATGAAAATTAAATAAATTAAAAAAATTAGTGAAATTTAATTTTAAAATGAAAATTAAAAAAATTTGGGAGTGATAGAATTCCATCACTAGTGATACCACCCCCCCTACATTTCTATCACTAGTGATAGAATATTGGTTGATGACATGGCATGATTTGATTGGATAGTGGGAGTGATAGAAATCTATCACTAGTGACCATCCCTTCTCCCCTTAGTAAAAATCAAACTAAACTTATTACTATACTCTCTAAAAAGTTTGGATCAAATATATAATATGATACCATCTGTGTCATCATCATCATCATACTCAGTAAATCCCACTAATAGCAAAGCTAAGGTAGGGCCTGAGAAAGATAAGATATAGACAACCTTACTTCTACCCGGGAGAAACAGAGAGACTGTTTCGAACGAGACCCCCAACTCGATGATACCATCTGTGTAATTTACGTTTAATTGAATCAAATGTATGTAAACCAATTAAACCAAATCAAACAAGTGACATTTTATAATTTAACCAATGTTAATCATATCAATTTAAAAAGACTTTGAAAAGTCATTTTCTAATTAAACGAGCGTATCGTTTGAAGGGCCAAAACGGTAACAACCCCATAACTTCAAGGTCCTACACAAAACTCACCCCACAGGCCCACACAGATCAACCCAAACAAAAGATCCAACGGCTGTGGTTAACTAGCCGTTATTTTCAAAAGAAAATTTATGTAAACAAAAGCCGGACATAAATCCGCTCTTTACAATTCGATTTCTAAAACCCTTTTCCCCCAATTTCAATTTCAACGGATCAATATTCAAAATTCAATCGATCAGATCGTTAGAGAAAGAGAGTAATACACTTCAAGATTCATCATCGATGAAGATTATCTGTTAATCTTTTGTCATTTCTCTCGTTTTCGCACTTTTTGTTCTTTTTTTTGAAGGATTTGTAGTTCTTTGTTGCGATACAGGTGAGTTCTTAATGGGTTATGATAGTTTTTATGTTTTTGATGAATATTATGTACGATCGATGGGTTCTTAATGATTGTTTATAATAAAGTTTGAAATTTTGAAGAATGAAGGGTAAGTGTTTGATGAAATGTCTGACTGAAGAAAAAAGATTATAAACCCTAATAAAGTTTGAACTTTTGATTTCTTTTGATACATATTAAATGGGTTTTTACTTAAGGTTTGTGTATGGTCAACGGGTTCTTAATGGTTGTTTCTAATAGTTTAAATGAAGAATGAAGGGCAAGTGTTCGATGAAATATCTGACTGAACGAAAAAAGATTATAAACCCTAATATGGTTTGAAAATTTGATATCCTTTTGATGAATATTAAATGGGATTTTTTCTTTCAGTTATATGCACGATTGATGGGTTCTTTATGTTCTTTTATGTTTTTTTCTTATTATGAAATTTTAAGCTTTTTTGATGGGTTTTGAAACGGTGTCGTTTTGGGATTTTGGTTTATGCAGATTGTGAAATGGCTGAATCGAGGAGGAATATCACAGATGTGTTTAGGGCTACAAAGCCACAAGGTTAGAGTTTAAATGAAGAATGAATGTAAATTGTTTGATGAAATGTCTGACTGAATAAAAAAGATTATAATCCCTAATAAAGTTTGAAATTTTGATGCTATTTAGTAGGGGGTTTCAAGCCCGGATGTGGGAAATTGGGTGCACCGATCGGTCAAAACAGGAGGGCATTGGGCGAGATCAACAAGAACATTATCACTGGTCCAACAGCATACCCTTATGCTAATGTGTTACCAGGGTAAACACCAAAAAGTCAACTCAATTTTCTTGTTTTTTATCTATGCAATTTTTTAATGAATGTTGTTTTGTTTGTTGTTATCTTTCTGTCTAGAAAAAAACAAATCCCTGCTAAGAAACCACTTGTTCCGGTTCGTCGACCCGTTACAAGGTCGGTAATAGGCACTTTTTGTTGTTCTTGTTACAAGAAGTTTGTGTTTGGGTACACTGAGTTAAATTAGTTTTGTTGACCTGTTGTTTCTGCAGGGCAATTAGTGCACATGTCACCACTAAACCATCACTGCCCTTACCAGAGGTATAAACCCCTATCTATCCTATATTTTTAAAATAATAATCATATTATTTTATTAAAGCAATGTAGAAGGTTGTGAGTTTGAATACACTTTACGCCTATTTGTGGGACGGTTTCGCCGACTTTTTAGCCATTTTTTATATTTTTAATCAGTTTTATACTATGCAGTTAATATCGGTGGGATATCGGTTATCGGCCCTCTACAAAATATTGGTTCCAATATTATTGGCGATGTTGACCGATATTAGAACGATATTGACCGTTATTTTGGATCATGTGTATATATAAATTTTGCATGATACCAAAATTACCGATATCCCACGAATATCCCACTGCAATAACCTATATCTCAAATACCGGCCCTTGAGTGATAATCAGATTTTATATCTCATTGAGATGACCAACTCCACATAGTTAAGAAAAATAAATAAGTAAAAAGAAACTCATGCCTATTTTACAAAAAAATTGTAAAGATATATGAACTTTATTTTTTAATAGGGAAAGAAGCCGAAGATCCAAACAATCGCTGTTGCAACCGACAATGAAGACTGCAGTATTATTGATCTTGAAGAGGATTTTAATACACCAATGTTTGTGCAACACACAGAATCCATGCTGGAGGATATTGATAAGATGGTAATTTAAATATTTAATCATCCCTTCGTTCATTGTATTTTAGCTTATTTACGTTAAGTTGACTAGTGTTTGGAATCCGTTTGTTATTAGGATGAAGATGTCTATGAGGAACCGATTTTGGACATTGATAATGCTGAGAAAAATGACCAACTTGCTGTTGTGGAGTATATTGATGACATTTATGCCCACTACAAGAAACAAGAGGTAAAGTTTGACTCGTTAGAAGTCACATAAAGTCAAATATTTCTTGACATTTGAACAAGTTTTTCTATATTTTTGCAGATACTAAGCTGTGTTACACCGAGCTATATGTCACAACAGCGCGACATAACCGATAGGATGAGAGGCATTCTCATCGACTGGCTAATTGAGGTACATTATTAAAGTTTATAATATAATAACTTATGATACCATACCAAATGCAGAATTAATGTTTATAATAACTTATGATGAAAAAAAACAGGTTCATTACAAGTTTGAACTTATGGAAGAGACTCTGTATCTAACTGTCAATCTTGTTGACCGGTTCCTGTCGTGCCGACCCGTTGTAAGGAAGAATCTTCAACTCGTTGGAATAACCGCAATGCTTCTCGCTTGTAAATATGAAGAAGTCACGGTGCCGATTGTCGATGATTTTATCGTAATTTCTGACAAAGCTTACACGAGATCTGAAGTTCTTGATATGGTAACTAACGAACCCTACCTTATTATTATTATTATTATTATTATTATTATTATTATTATTATTATTATTATTATAACGTCATATTTGTTCTCGTTTTGATGTTTCCAGGAGAAAGAAATGATGAATACCCTTGAATTCAACCTCTCTGTTCCAACGCCATTCGTGTTTGTGAAGCGGTTTCTCAAAGCTGCAGGATCTTACAAAGAGGTCTGCAAGATTTTAAACAATAATATATTCATTGTTAGCAGCAAATTGATTTTTCTTTTTTGATTATCTTTGTGTTTATTTGTATAGATGGAGCTACTGTGTTTCTACTTGATTGACCTGTGTTTGGTGGAATACGAAACGCTGAAGTTCCCACCGTCATTGCTAGCAGCAGCTGCGGTTTTCACTGCCGAATCTACTCTCAAGGGTTCGAAACAATGGACCAAAACAAGTGAATTTCATTCACAATACTCACAGAATCACCTTTTGTAAGATCTTTTATATCTAATGAATTAATAAATGCAACACATTTTCACTTCTAAGTTATAATTATGTAACAATTTGCCATTTTTTGTCACTTTTTACAGGGAATGTGCGAAGATGATGGTCGGTTTACACCAAAAAGCGGGCACAGGGAAACTTGTTGCGGTGTTTAAGAAGTACTCGACAACAAAATATGGCCATGTGGCGCGAACCCAGCCGGCTAGCTTCATTTTGGAGCCGAGGTTTTGGGACTGATTATGAACGCGTGACATGACGAGTCTTGGTTTTTGTTTTGATGTTTTGAGCAACGTATAGTTGGTTGCTGTTCTTAAGTTTTCTTGGGATTATCCGTAACTACAACTATTTAGCTCGTATGTGAGCCGTCGTTCTATTTGTGTTTGACATTGACAATGTTATTCAAGTGTTTTAAGTATTGTCTTTTATGCTTATGTTCATTCCTTGAAATTCCTTGAATATGCAACATGTCAGCAAGACTTGGCACACAAAAATGTGTCATTACCATTATGATATTATAAAGGCTTAACCTTTTGTTTAAATAATGGAGAAGAAACAAAGTAAGAAAACTTAAATTCTTTTGTTTAAATATGCCAAGTTGTTTAACTTTAGTTCTAAAATTTGATAAAAAAAATGATTCCTTTCAAAATGAAAAGAAAAATATTTTGAAATTAACTTTCAGAACTCAAAAATGATAATAAATATATTTTTTTTCCTTTTGAAAATCGTAACTCATTAAAAGAAGAAGAATGCTCAACTTGTATCAACTCAATAAATCAAATCCAACCTCAAAATGAAAAACAAATAAAAACACTTTGGGTCTAGACAGGTTAATAATGTTGGATTGGCGGGTTGATTTCTTCATTTTGCGTATATGAGTAATAACCGACAACTTTATGACACTATGAACAATTAATAACTCCGCCTCAAGTTCCTCTTCTTGTAATACATATGGTTCCTTGGTCTCGAAGCTGTTGGTTTCCTTCCTAGACAGAGTTCCTTAAGTCCCGAAGCTGTCGGTTTCCTGGACATAGTGCATAGGGTGATGCACAACAATTTCTGGACGTTGAGGAAACAAAGTTTTGTTTTCAATAGGATTGGTTTGCTATTCAAAAGGATTGTGGTTATTGCCCATCATTCTACCATAAATATCCTATTATTAAATATAGAGTTAATCAATGTTTTAAAAACCAGTAAATACCGGCCGGTTATACCGGTATTACCATTTTCGGATGTAAATTCGGTCCAAAACACCCCGGTAAGTAGGAGAAACGACATAGACTTTGTACCGCCGGTAAAATACGGTATACCGGTTTGAACCGTTATACCGGTACCGTTTCAGGTCTATTTTTAGGTTAGGATTTTACTTTTTATCGTCTCATCTCCATGTTTACACTTAGCTTTAACCTAACAAATTTTAATATTTTATCTCCATTGATCAAAATTCAAAACTTGCTTCATCACTTCATAATTCGTGACTTGTTCCAGACTTCCATCACCCCATCGTTCGTTCCAGATTTCCATTTTAATCCAGTTTTGGATTATTTTTTGAGTTAATGTTGTAATATATGAAATTATACAATTAACTAGTCAACCCGGTTGAACCGCCCTGCCTAACCCGGTTCAACCTGTTAAACCATTTTTGTGCCTAGTCCGGTATGATTAAAAAACCGGATTTTAAAACATTGGAGTTAACTGACAATTTCATCTTGGTTTGTTCAAATATTGGCCAAATTTCAATAAGTCAATAAGTTGTTTCAAAAAGCTTAGCCAAACATGCCCTCCGTCCAAAAAACTAAGGTTGAATCAAATAATTGGACAAACAACGGGAACGAAAATGACAGTTAAGTCATGTTTTTTTTTTGGACGAAACTGGCATAATTGAACAAACAACATGGACTAAAATGTAATACTTGTTTTTATTTTTCCGAAAATACCCCTCCATTGCAATGGCTGTTTACAAAGAATAACCTTACTTCCAGTCTTCCACCCCTAACACTCTGTTCCCGAGTCTCATTTAATAGGGGGAGGGGAGGGAAAAAAGATGAAAATATGAAAAACCATGTTTCCGAGTTTCATTTAACAGGGGGAGGGGAGGGGAGGGGAGGGAAAATGGAAGAAAATATGACCAAATATTCATCCTCTCAAATTGGAGAGATTAGGAGAGAAAATTTTCCCTCCCCTCACCTCCCCCTGTTAGTTAAATGACTCGGGAACATAGTGTAAATTTCAACCGATTCCGGCAGCGGCAGAAGTAGCAGACGATCGGCGACTATAGATACAGAACTCTTAAATTTATCTACGGTTTATTTCTCTTCTTCTTTCCCTTTGTATTGTTTATTTTCACGTCTACATAGTTGCTAATTTCGATTTGGAATTCATTTTTGCTACTATGTTAAATCTGATGCTTCGATTATTTCGAATTGTGTGATGCACATTAGGTGTTTGTTGTAATGTCTCAATGAAGACAGGTAAGAGGATGAGTGTATAACTATAAAACAGAATACCCACCAATATTTTGTGCACATTAGGTGTTTGATGTAATGTCTCAATGAAGACAAGTGAGAGGACGAGTATAAAAAAAGAATAGTAGAATACCCACCATTACTTTGTGCACATTAGGTGTTTGATATTACGCCTCAGTGAACACATGAGTATATTGAACTTTTTTGGTCAAAACTTTTTTTTTTGGTAACTATGATAACCCGTTATCGGAAAACTCACGGGACCCGCTAATACCGGGCTAAACAATGGGATCAGGTGACTCGTACCTTGTGCCGGGTAGATGGTCTTTAAGAGGTTATGATGGGAACCTAGTGGAAGCAAGATTTGAACCTGAGACATCTGCTAGAGGGGAATCGGGTGCTTATCATTGCACCACCCCTTGAAGGTTAAAATTGGTAACGCCAATTGATACGCTCCGATCCATGCTCCACCAAATGACCCGCTTGCTAACCAACTCATTTTTGATTAAAACAACTCCATGTTACCCACTTCCTTATTTTTTGCATGCATTTTGTAGTAGTGGTTATCCATGTTTTACTTCCATAATTTTATGTAACTTGCATTTCGTTTTACCTTTTGCATGTTTAAATAGTCATGTTTGACTTTAAATAAAAAATGATAGAGAAAATTGTTGCAAAGTATCTTCTTCATCTGTGTTCTTTGGAGCCTAACCCACTCAATAGGTCTATCACTTGAGACTTTGATCATCTCGAATTGGTCTCTATTGGTGATCTGGTGGGTCAATATTTGATCTAACAAAATTGTAGCGTTACTTAAAAAGTGCATTAGCAAAAATTTACATTACACTCTTTTCTTGGGTGGTATAGAATAGGAATAATGCTAAAGTTTGATCTGATGTTTGCAGGTGCTAGAAGAGAGTTGTTTGGAGCTCAAGATGGCAACAAATTCTGCTTCTAATCTCCTTCATGGTATGCACTTTAAGACTTGATTGCTAGTAGTATAAACAAATATTTCTAGTAGCATTCATGTAATCCTTTTCTAAATGAGACATCATCATCATCATACTCAATAAATCCCACCAATAGCAAAGCTAAGGTAGGGTCTGAGGAGGGTAGATGTAGACAACCTTACGTCTACCCCGTAGGAATAGAGAGGCTGCTTCCGATGAGACCCCCAGCTCGATTGTAGTTTTGTATCAAGCGTTAGACCTAAGACACATAACACTTAGACAATCGGGACAGAGACTGATTGGTGCATGTACCCCCGTGTCTTTCAGCTATCAACGTCACCACATGATGCATGATTAACCATCTGCTGCTTTTAACGTTATTTTCACGAAATTAGTAAAATAACGTTAAAGTTAGTACCATTTCACTTTTACCCCCCGAGCGCCCACACATATATAAATTATATGTGCACACCGCAAGCGGGGCAAACTTTTCTAAATGAGACAGTTACTCTGATATTCTTCTTTAAGTTAGATACCTTCCTCATTGTATATTGATGTTAATTAGTCGTATTACATGAAGTTGTAGTTTAATCTAAAAGAATTGTAACGAAACATTTCTGACATATAATATATTATTTATAAAAAAATATAAATGTTCGTTTTATTGGCGGTTCGGTTATTTATACACATATAACCATAACCGAACCATATTAACCCGTTATTGAGAAGTGTTACTTATTCCCTTTGACTTCTTGAATAGTTTTGCCAAAGGTAGAACCGTAGAATCCTAACATTCGTCTGTAACTCATTAAGGGTTTTTAATTATACTTGTAGCCTCAGTAACAAGTTGTTGCGTTTGTAACTTACCTCCTACTTTAATACATCATACATGCTGTTTCTATTTTCATTTATAAGCTTGGTTTACTTTTTATAGTCTCTTTATGTTCATAAATTGTTTGATAAGCTTTGCTTTATCTTATTTTCTTGTCCAATTTTACGCATGAAATAAACCAAACTAGCTGGACGTTCACTATTGCGAGGCCTCAATGGTTCCTACTCAGGAATCCTAAGATCACAACAAGAGACCACTTGTAATAGTTTCTTGGCTCAGGTTTGTTCCCATTTTTCAATTTAAACGTAACATTCTCGACCCATTTCTTTATGAACGGGTTAACTCAGGTCTCTGAGAGGCAATATAAAGAAATCTAACAAAGAAGGTAACACTTTCAATGATTTGAACGGGTCAAATAGGTTAAAAGCCACCAAAGGGCATTCTTGTATGCATAAAACCTCTTAAATCATTTTTTCTTCAAAAATTTGTTTTTTAAATAATATACATTTTGCAACCCCTTTTACCCGGATGGTCCCTGTGGACACAGATGGTCTGTGTGGTTAACCAAAATTTTGGATTTAGTCCCTAGCTTTCCAAAAGTACACGGATGGTCGTTATGGTTTGCACTTTATAACGCATTTAGTCCCCAACTTTTAGTGACTAAATGCGTTACAAAGTGCAAACCACAGGGACCATCCATGTATATTTGGCAAAAGTTGGGGACTAAATGCGTTACAAAGTACAAACCACAAGGACCATTCATGTAGTTTTGGGAATTTAGGGACCCAAACAAAAATTTTTGGTTAATCACGGGGATCATCCGTGTACTTTACATAAAATTTTTTGTGGGTCCCAATCTCCCAATCTGTTGGCCTTTGTTACTAGGTTGACCTGCCCGTATGGTCACTGACTCACTGGTCCTTTTTATTTACGATAATGTAATGTGAAACATATCTTTGATACATGCAACTTTTACAGCAAATAAGGACTTTCATACAAATGAGAACTAATCTCAAAGTGGTGGACAACTCTGGGGCAAAACGAGTGATGTGCATACAAGCTTTGAAGGGAAAGAAAGGGGCTCGATTAGGGGACACGATAGTTGCATCGGTAAAAGAGGCACAACCCGGGGGAAAAGTAAAGAAAGGACAGGTGGTGTACGGGGTAGTGGTCCGTGCCGCCATGCAGAAGGGCCGGTCTGATGGGAGTGAAGTCAAATTTGATGACAATGCTGTTGTGCTGGTCAACAAGCAAGGCGAACCGATTGGAACTAGAGTCTTTGGCCCGGTCCCACATGAGCTGAGGAAGAAAAAGCATGTCAAGATTCTCAGTCTTGCACAACATATTGCATGAGATACAAGGGCTGGTCCTTTTGTGTGCTGATTTTTTTTTTTGGTACAAACAGGTGAGATGAAAATTAGATCATTTTGTTTATGTAATCATGATTTAATACGTTGATTAAAAGTTAATAAATTGGACAAAAAACTGTTAGTGGGGCAGCCCGACCCGATATGTTCCGACCTAGAACCTAGTTTGATTCTTTACTAGGGTGTAACGGGCTCGTTTAACTTAGGAGAGGCTGAGCTCGACTTGTTTTCAGCTCTATTTCTAAAGCTCAAGCTTGGTTTGTTATTTATTAATTATTTATACATTTATAATTATTATAGTTGTTAAAAGTCATCGCCTCTTGCGCCTAGACCCAATTTCCTAGAAAGGCGAGGCAATTGCGCTTTAATTCTTCAGGTGATGGTTCATGTGCATATCCAGCGAGATTCCTAGATTTTGAAGAGTTTCCGGCCAATATCTGGCAAGATTCCAGTTAGGTTTCTACTTTTTATCTAACAAAAACTATTTTTCTACACTAATAAACTAGCATTTATATCGTTTGGTACTAAAAAGATGATATAAAATGTTATATAAGAGCTTTAGTTTTATTTTATTTGAAGAATAGTATTAAATTTCTAATATATAAAAATATTTTAAGTTTTTTTGTTGTGCGTCTTTTTTTCTCAGTCCTGCGCTTTTTTGCGCCTTGTGCCTAGGCCACAGGCGAGACCTATGCCCCTTGAGTGCGCCTAACGCCTTTAATGACTATGATAATTTAAGTTTTATATATAACATAATATATATTTTAGTTATTTTTATCACAATTTTATATCTAATAATTATTACCTAAATAATATAATATTTTAAATTAATATTATTTAAATAGCATACTCGTCTAGACTCGTAAGTCTAGTGTCGAGGTCATTTATTAAATGAGTATCAATAGAGGTTCGAGATACGTTAAGCTTGGCTCGGTTTGAGCTTTTAGCAAGCCGATCCCGAGCAGCTCATAATCGGCTCGTCTTGTTTACTTAACCAATCAAACCTACCCATCCACCTCTATAACATCTATTGGGGAAAAGTTGTTGAAAGTGGTTATTGTTAATGATCACTTTGATGTCAAAACACATAATTGTGTCTTATGCTTGGATTGATTTAGTTGATAATTTGCTGATGGTGAAGTTGTTTGAATTTCAGATCTGTGATGGTAAAAAAGAAATATAATAGCCACCAGGTATGCAAATTGGTGCAGATGTTTATGGTTTTTAGTTTGTTAGGCTGACTTATAAGTTGGGCTCTCAAGTTTTTATTTTTGGGTTATTGGATTTTAATAATCCTAAGTTTTACCTGTTGGCCGATAATAATCATAACTCTAAAAATTCCCTCCAACGATCCAAACTTGTAAGAATTTGGCTCCCATCGATCCTTTTCAAACTACAAATGCGCTTAATTCAATTAAGGAGGTTGCAGGTGCATATGAATCTATTGAGGAGGTCAAATTATTATATGTTATAAAAGATTGGGGGCCAAATTCTTAAAACTTGTGATCGTTGGAGGGAATTTTTAAAACTGAGATTATTATCGGTCAACAGGTGAAACTTAGGATTATTAAAATCCAATAACCTTTATTTTTGTGACTGCATCTCTTTGTTCATGATGCTTAAACATTGTTTGTTTTGTTTTTTCAACTTATTTTTCTAAATCCATAGTTCAAAGATTAGGATATATGCAGTACGTAAACTGGTTTTAACTAATCACAAATCAATTAATCAATAATTTTTTTATTAATTAAAAGGAAAAGTTTTTTAAAGTAAGAAAGACGTTATATATTTTCATGCGTTAATCGCATGGATAGTTCGAAAATCTGTTCATACTCTCCATCTTTCTAAAATTGCACTCTTGCTCTATATAACATGCTTAAACGTAACACAGATGGTCTTTGGAGCACATAAATGTTAAAAGATCAGTTAAGTTTTTAGAAAGTAACTAAAATATCTTTTTTTTTGAAAAGTAAACTTCATTAAACAACAGCAGGCTATCTATAAGACAGAGAAAGCCGCACAAACAAACTTACATCATATCAATTAAAAAGTTACACCACCCTTGCCAATCTAACGTATAATTTTTAAAACGACTCCTATACCAAAGATACCCCAACACTTTCACATCAGACACAATATGAACCACATTCGCATCGGTACTACCAAAAGCCTTTTCGTTTCGAGCTTTCCAAATGCGCCAAGCCGTCAAAATAAGCACCCCATATACTATTTCTTTCTTTGTCTTGGAGCTATTCATCTGATCCACATAACTTCTAATATCATCAATCGAAAACAAGAAGAAAGAAGGTAACCTACACCACTTGGCCACACCGGTCCACACCCCATCCGAAATTCTACAAGCCGTAAAAATATGCTCCGTGTTTTCGACCGCTTCACCACATAAGTAACAACCCCCATCACTGACCACAATGTTCCTCCTCCTAAGAGCGTCTAATGTCGGGATCCGATCCATGCTAGCCCGCCACAAAAAAAATGTTGCACTTATTTGGAATCCACTTACTCCACTTATACACACTACCATTGTCTCTCGAGTCCTCCTCATTCAACCAAATTCTAGTTTCTTTAACTGAATAAACAACATTACTACCTTTATTCCAAATCCATTGATCACCTCTATCGTTAAGCCGAACACCGTGAAGCAACCGATGACATTCCACAACCTCTTTGACCTCGACATCCGAACTCGGGTACTTCTTCCAACTCCAAGCGATAACATCCGAACCATTTTGAGAACCAATCCTTTCGGAAACCATGCACCATTTATTTCTTTCAAGGCGGAATAAAGCCGGAAATAAAATCTTCAGCGGTTGACTTGAAATCCATGGATCAATCCAAAACTTAACTTTATTTCCATTACCCACCACTCCCCAGATCATGTTAACAAACGAAACGCCATTCACCCTCAACCGATAACTAGTCCTAACGATTTGGTTCCATGTGCCCACCCCCTTCTTATTAGACGGGTATTCATCCCATCTTCTAGCCGAGGAATGAATTGCATCTATAACTTTTCTCCAAAGGGCCTCACTTTCAGTTCGATATCTCCACAACCACTTCAATAAGAGCGCATTGTTACTAGTAGCTAACTTATTTAAACCCAACCCACCTTCGTTTTTCTTCTTAGTAACTTTCTCCCAAGAAACCCAATGAACTTTTTTAACTTCCTCTTCCCCACCCCAAAGGAAACGTTTAATGATGGACTCTAATTTACTCACCACGGCCACCGGAGCTTTATACAAAGAAAAATAATATGTTGGTAAGCTTTCTAACACGGACTTTATAAGAACCACCCTTCCGCCTATAGATAACACTTTGGCCTTCCACCTCGACAATCTTTTTCTAAACACATTAACCACCGGCTCCCAATTGACTATACGGTTCATATTCGCTCCCACTTGAATTCCCAAATACTTGAACGGAGTATCACCTTGTTTACTATAACACCTCGAAAATTCACGTCCTATAATGTATTGACACGTGTCATAAGCTTGAACGTGTGAAAGAATACTCTAGAGGGGCTAAATTTGACAAATAAAGAAACTATGTGAAAATAAGGGTTCAAAATGTCAACAATGGATAAATATACTTTACAATAACCCTACATGATGTTTATACCCTTAAACGAATAAATCATGGATCATACGAAGCTAATTGTGAAAGAAAGTGAGAGATTACAAACTACAGGGGTTAAATGTGTCAACATGTTTAAAGTATACCTCTGAGTGACCTTTTAGCAAACCCGAAGCTTTGTAACGATTAATTATGCTCACTAGAATGCGTGATAAAAATTTCACCAAGTTTCGTTATCGTATGAGAAAGTTATGATGAAATTCGTGTGCGAGGGGTTAAAAGCGTCAACGTTGAAATTTAAGACTTTTCGGTGATCGTGTGAATATCCGGGGACCTAACAAAGTTAGTTTATGAATTGGAGTCCTTAAAAGTCAAGTTTGGGGGTTACAAGTGCAAGAAAGCATCTTAAAAATCAAGTTTGGAAGTTCAGGGGCCAAACTGTCAACTTTTGAAAGATGTATCATGCTGACCAGGTCCTTGCGCACCTCAACACTATTGACGTTACGGTGCGCAAGCATGTCCCAGATGCAGAAACTCGTTTTTCTTGGCTGTTCAAGTCCATGAAACGACTTATGGAGATATGTATCAATTCCATGCGCGTCCCCTACTGATTTTAGAGCTTAGGGGCACTTGTTATTGATCTAGATCACTTCATAGACTTAGTTGTCATCATCTAATGGATCAAAAATCACTATAAAAGGCCATTGTTTGCAAACATTTTTGATCATCCATTCCATCTGCAATTGTGGGACTTTCTGGAGCTCAAGAGCAGACACCAAGCATCCCTAATCGTGATTAGGACTTTGGTAAGTATGCTTAACCTTTCTTAGTTGAGTTTTTATTTAGTTTAAGCTTAAAAGTCAAACCATCGTAATTAACGGTTGACTTAGCGATTAATCATTAATGGTCCAGTGATTAGTCGAATTGAAGGTAGTTATAAGTTGGTAATTATGTGGGCAATAAACCCTTAAAAGGGCACCCACTGATTCCCGTTCTAACTAGATCAAATGTCGGGTCAAAGTTGATTAGAAAAAGTCAACAGAACCTTAATTTGCGAATTAACGCCTAATTAACAATGTAGAAGGCATGTAACCTATTTTATCACTCATATAACTTGTTAATAAGTATAAGAACTAGTCTAAGCTTGTTTGATCCGACAATTTTCTATTTAGACCCGGTTCGGAACCGAAAGTCGCAAAACTTTGACTTTTGCTTTGACTTCAGTTCTGACCCGATTTAGAAGGGTTTGGAAATGACTTGGGGTTTCCTTAGGACCAGGCTACATGATAGTATAACCCTCTGTGGTTGGATCATTGATTGTCTGATTCGTTTACTCGTTTCCGTTAAATGCCTAAAGTTGACCAATATGCCCTTTTGTCCATAAAACGAGAATTTTGGAAATATGAATGGACAATAATCTTTATTACTGATTTATAAATATGTCCCTAAATTTCACATCAGTTGGAGGTCTAGATTAGGAGTTATGCTCATTAACGTAATTGTAACGCCTTTTAGTAATTAAAGGGCGCAATTAGCATAAAGCCTATCTAAACCCAATTTTTGACACCAAACCTTTTACCTACTGATGTAATATAATATTTTGGGATTTTAAAGATTTTTAATTATTTTTAACCTGCTCATAACCTAAGGTTATGGCATTAATTCGGTAAATACCGAATATACCCTTTTCGGTCATAAAATGAGTTCTACATAGTATTTTGACACAAATCCAATTGCTACTGATTTTATATAATAAATAAAGTATTTTGAACTTTATAACCTGATCAGAAAACTCATATTTCCTGTATAACCCGGAAATCGCTTAAAATGACTTTTTACGCGTATTAAACGCATAGTTTGGGTTTAAAACCATTTTATCACATAAGACTTATTACCAACTGATATGACCTATTAAAATAATTCATTTTACTGATGTATTTGGACCCGAATCTCAGAACTTCATTTAATCTCTTTTATAATCTTTTAAATGACCAAAATACCCCTACGGGGCTTATATTGAGATTAAACTCGTTGTGGGCATAATGGAAGGTATCCTACTGATATCACAACATGTATAAGGCATATTAACTTAAGAAACCTGTTTAGGACCCATATGGTTACCCGATACGCCTCTTGCGCGTTCGGTTCGGTTTATGTAACTAGTTTGCATAAATTAGCCGAAACGGGTCAAACCTTATCATTTTCATTTCAAAATCCAGAATGTATTTAGTTTACCCATTTTATACAAGTCTTCATACTTGTTGGGTCTAAAACACATTCTATTCCGGTCTTCGCTTAATCATGCGTTTGAACCGTATATTTCCTTAAAACTAACCGGTCTAAGTTTAGGCTTAATTAAAGACCCGTTAGTATTCTAATTGGTTATTTATACCATCATTCCATACTAGAGCCTTCCGGTAAATTGTACCTACGCTTACTTAAGTGAATACGGCTGAATTATTAAAATTCTTGCTATTTAAGACAGGAGCTAGCTCAGGTAAATACTTTTAACTTATTTTCCCTTATACGGGCTTGGGATATGGTATTATAAAAAAATACCGCTTGGTCGGGTGTAGAAACCTTTTAATCGGAGATGATTAAATTGCATAATCCCGTTTTAATCTGTATTGATTGATAACAAATAACATTAGGGGTTAATGACCGTGTCCTGGATATCCTTGGCTCATTTAAAAAGTGAATGGCCATAACTTAAGCACAAGGTGTAGGCATAACACCTCCTGTTGCGTATGTAAAAGATATACTCACTCGTAAGGATGTCTTCTTGTGAGTTATATTTATGGTGTGTCGATTAATCTTGACCGGCTTGTATTGTATAATCACCGGCCCTAAATGTTGGACAAACATGTAAATCGGATACAAGATTTTTATTAATAAGATTGTCCCAAGTTATAAAAGATATTTTGTGCCTCGTGCATTCAAATCAATTTTTAAACTCTTTTTCCAAAATGAGTCAGTTAATTGTATTTACCAGTGTAAACTGACGTATTTTCCAAAAAGGTTAAGTGACAGGTACTGAACGTAATTGGCTGGAAGCTCAGGGCGTTAATAAGGAATCTTGCAAGTTCTAGATGCCTGAAGTCTGTTGAACAGTTTTTCTTTTATTTGATCCGCCTGTGGATCCTTTACTTTCCGTTGTAATACTTTGATATTACTTTATATTCGGATTGTAATATATTTATCTTTTGCTTCCGCTGTGCATTTAAATATTGTGTTGTTTGACTATGATGATATCAACTACGTCACGATACTCCCCACCGGGCCCACCGGTGACATGTGGAAAGTCGGGGTGTGACATTTACATCCCAACACACTCGTCTCAATCGACACCTCTTTGAAACTCTTCCCAACCCCAAAAATGATCGATTTTTGAATGTTTATTCGAAGACCCGAGCATAAGTGAAATATCCTCAATATTCTCCTTAACGACCGGAAATTAAATTTCGACCATTCACCCATAACCATAGTATCATCCGCATATAAAAGATGTGAAATCAAAGGACCATCTTCTTTAATCTTTACCCCATCAAAGGAGCCAATACGACACGCCTTCCGAATAACACTCGAAAACGCCTCCATAACAATAATAAATAAAAATGGGGATATCGGATCACCTTGCCGAAGACCTTTCTCACAACCAAACTCAAACGTAGGAGACCCATTCACGAGCACCGAAGAACGAGCCGAAGATAAAATACCACTAATCCATTTGCACCACAATTCTGGAAATTTCATTTGACGCATCACAGACAATAAAAATTCCCAATGAACATTGTCGTAGGCCTTCTCGAAATCAATTTTAAACATAAACAATTCTTTGCCTTTGCTCCTTGCCCAAGATAATATCTCGCTAATGATCAAAGGCCCGTCCAAAATGTATCTACCTGAGAGAAAAGCCGATTGCGTCTCATAAGTAATGGACCCCATAACCTTCTTCAACCTATTCGCCAGGACTTTGGAAATGACCTTACTAACCACACCAATAAGGTTAATAGGACGGTATTCCCCAAGCTCAACCGGGTCGCTAACTTTAGGAATCAAAGTAATGAAAGATGTACCAACTCCCCGACTAATAGATCCCGATTCAAAAAAATTCTGCATAATCGACATAAAATCCGGAGCAAGCGAAGACCAAAACTTCTTAATAAACCAAAAATTAAAACCGCCTGGACCAGGAGCCTTGTCGCTACCACAATCAAAAACCGCCTCTTTAACTTCTCGTTCCGAAAAAGGACTAACAATCTCCACCGCATCCGTCTATGACAACTGTTTTAAATCGGTACACTCCAAATACGGTCGAACAGGCATTTCTTCAACAAATTTATTCTTGAAAAATCTTAGGACCTCTTTCTTCACAAGCGACGGCTTTGTAACCCATGTACCATTAATATTCAACCCTGGCAATGAATTCGACACTCTTCTTTTATTAACTACCCCATGAAAGAAACTCGAGTTTTCGTCACCCTCTTTAGCCCACCTAACTCTCGCCTTTTGTCTTAGATCTTTGTCTTTGAACGCTTGTAACTCTTTAATCCTCACTTTGGCTTCCTCATACACCCATCGTTCCGCTTCTGAGAAATTCCTATCTTCAATAATCGAATCCAAAGCATTCAGCTCATGCACCAAGTTTTCCTCTTCCTCACATTCCACAGCTTTGCTTCGTTCCACCCATTTACCGATAACTTGCCTCAAATATCTGAACTTTTTCATAAGCATAACATCAGGCAAACCACCATCCTTGAAATCCGATAAAGCGTTAACCACCACTTCTTCGAATCCGCTACGATACAGCCAAGAATTAAATACACGGAACAGTTTAACGCCAAAATTCCTATACTCAACTTTCAAAACAAGCGGACTATGGTCCGAACATTCCTTAGCAAGAGCACGATATTCCGCATTCGGCCAAGAAGACAGAAAATTCCACGAAACAAACATCCTGTCTATGCGACTACATTTATTCCCGGTAACGAAAGTGTACTTCCGCCCTCTTAACAAGTACTCGTGAAGACCCACTCCTTCTATGAATTCATTGAACTCATCCGTTTCAGCCGCATTAAACTTAGAATTTCTACGATTACCACGGTCTCTAACACAATTGAAATCGCCCCCGACCATCTAATAGGTATCATCTTGCGTTATGACCCGACCCAAATCAACCCACAACTCCCCTTTCTCCCTCAATTTCTGCGGAGAGTACACATTAATAATGGCCATACCCAAACCACTGTCTTTAATCGTTTCGTACACAACCAAAAAATAACTATGTCTCGACACCGAACTCATCACAAACCTTTTAGGATCCCACATCGAAAGAATACCACCAGAACGACCTATGGCATCAACCTGCTCATAAATGAAATCCCCATGCCCCCAAAACTTACTCAAGTCTATACCATCAAGAGAAGAAAATTGCGTTTCTTGCATCATCATAAACCCGATATCATTGTGTCCCCGAAGTTTTCGGATCCAATCACTTTTACGATCCCTTCCCAACCCTCTAATATTTACCGACAAAAAATTCATGAGTCAATCGATTGAAAACCTTCAACGTTCACCACATTTTCAAGCGACTGTTTGAACCTCTCCATATTTTGTGCGCCAAGAGCATTAGCTAAAACTATAGTCTCGTTAACTTCTCTAACAACCTCAAGACCCAACCCAGAATTCTGCACTATCACCTCCACATCCCCACATTGAAGACCTTCGTTGTTAATTTCCTTCTCAAGATGAGCTAAAAAATTCCCCATGTTAGCACCTCCCACTACAGAAGCCATACTAAACATACTGTTCACTTCTTCCCTTACACCCTCTTCCCCACTTTTATTAACTGAAAGATTCCCCACCATACTATCCTCAAATAAATTCGTTCTATCATTGACCTCCCCAACCACAACATTTGAGTTCAAATCTGGTGTTACAAATTCATCAGTATACCCATCACCTCCATTATTATCCACAAAACCATTCATGTTTCCATTAGAATTAAATATAAACCTATCCACATCAAACGGACCATCACTATCCCGTAGCCTTTTTTTTGGACGTTCCATACCCGAAGGAGAATTTGACTTACTTCTTGCCGCCTTCTTCCTTACAAACGATCCCCTTTTCTTCCTTGATTCATTGCCTTGTCCCCCCTCTTGGAAGTGTTGAGAGAAAACTTCTTGCACGTTGACTACTGGGTCTAGACTTACATCATTCGACCTTACCTCCTGACCTATATAACCATCGCCCTCTTGTTCCATCTCACATTCACATGCCACGACATTAGCATCATTCCCATCCTCCATTATAATATTTGTTACCACATCGTCTTCGTTGTCCTCATCATCGACCAGACAATCCGGGATCCATTCCCCAACTTCCTCTTCCACAAATACAGAATAGCTTTTTCCTTTCCAATTCACTATCACCTTATCATGAACTCTTTCGCTCCCTTTATACAACACCCCACAACAAGCATAGGATAAATCACCACCATCTTCCGAAAACTGCGCCGACTGAATAATTTCACCAAATTTCCCAGCTATATCGTCAAACACTTTCGGACATGAAATACTCAGTGGAACACCATGTATCTTTAACCAAGTCAACCTTTCCACCTCGAGCACTTGACCCTTCCATTCGTCCACAATCGAAAAAACATCATACCATAACTCCTTCCTGTCCAGAAACGCACACTTATCCTCACTACTGTCAAACACGAGAAGGACGTACAGCCCCCCCACATATCTAATATTGATCTGGACCTGACTATGATTACGAAGAAGCCTCCTCAAATCCGTTAAAGCCAATAAAAACTTCACACGTCCAATTAGACCACAATCAAACCACTCTCCAAACGCTTGGGTATTAGGATCCACATTGACCTCTAACAGTCCCGGTTCCGGCTCCTTATTCATGAGAGTATCCCGAAACGTCCGCACCCCGATACCATTCGATCCAGATTCGTTCACCCTAATATCTACTCCTATATCAGCATGCATGTCACTGTTCACTGTATCATTCTTTTTCACCGGTTGCCAAACAAAATCTTCCTTCTTTTTCATATCCACCCCATCGACAAATCTAGCCGGAACTATAAATAGCTTGTAACTTCCTAACCACACATCTTTCAGCTTTCCTTCCAGATCCATCCTATTCCTAACATTCTTAAACGAAGCAAAGCCAAACCTCTTACCAAGCCGATCATATTTTCGAGCAATATACGTACCTTGTAAGTCCCCGTACTCCTTCAAAACCTTAACCACATCTGCTGATGAACATCGTGGAGGCAGATTGGAAACAAAAAACTTGGCCACCGAGACACCATCGTTTGGAGATTGTTGCTGTTTAGAACCCCTCTGTTTCCTATCCGGCACGTCATACCAATGGTTTTCCTTGTATCTATCCCTCCCCGCCATGAAGATCTCTGAGAAAAATCCTTAGCCGCCGCCTCCTATTTTCTCGGAGAAAAAACCCTACTGAAAAAATTTCTCTAGGTTTACTACCTAGTAACTAAAATATCTGTAACAAAAAAAGTTAACTAAATATTAAATATCTTAAATAAATATTATCCCTAACCTAATTTACTAACTTTCTATTGTGTGTAATTTTCAGAGTTCACTATTCAACTTTGTATACAACTAGTAGATGCCCCGCCCGCGTTGCGGGGCGATAGCCGAATAATTCTCAATCAATTAAAAAAAGACTACTATAATTTTGGTATGAAAAAAAAACGATGATAAGACCGTAATTTTGGGCTCAGGGCAAAACTGTAATTTTTCAGGACTAATGAGCCAGTGTTAGGCAGCTAGAGTTATGCGTCGCCCGCCTTGCGGGGCGCTAAACCAAGTATTTCTTAGGTTAATAACATGTATGCCTTTATGTCGGTTAGTTATACATGCTACCTATAACACGATATCAAAAAAGATACATCAAGTTAACCAATTAAAGAAAAACAGTATCATAGTTATGATAAAAAAATTTAACTAAAACGATGACAAGCGTGTAATTTAGAGTTGGGGGCAAAATCGTAATATTTTAGCTGAGGCCAAAATCGTAATTTTTAGCTGGGGGCAAAATCGTAATTTTAAACTGGGAACCAAATCGTAATTTGGCAGGACTCTAGCTGGGGGCAAAATTGTATTTTTTTACTGAGGGCAAAATCGTAAATTTAAGCAAGGGGCAAAAGCAAAACTTTTTTTTTTAATCGAGTGCGAAATCGTAATTTTACACCTGGGATAAAATTGTAATTTGGTATCACTTATAAATAACTATTATATGAAAAAAAGAAAAAAAAAACAAAACAAAAGTCAAAATGGCCGCCAAAAGTGGCCAACCATTTGACAAAACTATTACCAGCTGAAGTAAGCATCTTGTAAATGTTAATATGTATAATCTTTTGCATATGCTAAGTTCCATTATTATTATTAACTAACAATAATTTATTCACATCATATATTTTTTTAGAATAATTTTTCACCAAATAATGTTGTATTGTTTTTTATGAAACTCCCATCTATGTTATTTTTCAAATGAGTAAATTGCCAAAATCGTTCATTAGGTTTGGGCATGTTTGTTATTTTTATCCAAACAACATTTTTGTACCATATAGTCCTTCACTTTTGGGATTTTTTGCCATTTTCATCCAAACATCTGACTTTTTTGTCAAAATTTTCCCTAAGATTTGTGATTTTATGTCATTTTCATCCAAATGTTTGATAGAAAAAATAAAGTAAATTAGATTTTTGAATGAAAATGACAAAAAATCCCAAAAGTGAAGGACTATATTGTACAAAAAAGTTGTTTTGGATAAAAATGACAAATATACCCAAACCTCAGGGACAATTTTGACAATTTTCTCTTTTCAAATTCTATTTTTATAATATACTTATTATTAGCGATTCATATTACACTTCGGATACGTATTATTATTTGTAAATTTATGTCATGTCTACCTTTTTACAAACCCGGCGTAACATGCGGGTCCTCACAACCACAACTTGCGAGGTCCTAGATAGTAGTATATATAAACTACGAAAACACAATGTATAAATTAATCTTGGAGTTATATATATATATATATATATATATGGTAAGGTTCATTTGAGAACCACCCTTATTGCAAGAACCGCGAGAACCAATATGAACAAAAAAAACCTAAAAAAATCCAAAAAACCCACAAAATTTTTTTTTTATAGTATTTTTCTAATAAAAATCGCTATATTTTGTTACAAAAAAAAACGTTTTTTTTTTCGAGTAACAGTTATGGATGCACATGTGTATATGCATCATTTCTTGGACAAATTCCATAATATATTACCAGTAGTAGAAAAATGCACTTTCATTTACACTACCATATGTAATACACTACTTTTTACATTACCAATATTAGAAATGCACATATGCATCTATATGTATCAACATGAAATAAGGTGTTTTGGTACAAAAAGTTTGTGAATTTAAATGATGAAGTAGGCCCATATACATGTGTTTTGGTTAGTATATCTAGTGGTTGATGGTTTGATTATATTTGTCACTTTATGATGTAATATGTTGTTTGGATGATATAAAGGGTGTTGATGTACATATAATAAAGTGAAATATTGGTAATAGTATTGTATTATGGACGGCAAAAAGCAATGGTGTTGTATTACGGATGGTAGGAGGTAATGGTAGTGTAGTATGGATGGTATGATAGATGAAAGGGAACGTGTATTCAAAGTGGTGTACTAAAACACGTTATAATATGTTTATATATATAGATGCACATGTGCATTTCTAGTGTTGTTAATGTTATAACAAGTTCATACATATAGATGCACATGTGCATTTCTATTATTGTTAATGTAAAAAGTAGTGTATTATAAATGGTAGTGTAAATGAAAGTGCAATTGTCTGATATTTGTAATGAATTACGGAATTTGTCAAAGAAATGATACAAATGCACATGTGCATGGATAACTGTTACTTGGAATTTTTTTTTTTGAAATTTTTTTTATTAGTGACAAAATATAGCGATTTTTCCAAAAAAAATAGTAAAAAAAAAATTTGGGGTGTTTTTTAGGTATTTTTAGGTTGTGTTCACATTGGTTCTCGCAACAAAGGGTGGTTCCTAATGGATCCTTCTCCTATATATATATATATATATATATATATATATATATATATAGGTAGAGGATCCTGTACATTAATCCAGAAGTGTGAGAAGTGTATTATAACACTATATATAACACTATATAACACCATATAACACTATGTAACACTATATGACACTATATAACAAATATAACACTATAGTTTGTCTGATAGCATGTCTATGATAGATGTATAGTGTTATATATTGTTATATAGTGTCATATAGTGTTACATAGTGTTATATGGTGTTACATAGTGTTATACGGTGTTTATATGGTGTTATATAGTGTTTTATATACTATTATAATACACTTCTCACACTTCTGAATTAATGTACACTATCCCTACCCTATATATATATATGAGTAAAGTCCTTTTCGAGTCCCTGTGGTTTGTGCATTTTAACTATTTGAATCCAAAAACTAAACTTGTCTTGATTTGAGTCCCTGTGGTTTGTATTTTTGTAACACCTGTTCTTATAAATCAAGGTTTAACGTATATTTTGCGAAAACACTCATGTAATTAATGATTACATACATTGGAAATACGGGATTATTAAAAACTTTTACAAATTATAGTGATACCACATAAAGTGGTTTAATTCGCCGTTTTAAAATAACGACGAAACAACATTGCGGAAGCTTTGTTTAACGTGTGTTCGGTTCTTGCTCGATGCTTGATCTTCATCCGGGACCCTCGAAATTCACCTGTGATCAAAACCAACTTAAAAGTCAGTTTTGATAATTAAATAACTAATACAACAAGGAAATTAGGAAAATCCAACATTGATATCTTGATCCAAAAACAATATACTTGAATCTGGCCTCCACCGTAACTTACGGTGGACACCGTAAGTTACGGTGGCCCCTGAATTAAAATTTTTCCCACCGTAACACAGGAGGCAATCACCGTAACGATTTCAGCCACACCGTAACTTACGGTGGGCACCGTAAGTTACGGTGGCCCCTGTATCATACCTTTCCATTTTTGCCGTTTTTGACACGAAAACTTCCGTATCTTTCAATTCGCTTGTCCGATTGACCTACCGTTTCTTCCTACATGATTGTAATTTGATTCTCCACTTTATGGAGTCAAAATCCAACATTTGATTTAACAAAATTTCAGACTTTTAAGTTTTCGGCTTATTACCCTTTTTACCAAATTTTGACCCGTTCGATATTTATCAAACAAACATGTTTATTTGATACTTAAACTCATGAAATTCATAATTTCCATATCTCCTATCATATAAATTTCAAATCACGGGATTCTTACATAATAAAAAACCCGTTTACGCTCAAGTTCTTATTTTGACCCGTTTGGAGCGAATTATGTACATTTAAGCATTAAACTCTCTCTTCTCTTTCTACACTTCGTATTCTCACTTTTAAATAGCCTCTTATATTCCACCACAACCATTTTTGTGGTGGATTTAACATAATGTACCACATTCCTAATTTTTACCCTTAGGATAGTTATTTTACGTGATTAACCCGTTCATAAGCATTTGACCCCCAAAGTTGATGTCTGCAACTCTTACATGTGTCTAAGAGTTACATGATGATAATACTAGTATCTAAACGACCTCTAAGGGTCGTTTGCCCGATTTACCTATCAAGGGCATTTTCGTCAACTTATTTCTTCCTTTTTACGACATTGGTCCCTTTGTTAAGGTATTTGACCAACATTTCATTTTAAACCATAAATCTATAGAAGTGCGTACCTGGCTCGAATCAACATATAGACCCGTTTTATACCTCGCGTTAATTAACCAACATTCTATGGCGTCGCAATTACCCAAATTGCTAATCACTCCTGATAACATACGACTTGACAATCATATTAGTCGATATTGTCAAATCGTGTTTCATCACCAATTGACCCATTTGGACTATAAGACCAAACATTTACATAAATTAGAATAAAAGCATGGTTTTAGATTTCCAAATTCACCCATTTGCCCCGTTTACCATAAACTATGGTTTTTATCATTTATACTTGTTCCGACTTGTATCGGTCGTGTCGGAACCCTTATTTTGTGGTATTACATCTTTCGCATTTATAGTTTATAAAATAAACAAGTGTCCTACATAAGGGTGTAAGTTTTACTTACCTCGTATCCAAGCTACACTTTTCTTTTCATTCTTGATTTGTTTGACTTGCTTTCTCCCCAAGCTTCACCTAGCTTGTTAAGCGCCAACTATTATTCATCATTCACAAGGTGGTTAGTTTAATCATGACTTAATACGATTATTCCACCTTACACGTTTCTATATCTAATTATCATTCATCACATCGTAGGTTAGTTTAACCTTTTTAAAAGTCAAATGCCCATTAGTATACTAAATGCATATTCGAGTTCATCAACTAGTTTTTGCATTCTTTAATTATCCGGTAGGCGTTATCTTTAGGCCACCGTTTTAACCAAAGTTCTAACCACGTTTATCACATTTCAATCACTTTAATTAGTTCAAGCGATTATCAAGACTAATTTATTCATTCATTTCACAAGAACTAAGGGTTCTCATCTATAAGTGAGACTCGTTCATCATATCACTAGCATTCATCCCAACACCTTGTATAATCAAGTTCTTCATATGAACTAATATACTACACGATTTCATACACCTATTTATATGAACAAAATTACCAATTTCATCATAACATACAAAAACTCACTTCAAGTCATGCATAAGCTTTCACTGAAACATATAATTTGTTCAAGTATCTAACTTCAACTATCAATTATGATGATTTTTAGAACAAATATATCATCATCTTCACTACATAATCAAAACCCACTTGTTTAAAAGTGGTAAATCATCAATTTACTCGAATCATAGCATGTTATGTATGATTTTTACTTAGGGTTTCGTTCCTAAGCAAGTATACATCACTAATCTAGCCATAGCTTCTCTAATCCATGCCTAATTCGTGATTAGGATGATTATCAAATTCTTACAACTTCTGCAAACATCAAGATTTTACATACCTTATGATCCCCATGACTTGGTGATCGTTTATACATGTTCATGCATTTGATCTGAGCTGGATTTGACCTTCAATTTGTTGATTCTTGTTGAAGTTAGGGTTTGGGCTCCAAAGAGCTCTTCCTGGTCGATCTCCACACACACCCTTAGTGTGTGTATTGTGTGTTGTTACTTGTTTTAATTAAAACAAGTTTCCCACTTGTCAAGTATTAGTCCCTCATGTTTTATTTTGATCAATTGAAGCTACAACTTACCATTTATCACTTAGCCACATACTAGTAACTAGGTTAATTATCCCTAGTTAACTTAATGGGTTTGGGAAGTTATAACCCGTTATATTTTAAGTCCCGTTAACTCGGGCCTTTCATAACTTTATTTTTCTCAAGCATTTATTTCCCCCTTTTTAATTAATATTAGGTTTATTTATTTAAGTCCTAATATTTACCGGGTTAAATTTTACCACTAACGGTATTTTACCCGTCCATCACTATTAACGAGGTTTGATTACTAAACCTGTTTTCGGGGTGTTACGATATAGTGAAAGTGTAAAATACAATATCACTTAACGTACAATACGTACGATATAGTGAAATCGCATGTTATAAAATAGCATGGATGAAATCGTATGTGATAATTTTGATGAAATCACATGTTTTTTTTAACAATTTCGCATGTGATAATTTTGATAAAATCGCATGTTGGTTTTTTGTAACAATTTCGCATTTGGTAATTTTGATGAAATCACATGTTAAAAAACCAACATGCGAAATTGTTACAAAAAAACCAACATGCGATTTCAATGTTGGATGAAGATCTGACGGCTGAGAAGAGCGCGTACATATTGTACGATAAGGGATATTGTACGTTAACCTAACCCTATATATATAAGGAAAGTGTAAAATACAATATCTCGTAACGTACATTAGGTACTAGATGAAATTACGCATGTTAAAAACATAATTACGCATGATGAAAAACCATATCACTGAAAAACATAATCATTGATGTTGAAAATCATAATTACGCTTGTTGAAAAACCATAATTACGCATGATGAAAATCATAACCATGCGTGATTATGTTTTTTCAAACATGTGTGATTTATGTTTTTTCAACATGCGTAATTAGGATTTTGTGTGTTTATAACGTGCGTAATTTCATCTCGTACCCAATGTACGTTAAGGAATATTGTACGTTAACCTGCCCCTATATATATATATATATATATATATATATATATAGGAGAATGATCCGTTAGGAACCACCCTTTATTGCGAGAACCGCGAGAACCAATGTGAACACAACCAAAAAATACCTAAAAACATCTAAAAAGCACCCAAAAATTTTTTTTTTTACTATTTTTTTTTTGGAAAAATCGCTATATTTCGTCAATAATAAAAAAAAATTTTCAAATTTTTTTTTTGAGTAACAGTTATCCATGCACATGTGCATTTGTATCGTTTCTTTGACAAATTCCGTAATTCATTACAAATATCAGACAATTGTACTTTCATTTACACTACCATTCATAATACACTACTTTTTACATTAACAATATTAGAAATGCACATTTGCATCTATATGTGTGAACTTGTTATAACATTAACAACACTAGAAATGCACATGTGCATCTATATATATGAACATGTTATAACGTGTTTTAGTACACCACTTTGAATACACATTCCCTTTCATCTATCACACCATCCATACTACACTACCATTACCTCCTACCATCCGTAATACAATACCTTTGCTTTTTACCATCCATAAACCAATATTATTACCAATATTTCACTTTATTATATATACATCAACACCCTTTATACCATCTAAACAACATATTACATCATAAAGTGACAAATATAATCAAACCATCAACCACTAGATATAACTAACCAAAACACATGTATATGGGCCTACTTCATCATTTTAAATCACAAACTTTTTGTACCAAAACACCTTATTTCATGTTGAAACATATAGATGCACACGTGCATTTCTAATATTGGTAGTGTAAAAAGTAGTGTATTATATATGGTAGTGTAAATGAAAATGTATTTTTCTACTACTGGTAATATATTATAGAATTTGTCCAAGAAATGATACATATGCACATGTGCATCCATAACTGTTACTCAAAAAAACGTTTTTTTTTTGTAACAAAATATAGCGATTTTTATTTGAAAAAAATAAAAAAAATAAAAAAAAATTTTGTGGGTTTTTTGGATTTTTTTAGGTATTTTTTGTGTTCACATTAGTTCTCGCAATAAGGGTGGTTCTCAAATGAACCTTACCCTATATATATATATATATATATATATATATATATATATATATATATAGATTGAGGATCCTATACATTAATCCAGAAGTGTGAGAAGTGTATTATAACGCTATACATAACACTATATAACACTATATAAACACCGTATAACAATACGTAACACCATATAACATCATATAACACTATGTAACACTATATAACACTATATAACAAATATAACACTATAGTTTGTCTGATAGCATGTCTATGATAGATGTATAGTGCTATATATTGTTATATAGTGTCATATAGTGTTACATAGTGTTATATGGTGCTACATATTGTTATATGGTGTTATATAGTGTTATAATACACTTCTCACACTTCTGGATTAATGTATAGCATCCCTACCCTATATATATATTGATATATATATATATATATATATATATATCAATTACTAACTTATTTATGCATCAGTTGTTTTGTTGTACATTGTGTTTTGTTAATATTTTTTATTTATTTTTCCTTTAGTTTTTCTTTTATTTTTAACCCCTAAGATTTATCTTTTACAAATTTGTCACAAACCATTTTTCATTTTTAACCCTAAAACTTTTTCACTTTTAACTTTGGTTTTTTATACTTTAAAATTTTTCTTTTTATATTTTGGTCTCCTACGCAACTTTGTTATATTTTCTATGTTTTATGTCTCTGTCTAATTATTGCGCGTTAACACGCCGCAACAGACGTACGTGATTCTAATGTTTTTACATTACTGTTCGTTCTGCTCAATGATCCCGTCATGCGGGTCCTAAATACTAGTCAGTTATAACAAAGGAACAGGCATATAAATAATAACCCATTTTATTGATACCCAACATGTATGAACCACCCACATAGCCCAACCCATTTTGGCACGTACCTTACATTAACCCATTTTATTGATACCCAACATGTATGACCCACCTATTTTGCCACACATATAGAAAAAAGATGAACACCCTTGATTCAATGATCTTCAACTCTCTTGGTTCCTACATCATCTCTTACTTCAAATTGAAAGTTTTAAGGTCCTAAAAAGCACATATAAGGTCCTAAAAAGCACATATAAACACATGTTGATTCAATTTCTTTTTTCAAAGAGAACATATTGATAAAGATGGCTAATTTTTAATTAAGCACAATGTTAAACTTGGAATTAATCAGGTCTGCTCATTGTTATACTTTTAAAAGAATTAGTTTTGTTCTTGTATTTTTTATATAAAAGATTATATTAAAAACAAAGAATTTTGTATTTTTAACAAAGCAAAGAATTTTGTTAATCCGGTCTACATTCCCATCGATCTAGAAATATTCTCAGGAACAAAGGCTTCACCGCTACCCATCTTTTTTATAACCAATTCCCTTAAAGAAAAGTCATTTAACATGGTTGACCCGTAAGCATTAAAACATATCTATATCAACATGTATGCTTAGTCATATTCTCTAAAATGAAAATATAAGGATCAGTCGTAAGTTGATTTTTGATGTTGGTTTGAAGGCTATTCTCATGTTCATGATCTCTCCATTAGACATATAGTAACAAGCCTCGCGAAACACCCCTAAACACTCCAAAATACACCTCGGAAGTGAGAAGAGGACCCGTGTCACACCCCCAAAATCCACACGCGGAGTATCACCGCTTGGAGGCGTGACTGACCAGGATCAAGCCACCAATCATATTGAACATAACAAGTAATAAGTAAAATTCAACCACACAATATGAAAGGTTTTTTAAATCAAAAACGTAGTTAAGTGTTTAGCGGAAGCATAATTGTAAAACCCAATGTAAGTATTAAGTATGAAATGAAGGAATGTTTTTGGCATGGCACACACTGCCATGTCCCACAACGACCGCGCCTCCCTGTGCAAGCTCCATGAGTGCCTAACGACCTGCAAGGCATGTAACAACGAGTCAACAACAAAGTTGAGCGAGTTCATAGTTGGTTGTTTAGTTATAGCATTCGTTTCGTAAATCATATGTTCGTTTTGTAAACCATGTATCGTACTAATTCGTATCGCGGTCTCCCAGACATGTTTGCGAAGATTAGTGGGGGCTTCCCATGTGTTACTAGACCGTGCGTATCGACTACTACGAAAATGTAAGTGGTGCCCTAAGTCAATGTCTATCAGCATTGACCCTTTGCCCATAGTCCATTAGTACACGCCCGTCCGACTGGAACGGTGTGAGGTTTGTTAAACCTAATAGCGCTATTAACTAATGACCCACTCGCCATAGGCCTCGGCGATTAAGTCGATATAAATGAGGGACTTCAATGATAGAGGTTTGGTCCAGTGTGTAATCTTGGCATCCTACCCACGGAGGATGGTTGTAGTTACCGTTTAAATCATTAACCCATTCCCAACCCTTGGGAATCCCATGCCTTGGAAAGAGTGTGAACTCACCTTGGTTTGCTCGGTATGTTATATTACTTGTTTAGTAGTTGGTTAGATGTGTCCTATCATAGTTCACCAGTAACAATGAGTTTAGTATTCACGTCTAATCACGTACCTCATTACAAGTTACAATCATGTAATGTATACACACAATGTCATGCCACAAGCAAAAGTCGATCATGTAACACATTTAGTCATGGTCTATAGTTTAACCATTTAATATACTAAACATTTTAGCCACTTAGAATTGATATCACCTTCTTTCACTGTTTGCGTATAGTTTCACGAGTTGAGACTTTCTTACCCGAAGGCTCGCTGGGCCGCCAAACTAAATTGTAACAATTCTAACATCGTCACGTTAACACACTTGTTCATTTGAGTCACGTACCAGTTCATGTTACAAACACATAAAATAAACAACAACCTAATGGCCTTAATGCGGCCCAGTTTAGATGTGATGCAGCCCAAATGTAAACTGATGTGTGTTTGTGGCCCATGTACTAACAATTGATAATTCATAACCTAATTCATCATGTATAGATTACATAGTGCATCAAGGGAATCAATTTTCATCAACACATTAGTCAATGGAAGCATATGTAATTATAATAATAATCATGGTTGGCATATTACTATTCATCATGTAGACATCCGTATCATGTACCAATGGTACGATCGAACAACCATCATGTTTCGGGATCGATTATGTTCATAACTTGTTAACAACCCCTAGTTCAATGGGTAAATAACAGTCCAATCGATTACCACCTATTAAAGGATCATTTGTATTTAAACAGTTTGTAAGTGAAACCCTATTGTACATACACAATCCAATTCACATAACACGTTTATAGCCTGATCATCATCCAAGACACAACTATTCTCATGTAATACCTTTACTAAACATCAACACATAACAAAATAATCAAACAATAATAATCATAGCATGGATTCACTAACCAAGTTTCTGGATAACAGGATTCTATCTCGTGAGGGGGGGGGGGGTCTGCTATGCCGTCGCACACACCAATGAGAAATAGGGTTTTATTAGGCTGTGTTTTGTTGTGATGCAATTTGTGAGGCATGTGAATTATACGTATGCTTAGTTATAGATTGAAAAACATTAGTGGGCCGATTATCTATTAGTTAATTAACATGCAAATGGGCCAAGCCCACTCTTGTTTTCGTCGGCTTCATATTGGACGAAAACACTTAGGTGTTTTCGTGGGGAGGGTGTTTTCGGGTGGGGTGTTTTCGGGTGTAGGGTGTTTGGCAAAAGTTCCATATTTTAATGATCATACAACACATACATTAATATAAGACATATATCAACATATATATCAACATACACACTTATAAGGCACACCATATAAAACATATCAATCACAATACGATTTAACATATTACAAACGTGTACAGTTGTGAAACAAACAAGTCGTGTAAACAAACAACTAAAACAATTAACGTGCAATTAATGCGAAGATGGAAATCTTGGAAACTCGAGTTGTCACATTATCCCCAACTTGAAAGAAATTTCGTCCCAAAATTTAGCACGTGGTTACTGAGGAAGCTAGTTGTGTTGTGTAGTTTACTGGTTTTCCTGGGGTGTCACAACCCGAATAACATTCATTTTAATAAATAACAAAGAAAACAAGAAAAACCCTTCGCTCGCGGGCCGTGACAGACGAAGACAACTCCTTCACGGGGCGCGAGGCCCCATTACTTGCGGATCACCTGTGCTGCCACGTGTCGGACACGTGTCGAGACTAGAGTGCTGACTCAGCAACCCTATGGCCGACCTTAGAGCTCTCGCGGGCCGCGAAGGAAGAAGAGGAGGCTCTCGCGGGGCGCGAGAGACCTCTATCTCAGCTATAAAAGGGGCCGAGATCTACATTTCCAATCCGTTCAAATTTCTAAATTCTCTCTCTTAAACTTCTGTGGGCAAAGATTATAGTTAAATACCCCCTAATAAAGCAAAGCTCTGCCTTGTTGTAAATATTATAACCCTATTTGTTACCCTACATGATTGATCTAGGGCTCCGTAACGCATGTCAAGGCTCTGCCTGACTCAGTCGTTGGAGTTCTGTCTCGTGTTACACCCGATTGATCTAGGACTCCGTAATGCATGTCAAGGCTCTGCCTGACTCATTCATTGGAGTTTTGTCTCGAGTTGTACGATTAATGTGATTTGGGTTATCTTACTAACACGTGTGCATTGTTTAAATTTAATAAATAATAATCAGGAAAAGCAACAGGAAGCTATAAAATTATCAGGAAGCCTATAGAGAATACCTAGGTCTATAAATGTGAGTACATCTTACTTTTTGTAACCATTTTTACCAAAACCTCAAATGTTTTTAATTATACTTAACAGTGATTGAGTCTATGTATTCTACAATTACTGCCGGTATGTTGAGGTTTTGTATACAAAATGTGAAAGACGTTACAATTGGACAAAGAGTTAGCCAATGAGTAATATGACCCACAAGTCTGGTGTGGATAGTACTAAATGAGTAATTGTGTAGATATAAATATTGTAATCTCCCTTAATACTGTGAAGTTATTTAAACTGTTTTGATTAAACTGGAATGCACTCACCAGTATTTCTTGCTGATAAAATATTTTTAAAACGCGTTTCAGGTAACTTAGTGTAAAGCCAATAGAAGCCAGCTGGAGAGCACTGAAGGCTTAGAAAAGTGGCTATAAAAGTTACTTAAATAAAAAGGAGACTTGTTTTCAATAAATAGGGTTTATCCCTATAAATATATTACAAATGAAACTCGGGTTTTATCCCACTTGTTTATTATAAAATATGGTGTTTTAAACTCTGATAAATATTTCCTAACTATGGTCCTGATGAAAGTTTTCCGTTGCATATTTAATAAACACCGATACCATCTGACTAGCTCGCGGCTCCCGCTCCGAGGGTTGGGTCGGGGGCTGTGACAGAAGGTGGTATCAGAGCTATGCCACTGGTTTAAGCCCTTTAGGTGTTCTTCTAATATCTAAACCTTAAACATTATGTTAGGAAATTAATATCTTATGTGTTATTCTGTGAAAATAAAATCATAATATAAATATTAAGATAGTACAATTCATGTACGATACCTGAATGATTTTATTGCCATTCTCACCAATTTTGAATACCCATTAATGTGTAATCAATATATGTATCTTATAGTTATGCTATGTTTAACATTATATATATAAGTGATATATTAATAATATTATGTCTTATTAAATTTTGTGATATATATTATATATATATATATATCATACCCATATACATGTATATGAACATAATTCAATATGAATTTTATAACATTATAATAATATTAGAATATTAACATTAATATCTTAATATTAATATAAGATAACACAATTCAGGTATGATACTTCGGAAACATCATAAAATAAGATATTAATTGATGCGAGTGATATGTTTTATGATATAACCCAAAAATTTTACTCGACCTAAATATATTTTGTCAGAGTTTTGACAAAATATATAATTATATTAATTTTGTTAATATTTTAGTATGTTTAAAACATGTTTATTGTTTAAAATCATATTGAATCAGGATTTTCATAATACCACTATATTATATTAAATCTGTAGGAGCACATGTACATTTATATACACATGGAAAAGTATGTAAATATATATAAAATATTTATATTTTTCTATATAACCTGTATTAATAAAATAAATGATATTTCATCCATTAAGTTAAATGTCAAACCCTAACCGATGGCGGAAACATCGGGGCGTGGCACTAAGCGAAACAGATTGTCCAGAAGTTTCCATAACAAACACTATAGTTTGTCTGATAGCATATCTATGATAGATGTATAGTGCTATATATTGTTATATAGTGTCATATAGTGTTACATAGTGTTATATGGTGCTACATATTGTTATATGGTGTTATAATACACTTCTCACACTTCTGGATTAATGTATAGCATCCCTACCCTATATATATATATATATATCAATTACTAACTTATTTATGCATCAGTTGTTTTGTTGTACATTGTGTTTTGTTAATATTTTTTATTTATTTTTCCTTTAGTTTTTCTTTTATTTTTAACCCCTAAGATTTATCTTTTACAAATTTGTCACAAACCATTTTTCATTTTTAACCCTAAAACTTTTTCACTTTTAACTTTGGTTTTTTATACTTTAAAATTTTTCTTTTTATATTTTGGTCTCCTACGCAACTTTGTTATATTTTCTATGTTTTATGTCTCAGTCTAATTATTGCGCGTTAACACGCCGCAACAGACGTACGCGATTCTAATGTTTTTACATTACTGTTCGTTCTGCTCAATGATCCCGTCATGCGGGTCCTAAATACTAGTCAGTAATAACAAAGGGACATGCATATAAATAATAACCCATTTTATTGATACCCAACATGTATGAACCACCCACATAGCCCAACCCGTTTTGGCACGTACCTTACATTAACCCATTTTATTGATACCCAACATGTATGACCCACCCATTTTGCCACATATATAGAAAAAAGATGAACACCCTTGATTCAATGATCTTCAACTCTCTTGGTTCCTACATCATCTCTTACTTCAAATTGAAAGTTTTAAGGTCCTAAAAAGCACATATAAGGTCCTAAAAAGCACATATAAACACATGTTGATTCAATTTCTTTTTCAAAGAGAACATATTGATAAAGATGGCTAATTTTTAATTAAGCACAATGTTAAACTTGGAATTAATCAGGTCTGCTCATTGTTATACTTTTAAAAGAATTAGTTTTGTTATTGTATTTTTTATATAAAAGATTATATTAAAAACAAAGAATTTTGTATTTTTAACAAAGCAAAGAATTTTGTTAATCCGGTCTACATTCCCATCGATCTAGAAATATTCTTAGGAACAAAGGCTTCACCGCTACCCATCTTTTTTATAACCAATTCCCTTAAAGAAAAGTCATTTAACATGGTTGACCCGTAAGCATTAAAACATATCTATATCAACATGTATGCTTAGTCATATTCTCTAAAATGAAAATATAAGGATCAGTCGTAAGTTGATTTTTGATGTTGGTTTGAAGGCTATTCTCATGTTCATGATCTCTCCATTAGACATATAGTAACAAGCCTCGCGAAACACCCCTAAACACCCCTAAACACTCCAAAATACACCTTGGAAGTGAGAAGAGGACCCGTGTCACACCCCCAAAATCCACACGCGGAGTATCACCGCTTGGAGGCGTGACTGACCAGGATCAAGCCACCAATCATATTGAACATAACAAGTAATAAGTAAAATTCAACCACACAATATGAAAGGTTTTTTAAATAAAAAACGTAGTTAAGTGTTTAGCGGAAGCATAATTGTAAAACCCAATGTAAGTATTAAGTATGAAATGAAGGAATGTTTTTGGCATGGCACACACTGCCATGTCCCACAACGACCGCGCCTCCCTGTGCAAGCTCCATGAGTGCTTAACGACCTGCAAGGCATGTAACAACGAGTCAACAAAAAAGTTGAGCGAGTTCACAGTTGGTTGTTTAGTTATAGCATTCGTTTCGTAAATCATATGTTCGTTTTGTAAACCATGTATCGTACTAATTCGTATCGCGGTCTCCCAGACATGTTTGCGAAGATTAGTGGGGGCTTCCCATGTGTTACTAGACCGTGCGTATCGACTACTACGAAAATGTAAGTGGTGCCCTAAGTCAATGTCTATCAGCATTGACCCTTTGCCCATAGTCCATTAGTACACGCCCGTCCGACTGGCACGGTGTGAGGTTTGTTAAATCTAATAGCGCTATTAACTAATGACCCACTCGCCATAGGCCTCGGCGATTAAGTCGATATAAATGAGGGACTTCAATGATAGAGGTTTGGTCCAGTGTGTAATCTTGGCATCCTACCCACGGAGGATGGTTGTAGTTACCGTTTAAATCATTAACCCATTCCCAACCCTTGGGAATCCCATGCCTTGGAAAGAGTGTGAACTCACCTTGGTTTGCTCGGTATGTTATATTACTTGTTTAGTAGTTGGTTAGATGTGTCCTATCGTAGTTCACCAGTAACAATGAGTTTAGTATTCATGTCTAATCACGTACCTCATTACAAGTTACAATCATGTAATGTATACACACAATGTCATGCCACAAGCAAAAGTCGATCATGTAACACATTTAGTCATGGTCTACAGTTTAACCATTTAATATACTAAACATTTTAGCCACTTAGAATTGATATCACCTTCTTTCACTGTTTGCGTATAGTTTCACGAGTTGAGACTTTCTTACCCGAAGGCTCGCTGGGCCGCCAAACTAAATTGTAACAATTCTAACATCGTCACGTTAACACACTTGTTCATTTGAGTCACGTACCAGTTCATGTTACAAACACATAAAATAAACAACAACCTAATGGCCTTAATGCGGCCCAGTTTAGATGTGATGCAGCCCAAATGTAAACTGATGTGTGTTTGTGGCCCATGTACTAACAATTGATAATTCATAACCTAATTCATTATGTATAGATTACATAGTGCATCAAGGGAATCAATTTTCATCAACACATTAGTCAATGGAAGCATATGTAATTATAATAATAATCATGGTTGGCATATTACTATTCATCATGTAGACATCCGTATCATGTACCAATGGTACGATCGAACAACCATCATGTTTCGGGATCGATTATGTTCATAACTTGTTAACAACCCCTAGTTCAATGGGCAAATAACAGTCCAATCGATTACCACCTATTAAAGGATCATTTGTATTTAAACAGTTTGTAAGTGAAACCCTATTGTACATACACAATCCAATTCACATAACACGTTTATAGCCTGATCATCATCCAAGACACAACTATTCTCATGTAATACCTTTACTAAACATCAACACATAACAAAATAATCAAACAATAATAATCATAGCATGGATTCACTAACCAAGTTTCTGGATAACAGGATACTATCTCGTGAGGGGGGGGGGGGGTCTGCTATGCCGTCGCACACACCAATGAGAAATAGGGTTTTATTAGGCTGTGTTTTGTTGTGATGCAATTTGTGAGGCATGTGAATTATACGTATGCTTAGTTATAGATTGAAAAACATTAGTGGGCCGATTATCTATTAGTTAATTAACATGCAAATGGGCCAAGCCCACTCTTGTTTTCGTCGGCTTCATATTGGACGAAAACACTTAGGTGTTTTCGTGGGGAGGGTGTTTTCGGGTGGGGTGTTTTCGGGTGTAGGGTGTTTGGCAAAAGTTCCATATTTTAATGAGCATACAACACATACATTAATATAAGACATATATCAACATATATATCAACATACACACTTATAAGGCACACCATATAAAACATATCAATCACAATACGATTTAACATATTACAAACGTGTACAGTTGTGAAACAAACAAGTCGTGTAAACAAACAACTAAAACAATTAACGTGCAATTAATGCGAAGATGGAAATCTTGGAAACTCGAGTTGTCACATTATCCCCAACTTGAAAGAAATTTCGTCCCGAAATTTAGCACGTGGTTACTGAGGAAGCTAGTTGTGTTGTGTAGTTTACTGGTTTTCCTGGGGTGTCACAACCCGAATAACATTCATTTTAATAAATAACAAAGAAAACAAGAAAAACCCTTCGCTCGCGGGCCGCGACAGATGAAGACAACTCCTTCACGGGGCGCGAGGCCCCATTACTTGCGGATCACCTGTGCTGCCACGTGTCGGACACGTGTCGAGACTAGAGTGCTGACTCAGCAACCCTATGGCCGACCTTAGAGCTCTCGCGGGCCGCGAAGGAAGAAGAGGAGGCTCTCGCGGGGCGCGAGAGACCTCTATCTCAGCTATAAAAGGGGCCGAGATCTACATTTCCAATCCGTTCAAATTTCTAAATTCTCTCTCTTAAACTTCTGTGGGCAAAGATTATAGTTAAATACCCCCTAATAAAGCAAAGCTCTGCCTTGTTGTAAATATTATAACCCTATTTGTTACCCTACATGATTGATCTAGGGCTCCGTAACGCATGTCAAGGCTCTGCCTGACTCAGTCGTTGGAGTTCTGTCTCGTGTTACACCCGATTGATCTAGGACTCCGTAATGCATGTCAAGGCTCTGCTTGACTCATTCATTGGAGTTTTGTCTCGAGTTGTACGGTTAATGTGATTTGGGTTATCTTACTAACACGTGTGCATTGTTTAAATTTAATAAATAATAGTCAGGAAAAGCAACAGGAAGCTATAAAATTATCAGGAAGCCTGTAGAGAATACCTAGGTCTATAAATGTGAGTACATCTTACTTTTTGTAACCATTTTTACCAAAACCTCAAATGTTTTTAATTATACTTAACAGTGATTGAGTCTATGTATTCTACAATTACTGCCGGTATGTTGAGGTTTTGCATACAAAATGTGAAAGACGTTACAATTGTACAAAGAGTTAGCCAATGAGTAATATGACCCACAAGTCTGGTGTGGATAGTACTAAATGAGTAATTGTGTAGATATAAATATTGTAATCTCCCTTAATACTGTGAAGTTATTTAAACTGTTTTGATTAAACTGGAATGCACTCACCAGTATTTCTTGCTGATAAAATGTTTTTAAAACGCGTTTTAGGTAACTTAGTGTGAAGCCAATAGAAGCCAGCTGGAGAGCACTGAAGGCTTAGAAAAGTGGCTATAAAAGTTACTTAAATAAAAAGGAGACTTGTTTTCAATAAATAGGGTTTATCCCTATAAATATATTACAAATGAAACTCGGGTTTTATCCCACTTGTTTATTATAAAATATGGTGTTTTAAACTCTGATAAATATTTCCTAACTATGGTCCTGATGAAAGTTTTCCGTTGCATATTTAATAAACACCGATACCATCTGACTAGCTCGCGGCTCCCGCTCCGAGGGTTGGGTCGGGGGCTGTGACAGAAGGTGGTATCAGAGCTATGCCACTGGTTTAAGCCCTTTAGGTGTTCTTCTAATATGTAAACCTCAAACATTATGTTAGGAAATTAATATCTTATGTGTTATTCTGTGAAAATAAAATCATAATATAAATATTAAGATAGTACAATTCATGTACGATACCTGAATGATTTTATTGCCATTCTCACCAATTTTGAATACCCATTAATGTGTAATCAATATATGTATCTTATAGTTATGCTATGTTTAACATTATATATATAAGTGATATATTAATAATATTATGTCTTATTAAATTTTGTGATATATATTATATATATATATATATCATACCCATATACATGTATATGAACATAATTCAATATGAATTTTATAACATTATAATAATATTACAATATTAACATTAATATTTTAATATTAATATAAGATAACACAATTCAGGTATGATACTTCGGAAACATCATAAAATAAGATATTAATTGATGCGAGTGATATGTTTTATGATATAACCCAAAAATTTTACTCGACCTAAATATATTTTGTCAGAGTTTTGACAAAATATATAATTATATTAATTTTGTTAATATTTTAGTATGTTTAAAACATGTTTATTGTTTAAAATCATATTGAATCAGGATTTTCATAATACCACTATATTATATTAAATCTGTAGGAGCACATGTACATTTATATACACATGGAAAAGTATGTAAATATATATAAAATATTTTATATTTTTCTATATAACCTGTATTAATAAAATAAATGATATTTCATCCATTAAGTTAAATGTCACACCCCAACCGATGGCGGAAACATCGGGGCGTGGCACTAAGCGAAACAGATTGTCCAGAAGTTTCCATAACAACTATAATTACCAATTATTTAAAGCATCACGTCCCATACCATGACATAAAAAGTAATATAATTATTACAGACAAAATCTAGTCAAATTGTTTTGTTCCGACAACTCAGATTTCAAGTACAGACAATTCGTTTATTTGTTTCTAGACCTTTCCTAGCCTCGATTTCACAGCAAGCCAAGCATCTAAACATCTTAAGCACCTGCCACATACGTTAAAGTAAAAGTGAATACACATAGTGTAAAGGTGAGCATACAAGTTTAATAGATATAATAGAGTTCGAAATCGTTTACACATAACCAGCACGTACACAGTGTGAAATGAAGCACATTAGTTATTGACATGAACCTATCGATACCAATGACTGCGGGTTGACTGCCTGAGGCAGTTCGTAATACACACTCACCACTGTGAGCCATGTAATTAATTGTCCTTAACAACCCCTGAGTAAACAGGTGCTGAGTCCAAACTATAGTACTATCGTTGCTAAGGCAGGTAGACAACATTCCATGTGTAAACATAACAAACAAGCATTCATTAAGTCACATATAACATGCGGTAACAGTTAGCGTTAAAGTATTATGTAGTGTGATCGATGTGATTTAGAATAAGTAACGTATGTAACACCCAAAAGTGCGTTAAAGTAAAAAGGGTTCGAGTATACTCACAGCGATGATGGATTGAAGGGAGCGCTAGAGTAAGATTAGCCTGATCAGAATGATAGCATAAACGATAAGCGGCGCGTAAAATGATACAAGTGTCAAAGGATCGGACGGTAATCCGATCCGGTGGCCGGTCGATCGGGTGACAATCCGTTCGGATGGTCATCCGATCGGGTGACCATGCGATTGGATTGTTACCTCGTTTGGGTTGGATGTGTTTGTGTATGATGGCTTGTCTTTTGAAGTTTTCGTTGTAGAATTTTGAAAACAGAGAAGTATCTCTACCCTTCAGGTCGGTCGATCGAACGGTCGGTCGATCGGACAGCGATCTGATTGGCGAGGCTTCTCAGGTTGAGAACAAGTTCACCGCAGGACGGTCACCCGATCGGATGGTTATCCGATCGGGTGGCAATCCGTATGCATTGAACATGTAGAAAATTGTTTAAGTGTTGAAGTCTAAACATCACATGGTCGGGTGGTAATCCGATTGGATGACAATCCGATCGGACGGTAATCCGTTCGATGTTCAAACCTCAATGTTGGAATAAAAATTAAGTGTGGGACCCAAGGTGCAAGCCGATCGGGTGGCTGTCCGGTCGGGTGGCAATCCGATCGGACAACAATCCGATCAGACGGCAATCCGTCCCAGATGACCTGATCGTCTTCATACATGGTTGTTTGATAGTTTGTAGTTTTCTCGAGACTGTTCAATAACGCGTCAAACAATAGAACCCTCGTCAAGACTTAGTGATCCGATCAGATAGGAACCACCCTAGTCCGACCAGTTAACTGTTCGAGACGGTGTTTCATGTTTAACCCGAAATCAGTAATCTTGTGGATAGAATCCAGATCTTGAACCAACACATCAACAAGAAGGAGTAGAAGATTAGAACAAGCTCCGATTCTATCGGTTTTGAGTGCATTGAGTGTAAAAGAGTTGAAAGAAAGTTAGAAAACCATCTTTCAATCCTTTTCACCATGAATATGTTCAGATCTATGAAAGATCTTTGTTTATTTATGTGGAAATCGTCCAGATCTAAGTTGTTCTTGGTGGATTGAAGCCAAAACATGAAGTTCTTATGAACACCATGATGACATCATCCTAGAACACCTCAAATCTAGTGATTTCATGGTTAAAAGTTGAGATTCAAAAGATAGAAAGGTGTAGGAGTGCGTGTAGATCAAGAAAGTACAAGATTTAGGTTGAAAACTTACAACATTCGCGAGAAATCGGAAGAAAAGTAGGCTAGAGAGAGCTGGTCGAGTGAGAGCTGTCAACATCAAGTGATGTTGACATATGAGGGGTATTTATAGGGTTTCCATAAAAGGAAAGTGGGGGAAAGTGGCTGGTCAATCGGGTGGCAGCCCGATCGGGTGGCAGCTCGATCGAGTGGCAGCTCGATTGAGTGGCAACTCGATCGGGTGGCAACTCGATCGGTTGGCAACTCGATCGGTTGGCCACTCGATTGGAGAGTTTGGTGCGATGAGTTTTGTAGTTTCGATTCACGTGTAGAGCGTTGCGATGCGATAGACTTTCCCATTTAAATTACTTTTAATCCCAACTACTATATCTAACATACAATCATCATAATTAACTTGCATTTAGCGTTTGCGATTCGATTGCGATTGAGTTGTGATTGCGTTTCGATTAATCACCACAACATAAACATAAATAAACATGCACAAGTAACACATAAAAGGCATACACACATAAAAACAATACCCAGAACGCGTAAATCGAGTTGCGAGTGCGATTGCGATAAGCGATAAAGTGACAAAACATGCGATAAATATCGATTAATCCTCGATTAGTAATAAATACTCCACATAATACAACTAACGTAAAAGCATAAAAGACTATCTACAAGTCAAAGAAGTCAAAACAGGGATTGAGCAAGGAGTGACAGGTCGCAATTAGCAATCTTGTCTCCCTTTGACTTCAATCTTGACTTTAACTTTGAATTTCGAAACACGGGGTGTTACAACCTCCCCTACTTAAGGGAATTTCGTCCCGAAATTAGGTCGAAGCCATAACAAACAACTGTGGGTATTTCTCCTTCATGTCGCTTTCGAGTTCCCAAGTGAACTCTGCGCCTCGTTTGCCTTCCCAGCGAACCTTTACAGTGGGAATGCGCGAGCGTCTGAGCTGCTTGGTTTGGCGATCCATGATCTCGACAGGCTTCTCAACGAAGTGAAGTGTTTCATTTACTTGAAGATCTTCTAGAGGTACAAACAAATCATGCTCAGCCAGGCACTTTCTGAGGTTAGACACGTGGAAAGTCGGGTGGACGTTGCTAAGTTCCTCCGGTAGTTCGAGTCTGTAGGCCACTTTTCCGATCCTTTCCAGAATCTTAAAAGGTCCAACATATCGAGGCGCGAGCTTTCCTTTCTTGCCAAATCTGACCACACCCTTCCAAGTTGATACCTTTAGGAGTATATGGTCGCCAACGTCAAATTCAAGGGGCTTGCGTCGTCTATCGGCGTAACTTTTCTGTCGACTTCGAGCTTTCAGCAGGTTGTCTCGAATTTGGAGGATTTTGTCAGTTGTTTCTTGTAATAGCTCAGGACCGGTTAGTTGCGAGTGCCCGATCTTGTGCCATACAATAGGCGATCGACATTTTCTTCCGTATAATGCCTCAAATGGTGCCATTTGAATGCTGGAATGATAACTGTTATTGTACGATAATTCGACTAAAGGCAAGTATGCGTCCCAATTACCACCAAAATCTATGACACACGAACGAAGCATGTCTTCAAGGGTACGAATCGTTCTCTCAGTCTGACCGTCAGTTTGAGGATGAAAAGCGGTACTTAGATTAAGCGTAGTACCGAGAGCCGTTTGAAACGTTTCCCAGAGACACGAGGTAAACCGAGCATCACGGTCAGAGATGATGTCACGAGGCGTCCCATGTCGACAAATGATCTCATCGGTGTAGATTCGGGCTAATCTTTCTACCTTGTAGTCTTCTCGTATTGGCAGAAAATGAGCAGATTTGGTTAGATGGTCAACGACAACCCAGATGCTGTCGTGACTTGATGGCGTACGCCGAAGTTTCGTTATGAAGTCCATAGCTATACTTTTCCACTTCCACATAGGGATCGGGGGTTGTTCAAGTAACCCAGAGGGTCTTTGGTGCTCAGCCTTGACTTTCGAGCAAGTCAGGCACTTCGAAACATAGTGAGCAATATCCCTCTTCATGCCCGGCCACCAGTACTTGTAGCGAAGGTCCTGGTACATCTTGTCAGCACCGGGATGAATAGAATATCGGGATTTGTGGGCTTCGTCCATCAAAATCTGTCGTAAATCGATCTGCTTAGGGATCCAAATTCGGTCCAGATAATGGAATATCCCATTCAACTTATTCACAAGATGGGCTCCATCGTGATAGATTCTTTCCTTCTTCAAAGTGCGTTTGGTAAAACAAGCATGTTGGGCTTCGCGGATAAGGGTTTCGAGATGATGCTGGGCGGGAACATTACGAGCGCCATGCAAATAGCTTCGTCGGCTTAAAGTGTCGGCTACGACATTTGCTTTGCCTGGATGATAACGAATCTCACAGTCGTAATCGTTGAGAAGTTCTACCCACCGACGTTGATGTATATTTAGCTCTTTTCTGATCAAAGATGTGTTGTAGGTTCCTATGATCGGTGAAGATCGTACACTTGGTACCATACAGGTAGTGTCGCCAAATCTTTAACGCAAAAACAACTACGCCTAGCTCGAGGTCGTGGGTTGTATAGTTCTTCTCGTGGATCTTGAGCTGACGAGATGCGTAGGCGATAACCTTGTCTCGTTGCATGAGAACACAACCAAGACCAAGGTTCGAGGCATCAAAATAGACAATAAAGTCGTTGTTTCCATCGGGTAAAGTGAGGACGGGAGCATTGCAAAGCATATGCTTAAGGGTTCCCCAAACAAAAGGCTTGTCTTTATGCGTGAGGGAAGTAAGCGGCACAGCGATCTTTGAGAATCCTTCGATAAATCGGCGATAATAGCCCGCTAGTTCGAGAAAAGAACGTACTTCAGACGGGTTCTTCGGTGTAACCCAACTCTTAACAGCTTCGATCTTCGCGGGGTCTACATGAATACCTTGACTATTAACAATGTAACCAAGGAATTGAACCTCGTTCAACCAAAATTCGCACTTGGAGAACTTGGCATAGAGTCGATTCCCTTGGAGCAATTCGAGAACCAAACGTAGATGCTTCGCGTGTTCGGTTTTCGACTTGGAATAGATCAGGATATCATCGATGAATACGATGACAAAGCGGTCAAGAAATGGTTTACACACGCGATTCATCAGATCCATGAAAACCGCGGGTGCGTTGGTTAAACCAAAAGGCATAACAACGAACTCATAATGGCCGTATCGAGTGCGAAAAGCGGTTTTGGGTATATCCTCCTCTTGGATGCGTAACTGGTGATTGCCTGAGCGTAGATCGATATTCGAGAAACACGTAGCACCTTGTAGCTGGTCAAACAAATCATCAATTCGAGACAGGGGATAGCGATTCTTGATTGTCAGCTTATTCAATTCCCGATAGTCGATGCACATCCTGAACGACCCATCCTTCTTGTAAGTCCCGTGAAACGGATCTTTCAATGATATCAAACTACACCAAGTTTGTGCGGAATCCAAACTTGATGTGATTCAAGAAAAACCGAAAAGCAATTGAAAAAACAAAGAACACAATACCGAATTACTTTGAAACTTGCACACGATTCTATTACTATCAACTAGCAAAACCGTCTGGTACAAGTTCCTACACCACCTAAATCGCCTCCCACTCTCTGTTTCTCTAGAATTTCTGTAACTAGGAGGTTCTAAGAAGTTCCAACCCTAAAACAAGTTGAAAACTTGTTTATATACTTACTAAAGCCCACTTCCCTACATGGGCTCCCCTTGGGCCTGCCTGGCCCACATGGCCTAAAGCTTAGCCCAAGTGACCTATAAAGGTCCACAACCTAATATAAACTAACTCGGTAAGGCCCAGCTCGTAACCATAGCTCGTTGTATTAATTTGATGCGTCAGTCTCACACTTTAGGGCCTAACAATCTCCCCCTAGACTGATGCCATCAAATTGTCTTCATACCAAGAATTCAGCAACGTCTTCAACGAAGTCTATGGTTGTCTCTATGCTGCAGATGTTGTGGAAGTTCTTGACTTCTGAACTCTCAGCACTGGGTCTCTTTCTTCAGCTCTTGTGGTTAGCTTCATATCAGGATCACGATCAGCTTTGCTTGAAACATCTTTGTCAGAAAGAATGTGAGAGGAGGATTCTCAACAGCTCTTTTTTTCTTCAATCTTTGTCTTTCAAGCAGGTTCACGGTACTTCTTCAAATGTACTTTCACTGTCAGACGACGTTTCGTATCCGGTTCTTCTGACTCAGGTACATCTTGTTGTTGAGCTGCTTCAGGCTTCTTCAGCAACTAACAGCATTTCAGTCTTCAACTACCCCTGTTCTGCACGTGCTCACAAACTCATAAGCAAACATTTCTTATTCAACAGAGGAACGTACCATATGAACACTAGGTACATCCAAGTATTTGTACTCGGATTTCACAATTTAAATTCTTTCAACTTTTGATGATCAGTCAAATCTTCAAGAACGATTACATTTTTATTTTAAGAAAAAAAACAAATAAGCACTCTATTTTTGTTTTTTTTTATTTTATAGAAAAACAAGACACTATTTTTTGTATTTTTTAATTTTTTAAGAACTAAAAACAAATAAAAACTCAAAATATAAACAACTACCATAATATACAATTACAATTGCAATGGGATCAAAATTCGTTCTCAGGCAGACTAAGGAACACTTTTCAGTACGAGCCTAATCAAACTGGTCTATGCGATTGCCAATATGTTTGTCCACTTAAACTTTAACGCTCAACTTTCAATTTTTCAACATCGTGATATGCTTTAGGTAATATTATACTATCATACCCGTGTGTCCCATTCCAAGGCATACCCCCGCGATCAAGGTAAGCACAACGATTCATCGTAGCAGGTGAGTATACTGATGTCATCCTTTAAGATATCTTGACTGTGTCTAGGTCTGCATATAATCTGTTTTATCATGTTTTGATTTCTTAACAATGAACACCCAAATAAATATTAATCAAATCCTGGAAATATAAACAGCACACTCTATCATGCAAGTATCTTCCCTACCACATATTTCACAAGTCCAATCCAGATTTCTGAAATCTTAACTGGGAATAGGTTGAGAAGAGAACAGAATAGATCTTTTTGCAGAGATGGTATAATATACAGATCAAATGAGTTTTTCTCAGTTTGATATAGGTTTCTTGGGTTTCTTTTGAGCACTTGAGGGCCTCTTTCGGGTGTATAAATGATCTACAGAGCGACAACGTACAGCTAGGTCAGCATGTATCTGGATGCAGCAGAAGCTGTCGTTGCCTAGCACCTCCAGGTCAGCATATATCTGGATGCAGCAGAGGAGGTACACGACTTTTTCAGAGAAGATTTCAGAATCAGATCAAAATTGTGTGTATCGGGACAACATACAGACATTCAAATAGAAATGAGCTAATTCCAAGTGACTTTCTTTCCTGGGGTCATGTACAATTTTAGTTCTGAGCAGAAGGACATCCAAGATATCCCCGGATGATTCAACAATATAAAGACCCAAAACCTCAGATGTTGGCTATCTATCAACGCAAGATTTAAGACCATAAAATCATACGCCGTTGGTATGTTACCCACATGGTACATAGTTCGTTATGTTTATATCACATAGTATCTTTTATCATGTTGAGCGTCAAGCCTATCGACATATCGCAGTAGATCCTAGTCTTTTCAGCTATGGCACCTTACATGTGTTAGTCAAACCCTTTAACACGAACATTTATTTCACTTCCCATATCATGCAATCTCTCTTTTTGGCTTTTTCATTTTCTAATGTTTTTGTATTTTTCTCATTTTCTCCCCCTAAAACAATGCATATATATACAGCAAACTATTTTTGTGTTTTTCTTTTTCTGAGTTTTCTCCCCCTTAAACTCTATATCTATCTATATGTTCCTCTCCCCCCCTAAATTTGTGCATAAATCTTGTATTTTTGCGCAAATTTACCATTTACTAGAGAAAGGACAATTTATATACAAAGTATAAACTAAGAAAAAGAGAGAAAAATATTTTTGCTTAACCGTTCTGTCATCAGATTGAAGACTAATCAATATTCAAATCAAAGTACTGAATTTAAATGGTACCTTTTGCTGATCATTTCTTACTTCTCTAATCTCCTCCAAAGGAAACATATCATCTGTAAAAAAAAATTTGAACTTTTTGCAACAGTGAAATGTTACCCGTTTTTATCTCTGGAACAACCGCTATCAACATTCCAGAGATTGTTAACAGCTCCTCCTTAGTTGTTCCTGAAAGGTAAGGAGATTAGTAAGACATGGGTACCCAGGCCATCGTGGTCCTGGGATTTCCTGAAGCATCAAAGTAAGACACTTCTTTCAAACACAAGTCCCCTTTCGTTTCAAGGATTGGAGACGTTGCTGCCTTGGATTTGGGTTTCCAAATCTGTTTCGGTTTAACAAACGTGTTTGTTGCCTTCGGTTGAGCAACTTTAACTGTTTCAGGTTTGTTAGTTTTAGAAACACGTTTTTGTTCCTGAGCAGCCTTCCGTTTGTTTTTAGCAACATTCCAATCCCCATCAGAAGGTTTAACCTTGGGATTCACATTCTTCATTGCCTTAGGTGAAGATACCTTCATTGGCTTGGAATGGTAGTTATCCTTTGATGTAACCTTCTGATTTTGCATATAATAGGGTACATAGGGACGATGTGTGCAGTTTCGAGCAATGTGACCAGCAATGCCGCAATTGAAGCATGTTTGTCTCTTCATGTAGAAAGTATTCTGATCAGCTGGATTTGCTCTTGCAGGCCCTGAAGGACAAACCGATCCTCTTCGTGTTGGATGCGCCTGCACATGACTTTCAGACGAAGACGAATTTGGGTGCTTATATTTGCTGTTTACAGAACTCTTGTTGCTATGAGCACCATTCTTCGTCTTTTCTCCCTCATTGGATCTTTCATTCACCTTGTCACGAGCCTTATGAGGATTATTGATGCCTTGTCCTTGATGAGCAGACTTCTTATACCCTCGATTTTGATCTACTCGTTTTGGCTCCTTTTGCGTGTTGTGAACCGGCTCACAAACATCAGCACACAAGTGAGTGTTGGCATTTTGTTGCACTTTTGGATGATGAACACAATTTCTAGCAATGTGTCCAGGAATTCCACAGTTGAAACATGTCTGTCGTTTCAATGTATGGAGATTCTGAGAGCTAGCAGCATTAGCTGTTTTGATAGGTCTAGATGACCGAGCTTGCGTTGCTTGTGTTCCATGTGCCTTTTCTGAGTTCTTCTGTACCTGCTGATCAGAACTAGCACAAGCATGAGATGTAGACGGATGATGAGATTCATCCTTCTCACTTTTATCTTGATCATTTTGAAAAACCGGTGTTTCAGGTTTATCTTTATTTTCAGAAACATTTTTCGGTGACTGTTCATTTATTTCAACTCCTTTTTCTTCTTTAATAGATTCAGATTCAGTTTTAATTTTAGAACAAGTTGAAATTTCATCAACACATGTTTCGTCAACATATGTATCATGTGAATCCGATTTAGGTTTGCTTTCATCCACGGTTTCCAATGGGGTCCCACTAGATTCAACATTAGGAACGTCCACAGAGACCGATTCAGAAGATGAATCAGGACATTCTTGATTTTCTTGAGAAGAAGTTTCAGTGGTTTCACTGAATGTATCCTGAGGGACCTCACCTGTAACACAATCATCAACTGAAGAGTTAGAAACATCACAATCACAATCATTAACTGAAGAAGATTCATCACCAGACTTATTGTTCAAAGGTTCAACACAAACATTATCAGTTTTGCCCAAAACATCAGGCTCAAAAGACGAAACATAAGCAGAAAATGATGCAAACAAAGAACGACTAAAAGCAAGGTCAGATTCAGTTGGTTCAGAATAAGGTTCAAGATAAGGTTCAGAAATATTTGAAATAACGACTGGTTCACTCCCATGAACATCTCCACACTTTACTTCAGAACTATCATCTGCACATGAAGATGAAACGTTAGGATCAATTGAGCTTTTGGAAACAAAATTTATTGGAGCAGACTTCTGTTTCTCAACTGGTTTGCCATTAAATGATGACTTATTGTTTTTGGGACCATAAGTCATTTGACTTTCATTTATCATCTCCTCCTCAGTCATAGGTAAATAAGTATAATTGTCATTATAAGGAGGAGGAGCCTTATTAAAACCCAAACCACGCCCTTTATTTTCTTTGTACGCAAGCTGTTGATCGCACAGGTTTTTAACTAGTTTGCTGGAAGAATCAAATTTCTTGATATTAAGTTCATTAATTTGATATCTGTCTCTAATATCTTCCAGTTCCTTAGTTAAAATGCATACCTTCTCCTGTGCCTCTAAGAAATGGGCTGTTTTTACACTTACATCATCCTTAAGTTTGATGATGTCTTTTCTCTGAGCTTCAATTTTATCTTTATAAAGCTTTTCATTCTTTGATAAAGTAAAATTTTTATTTTTTATGTCTTGATAATCTTGTATTAGCTCAGCGTTGTGTATTCTATATGCCTCAACCCTTTCTCGACACTCAGGAGTGCAAAAGACAGAAAGTATCTCTTCTTTGGTAATTTCTTGAGCCACTGGTTTGTGAAACACGAATGCCATAATTTCAGTGGGTGGTTGATACTTTTGATCTTCTCCTCAAAACACAAACCAAACAAGAACCCGTGTACTCGCTAACTCAAACCCTTTGCAATCGAATGAACCCGCTTACTGAACTGCACCTCAAAACCTGTCAAACCGATATCACAAGCAAACTTTTTTTTTTTATTATTTTATATATTTTTTTTATTTATAGAATAAACTTTTTTTTAATATAATTAATTTTTAATTAATTAAAGAAAAAGAATATCAAATATTATTATTAAAACAATTATAATGTAATGATGATAGTAATGATTACTATTATTATTAAAACCTTAAACAATAAAAAAACGTCAAATCTGTCGGTTCCCAAAACAAAACCAAATATTCAATCGCAATGTGTTTTTCCCAACAAATCAATCTCTTTTACCGACAGCAAACTGTCACAAAAAATCAGCAATCCTAAACCTTAACAATCAATTTTTACCGAGTGTCACACAAAGACTCACTGCTTCTTCCTAGATCTAGAGAACACAAAAATGAATTCGAGAGAAGAGAACTAGAACACGAATACACAGTCGTAACCTGTGATCTAAACTCGAACTTTTCGAAGGTGTCAGTTGTTGGTTATGGTGTGGTTCAGTGAACGGTTGCACGATGTTTGATACGGAGGTTGGTTGTCGGAGAAGAGCGGTGTACGGTGGTTAACGGCGATGAGAAAACAGTGATCGGAGGATGATGGTGATTAGTAGATGCAATGATGATGATAAACGGTGATGATGATCTGAAAACTCGATACGATGAGTTGCAGGTTTCCGGCGTACGGTTATCCGAGAAGAAGAAGATGATCAGTGGTGGTGTAGATGATGGCCGATGATGATGAACGGAGATGATGATGAACGGAGAGTTATGAATGCGACTAAGATGATGAAGAAGGTGGTGAAAGAAGGTTGCGACTCGTAACCAGAAACGTGGACGGTGGATGTGAGACAGAACTATGAAGACGATTGCGACTCTAGAGCAAGAAGACGACAACTCGAAATCAGACTAAGGAACGTGGTTGCGAGTCGGACGAGTCGAAACGGTGGTTGCGACTCGTAATCGAGGTTGCGAGTCGAAACCAAACAGGATGAGCCGAAACTATGATGGTTGCGAGTCGGACGAGTCGAAACGGTGGTTGCGACTGGCTAGATTGCGACTGAGAACCTGAAACCTCTACTCGGAATAACAGTTGCGAAGATGAAGGTGATCGCAGGTTGCGACTCGAAACCGTGACTCGAGACTAGAACGTGATGAACCGAGATCTCTTGTTGCGACTCGTAACCGTGACTCGAGACCTCCTTTGTGTTTTTTTTTTTGAATATGAATGGAGGTTGCGACTGATGATAGCAGCTCTGGTTGAATGATGATTGAAGAGTCGAAACCGGTAAATGGAGATGATTACTCGAGGTTGTTGGACTTCCAAACGAATCACTTTGAATTTTAAAAATCAAACGATATATCCGATATTTATTGTGATTTTGGCAATTTTGGAAATCAAGAATATTTCAAAAAAATATCAACTAGAATCTCGGCACTTTAGGATTTTTCTAAAATAAATAATTTTTCAAAACTTTTGAGGATTGAATAAAATCCCTTTAACACAATATTGAACGGATCACGAAGCAAAATATGATTAATTTTCAATAAAAACCGATGAATATCACGAAGAACACGAAGAACACCGAACCAAAAATAACGAAAATCTTGAATCCTTGATATCACACCGAGCCTAGAAATAGGTTCTAAAGGCTCTGATACCACTTGTAAGTCCCGTGAAACGGATCTTTCAATGATATCAAACTACACCAAGTTTGTGCGGAATCCAAACTTGATGTGATTCAAGAAAAACCGAAAAGCAATTGAAAAAACAAAGAACACAATACCGAATTACTTTGAAACTTGCACACGATTCTATTACTATCAACTAGCAAAACCGTCTGGTACAAGTTCCTACACCACCTAAATCGCCTCCCACTCTCTGTTTCTCTAGAATTTCTGTAACTAGGAGGTTCTAAGAAGTTCCAACCCTAAAACAAGTTGAAAACATGTTTATATACTTACTAAAGCCCACTTCCCTACATGGGCTCCCCTTGGGCCTGCCTGGCCCACATGGCCTAAAGCTTAGCCCAAGTGACCTATAAAGGTCCACAACCTAATATAAACTAACTCGGTAAGGCCCAGCTCATAACCATAACCCGTTGTGTTAATTTGATGCGTCAGTCTCACACTTCAGGGCCTAACAATCTCCCCCTAGACTGATGCCATCAAATTGTCTTCATAGCATGAATTCAGCAACGTCTTCAACGAATTCTATGGTTGTCTCTATGCTGCAGATGTTGTGGAAGTTCTTGACTTCTGAACTCTCAGCACTGGGTCTCTTTCTTCAGCTTTTGTGGTTAGCTTCATATCAGGATCTCGATCAGCTTTGCTTGAAATATCTTTGTCAAAAAGAATGTGAGAGGAGGATTCTCAGCAGCTCTTTTCTGCTTCAGTCTTTGTCTTTCAAGCAGGTTCACGGTACTTCTTCAAATGTACTTTCACTGTCAGACGGCGTTGCGTATCCGATTCTTCTGACTCAGGTACATCTTGTTGTTGTGCTGCTCCATGCTTTGTCAACAGCTAACAGCATCTCAGTCTTCAACAACCCTTGTTCTTGATTGAAATCAAGTTCTGCACATACTCACAAACTCATAAGCAAACATTTCTTATTCAACAGAGGAACGTACCATATGAACACTAGGTACATCCAAGTATTTGTACTCGGATTTCACAATTTAAATTCTTTCAACTTTTGATGATCAGTCAAATCTTCAAGAACGGTTACATTTTTATTTTAAGAAAAAACAAATAAACACTCTATTTTTGGATTTTTGGTTTTATAGAAAAACAAGACACTATTTTTGTATTTTTGAATTTTTGATTTTTTTTTAATTTTTCAATTTTTAAGAACTAAAAACAAATAAAAACTCAAAATATAAACAACTACCATAATATACAATTACAATTGCAATGGAATCAAAATTTGTTCTTAGGCAGACTAAGGAACACTTTTCAGTACGAGCCTAATCAAACTGGTCTATGCGATTGCCAATATGTTTGTCCACTTAAACTTTAACGCTCAACTTTCAATTTTTCAACTTCGTGATATGCTTTAGGTAATATTATACTATCATACCCGTGTGTCCCATTCCAAGGCATACCCCCGCGATCAAGGTAAGCACAACAATTCATCGTAGCAGGTGAGTATACTGATGTCATCCTTTAAGATATCCTGACTGTGTCTAGGTCTGCATATAATCTGTTTTATCATGTTTTGATTTCTTAACAATGAACACCCAAATAAATACTAATCAAATCCTGGAAATATAAACAGCACACTCTATCATGCAAGTATCTTCCCTACCACATATTTCACAAGTCCAATCCAGATTTCTGAAATCTTAACTGGGAATAGGTTGAGAAGAGAACATAATAGATCTTAAGTAGAGATGGTATAATATACAGATCAAATGAGTTTTTCTCAATTTGATATAGGTTTCTCGGGTTTCTTTTGGGCACTTGAGGGCCTCTTTCGGGTGTATTAGATCTATAGCGCGACAACGTACAGCTAGGTCAGCATGTATCTGGATGCAGCAGAAGCTGTCGTTGCCTAGCACCTCCAGGTCAGCATATATCTGGATGCAGCAGAGGAGGTACACGACTTTTTCAGAGAAGATTTCAGAATCGGATCAAAATTGTGTGTATCGGGACAACATACAGACATTCAAATAGAAATGAGCTAATTCCAAGTGACTTTATTTCCTGGGGTCATGTACAATTTAAGTTCTGAACAGAAGAACAGCCAAGATATCCCCGGATGATTCAACAATATAAAGACCCGAAACCTCAGATGTTGGCTATCTATCAACGCAAGATTTAAGACCATAAAATCATACGCCGTTGGTATGTTACCCACATGGTACATAGTTCGTTATGTTTATATCACTTAGTATCTTTTATCATGTTGAGCGTCAAGCCTATCGACATATCGCAGTAGATCCTAGTCTTTTCAGCTATGGCACCTTACATGTGTTAGTCAAAACCCTTTAACACGAACATTTATTTCACTTCCCATACCATGCAATTTTTCTTTTTGGCTTTTTCATTTTTCAAATGTTTTTGTATTTTTCTCAATTTCTCCCCCTAAAACAATACATATTTACAGCAAACTCTTTTTGTATTTTCTGAGTTTTCTCCCCCTAAACTCTATATCTGTCTATATGTTCCTCTTGGTATCAAACAATCACTAGAAGATGTGGTCACTATAAATGAACAGTCACTAGAAGATGTTTCTGAAAAAGAAGTTAAAGCAGAAACTGAATCGTCTTCTAAAGGTCAAATGGTCCGTGATCTACCAATCAAAGACTTCATGCTGGTAGAAAAGTGTGTTGCTTGCGCAAAAGGAAAGGCTCATCGAAAGCCTCATAAGTCCAAGTCTACACCTTCGACAAAAGCCGTGCTTGAATTACTACACATGGATCTTTTTGGTCCTGTAAATGTGGTGAGCATTGACAAGAAGGCATATTATCTTGTGATCGTAGATGACTACTCTCGTTACACATGGGTATACTTTCTTAGTCACAAGAACGAGGCTGCGAGTTTGATCAAACAATTTGTCACTCTAGTTGAAAATCAAGCTACTACAAGGGTGAAAGCAATTCGATCAGACAATGGCACAGAATTCAAGAATATCACCTTAGATACATTCTGTACAGAAAAAGGAATCGAACGACAGTACAGTGCACCACAAACTCCACAACAAAATGGAGTGGCTGAGAGACGAAATCATACTCTTATAGAGGCGGCACGAACCATGCTGGCCGACTCGAAGCTTCCTAGTTTCTTCTGGGCCGAAGCAGTTAGCACGGCTTGTTACATCCAGAATCATGCTTTAGTAAACAAACGTCATATGAAAACTCCATACGAGATTCTGGAAGGACGTAAACTCTCGGGCTCACACTTCCGTAACTTTGGTTGTCCGTGTGTCTTGTTGCTCATGGACACTAATGGGAAGTTTGAGGTCAAAGGGGATGAATGTTTCTTTATTGGATATGCTAAAGGATCCTCCTATAGAGTGTACAATAAAGTAACCAAGAAAGTCATTGAGTCGTGCAATATTGAATGGCTCGAAGAAAATACTACGGATGCTAGAGTTGGTCCAGATTGGCTATATGATTATGCTGATTTGTTCAAATCCTTTAACATTTTGTCTAGTGTTTCCCCTGATGCAGGTGTGTCGACTCCGAAACAACCAGTTTCGTCTGGTGATACAGAAGAAGAGAAACATGATGAAGGGAGCTCGCGAAATCATACATCATTGGTACAGAAGAACTCGGAAAAGGTACATGGAACACAAACAAAGCAATCAAAGCAATCCAAACCCATCAGATTAGCTACTGCTGCTGGATCTCAGAATCTCCATACATTGAAGCGACAGACATGTTTCAACTGTGGAATTCCTGGACACATTGCTAGAAATTGTGTTCATCGTCCAAACGTGCAACAAAATGCCAATACTCACTCTTGTGCTGATGGTTGTGAGCCGGTTCACAACACACAAGAGGAGCCAAAACGAGTAGATCAAAGTCGAGAGTATAAGAAGTCTGCTCACCAAGGACAATCACGATCTCATAAGGCTCCTGACAAGGTGATTGAAAGCTCCAATCAGGGAGAAAAGACGAAGAGTGGTGCTCAGAGTAACAAGACTTCTGCAAATAGCAAATACAAGCACCCAAATTTGTCTTCGTCTGAAATTAATGTGCAGGCACATCCAACACAAAAAGGACCGGTTTGTCCTTCAGGACCTGCTAGAGCAAATCAAGCTGCTAAAAATGTCTTTCCGATGAAAAGACAAACTTGCTACAACTGTGGCATTGCGGGTCATATTGCTAGAAACTGCACACATCGTCCCTATGTACCCTATTATATGCAAAATCAGAGGGTTACACCAAAGGGTAACTACCATTCCAAGCCGATGAAGGTATCATCACCTAAGGCAATGAAGAATGTGAATCCCAAGGTTAAACCTTCTGATGGGGATTGGAATGCTGCCAAAAACAAACGCAAAGCTTCTCAGGAACAAAAACGTTTTTCTAAAACCAATAAACCTGAAACAGCTAAAGTTGCTCAATCGAAGGCAACAAACATGTTTGTTAAATCGAAACAGATTTGGAAACCCAAATCCAAAGCAGCAACGTCTCCAATCCTTGAAACGAAAGGGGACTTGTGTTTGAAGGAAGTGTCTTACTTTGATGCTTCAGGTAAACCCAGGACCACGATGGCCTGGGTACCCATGTCTTACTAATCTCCTTACTTTTCAGGAACAACTAAGGAGGAGCTGTTGACAATCTCTGGAATGTTGATAGCGGTTGTTCCAGAGATAAAAACGGGTAACATTTCACTGTTGCAAAAAGTTCAAATTTTTTTTTACAGTTGATATGTTTCCTTTGGAGGAGATTAAAGAAGTAAGAAATGATCAGCAAAATGTACCGTTTAAATTCAGTACTTTGATTTGAATTTGCTTAGTCTTCAATCTAATGACGGAACGGTTAAGCAAAAATATTTTTCTCTTTTTCTTAGTTTATAACTTTGTACATACTGTGTCCTTTCTCTAGTAAATGGTAAATTTGCGCAAAAAAAAAGATTTATGCACAAATTTAGGGGGGGAGAGGAACATATAGATAGATATAGAGTCTAGGGGGAGATTGTTAGGCCCTGAAGTGTGAGACTGACGCATCAAATTAACACAACGGGTTATGGTTATGAACTGGGCTGTACAGGGTTAGTTTATATTAGGTTTTGGACCTTTAGAGGTCACTTGGGCCAAGCTTTAGGCCATGTGGGCCAAGCAGGCCCAAGGGGAGCCCATGTAGGGAAGTGGGCTTGAGTTAGTATAAAAACAAGTTTCTAACTTGTTTTTAGTTTTGAACCTTTGGAACTTCATTGTTACAATTCCTAGAGAGAGCTAGAGAGGGAGGCGATTTGGTTGAGAGCTTGTACCAGACGATTTTGCTAGTTCATAGTAATAGAATCGTGTGCAAGTTTAAAAGTGATTCGGTGTGTTTTTCATATTCGGTTTGTATTTTCATATTTCTTCGGTTTATTCTTGAATCACATCAAGTTTGGATTCCGCACAAACTTGGTGTTGTTTGATATCATTGAAAGATCCGGTTAAACGGGACTTACACTTCTTTTTGACGAAAAGGACTGGTGCGCCCCATGGAGAGGTGCTCGGGCGAATGAAGCCTTTATCAAGCAATTCTTGGAGCTGACTCGAGAGTTCACGCATTTCAGACGGAGCGAGTCGATAAGGAGATCTAGCAATAGGATTGGCTCTAGGAATGAGGTCGATACGAAAATCGATATCACGACTTGGCGGAAGTCCAGGAAGATCCTCAGGGAAAACGTTAGGAAATTCTCGAACCACTGGAACATCGTTTACACTTTTCTTTTCCTTCTCCGCTACTACAATATTAGCCAGGAAAGCTCTATATTCCTTGCGGAGATACTTGCTAGCTTGGACACATGACATGAGCTTGAGACCTTTCAAAGCAGTTTCACCATAAACACACAGTTGATCACCATTAGCGAGCGAGAATCGAATCATCTTATCAAAGCACACAACTTCAGCTTGATTTTCATGAAAAAAGTCCATGCCTTCTATGATGTCAAAACTTCCGAGCTGCATCGGAATAAGATCGATCGGAAAGATGTGATTGTTGAGCTCGAGGGTACATTCACGAAGAACAGAATTGACATCGACGGTTCTTCCGGTGGAAACTTTGACATCGAACGTCGAGGGGAGATGGGAGCGCTTACAATTAAGGAGCTTCTCGAATTCAAACGATACAAAACATTTATCGGCTCCAGTATCAAACAAACATGAAGTATAAATACCATTCACGAGAAACGTACCATTGACCACGTTGTTGTCAGCCTGGGCTTGGCGCACATTGATGTTGAAGGTCCGGGCGTGGGCGGCTTGTTGCTGTTGTTGTTGAGGCTGTTGCTGCTGCTGTTGCTGAGGCTGCTGCTGCTGCTGCTGGGGCTCTTGCTTCACAACCCTGTTCGGGCACATGTTTGCGAAGTGGTTGGGATCACCACACGCAAAGCAGACTCTGGCGTTGACCGTGGGTGCCGGAGCAGCTTGTTGGCCTTGAGGGGCGGGAAGTAGAGCTTGATGAGCAGTGGCTTGAGCTGGTGCTTGTCGAGGACCTGTACGGCAGTTAGCGGTGAAGTGGTCGTACATGTTGCAGTGCACGCAAAATCTGCAGGCGATACCCACTGGATGATGGTAAGTACATGTCGGGCAAGCAGGGTGAGGACCAGTGTAAGCACGCTTTGCAGGCGGTGCATAGGTAAGTGGTGCTGCAGCTGATCGGTGTTGAGATTGCTGCTGAGCCGGTACGGCTTGAAGCGGGGCAGCAGTAGTAGTGACAGCACAGTTCTTGTTGCTGGAGTTTCTGTTGTTGTTCTTCCTCTTGCGACGAGAGGACTTTGACGATTGAGAAGCGGCGACGATATCAGCGGTTGGTGCGGCGGTATCTTGGTGCAGGTTCTTGGTAGCTTTATCCCAAAACCCAGCTTTGACTCGCTTGTCGTTGATCTCAGCGGCAAGCAGGTAAGTTTCCTCGATTGTTTCTGGCTTTGAAGCATGCACAAAATCTGCAACACAATCTGGCAGAGCTCGGATATATTTCTTGATCGTCATATCAGCAGTCTTGACTTGATCAGGACAGATTATACTGAGCTGCTTGATGCGAGCAGTTAAAGCAGCGTTGTCACCATCCTTCTGCTTCAGATGCCAGAATTTGTCCTCCAACTTTTGGCGCTCATGGGGAGGGCAAAACTCATCCAACATGACGTTCTTCAACTCATCCCATGACAGACCATAAGCTGCGTCGTTTCCGCGTTTGCTTCTCTCGGCCGTCCACCAGTCTAGAGCGCGGGACTGGAAGACGCCGGTAGCATTCAGAGTGCGGAGATTGTCAGGACATCCGCTCTGACGTAGGGTGACCTCGATAGAATCAAAGTATTGAAACAAAGCTGTAGGGCCATCTTCGCCAATGAATTCTTTCGGTCTGCAAGCCTTGAACTGTTTGAAGCTAAAAGTAGCTTTAGGAGTAGCTTTAGGAGTTTCTGTCCTGGACTCTTCAGACGATTTGCTCACATTCTCGTATAGTTCACTCATGATCTGAGGAACAACCTTCACTACTTGCTTAGCGACTAGAGCAGCAAGGCGTTTGTCTCTCTGTTATTGACGAGTAACTCGGGGGTGACGGGGTCCAGATGACGACATTGTCTGCAACAGACATCGCCATAGGGCTCAAAATCAATATAATCGAATCTCTCCTCACACGCCTAATACTACTAAACTCAGGAACACGATCACGTAAACACATAGGCACATAATCACAGATTCACATAAGCAAAGAAGCACATAAGCACGTAAGGCACAGAAACACAGAAGCACATAAGCACAAGAGGCAGTCAAAATACAGAAACCTATCATTCAAAGTCTGCGAGCGTTCGAAAATAGCGATTGCGATTAGCGAATACACAGCGATTATTATAGCATAGCGAAATATCATAACACGCGATTACCCATAAATATCAGCGATTTGTTAGCGTTGTGTAGCGTGTTGTGTGCGATAGCAGAGCAAGAAACATTAATTCGAAACCATCAGTATCTCAATACGCTAACAAATAAACAAGACCACATAAAACATATAAAAGCTACATAAAAACGATCCTGATATTCGTCGCTCAGAATTGAAAACACATAAAAATCGAGAATGGATTGTCTGCGGCTATTAGACGTCGACTATCCAAAGTGGTTCGACTATTCACAAGGATGTACCAAAAGTCCTTGTTGTCCTAATAGACTATGCTCTATCACCGACATGTGGTGAATGGCACCCATCCTTTCGGCTATTCAAGCACTCGAGTCCTTGGAATCCATCGAGACTTTGGTGAGAGTTTTGTAAAAACCAAAATAGAGGTCGGAACGAGTCGTCAAGGTTCGGGTTTCACCCCTGACTTAACTACTTCGTTCCTATTTTGATAAAATAAGGAAGAATTATGCGTCAAAGTATGGATTTCACTCCCGATTCAACGCAAATTCTTCTGTTTATAGATAAAAATGCGGGTTGAACAAGCAATTTAGTCGAGAGTTTGCGGTTTTCACACCTAATCTCGACCTAATCGCTCATTCTTTTTTGAAAATTAGAGTGCGGTGATAGTGTAGCGTAGGCGAGAATAACGAGAAATAGCAAGCAAGCTCGTACATAACCTGTAGGGGTGCACAAGTCGGTCTGTTGGTACCTAACTATAGACTAGGTCGTTTCTAAGACATCGACCCGGACTAGGTCGAGTCTTGCCTAATTCCCTATAGTTATGGCTCTGATACCAATCTGTCACACCCCAACCAATGGCGGAAACATCGGGGCGTGGCACTGAGCGAAACAGATTGTCCAGAAGTTTCCATAACAACTATAATTACCAATTATTTAAAGCATCACGTCCCATACCATGACATAAAAAGTAATATAATTATTATAGACAAAATCTAGTTAATTTTTTGTGTTCCGACAACTCAGATTTCAAGTACAGACAATTCATTTATTTGTTTCTAGACCTTTCCTAGCCTCAATTTCACAGCAAGCCAAGCATCTAAACATCTTAAGCACCTGCCACATACGTTAAATAAAAGTCAATACACATAGTGTAAAGGTGAGCATACAAGTTTAATAGAGTTCGAAATCGTTTACGCATAACCAGCACGTACACAGTGTGAAATGAAGCACGTTAGTTATCGACATGAACCTATCGATACCAATGACTGCGGGTTGACTGTCCGAGGCAGTTCGTAATACACACTCACCACTATGAGTCATGTAATTAATTGTCCTTAACAACCCCTGAGTGAACAGGTGCCGAGTCCAAACTATAGTACTATCGTTGCTAAGGCAGGTAGACAACATTCCGTGTGTAAACATAACAAACAAGCATTGATTAAGTCATGTATAACATGCGGTAACGGTTAGCGTTAAAGAATTGCGTAGTGTGATCGATGTGATTTAGTATAAGTAACGTATGTAACACCCAAAAGTGCGTTAAAGCAAAAAGGGTTCGAGTATACTCACAGCGATGATGGATTGAAGGGAGCGCTAGAGTAAGATTAGTGTCACACCCCAACCGATGGCGGAATCATCGGGGCGCGGCACTAGGCGAATCAGATTGCTCAAGAGAATCCATAACAACTATATTGCGATAATATTTAATACATTCGTTATCCCATACTAACAAATAATACAATCACGTAAGTTATCACAGATTTATTATCCTCTCGAACAATGCAAATCCGACAACCTAGATTTTAGTTGAGTTTCTAGACTTCCTAGCTTGATTTGATAAAGTCTGCGACCTAGCCTGCAACATACGTTAAAATAGTTGTCAATACAAAAGTATTGGCGAGTATACAGGTTTGATAGTATAGCATAATAGAATAAAAGTGTAGCGAATTTCCATATGCATAAACGTAATACACGACATATATACTCACAAAACTGATACTACCAACTAAGTCCTCGATGCTCGAATGTACGATGGCATAACTAGACCCCGTCGGGCGCAATAGTACTATACTAGTCTTGGTGGGACGTCGCGAGTATAAGCCCTAGCACATATGCAACTAGCATCACGTATATCTATGCATAACAGTTATTCGCAAGTGATAATTCGATTGATTGAATATTTCGCTTGATAAGTTTGATTTGATAGAAACGTATGTTACACCCAAAATTCGATTAAAAAGGGGTCAAGTATACTCACAGTGCGTATTTAGCGAGATTACAACTTGATTGAGTCGGTTGCGAGTATGTCTACACTGATCCTTGAAGAATAGAGTAAACAATATACGGTTAAGCGAGATTACCCTTGAAAAAGTTATTCATTTGATTGGACTGTTCCCATCCGTGCGGATGGACAGGTCATCCGTCCGGATGACAAGTCATCCGTCCGGATGGGTGTGCGTGCGGATTGACCTTGTGCGTGCGGATTGGTGTGCGCGCGGGTGACATATCATCCGTGCGGATGACATGTGCGTGCGGACTGACATGTCATCCGTGCGGGCTGACATGTTGTCCGTGCGGACTGACATGTTGTCTGTGCGGACGGGCACGTATGTTTCGCACTCTGAGCACTGTTTCGAGTGTTTATCGGAAGGAAATACGTTCGTTTTTACTAGGGTAGTGTGATTTCGCACTAACACCTGAAGTTCCGTCAATTCCGACCCATTCTAACGGCCGGGAATCACCCCGTTCCATCAGATCTGGCCGTTCGTGGTGGTTCTTCATGGTTAACTCGAAATCGCACCGTTCCTTGGGTGAATACTTAGATTTAGGTGAGGTTTGTTATCAAAACATGTGGAAATCCCTCGGATCTGAGTCGTTTATAGTGAAATAAGATCCCAACTTGAAGTTCATAGGAACTCTTGGTGACATCACCTCAAAACGCCTCAAATCCGTAGATTCCACGGTTAGAATTTGAGTTTTGAAAGATAGAATGATGTAGATTCGAGTGTAGATTGTAGAAGTACAAGTCTTAGGTTGAAATCTTACCGGAATCGCGAGGAAATCGAGAGAAAAGGGTCTTGGTGCGCGTGTGGTTGAACAGGAGCTGTCACATCACTTGAATAGTGGTGTGGCAGGCTATTTATAGGCGAAAGAGGAGAAGAAGAGGGATCAGGCCCGGATAGCCCATCCGTGCGGATGGCCAATCCGTGCGGATGGCCCATGCGTGCGGATGGCCATCCGTGCGCATGTCCATCCGTCCGGATGGTCCATCCGTCCGGATAGACATCCTGACGATTGGAATTTCCCGTTTTTGATCGTTTTGATAGTTTTCGAAGCGTGTACGTCCATAATTAGTTTATATTATCAATATATTGTTATTATTATAATATTATATATATATTTATATATCACTAGGGTCGTATTTACGTATCCATAATCCAAAGTTTCGATACTTAACAATCGGTTTCCGTTCGAGTGTGCGATGAATAGCGACGTTTCACGGCCATCAAGGAGGGTAGCATAGGTCCTTTCTTGATGTCATCGTGAACGTTATTTCGTGTAGTGCCACAAAGACTGACGGGGTACCGTTTACTCGTATTGTCATCATCGTCATGAAGACTGGAGCTACAGCACTCACCCGAGAGTCCTTGTTAGCGTTATTTGTTTATGTTCGACACATCACGGCCACTGAGGAGGGTAGAGTAGGTCCTCACTCAATGTCTCCGTGAGTGTTAGTGTGATAATAGTGTAGTATAATGATACTGTAGCTTGAAAATATGCGATTATCCTTCGAATAGCTATATATACGGTGTAGTTACATTATGATCCGAATCTCTGGTGCTAGGCGTAACGAGTATAACGAGTAGTAACAACGCACAAAAGTGCGGGTTGTTACAGTCTCCCCAACTTTAGGAAATTTCGTCCCGAAATTAATCCAGTAGGTAGACTTCTAAGAGTTGTTCTTGTATGAGTAGCGATACAACGAGTGATTTGACCGGGATTTGACACACAAGAGCGTTTTCGAATAAGAGGGATCGATTGCGATAGCGGGAATGTGACGTAAAGACGAAGGTATTAGCCCCACGAGTTGGCATTCCAAAGTGCCTTGTCTTGCGTAGAATTCGTTAGTTCGTTGCGATTGAATTTGAAAGGTTTCTCATGACGTAGAGTTAACTGGGTCGATCGTTAACCAACGTTACAAGAAGCGTTCGTTTTAGATATTTAAAAGGAATTTAGGATAGAAATCTTTGAAAATTTTCCTTTTAACGTGAGGTCAACGGAGTCGATGTTAGCCGATGTTGCAAGGAAGTTTAAGTTTCTAACATTCTTAAGGAGTTCGAAGATGAAAACGAGGGTTACGAAAACTCTCCTATGACATGGGTTCAAGTTGAACTCGATGTCAAACCAATGTCTTAAGAAAGATTTGATTTTGTCACTGTAAAAGTTTAAGGAAAACTGGGCTTATGAAACTTTTCTTGGACATGGAGTTAAGCTGTTTCGATGTAACTCCACGTCGTGAGAAAATTTCATTTGTCCATTGGTTTTAAATCAAAAAATTTGTAAAAAGACGTTTTAATTAGCACAAAAGGTAGTTAATTTCCGAGCCCCACTTGGCGCCTTCCCACGAAAGTTCGTTAATATGTTTAAAACACTTATATATAGGATGTACCAACGGCGTATCCACCATGCTTTGCCCATATTACTTCCGTTTCGTGAGGCAGTGTCAGGTGTGCCGATATGATTCGGGTAGAATTGCGTTTACTTGGCCCAATCGATAGAAAGTCGGGCCGAGCATAAGATAGGATCGAATAGGTTAGTCTGGCGAGTTGATAAGCGAGAAGCGAATAGCGCGTTTTCGATTAGATTACACATTAAATCCACATGGCACGTTTCCACGAGAGTTTGCTAACATGGCGAAACACCACGCTTCGCCAGGTTAGTTTTGCCTCGTGAAGCGGGGTCATGTGCACTAATACCACATAGACTGTAATGAATACCAAGCGAGCGATAAGCGGTACGCGAATAAGCGGTAGACTATACACGATAAGCGATAAGCGATTAAGTGATTAAGCGAATAAACACAATACGCTTGTGATGACGGCGATGATCAACGAGTTACAGTAGTCGATAGTTGCGTTGCGAGCGGGGGAGGTATGCGATTTGATCTACGCGGTTCGGTTCGATTGATTTCCACCACAGAGTTTGACTAGCATTAGACCCCACATGGCCTTTTTCCACGAAAGGTTGCTGATATGGCTAAAACACCCTGCCTTAACCATATGAGCTTCCTCTCGTGAGGCGAGGTCATGCGTTCTAACTTAGCACGAATATCACAGATAACGGTAGGCGATAGCGATAGATTGATACACAACAAATGATATAGGCTCACGTGATAAGCGATAGAGGTTGCGAGATACACAAGGTAAGCGATTGCGATTAGTCGAGTTCGATTCTTGTCTCGAATAAGCTTGACATTCCGCTATGACGCCTCGCGGCTATCGAGGAGGGTAGAATAGGTCCTCACTTAACAATATCGTGAGCGTTTACTTGCTTGATCGAGATTCGTTGCAACAGACTTACGACCAGTCTTGCGTCGATGCAATTTACCTGCGAGGTAGACTCCCCAGAGTCCATCGATGAGGCGATTGCATTGCGTTTGCAGACTTACGACTAGTCTTGCGATGATACAGTTTGTTACGCCTTGCGATTGAGTGTAGTGTGTTGAAAATAATCACGATAGTATAATAGGTCTAATAACGTTCAGCTCCACGTGGCACTTTCTCCACGGAACTTCGGTAGTATGGTAAGGCATTCCTCGCCCGACCCCTACTACTTTCATCCCGTGTTTTGGTGTCACCTTTTGTCAAACGCTATGGCACTTTTAGAATTCACTACGATCACCGTGCACTGAGCCAAATAATCCCGTGTGCACCCGCGATTAATCGTTCCTTGCACGTTTATCGTACCTCGTTCTAGAAGTGTAGTGAGGGTAAAACACATTATTCCGTGATATAGTATATAGTATGTGTGTGAATCTAGTCTAAGTGCGGCGATTAAAGAGTGAGAGAGAAAATGGAGACGAGAGTTAACGTTACGCATAGGGACAATATCGAGTAATAGAGTAGTTTCAAAACATAGAGATTGACGTCGAAAATCGTATCATTACAACTTTATCCTACACTTGCTAGATGTCGGATGTTGAAGACTTTTGCTGGAGCTGTTGTTGTTGTACTCAAGTTCACGGTTCGATGCGACAGTTGCGGGTGAAGTGACCGTAACGGTTGCAGTTATTGCAATAGCGACAGTCAGCCCCAACTGGATGATGATAGGTACACGAGTAACACTGAGGATGAAATCCAGTGTAGGCTCGTTTTGGAAACATCGGAACTGTTCGAAGAGGTTCCGGTTGCAGCAGTTCGGTTGTTGATGAGTTCGGGCTTGAAGTCTTTCGCTTGCGGCTGGGTTCGTCGGTGTTTTGCGAAGAAGTGTCGTCGTTAGGGGATTCGTCTGAAGACTCGCTTGCGGAGTCTTTGGCTGATTTGTCGGAAGATCCATCAGCGGATTCGTCAGAAGAATCGGCAACAGATTCGTTAGCAGATCCGTCAGAAGAATCGTTTGCTGATTCATTAGAAGAATCGTTAGCTGATTCCTTAGAAGAATCGCCAGCAGATTTGTCACTAGATTCGTCAGTAGATCCATCAGAAGATTCGTCAACATATTTGCCTGAAGGATTACTGGCGATTGCTTGATGAGCTTTCTTGACAGGATTCTTTGAGAATAATCCTTCCACGAATCGCTTGTTGTTGATTTCTGCGGCTAAGCGGTAGGTCTCTTCGATGGTAGCAGGCCTTGCAGCTTCGACAAAATCACCCACACACTCAGGCAAGCCGCGAATGTACTTCGCGATGGCCTTCCCTGGAGTGTTGACTTGACCTGGGCAGATTATGCTAAGCTGTTTGAACCTTGTTGTGTAGCCAGTATTGTCACCTCCAGTTTGCTTGATTTCCCAAAATTCGTTTTCTAGTTTCTGAATCTCGTGAGGAGGACAGTACTCTTTCTCCATGAGCTCTTTCAGCTCATTCCAAGAGAGAGCGTAAGCGGCGGAGATTCCACGTTTGTTACGTTCGGCGGTCCACCAGTCGAGTGCTCGCGATTGAAATACTCCGGTGGCGCAAGTAGTACGGAGACTATCGGGACACCCGCTTTGACGAAGGGTAACTTCGATAGAATCGAACCACTGGTGTAGTTGAGTCGCACCTTCTTCACCCGTGAATTCCATCGGGTCACAGGCTTTGAAGTGCTTGTAGAGAAAAGTAGATTGCGGCTCTCCTGTCTTAACGTCTTCCGAAGCTCGAGAATGGTTGAGAGAGTGAACTCGTGTGGCAATCTGAGGAATGACTTTGACCACTTCCCTGGTCACAAGTGAAGCAATCCTCTTTTCGCTCCTTCGTTTGGCTCGTCTCTTTGCTATCATTCTCGAAGTAGAGTTGTTGGAAGGCATCTAGACAGAATGAGACTTGGAGTGAGATTCGATCATAATGATTTTTGAGTTTGCGTTGCGATTTGAGCGCGTTCAAACTTGATGCGATAGTATAATAGTAATGCGATTCACATAGGAGCCACATAGGAAACACGAAATTCCTAAGTTCTCACACAATGACTTGTTTGTTTATACGTATATATATATATATATATATTTATATAGATGTAATTTGTAATCATGCACATACAGGTCGATTTAGGATAAGCGAGGTTGCGTCGAAGTGAGAAAACGAGAGCGAATGCGATAGATTATGCATTAGTTTTGTTGCGAACATTGGGGTTTCGTTTTAGATTGCGATGGCTGTGCGAATCGTGCGTTTATAAAGTAGGGAGTGAAAATCGTTACATCGAGAATTCGATAACGAGTAAAGTTTCAAAACGTAAATAAGTTCCAGCCAGTTGTAAAATTGGCGGGTCGTATGATAGAGTGCCTTGGGTGTTTTTAGGCGTCGACTACCCAAGGTAATCCAACTATATCTAACAGGTTCGAGCATGCGCGTTAACCTAGAGGACTTCATGCTTCCACTGGGATGCAGCTCATGACATTCGTCTTCCTAGTCATCGCGTGGCTCGAGTTGTTACAATAGTCGAGTCCTTGGTGAGAGCTTTTGAAAAACCATTTTATAAAGAGTGGAACGACTTATTAAGGTACGGGTTTCACCCCTGGCTTAACAGTTTCGTTCCTAATTGTGGTTATGCTCCTCGAATAAATTCGTGAGTTCCACTAGATTTAGAAATGGAGACTTTTGTCGAGATGTGGATGTCACTCCTAACTCGATGAAAGGTTCTCGTGCTAGAAAAATGCGCTGAATGAGCAATCCTACCGAGAGTTCTTGGTTTTCACACCTGATCTCGACTGGATCGCTCGGTTTCGTCATGCGAGTATTTTCGAAAACGTGTGTATTGTGTCGGCCTTAGGAAAGGCTAAGTAGCAATTTAGCCTTAGGAAAGGCTTCTTCGTGTGAAGTTGTAGTATGCGGCGTTCACACAAAGTTGTAGCTTTTAGCAATTTCGATCGAGAGTATCAAGTAAGCCCAATACAAACCCCACTGGGTTCGTACGAGTCGGCCTGTTGGTACTTAGACTATAGACTAGGTCAATTTCTTAAGACGTCGACCCGGACTAGGTCGAGTCTGACCTAATTCCCTATAGTTATGGCTCTGATACCAATCTGTCACACCCCAACCGATGGCGGAATCATCGGGGCGCGGCACTAGGCGAATCAGATTGCTCAAGAGAATCCATAACAACTATATTGCGATAATATTTAATACATTCGTTATCCCATACTAACAAATAATACAATCACGTAAGTTATCACAGATTTATTATCCTCTCGAACAATGCAAATCCGACAACCTAGATTTTAGTTGAGTTTCTAGACTTCCTAGCTTGATTTGATAAAGTCTGCGACCTAGCCTGCAACATACGTTAAAATAGTTGCCAATACAAAAGTATTGGCGAGTATACATGTTTGATAGTATAGCATAATAGAATAAAAGTGTAGCGAATTTCCATATGCATAAACGTAATACACGACATATATACTCACAAAACTGATACTACCAACTAAGTCCTCGATGCTCGAATGTACGATGGCATAACTAGACCCCGTCGGGCGCAATAGTACTATACTAGTCTTGGTGGGACGTCGCGAGTATAAGCCCTAGCACATATGCAACTAGCATCACGTATATCTATGCATAACAGTTATTCGCAAGTGATAATTCGATTGATTGAATATTTCGCTTGATAAGTTTGATTTGATAGAAACGTATGTTACACCCAAAATTCGATTAAAAAGGGGTCAAGTATACTCACAGTGCGTATTTAGCGAGATTACAACTTGATTGAGTCGGTTGCGAGTATGTCTACACTGATCCTTGAAGAATAGAGTAAACAATATACGGTTAAGTGAGATTACCCTTGAAAAAGTTATTCATTTGATTGGACTGTTCCCATCCGTGCGGATGGACAGGTCATCCGTCCGGATGACAAGTCATCCGTCCGGATGGGTGTGCGTGCGGATTGACCTTGTGCGTGCGGATTGGTGTGCGCGCGGGTGACATATCATCCGTGCGGATGACATGTGCGTGCGGACTGACATGTCATCCGTGCGGACTGACATGTCATCCGTACGGACTTGTGTCATCCGTGCGGGCTGACATGTTGTCCGTGCAGACTGACATGTTGTCCGTGCGGACTGACATGTTGTCTGTGCGGACGGGCACGTCTGTTTCGCACTCTGAGCACTGTTTCGAGTGTTTATCGGAAGGAAATACGTTCGTTTTTACTAGGGTAGTGTGATTTCGCACTAACACCTGAAGTTCCGTCAATTCCGACCCATTCTAACGGCCGGGAATCACCCCGTTCCATCAGATCTGGCCGTTCGTGGTGGTTCTTCATGGTGAACTCGAAATCGCACCGTTCCTTGGGTGAATACTTAGATTTAGGTGAGGTTTGTTATCAAAACATGTGGAAATCCCCCGGATCTGAGTCGTTTATAGTGAAATAAGATCCCAACTTGAAGTTCATAGGAACTCTTGGTGACATCACCTCAAAACGCCTCAAATCCGTAGATTCCACGGTTAGAATTTGAGTTTTGAAAGATAGAATGATGTAGATTCGAGTGTAGATTGTAGAAGTACAAGTCTTAGGTTGAAATCTTACCGGAATCGCGAGGAAATCGAGAGAAAAGGGTCTTGGTGCGCGTGTGGTTGAACAGGAGCTGTCACATCACTTGAATAGTGGTGTGGCAGGCTATTTATAGGCGAAAGAGGAGAAGAAGAGGGATCAGGCCCGGATAGCCCATCCGTGCGGATGGCCCATGCGTGCGGATGGCCATCCGTGCGCATGTCCATCCGTCCAGATAGACATCCTGACGATTGGAATTTCCCGTTTTTGATCGTTTTGATAGTTTTCGAAGCGTGTACGTCCATAATTAGTTTATATTATCAATATATTGTTATTATTATAATATTATATATATATTTATATATCACTAGGGTCGTATTTACGTATCCATAATCCAAAGTTTCGATACTTAACAATCGGTTTCCGTTCGAGTGTGCGATGAATAGCGACGTTTCACGGCCATCAAGGAGGGTAGCATAGGTCCTTTCTTGATGTCATCGTGAACGTTATTTCGTGTAGTGCCACAAAGACTGACGGGGTACCGTTTACTCGTATTGTCATCATCGTCATGAAGACTGGAGCTACAGCACTCACCCGAGAGTCCTTGTTAGCGTTATTTGTTTATGTTCGACACATCACGGCCACTGAGGAGGGTAGAGTAGGTCCTCACTCAATGTCTCCGTGAGTGTTAGTGTGATAATAGTGTAGTATAATGATACTGTAGCTTGAAAATATGCGATTATCCTTCGAATAGCTATATATACGGTGTAGTTACATTATGATCCGAATCTCTGGTGCTAGGCGTAACGAGTATAACGAGTAGTAACAACGCACAAAAGTGCGGGTTGTTACAATTAGCCTGATCAGAACGATAGCATAAACGATAAGCGGCGCGTAAAATGATACATGTGTCAAAGGATCGGACAGTAATCCGATCGGATGGCAATCCAATTAGGTGGCCGGTCGATCGGGTGACAATCCATTCGGATGGTCATCCGATCGGGTGACCATGCGATTGGATTGTTACCTCGTTTGGGTTGGATGTGTTTGTGTATGATGGCTTGTCTTTTGAAGTTTTCGTTTTAGCATTTAGAAAACAGAGAAGTATCTCTACCCTACAGGTCGGTCGATCGAACGGTCGTTCGATCGGACAACGATCCGGTTGGTGAGGCTTCTCAGGTTGAGAACAAGTTCACCGCAGGACGGTCACTCGATCGGATGGTTATCCGATAGGGTGGCAATCCGTATGCATTGAACACTTTGAAAATTATTTAAGTGTTGAAGTCTAAACATCACATGGTCGGGTGGTAATCCGATCGGACGGCAATCCGATCGGTCGGTAATCCGTTCGATGTTCAAACCTCAATGTTGGAATACAAATTAAGTGTGGGACCCAAGGTGTAAGCCGATCGGGTGGCTGTCCGGTCGGGTGGCAATCCGATCGGGTGGCTGTCCGGTCGGGTGGCAATCCGATCGGACGGCAATCCGATCGGACGACAATCCGTCCCAGATGACCTGATCGTCTTCATACTTTGTTGTTTTGATAGTTTGTAGTTTTCTCGAGACTGTTTAATAACGCGTCAAACAACAGAACCCTCGTCAAGACTTAGTGACCCGATCAGATAGGAACCACCCTAGTCCGACCAGTTAACTGTTCGAGACAGTGTTTCATGTTTAACCCGAAATCAGTAATCTCGTGGATAGAATCCAGATCTAGAACCAACACATCAACAAGAAGGAGTAGAAGATTAGAACAAGCTTCGATTCTATGGAAAGAGTTGAAAGAAAGTTAGAAAACCATCTTTCAATCCTTTTCACCATGAATATGTTCAGATCTATGAAAGATCTTTGTTTATTTATGTGGAAATCGTCCAGATCTAAGTTGTTCTTGGTGGATTGAAGCCAAAACATGAAGTTCTTATGAACACCATGATGACATCATCCTAGAACACCTCAAATCTAGTGATTTCATGGTTAAAAGTTGAGATTCAAAAGATAGAAAGGTGTAGGAGTGCGTGTAGATCAAGAAAGTACAAGATTTAGGTTGAAAACTTACAACATTCGCGAGAAATCGGAAGAAAAGTAGGCTGGAGAGAGCTGGTCGAGTGAGAGCTGTCAACATCAAGTGATGTTGACATATGAGGGGTATTTATAGGGTTTCCATAAAAGGAAAGTGTGGGAAAGTGGCTGGTCGATCGGGTGGCAGCTCGATCGAGTGGCAACTCGATCGGTTGGCCACTCGATTTGAGAGTTTGGCGCGACGAGTTTTGCAGTTTCGATTCGCGTATAGAGCGTTGCGATGCGATAGAGTTTCGCATTCAAATTACTTTTAATCCCAACTACTATATCTAACATACAATCATCATAATTAACTTGCGTTTAGCGTTTGCGATTCGATGGCGATTGAGCTGCGATTCGATTAATCACCACAACATAAACATAAATAAACATGCACAAGTAACACATAAAAGGCACACACATATAAAAACAATAACCAGAACGCGTAAATCGAGTTGCGATTGCGATAAGCGATAAAGTGACAAAACATGCGATAAATATCGATTAATCCTCGATTAGTAATAAATACTCCACATAATATAACTAACGTAAAAGCATAAAAGACTATCTACAAGTCAAAGAAGTCAAAACAGGGATTGAGCAAGGAGTGATAGGTCGCAATTAGCAATCTTGTCTCCCTTTGACTTCAATCTTGACTTTGACTTTCGAAACACGGGGAGTTACATTAAAATATGTACAAGAATATTTCGTACGGTATAACTATCTGGTTTAAAATATATGTACGTAACATATATATATTTATCGATAGGAAATTTTTTTTTATCATCTAATAGTTTAACTCATTTCTTAATCTATATTTGAGTCATATGTATATATATTCTGATATAGGAGTAATACTTCATTACTTAATACATTCATGATCAAATTCAGAAACACCAGACTTTGTATTATCTATTATGATTCTTTAATAAATAAATACGATAAATTAAGAATCAAGTCCTAATATTTTACAGATGATTTAACCTTTCAGTTAAAAATAAAATTGTTCTAAAAGAATCCATAAAATTATATTTTGATTAAATTTATTTCTTTTGGTAATTTACCCTTTTTATTCCAAAATATTTTGTTCAATAAATTTAACAATAATTTATACTATTTCCATCGTTATTATAAAAGAATGAATAAGGTCATAGGAATAAACAGGATAATTAATACCATCAGTTATATAATTGGATTTTTATAAATAATTTAGTAATATATTACAGGAAATTTGAAATTTTATACGTATGCATATACAGGAGAAAATTTCTTGATAGTATATACAATATAATAATCAAATATCTTCTGTAGAAAAATAAGCTTTTATATAGCCAAAGAAACAAACCTAAACGTTTACTCAGAACCTATTCAAATGATTTCTTAAATAACCACATTTAACCCAAAGGAAACCTTAAAGATACCCGTACTAGCACCAAAGGTGGGCCAATGACGGAGAATATCAGAATCTCATATAAAACCCTTACTTCTAGCCACAGCCACAACTTCCATCATACATTCTGAATACCTATCCAGCCATGCGCTCTGAAAATATAGCTAAGCTAAGGCGATGTGGAGAAAAGCTATTACAACAAGAAAGAAACAACACATAATATAATATATATATATATACTTTCCTTATATTTTGATAAAAACATATATAATGAAAGTAAATGATAATATATAACATATATATATATATATATATCAACACATAATACTGATAGGTATGATTATAGTTATGCTAATACAGTATGAACAACAAAACATGTCTAATTGATTGTTTAGTTCTGTGATAATTATATCTGAACATGTTTGCAATTCAGATGTCAAAGGAAATAGCATGTAATCAAGAAATTTAAGCTAGTAATGGAAATTATTTGGATAAAAGTACTATAGAAAATATAATAGCTCAAGGAATATCGAATGCCATACCTTCGATCATTGAAGCTATTAAAATTTCTGTGCCTATAAACGAAAGTCCTACTATACACTGTAAGCATACTCGTCACTTCAAACCTAGCCTAGTTCCAATGGAAGCCATGAAATTCATACCAAAACTCCATCTTCCAAACGAAAGAAAACCACAACCTATAGTTATTCTTATAAGGAATTCCGCTATGACAAATCCTATAAGAACAAAGGAATGGAACCAACGATCGCGCAACCTACCTGCAACAACTATGACAAAAAGCATTCAAGAAAACACCGTTTTAGGAAGACACACCACTGTAACATCTGCAAGAAGACTGGACATACCAATGAAGAATGTAGAAGGAAAACTAACAATTGTTTCAAATGTGGAGAACCAGGTCACATCCATCCCTACTGCCCGAAACTATCTAAGACACCCGATAACAAGGCTAAAACCCTCGATGAAGCTAAGAAGGATGCATAAATATCTACGACATAGGAATCAATAGCAAATTCTAACATAAGCACCCCCATTTTGTTGACTTTTGGTTCCAATCAAAGTTTTATAAATAAAAGGTCCTTATTTTTCTTTCATGAAACAAATACTTATTTGTGTCATCTCTTTCTACACATGCATTGATCGTTATGTATGTGATTTCACTTCAAAAGATCATTTATTCACGAGTTCGAATATTATTTCGTTGTACTCATTTCAAATCTTGATAACTCGCATTATTGCAATCACATTGACTTTTTGATATCAAGTCAACAGATTTCTTGGAAAACTTCGTTTCTTTTCAAAGTTATTCACCAGATTTTTCAGTGCAAATCATTTCTTGTCAATACATATATCCATTGATGGAATATGTCCAAACCAAGCTCAATTGTTTGAACTTGTTCACAATATATTCAATTCAAGGTCCCATAGGATAAATTAAGATCATCATATTCATGGTAATCTCAATTAACACTTCATTTGTTTGAATCATAGTAGACCTGTTCAAAGTCTACATCTCCAATAAATCATTTGTTAAATCACGACACCTTGTGGTGGCATTTTCTTTGAAATTTGAACTCATTTCATTTCCACACCTAAGGTATGGATTTGTCTATCTTCTGTTGGTTCATTATCCTAAACCAATCTTAATACAATTTTGTGCTAAGATAAAGGTACATAAATTCATATTTTATTCCAATGTACCTCCCACATTCCCTTCATCCTTGATCAATTCTATGACATTCATTCCTTCACTTGAAAATCCTCTATTTTGAATGTCCAGATTCACTTCATTGAAACACTTAGTTAAATTTCAAAAACGGTAAAATCGTTCGGTCAACCGTAATCATTGAATTCTTTCAATCATTACAACACCTTGCGGTGTCTGTATACATTTGTAGCCTGAGCTAATCGTAAACCCTAATCATATCAATTCATACGTCATACGTTCGACTCATCATTCAAGTAGTCTTGATACAATTATGTATCAAGACAATGATACACTAAATTCTATTGTATTTTCGGTGTATCCCTAGCATTCAAATAAATGTCACAAATTTCTAGTTTGGTAGTTGACAAATCATTTTTCATACTTCTATTCTCATTTGAGATTATTGATTCAGAGTCTTCCTCAATTGACAAACAAAGTAAGTTCTCTTCTGACATCAAATCCTATTGGTTGCATTTCGAATTTTATGCCTATCAAATCTCTCTTTTGATTTGTGAAACTCAGTCACCTTGATGATTGTATCATTTCATCTCATTCAGTTAACATCGATTCCTGAAACTAATTGAAACCATTAAGTTTCAATTATCATATGATATCTTTATATCATCTTTTGATTCTACCCCAGACACCTTGATACTATTTTTACTGACTAAAAGACGTGACATAACCCCAAGGAGATATTATAGCCCAAATCTCGAGGACGAGATTTAAAACAAGGTGGGGAGGATGTAACAACCCTCAAGAAACACCCCTAAACACTCCTAAATACACCTCAGATGTGAGAAGAGGACCCAAATAACATTCATTTTAATAAATAACAAAGAAAACAAGAACAACCCTTCGCCCGTGGGCCGCGACAGACGAAGAGAACTCCTTCGCGGGGCCCGAGGCCCCATTACTTGCGGATCACCTGTGCTGCCACGTGTCGGACACGCGTCGAGACTAGAGTGCTGACTCAGCAACCCTATGGCCGACCTTAGAGCTCTCGTGGGCTGCGAAAGAAGAAGAGGAGGCTCTCGCAGGGCGCGAGAGACCTCTGTCTCAGCTATAAAAGGGGCCGAGATCTGCATTTCCCATTCAAATTTCTAAATTCTCTCTCTCAAACTTCTGTGGGCATATATTATAGTCAAATACCCCCTAATAAAGCAAAGCTCTGCCTCGTTGTAAGTATTATACCCCTATTTGTTACCCTACACGATTGATCTAGGGCTCCGTAACGCATGTCAAGGCTCTGCCTAACCCAGTCGTTGGAGTTCTGTCTCGTGTTACACCCGATTAATCTAGGACTTCGTAATGTATGTCAAGGGCTCTGCCTGACTCAGTCATTGGAGTTCTGTCTCGAGTTGTACGGTTAATGTGATTTGGCTTATCTTACTAACACGTGTGCATTGTTTAAATTTAATAAATAATAACCAGGAAAAGCAACAGGAAGCTATATAATTATCAGGAAGCCTGTAGAAATACCTAAGTCTATAAATGTGAGTACATCTTACTTTTTGTCACCATTTTTTACCAAAACCTCAAATGTTTTTAATTATACTTAACAGTGATTGAGTCTATGTATTCTACAATTACTGCTGGTATGTTAGGGTTTTGTATACAAAATGTGAAAGACGTTACCATTGGACAAAGAGTTAGCCAATGAGGAATATGACCCACAAGTCTTGTGTGGATAGTACTGAATGAGGAATTTTGTAGATATAAACATTGCAATCGCCCTCAATAATGTGAAGTTATTTAAACTGTTTTGATTAAACTGGGATGCACTCGCCAATATTTCTTGCTGATAAAATGTTTTTAAAACGCGTTTCAGGTAACTTAGTGTGAAACCAATAGAAGCCAGCTGAAGAGCACTGAAGGCTTAGAAAAGTGACTATAAAAGTTAGCTAAATAAAAAGGAGACTTGTTTTCAATAAATAGGGTTTATCTCTATAAATATATTGCAAATGAAACTCGGGTTTTATCCCACTTGTTTATTATAAAATATGGTGTTTTAAACTCTGATAAATATTTCCTAACTACGGTCCTCATGAAAGTTTTCCGCTGCATATTTAATAAACACCGATATCATCTGACAGGCTCGCGACTCCCGCTCCCAGGGTGGGGCCGGGGGCTGCGACACATATGGCATACCACCCTACAATATGAGTAAATAGGGGTGACTCTTACTTGCAATTTGACCAACCCTTAATGAACCCGAGCAGTTAATTCTTGTCCTCACGCGTCCATATAACATTCGTTGTTGTGCTCACTGTCAATAAAAGGGCATTACCAAACTCTTGTAGCAATAGTAGCAGCGTGTTTACAAGAACAAGCAGCCACACAGCCTCTAATAGGTGATGTTGTGACCGCTATAACCTACAAAGCCTCTCAAACCTATGACCTTGAAGCAGCCTGAGCCGAGCGAGGCAACCTAGGCTGAAACCGCAGGAACCTAGTTTGTCATCATCGTTAATGGTTTTGGCTAATTAGTTAGATATTTTTTATCTTGGAAGATTGTACAATTATGGGAATTTATATTGTCGAAAATTTTGGGTTTAGTAAATTTGGGATGTTTTATATGATTTGGATGTATCTGTGGATATGTAAAATTTAGTTTACATTATGGCAGGTTAAAAAGAAAAAGAAAATAGCTAAAACAAGTACCCAGGTTTCTAGTAGTGAATGCAATACCACTACCATGAGATATAAACCCAAACAACATTACAAGATACGTCGAGACACACGACAATACCACAACCATCTAGTTATCTGAAAAAACTCATAGAGACGACAGAAACCTAACATCTAAAAGATCTTACAAACAACACAACAATCACATCTAGAAGACCTTATCACCGCGCCGTCATGGTCCTGATTTGGTTAGGGTTGCGCCTGCGGCTGTGGCTCTTGCTGTGGCAGTTGCGGCTCTTGCTGTGGGACCTCTCGCATTGGAGTGTAGACGGCAGTTTGGATGATACAACATAGAACTAAGAAGCGGCAAAACCCCACAAAGGTAAGGCATGCGTAGACTATGAATACGTACCTCCAAGGCAGTTGAAACCAATCCAACATTGCATGGGTACACAGAAGAGTGCCTCTCCCAGTAGCAAGCTCTACGAGTGGTAAAACTATGCTCATATATTTCAAGCTAAATAGTTCCCCGACTATAGTGGGCATCAAACTCGTCAACCCTCTATTCCCCGCCCTAACCATAGCAACCTGTCACGACCCACCAAAATTCAGCACAAAATTTCAGCTTTCTAGAACTTTCCGGGGCCATCTAGTTGCGTCTAGAGCTGCCCAGAAATATCCGGAACAACCGTATTGTTCCAGCAACATGACGGCACTATAAGGACAACAATGCATCCAAGAAGGATATAGAAATGGCTGGTCAAAACAACCCTTAAAATCTACCATAGAACTCTCTAGAATTTCAGCAAAATATCTTGATATTTATGTAGAATTATCTAGATATTGTTATGTAGATTTTTGTACAGGAATGATCTAGAGATGGAACCATCTAGATCAGCTCATAAGTAGTATAAATAGGAGGGCTAGGCATCATTTGCACTCACCCCTCATAACTTATTCATAACCCAACTTCTTGTGAACTCTTTACTTGTTAACTTTGTTTAAGTACTACAAAACCCATCTTTGTTGTAGTATGCACTACAAAACCGTTCTTGTGTTCACACACACAAAGACTTCCGTTGCCATACATATCCAAACCCAATCGAAAGGGTTAACTTAGAATCATTCTAAGTGCTGCACAAGAGTAGGAAAGTTACTCCATGACAAGTGGTATCAGAGCTGCGTCGGTTCACTGGGATGGCAAACAAGAAAAGCAAGAAAGGAGCTACGAGCAAGAAAATCGTCTCTAGCAAAGAAGAGACACACAATCTTAACCAGAATTAGCAAGAACTTGAAGGCATGTCTATGGATTTGTCTGGATCCTTAGACAAAATGAAGACTAATGTCGAAGCTTTAGCCACACAACTTTGAATTCTCGTCAATCGTTCCTTAGAAAAGCTAGATGCTTTGGGAAGATTGCTAGGGGAGTTAAGAGGACTCAAGGAAGACTTCAAAACTGCTATCGATGTCATACGCGTCGAGATGCAAGCCGTGATCCAGGAGGAAATCGCAAGGCTGCGGAGTGAGGTAGACGACAAGATCCAAAACCTTGACAAAAACTTTGCTGAGTTAGAAGCAAAAATGAACGACACCAACAAGGCATAACCAGAAGCATGTTCAGGGTCCATGCAAGTAAGGCATCTCAATACTTTAAACACGCAAGAAACTCCTAAAACACAGGAAAAATATAGCATCAAAAGGCTGCCGAACAAGGGAAAGAAAAGATCCACAACCGCAAAACCAGAAAAGAAGTCAGAAGAAGGACTTCAACTTGTCAACATGATGGTAAATGGGAGACCAGTTAAGGTACTAGTTGACACAGTAGCAAGCCATAACTTCGTCTCTATAGATGAAGCAATAAGACTCGGCGTTCAAGTAACAAAACAAGATACAATGATGAAGACCACGAATGGACCCACCCGACCATCACTAGGGATGGCCTACGGCGTCAAAACCACAATCGGCAAATGGAAAGGCAAGATCGACTTGTGCCAATGAAAGACCATAACTTTGTGCTTGGCCAGGATTTCTTCGAGAAGGAATAGGCCTTTCTCGTTCCGTTTGCAAACAAATTTTGCATCATAGATGGAAACCAAGTTCACACAATGAAGACAGAGACGACACTCGCCATAAAGGTATGTCAATAACATCAATACAAATGGAGGTTGGTTTAAAGACAAGATCAACCACACATTCATCACAACAAGTCATAACCCGGAATCGCAACGAGGGCGTTACGAATTTAGGTGGGGGAGAATATCACGACCCGCCAAAATTCAGCACAAAATTTCAGCTTTCTAGAACTTTCCAGGGCCATCTAGTCGCGTCTAGAGCTGCCCGGAAGGATCCAGAACATCCCGTATTGTTCCAGCAACATGAGGGCACTATAAGGAAAACAATGCAGCCAAGAAGGATCTAGAAATGGCTGGTCAAAACAGCCCTTAAAATTTGCCATAGAACTCTCTAGAATTTCAGCAAAATATCTTTATATTTATGTACAATTATCTAGATATTGTTATGTAGATTTTTTGTAAGCTAATGATCTAGAGATGGAACCATCTAGATCAGCTCCTAAGTAGTATAAATAGGAGTGCTAGGCATCTCATACTCATTCATAACTTAACTTCTAGTGAACTCTTTACTTGTAAACTTTGTTCAAGTAATACAAAACCCATCTTTGTTGTAGTATTGAACTACAAAACCGTTCTTGTGTTCACACACAAAGACTTCCGCTGCCATACATAACCAAACCCAATCGAAAGGCTTAACTTAGAATCATTCTAAGTGCCGCACGAGAGTAGGAAAGTTACTCCATGACAAACCGCTAACATAAAATGTCTCGCGAAGCCTAAAACATGCCCGAAAAACATTATAATAGAACAAAGAGCCATGAGCCATGGTCGACCCAATACAAAGGCCCTTAAAATGAAATCGCTCAATGAACCGACAAGGATACACAATCCAAACGAGCACACGCTTGCAAAGGAGATCAAGTCCTTGATATCCGTGTCTTTAAACTCATACGTGTGGCCCAACCCATATAAGTTATTGCTCATCGAGCTCTTTGAGGCTATTACGAGGATTCTTGGCCCAATTAACGCCCAAAACGTGGTGCCTTTAACACCTCCCATAAGCCAATTACATATCCAAGCAGGCCCATATGCTAGCCAACAGTGTGAGCGGTGGCTTCAGCAGTAGCGACACGGGTGGTAGGAAGACTAGCGTCACGATCAGCGATCGTAGCTGGGGGGTAGCATGGTAACCCTCAAACCAAGCATACAATAGTATTGGAAATGTGATGGCAACAAGGAGTATGCCATTTAACCACATACCGCTTACTTTTGATGTAAAAGTGATACTGGTTGTCAACCAATGCCAACAAAAAAACGATCACTGCAGCGAGAAAGCCAGACCAAGCGTACATGGAACTTATAAAATCATCAGCCGTCCGTTCGTTGTTTCTAGCAGTTTTGAGTTTAAGAAAGAAGATACCCACAGCTGATGCCACCACTAGGGCGATTCCGACGAAAAGAAACAAACCCTTCAACCTTTCCTTTGAAGAACCCCTTGTTCACCTCTCCAAAGATGGCACCACTAAGTTCGAAAAACGACTAAAAGTTCAAAAAAATACATGCGTAAGTGTCACACCCCGAAATTATCAGAGCTTGGCGTGACTGGACTGGACTGGTATCTTCATTCCACAGCGGAAGCAAATAAAGCTAAGACTCCTAGAAACTGAACGCCTGCTAAGTACTCGAATTCTCGATGGTCCTCCTATTCCAACCGTGCCTTGTATTAGAAATGCAACCTGAGAAAGAACATGCGAGAAAAAGTCAACATAAAGTTGAGCGAGTTCATAGTTTGTTCGTAAAAGATTTGAGATAAATCTTTTGAGTTGTGAAAGGTTTGAAACAAATCTTTGGAAAAACCGGTTTTTGAAATAGTATTGAGAAAATGAATTTAAAAATCATTTTCTTGCCAAGTTATATGGAAACGTTGTGTTTGTAACACGTTATGTTCATAAAACCATGTATTTGTAAAGCCTTGTATTTGTAATGTTCATATAACCGTCAATGCCCACCCTGACTTTGACTCCTTACCCGCATAATCATGTGCTTTGAATTTTGTATAAAACATGGTATTTTAATTTGTATGAACAAGTAGTTTCGAAAATATATATGTCCCTGGTATGTAGCAAATAAGGGAATTGAGATCACCAATGGTTTGCAAGGCCACTGATATATGTGAAGTGCAAATAGGGAGACTCAAACCTAGCAGATTTATGCGCGTTGGGCACAAAGTCACCCCGAGGTCCGTTTCTAGTTTGGCCTGGGGCTGGGCTCGCTACACCCAGATAGATCTACCGCTCCTGTACCTTGGTCCTACCATGAGGACTAATGGCCTCATAATGCTCCTACCCACTCACATGATCTAAGTAGTAAACCTCCTTACGCTAACCATACCATGTATAAAATAAATCCCTGGTCACCCTGACCAGATCCCTGGTCACCCTGACCAGATCCCTGGTCACCCTGACCAGATCCCTGGTCACCCTGGCCGAATATCATTCACATTTCGAAAATAAGCATTTGTTTTGTAAAAACCGGTATATTTAGTATAAACCTTTCGTAATTCATTTGTGTTCCCCGAAATCCCTTAGTAATATGATTTAGAAATATGAGTTTTGCGTTAGTTCAAAACTTTGTATGTTTTTGCAAAATGTGCATGTCTTTCCACCCTGAAAACATTTATAAAAAATGTAAAGCCGTAAAAAGTGGGGTTATGAACTCACCTGAGTATTCCTGTGCAAAGCTAGCTATATACGATGTCGTTTCCAAGACGGGACTCGCTAGCATGCATTCTACAATATTCCTAACACGGAATATCTAATAAGTTTCTAAATAAAAGCGGTAACTAGTCTACGTGTCACCGAGCTCTACCGAATCGTTAATCGAACGATTCAACGGTAAGTTGTTAACTTAATGGAAAAGATTAAGTTATACGTGTTAAGTCCCGTTTAATGTCAGTAGCAGTTTAATAAGTCTTGAAAAAGACTTAGTTTTCGAGAGACTTAAAATGAATAAATATTTATATAAAAATATATAAATATATCTTTGTAAGTGTGTTAGCCGTCTCGAATAGTCATACGTGTATAAAAGAATATTTCTATGAAAATATCATATAACAAACTCGTATCATATATCGCGTTTCGTATGAAAATAATACATAATAACCTGTATTATATTTATCACGTCTTGTGTATATTTGCCGAAAATTTACGTATATGCCGTCTAGGCGTATAAAATAAATATGAAGAATTATATCTATTTTATAAAGAAATCGTCGAGTTGTTATGGTTGAAAATAAATATAAACCATATTTATTTTTGTAAAAGATTTCGCGTTGTACGACATTTAGAATAAATATATAATAATATTTATTTTAGTAACACAATTGTAGTGTCGTTTGAAATACGGAATAAATATATGAGCTATATTTATTTTGTAAAAGTATACGAGTTGACGACGTTCGAAATAAATATAACATTATATTTATTTGTAAAAGCGTTTGGAATTATCAAGGTTTGAAGTATTATAAACTCGAATTCCGTTAAGCGTCGTTTTTGAAATATAATACGTGTCGTGTTTAAGGGTGTTTCTCGAAAAACGGGCAGAGTTTCCTCTATTTTTGGACGGCCCCGACAACTAAAGTGTCGTTATATTTTCAAAATTCAATCAAGATTCTAACAACATTTACGTATAATCAAATTTATATAAACGAAATAATAAATCCATGTATGCTTGAACTATCGATTCGCCATTTTATTTCGGTTCGAGCTCGTTTTTACGTAATGAGTTAAAAGTATAAAACACGAAATAGTAACGCCGTTAAAATCTTTACCACTTCATCGAGTCGACACGTCGAGCCGCTTGACTGAGTTGACTAAGTCAACTGGTTTGACCCGCTGAGTCGACTCGGTTTGACCGAGTCAACCGAACCGAACCGTCTGACCGAATCGCGAGACCCGAACCGAAACTGCTGTTGACCACGCTTATCTTGCTGTTGACCCGAGTTGACTCGGGTGTTGACCGAGTCAACTGCGTTTGACCCGAACCAGAACCGAGCCGAACCACACCTGCTGAACCGAGAACCCGAACGGAAAACCCGATCCAGAGACGAACCATTCTGAACCAAATCATCAACATTAACAACAACAGCAACATCATCATCATCATCGATCTTCACAGAAAGAAAATGGAGGGTTTACCGTGACATAGTCGGACCAATACACCACCACCGCCGTGTCTTGCCGGTGACCACCCGGAACCTGAACCACAGCTGTGACTCGAACCCGAGACCCCGTACCCGAGACCTGAACCGAATCGGAGCCTGCTGACCAGCAGATAAACAAACCGACCGGCGGTCCGAACCTTTGACCGCCGGTTCTTCCTCTCTTCTCGGCTCTCTCTCTCTGCGTCTCCCTCTCCTTCTCTCTCTCTCGTCCGCCATTTTTCACCGTTGCACCACCACCGGATGGTGGTGGTGGTCGTCTGCTTGTTGATCGGAAGGGGGTGGAGGGGTGTCTTGCTGGAATGACTACCGCCGCCGTCGGCTCCGCCATGCCTGGCCGGAGTCCGGCCGTTCATCTTCATCAAGGGGGAAACAGGGGTGTCGTCAAAGGGGGGTGGGTGTTGTCGGTCTGAACAGGGAATCGAGAGGGAGGGAGGGGCTGGTTTGTGCTCTGATGTTGTTTGTGTTCTAATTTGTGTGTGTTGTGGGTCATGAGCCAGATATGTGTATTAATAGAATGGAGGGATGGATATTGTCTTTTAATTAGACAATTTACATTCAGGTAAAAACATATGTCCATTGAAACAAGATCTCATGAAGAGATTTATGTAGATTTTTACAATCTTGAGTATATTTTAGATAGATTTTGTAAAGATTTCTAAATCTTGTAGGATCTAATATAGATTTGGTAATATTTTGTTAGATCTCAAAAGATTCTGTAGCTCTTGTGCATTATGCACGGGTTTAGGCTTGTGGGTTTTGGGCTTGGGCTTGGGCCCGGGGCCCACAAGTCCATCTCATGTGCAAGTGGCCCGTGATTCCTACGAGACCCGATATCGCGACCCAAACTCCATGAGCATAAAATATTCGTGTAACATCCATATTTGTCGGCGTTGTCAGTATTCTGTTCGGTTTCAGTTTCGTTGTCGTTTGATATTCCGCAATCTATTCGCAGATCGTCATACGCGTACTGTAAGGTCGGATGATCGTTCCTAGGCACTCCAAAGGCCTAATTAAGTTAATTCGCGCTGTAAACACTATTTATTATCGCGTTAATCACTTGTTAATCACGTAATTAAGAGCCGTAAATTACGGGTTGTCACATTCTCCCCCTGTTACAGAAATTTCGTCCTCGAAATTTAGACTATGTTATCTCCTCTGAATTGTGTTGTTCGCAGGTAAGTCCGAATAATAATAAAATGAATGACCGCGCAATCGAAACAAGACTTATTCGAATCATGTGAATTTAATGACATTCCTCAACAACAGGAATCCCAATGGTTTAAAAGAAACGTGTCTCAGTAATTAATGTCAAAGGGAACGAGACGTAATGATACAGTCACCAGTGCGACTAAGTTAACAAGGATCCAACAATGAACAGGAACTTCGACCAATCGAATTCCATATGAACGTTTATAACATGTAAATGAGTTCTAGAAGCAATAACATTCACTGGGTGAACTTAGAATCAACAATCTCAAATGTACTAGTTTGCATGAAACGTTCGATCGTGATCAGCGCAAGCTGCAAGTCATACCGACGCCACAAGGTGTCGCAATGAATGAAACAATTTAATAATAGAGGTGATCGAACAAGTATCACCTGTGTTTTGCATAAAACGCTCAATCATAATTAGCCCAAGCTACAAGTTTGTACAGACACCACAAGGTGTCGTATGTGGTGATCAAACGAATCCACCGTGTTTGAAGTCAAATGAAAACGCCACGAAATAAATATGAATGTTTGTTCCAACAAACATCGAAAGATTTTCAATTGAAAATGGAACATTAAAGAAATAATGTTTTCGATCGAAGAGGAAAAAGCAATGAATGTCGCAAAGCATTCGATCGACGTTGAAAGAACCGTTATGAGGTACACCAGAATATAAAATGAATTTGTGTACCATTGTCTTAACACACTGTTGTATTAAGACCGCTTTGATATAATAAATCAAAGTGGATTGGAAAACAATCAATAAATATTTAGATCCGTGCATGAGATGCGTAAACGAGTTTAGCGCAAGCTTCAAACTAATGAAAATCACCATCACATGGTGTCGAAATCAACAATTTAATGGAGTCGAATACCAAACAAGTTTACCACGACTCGGAACAAATGATGTGTTCGTTAAAAATTGATTTGAATATGATGCTCCCAATACATCATATGGTGTCTCGAATCGAATAAGTGTAATGAGCAAGTTCAAACAATTGAACTTGGTTTTAGCGCAATCCGACAATAGATATATGTATCGATAAGAAAACTTTCGGCATGGTCACAATGAAAAACCATGTATGTAACTTGTAAAGAAATGATCTTGACACAATGACCATTAAGAGGAGTAGAGATACGAAAATTTACTCAGTAAGTGTGAAATTCGAAATTTCAATAAAAGAAATTTGAGGACTTTACCTGGGGTTGCATGTGATGTCCGATTGTTAGGTGACATTACCATGGAATGTCGAACATATCGTATTCGTCATTAATTAGGTGGTAGGGGGGGGGGGGAATGCGGAGACAATCGTCTTCTCCCTGGCGTGATTCGTGTCGTTGCAGGATCGCGTGACAAGTTGTCGTTTCCTGATCGTTAGTTCTCCTGCTGACAGGGATCTAGCATCGTCGTTAGATTTGTGTCATCGTTCCTTCTCAAAGGCCTCGCCTCGATAGTCGTATGTGTCGTACTTCAACCTCCGTTGATGTATAGCTTAAGTTTCATGTATACCTGTGCACTAGCGTTGTGTGCCGCGTAGAATGTGATGTACCCCGACATCCGTTGACGTAGAAATTGAGTTCCATGTATTCATGTGCACTAGCGTTTCGTTATGCGTAGGCTGTCTGCTCGGGAGGTTAAAATATCACAGACAATATGGATAATAATGTGTGCCCGAGTTAATATTCGCTGTTCCTACGTGATGACCTTTAATAAACCCACACATGCATAAATAACCAATAAGCAATCAAATAGTCCTCCTAGTCCCACTAGCCTCCCAGCCTCCCAGACTGACTCCCTAGTCCCACTAGACAATTTTCCCAGCCTCCCAGATTGAATCTCCTAGTCCCACTAGACTATCCTCCCAGCCTCTCAGACTGAATCTCCTAGTCCCACTAGACTATCCTCCCAGCCTCTCAGACTGAATCTCCTAGTCCCACTAGCCTCCCAGCCTCCTAGACTGAATCTCCTAGTCCCACTAGACTATCCTCCCAGCCTCTCAGACTGAATCTCCTAGTCCCACTAGACTGTCCTCCCAGCCTCTCAGACTGAATCTCCTAGTCCCACTAGACTATCCTCCCAGCCTCTCAGACTGAATCTCCTAGTCCCACTAGCCTCCCAGCCTCCCAGACTGAATCTCCTAGTCCCACTAGACTATCCTCCCAGCCTCTCAGACTGAATTCCCTTTTTCCGAAGGTCTTAAATGCATGTTTCCTAAACTCTCAGAGTGTTGTGCACTGTATGTAATCGTTTCGTGTACCGTGTATAAAACATCACAATAGCGTATGTTTGAAAACAAAATTTTGACTGTTTGTTTTTCGGCAACGGTTGGAGACCATATTCGAGTACTAGGCGTTCTGTATGTATTCAACGTCTTAATAGTCTAAGTCCCAGAGAAAAGTGAGGTTAGAGCCTAAGTATCACAACAGAAACCTAATTCGTTGTAACCTATAGCTCTGATACCAATCTGTCACACCCCGAAATTATCAGAGCTTGGCGTGACTGGACTGGTATCTTCATTGCACAGCGGAAGCAAATAAAGCTAAGACTCCTAGAAACTGAACGCCTGCTAAGTACTCGAATTCTCGATGGTCCTCTTATTCCAACCGTGCCTTGTATTAGAAATGCAACCTGAGAAAGAACATGCGAGAAAAAGTCAACATAAAGTTGATTTACCCTAATTCAAAAAAACTTGATGTGCTGAAAATGGGTTAACTAAATTAACTAAATTTACCCTAATTCTAGACTCTCTAAGTTTTAAATTTATAAAACTAAGACTCTCTAAACCCTAAACCACACAATCGGCAAGTGTACCGATCAATGTAGTATAGCCTAAGGAAGTCCGAGTATCGAACCCAAGAGACTCTACTGATTACGCTAACGACTCTATCTAGACTTAGACTGACACGACTTAACTAAATGTTTGTTGATTGGGGGGGGGGGGGGTTTCTAAAATTCCTAAAAAATGCAAATAACGAATACTAACTAGACTAGACAAACTAGGCACGAACTCACACGAAGACTGAACTCAAAGATGATGAAGGAACTACCTAGACAGGAATCCTGATTGCTTTTAGTTATGATTATAATTGGAAGTTGTCTGCTATGGAACCGGAATCTTGAAATTCTCACCTATCGGGAAGTCTAAGGACCTTTTCAAGAGCACGCTAAGATCCCCTAAAGGTTGTTAAACTACCGGTTTTAGACTCTCTTACAAGACATCTAATGGTGTTTATAAAAGTATCCTACAAGGCTCACTCCCTTACGAGACCTAAACCTAGGATGGGTTTGTTTTCTCAGTTAGACTTGCTAGACAGCAGCAAATAGGTTAACTTTCTAAGAAGGACCCACCTTGCGGTTTAATCACTTAGACCTAGCAATAATCTCGCACCTTACAGCTATTGATGATTAGTAGAACACTTGATTTTATTAAATTACCAAATATTACTTCTAAGGTTAGTTACGTAATTTCACCCTAAAGGATCAAAGATTTCTTATGTGATATAGACACTCACCAAAACCTAAAACCCTAGCCCGATTCTATTCCGTGATAAAGACCGTCACCAAGATTCAAGCGAAGCAATAATCAATAATAAAATAACATCAAGCACGCAAACACATCTAACTGATAGAACAAACCGTTTACAATTTATAAACAATCCATAGCGTTCAAAATCCAATAATAATCAAAACACATACGCAATCATTCATCCATGTCTAGGTAGTAACAAAGATTTAGCCAATAATCATGTCTAAAATCATAACAATCATTATCAAAACAGAATTCATCATCGAACAATTAAGAACAAACGAAACACAAAGAAACAAGTTAATAGAACCCGTTTTCTTCGATCCCGAGTGCTCCTGAATGATCCCCGATGATTCCTAGCTTCCCGATCACTCCAAAACCTTCAAATCAGTCTCCAAAAAGTCCCAAAATTCGTTCCAATTCGTAATTATGATGTTGTTCTCGGCTGTTGATGATTATGATCTTAAATAACCTCCAAAACCCTAATCCCGTAACTTGCTAATCTGTTTTCGCGACATAAGGGTCTCTCGCGGCCCGCCTCAAAGTTTGGTGTAAGTATACGCGGGCCGCCCGCCAACTATTATCCGGAAACATATGTTTAGTAGATGCGGCCCGCTTGCAAATGTGTTGTAAGTTAATGCGGGCCGCCTGGAACCTCCAGAACCGCATTTTTCGCTTCGTTACACTTCCGAACTCATCGATTTCCGTGCCAGTCTTTCCCATTGCTAGATTTTACTCGTTTCCGCTTCCTTTCAGCTTTAAGTACCTGAAAACACAATTAAATCAAAAGTATGTACATTCTATCTAAAACCGACACTAAAACTAACTAAAACTGAACAAACCTAGACGCGAATAAAGATGTATTTTACAATACATCAAATATCCCCACACTTACTCTTTTTTGGTCCTCGAAAAAGAATTATGCAAACGGAATCATAGTCAGAATAATTGAGCGGGCCAAAGTATAAGTTATTTTATTAAAATCGAAACTCGTGTTAGCCGCGATTGCAAGTATATCGATCCACTTAAACCCAACCCGGTTCCAAGCCCTTATCATGCAATTTAATTCAAGTTCGGTCAATCTACCTAGGGTCTCACACTAAGAATCGCAAGTCCACCTAATCCCCCCTCAAGCTTATAGGACAAAAGGAACAACCACTGGGTTATTTCCTAACCGTTTTATACCAAGATAAAGAGAGTTTAAAATCAAATCTATTTTTCCATTTTTTTTCTTTTTCTTTGCTTGCTTTTTTTTTTTCGTGAGACTAGACGATGCTTTCCCTAACCAAGCGGTAATCCGACTGTAGAGTCGCTATCCCCAATCACAGACTACATAGGTTTCGGTACTTTTATTCGGCAAGTCGATTTCACACATCCCAGAGGCATTCCGTCTGTAGATTCGCTATCCCCAACCACAGATTACATAGGCCTGTGCTACTTTCATTTAGTTTCTAGCTCACTTTTTATTCTATTTTTTACTTTTTCAGCGAGATAATGACTAAAAACTCTAACAATCTTAGCTTATAACGGTGCCCCTTATACTATTTTTGGCGGTTTCAATTTCCTCACTTTCCCTAGATGAGAACCCACTAGTAGACCGACAATTAGGTATATTTAAGATCAAAGGAACTCAGAACCGAACCAAGCCTACCCGCGCATCCCAAACTAGACACAAGCTCAATTATATTATCTCATATTATTATTATTATTTGAACCCGAACAAAAACCCGACTTTTCTATCATTTTCCGTTTTTTTTTTTGCAAACTTCTTGTTTCAAAAGATATTTTCTAATTTTTTTAATTTTTTTGGATTTTTCAATTTTTTAATTTTTTTTTGTATTTTTCGATTTTTTTATGACTCAAAAGACACTAACTAAACGATAGTTCCCATCCCCACACTTAAACTTTACATTGCCCTCAATGTAGGATGGAAACCAACTCAAAAAACTAAAAATAAATAAGAAAAAAAAAACAAAGGGCAAATTGGAAAAGACTTAGCTGGTTTTATAACGCGTAAGCTTCAAACACTCTCGTCCAATCCAGCTCGATCGTATAGCATTTCATTCGCGATCGGCTTCTGACACTGACTGACATGCTTGATAAATGCTTGGAATTTGAATAAACAGCTCCAAAATCACCCGAATGGAGATTGAGTACGGGTGGTACATATTCGAACCTGCATCAACAAAAACAAGCAAAAACCAAAGCAGTACCGACTCGACACAAACGACTGACTCAATACTACTAAATTAGACGCATGGTACAAAATAAAAGACTCAAATTACACCACCGAATTACCATCTTACCCCCTCCCGGCACTTTGCTCGCCCTCGAACAACCCTAGTGCCAAACCTAACCAAGTGTGGATGCAACGGATAACGGGTTGAAAGTTTAGTGAAAAATCACAATTTAACGCCTTAAAAATATGCAACCCGTTTCCCCACACTTAAGATGGAAATAAACCCGGTAACAAACGACTCAAATACAACAACAACAAACGCAGGAAAACATACCTGAACGTCGAACCAAACCGACCCGAATGATGTTTGTTTGGTGGTGATAGATGGATGAAGGTCAAAAAATATGGAAGATGGATCAAACTGGCTGAACTATTGGGCCTAAACAGTCTGTTGGCGTGTGTATTGGGCTCGCGGCCCGCATTAGATGTGTAATAAGTTGAAGCGGGCCGTTTAAAGTTAACTATGAATTCCGGAAATATGGACACTCGCGGCCCGCATCCACTTATGCTAAATTCCCAAGCGGGCCGCCTGAACAGCAAATGACAGCGGAACAGGTTACAGCAACAGCAGATATGTGCAGAAACCATTTTTCTTTATTCCCAAACTGCCCCTGCACTCGTTTGTGTCGTTTTTAACATTCAGCAACCCTGTGATGCTACTCTAACGTCGATCTTGGCCTCGTAAAGGTGATGCAACCTGCAAAACATACTCACGACACACAAAAGACGCAAAAATACGAAAATGACTCAAAATACGCTAAAACACACAAAACTAAGCTAAAGACACGATGCGAACAATGACTCAATATACAAACTCTACAAGTAATTCACAACTGTTCACGCACTTACGGAGGATCATATACGCGGAGATCCCCTCCAAACCAACTCTTACGGCCCATAACACTACCATCCGTAAAATTGCTCACATCTCTCCTAAATCTCTCATACTCCATCGACTCGTCATCAGGCGGTTTGAATCTAAACATATCATCTCGAAACCTATCCCCACACTGAGCCTTACTCAGTGTCTCTATCCTAGACTCCAACCTCGACAATCTCTCTTCCAACTCCTCGATTCTCCTATCAGGTGGATCCCCACACTTGGGTTTTAACACCATTCCTAGACTCGGCTCACTCACTACCTTTTTCTCATCTCTCTCATTCTTCTCACTCTTCTCCATCGACGCTATCGCCTCCACGCTCTCACTCGGCCCTCTCGCATTATTCACTTTAAAAACTACCGACTCATCCTCCGCTCTAAGTGTGATTGTGCCTAAGAAGACATCTATAAGCGCTTTAGCAATATTCAAGAACGGGCGCCCTAAAATCAATGGCACTCTATCATCGGCCTCCATATCTAACACTACAAAATCAGCCGGAAAAACAAACTTATCCACTTTCACTAACAAATTCTCTACAATCCCCCTAGGATACTTAACTGTCTTATCGGCTAACGAGAGGGTCATACGAGTTGGCTTCAAATCACCAAGGCCTAGTTTTTCGTAAAATGAATATGGCATCAAATTAATACTAGCACCAAGGTCTGCCAACGCGTGGTTTTTAACATCACCACCAAACAAACAAGGGACCGTGAAAATGCCTGGATCGGTAAGTTTCTCAGGAAGTTTATTTAGGATCACTGCTGAACACTCTCCACTCACCGACTTACTTGAACACTCTCCTACCCCATCCTTACGCTTGAGAAAATCCTTAAGGAATTTGACGTATTTGGGCATGGATCTCAAGGCCTCTATAAACGGAAGATTCACCTTCAGCTGGGTGAACATGTCAAGGAATTTGTCATACTCCCTAGCATATATCTGCTGCCTAGCTCGAGCGGGAAACGGAAGACGAGAAATATCAATCACTCGCGGTGGTGGCCGAACCTTCTTCGGCTGCTTCTCCTCTTTCTTCTCTACTGGCGACTTCTCGGCGTGTGCGGTACTTGCTGGGTCTAGCCTATGTTGCACCTCGCCTGGAGCCTCCAACTCAATCACCTCATCTACATAATCATCTTCTTCTTCCTCAACTCTCTCTCTCACGACCTCTCCTAGACTCAACCCACTACGAGTAGTAATTGCTTTCACAGAATGGTGGACTGGGTGGGTGGTACCTGAATACTGACCAGAAGGGGAGTCTTTCAACTGCCTAGCTATATCCCCTACTGTTCTCTTAAGATCTAGAAGAGTGGACTCTTGATTTTTAAGCTGAAGATCGTGACTCTTATTAATTTGACTCTGAGTTTGAATAAATTCATCTAAGGATTTCTGCGTCACCTGATGTTGTGTCATCATCGCCTGACTGTGTGTCATCATCTGAGCTAACATCTCCTCCATCCTACTCATACTACCCTCTGGAGCCTTGCCACTACCTTGACTCTCTTGATTCGACCCTCCACTCGCAAACTGACCTCCTGCACCACTATACTGACCAGATGGGAATCCAGGGGGATTGCCAGAAGAACGATAACTGCTATTGTTGCCACTACCGCGCTAGTTGGAATTGTAATTGGAATTGAAAGGATTCGTGGGACCCCTAGACTGACCGGCTATGTACTCTACCTACTCTAACGTAAGTGTGGGACACTCGAGCGTGTCGTGACCTCCCCTACAAAGCTCACACCTATCAACTTTCTTCTTTAACTCATCAATCTCTCGCTTCAAAATTTCGACTTCAGCAACTACCGACGAATCCGAGCTAACTTGGTTTACCCCTCGACCGGCCGAGGAGGTACGAACAGGAATGGAAGTCCTGCTGGTAGAGCTGTAGTCCATATCAGAATGTGCAAAACTCTCAAACAAATCATTGCACTCAACCACCGTCTTCTTTCCCATAAGCTGTCCTCCTGCTGAAGTATCGAATCGCGCTCTAATCTTAGGAGTAAGTCCGTTATAGAACTTTTCAACTAACGCCCAGTCGGACAAACCATGCTGTGAGCAACGAGAGAGAAGCGTCTGGAAACGCTCCCAAGCTAAATGATATGGCTCATCAGGCTCCATACGGAAGGAGTGGATCTGATCTCGAAGGCGAGACGCCTTGGCTGGCGGAAAATACTTGGCTAAGAATGCATCGCGAAGACCTGCCCAAGTAGTGAAAGTGCCTGCGGGCTGAAAATCGAACCAGACGGCTGCGCGTCCAGCGAGTGAAAATGGGAAGACCTGAAGGTACCTAGCATCTAGATTGACACCCTCGATGGAATAGGTGCCACAGAGACGAGTGATGCGATTTATGTGAGCGGGAGCATCCTCGTCGTCACGACCATGGAACTGGCAGGAATTGGTGATGGCGGTCATGATGTAAGAAGGAATCTGCCAAGACCTATCGTTCGCTATGTCGGGAAGGGTGATGGGTGAAGTAGCACCGGTGAAACCGGTGGTAGCCTGCTGGTAAACGGTGCGGTTCGCCATGACAGGTGGAGGACTAGGCGAACGAGAACGGGAGGGTGGTGGGGAAACGTGTGGTGAAACGTGTGGTGATGGCTTCGGTGTGAAATCGAAGGCGGGGGTGGAATGCTCAACCGAAGAAGACGAAGAAGACGAATCAGAAGACTTGACTGTAAACAAAGGTGGCGGCGGTCCCTGCGATCGCGTATGGGGCATCCACCAACTATGAACAACGAAAAGACTCTAACAACGACTCACTAACCTAGAAAAGATACTAAAGCAAATATTTTTTTGATTTTTAAAATTTTTAGACTCCTACGACTCAACGAACACAAATAGCACGTAATATGTCAAACAAGTCCAAACAAAGCAATCAACGCAATTACCTAAGAGTCCCCGGCAACGGCGCCAAAAAAACTTGATGTGCTCGAAACGGGTTAACTAAATTAACTAAATTTACCCTAATTCTAGACTCTCTAAGTTTTAAATTTATAAAACTAAGACTCTCTAAACCCTAAACCACACAATCGGCAAGTGTACCGATCAATGTAGTATAGCCTAAGGAAGTCCGAGTATCGAACCCAAGAGACTCTACTGATTACGCTAACGACTCTATCTAGACTTAGACTGACACGACTTAACTAAATGTTTGTTGATTGGGGGGGGGGGTTTCTAAAAATCCTAAAAAATGCAAATAACGAATACTAACTAGACTAGACAAACTAGACACGAACTCACACGAAGACTGAACTCAAAGATGATGAAGGAACTACCTAGACAGGAATCCTGATTGCTTTTAGTTATGATTATAATTGGAAGTTGTCTGCTATGGAACCGGAATCTTGAAATTCTCACCTATCGGGAAGTCTAAGGACCTTTTCAAGAGCACGCTAAGATCCCCTAAAGGTTGTTAAACTACCGGTTTTAGACTCTCTTACAAGACATCTAATGGTGTTTATAAAAGTATCCTACAAGGCTCACTCCCTTACGAGACCTAAACCTAGGATGGGTTTGTTTTCTCAGTTAGACTTGCTAGACAGCAGCAAATAGGTTAACTTTCTAAGAAGGACCCACCTTGCGGTTTAATCACTTAGACCTAGCAATAATCTCGCACCTTACAGCTATTGATGATTAGTAGAACACTTGATTTTATTAAATTACCAAATATTACTTCTAAGGTTAGTTACGTAATTTCACCCTAAAGGATCAAAGATTTCTTATGTGATATAGACACTCACCAAAACCTAAAACCCTAGCCCGATTCTATTCCGTGATAAAGACCGTCACCAAGATTCAAGCGAAGCAATAATCAATAATAAAATAACATCAAGCACGCAAACACATCTAACTGATAGAACAAACCGTTTACAATTTATAAACAATCCATAGCGTTCAAAATCCAATAATAATCAAAACACATACGCAATCATTCATCCATGTCTAGGTAGTAACAAAGATTTAGCCAATAATCATGTCTAAAATCATAACAATGATTATCAAAACAGAATTCATCATCGAACAATTAAGAACAAACGAAACACAAAGAAACAAGATAATAGAACCCGTTTTCTTCGATCCCGAGTGCTCCTGAATGATCCCCGATGATTCCTAGCTTCCCGATCACTCCAAAACCTTCAAATCAGTCTCCAAGAAGTCCCAAAATTCGTTCCAATTCGTAATTATGATGTTGTTCTCGGCTGTTGATGATTATGATCTTAAATAACCTCCAAAACCCTAATCCCGTAACTTGCTAATCTGTTTTCGCGACATAAGGGTCTCTCGCGGCCCGCCTCAAAGTTTGGTGTAAGTATACGCGGGCCGCCCGCCAACTATTATCCGGAAACATATGTTTAGTAGATGCGGCCCGCTTGCAAATGTGTTGTAAGTTAATGCGGGCCGCCTGGAACCTCCAGAACCACATTTTTCGCTTCGTTACACTTTCGAACTCATCGATTTCCGTGCCAGTCTTTCCCATTGCTAGATTTTACTCGTTTCCGCTTCCTTTCAGCTTTAAGTACCTGAAAACACAATTAAATCAAAAGTATGTACATTCTATCTAAAACCGACACTAAAACTAACTAAAACTGAACAAACCTAGACGCGAATAAAGATGTATTTTACAATACATCAAATATCCCCACACTTACTCTTTTTTCGTCCTCGAAAAAGAATTATGCAAATGGAATCATAGTCAGAATAATTGAGCGGGCCAAAGTATAAGTTATTTTATTAAAATCGAAACTCGTGTTAGCCGCGATTGCAAGTATATCGATCCACTTAAACCCAACCCGGTTCCAAGCCCTTATCATGCAATTTAATTCAAGTTCGGTCAATCTACCTAGGGTCTCACACTAAGAATCGCAAGTCCACCTAACCCCCCCTCAAGCTTATAGGACAAAAGGAACAACCACTGGGTTATTTCCTAACCGTTTTATACCAAGATAAAGAGAGTTTAAAATCAAATCTATTTTTCCATTTTTTTTCTTTTTCTTTGCTTGCTTTTTTTTTCGTGAGACTAGACGATGCTTTCCCTAACCAAGCGGTAATCCGACTGTAGAGTCGCTATCCCCAATCACAGACTACATAGGTTTCGGTACTTTTATTCGGCAAGTCGATTTCACACATCCCAGAGGCATTCCGGCTGTAGAGTCGCTATCCCCAACCACAGATTACATAGGCCTGTGCTACTTTCATTTAGTTTCTAGCTCACTTTTTATTCTATTTTTTTCTTTTTCAGCGAGATAATGACTAAAAACTCTAACAATCTTAGCTTATAACGGTGCCCCTTATACTATTTTTGGCGGTTTCAATTTCCTCACTTTCCCTAGATGAGAACCCACTAGTAGACCGACAATTAGGTATATTTAAGATCAAAGGAACTCAGAACCGAACCAAGCCTACCCGCGCAAGCCTACCCGCGCATCCCAAATTATATTATCTCATATTATTATTATTTGAACCCGAACAAAAACCCGACTTTTCTATCATTTTCCGTTTTTTCTTGCAAACTTCTTGTTTCAAAAGACATTTTCTAATTTTTTTAATTTTTTTGGATTTTTCAATTTTTCATTTTTTTTTGTATTTTTCGATTTTTTATGACTCAAAAGACACTAACTAAACGATAGTTCCCATCCCCACACTTAAACTTTACATTGCCCTCAATGTAGGATGGAAACCAACTCAAAAAACTAAAAATAAATAAGAAAAAAAAACAAAGGGCAAATTGGAAAAGACTTAACTGGTTTTATAACGCGTAAGCTTCAAACACTCTCGTCCAATCCAGCTCGATCGTATAGCATTTCATTCGCGATCGGCTTCTGACACTGACTGACATGCTTGATAAATGCCTGGAATTTGAATAAACAGCTCCAAAATCACCCGAATGGAGATTGAGTACGGGTGGTACATATTCGAACCTGCATCAACAAAAACAAGCAAAAACCAAAGCACTACCGACTCGACACAAACGACTGACTCAATACTACTAAATTAGACGCATGGTACAAAATAAAAGACTCAAATTACACCACCGAATTACCATCTTACCCCCTCCCGGCACTTTGCTCGCCCTCGAACAACCCTAGTGCCAAACCTAACCAAGTGTGGATGCAACGGATAATGGGTTGAAAGTTTAGTGAAAAATCACAATTTAACGCCTTAAAAATATGCAACCCGTTTCCCCACACTTAAGATGGAAATAAACCCGGTAACAAACGACTCAAATACAAGATGGAAAGATGTATTTTACAATACATCACTAGTCCCACTAGACTATCCTCCCAGCCTCTCAGACTGAATTCCCTTTTTCCGAAGGTCTTAAATGCATGTTTCCTAAACTCTCAGAGTGTTGTGCACTGTATGTAATCGTTTCGTGTACCGTGTATAAAACATCACAATAGCGTATGTTTGAAAACAAAATTTTGACTGTTTGTTTTTCGGCAACGGTTGGAGACCATATTCGAGTACTAGGCGTTCTGTATGTATTCAACGTCTTAATAGTCTAAGTCCCAGAGAAAAGTGAGGTTAGAGCCTAGGTATCACAACAGAAACCTAATTCGCTGTAACCTATAGCTCTGATACCAATCTGTCACACCCCGAAATTATCAGAGCTTGGCGTGACTGGACTGGTATCTTCATTGCACAGCGGAAGCAAATAAAGCTAAGACTCCTAGAAACTGAACGCCTGCTAAGTACTCGAATTCTCGATGGTCCTCCTATTCCAACCGTGCCTTGTATTAGAAATGCAACCTGAGAAAGAACATGCGAGAAAAAGTCAACATAAAGTTGAGCGAGTTCATAGTTTGTTCGTAAAAGATTTGAGATAAATCTTTTGAGTTGTGAAAGGTTTGAAACAAATCTTTGGAAAAACCGGTTTTTGAAATAGTATTGAGAAAATGAATTTAAAAATCATTTTCTTGCCAAGTTATATGGAAACGTTGTGTTTGTAACACGTTATGTTCATAAAACCATGTATTTGTAAAGCCTTGTATTTGTAATGTTCATATAACCGTCAATGCCCACCCTGACTTTGACTCCTTACCCGCATAATCATGTGCTTTGAATTTTGTATAAAACATGGTATTTTAATTTGTATGAACAAGTAGTTTCAAAAATATATATGTCCCTGGTATGTAGCAAATAAGGGAATTGAGATCACCAATGGTTTGCAAGGCCACTGATATATGTGAAGTGCAAATAGGGAGACTCAAACCTAGCAGATTTATGCGCGTTGGGGACAAAGTCACCCCGAGGTCCGTTTCTAGTTTGGCCTGGGGCTGGGCTCGCTACACCCAGATAGATCTACCGCTCCTGTACCTTGGTCCTACCATGAGGACTAATGGCCTCATAATGCTCCTACCCACTCACATGATCTAAGTAGTAAACCTCCTTACGCTAACCATACCATGTATAAAATAAATCCCTGGTCACCCTGACCAGATCCCTGGTGACCCTGACCAGATTCCTGGTCACCCTGGCCGAATATCATTCACATTTCGAAAATAAGCATTTGTTTTGTAAAAACCGGTATATTTAGTATAAACCTTTCGTAATTCATTTGTGTTCCCCGAAATCCCTTCGTAATATGATTTAGAAATATGAGTTTTGCGTTAGTTCAAAACTTTGTATGTTTTTGCAAAATGTGCATGTCTTTCCACCCCGAAAACATTTATAAAAAATGTAAAGCCGTAAAAAGTGGGGTTATGAACTCACCTGAATTTTCCTGTGCAAAGCTAGCTATATACGATGTCGTTTCCAAGACGGGACTCGCTAGCGTGCATTCTACAATATTCCTAACACGGAATATCTAATAAGTTTCTAAATAAAAGCGGTAACTAGTCTACGTGTCACCGAGCTCTACCGAATCGTTAATCGAACGATTCAACGGTAAGTTGTTAACTTAATGGAAAAGATTAAGTTATACGTGTTAAGTCTCGTTTACTGTCAGTAGCAGTTTAATAAGTCTTGAAAAAGACTTAGTTTCCGAGAGACTTAAAATGAATAAATATTTATATAAAAATATATAAATATATCTTTGTAAGTGTGTTAGCCGTCTCGAATAGTCATACGTGTATAAAAGAATATTTCTATGAAAATATCATATAACAAACTCGTATCATATATCGCGTTTCGTATGAAAATAATACATAATAACCTGTATTATATTTATCACGTCTTGTGTATATTTGCCGAAAATTTACGTATATGCCGTCTAGGCGTATAAAATAAATATGAAGAATTATATCTATTTTATAAAGAAATCGTCGAGTTGTTATGGTTGAAAATAAATATAAACCATATTTATTTTTATAAAAGATTTCGCGTTGTACGACATTTAGAATAAATATATAATTATATTTATTTTAGTAACACAATTGTAGTGTCGTTTGAAATACGGAATAAATATATGAGCTATATTTATTTTGTAAAAGTATACGAGTTGACGACGTTCGAAATAAATATAACATTATATTTATTTGTAAAAGCGTTTGGAATTATCAAGGTTTGAAGTATTATAAACTCGAATTCCGTTAAGCGTCGTTTTTGAAATATAATACGTGTCGTGTTTAAGGGTGTTTCTCGAAAAACGGGCAGAGTTTCCTCTATTTTTGGACGGCCCCGACAACTAAAGTGTCGTTATATTTTCAAAATTCAATCAAGATTCTAACAACATTTACGTATAATCAAATTTATATAAACGAAATAATAAATCCATGTATGCTTGAACTATCGATTCGCCATTTTATTTCAGTTCGAGCTCGTTTTTACGTAATGAGTTAAAAGTATAAAACACGAAATAGTAACGCCGTTAAAATCTTTACCACTTCATCGAGTCGACACGTCGAGCCGCTTGACTGAGTTGACTAAGTCAACTGGTTTGACCCGCTGAGTCGACTCGGTTTGACCGAGTCAACCGAACCGAACCGTCTGACCGAATCGCGAGACCCGAACCGAAACTGCTGTTGACCACGCTTATCTTGCTGTTGACCCGAGTTGACTCGGGTGTTGACCGAGTCAACTGCGTTTGACCCGAACCAGAACCGAGCCGAACCACACCTGCTGAACCGAGAACCCGAACGGAAAACCCGATCCAGAGACGAACCATTCTGAACCAAATCATCAACATTAACAACAACAGCAACATCATCATCATCATCGATCTTCACAGAAAGAAAATGGAGGGTTTACCGTGACATAGTCGGACCAATACACCACCACCGCCGTGTCTTGCCGGTGACCACCCGGAACCTGAACCACAGCTGTGACTCGAACCCGAGACCCCGTACCCGAGACCTGAACCGAATCGGAGCCTGCTGACCAGCAGATAAACAAACCGACCGGCGGTCCGAACCTTTGACCGCCGGTTCTTCCTCTCTTCTCGGCTCTCTCTCTCTACGTCTCCCTCTCCTTCTCTCTCTCTCGTCCGCCATTTTTCACCGTTGCACCACCACCGGATGGTGGTGGTGGTCGTCTGCTTGTTGATCGGAAGGGGGTGGAGGGGTGTCTTGCTGGAATGACTACCGCCGCCGTCGGCTCCGCCATGCCTGGCCGGAGTCCGGCCGTTCATCTTCATCAGGGGGGAAACAGGGGTGTCGTCAAAGGGGGGTGGGTGTTGTCGGTCTGAACAGGGAATCGAGAGGGAGGGAGGGGCTGGTTTGTGCTCTGATGTTGTTTGTGTTCTAATTTGTGTGTGTTGTGGGTCATGAGCCAGATATGTGTATTAATAGAATGGAGGGATGGATATTATCTTTTAATTAGACAATTTACATTCAGGTCAAAACATATGTCCATTGAAACAAGATCTCATGAAGAGATTTATGTAGATTTTTACAATCTTGAGTATATTTTAGATAGATTTTGTAAAGATTTCTAAATCTTGTAGGATCTAATATAGATTTGGTAATATTTTGTTAGATCTCAAAAGATTCTGTAGCTCTTGTGCATTATGCACGGGTTTAGGCTTGTGGGTTTTGGGCTTGGGCTTGGGCCCGGGGCCCACAAGTCCATCTCATGTGCAAGTGGCCCGTGATTCCTACGAGACCCGATATCGCGACCCAAACTCCATGAGCATAAAATATTCGTGTAACATCCATATTTGTCGGCGTTGTCAGTATTCTGTTCGGTTTCAGTTTCGTTGTCATTTGATATTCCGCAATCTATCCGCAGATCGTCATACGCGTACTGTAAGGTCGGATGATCGTTCCTAGGCACTCCAAAGGCCTAATTAAGTTAATTCGCGCTGTAAACACTATTTATTATCGCGTTAATCACTTGTTAATCACGTAATTAAGAGCCGTAAATTACGGGTTGTCACAGTAAGTTAGCGGAAAGAATTTATTGAATTCTGGGATCAAGAAACACAAAAACCATCTTCCGTATGAAACTAGTCATAGAATCATCATTGCATACCTGGAGCAACGCCATCACTAGACCTTTATGGTAGGGAAAGTTCATATACCCGAGCATCGTATTAGCCGTATTGATGAGTGTGAAATCAAAAAGGAGTACACGTGTTGTTTAGACGTATACCCGAGCATCGTGCACGCCGTACAACTTTTTATTAGATGTAAATGTGTTAGATCGAACCAAATGAACAAGTAGCACGTGAACACCACAACGGCCGCTAATACAACCTTGATCTTAAGCCCGAATCTCCCAAGAGCAGATTGGGGGGTGTAGTGTTTTGCTTCAACGATCAAACAAAACAAGACTGACGCTAAAGTTTGCTTTGCAAACACACCCTTCAGAAAAGACAGGGGTAGCGGTCAGACATGTTCTTATGGGAGTGGAGAGTGGGGGACATTAGGTAAAATGAAGTTGTGAAATCAAAAGTAGCCTATAAGATCATTCCGTACATCAAGGTATACCATTGTGAAGGCACACGTGAGAAACCATATCTAATGCATAGTGTTATGGGAATGGTAGGTGTAGGTGGAGAATCCATGGAAGAAATGATTAGAGAGAGATTAAGAGAGGGAGAGTTTAATAGTGATCTTTTTCACACTTGTAGAACATATAGAACTAACAGAAGACTCATAACTAACTCTTAACGGTTTCTTGATACTCGAGTAACTGTTTACATGGTGCAGGTATGCATATTTGAATCTTTATGATCTGTTTCATACATCACAAGACTGATAACTAACTCTTAATCGTTTCTTTTCTTGATACTCCGGTAACTGTAAGATGTTGTACGCATATGGCATATTAGAAATATATTCGAATTTCTGTAGTGCAATCCGGTGATTATCAATTTATTAATTTTCTTCTCATTCCCTTTTTAATAGAAAACATACATTATATGTCCGCCCGGTTGAAAACTCCAATCCTCTCCCCAGCCCAGTTGGTCCCATGTGGTTGGGCTTGTGTCTTTCTTTGGGAGGTCACAGGTTCGAAACCCGGCTGCGGCATTTCGAGGGGAGGGCGTCCCAATGATGGATCGTTCCTACCGAGGCATGGTGCGATCTTGAGGGCAACCCGGTTTTACCCAACTGTTACCCCAGCGAGTCTCTCGTGTGGGGCAGTATGGTTTCCGGGCGAAGGTCAGCTTGTGCAACGGCCGGGGCCCAATCGAACATCGCGTCCGGAAGAGCGGGGCTGACGGGGGATTGTCATCGACATGAACCCGGTGACCAATAGGTCCTGTACATAGAAAGTCACCCTTCAAAAAAAAAGATAGAAATACAAAAAAACATTATTATTTTTTAGAGTTAATTGCACGGATGGTCCCTGTGGTTTGCCATTTTTTCATGTTTAGTCCCCAACTTTTCAAAATAGCATGTTTGGTCCCTGTGGTTTGCTCACTTGTTACTCGGATAGTCCCTGGGTTGGATTTTTTTTTAGAGTTAATTGCACGGATGGTCCCTGTGGTTTGCCATTTTTTCATGTTTAGTCCCCAACTTTAAAAAAAAAATCCAGCCCAGGGACTATCCGAGTAACAAGTGAGCAAACCACAGGGACCAAACATGCTATTTTGAAAAGTTGGGGACTAAACATGAAAAAATGGCAAACCACAGGGACCATCCGTGCAATTAACTCTATTTTTTATAAAAGGCTAGCTAGCTAACACAGTAGTTCTATACTTCTTAATCATATTATAACATATTAAATTTTCAAAAGATGGGAAGAAACGCCACCTTTGGTGCATTATGCAAGACATGCATGTTGATATCAATCAAATATTTAGACATACATGAACTTATTAACTCCCTTTATAATTAACATACATATATTTATTGAATTGGGTCAAGTCACATAGAAAGCATTGTAGATAAACCTAAATTAAAACTTCCTTGATACAAAACGACATTCTTTCAAATTTAATAAGACAAACCCAACTAAATAAACGGGGCTGGGCAAACCAAGAACCATTATTTTAAAAATATCCTGACCATGTATCGTTTTTTTGAAAACTCCAGTCTATAACCAAATCAAATATATATAGCCGGTTCAAGAGAGGTCAACATTTGAAGAGTCAAACTAGCTATCCAAAAAGCTTGCGGCTTGGTGTCAAAATACATGGATCAAGAGCAAATATGAACAAGACTATACCCAAACTTTGATTTATTACCCTTAACAGATTTCAACTAATACAACTTCCAGATCTAAACAAGAACCTGTCAATCCTCACAACTAAGACTATCAACTAGATAATCTCACACTCACTAAACTTTGATTCAAGATAAATCAAAGTCTTACAATTAAACCCTAGAAATTCGCCAAAGAGAACTATGAGAGAACAACGTGAAAATATCTGAATAATAATTAAACGAAGATACTGGATGCTAAGCCACAACTGCATCAACACAAGCCTTTATATAGATACCCTAAAAGCCTATCACACATCTTCTGCAATGCCTTAAGCCCAGCTCAGCAAGTCTTTAAAGATGATTATGGTTATCGAATAATGTTCGTGTCCCCTTCCATTGAACAATACCCTTTAAATAGGGAGAGATCTTACAAGTATTTGGAAACATATAAATGATACAATAATTACATGATTATCTCCTAATATAAACCAATCAATATATTCTAAATATATATCGTCTAATAGCCCCCCGTAGTTGGAGCGTGATAGGAATGAACACTCAAACTGGACCGAAACTCTTCAAACAACACCCGAGGCAAACCTTTAGTGAAAATGTCTGCATACTGTGACAAGGAAGGGACATAAAGAACTTTAACGTGACCGAGCTGAACCTTTTCACGGACGAAATGGATGTCTAATTCCACATGCTTTGTGCGCTGATGTTGCACAGGATTCTCCGATAAATAAACCACATATATATTACCGCAATAGACAATAGTGGCTTTGAGGATGGGAACTTGAAGCTCCAGCAATAAGTTACGAAGCCAACTAGCTTCAGCGACCGCGTTTGCAACCCCACGGTATTCAGCCTCTACGCTGGAGCGAAAAATAGTAGGCTGACGTTTAGATGACCAGGAGACCAAATTATTTCCCTAGAAAACACAGTAACCTGACGTGGAACTGCGAGAATCAGGGCACCCACCCCAATCAGCATCTGAATAAGCTGTGAGTGTTATAGGTGACGAAGCAGATAAATGTAGGCCAAAGTCGATGGTGCCCTGAAGATAACGCAAGATATGCTTGAGAAAGGCAAAGTAAGGTTCCCGTGGGGCATGCATAAACAAACATACCTGCTGAACGGCATAAGTAATATCCAGTCTGGTGAAAGTAAGGTACTGAAGCGCTCCTGCAAGACTACGGTACAGGGTGCTATCGGTCATTAATGCACCATCAGTTGCGTTGAGTTTGGTGGTGGTGTCACATGGAGTAGCACAAGGTTTACAGTCGGTCATGTTAGCACGGTGCAGAATATCTCGGGTGTACTGTGATTCAGATAAGAACAAACCCTTAGAGTCCTGTGTAACCGTGATTCCCAAAAAATGATGAAGAAGGCCCAGATCCGTCGTGGCAAATTCACGAGATAACATGGCTATCATGGACTGTAGGAGAGCCGAGTCGGAGACGGTAAGGATTATATCATCCACAAATAGAAGCAAGTAAGCCATGCGAGTACCTTAGCGAAATATAAAAAGTGACAAATCACATACACTGCTTCGAAAACCATGAGAGAGTAGGTAAGTGGAGAACCGTGTGTACCAAGCCCTAGGGGCCTGTTTGAGGCTGTAAAGTGACTTTTTCAATCGACAAACATGATCAGGGAAATCTTTATTAGTAAAGTGTAGGATCGGGATTCGATCAAACGAGTCGTTCAGAAGAGTTCTCGATCAATACGAAAAGCGAAATCAGACGTATTGATGTTATAGCAGCTAGATTTGCATGTAGAATCACATTAACTGTCGATTGTGTTGATTTGATAGTGTTTACAGATCGTTCGACACTTCGGCAGCACTTCGTCTCCAGAATCACAAAGTTACAAATGAAGACCTGGACTCACCTATTTATAGGAATGCCAGACCCTATGAACCAGTCCACACGACCTGGTCCAGATCGCACGACCTGGCCAGAAAGCACGAACTTGCCAGAAAGCACGAACTTGCCACTTTGTGTGAGGTGGCTGGTTCTGGCCTGTTTCCCGTTTCTCTCATACTACGTGTCCTGGTCTATCTATTCTAGTTACATGACTCGATACAAGACGAAGTCAATAGACATATGCACTAACAAAATCCCCCTTGGATGTTGACGAGTCTTCAGTGTATTGAGTCTTCAGTTTTGATCGGTCTTCTCACTCTTTCCAAAGTATCTTTCTCTGTAAGCATCCTTTAATCTCTCTCTTATTCTTTCAGAATCTCAACCTGACTCTTCAAATTCTCTTGTTCAGATCTCTTGATTCCTTAAGCTCATCAGCATCAACATCATCTTCTTCTACAGCATCTTGATCAGTTCCAGAAATGTAAACTGGCTCTCACAACTTCAGACTCCCCCTTGAATGCAACTGGGATCGCAGTCTGGAATCTTCTATCTACAGGATTTCACATGTTCAGGAACGTCTCCTGGCTCTCCGTAGTAACAGGATCAGGAACCTGGTAACTTGCACAATTCTTTACCAAAAGTAAATTTCACAATTGTTAAAATTTAACAAATTTAGAAACCACTTGTAGATATCATTCAACATCAACAATAGTTATATCAAGTTCAAATTAATGACCTTGATTAACTAACAGTAAAATCAGCCTCAAAACATCACTTGTAAGATTATCTTAAAACATTTCTCAAATTCTCTCAAAATTTAACTTCTTTATTCATTTCAAACACACTCTCCCAATCCACTGTTGTTCATCATGTTTAGCACTTAGAATTTTGAAAATCAGCTTTTCAACATCAGTTGTCGAAAATAAGATGAAATAAAATCTTTTTGATTTTTCAAAATTTTATGCTAAAACACACTGAAAATCTTTTTGGATTTTGGGAAATAAACTATATACAGACATCTTTTTGTGAGTTTGTGTAAGAGGATCATATCAGTTTATGACAAATCACTACTACCGTTGAGCTTTAAACACTTTAAGATCTAAACGATTCACTTAGATTTTCAGTATACTGATCCACTTAAATTTTCACACAAAGTTCAATTGATTCGAGATACGAGATTAGTGTTTTAATGGACTTAACTTATTCGTGCGTCCCACCTCAGAATATACTCCCGTATCCAGACTCCTATATTCAGTCTTACAGGTGAATGTACACTAATGATATCTGTAAATAGGTAATGCGAGACCATGAGAGCTCAGGTTAGAACTTCCGTTCAGACAAAGAAATGATGGCTCGACTTTTAGGTGTGTCCCGTTTGGGGGTCTTTTCTTCAACAGCACATGATTAGCTTTTTTCAATGTTTCATCATTTTTTATGCTGAGGGTGGGCTTTATGATTAAAGCAGTGCAGAGTATTATACGAGGACTAGGCTATTGCTTCCGCAAAATCAGAAGTCCCGGTATAATACCCCAGATATCATCACGCACAAAGACCTAGTATGTCAGAAATAGAAAGCCCTTCAAACAAGATTTCAGGGGTTACCTATATATCCGAGAGATGTTCCCCACGAGATAAGAAAGCTATTCGTATTTAGGTTTATATCTCGAAATCAATCTACTGAATGTGTAAAAACCTACTGGCATATCATCAGTGAGACCGTTTATGACATATTTAACTTTCCAATTCTTTAGCATGCTGTGATTGTCTACTGATGTACTATCATTTCCTCATATTCACAACAAAAACTCATTTTTGATTTTTCGATGTTTTGGGTTTTTTATTTTATCATGTTTTTGGATTTTTCAAATTTTTCAAAATTATAATTTTTTACTCCCCCTAAAATAAAAAATATGTTTCAATTTTTGATTTTCCGAGAAAATTTGAAAATAAAAGCAATAAACTGTACACATAAAATAACAAACTGATGTGAATTGCTTCAATTCTCCATTCTCTTGGCTTAAACAATCAGAACTCCCCCTGACAACAAACTATTTTCCCATTATGATTTCAAAACACTTAAGTTTGTTTTAATCAAAATGGTTTTTCCGGAAAATTAGTTTTGTTGATTTCACACATCATGGGGATTCATTCATCACTTTGTTCTTTCAACCACTTGTAAAAACTATTTCTTGTAGATTTTTCACAGAAACATTTTCAAGAATGATGCCGATTCATGCTCCACGATTACCAACTTGGGAGCTCCGGCAAGTCAGGATTTTATTTTTTAAAGAATCTCACCCATGCCTGATCAATCATAGGTGAACCATCATCATTTGGTTTAACAATTTTCGATTCATAAAATTCTTTCACTCCCTTCACCTTCCCATCAGCCATCTTACCAAAAATATGTAGCACTTTACCATTAAATGCTTTTTCAGCATCAAATTCTTTCTTATCAGAGAAGAATTGATCTGAAATCTCAATCTTACCAATTTTTGATTTCAAGTTTTCGTTTGACAATGGTGGAAAATTTTCATCATCCATTGTCGGAACGGAATTCTCATCATTTAGCACAACAGATGGCTCCTCTGACTTTGACGAATCAGATTCATTGCCAGAAACAACCTCTGATTTCTTAACAACCCATTTATGTTTGTTTAAATTGGCTCTTCTTTTGTAAAAATGTTTCGAAATTTCACCAACTTCGAAAGCCGAATTTTTGAACTCCTTAAATTTCTCTATTGGTTGTTCCTTTTTATCAACACATTTTTCTTTCAATTTAGAATTAGAAGAAACTTCCTGTTTTGTGTTGGTGGACTTTGGGCAATTACAAGCAATATGTCCAACCTCTTGACATCTGAAACAGGTTCTTCTTTCAACTCTCGGTTCAGATTCCTTCAACATATTCTTTTGCTTTTCGGCAAGAAACTCCTTGTTTGACTGTTTCCAGAAAGGTTTCTCTTTCTCCTCTTCAGAACTTGCTCCTGAAACAAATTTAGTTTTTGGTTTATAAATTTTCTCATTTTTATGATTTTCGGGTGGAATAAAACCTAAACCTTTCTTTTTAAATTACTGTTATGGTTTGGTTTCTTTTGATAACCAGAACCAGAACTGTAACCCTTTTTCCTGTTCAATCTTTGTTGAACTCTTGAAGAGTATATTTTTTAGGTTTTTCAGTAAGATTTACATCTTTTATTTCAGAAATATTAATTTATGTTAATTTGAAAACCTTGTTAATCATTTCAGTTTTAACACCTCTTATTGGAAATTCTTCATCAGAATATAATTTGTCGGAATCATTCAAAGTATATACTACTTTGAATGTTTCGTCATTCAAATTATTTTTTGATATCAGAAAATCTTTATTGTAAACCCTTTTGACCGGTGAACTCTAGCTTTTGTCTGATGAACTCAAATTTTCAGATTTAGACTCTGACTTTAACTCTTCATCTTTCTCCAACACCTAATCGACCACTTTCTTAATTAACTCGGACTCATGACCAGTATCAGACGCTGTGAAGGTGACATCAATATCATCTGGTAATCCATCGATAGACTCGGATTTCAGATTCAGATTGAGTGCTTCAGCCACCTTTTCAAAGTGTCGGGGGGTATAGCCATCCCACATTGGATTTGGTACTCTGTTATAATTCAAACCTGTTTTCTTACCAGAATTTTCTTCATCTTCTGCATACTTATGAGCTGCCACAGTAGGATAGATGCGATCAATAACATACTCCGAACTTTGATAACTTCGAAGTAAAGTATTCACTCTTTCTATTTCAATCGTCATCGCTGCCAATTCTTGTTTCAGCCCTGCAATAATCTCGATATATTTGTTGATTGCAGTTTGCTTTTGAAGAACTGTTGCTTTCAGAAGATTCTTCATCTGGATATCCTCATCACTAGCTCCTTTGTACAAGTTCACTTTGCTGCTTAGGAGATCATATGATTCCTTTATGCTTCTCACATTGTATAGCAAATTTTCTTTGAGCTTTTCTAATTCAGTATATTTTGTATCTTTTTCAGCACAAGTTTTGCAAGGTTTTAAACACTTACCACAAGATTTTTCAACCTCTACAATCTTTTCAACTTCAACAATTTTTCAACTTCGATAATTTTTTCAACTTCGACAATTTTTTCAACTATTTTCTCCACCACCTTTTCAATCACAATCGGTTTTTTCTCAACTTCTATATTCACTTCATTCTCTTCAACCTCGACCTTCTCTGTCCGTTTTTCTTCAACTTTTGACTTATCATCTTCTATCTTAACTTCAGTCTTTTCTTCAGCAATCCTTCTTGCTTCCATTTCTCTCTTCAGTCTAGCAGCCCTTTTCTCTTTCAATATCTCTATTTTATCTGCAAAAAACAAATCAAAACTATAAGGATCCAATTGTTTTCTAGCTTTATTAATATATTCTTCCTCATCATCAGTGTCTTCATCACTTCCTGAATACTTAAAAATCGGTTGTCTTCTAGGACTGTTCTTAGATTTGATTGATTCTCCTTCCGAGGTTGAATCTTCAAAGATTCGAGCAACAAATGCTTTAGAAACTGAAGGTCTAGAAGGATCATAATCATCCCAATTGAATTTTTTCGGAATCCTTTCATCTTCTTGGTCTACCAAACCAAAACAAGCTTTACCCTTTGATTCTTCAATCGAAATAGTATGTGAGTGTGAAGATTGTTGTTGATATGGTTGTTGAGCAACCTGATGATAAATTGCTTTTCTATGATAATCGTTGTTTCCGAAAGGATCTTGTCTTCCGGTTGCTTCTCTGTTTGTACACTCTCGTTTAAAATGTCATTTTTCTCGGCAACGAAAACAAGTAACCCTCGATTTGTCAAAACCAAGCTGAGATGTTGCAGCTTCACGAAGATCATCTCTTTCGGTGATCTGTTTAAACTTTTCTGATCTTCTCAAAACGCTATCTAAACACCACTTGATGTCCATCAACTCAAGTTCTTCAGAATCAATCTGATCATAATCCTCTTTAGTAAGCATTGGATTTCCGATTCGTCCAGCAACTAAGCTTTCATACGATTCTAACACAGTAACAAGAGATGCCATGTGTTACTTCGCAATATCTGGAGAAAATTTTTGACCATTTTGAATATGTAATGCAACATTGCATTGCAATACTTGACCGTTAAAATTTGTTGAACTCTGTTGTTGAGAACTCGGTGTCGAGAAATTTGGTTCAAAACTTGAATAAGACAAAGAATATCCACTGCTCTGATTTGTATTGCTTGCATTTGTTCCGGAAGAATTTTCAGCACTGAACGCTGTTTGAATCTTCGGACTAGGAGTAGTCTCAATCTTGTTTTTTCTGTAGTACAGACTAACATCCTGTTGAGCACCCGGACTTCTCATTGTAGCAGTTTTTCGAATTGATAGCTCATGTTCTTCCAACTTCTGGATAAACCTACTCAAATTCATATCTTCAAATTGTCGGTTGTGCATTAAAATCAACAGATATGTTCCCCATTCATTCTGTGGTAGCGCATCGGCTAGCTTATCAACCCATTCTTCATATTCTTTCTTGATGTCCAATCTTTTCATCTCCATGACTAGATGACAATATCTCTCGATAATCTTCCTAGTCGTCTCACCTTCAAAAGCTGTAAACATATCAAACGATTTCTTTAGTAATGCTCGTTTATTTTTAATCATATCGGCAACTACCCTTAAACTTTTTAATCAACGCTCTCCAAATTGATCTAGCAGTTCCCTCATGTTGAAGCAAACCAAAAATATCTTCTTTTACCGCTTGTTGGAGAATGCTAATCATCATTTTTTCACTTGTGTATTTTAATTTTTCATTCGGTAAAAATTGACTTAATTGTTTTTCATTTCCAAGTTCATCTTTCGGTAAAGTATAATCTTTCTCTAAAGAAACCCATGCATCAAACTTGTTTGCTTGTACCCAGTTTTCAAAACGGCCTTGCCACCCTTTAAAGTCCTCAATGTACATAAGCTTTGGAGGCTTTTGGAAAGTTCCCATTTCATTCTCGATACCAACAGTTTCGGCAACTATAACTGGAGCAGCCGGAGCAGTAGCAAACGCATTGTAAAATTCGTTGTCCATGTTTCGGTGAAAAGGTATAAAAAACACAATGTTCAAGCGAGCTGAAAAGTCACGCGTCCTGGAAATTTTCAAACTGTACGAACTGAAATCACTCCAAACGAGCTGGATACTATCAAGCGGTCTGGATTACACTGTTTGACAATTTCAAACGAGCTGACAAACTTTCACATGATCTGGAGTTTTGACTGATCAAACCGTGTGATCTGGATCACACCGTACGACCTGACTCAAATGATTTGGTTCAATTTCAAACGACCTGAAAATATTTTCAAACGACCTGGTCCAATTTCAAACCGTGCGATCTGATATATGTATTTGCTGATTAGATCTTTAAATTGGACAATGATCTCAATCACATGGGCCGGTGATTTGTTTCACATGCAAACTGATATCAAATAAATGTCACATGCATGCTGACACTTAGCACATATTGTCACGTGAATACTGTTGTATGATATTAATGATGCAAAGAACAGTTGACTGAAACAATTTTATAGGGCCGCTCAACTTTAATCACATGGCCTTCACAGGTTCACTGATGTTGCTAAAGTATGATTGAACCTCAAGTAATAGTGGGCTGTTATCTATTAAATGCAATACAAATCTGGGCCGACAACATCAAGTGTCAAAAGAATATGATTGGGCCATTATAAATTCGAGCAATGTGACGAGTGAAAGTGTGGTCAACCCGTGCGACTTGGACAAAATTTCAAACTGCCTGGTTCAGATCGTGCGACTTGGCTGATCAGCTCGTGCGGTCTGAATATTTTTCGAACGATCTGAATGTTTTTCACACGGTTTGGACAGAGATTCACACCGTTTGAGAATTCTAAGTCTAATAGTTCATCATTTTGTCAATTTTTATCAAGTTTTAGGTTGAATTTGGTTCTGATTTGTTCACGGATTGATTAAAACTATGTTTTACGAGTTATATCACAAAATCAGGTCATATTAACCACGAATTCATGGTTAATTTTGAGAAAAACATGTAGAAAATGAGTAGAAAGAAGTTGTTTTTGAATAAATAAAGCTGAAATGGTAAGAACTCTTCCTCCTGAGCTCTGATACCACTTGTAGGATCGGGATTCGATCAAACGAGTCATTCAGAAGAGTTCTCGATCAATACGAAAGGCGGAATCAAACGTATTGATGTTATAGCAGCTAGATTTGCACGTAGAATCACATTAACTGTCGATTGTATTGATTTAATAGTGTTTACAGATCGTTCGACACTTTGGCAGCACTTCGTCTCCGGAATCACAAAGTTACAAATGAAGACCTGGATTCACCTATTTATAGGAATGCCAGACCCCATGAACCAGTCCACACGACCTGGTCCAGGTTGCACGACCTGGCCAGAAAGTACAAACTTGCCAGAAAGCACGAACTTACCAGAAAGCACGAAGGAATGCATTCTTAACATCCAACTGGTGTATAGGCCAATTTCTGGAGACTGCGAGGCTTAAAACTGTACGAATGGATGCTGGTTTGACCGCTGGACTGAAAGTGTCATGGCAGTCGATGCCTACTGTAAGGACCTGCAAAAATGCCCCAAAATGACACGTAAGTGAAAACCCGGACCCCTAAAACCCTAATGCACATGAAAAATCAAGAAAACAAGAAATTTGAGTTTCAGGCGGGCCGCGTAAATATTAAACATAGCCCTACGCGGGCCGCGTCAACTCAAGGTTGACCGGATAAGCGTCCCAGGCCACGTGTCGCACATGTGGCGAACCTACTCGTGACACATATGCCCTACACGTAGACTAGGGGTTCTCGCGGGCCGCGTAAAAGCCTTGTTAAGGCTTACGTAGGCCGTGTAAAACTCAAAATTTAGCTATAAGTAGCCTGTGCATGGGACTTTCACCTGTGCTCGAAAAATCACTTTCAAAACGAAGTATACAGCTTAAATTCGAATTTCGGAGTAGTGAAACGCTGCTATGACTACAGGGTATTAACTCGATCGCTGCTACGATATAATGTCCGATCGATTGAAACTATCCGATGGATGTTTAAGTGCTGCCCGTAATTGGGCTATGCCTTTGTCATTCGTCGTGAGGGTTTTGATCTCGTGAGTTATCGTAAATGTTGTATTAAGTTACTGACCTAGTTTCGTATGCATTACTGTTTTAATTTAGGTTACAAGGCTTATCAGTAGACTAAACTCTGCCCGTTTAAACTTGCAATGTGAGTCATTCTCTTTTTATCAACAATGTTTTACAATACTCAAATTATTTTCAAAAGTTATAATTACAGGGATTAAGTCTTGGTTATCTTGAATCACTGGCTAGTGGGGTATTGTGCACATTACTAATCTCTCACGGTTAGGTTCATCAACCTAACAGTGATAATCATCACTACTTGGGTGAAAGGACCCAATAGTGGTATGACCATCGTCACCAGGGTGTGACACGGCGCCAGATAAAAATAAGATAGTAGCCATTGTAATCGCTCTAATGCTGTAATTTATAACTATGTGTCATTTTATGTAAACTGAATGACTCGCCAGTATTTCCCCGCTGATAAAATATTTTTTAAACATGTTTCAGGTGACCTGCTGTGAATCAAGGAAAAGTGCTATGGAGCACTAATAAAGCTTGAAGTGGTGGCTCAATTAAATAAATATACATGTTTTATAAAAACAGGGAATTTCCTCGTGAAATTCCTCTATTGTAAATTACGGGGTTTGTCCCAAGTTATGAAATAAAATAATTGGGAATTTTCAAGTTCCAAACGATCCTGTTAAACTTCCGCTGTCAACTCAAATAATAAATACCACGGGTTTCTGTCCCGTGGCTCCTGAACCGGGTAACACCGGGACGGGGGCCGTGACACCTACTGTTTGTGATTTTCCATTGACCACCAAGCGGGCCTTATACCTCTCGAGAGAACCATCAGCCTTAAATTTATGACGAAATAACCACATGCACCGTATAATAGGTAAACCAACCGGTCTGGAAACCAACTCCCATGTCTGATTTTCCTGTAAAGCACTATATTCGTTTTGCATAGCTTGTTGCCAATTAGGGTCGGTAAAAGCCTTTTGGTAGGATGTAGGAAGAAGTGAAATAGTCGAGGCGGGTGAGGAAGTAGTGAGACCAAATTTGGGATTGGGCTTCGTGACCCCGGCTTTGGACTGGGTTATAATGGGATGCTGGTTTTAGGGAATAGGAGCGGTCGTAGGGACAGTAGGTGAGTGAGAGTGGGGTGGGGTGGGGTGGTAGAGGGAGGGGACTGGGCCGACGATTGGGGTGAGGTGGGCTGCTCAGGAAGTGGGCTGGTAGGGTGATTGTGTTGGGTCGTGGTTGTATAAGGGAACAGAAGAGGAGAAAGAACATCCTCGAGGAAGGTGTATGTGTCGGCGGTAGATGGGTGTTGAAAGGGAAACTCAGATTCGTCGAAAATTACATGACGAGAAATGTGTACGTGCCCTGATGTAGGATCAAGGCATCGGTACCCGCGAAAGTTTTCCGGGTATCTGAGAAAGATGCAGTATGTTGATCTTGGGAGAAGCTTATTTGGTTGAGTAGCAGACTCATTTGGGTAACAAGCACACCCGAAAACCCTAAGGTGATCATAAGTGGGTTGAAGTCGGTACAAGGCAAAGGCGGGTGTGCGGTGATTAAGTTTAATGGTGGGTAAAATATTATGTACGTAAGCAGCAGTGTGTAAAGCTTCAACCCAAAATACAAGTGGGAGGTGAGCATGGATAAGAAGAGCACAAATGATGTTGTTAAGCCGACGTATCATCCGTTCCGCCTTACCATTTGGGAAAAGGTTTGGAGACACGAAAAACGAAACACCATACCGTGTTGTGAGGCAAATTTTTGAAATTGTGGTTGTCAAACTCACCTCCTAAATCACAATGAAATGTTTTAATGAGACAATTAAATTGGGTGTGAACAAGTTTGTGAAATATGACAAAAGTGGCAAAGGTCTCAGATTTGAATTTTAAGTGGTAAACCCACGCGTGTTGGGTAAAATTGTCTATTAAAACCATATAGTATTTGTAACCAGTTTTGCTTAACACGGGAGATGTCCGTAAGTCACAATGTATTAAATCAAAAGGTGCAAAAGTAACAAAATTGGAATCATTAAAAGGCAAACGATTACAATTAGCAAGTTGACAAGACGAGCAAACAAAAGAAGTACTAGTCTTATTACATTGAATGAAATTATTACGAGACAAAAAATCTAAGATAGTTGATCCAGGGTGACCAAGTCGGTTGTGCCATGGAGGCGGCTGAGCAGTAGAAACAAAAGCATAAGACGGCGGTGTAAATGGGTAGAGATCGTCCGCGCTATTGTGGCGGGAGAGAAAAGTGCCTGTCTTGAGATCCTTCAAAGAAAAACAAAAGGGATCAAATTCGACACTAACTTGATTATCACGAGTAAATTTACGGACAGAAAGGAGGTCTTTTATGACTGTGGGTGAGTGTAAGACATTGTTTAACTGGTATGTTTTATTGTTGACGGTGTGAAGGCTTTTACCGGTCCCTGTAATCGGCAATTTTTGGCCATTGCCAACAAGAATAGTACTAGAGGAAAGAGACATAGGAGAAGTGATTTTACCTGAGTCAGAGGTGATGTGAGAGGATGCCCCTGTGTCCATATTCCATTAAGGGTCCGGATAATTAACCTGCATCATTGAGAGGGCTGTCCCCAAGTCGGTTAGGCTGAGAGCATTGACCGCATTAGGATCAGGAAATTGGGCCTGCTGGTTCGGGTTTTGGGCCTGGTAAAACTGCTGATGGGCCGATAGTTGAGAAGCTGCTAATCACCTTATAGTGTCATGTCAATTCGCTGCCTTGGTATTTGTTGTGTTATCCGAGAAGATACTGATCACCACAGTTTGTAAAACATATTTATTAGGGTAAATTACACTTTTCGTCCTTTATGTTTCTAGCGGGTTGTAATGGATAACCTTTAACTTCAATAATTACAGTCACAATCTTTTATTTGTAAAAACACATTACACCTTTCGTCCTTTAGCACTAACCAAGTTAAAATTTTCAGTTATGTCTATCCACTTAAGGGTATTCTGGTAATTTCATGTTTTTATTTAAAATATTCATTAATAAATAAAACAAAAAAATTGACATATATATAGAACGTCTTCTTCCCCAATTCAATAATCTCCTTCAATTCCCAAACCCTAAAACACCATCAACATGTCTCTTCCTCAGCCATCTCTCTCCCTCTTTCTCCCAATTCAAATAAAGGACTGTGACTGTAATTATTGAAGTTAAAGGCTATCTATTGCAATTCAATACAAACATAAAGGACGAAAAGTGTAATTTACCCTTTTGTGAATTATATTGGAAGTATGTGCAACATCTTACAGTCATATCCGTTTGTGCAGATTGCTTCTGGAAATCTTGTGTCACTTCCATTTGCTTTGAAGAAGACATTTCCTGCAGAGAAATGCATTTACATGTTTAATATGACAAAACAATTGGTTTCCCAGAGTGTTTATTCTTAGCTATTAGACTATCTCCAACGCTACGGGTGCCCTTAAGCATCCTTAGTTGCCACATCATATCCTTACAAATCCTTAAAAACCTTTATTTCATCTCCAACCCTACAAATATCCTTACTCTTCTAAATTTCCACTTCATCACTTACTCACTACACACAATTCTTAAATAAAAGTTTTTATTTTTTTAGTATGGATCCACCATATCACCAAAACCAATACAAACATGCATCCATAATTAAGGGCTTCATTGTTAAGGGCTAAAAAGGGCACCATTGCTCCAATGGTAAGGGCATGTAAGGGCTTCTAAGGACAAGAATATTAAGGATGCATTGGAGATAGTCTTTTAGTGAAATTAAATTACAAATAACAATAATGAAAGAAGTTATGTTAGGAAAAATAAATGGGTCATGCTGGTTATATAATGGGTTGATCTGAATGCACCCCTCCTTACTAATTATACCCCCCCGAGAGAAAAAGTGCAGGTCCCACCCGTAAGTACATGAAAGGAGGGGGTGTATTTAGTAATTAAGGGGGTGTATTCAGTAGCACCCATAATTGGTCTGTCAATTTCTGACGCTTTCTGCAATAAAATATACACTTTTCGACGACTTTTAACTAATGCAACCCATCTGACACGTTCCTGCTTAGTGATATAACATATACCTAATCAACCCATTTATAACTAAAAGAATCAGTAACTACGTAAAAAATCACAAAGGAAAGTTGTATTACTACCGCACTATAGTAGATTGTTCTTTTACTACCAATTTTATCACATTAGCAAATTAGGAGAAAGTTCTTGTACAAATAATGTTAACATACTAAACATACAAATTGAAGGAAAACTCAAAAAGACAAGGTGGCATTTTTGTAATTATCAATAACTATCAAAGTTACTCTACAAATTTACCTAAAAAACCTAAAAAAAACCTAACCCCCCCCCCCCCCCCAACCCCAAAAACCAAAAAAAAACCTAACCCCCACCCAAGCTAAAATGCTAAAAACTAAACCCCCAAAAAACCTAAAAAAATCTAAAAAAATAAAAAAAACACACAAATTATTTTATTTTTTTTTAACATTTTTTATTAAAAATCGCTACTTTTAGTAGCAGCAAAAAAAAAATTTTTTTTTTGCTAACAAAATGTAGCGATTTTTTATAAAAAAATATTAAAAAAAAATTGTGTTTCTTAGGTATTTTTGGTTGAGTTCACGTTTGTATAGTAACTTTGATAGTTGGTGGTAATTACAAAAATGTCACCTTGTCTTTTTGAGTTTTCCTTCAATTTATATGTTTAGTATGTTAAGATTATTTGTATTTGATTTTTTCCTAGCAAATTATTGTATCCCTTAAATTACTCACAAAAGGATATCTGACTTTACAACATTGAACCAAAAAACTACTTTACACATCCTTTATGCTTTGGTGTCAATATCAATGTTGTAATAAAAATATATAAAGAAAATCACCCTAGGATTCACATTCAAATTATCCTTTATATGAAACCTAGGATTGGCTGGATTGTGATTGATGATAAAACAATTAACATCTAAAATCGAAAGAAGCAAACAAATAAAGTAAAGGTATTCTTAAAAAGAGCTTCAACTGAATAAACAACACCCACCTACAGAAGTAAACTATCTAAAGTTATCACCAATATAGACAAAAAAACAGTATAACAAAAACTGCCAAACCTCAAGGATGAAAATGACAAGATTTTGAAACGACAAGGACCCATATGCAAAAAAACAAACCTTTGGATGAAAGTTGCCAAAGTGGCCAAACCTCAAGGATGAAAACTGCAATTTACTCACTCTCATTTCTCTCATTTCTCTCATATAATTTCTTCTGAAAGTGAAAGTCTGAAATAAATGTATGTGTGTGTATTTTTCTTTTTTTAAATTCAGGTGTTTTTGAGCCTACGGAACTTGTCTTGCTTATGCATAAGCGATAAAAAAAGTCATGCTAAGCAGCTATAGAGACCGAAATCATGCATATGAAAATTGATGGACATTTTATTGAAAGTTTTTCTATAGTAGTACAGTAGCAGTTGGTAGCGTTTTGCTATTGTGACGACGTATATCTAGAGCCAATTTTATTTGTTGTATTTTTTTCGCTTAGGTTGCTTTTTCCAAACAGATTTTGTTGGTCATCCCTCCCAATGTATTTGTTTTTATGGCCATTGATAGCTTAAGAGTTTCAACTAGGGTAGTGAAGAAACACGTAACTAATTTTAGGGATTAATTAGTTGGGTTTATGTTCCTATCATAGTGGTTAATCTTCTTATGGCTTTCTAAGCTTCTTAATGACTGGGTAATCCTGCAAAACAGAACACCGTTACTCGTTAAGAGGGGAATATGGGGGTTTTCCTCTTAACCAGGCTCCGGCGTGAGAATAAGCGACCGTTTGGAGGAGATAAGTATGTATTAAGAGTGAGAGTAGAGGGAATGGAATGTTTAACCTGTGAAGGGAAGTCTCTATTTATAGCCGGAGAGGTGTAAGAGGGTATGGGCTGATGGGCCTTGGGCCGGAAGGCGACAACACAGCGGATATGCTCCTTGTCTCACTGGTGTCGACCGTTAGTGGCTTCTAGAAGTTCTCTGGTGCTGGCGCACCGTGAATGGAGCCACGTGACACTGTTGTCGGCCTTGTTGTCCCTCTGCCATCAGCAGGTAAGTGGAGATCGTGGGGCAGGTGTCTCTGCCCTGTAATTGGTGCCACGTAGGCGTCCTTAGGTACTTTTTGTCTCCTGCACGTCAGACGATAGTGGAGCACGATTGAGCAGAGCCTGGAGGATGCGGATTGGCTCTTTTCGTCTGCCAATTGTACCTTTCGTGCCTTCTGAAGCAGCCCTGCGCCATAGCCTTACGCGGCTCTTGATGAACATGAAACTGACCCGCGCGGCATATGGGTGGATGAAGGCTCTTGTTTGGAATGCTAAGTGTCGAAAGTGGTGTTTTTCCTTGTTGAGACCTCGCGCTAGATCGATATATGATGGTGTACCGCGCGCAAGGTTGGCAGTCAACAAGTTGAAGAATAAGGAGTATGGTCCTGCGCACGACATGAATGAGGTCCGCGCGGCTATTTTGGGACCATACCCCTTCAAGTCCCCCAGTCCAGTGCTGCACCATGCGCGAGGCAAGTGGTTGGAGCTCTGGACTTAGAAAAAGAAAAGTGCTGGAAATGTTTGCTTTGTGTTGGGTAGGCGCGCGCGAGTAAATGCTTGACAGTTGCCACGGCACGACTACTATACCTTGTTGTTGGTATTTTTTGCTTCTCAGTGGATAACCAAGAATATTGCGCGGCTCGAGAGACTTCTATCTGAAGCTTTTTTTGAAATTTTTGGCGGCAAAATTCTCGAATTTTGAAATCTGACAGGTTGGTGATGCGTGTGAAGTGTTATATATATTAGGTGTATATTTTAAGCCCTTTTAACACTTATTTTTAGCCAAGTTTTAAATTTATAAAGCACGATATTTTACTAACACTAAACACACATATGGGCAAGTGCACCCATCGTGAGCGTAGTATAGTGTTGGCAAGATACCGAGGTCGTCCAAGGACACAAGAGCTTTTAGTACCGGTTTATCCTCAACGTCTAATCAAATCAAAAAGTTTAGAAAAATGTTTTAAAATAAGAAAAATAAAAACTAACTAAAAATGCTGAAAATAAAATAAAAAGAAAAAAAACAGATAGACAAGATAAATCACTTGGTTCCGACTCGTATCTAGTGTAACCTTTGATTATTTCCGCACTTTTGCATTTTTTAAGAGATTATCTTAGTTATTGTAGTAGGCCCCTCTTTTGAAGGTGACGTTACCCTCACCCCAGTAGTTTGAGTCAGCAAGGATACAATCTTAAAAGGGTGGATTATTGGAAGATAATTAATTAAGTTATTAATGCAAATTATGGTAGGCCCCTCTTTTGGAGGTGACGTTACCCTCGACTAAGTAGTCTGAGTCAGCAGGGATACAGTCCTAAATAGCCGGGTTATAGTATTAATAGTAATTAACTTATGAGGGGATCAAAGAGTTTGGACCCCCGCGATCCAATACCGTTAAGTATTGAAGGAGGTCCTACTAAATTTGACCCAGGTCCATTGCAGGACCTCTAAACGCTGAACAATGGCAAGACCTTTACCAAACCGTTCCCTTAACCCCCGACCAGATAGCCAACATACCTCCATATAGACCGTGGAGATATGAATGGTGAAAATCTTTTATTTTATATAGACAGTAAAATAATGCCAAGACACCACGGACAAACGATAAGGAAAGATCACCTTCAACATAAGCAACTAGTTATTAAAGTCATTAATACAAAACCAAGTAAAAAGTGCGAAAAGATTAGAAATAAAAAGTATTACACTAGACACTTTGTCTTCACCAAGTGATGTAAGAGACTTAGGCAAACATGGCCTTGATTGTCAAGAACTCTTACGATCAATCTTGGATCCCGAGACGACTCACACACTCTATGATGGACAATGGATGATGGTGGTGGTGGGTGGTGGGTGAAGTGTGAGAGAGGTGGTGTGCCAAGGGATGGTTTGAGCTTGAGCCAAGCACTCTTATTTATAGGCTGAACAGAAGCTCGGGCACGGCCCCGTGTCCAGTGGGCACGGCCCCGTGTCCACATCCTTCTCTTTCTTCATTTATTGCAGCTTGTCTTATTAGTTGACCACGCCCCCATGTCCGCTGAGCACGACCCCGTGTGCAGAAGAATCTTTGTACTATGAAGATTTGCCTGGATTGTGCGAATCTTATAGTTGACCACGGCCACGTGTCCGCTGAGCACGGCCCCGTGGTGGGCAATAGAAGCTTCTACCACTTTGTCTTTTCTGCTGACACTTGGGCACGCCCCCGTGCTGGCTGAGCACGGGGCATGTTCAGTCTTCTGATATCTTGTTTTGCTTGGGAAGATGCTGTCGTGGGGTCGGGCATGTCATGTCTTGTTCCTTTTCTTGTATTTATGTTAGATTTTGATGTCTTTTTGCTTCTTTTGTTAATTTGAGCTCATTTAATCCTGAAAATACAAAAGGAAGACAAAAGCACACTTTTTCCAACATTAGTACTAAAAAAGGGTTAGTTTTATGCCACAATTGATGTAATTTATATGTTGCATTTTGCACACATCAAATACCCCCACACTTGAATCTTTGCTTGTCCTCAAGCAAAACTCTTTAATATGTGGCTATTACACTCCCAAATGGAATGGAATGGGTAGAGAAGAAGGTTTTTGGGCTTGTCATAGATTGTCGGGATTTCCAAGATTCTTTATTTAGTTTTATTTTTATTTATTTACAATCCTATTCGTCATGATTTATTTAAAACTTTTCATAAGATAAATTACTTATTAGGGCATAACATGCCTCTTTAAAATTCTATTTATATACAAGTTCACATACCTCACGGGGATCACTCAACACTCGGCCGAAAATGTATTTTTGTGGATCACTCGAGAGCGGCATGGAACTTACTCCTACCATAGGCTTGCCAAGCAATCAATCCTCCTCCTTTTTAACTTATATACCTTTATAAATATCAAGAGGACTTTGTGGGTGAAGGGTTAGGCTTGGGTTAAAGGTAGGTGGTTGGGTTAGTGGTTAGTGGTTAGTAGAAAAAGGGCTAAAAGCGTAACAAGTGTCGGTTTTCGTAAGACTTTCTATTTTTGTAACTTTTATTTTGATGAAGCTATTATTCAAACAAAGTTATTTTTGATGAACTTGTTTGTTTATTTTCTTTTGCTTCATCATCAACACATTATTTTTTTTTTGAAAAGTCATACGAAAAACCGAACTTGTTACTAAAACAAAGGGTTAAAAATAAAAGGTTTTGGTGGGTAAAAGGGTGTTTGGTTTGGGTTATGAAATGAAAAGGTTTAGGCTCAAAGGGGCTAACTAGGGGGATTTTGGGTAGGTGGTAAAAAAAAGAAAAAATAATGGTGTAGAAATAAAAAGGGTTAGTCCTAATGCCTCCATCATTTACTTACTCGGGTTTAAGTTGGTAAGGACCGGGAATGTATCGTCATGGCAAGTTCTAGAGTCGTAAGAACCAAGCGGCTATTCACACAAGAAACGAAAAATGAGCATTTAGTCTAGTGATATGTAATTGTATGCTCAATAAAGGCTCAAAACTCACTTTTGTGGGAATGGGTTTTTATGTGATCAAGTATATATAATTAAATTTTAACTAAGCTTGTCATGCCTTTTCATAATCTTCTTATGTTGGTTCTTTTTATCACGACGCTATCGGTTGTAAATTCGTAAAAATATAACATTTTTAGAACTTGAAATTCCTGAGTTAAACCTAGACAAGTAAAAAAATGAAAATTTTTGAAAAAAATTTGGGGTGATTAGCAATTCCAATAGAGTTTTGTGTAAGGCTTGTATTTAGGACTTGCAAGATTCAAGGTTTTAGCATCCCCCCCACACTTAAATTACACATTGTCCTCAATGTGTCCCAAAAATAAAATTTTAGGTTGATTGAATGTGTAAAAAGGTGTAAAAAGCAAAATTTTTGTGTTACTGGGCACTGAACACGGCCTCGTGTTGTCCGGGCACGGTCCCGTGTTCAAGTGCCAGTAACAAAATTAAAACAAGAGAAACAGAAGCCTGGACACGGGGGCGTGTTGGGTGAACACGGCCCGTGTCCAGTTACCTGAACTGGGTCTTTTTCTGCAGATTGTGCAGCACGGGGCCGTGTTGGGCGGACACGGCCCGTGCCGAGCTTACTGTAAACGAAGAAATTTGTCGGACGGTTCTGTTTTCCTGCATGGGGTGCTGGTTCAAGTTTCCCTTGCATCCTTTGCCATCTCAAGTGTGTTTTATTCAATTCAACACCATCCAAACACCAAATTAACTAAAACCATCATTCATTAATCATAGAGAGAATTACATAATAGTCCTAAAAATTAAAATACTAGCTAGTTAGGTCAAAGAAACACAAGAAATCCAAACCAAGAAGTTCTAGCCTACTATTTATTCTACTAGCAAAATTTCCGAAAAGATAGATCTCTCGGTTAAAAGTGGCTTGACAACTTCTTCCTCCGGGTATGGGCTCCTCATACATCGGCGAGCCACTCTTCGATCTCCCTAGGGAGAAGAAAAGCGGGCTCATGAGCATTGGGTTCAGGAGGTGTAACTTCCACCGGGATTTCTTGGAGTTCTTCAAGAGGGGGTTCCGCCGGAATGTCGTCCCAACCGGTAGGATTTTGGATTCCAAGTGCGAGGTTCCAATCCTCTTGAGGGAGGATGGGTTCCATGGGAGGTGTTACCAGAATGTTTAACCTCTGGTGCAAGAGGTTTATTTCTTGAAATTGTTTTCCAACCCCACCGAGAGATAGTTTATACGGTCTATGAGGACCTCCTCCACCGAAGTCATCTCGTCAAGGGCTTCACGTAGCGCCATTACGTATCTTACGAGAGTTGCTTCAATCGACGGCCTCCTTTCCCGTCGACTGTTCCTTGAGTGCGCAGAAGAGGTTCCACTGTTTTGGCTAGACATTCTACGAAAACAAACCAAAAATAGTTCGTTTTAATGAAACAGTACCACGGTCACGGCCCCGTGCTCAATGAGCACGGCCCCGTGTTCAACTTTCTGCAGATTTTTAGAACAAGGAATCTTGGGGTTTTAAATTATTTTCTTAACTTATGAAGCTTTTTTGAGCAGAAATAACTTAAAACAATGTTGTGTAACTTATTTTTAACAAGATTCCTTGAACAAAAATTCAATAAACATCACAACAAAGCTTGAAATCAGGCTTTAATGGAGTTGTTGGTGCAAGAAAGATGAAGAAGAAGGCAACAGATAAAAGAGGAAAGGACAAGATGCTTGTAAGAACCTTCTTTTAGAATATACCTAGGATGGTAAGTCAGAAAATCCTTTCAAATCTCTGTCCCTGGATGGTCCAAATGTGCAGGGTTCTTGGCTGCATTTATAGAAAACGACAGCGTGCTGGACATGACCCCGTGTCAGCTGGACACGGCCCCGTGTGCAGGCAAGATCTTGACATGTTTTGTCCGTATTCTGACAAAAGTCAGAAGGGAATCTTTTGGTGGACACGGGGGCGTGTTGACCTGGGCACGGCCCCGTGTCGGAAGGCTGTTTTATGAAGTGCGTCTAGTTTTAAGGAACTTTTCCGGATCGGGCGGTTCCTTACTGGATGGAACAACCCCAAAGTGCCTAAGATACCTTAATTGATCTAGATTAAGACGAGAACGCAAGAGGTTGTCGGTGAGGGTGATTCCTATGCTATATGTAGGTGTTTTGGTCAAAAATTACCGAAGCAATTTAGTGATCAAATTAGTTAAGTGAGGTAGTGTGCTAAAAAGTGTGTTGAAAATATGCTGGTTAAGTTGTTTGGAAAAAACAGTATTCAAGATACGGCTCAGGATATTGAGCTGTATCTACGATCAAACAATGAGCAAAAAGTAAAGGGGGTGACACGAGATATACGAGGAAAGCCCTTGATCAATCTAGATCGCCGGCATAAAACCTCGGGAGCTGACAATCGCAGCTGCCTTGTTCTTCTTATTGCTTTGAACTTCAGGATACAGTGCAGGATATTGACCAGATCGCTAAGTGTTACAATGCTTTTGTGCGAAAGTGAAAATTGCTAGAGAACGAGTGTAGTGAGTGTTGATGTGATGTCCTATTCAATCTGGTATACCCACCTATTTATAGTAACGAATTACAAACAAAAATTCCTATAAATATGGGATGCTCCGAATATTCCATTGTAAACGGTGTAGACCGAGTAATGCGGCTTCAACGTCTTTATTTGAACGACTTGGACCGAGTCTTCCGCGGAATGAGTCCTTGTGAACGTTACTAGCTTCTAACCCACGTACCTGCACATAATCCGTTAGTGATCCTGAGGATACCATTCAGGATGTTACCAATATCCTGAATCAGCATCCCGGATGTGAACAAATATCATATAACCAAGATATAACCCAAGATATTTCTCAGGATACGGGCTCAGAATTTTACCCATAACAATTGTCCCCAAAAATGTTACCGTTTAGTATCCTACCACTAACGGTTACATTCTTCAAGATCACTAAAATCTCTTTCAGTCAAACAATGCCAATGCTTTGGCGTGTTCTGTCCGTTCTTGATCAGATCAAGAAAAATCACATTCCTGATCTTTCTGTTCATGATCTCCCCCTAGCTTACAAGCTTAGATGCCACGGATCATGTAGATTTTTGTTTTATTCCACCTCCGGCGACCCGCTGATACTTCGTGCCACCAGGAACGAGGATAACTGGCAATCTAAGTTCTTCTTTGTAAAAAGAGACTCAATCCCTGGTGGAACGGAATATCCGGTGAAATGGTTGAAAAAGGGTAGGATTTAGGGTTTAAGGATGATCCTGCGTCTTATCCTGTTCCATATCCTGAACTGATTAACTTTCTTTTTTCTGTTGTGCACGCAGCTGATTTTAGGAAGATTGCACCTCCCCTTGCTGATTCAAAGAAAAGGATTGACGCCACCAGACTCCTTCCAGAGGCTGAAAGAAGTTTCAACCCATCTCCACCATCTCCAAGTCCCCTTTCTAGAGCAAACATGTCTGGTAAGGATCCTGCAAAATATCCTGTATATACATGTTTTTATTTGATATACTTAGGAGAAATTTTACTCCCTGTATGCAGACTCCAGCAAGGTTCCTGTCTACCTAGACCTTGAAGAACTTGACAGCTACCCTACTCCAGTCACGGTCAAGAAAGAGACCTCTGCTGCCACCAGCTCCAAGCCGCTCCCGGCTCCTAAAGCCAATCCGAGGACTCGTGCTTCCACAGCAAAAAAGAGGAAAGCTCCTGAAATCAGTGCTCCAGGTCCAGAAGGGTTCTCCTACGATGAACTCAGCTTTTCTGACTCCTTAGAGCCAATGAAATCCTTCCTCAACAAGGTAATATCCTGATACATATCCTGATAGGATATCCTGGTTAATATATTCTAACTTATACCTGAACTTGATGTGCAGGGCCTCCAGCATTTGCTCCACCTGTACAATGATGCATGTGGTACTGATGCACTCCATGAAGCTAGGATCAAACAGCTTGAAAGCACCTTTTGTAACACCTCGGAAATTTACGTCCAATAATGTCTTGACACGTGTCATAAGCTTTGAATATGTGAAAACAAACTTTAGAGGGACTAAAGTTGGCAAACGATGAAACTATGTAAATTCAAGGGTTCAAAGTGTCAACAACTGATAAATAGGCCCTACAATAACCCTACGTGAAGTTTATAGTCTTAAACGGATAAATCATGGATCATACGAAGCGAAAAATGAAAGAAAGTGAGTATTTACAAACTACAGGGGCTAAACGTGTCAACATGTTGAATTTATACCTCTGAGTGATCTTTTGGCAAACCCGAAGCTTTGTAATAATAAAATATACTCACGAGGATATGTGATAAAAATTTCATGAAGTTTCGTGAACATATGAGAAAGTTATGATTAAAACCGTACACGAAAGGTTAATTGCGTTATCGTGAATTTCGTGACTTTTCGGGTAAGCGCAAAGTGAACCGAGGACTTTGCCAAGTTTATAAAAGTCCCAAGGTTCCTAAAAACTAGATGTGAGGGTCTAGAGTGCCAAATAAACGAACAAAACACGTTACAAGAGATCAGGGGCTGAAATGCAACATTGAAACTTGAAAAGCTGGTCACAACACACCCTCGCGTCACGCGAGGGGGGGGCTCGCGTCGCGCGACACCTGCCCAGCGACAGAAACATGCAGGTGTCGGTTTCTCAGGTCTGTGCTCGTCTGTTTCCAGCTGTTGTCGATTATAAGACTTCACCAATCAGCTTTCATGCAATCTGAGACCTTTGGACACTTCCCACAACATCATAAAACATCTGAAACAGCCATAAATCAGATCAAACCTTCTTTAAAGATCACCATAGTTGCAAAACATTCAAACACTTGAACTTCAAAAATTCACAAAACGATTCTGGAGCATTTCTGGTCGACAAGGCAGCTTCATAAGTGATCACTAAGCTTGTTAGGACCTTTGTAAGTGTTTATATCACCCTCTAATCCGTTCTAACTTAGTGTATTCACTAAAAGTCAAGCTTATCGTAAAACTAGTTTGACTTTATGATTAAACGAGATATGCTCAGTATTTTCTCAAATTGAAAGTGCCCATACGTTGGTGTTTATGAGTGTAACAAACCCCTAAAAGGGTATTTTCAGATTTACACTCTAAGCATGTCGATTGTCGAGTCAAACCTTTTCGTAAAAAGTCAACAGAACGAGTTTTTGCAAAAATAAGCTTGATTAACAATGTAGGCTACATGCAACCTGTTTGATCATCAAAATAACTTTATAAATAATGTAAGAACATGTTTCAACTTGATCAACTCGACAATTTTCTGTGTTACACCCGAATCGGAACCGAAAGTCTCATAAATGGACATTTTCTTTGACTATCGGTTCTGATCCGTACATGCATGTTAAGATCTGCACTAGAGCATATTTTAGACCAACTTTCATATATGTTTAACTCTCTGGAATTTTACAAATTTATTCCATGATTAACCGATTCATATGCATGTTACCGGTTTATGCTTAAAGTTGACTATTTTGCCCTTTTTAATATAAAACGCGATTTTTGAAAAAGTGAAAGAGTAAAATCAATTGTTACTGATTTATAAACATGCATCGAAAATTTCATATCAGTTTGTGGCCTAGTTTAAGAGATATGCCCAATATCGTAAATCACAAGCTTTATGTTAAGTAAATAGCGCATTTAGCGCAAAGCCTATTTTAACCCACTTTTTGGTATCAAACTTTTTATACACTGATGTTATATAAAATTTTGAGATTTTTAAAGATTTTTATTTAATTTTTGGAAGAGCATAACATAGGTCTTTAAGTTAAATTCGGTAAATACCGAAATTACCCTTTTTGGCCATAAGACGAGTTTTATAAATCCGATTGACCCCAAACCACTTCCTACTGATTTTATTTATTAAATAAAGTATGTTGAACCTTCTGGAAGTATAAAAATCTCAGCTTTCTTTTACAAACCCGGAAACGGCTCTAAATCGCCTTTTTAGGCATTTTTAACGCATAATATATACTATAATCATATCAAGCATGTAAGACTTATACCTACTGATGTAATTAGCGTATTTTCATATAAAAACAGTAAGTACAATGTTATAAACTCAGATTTCCAGTTTTGGCATTTTTTAGCCCTTGTGAAATTACCAAAATGCCCCTAGGGTGCATAGTTTGATTTTAAATAATAAGTTTTACATACGGGTCATATCATACTGTTATAACATAATAAGTTAATTATATTTTCTGTATAAATCAGACCCATAACTCAGATTTACAAATAAACTCTTTTATAATCTTTTAAATGACCAAAATGCCCCTATGAGGCATAAATTGATTCTAAATCCGTTCCGGGCAAAATAGAAAATAACTTACTGATATTTTATCATATTTAAAGCATATCAACTCAGGAAACTTGCATATGACTCTCATGGTCGCCCGTAACGCACTTTTCGCGTTCGGTTCGGTTTATGTAACTAGTTTACATAAATTGACCGAAACGGGTCAAACATTATCATTTTTCGTCTCAAAATCCAGAATGTGTTTAGTAAACCCATATTATACAAGTCTTCAGACTTGTCGGGTCAAATTCACATTCCATCCGGTCTTCGCTTAATCGTGCATGAACCGTATCGTCATTTGAAAACTAACCGGTCTAGGCTTAGGCTTAAATAAAGACCCGTTAGAAATCTAATAGGTTATTATAAACCTTTGTTCCAGATTAGGAGCACCAGTAAAAGATACTTGCATTTTTCTTGATTGTGATTGATACTTATTCAGGTAAATACTCTTTGGCTTATTTTCCCTATACAGGCTTGGGTTACGGTATATAAAATACCGCTTGATCAGGCATTAAATCCTCCACCGTTGCGTGGGTAGTTGGAATAATTTAATTGGCTCGTTTAAACAGTCTTGTTCACTTAAGGCCTTTGGGGGATTAATTGACCATGTCCCGGATATCCTTGGCATCATCTTACGAGATGGCCGCAACCTGAGTACGGGGTGTAGGCGTACACCTGTCTGTATATAACTCTTGAATGTGGTGGGTCCATTGATCTTTAGCCCGGACTAGATCCGGGCCACTGAACGCAAGTAACATGTAATTCGTTCACATGATTATTATATTAAATAATTGACCCAAGTTAATAAAAATGTTTTGTGCCTTGTGCATTTAAATAAATTTTCAACCTTTTCAAAATGAGTCAGTCGAATTGTATTTACCAGTGTAAACTGACGTATTTTTTCCAAAAAGATTAAGTGCAGGTACTACACGTAATAGGCTGGCAGGCTTCTAGAGCGTCCACAATAGGTCTCGCAGCTTGGACGACAAATAAACTGTTGAACAATTATCCTATTTTATTTCGATCCGCCTGTGGATCCGTTTCAACTACTCGTGATATTTATTATTACATTTTATTTAAAAGTTGAAATGAATCTATCTTTTGCTTCCGCTGTGCATTATTATATTGTGTTGTTTGTCTATGATGATATCAACTACGTCACGATACTCCCCACCGGGCCCACCGGTGACACGTGGAAAATAGGGGTGTGACAGGTTGGTATCAGAGCCAACTCTGAGTGAATTAAACACTAGCCTTTTGTGTTTAATCTCAGTTACACAATTTCACAAACCTCGATTCTCGAGTCTAGACAAAGAACTTAGGAAATTTCCAAATTTTTTTTTTGTTTAAATTTTCTAACCTTGTCTTAATTATATTTTTGTTGTACCACTTGTTTGTTTTTTTTTTTTGACAGGTAGTTAAACATGCCACCAAGAATGAGAGGACGAGGGGGACGAGGAGGATACGTAGCCCCAAATGATCACGAAGCCGGGCCTTCGCACCGGCGAACACCTTCGGGCTCTCATAACACAGATGCCTAAAATCTATGGAGGTCCTTCACTGAACCAGCCTCCACACCATCCATTCCCCATTCATTTGGGCCTCATTCAGAGAATGAGCCCCATCACTCACAGCAGTCCTACATTCCTCTAGGACCCTCATCACCGTTTGACAACACGTCACCCGTCTTTCAGGGCCTGTACGACCCTGACGATTACCTTCAAGAACCAGTGGGTTTTAACCCACTTGGACCAGAAGACCATTTTTCGGGTGGCAACCCGATGGACGTTGATGAGGATACGGATCCTGCCATGCCACCCTCTGGAACACCGAACCACCCCATCGAGATTTCTGATGGGTCACCTTTCATGGGATCACCATACAATGGTCCCGATAGTTATGAGGAGATGTTCAAACAGTATGACTGGGTGTTTACCCCCAGTTATCATAACTCTCCTTTGAACCAGTCTTCCCATCACTCCCCTCTTCACCAGTCTTCCCATCACTCTCCTCTTCACCAATCTTACCATAACTCCCCTCTTCACCAATCATACCACAACTCTCCTTTGCACTTGCCTCACCACTCTCCCCTACATCAGCAGGAGCAGCCCCAGCAGCAGTAGAATCCTTCTGAGGATTCCCAATTTGTAGCGGTCAATCCGCCAGCAGCAGCACCACCACTTCAACCTCCCCCGCCTCCGAGGCGAAGGAGAACTACCCCGCGGATGTCCGTACGAGGGGGGATACGCATCAGTACCCCTCCACTTTCTAGTGGCAGCCGGTACTCACCGGTTCATGAAGAAACAGAGATGGGTGAATCTTCAAACCCCGTCTCTAAAGTAGCAACGGCGCCAGTCACGCCACAGCCACAGCCACAGCCACAGCCACCACAGGGATTTGGTGAACAAATCCCCGCTTACACTAATGCTGCAGCATTTAACCCCTTTGAGCAGCAGTTTCACACGGGGTACAACTATATGGAGGATCCGTACTGGATAGCGGCAAACTCCAACACCTTCCAGCAAGAAGCTCCCTACGGAGGTCCCTGGGCTACAGGACCCTCGACTTATGGGTACCCACCATATGGGTATCAACAGTCGCAGCCTCTTCAACCTCCACAGTATCAGCAGCCGCAACCGCCCCAACCTCCGCTTTATCAGCCTCCTCAGCCGTCGTACTATCAGCAACCACCTCAGGCGCCGACAATGTCACCGCCCCAAATGCAAGAAATCATTCACGAGATACATGAGGTGCGAGACGAGATGCGGCAGGGGTTGGATCATGAACGGAGGCGTATGAAGGGGATGTTTAGCAAGGTAGTGAGCTTGCTCAAGGGTAAACGCAAGAAGGATCACTGAATCCTTTGTTTGCTTGTTATCTAATCATGTCCCTGCGTGGACATATATTTATGTACTCTATCCCTGCGTGGGTAATGTTTCTTTCTGTTTAGCCCCTGCGTGGGCATATCTTTTTAACCCCTGCGAGGGTTTGTTTATTTGTTTGGCCCCTGCGTGGGCATGTTATTTATGAAAAGTCCCGTTTAGGGCAAGCATGTACTCGTTAATTTTAAATTAGAATGGTAATTTCAGCTTTTCATTTTTTAAATTATATGCATAAATATAATAAACGAATAAATGGAAAATAGCATTATTATTGTAATTCACCATTTTAATAATAAGGATCTTAAAAGGTAAAACCTAGCTGTTATGCTGTCATAAAATTTAGCCAAGATGGTAGAACCTGTTTAAAAAGATTCCAATCTCTGTTAACATCTGCAAATATGTTAACACTCTTGACTAATGTGATCCGTGAAATCACACATGTCACCCTTTTTAATAAATTATCCAAGATTATATTTGTATATAATTGAAAGTGACATAATGCCTACGGGTCATAATGAATGTCATATAAAACAGAAAGGCAGCCGTAACTTATAGACTCCCTGCCAAAGAAAGGATTGATTTGTTTTGATTATTCAAACTTTAATCCTATAAAAATCTAAATTTATAATTTAGAAATTGTCTACGTGAATAGGCCTATTGTGCCAATATATATATTTCATTTTAGGATAAAATTATTGATAAAAAGTCCTAAATGAAACTACTTAACAAATTAACTAATATGGCTTTTAATTACCATGGTTAATAAATCGTCAAGAACGATAATACTGGTTAGATTTCTAAATAGACTTTGTCCTTATTTTATGTAGCATTTAAGACTACATGACTAAGTCAGAAGAAATGAATAGTCGTCCGGCACAAAACCCTGAAAATGCTCCGATATTAGTAACTGGTGCAGAATTGAAAGCACTAGTGAACGATGCTGTAGTCGAAGCACTAAACAGACAATTTAGTGAAGCAAGCGGGACCCGAAGTAGGACCCGAACCGCATCACGTTCTAAGCCGAGAACACACTCAGAGGCTCATAGCAAGCCGCCTTCCAAGAAAGTTGAGCCTAAGAAAGAAGAACCCAAGAAAAATGATGATGAGCGACATTCATCTAACCAAAACAGTGTTCCCCCTAAGAAGGTAGTGAACAATGATGCGCCTCATGCTAGAGGATGCACATACAAGTACTTTGTCTCATGTAAGCCCCGAGACTTTACTGGGGAAAAAGGAGCGGTCGACTGCATAACCTGGTTGGATGAGATTGATACAGTGGTAGACATAAGTGGATGTGCGGAAAGGGATATTGTGAAGTTCGTATCCCAGTCCTTTAAGGGTGAAGCCCTAGCATGGTGGAGATCACTGATCCAGGCCACCGGAAAGGTACAATTGTATAACATGACCTGGGAGCAATTTGTTGCTCTTATCAAGGAAAATTTCTGTCCACAGCATGAGGTGGAGAAGATAGAGTCCGATTTTGTATCATTGGTAATGACAAACCTGGACTGCCAAGCCTACTTAACGAGCTTCAACACGATGTCTCGATTGGTTCCATATCTAGTAACCCCGGAACCAAGGAGAATCGCTCGTTTTATCGGGGGGTTAGAACCCGCAATAAAGGCAAGTGTGAAGGCCTCTCGGCCAACGACTTTCAGGTCAGTAACTGACCTCTCCTTGTCCCTCACAATGGACGCGGTCCGACTAAGATCGCTGAGGAACAAAGAGGCAGAGAACAAGAGAAAGCGTGAGGATGATACCTCACGAAGGTCGGAGAAGAGACACAGAGGGAATGACGACCACAGGAAAGGGTCGGGATCGAAGAAGAATGGGCAACAATCGGGGGAAAAGCCCAAATGTAAGACTTGTAGGAGGTATCATTTTGGGAGATGTCGACTTGAGTCGAGATCCCAGTCTCTCACAAGACCCTGTGGAATCTGTAAGTCCACAGAACACAAGACTTTGGAGTGTAGGAAGTTGAAGGATGCAACCTGTTATGGTTGTAACGAGAAGGGGCACATTAAGTCTAATTGCCCAAAGAACGCCAAGAAAGCCGAAGACGGGAAGAAGACCAATGCAAGGGTCTTCAGGATGGACGCTAAAGAGGCTATCCAGGACGACAACGTGATTACTGGTACGTTTCTTGTAAATGATATTTTTGCTAGAGTCCTGTTTGATTCTGGAGCAGATAAATCCTTTGTAGACAATAAGTTTTGTGAGTTGTTAAAATTGCCTATAAAACCCTTAAGTGTGAAGTATGAAGTGGAGTTAGCTGATGGAACCATAGAAACCGCCTCGACTGTTCTAGATGGATGTGTTATATCCATTAGGAATCACTCGTTTCCATTATCCTTACTTCCCTTTAAACTAGCTGGTTTTGACATAGTAATAGGCATGGATTGGTTATCACACAACCAAGCCCAGATTGTGTGCAATAGAAAACAAGTGGTAGTTAGAACTCCGTCTGGTGAGTCACTAACTATCCAAGGAGATACCCAGCATGGATTGCCTGAGCAAGTGTCCATGCTCAAGGCATCCAGATGTATGCAGAAGGGTTGTGTCATCTACATGGCACAAGTTACTATTGATGAACCAAAGCCGAAGATTGATGACATCCCTGTCATTTCGGAATACCCCGAAGTTTTCCCAGAAGAACTACCTGGTTTACCACCAGATAGGCAAGTGGAATTCCGAATCGACATCATTCCGGGTGCAGCACCAGTGGCAAGAGCACCATATAGGTTGGCTCCAACGGAGATGAAGGAGTTAAGAACTCAGTTAGACGATTTGTTAGCAAAAGGTTTTATTAGACCTAGCTCGTCTCCCTGGGGAGCGCCTATTTTGTTTGTCAAGAAGAAGGACGGATCGATGCGCCTGTGCATCGATTACCGTGAGCTCAATAAAGTTACTATCAAGAATAGGTATCCTTTGCCCAGGATCGACGATCTGTTCGACCAGTTACAAGGGGCAAGCTACTTTTCAAAGATTGACTTAAGGTCAGGCTATCATCAGTTGAAAGTCAAGGATGAAGATGTACACAAGACAGCGTTTAGGACTCGCTATGGACATTACGAGTTCCTAGTGATGCCTTTTGGGCTTACTAACGCACCAGCCGCGTTCATGGATCTCATGAATCGCGTCTGCAAGCCTTATCTGGATAAATTCGTCATTATCTTTATTGACGACATCCTTATCTACTCGAAGAACAAGGCTGACCACGAGAAGCACCTTCGTTGTATTCTCAAACTCCTACACCAAGAGAAACTCTACGCCAAATTCTCGAAGTGCGAATTTTGGCTTCGAGAAGTCCAATTCCTTGGACATATAGTGAGCGAGCGTGGTATCCAAGTGGATCCCGCCAAAGTAGAAGCAGTGATGAATTGGCAAGAGCCAAAGACGCCTACTGAAATTCGTAGCTTCCTGGGTTTAGCAGGATACTATAGGCGATTCATCGAAAACTTTTCAAGGATTGCTGCGCCCCTTACTTCATTGACACGCAAGAAGGTTAAGTTTGATTGGGGCCCTAAGCAACAGGAATCCTTCGATATTCTGAAGAAAAAGTTGAGCAATGCGCCAGTGTTAACATTGCCCGATGGCATAGAAGAATTTGTGGTGTATTGTGATGCATCACACACTGGTATGGGCTGTGTACTCATGCAGAAAAGCAAAGTTATTGCCTACGCCTCAAGACAGCTGAAGGTGCACGAAAAGAACTACACCACCCATGACTTGGAACTGGGTGCCGTTGTATTTGCATTAAAACTCTGGAGACATTATTTATATGGAACCAAGTGTGTGATCTATTCAGATCACAAGAGCCTTCAACATTTATTTAACCAGAAGGACCTAAACATGAGGCAAAGACGCTGGATGGAAACTCTAAATGACTATGATTGTGAGATAAGATACCATCCAGGCAAGGCAAATGTAGTTGCTGACGCCTTGAGTAGGAAGGAAAGAGTTAAGCCAATAAGAATCAATGCCAAGCGCATTGAAATAAGGAATGGTTTGAACGAGAGGGTGTTAGCTGCACAGAAGGAAGCTGTGTTGGAAGCTAATTATCCTGAAGAAAAGCTGGGAGTAACTGAGGAGCAGTTATCCCGTGACAAAGATGGAATACTTAGATTGAATGGACGAATATGGGTTCCTGTTTTTGGAGGTCTCCGAGATGTTATCCTCCAGGAAGCCCACAGTTCCAAATATTCTGTCCATCCTGGAGCTGATAAGATGTACCAGGATTTAAAAGCAAACTACTGGTGGATTGGTTTGAAAAAGTCCGTAGCTGCTTATGTAGCTAAATGTTTGACTTGTGCGCAAGTCAAAGCTGAGCATCAGAAGCCGTCAGGTTTGTACAACAACCTGAAATTCCCACATGGAAGTGGGAGATGGTGACAATGGATTTCATCACCAAGTTACCAAAGACGAGAAAAGGAAATGATACAATATGGGTCATAGTAGATAGACTGACGAAGTCAGCACATTTTCTACCCATCAAAGAAACCTACAGCTCAGATATGCTAGCCCAATTATATGTTGATAAGATTGTAGCTTTGCATGGAATACCTGTGTCCATTATCTCTGACAGAGATACGAGATACACGTCACACTTTTGGAAGAGTTTCCAACAAGCTTTGGGCACTCGTTTGAATTTTAGTACGGCTTATCATCATCAGACTGACGGTCAGAGCGAGCGTACTATTCAAACGCTGGAAGACATGCTACGTGCATGTGCGATCGACTTAGGTGGTAGTTGGGACAAGAACCTACCACTAATTGAATTCTCCTACAACAATAGCTACCACACCAGCATAAAAGCTGCGCCTTTTGAGGCCTTATACGGTAGAAAGTGTAGATCGCCTATTTGTTGGGCAGAAGTTGGAGATGTCCAACTATCAGGACCAGAAATTGTTTTTGAGACAATGGACAAGATTTTCCAGATCCGCGATCGATTGAGAGCTGCCAGGGATAGGCAGAAAGCTTATGCGGATCCACAGCGCAAAGATTTTCACTTCGAAGTAGGTGAAAAAGTGTTGCTTAAGGTATCACCCTGGAAGGGGGTGATGCGATTTGGTAAGAAAGGCAAGCTAAGCCCGAGGTACATAGGACCTTTCGAGATTATCGAACGTGTCGGGTCAGTTGCTTATAAGTTAAACTTGCCTGAAGAACTTAGCGCTATCCATAATGTGTTTCACATCTGTAATTTGAAGAAGTGTTCCGCTGAAGGACCACCGGTTATACCGTATACGGATGTACATATAGATGAAGGCTTGAAATTTGTGGAAAATCTGTTATCGATTGAAGACCGAAAGGTAAAGAAGCTTCGAAGGAAGCACATACCTATTGTTAAGGTAAAATGGGATGCCCGTAGAGGTCCCGAATACACATGGGAGGTAGAATCCACGATGAAAGAAAAATACCCTCATTTGTTTCAGTAAATCTCGGGGTCGAGATTTCTTTTAAGGGGGTGAGGATGTAACACCTCGGAAATTTACGTCCAATAATGTCTTGACACGTGTCATAAGCTTTGAATATGCGAAAACAAACTTTAGAGGGACTAAAGTTGGCAAACGATGAAACTATGTAAATTCAAGGGTTCAAAGTGTCAACAACTGATAAATAGGCCCTACAATAACCCTACGTGAAGTTTATAGTCTTAAACGGATAAATCATGGATCATACGAAGCGAAAAATGAAAGAAAGTGAGTATTTACAAACTACAGGGGCTAAACGTGTCAACATGTTGAATTTATACCTCTGAGTGATCTTTTGGCAAACCCGAAGCTTTGTAATAATAAAATATACTCACGAGGATATGTGATAAAAATTTCATGAAGTTTCGTGAACATATGAGAAAGTTATGATTAAAACCGTACACGAAAGGTTAATTGCGTTATCGTGAATTTCGTGACTTTTCGGGTAAGCGCAAAGTGAACCGAGGACTTTGCCAAGTTTATAAAAGTCCCAAGGTTCCTAAAAACTAGATGTGAGGGTCTAGAGTGCCAAATAAATGAACAAAACACGTTACAAGAGATCAGGGGCTGAAATGCAACATTGAAACTTGAAAAGCTGGTCACAACACACCCTCGCGTCACGCGAGGGGGGGGCTCGCGTCGCGCGACACCTGCCCAGCGACAGAAACATGCAGGTGTCGGTTTCTCAGGTCTGTGCTCGTCTGTTTCCAGCTGTTTTCGATTATAAGACTTCACCAATCAGCTTTCATGCAATCTGAGACCTTTGGACACTTCCCACAACATCATAAAACATCTGAAACAGCCATAAATCAGATCAAACCTTCTTTAAAGATCACCATAGTTGCAAAACATTCAAACACTTGAACTTCAAAAATTCACAAAATGATTCTGGAGCATTTCTGGTCGACAAGGCAGCTTCATAAGTGATCACTAAGCTTGTTAGGACCTTTGTAAGTGTTTATATCACCCTCTAATCCGTTCTAACTTAGTGTATTCACTAAAAGTCAAGCTTATCGTAAAACTAGTTTGACTTTATGATTAAACGAGATATGCTCAGTATTTTCTCAAATTGAAAGTGCCCATACGTTGGTGTTTATGAGTGTAACAAACCCCTAAAAGGGTATTTTCAGATTTACACTCTAAGCATGTCGATTGTCGAGTCAAACCTTTTCGTAAAAAGTCAACAGAATGAGTTTTTGCAAAAATAAGCTTGATTAACAATGTAGGCTACATGCAACCTGTTTGATCATCAAAATAACTTTATAAATAATGTAAGAACATGTTTCAACTTGATCAACTCGACAATTTTCTGTGTTACACCCGAATCGGAACCGAAAGTCTCATAAATGGACTTTTTCTTTGACTATCAGTTCTGATCCGTACATGCATGTTAAGATCTGCACTAGAGCATATTTTAGACCAACTTTCATATATGTTTAACTCTCTGGAATTTTACAAATTTATTCCATGATTAACCGATTCATATGCATGTTACCGGTTTATGCTTAAAGTTGACTATTTTGCCCTTTTTAATATAAAACGCGATTTTTGAAAAAGTGAAAGAGTAAAATCAATTGTTACTGATTTATAAACATGCATCGAAAATTTCATATCATTTTGTGGCCTAGTTTAAGAGATATGCCCAATATCGTAAATCACAAGCTTTATGTTAAGTAAATAGCGCATTTAGCGCAAAGCCTATTTTAACCCACTTTTTGGTATCAAACTTTTTATACACTGATGTTATATAAAATTTTGAGATTTTTAAAGATTTTTTTTAATTTTTGGAAGAGCATAACATAGGTCTTTAAGTTAAATTCGGTAAATACCGAAATTACCCTTTTTGGCCATAAGACGAGTTTTATAAATCCGATTGACCCCAAACCACTTCCTACTAATTTTATTTATTAAATAAAGTATGTTGAACCTTCTGGAAGTATAAAAATCTCAGCTTTCTTTTACAAACCCGGAAACGGCTCTAAATCGCCTTTTTAGGCATTTTTAACGCATAATATATACTATAACCATATCAAGCATGTAAGACTTATACCTACTGATGTAATTTGCGTATTTTCATATAAAAACAGTAAGTACAATGTTATAAACTCAGATTTCCAGTTTTGGCATTTTTTAGCCCTTGTGAAATTACCAAAATGCCCCTAGGGTGCATAGTTTGATTTTAAATAATAAGTTTTACATACGGGTCATATCATACTGTTATAACATAATAAGTTAAGTATATTTTCTGTATAAATCAGACCCATAACTCAGATTTACAAATAAACTCTTTTATAATCTTTTAAATGACCAAAATGCCCCTATGAGGCATAAATTGATTCTAAATCCGTTCCGGGAAAAATAGAAAATAACTTACTGATATTTTATCATATTTAAAGCATATCAACTCAGGAAACTTGCATATGACTCTCATGGTCGCCCGTAACGCACTTTTCGCGTTCGGTTCGGTTTATGTAACTAGTTTACATAAATTGACCGAAACGGGTCAAACATTATCATTTTTCGTCTCAAAATCCAGAATGTGTTTAGTAAACCCATATTATACAAGTCTTCAGACTTGTCGGGTCAAATTCACATTCCATCCGGTCTTCGCTTAATCGTGCGTGAACCGTATCGTCATTTGAAAACTAACCGGTCTAGGCTTAGGCTTAAATAAAGACCCGTTAGAAATCTAATAGGTTATTATAAACCTTTGTTCCAGATTAGGAGCACCAGTAAAAGATACTTGCATTTTTCTTGATTGTGATTGATACTTATTCAGGTAAATACTCTTTGGCTTATTTTCCCTATACAGGCTTGGGTTACGGTATATAAAATACCGCTTGATCGGGCATTAAATCCTCCACCGTTGCGTGGGTAGTTGGAATAATTTAATTGGCTCGTTTAAACAGTGTTGTTCACTTAAGGCCTTTGGGGGATTAATTGACCATGTCCCGGATATCCTTGGCATCATCTTACGAGATGGCCGCGACCTGAGTACGGGGTGTAGGCGTACACCTGTCTGTATATAACTCTTGAATGTGGTGGGTCCATTGATCTTTAGCCCGGACTAGATCCGGGCCACTGAACGCAAGTAACATGTAATTCGTTCACATGATTATTATATTAAATAATTGACCCAAGTTAATAAAAATGTTTTGTGCCTTGTGCATTTAAATAAATTTTCAACCTTTTCAAAATGAGTCAGTCGAATTGTATTTACCAGTGTAAACTGACGTATTTTTCCCAAAAAGATTAAATGCAGGTACTACACGTAATAGGCTGGCAGGCTTCTAGAGCGTCCACAATAGGTCTCGCAGCTTGGACGACAAATAAACTGTTGAACAATTATCCTATTTTATTTCGATCCGCCTGTGGATCCGTTTCAACTACTCGTGATATTTATTATTACATTTTATTTAAAAGTTGAAATGAATCTATCTTTTGCTTCCGTTGTGCATTATTATATTGTGTTGTTTGTCTATGATGATATCAACTACGTCACGATACTCCCCACCGGGCCCACCGGTGACACGTGGAAAATAGGGGTGTGACACCTTTGCTGACCAAGGTGCCATTGCTGAAGCAAAGACCCGGCACTACGAGGGCATGCTGAAGAAGGTCACCCAGGATGCTGAGCTCAAACTTGCCACCGTCCAAATGGATCACGAACAGGCCATGGTTTCTTTCCGGGAAGGGATCAAAGCCTCTGCTATCATCTCCCTGTTACAAGCTCGCATCAAGATGGCCTACGAGGCCAAGGAGACAGGCCTTGTATGCCCATCCTGGCCGGTTGAATCCTGGGTGGCCAAGCTGAAGGAGCTTGGAGGTAAAGCTGTGCCACTCCCTGCCGAAGTCGGGGAATCCTCTAAGACAGCAGAGGTGGCAGACAAGGCTGGAGATAAGAAGGATGCCGGAGAGGATGCTGGGATGGATGCTGGTGAGGATGCTGGTGCTGAGAAGCCGGAGAAGGTTGGAGAAGATGCCGCTGTGTGAGGGCATTCAGGAGGGCAATGATGGATATACGTGCCAAGGCCGGAGCCCACCTTTTTGAATTTGAATGTTGGTCTGTAATCCCCAAAACAATTTACTTTTTTCGCACTTTACTTTTCTACACCTGAACAATTTACATTTCCTGCATGCTTTTTGAACAATACAACAGTTGGAGGTGGATGGGTCTCGGTTTGAGATGAAACCTTCAATTGTTGGGTAAATATGTTTGAAAACTAATTGTGCTTTTGGTGGATGGATCTTGGTTTGAGATGAAACCAAAAGCACAAACTTTTGCTATGTTAATAATATAACTTCTCTTTTGGCCTTATTATTGTTGTTATTAGTGTACAAATTTTACTTATAAAAATTGTTTTGTTTGAATATTCTTGGGAATATTATGGGAACACATTCTGAGAATATCCTGACAAGTATCCTAAATGATATCCTTATCAGAATATTGTCATATAACTTAGAAAACTTAAATCATTTGAAAAAAGGAAAGATCATACCAAAGACTCTTAGAGAATCAATTCCAATCTTCCACCTTAGGAATGTCCCCAGTGCATACTTACAAACTTGGATCCATATAATGTATGTCCCCTGTGTACAACACAGAAATGCAAATGTATTCACACTCTGGCTTGAATAAATTCCGAACACCCCGAGGCAAAACTCTTGATATCCTGGAATGAATCCTCAGCATACTGGGGATAAACCCTTAATATCCTGGGGATAAACCCTGATATCCTGGGGATAAACCCTTATATCCTGGGGATAAACCCTTAATTTCATGCGCTACAGGCGAGAGTGTATAAACTCCAAATCTTAGAAAGGTGAAAACCTTTAAACCTTAGAGAGTATGAAAATACCCTTCCGTGAGAGAGGGTGATCAATCCTCATATACCTTCAGGATCCAGGATATAGCCAACAGTAACGAAATTATCAGCCACTTTTATATGAACTGGTCCCGCTACCTTGAACTATACCTAGATAACTTGCGCTCCAGGCGAGGTGTTTAAACCCAATTCGAAAGAAAGGTGAATACCTTTAAACCTTTGAAGGGATCAGGATCCCTTAAACGTGAGAGAGGGGGCCAATCCTCTAATCTTTCGAGTTATCCTGAGTGCATATCCTGGAGCTATATCCTGAAACATATGATGCAAAACAACTGTAAACTAAGGTAGGTGTTAGCTTGGCTAACACCCCTCCGATGCGTAAGTCAGTATTGGGTTCAGGATAATAAACAAATATATTTAAAAGAGATAGAATACATACCATTCTGAGATAAAAATTAAATTATATTCTTACTTGAAATAGAGCTTTAAGTGTATTGCATTCCAGGACCTCGGTAGCATGTCCCCTTCCATACTCTTGAGTCGATATGCTCATTTCCCTGCTTCTGACTCAACTTCATATGGTCCTTCCCATTTTGGAGCTAGCTTGCCATCGGCAGGATTAGTAGTATTTTGAAAAGCCTTTCTTAGCACCAAATCACCAACTCGAAATCTTCTAGTCCTTATATTCTTGTTATATGCTCTGGATATTCTTTGTTGATATGCTGCCATCCTTAGCCTTGCTGCATCTCTTTTTTCATCTATAGTATCCAAATCTTGACATAAGGCTTCAGGATTCTGTTCAGGATCCTGTAAGATAGATCTTGCAGTAGGTATCGCCATTTCCGTTGGAATCACTGCTTCTGCTCCAAATACTAAGGAAAATGGGGTTTGGCCGGTTGCATTCTTTACCGTTGTCCTATCAGCCCACAAAACAAAGGGTAATTCTTCTGCCCATCTTCCTTTTTTAGCTCCAAGTCTCTTCTTTAGGTTATTGACAATTATCTTGTTTGAGGATTCAGCTTGTCCATTCGCTTGAGGATGTACCGGAGTAGACGTGACCATTTTGATTCCCCAACTTTTGCAAAAGTCAGTAGTCCTCTTGCTTATAAACTGGGACCCATTATCACAAATGATTTCAGCTGGTACCCCAAACCTAGTCAGGATATTCCTGTTTATGAAGGATACTACTTCTTGGTCTCTAACTTGAACAAATGCTTCAGCTTCAACCCACTTAGAGAAATAATCCGTCATTGCTAGCATAAAGACTTTTCCTCCTGGAGCTTTTGGTAACTTCCCTACTATATCCATCCCCCATTTCATGAATGGCCAAGGGGAAGTTACAGGATATAGTGGTTCAGCTGGTTGATGTAGTATGTTACTATGCCTTTGACATGCATCACACCTTCGAGCATATTCTGCAACATCTCTCCTCATCGTTGGCCAATAATATCCTGTCCTTAACACTTTCGAGAACAATGATCTGCCCCCAGTGTGGTTACCACAATCCCCTTCATGTATATCCTGAAGTACTTCTTTGGCTTCAGGATCCTCCAAGCACCTCAAATAGGGTCCTGCAAGAGATTTCTTGTATAAAACATTATTTATAATAGTGAATCGTGATACCTTCATCCTAAATGCCTTAGGATTTTCATCTCCGGGGATGTGTCCTTCCTTGAGATATCTCAGGATTGGAGCCGTCCAGGATTTAGGATCCTTTTCAGGATACTCTGCTCCAGGATCCTGAATACCCGCTACTTCTTTATCCTGAGGATTCGTCGCAGGATACAAGATATGTAATATTGGTATTTGGGTCCCTTCTGGTGTCCTGATTGATGATCCCAGATTTGCTAAGGCATCTGCTTCAGCATTATCCTCCCTTGGTACATGTTCATGTGTAAAAACATCGAAATATCCTGCTAATTTTTTGAGAATATCGAGGTATTCGATTAATTTCTCACCCTTAACTGCATAGGATCCATTAAAATGGTTAGTAATTAACAAGGAGTCAACATATACTTGTAAATTCTTGATACTCATATTCTTAGCCAACTCTAATCCTGCAATTAAAGCCTCATACTCTGCTTCATTATTAGTAGCAGGGAATTCACACCTAATAGCCTGGGGTAATATGTCCCCCTGTGGCGATTTTAGTAGTATTCCCAATCCTACTCCTCGTACATTAGATGCACCATCAGTATATAACGTCCAGGATCCTGAGGATTCTCCTAACTGTTGGACTTCTAGGTCTACCTCATCCTGAATGTCACTACTGAAATCAGCCACAAAGTTAGCTAAAGCCTGAGACTTTATGGCATTTCTAGGTTCGTATACTAAATCATAAGCACTTAACTTTAGTGACCACTTGGCCATCCTACCTGACATCTCTGGTTTCCTAAGCACATTTTTAACAGGCTAATTTGTTTTAACATGGATCCTATGTGTCTCAAAGTAATGTCTAAGTTTCGTTGATGCCATAACTAATGCTAGTATCAATTTCTAAATGAGAATACCTAGTTTCAGCATTTAACAAACTTTTACTAACATAATAAACATGATATTGCTGACCTTCATGATCCTTTATAAGGACGGCACTTACAGCATTCCCTGATACTGCGAGGTATAGGGATAGTGGTTCACCATTCTCAGGCTTCATCAGTAGAGGTGCAGTTGAAAGATATTGCTTCAAATCCTGCAGGGCTGCTTCATGCTTCTCACCCCATTCGAATTTCTTGTTCTTCCTCAGGATATCATAAAACTCTTTGCATTTCTCTGAGGATCTTGAAATAAATCTGTTTAATGCTGCCACTCGCCCTGTTAATCGTTGGACATCCTTCATATTTGAGGGTGATTTAATATCCAAGATGGCTTTAATCTGCTCCGGGCTCGCCTCTATTCCTCTTTTGGTCACCATATATCTTAGAAATTTTCCTGCCCCCACTCCGAAATGATACTTAGCAGGATTTAGCTTCATGTTATATTGATCCAGGATATCAAATGCTCCTTTAATATCCTGGAGGTGATCCTGAGCTTTCCTTGATTTTACCACCATATCGTCAATGTATACCTCCATGGTGTCCCCCAGCTTGTCTTTGAACATCATGTTTACCAATCTCTGGTATGTTGCACCTGCATTTTTCAAACCAAAAGGCATAGCCGTATAACAATAAATACCTGTTGGTGTCATGAAGGCAGTATCCTCCTGGTCAGAAGGCTCCATTTGAATCTGCTGAAATCCTGAGGATGCATCCATGAAGGTCAACATTTCATGCTCGGCAGTAGCATCCACCATTGCATCAATGTGAGGAAGAGGAAATGGGTCTTTAGGACAAGCCTTATTCAAGTCTGTGTAGTCTACACAGACTCTCCATTTCCCATTTATCTTCTGTACCACGACTACGTTTGCTAGCCATCTTGGAAACTTGACTTCTCTGATCATCCTGGACTTCAACAATCTTTCAACTTCCTCTTGGATAATCGTATTCCGCTCAGGAGCAAATTTTCTTCTTTTTTGCTGAACAGGCTTGAATGATCTATCGATTCCAAGCTTGTGAGTGATAATGTCTTTGGATATGCCTGTCATATCCTCATGCTTCCATGCAAACGTTGACATCCTACATTTCAAAAAGTTAGTTAACTGCTCTTCAATATCCTGAGGGATATTGGTTCCTACGAGCACCGAGATATCAGGATTATCCTGATCCAGGATAATTTTCTTCACATCCTGCTCCGAATCCTCCACGATATCCTGGGCCCACATCTTTAATTGCTATGCTGTACTAGGCTTGGTTGAGGATTTCATCGAGGATGAGTAGCATTCTTTCGCCTCCTGCTGATCACTTTCAACCTTGACAACTCCCCAAGGGGTAGGGATCTTGATGCATTGGTGATATGTTGATGGCACAGCCTTCATATCGTGAATCCATGGTCTTCCCAGTATGATGTTATAGCAGGATAGAGAATCCATCACACAGAAACGTTGTATCGAGTTGACTCCTTCAACATATACTGGTAACTTTATCTCTCCCACAGTGTTCCTAGCCTCTCCACTGAACCCAACAAGTACGGTGAACTTTGAAGTGATATCCATCGGAGATACATTCATTCTCTTCAGAGTTTCTAGTTGGATTATGTTGACGGAGCTGCCATTATCAACCAGTATCCTGCGTACAAAATGGTTAGCCACGTATAATGTTATTACCAGAGCATCATGATGAGGATCCTGGACAGTATCCCTGTCATCAGCATCAAATGTGATCACTTTGTCAGTTGTGAGGGTAGTCATCCTGACATGTTTGTCTCCCCTTTCGGCCTTAGCTTCTCTTGCATGTCTCTTTGCCGCCGAATACGAAGTCCCACAAATGTCGGATCCTCCCGAAATAAAGTTGATTATCTTGGCATCCGCGGGAGGTGACGCTGCTCGCTCAGGATCCTTCTCAGTATCCTGACCCTTATTCTTCTTCCTTCCTAAGAGATCTTTCAGATATCCCTTGCTTAGAAGATAGCTTATTTCTTTACTTAAAGCAATGCAATCCTCAGTTACATGTCCGAAATCTTCGTGGAAAGCACACCATTTTGACTTATCTTTCCAATCGGCCTTTTGTTGATTCTTCCGAGGCCACCTAGCCTTGTCTCCTAAACCCTGCATGGCATACATTAATTCAGGAATGTTAACAGAAAAGCAATATTCAGATAATTCAGGATATTCTTCAGGATCCTTGTCTTCGATAGCATTCACTTTCTTGTTTTCATTTCTACCATATGGCTTAGGACGATATGGCTTAAATGAGGATTCTGACTTCCTGTTAGTTGACTCATAAGTGTTGGATGAGTTCATCCTCTCTTGCATCTTTCTGTCATCCTCCAATCGAATATATCTTAGGGCCCTGTTTCGAGCTTCATCCAAGTTCCTGCATGGGTTCATTACAAGGTCTTGGTAAAATTGAGAATCTTTTTGTAGCCCCATCTTGAAAGCTTGCACAGCTGTTGCAACATCAAGATGCGGAATGTCTAAGGATTTCCGGCTGAACTTGTTCACATAATCCATTAGGGATTCTTGAGGCCCCTGTGTTATCCTGTAGAGGTCACTTGTTAGTTTTTCAAAGCTTCTACTACAAGAAAACTGACTATTAAATAAATTCACTAGGTGAGCAAATGATGTAATTGAATGAGGAGGAACATTTAGGAGCCATTTCAAGGCTGATCCTGTTAAGGTAGAGCCAAAACCCTTGCACAAGCATGCTTCCTTGAGCTCCGAAGGGATAGGGTTAATCTCCATCCTCTCCCTATACTGGGCAATATGCTCTTCAGGATCCGTAGTTCCATCATAAAGCTTCATGTTGGGGGTTTGAAATCTCTTTGGAATCTCAGCATCACAGATAGGATATGCAAAGCGAGATATCCTGTGGCTGTCTTGGGACACTTTCGGGATTGGCTGGACCACTCCAGGTACACTGGATATCATGTCCTTCAACTTCTGAAGCTCCCTAGTAAATGCTGATGTTACACCTGTATCCTGCAAAGATCCACTATTGTTAGCAATATGAGTATTATTATTTGACATGTTACCCGTAGGAGGATTCTGCACATATCCTGAAGCATATCCTGAGCTCCTCATGGTTGACATCCTGATCGAGGAGGGTATTTCAGGAGTATGATTCTGAGGAAGGTTGGGCACAATATTCCCCCTATTATCCTCAGTGTACACGGCCGAACTGAAGTTCAAAGTTCTAGGTTGTAGTGGAGTGACGATATCCTCAGCAGATCTGCTCGAGCCAGACTTCAGGAGTTGTATTTCCCTTAACAGCATTTGGTTTGTTTCCTGTTGCTGCCTCATTTGTTCCTGCACACTTCCAAATAAGGTTAGAATTTCATCATTAGAGGCTAAAATGGGAGCGGATCCCGGAACACTCCGAGTAGGGATAATATCCTGAGGTTGTGAAGAGGCTGGCATCCTTGGAGGAGGTGGTGGAAGCACCGAACCGGTAGTAGCAGAAGTCGTAGCAGATACAGTGGAGGAGCTCATGTTTGATCTTGAGGCCATTGTAAACAATGTGGCAAAAAGTTTTGAAAATAGAAAACCGATTAACGATTTCACAAAGATTTTTAGTAAAAGTAGCACCACTTGCCCCACGGTGGGCGCCAAATTGTTTTGGTCAAAAATTACCGAAGCAATTTAGTGATCAAATTAGTTAAGTGAGGTAGTGTGCTAAAAAGTGTGTTGAAAATATGATGGTTAAGTTGTTTGGAAAAAACAGTATTCAAGATACGGCTCAGGATATTGAGCTGTATCTACGATCAAACAATGAGTAAAAAGTAAAGGGGGTGACACGAGATATACGAGGAAAGCCCTTGATCAATCTAGATCGCCGGCATAAAACCTCGGGAGCTGACAATCGCAGTTGCCTTGTTCTTCTTATTGCTTTTAACTTCATGATACAGTGCAGGATATTGACCAGATCGCTAAGTGTTACAATGCTTTTGTGCGAAAGTGAAAATTGCTAGAGAACGAGTGTAGGAGTGTAGTGAGTGTTGATGTGATGTCCTATTCGATCTGGTATACCCACCTATTTATAGTAACGAATTACAAACAAAAATTCCTATAAATATGGGATGCTCCGAATATTCCATTGTAAACGTTGTAGACCGAGTAATGCGGCTTCAACGTCTTTATTTGAACGACTTGGACCGAGTCTTCCGCGGAATGAGTCCTTGTGAACGTTACTAGCTTCTAACCCACGTACCTGCACATAATCCGTTAGTGATCCTGAGGATACCATTCAGGATGTTACCAATATCCTGAATCAGCATCCCAGATGTGAACAAATATCATATAACCAAGATATAACCCAAGATATTTCTCAGGATATAGGCTCAGAATTTTACCCATAACAGTAGGTGGACAAGTCCAACCCTTTTCCAGGCTCTCGTTAAAGAAGGTGTATGTCGAATCGCTCAGGTCTATGTATGCATCAAACGAAGTTGATGGGGAGTCCTTCACGGCACAATCGACACAGGGACGACTATCGCCCAAGTCCTTACTAGAGTTAGGAGTATCGTCGGGAACAACGAAGTTGTTTGAATGCGTTTCCAACCCTTCTTCTTGGTTATCATCTTGGAAAAGATTATTGAAATCTTTCCTAAGTTCTTTTAACCAATTAATAATTAGATCTTCTAGTTGAAATAATTCATGGAGAAGCATTTCTCCTAGAATATCCGGTTGGGCGCATTCGAGGGAGAGACAGGGATTATTTTTACTTTCGCCCCTCTTAAGGATACTAGGAAATGATGGGTCTATATAGTGGGGTTTATAATTTAGAAAATAACATTCTAATTCTTTATGGTTACCACCACATAATTGACACCACATAGTACCATAAGAGTGCCGAAAGTAAAAAGTATCAGTATCACTCATGTTTGTGTCAGATATTACCAACCGTCGGGATCTTACGGTTCTGTTTTCAGTAACTGAAACTTGGGCACGAGGGCGTGTCGAGTGGGCACGGCCCCGTGTTCAGCTTACTGTCTGACTTAAAACAAGATTGCCAGTTCCAATGATTGGGCACGGGGCGTGTTCAGCGAAAAATCCTAAAAAAAATGAAAAATAAGAAAAACGATTAGGCCGTTGATTCCTAACTTTCTTAAAATCCTTGTGTCCCCGGCAGCGGCGCCAAAAACTTGATGCGTGTGAAGTGTTATATATATTAGGTGTATATTTTAAGCCCTTTTAACACTTATTTTTAGCCAAGTTTTAAATTTATAAAACACGATATTTTACTAACACTAAACACACATATGGGCAAGTGCACCCATCGTGAGCATAGTATAGTGTTGGCAAGATACCGAGGTCGTCCAAGGACACAAGAGCTTTTAGTACCGGTTTATCCTCAACGTCTAATCAAATCAAAAAGTTTAGAAAAATGTTTTAAAATAAGAAAAATAAAAACTAACTAAAAATGCTGAAAATAAAATAAAAAGAAAAACAACAGATAGATAAGATGAATCACTTGGTTCCGACTCGTATCTAGTGTAACCTTTGATTATTTCCGCACTTTTGCACATTTTAAGAGATTATCTTAGTTATTGTAGTAGGCCACTCTTTTGAAGGTGACGTTACCCTCACCCCAGTAGTTTGAGTCAGCAAGGACACAATCCTAAAAGGATGGATTATTGGAAGATAATTAATTAAGTTATTAATGCAAATTATGGTAGGCCCCTCTTTTGGAGGTGACGTTACCCTCGACTAAGTAGTCTGAGTCAGCAGGGATACAGTCCTAAATAGCCGGGTTATAGTATTAATAGTAATTAACTTATGAGGGGATCAAAGAGTTTGGACCCCCGCCATCCAATACCGTTAAGTATTGAAGGAGGTCCTACTAAATTTGACCCAGGTCCATTTCAGGACCTCTAAACGCTGAACAATGGCAAGACCTTTACCAAACCGTTCCCTTAACCCCCGACCAGGTAGCCAACATACCTCCATATAGACCGTGGAGATATGAATGGTGAAAATCTTTTATTTTATATAGACAGTAAAATAATGCCAAGACACCACGGACAAACGATAAGGAAAGATCACCTTCAACATAAGCAACTAGTTATTAAAGTCATTAATACAAAACCAAGTAAAAAGTGCGAAAAGATTAGAAATAAAAGTATTACACTAGACACTTTGTCTTCACCAAGTGATGTAAGAGACTTAGGCAAACATGGCCTTGATTGTCAAGAACTCTTACGATCAATCTTGGATCCTGAGACGACTCACACACTCTATGATGGACAATGGATGATGGTGGTGGATGATGGTGTTATGGTGGTGGTGGGTGGTGGGTGAAGTGTGAGAGAGGTGGTGTGCCAAGGGATGGTTTGAGCTTGAGCCAAGCACTCCTATTTATAGGCTGAACAGAAGCTCGGGCACGGCCCCGTGTCCAGTGGGCACGGCCCCGTGTCCACATCCTTCTGTTTCTTCATTTATTGCAGCTTGTCTTATTAGTTGACCACGCCCCCATGTCCGCTGAGAACGACCCCGTGTGCAGAAGAATCTTGGTACTATGAAGATTTGCCTGGATTGTGCGAATCTTATAGTTGACCACGGCCCCGTGTCCGCTGAGCACGGCCCCATGGTGGGCAATAGAAGCTTCTACCACTTTGTCTTTTCTGCTGACACTTGGGCACGCCCCCGTGCTGGCTGAGCACGGGGCGTGTTCAGTCTTCTGATATCTTGTTTTGCTTGGGAAGATGTTGTCGTGGGGTCGGGCATGTCATGTCTTGTTCCTTTTCTTGTATTTATGTTAGATTTTGATGTCTTTTTGCTTCTTTTGTTAATTTGAGCTCATTTAATCCTGAAAATACAAAAGGAAGACAAAAGCACACTTTTTCCAACATTAGTACTAAAAAAGGGTTAGTTTTATGCCACAATTGATGTAATTTATATGTTGCATTTTGCAAACATCATTGGTAAGAAACGTCGTTGATGGCGACGTTTGTGTTGACCGCTTACACGACTGTCATCAAGTTGTCTCTGATGGTTGTGCTTTCTGTCAGGAGAGTGAGGTCCACGTGCGCGTGGTAACCGTCGCTTCGGGATTTGCGATCGACGTGGCAGTCGCTGATTGGATACGTGCGCGGTGAATCCGGCATGTCTACTCATCGCATTGAATGCGATGAGTATATATACTCGTGGAGATGAGGGAAATTATCACTTCCTCTTCCACTATTGCTATTTCCTCTCTTATTTCTTCCTCGAAACTTCAAATCTTCAAATCTTCAAGTGAGTTGTTTGCAGATCTTCGTGATCTTCATCAAATCTTCAAATTTTTTGCATATTCGAAGTTTCTTTGTCGAGTATACATGGCTGAAGAACATCAACAAGAAGCAAATCCCGGTGAAGGCCCTATTCCTGTCCTCAAGTGGGACTTAGGGTTGTTTGAGAAGATCTCTTGAGGTTTTCGATTTCCACCGGAATGGGATGCCCGGTACCCCGGCCAGAACCAGACGGCCGCCGATGCACCGCCGGGGTATATTACCCTTTATGAAGACTTTTTCCTTCAGGGAAACTTCCGGTTGCCGGTGACGAGGTTCGTGTCTAATATCCTTCAACACTATGGTTTCCATATCTCGCAACTGAGTCCACCCGGAATGGTGAGGGTGCGACATTTCGAGTTCTTGTGTCGATCCCATGGCATAGAGCCGACGGTGGATAAGTTCAGGGTCTTCTATCAACTGATCAGGAACATCGGGTTTTATTCTTTCGGCAATCGTGGGTCTGCCAAGAAGATTTTGCTGAACCTTCCCAAGAGTTTCCATGATTGGAAACAAAAGTTTTTCTTCATTAGAGAGGAGGTTATCCCCTTCGTGATGCTCTTTCGTGCGCCTGATGTGATAGAGAAGGAGGAGCTGGCGATTCCGAAGAACACCGATTGGTACTTAAAGCTGACCGCGACTCCAAATCGTATATTTGGTGAGAGCATCCTGGTTGCTGCGCAGATGAGCGACCAATGGCCTGAGGATAGTACTGAGGTGCCAATTTTGAAGCTCGAGGATAGAAGTCAGTGATTTCCTTGATTTTTATTTCTCTATCAATCTTGGGCTTAGATGTATGGTTTTTGTTTTCGCAGAGGTGCACCTTTACCAGGCTGCTTTTCCCACTTTTGGTGGATCTATGGGTGCTCGCCCGCTAGAACCTGGGGAAACTTACTGGTATGAACACATCCGAGGCAACTTCCTTTATCCTCTTGCCGGGATTTTCACCGATCCTCCGACTGCAACCGAAGGTGCGCATATACCCAATCCCAGGCCTTTGCGAGCTATTACCTCCGCTGGGAAAGAGATTCTTTATCTTTCCAGCGAGGAGTCTGTAGGGTCTTCGAATGGGGAGCTAAGTTCGTGGTCTAACATCTTTGCAGGTGTGTTGCGCGACCTGGGGATTGACCCAGAAGAAAAGAAGAAGAAGAAAGCCCCTAAACGAAAGAAGGTGATCACCCTTGAAGCTGAGGTGACCATCAAGAAAGGCGGGAGTAGCCGCGCCACTACTGATGCTTCTGACAAAGGTACACTACGCTTTCGCCAGAGTAACTTGGAAGATTACCTTATTATCAGTGATTCACTCGAAGGTTTGTCGCGTATAGACGAGAAGAAGTCAGGAGGAACTGGTTCAAAGAGCTCAGGGAGCGCGGGTTCTCACAACCCAGATGTTGGGGCGACTCCATCCTCTGTTGCGCATGATGAAGAGGAGGAAGAAGAGGAAGAGGAGGAGGAGGAGGAGCCTGCTGCAAAGTTAATCAGCAGGAAAATAAGTAGAAGTGAGACCACAGCTGGTGTGTCTACTGCGCCGAAGGTTGGAGGAGTTCCTGTGCTTGGGAACCAGAGCAATCTGCGCTCTCTTTACAAATTCTCCCCTGGTTAGTTTCCTTGGTTGTTAATTCTTTGTTCTTTTCTCTTTTTGACACAAGTTTCTGCAGAGGCTAAGAAGAAGACCCCTGAGAAGGGTGTTGTGTTTAAGGATCCCGTAGAGCCTGCACAGAAGAGGCCCAGGGTTACTATCAAACCCTTGAAGGTTGCTGGGGTAGAATCCGAGAAGGAGAAAAAGAAGGTTGCTGAGAAACCAGTTGGTAAAGTTGCTGAGATGGAGAAAGAGAAGGGGAAGAAGGGAGATAACCAGAAGGTGAGTGAAAAACCTCCAGGTGATAAATCCAAGGAGACCGAGGCCGCTGCTACTATTGAGCAGGACAAAACGCAGGGTCCGGAGGTCGTCCATATTATGGGGCTTAACCAGCCCCTTCATGAGAAGGAGAAGAAGAAAGAGACCACCCGGGGTAAGGGACCAGAGGTCATTGAGCCGACCAAGCCTGCTGGGGGATCGGCTACTGTTGCAGGTGGCGCAGGTTCTGGTGGTGCTGAAGGGTTTGTGCCTCAATCTCCCATTGGTCCTAATGACACTGTGGGAGACCTTTATTATAAGACTTATACTGAGGAGGTGCGTGGTAACGCTCCGCACCAAGCTCCCTGGAGTCTAAACCAGAAGGATACGTTTATGGAGTTTGCAGCGTGCCGTGATTGGTTCTTAAATTCCTTCCCTCCTGGTGAAGTTAACCTCCAGAGGGCGCGAACCCATGACGGGCTGTACCAGGCCTATGTTGTTGGGGAAGCCAACACTCACGCCGCCAACCACCAGATCGTGCGAGAATGGCGCACAATGGTAAAGGAGCGGGCAGACTGAGAAAAGTACCGTGAGCGCTTGTTGAAGCAGGTTAAAGATTATGAGAAGGCTAAGGCTGCCTTTGTTGAAGAGAAAGCTAAGTTTGGATCTGATAGGAGATCAGAAGAGTGGGGCCGTGAAGGCCTTAGGGGCAAGCTTCGTGCCGCTGAGGATCTGCTGGCGAAAGAGAAGGCTGAATGGAAGAAGATATGCGAGAAAGACAATCAGCGCATGTATGCGGCTCACACGAAGATCACTGATCTTGAGGGTAAGGTTGTTGAGCTGACCGGGAAGGTCGAAGATGCGCAGGCTGCTAAGGATCATGCTGAGGTTCAGAAAACCTTTACCTTTTCTCTCTTTATGCTTTTGTTAGCAAAATTAACCAAGTCTTTTACCCTTTGTAGGTTGAGCTGGGTGAGGTGAAGGCGCAGCTGTCTGGTAAAGACAAGGATTTGATGGACAAGGACGCCGAGATTGCTGAGTTGAAACGTCGCCTTCGAGAGCAGGTTGACAAAAGCGAGTCCTTGGAAATCGATCTTGAAGCGGAGAAAGGAAAAGCTGCTTCTGCTGAGGAAGCCAGGCAAAAGGCGGAGGAAGCGCGAGACGTTAGTACAGCAGCCCTTAATGTAGCGCAGACTAACTATTTTGAGGTTCAGGGCATCGTTGATACTCTTGCTTCTGAGGCCGAGTGGATGTGCGGCAGAGGAGTGGTTCTGGTATGACTTCTTCCTAACTTGGGCTCTAATTATTAAACCTAGTTCTTATCCATTGCTTTTGCTGTAGATGGCCAACTCCATCTTGAATGCTGGAGAGCTAGACAAAGCTGTTGCTGCTCGTATAGATGCTTCTCACGTGGTTGGTCACCGTGGAGGTTATCTGGAATGTGCGCAACATGTTGAAGAGGTGTTTGGGCAAGAGTTTGACACTAGTCATTGCTCGGTGACCGATGAAGCTGATGCCGAGTTGGCTCATGCTGAAAGTGCTTACGATCACCTATCATTGCCTGTGATGGACTTGGTCGCAAAGGCTCTAGAGCATGATGACTGGCGCCACCGTCTAAAGGCCATTCTTGACCCACCAGAAACTGTTGAGTTATCTGATGAAGAAGAACCGGCGGGCAATGATGGTGATGGTGATAAGCATGACGATGATGATGATGGTGGTGATGGTTATGAGTAGGTAGTATTGACAGGCTTTGTGCCTTGTAATTTTTCTTTAGGTGTTAAATGTAACTTGTTGCGTGGTTGCGCTTGTTTTTATGTAACTATTGCGCAGTTGCGCAAGTTAAATATGATGTTTGTGTTTATTCTGTCCAGTTACAATTATTGCACTGTTGTTAGAAACTTTGGTTAAGTTAGCGCGAATAAATGTAAGTGTGGCTCTTGTGCGAGTGTAACAGCCCGGTCTCGCGCTATGTTCGCGGAGGACCTTGGAGGAATAACTCAAGAGCTCTTAATTTACTGAAGTGTTTTCGTGCTAATCAAAAGTTTAACATGCATTTGTAACGTAGAAGTCATCATGGTAAAAGAAAACATAAGTCGTATGCTTTCATTGATTAAGAAACAGGCGCTTAGGCCAACGTATATTGCGTGTAGGTAACAAAAGGGGTGTTTAGCCGTCATAATAAATTAAAAAGGCGCGTGGCCAACATGAGTGAGTAAAGGCGCAAGGCTGAGAGTAGTTACATATAGCACTTGCGCAGTTGTTGCGCGTTCCATGTGCGCGGAATGATGTATCCATCCAGGGTGCGCAACTTGTATGCCCCTTTCCCTAGCACCTCGTGTATTAAGTATGGGCCTTCCCATTTGGGTGCTAGCTTTCCTGGGCGTTCAGCGTTTGAAGCTTCATTGCCTCTGAAGACATACTCTCCTGGAGTGAAGGTACAAATGAGCACTCTTGCATTGTAATACCTTTCCAGTTGTGTCTTGTACTTGGCCTCTTTAATTCGAACAATTTCGCGTCTTTCTTCCAGTAAGTCCAAGTCGAGACGGCGCTCTGCCTCATTATCAACCGTGTTGACTGCTGTCAAGCGCGGTGAGGGGAGTCCAACTCCAGCTGGGATAACTGCCTCCGAGCCGTAGACTAGGCTAAAGGGAGTTTCGCCAGTACTTGTTTTCGGCATGGTTCGATGAGCCCATAGGATGCTTGGGAGCTCATCTACCCATCCTCTTCTCTTTGTGCCCAGTCGGGCTTTGATCCCCTCGACAATACTTTTGTTCACACTTTCAACCTGCCCATTGCCTTGAGGGTGCGCAACGGAGGAGAAAGTGTGTTCGATTTTCATCTCTTTCATCCACTCCTGGAGGTCGTCTGACGCAAAGTTGGTACCATTATCTGTTACGATTTTGAGTGGGAGACCAAACCTGCAAATGATGTGTTCCCAGGTAAACTTGCGCACCATCATTGCAGTAGTTGAGGCAAGAGCTTTGGCTCCACCCACTTAGTAAAATAATCGACGGCCACGCTTATGAACTTGACGGCACCAGGAGCGTCTGGGAAGGGTCCCACCATATCAATCCCCCACTGTTGAAAAGGCCAAGCAGTGGATACCGGGATAAGATCATTTTTTGGGTGCAGGGTCTTTGGAGAATGCCGCTGACAAGAGTCGCATTTGCGTAGCTCTTTCAAGGCGTCGACGTGCATCCCTGGCCAGTAATATCCAGCGTTCATAATCTTCGCGACAACCATGCGTGGTCCTGCATGGATGCCACAGACCCCTTCATGAATCTCTCTGATCAAGTAATTCGCATCTTGGGGGTCCACGCAACGCAACAGCGGCCCCAAGAAGGACTTGCGGTGTCACACCCCAACCGATGGCGGAAAAATCGGGGTATGGCACTGAGCAAAACAGATTGTCCAGAAGTTTCCATAACAATTATCATTACTATTCAATTTAAAATAACATGTCCCATACCATGTCTCAAACAGTAAACAAATTATTACAGATAAAAATGTAGGCAAATAATTCTGTTCCGACAACTCAGATTTAAAATAGAGCAATTGTTTATCTGCTTCTAGAGACCCTTGATTCAATTACTACAGACAACTATTTGTTGGGCTCTAAAGCTTTATTCTAGCTTCAAATTCCTACCAGATGTGCGTCCTAAGCACCTGTCACATACGTTAAAATAAAGTCAATACATATAATGTAAAGGTGAGCATACAAGTTTGATAATAGCATATAGAGTTCGAATCCGTTTACGCATAACCAGCACGTACACATAGTGAAATGAAGCACGTTAGTTATCGACATAGATCCATCGATACTAATGACTGCGGGTTGACTGCCCGAGGCAGTTCGCAATACATGATTACCACCGTAATCCATGCAAGTAATTGTCCTTAACAACCCCCGTGTGAACGGGTGCTGAGTCCAAACTATAGTACGAACGTTGCTAAGGCATGTAGACAGCATTCCATGTGTAAACATAACACACAAGCATTCATAAGCCACGTATAACATGCATTAACGGTTAGCGTTCAAATAGTATTGAGTAGTGTGTTTGATGTGATTTGAATAGTTGTAACGTATGTAACACCTAAAAGTGCATAAAGCAAAAAGGGATCGAGTATACTCACAGCGCTTGATGGATTGAAGGGAGCGCTTAGCGAGTAAGGTTAGCCTGAATGGATTGATAGCATAACGATAAGTAACGCGTAAAACGAAAAGCAAGTGTTGGAGGGTCGGACAGCTGGTCGATCGGACGGTAGTTCGATCGGGCGGCTGACCGTTCAGATAACAATCCGTTCGGATGGTCATCCGGTCGGACGGTAGTCCGGTCGGATGACTATTCGAGTGGATTGTTTCTTCCTATGAGATGAATGTGTTTGTGTATGATGGCTTAACTTTTGAAGTTTTCGTTGTAGCATATGAAAACATTGAAGTACCTTTACCCTTCAGGTCGGTCGATCGAACGGCTGTTCGATCGGTCGGCAACCCGATCGGCTAGGTATTTTAATGAATTGTAGTGATTTGCTTTGGATCGGACAGGTGTTCGATCGGACAGGTCAACAAGTCAAAAAAACTTAATGAATTGTAAAGTGACGCAATAATACGGCTTGCTGACCGATCGGTTGGCAAGTCAACAATAGCCAACAACTTTAAATGAAATGCAAAGTATGGTGCAGTGGATCGGATAACTAATCGATCGGACACTAATGCTGTTCGATCGGACATCATGCATGAACAACCATGACGAGTTCTCAGCAGGGTGTCACCTGATCGGACGGCTGTTCGATCGGGTGGCACTTCCTAGTGCATCGAACATGTTGAAAAATCGATTAAGTGTTGAAGTATAGTATCTCATGATCCGAAGAGTAATCCGATCGGACAGTAGCCCGATCGAACAACAGTTCATTCAATACTAGTCTTCAAAATAAATTTGATTAAGTGTGGGACCATGTGTTAACCGATCGGCTGGCCAGTCGATCGGCTGACTGTCTGATCGGCTGGCTGTCCGTTCGGACAGCGGTCCGATTGGTCAGCATCCTGACCTGATCAGCCTATTCGTCTAACACCTGGTTATTCTGTTTGTTTCTCTTTCTAGACTTTCTCCTTAAATAACTGCGGGTACTTCACCTTCATGTCTCTTTCGAGTTCCCAAGTGAACTATGCGCCTCGTTTGCCTTCCCATCGGACTTTCACAATAGGAATGCGAGAGCGTCTGAGTTGCTTGGTTTGGCGATCCATGATTTCGACAGGCTTCTCCACGAAGTGTAATGTTTCGTTCACTTGCAGGTCATCGAGAGGGACGTGTAAGTCGTGGTCGGCTAGGAACTTTCGGAGGTTTGACACGTGGAAGGTCGGGTGGATGTTACTAAGTTCCTCCGGTAGTTCGAGTCTGTAGGCGACTTTACCGATCCTTTCCAGAATCTTAAAAGGTCCAACATATCGAGGCACGAGCTTCCCTTTCTTGCCGAATCGGATCACACCATTCCAAGGTGATACCTTTAGGAGTACGTAGTCACCAACGTCAAATTCAAGGGGCTTGCGTCTTCTATCGGCATAACTTTTCTGTCAATTCTGAGCTTTAACTAAGTTGTCTCGAATTTGGAAAATTCTGTCTGTCGTTTCTTGTAATAGCTCAGGACCGGTTACTTGTGAGTGACCGATCTCGTGCCACACAATAGGCGATCGACATCTTCTTCCGTATAAAGCCTTGAATGGTGCCATTTGAATGCTTGAATGATAGCCATTGTTATACGAGAATTCGACTAACGGCAGGTATTTATCCCAATTACCACTGAAGTCTATGACACACGAACAGAGCATGTCTTCAAGAGTAAGAATCGTTCTTTCAGTCTGACCGTCGGTTTGAGGGTGGAAAGCGGTACTTAGATTTAGCGATGTACCGAGTGCCATTTGAAATGTTTCCCACAGTCGTGAGGTAAACCGAATGTCACGATCAGAGATGATATCACGAGGCGTCCCATGATTACAAATGATCTCGTCGGTGTAGATTCGGGATAATCGTTCTACCTTGTAGTCTTCCCGTATTGGCAAAAAGTGAGCTGATTTGGTCAAACGGTCAACCACAACCCAAATGCTGTCGTGACCTGATGACATGTGCGGTAGCTTTGTTATAAAGTCCATAGCTATACTCTCCCACTTCCACATGGGGATCGGTGGTTGTTCGAGTAAGCCAGAGGGTCTTTGATGTTCAGCCTTGACTCTTGCACAAGTTAGGCATTTTCCAACGTAGAGAGCAATATCCCTCCTCATGCCAGGCCACCAGTACTTGTAGCGAAGGTCCTGGTACATTTTGTCGGCACCGGGGTGAATAGAATGCCGGGATTTGTGGGCTTCATCCATCAAGATTTGTCGCAAATTGGTTCGTTTGGGAATCCAAATTCGGTCCAGAAAGTGGAATATCCCATTTGATTTGCTCACGAGCTGGGCTCCATCGTGGTAGATCCTTTCCTTCTTCAGTGTGCGTTCATTAAAACATGCATGCTGAGCTTCGCGGATGAGGGTTTCGAGGTCGTGTTGGGCTTGAACATTACGAGTGCTAAGCAGGTAGCTCCGTCTGCTGAGTGCGTCGGCAACAACATTTGCTTTGCCTGGGTGATAACGAATCTCACAGTCGTAGTCGTTGAGAAGTTCTACCCATCGGCGTTGACGCATATTAAGTTCCTTCTGATTAAAGATATGTTGTAGGCTCCTATGATCGGTGAAGATCGTACACTTGGTACCATACAGGTAGTGTCGCCAAATCTTTAACGCAAAAACAACTGCGCCTACTTCGATCACATTTACCTGGCGCAGCAGGACTGATGGATTTTTTAGTACCTCAATCCTGACATCTTTGGCGAGATGTTGAAAAGAGGTTGAAGCAAGCTTGCTTAAGGCGTCTGCTGGTTTGTTTTCGGAACGATTGATGTGAACTACCTTGTAAGATTTGAACTGTTGAAGCAACTCTTTTGCTTGACCTAAATACAGGGCCATAACTTCACCCTTTGCACCGTATAGACCGTTAATTTGGCTGGCGATCAAGAGTGAATCAACGTGCGCTTGCATATTTTTAGCTCCCATTTTTATGGCGAGGCGTAAGCCTGCCAGAAATGCCTCGTACTCCGCCTCGTTGTTGGTATTCTTGAAATCCAACTTGATGGCGTAAGTAAATTCATGCTTTTCAGGGCTCCCAAGGCGCAATCCGGCTCCTGCGCCATCTTCGTTTGAGGCCCCATCTGTGTACAGCAACCATAACTCATTGGATGTATCTTTTCCAGGAGTTTCGACAATCTCACATTCTTTAATTTTATCAACTGGGACTTCCGTGATGAAGTCCGCTAGAACTTGACCTTTGATGGCCGGGCGCGGATTGTACAAACTGTTATGGCCTCCTAGCTCGATCGCCCACTTTGCCAGCCGCCCAGATGTTTCTGGCTTTTGCAATATCGTGCTAATGTGGAAATTGGTAAGTACGGTGATGACTTGGCCTGTGAAGTATCTGCGCAGCCTTCTGGAGGCATGTAGCAACGCCAGTACCAATTTTTCCATCGTTGAATATCTCGTTTCTGGATCCGTAAGCACTCTACTGACGTAGTAAATTGGAGTCTGAACTCCATTTCTCTCTACAAGCAATACCGACCCTACTGTTACACCCCCAAAATCCACCTGCGGAACACCACCGCTTGGAGGCGTGACTGACCAGGATCCAGCCACCAATCATATTGAACACGCAAGTTAATAGTTATAAAAGTTCAACCAATACAATTGGTGTCCAAACAAAACACAGTTAAGTTGCAAGCGGAAGCATATCGTCTAAAGTCATAACATAAGTTTAATAGTTTCAAAGTTTAACATGGCACACAGCTGTCCATGTCCCACAACGACTCTCTTCCATGCAAGCTCCAGCTAAGAACCTATTGTCCTACAAAGCATGTAGTAACGAGTCAACAACAAGTTGAGTGAGTTCACGGTTGGGTGTTCATTTTAAGTTGTTTCGAAAACAGTTTCCTTTATCCGGCATCCTGCCGTGGGGGTTACCCCATAGTTAAAAACGTGACTTGTTTATTCCCGGTTACTCTGGCAATCCAGCCGTGGGGGCTACCCCGTGTTAGTTATCTGGCATTTCGGCCGTGGGGGCTACCCCATGTATACACTAGACTCGTTACCATATCGACTGCTGACTGTAGTCATGTTTATGTGCCCTGAAACTGTCAATGTCTATCATCATTGACGTGCCCCAGATCCATTAGTTCACGCCCGTCCTCTGCGGCACGGTGTGAGGTTTGTCAGACCTAAATAGCGCTATCTAACTAATGACGCGCTCGCCATTGGCCCGGCGATTAAGTCGATATAAAAAGGAGGGACTTCGTGATAGAGTTTTGGTCTAGTACGAGTTATCTGTCCGTGAGGACGAGGAATTACATTCCTGAACCGATGTTGTCCTACCCAAGGAGGACGAGGAACCCGCGTTCCTTAACCCCATTCCCAACCCAGGGAATCCCATGCTTTGTAGAGGGTGTGAACTCACCTTGGTTTGCTCGGCAGATACACAGAAAAGTCAAGTCTAGATGCTAGTGGTCAATCACGTCCTAACATAGTTGTACCATATAAGTCAGGTTCGTATTTAGGTAGTGCACGTATGTTTCTACACGTATGCTAGCACATTGTATGCAAGTATCATTCATGGCAGCCCAAATAACATTCACATTCAACAGTAACACATAAGGCCCATATGTTCGGCCCAATCACTTAGGCCCGTAACTATGCAAGTCCAATCCAGCATGTGTGCGTACATGGTCTCGAGTCGAGACTGTGCGATCTCGAGTCGAGACTGTGCGATCTCGGTTAAAGCCTATGAGTTCTCGAGTCATGCATGCATTGGTCTCGAGTCGCAACTGGACTCGCAAGCATGGTCTCGAGTCATGATGTTTTGTGTGCTGAAAATGCATGGTCTCGAGTCGAGACTATAGGTTCTCGACTCGCAACCTGTGTCGCAACCGGGGATCTCGAGTTGTCATGTGGTGGTTTCGAGTCAAGACCAAGGGTCTCGACAGACACATCTGCTGATCGCTGGTACATGTACTAAACCAATAGAATTTCATGTTCATGAGATAATGTACTAACCAATGATATTTCACAAACATGTTTCCTTGTCTACTACTAACCAAAAATGGATCAAACAACAAGTTTTCAAATATTCAAGCCACATTCATATCATATTCATCATGTTCTTCAAATATTCAAGTAGTTCATCATATTATAATCAACATGCTTCATCAAGAAAATCTATTATGGCATGAACTCAAGTTAGTAACATCATCGGCTCATACATCTACCATGTTCGATCAATACAATAACATACTTATATAGGATTTATCATCAACATGTGTTAATCCGATTTCATTGAACACAAACCTCCTAAACATAACCAAACCATTCGGATTTGAGCCTATATAGAACCGATTACACTCATTCATAGTCAAGCATACATTATTCATCCTAACAAAATCAATGCCTTATCATATAATCCTCATCGACCGAACATAAACACATAACATGAAGCACTTATGAACCGATTACTCAAGGAGGATGTATTCATCATGCATAAAGCTTAACAAGTAAACATATCATCACATAATCTTCATCATACATCATCATCAAACCGAAACACAACATCTAACATGAATCACTAACCGGTTAGAGAGGTAGTGGTGAAGAATGAAGCTTCTGAAAGGGGTGTGTACGAGTTGATCCGAGGGTCCTTGTGGTCTCCGGTTTGATCCGAGAAGAAGGAGAAGAGATGTGATGTTTGATTTCTAGGTTTTAGTGAGAGAGAGTAGGGGAGTGTGTGTGTTGTCCAAGAAAAATGGCAAAGATGGCTAGGAGTATAATATATATACTAGCTTCAAGTGGTGCACCCTAATGGGTTTTCGAATAGGCTAAAGGGGTGTGTGGCCCAATCCGGCCCAACTGTTACTGTTCACTCGAGACCGCATGGTCTCGAGTCGTGTCCTTGTGTCTCGGTTCACATAATCACACTCATACATACAAGGATACATATTAACATAACATATAATCACATAGGATGTTCACATATATCATTACACCAATACGTCAACTAGTCACATAATGTTTCAAGTAGGTTACACTAAGATACACGAAAGGTTCTAAATTTCGAGTTGTCACATCATCCCCAAGTTGAAAGAAATTTCGTCCCGAAATTTGGTAAGCACTCACTGAGGAAGCTAGTTAAGTTGTATGGTTTTCCCGGTTTTCCTGGGGTGTCACATCTGCCTTATCCGAAGAAGATAAGTACAGGATGAGTGGTTCATTCTCTAGCGGGGCGGTCAGGGTAGGAAGCTCAATTAAACATTCTTTCATTTGCTGAAAAGCAACCTCTGCTTCGGGCGTCCATTTGAATTCTTGCTTCTTCACGCAATTACGTAGAGTGCTGATAAACGGATATGACTTCGCAACATGATTTGACAGAAAACGGTTAAGCGCGGCTAGGCGGCCGGCCAACCTTTGCATCTCCTTGATCGTTCATGGTGACGGCATCCATTCTATGGCATGCACCTTTTCAGGATTGACTCTAAAGCCGCCATTTGTGACCACGAAACCTAAAAATTTTCCCTCCTCCATACCAAAGGAACATTTGGCTGGATTCAATTTCATATTCACGCTTCGCAACGAGTTGAATTTTTTTTCGATGTCTTTCAACATTTGGTATTCTTCGGGACTTTTGATCACCAGATCATCGATGTAAACCTCGATTTGCTTCCCAATATCTCCAGCGAAGGTCTTATCCATCAGCCGTTGATATGTCGCGCCAGCGTTTTTGAGGCCGAAAGGCATCTTTGTGTAGCAGAAGATCCCGAGATCGGTTCGAAAAGTTGTCTTGTCTTCGTCTTCAAGCTTCATTTGAACCTGATGATACCCCTTGTAACAATCTAAGAAGCATTTCCATCTGTATGGTGCGAGAGAGTCTATCTTTTTGTCGATCTCAGACAAAGAGTAGCAATCTTTAGGGCATGTCTTGTTGAGATCGGTATAATCAACGCACATTCTCCATCCTCCATTAGACTTCTCCACCATTACTGGGTTCGCGACCCAACTTTGATAGCGCACCTCCATTAAGATTCCTGCTTTTAGTAGCTCACATACTTGTTCATTCATTGCTTTTGTTTTATCCGCCCCTAAGCTGCGCCTTCTTTGCACTTTTGGTTCAACGGAGGGATAAGTGGTCAGGCAATGTTCAGTGATGTCGCGCGGGACTCCGGTCATGTCAGCCGGGGTCCAGGAAAAAATATCCATATTCCTGAACAAAAGCTGTTTGAGGTGCGTTCTGATGTTTGGTGAGATTGCGTGGCCAATCGTCACCGTTTGCTCTGGGTATTTACGGTTTAAAACCCACTTTTCTGGTTCGGTTGTTGAAACCTTCGTCACTTTGGTTGGGCGCATCTCTTATGCCCACATTACTTCCTTCTTTGCATAGATAATTGCCACCCCCGTTTCAGTTGGAAACCCGATGGCTGAGTGGGGTGTGGAAGTTACCATGTTTAATTCACCTTGGGTTTCTCTCCCAATTAACACATCATGCCTTGATTTGACAGGCATTACCATGAAATTTACATTTGTTGTTCTTGAATGCTTTCCGTCAGAGAATGTGACGGGAAAGCTGATTTGGCCGAGTGGGAAGACCATTTCGTTACAGAAGCCTGAGAGGGGGTAGTCGACTAGCTCGAGTCTCGCTTTGTCTTCATCATCGAACTGGTTAAAGCATTGCTCATAGTTGATGTCTGCTGTACTTCCTGGGTCAATAAAGATGTACTCTGTTTCATAATGACCAACAATACCGGTAATAACAACAGGGCGTGTTGCGCGAGGGCCCCCGCGTACTACCAGAAAAATGACTTGTTGTTCTCGCCAAGATGGCTCATACGGGCGCTTGCCCTTTTTCTCTTGCGCTGTATCTCGGTCCTTCGACCATATGTGTCTCCAAGCGTCTAACCTTTTTCTCTCTTCCATCATCGTTGCGCTGAATTTTCCGTGTCTCTTTGCGCACATTCTTTACCAGATGGCTCAACTTTTCGCTTTTTAATGCTTTTTTGATTTCTTGCCTTAAGCTGATACAGTCATCTGTCAGATGACCTGTATCCTTGTGGAAGTCACAGTACAGGTTGGGGTCCTGCCCCTTCTTGTTCGTCATAGGCCTGGGAGCCTTAAAATCATGGTTCTCCGTCATGAGCACCTCTTTTGGTGTCTTTGTGAGCGGAGTCCAGTGCTTTTCTCGGTTATCATCCCTGACTGCTTTTCGATACCCAATTCTGTCAATCGTTTCTCACGCATCCTCTCTGTAGCGCGGTCTTTCTTCATAACCACTTGATTTTCCAGATTTCCAATCGTGACTTTTTCCCTTGTTGCGCTTGCCGTAGTCGCGCGGGGTTTTCTTCGAAAAACGATCTTCTGAGTATGAGGATTTGGTTCCAGCTAGCAATTCCTCTGTTTGCACTATTATTTTTGCTGCTTCCATCAGCTTACTCCATTCCTTGGGCATACCATCTTTTCGAGTGATGGTTCTGATGAGACTATCACATCGGATAGCTTTCTTAAAGTGAGCGCGCATGAGCTGCTCGCTTACACCCCTGATCTCTAAACACTCCTTGTTAAAGCGAGTGATGAAGTCTTCTAGGCCTTCATTTTCTCTGCGCCAGATATCTGTTACTTCAGACATATCTCGTTGATAGCGCCTCTACTGGCTGAAGTGATCTAGAAACTTAGTTCTAAAATCAACCCATGAACTAATTTTTCCAGGCGGTAGGCTATCGAACCAAGCGCGAGCAGCCCCAGTAAACGTCTGGATGAACAAATGACACCACATTGGCATATTCCATCCCCCCATGCAACCAACACTTGTGAACACTCTGACATGATCGTCGGGGTCAGTTAAACCGTTGAATTTTTCCACTGTTGGGGGTAACTTTTCTCTTGTAAGTGTTGCCAAAGTGATTTTTGGGATAAACTTCGAGTGCTCTGCAGCTTCCACTGGTCTATAGGCGAGACTGAAGTCCCTCTCTGCTTCTTCGTTGTATGCAATGCGTTGCCTTGGTCTGTAATTTTCGTGGTTCCGCTGTAAGCGGTTGAAAACTGAAGATCCTTCTTCGTCTTGCCAAGTTGGGTCGTTTGGGTCTGTGTCATCCCATTCATTGTTCAAATTGAGCGGCCCGAGCCGGCTATGAACTGGACCTCTTAGAACGTTTGACGGATGGTCGTAATAACTTTCTGTCTCTCCCCGTGTGTCGCGCGTGTCATGCACGCTTTGTCATCTCTGGGGAAGAGGCGTGTTGATTCTTCCTTGGAGGTTTTGCTGTTGGGGTATCTGGCGTGCCCCCTGGCTCGGACCCAAAGGTGTGACTAAAGATGCTTCTGCTTGCAAAACCGTTTGCTGTGCGCTCAAAGACTGGTATGCAACGTTGATGGTAGCGATTTGTTTGGCGTACCAAGAGGCTGGAGTTTCGCCTTCAGGTAGCCCTAATAGCGCCGAGATGTGCTGAGGTGGAGGTGGATTTGAGGGTCCAGCACCATTGTTTCCTGGGGTTACCGTTTGAGTGATGCGAGTGATGTTCGCGCGGGGTCCCCCCGTGTTGGTTACTTCGATTTCACCAATTTCTTCTACATGTTGAGCTTGGACGTTTTGATTGTCCTCCCCCAACACTGCGTTCGCGTTTGCTCCGAAACCGAAATCTGGAACGATTCCTTGACCAGGCATGATCGAAGGAAAGAATAGCTTAAAAAACTCAGAAAAAGAAGATGAAAGTGATTTGTGAAAAACCGGTGGGCGCCAATGAAGAAACACGTAACTAATTTTAGGGATTAATTAGTTGGGTTTTTGTTCCTATCATAGTGGTTAATCTTCTTATGGCTTTCTGAGCTCCTTAATGACTGGGTAATCCTGCAAAACAGAACACCGTTACTCGTTAAGAGGGGAATATGGGGGTTTCCCTCTTAACCAGGCTCCGGCGTGAGAATAAGCAACCGTTTGGAGGAGATAAGTGTGTACTAAGAGTGAGAGTAGAGGGAATGGAATGTTTAACCTGTGAAGGGAAGTCTCTATTTATAGCCAGAGAGGTGTAAGAGGGTATGGGCTGATGGGCCTTGGGTCGGAAGGCGACAACACAACGGATATGCTCCTTGTCTCACTGGTGTCGACCGTTAGTGGCTTCTAGAAGTTCTCTGGTGCTGGCGCACCGTGAATGAAGCCACGTGTCACTGTTGTCGGCCTTATTGTCCCTCTGCCATCAGCAGGTAAGTGGAGATCTTGGGGCAGGTGTCTCTGCCCTGTGATTGGTGCCACGTAGGCGTCCTTAGGTACTTTTTGTCTCCTGCACGTCAGACGATCGTGGTGCACGATTGAGCAGAGCCTAGAGGATGCGGATTGGCTCTTTTCGTCTGCCACTTGTACCTTTTGTGCCTTCTAAAGCAGCCCTGCGCCATAGCCTTGCGCGGCTCTTGATGAACATGAAACTGACACGCGCGGCATATGGGTGGATGAAGGCTCTTGTTTGGAATGCTAAGTGTCGAAAGTGGTGTTTTTCCTTGTTGAGACCTAGCTAGATCGATATATGATGGTGTACCGCGCGCGAGGTTGGCAGTCAACAAGTTGAAGAATAAGGAGTATGGTCCTGCGCGCGACGTGAATGAGGTCCGCGCGGCTATTTTGGGACCATACCCCTTCAGGTGGTGACTACCCTCGCAGGCATTCTATTATTCTATTAACAACGGTCCTCCGGACAAAACAATTTGATAGGGAAGACCATCAAAATCTTACCACAAAAAGAAACCCAATAAAAAAACAAGTATAGTTATCAAGAATTATACATCTTCACACCAACAAAATGTTGCTATGCTACTATACTAGTATGGAAAAACTTTCAATCAAACTATGTATAATTTTCATTTTGAAAACTTTGGTATCAAAAGCCAAAATCACTGATTCAATATAACGTAGGGAACATAAATACAAAAGAGGTCCAACAAACTAGAAGGGGAAAAAAGGAAAACAAATAAACCCCATAATCACTTCCTAATCGGTAGAAGGATAAATATAAACTAAATAAATAAAAGATAATTCCAATAATTCCAATACTCCCCTTCAAGCTGGAGCATGAAGATCACGAATGCCCAGCTTGTTAAGTAGAAACTGAAGTTGTTGAGCTCCCAAAGGTTTAGTTAGAAGATCGGCAAGTTGGAGTTTTGAATCAACATGAACAGGCTGAATTTCTTGAGAGACCACATGTTCACGGACAAAGTAGCAATCCATCTCAACATGTTTCGTGCATTCATGGAAAATAGGATTGTTACCTATGTGGCGAGCAGCTTGGTTATCACAAAACATGGGAGTAGGACCGGCAATATGAACATTGAAGTCTTGTAACAGCCATCGAAGCCAAAGGACTTCACTAACGGTGGCAGCCATGGCCCTATATTCCGCTTCTGCTGAGGAACGGGAAACAACAGACTGTTTCTTTGTTTTCCATGATACTGGAGAGCCACCTAAAATCAAAATATATCCAGTACGTGACTGTCGAGTGGTGAGACAGCCAAGCCAATCAGCATCACAATAAGTAACAAGCTGAAAATCATCATGCTTCGGAATGTAAATTCCTTGACCCGGTGTAGCCTTGAGATAACGGAGGATTCTTGTGACAGCCTCCATGTGTTCCTTCCGGGGATCAGAGACAAACTGGCTCAAAATGTTAACCAAGTATGCAATATCGGGTCTGGTGACTTGTAAATATAACAAACGGCCAATAATCCATCGATATTGTGTAGCATCAGTTAGTGGACTAGCTGGAAAATCATCGATCTTAGCATTCTGCTCCATTGGGAACGAGCTCGGACGGCTGCTAAGAAGGCCACAATCTTGAAGAATGTCAATGGTATATTTTCGTTGGCTTAAAACCAGACCATCGGACGTCTTGGCGACCTCAATTCCAATGAAATATTTAAGAGGACCTAAATCTTTTAAGCTGAAAACAGTGTTGAGATGTTGCTTGGTTGAATCAATCTTGGAGACATGGTTTCCCGTGATGATAACATCGTCAACATAAATAAGAATGGCAACAAACAACTCTCCCTCTTGAACCGTGAAAAGTGAGTGATCAGCCCTTGACTGCTTGTAACCAAACTCGATCAAGGCATTAGTGAATTTTTGGTACCACGTACGGGAGGCTTGTTTCAAACCATAGAGCGACTTTTTTAATTTGCAGACACGGGTGTCGTTCTTTTTGGAGAATCCTTGGGGAATCTTCATATAGACTTCTTCTCGCAAGTCTCCATTCAAGAATGCATTGTTAACGTCTAACTGATGTAAGAGCCAGTTTCTTTTAACAGCCACAGTTAGAAGACACCGAACCGTGACTAATTTGGCAACTGGAGCAAAGGTGTCATGGTAAGCAACACCTTCAATTTGTGTAAATCCCTTTGCCACTAAATGTGCTTTGTACCTCTCTATGTCTCCATTAGGCTTGTATTTGATTTTGTAGACCCACTTGGAGTCGATGGCATGTTTGCCTTCTGGGAGATCCTCCAAGGACCAGGTGTCATTTTCTTTTCGAGAGCCTCGATTTCCTTTTGCATGGCTTTTCGCCACTCAATATCCTACATGGCTTGGTAAAAATTTTAGGCTCACTACTTTTAGTAATGGCCGCAAAGTAAGCTTTGTGAGTATCAGAGAATTTATCATAAGAAACATAGTTAGCAAAGGGATGTACCGTTGAAGAAGACTGATCGGAGTCGGGTCGCGTGTGGTCTATCGAAGGAGGCAACTCAACATCAAAATCTCAGAAGCGCGCTGGTTGGCTCTTGTCACGTTTAGATCTGGTCGGTTGCTCCTTATCATTTACAATTGGTTCAACAACAGATGGATCCTCCATAGGTGGACTTGATTGCTCTTGTTCAAAAATAGGTTGCATAAGAGGGCTAGAAGGCCTAGAAGTGTCATGAGAATTTCCATTGTCACTTGCTGGGCTTGATGATTCGGTGGAAGGTTGGGATGGCCCACCTTCATGAGAATTTAATTGATTGTTCCTTTCTTCATCAGTGTCCTCAAACCATGTGGGAATTTCAAAGGCACTCTTATCAATACTTTCTTCCTTTAACTTCATGTAAGGAAATATTTTCTCAAAGAACCGAACATCACGTGAGACCACGAATTTCCCATCTTCTATGTCAAAACTTTTGTACCCCTTTATGCCAACGGGGTAACCAATAAAGACGCCCGATTTACCCCTCGGCTCAAATTTATCTCCCCCTGTCACCGTACTATGATAATATACTAGACATCCCGTAGTTCTCATTTCCTCATAATCAGGTATTTTACCCATGATAATTTCGTGGGGTGTTTTGTGGTGAATAACCTTGGAGGGCAACCTGTTGATGATGTAGACGGCCGTTTCAATGCACTCACCCCAAAATCTCTTTGGGAAGCTTCCTTGAAACATGAGGGCTCGGGCCGTTTCAAGTAAGTGACGATGTTTACGTTCAACCACCCCGTTTTGTTAGGGTGTGTATGGGCACGTAGTTTCAAGCAATATACCCTCTTGTGAATAAAACGTTTTCATTCTGTTAGACTTGAATTCCCCTCCGTTATCACATCTAATTCTTTTTATTCGTTTTCCAAATTGAGTTTCAATCATTTTATGAAAACTAATCAAGCAGTCACTTGCTTGGTCTTTATGTTTAATGAGATAAACCCACACACCGCGGCTATAATCATCGACAATAGTAAGGAAGAAATTAGCAAGACCAGTAGATGGTTTTCTATATTTACCCCAAATATCACAGTGAATAAACTCAAAACATTCATTGGATTTAATAAAGCTTTTAGGAAAAATAGATCGAGTGTGTTTGGCCTTCATACATGCATGATAAACATCGTCTTTAAAACCATAAGAAACATTTTTCAAAGACTCGATGTGACTAAGTTTCGAGGTAGAAGCATGACCTAATCTAGAATGCCAAACTTCCGCATCAGTCTTCAAAGTCATGACTCTTCTATCGTCCCTCAGCACACCCATTCGATAAAGACCCTGCACGCATTTACCCGCTCCAATCAACTTCTTCGAGTGTAAGCCCTGCATAACACAAAAATCCGGGTAAAAGCTTACAACACAATTCAGTTCTCTGGATAATCGACTTACAGAAAAAAGATTTCAATTAAATTTGGGAATATATAAGACTCTTCCTATTTGGTGCCGCCCATCAGAGTGAAGTCACCCGTAGCCTCGACAGGGATACTTTCTCCATTGGGAATGACTACGGGTGTTTCTAAACGTGCCTTGGATGCGTTTTCGAGCATACCACGCTTATGGACTATATGATCTGTGGAGCCCGAGTCAACGATCCAATCATCGTTATTAATATTAACCGTACCTGCCATGTTGGCCTTGCGTGAAACATCACCTTGTGTTTTGTCATTGTTTTCTGAAAGATGCTTTAGCAATGTTTGATATTGGGTATCGGTTAGTAATCCCACATTGGATCCTTCGCCATCGACATGGGCCACCTTCGGTTTGGTCTTTTCATTCTTCAATTTTCCGGGCCACCAATCCGGATACCCAATGACCTTGAAACACCCTTCTTTCTTGTGACCATCTCGACCACAAACGGTACAATTCTCTTGACCATCATTGTTCCGCTTGTAATCCCTTTGCAAGACCTTATCTCCAGAATTCCCACGCCTGTTGGTGCCATCGCGCCGTCCCTGAGAGTAAGTTTGAAACGCAACGGGTTCGATGTGACCTTCTTTAGACGCATTTATGGATCGCTGCTTCTCATCCTCGGACGCGAGTCTATAAGCCTCTCTAAGCGTGGGGTTTGGTTTCATGGACAACACCTGTGTGCGGATGGTTGAGAAGCCACCATCCAATCCCATAAGGAACTGGTACAAACGTTCCTTTTCTTGAAAATCATTCAACCATTTTCCGATTTCACAGGTGCAGTGACCACAAGTACAACGAGGCGTGGGCAGCACGGACGAGATCTCGTCCCAAAGACTCCTAAGAGCTGTATAATAAACCAAGACAGAATTACTATCTTGCTTTGTGATAGTGAGTTTTTGCTTCAACTCATACGCGCGTGGGGCGCTTTCTTTCCCAAACCGTTCTTTCAGGTCGGCCCAAATTTCTGCCGATGTGTTTGCGTATTTAACGCTGCCTCTGATCGTCTTCTCCATGGATGCCGTCAACCAGCCTTTGATCATTGCATCACAGCGCATCCACGCCGTGTATGTGTTGTGTTTCTCGTCTGGTTTCAGAATGGTTCTGTTGACAAAACCCATCTTATTCTTGGCGAACAGAAAGTTTTCCATCTCTTGAACCCAATCACTATAGTTGCTGTCAGTGAGAGGGTCGTTAGTTTGCATCTGCCTTGGCGAATCGGAGGCATGGATGTAATAAGGGGAGCTACTGTCAATAGCTTCAGTTTTCTGGGTTTCTGGTTGTTCACCAGCCATGTCGATGGCTTGGTAGTTGAGTATCTTCAGAGTTTCAAAGTTTTATAGCCTGCTCTGATACCATGAAAACTTTGGTATCAAAAGCCAAAATCACTGATTCAATATAACGTAGGGAACATAAATACAAAAGAGGTCCAACAAACTAGGAGGGGAAAAAAGGAAAACAAATAAACCCCATAATCACTTACTAATCGGTAGAAGGATAAATATAAACTAAATAATTTAAAGATAATTCCAATACATTTTCAGTAGTAACGTCGAGACAACGCTAGAAGATGTTGATTACCTCATAGTGTCATGTCAATTCGCAGCCTTGGTATGGATACATATCTTATTAGGGTGTAGGTTGCCTGTTCAACCACAGTTTAGTACAATCAAGGAGATTGTAGTGACCCTGAAAATTGTTAACTTGTAATGGTGGCTAAAGTAGCTGATGAGATAAAAGCTTGATCATACTTAAGGTATAGTTATATAATCTGTAAAAACAAAAACGTTCCTATACTGATATATTTTTTATTATCATATGACAATTTACACGACTATTATACTTGTTAATTAGTAGCATTGAGATAAATAACATGTGTATTACACTTGTTGAATACTGACAATAAGACATACACAAACGTACATGTTCTTCATATAACTCAAATTACGTATTACGTAATAACGTTACATATAAAAATGTATATAAATAATATTAATTTTATAGTTGTGGAAATTTTAAATATTACTTTTATTTAAATTAAACTTAGATAATTTTATTGGTATGCCATAAATTGACTTTCTTATTGTTATTAGTAATTTTTCAGTGGATTTAATTAATTAGTTAGTATAAAATAATGATATAAATTAACAGTTGGTTGATATATATGATGAATAAAATATTTTTGGGATTAATAAATTATTTATAATGTCTCGAATGGGAAAAAAAGAGTTTAATAATATTAAACTGAATTAAGATACTCTTTTCTACTTTATAATATAATTTCTTTATAATAAGGTCTTGGAAGGATTTGAAGCACAAAAAGGCTAGATAAAAAAATGGTCATTTATATATATCCCCCTCCTAAGATCATTTATTACATATATACCCAATCATAAAAATCAATTACATATTTCCCCCTTTTAAACCATACATATTACATATTTACCCATTTTATTAAAATCACTCCTATTAATTACCATTTTACCCTTAATGAACTTATTAAATGATTATTACATTTTTCCCTTTCTAATACCATTACTTACATATTTTATGATTTAATGTGTAATATAATTATTTACAAATCAGATATTAACCTAATGATATGAATTCATTTTTTTATAAGCCCTGCCTATTTTTTTATAAGCCTCTGTCTGTATTGTGTGAAAATTGAAAGTTTTGCTTATATGTAATACGTCTTAACTCTTAAGCATTCATTTTTTTTAAAGAAAACAGTCATGCGACATGGTTTAAAATTTTACTTTTGTTGTAAAACAGTTTTTTCAATATTATTTTGAATGTTTAAAACATGACAATTAGATTTCTTAAATAGCATTAGACAAAAAAAAAATGGAAATTTAGCTCCTACTTCAAAACAATTAAAATGTTGATGATCGAACTAAGATTTAGGCTAAATAAAAATTGATTACGACTTGAAAAAAAAAAACAAACGTATATTGTATAACAATATGTTTTTTTTATATAAGATATTTTAGATAATCAATATTTTAACGTAAATTGTTAGTGTAGTTAACTAAAATGTAAATGTATAATGGGTCGGTTGTAAAAAAATGTAACTAAAACTTAACCAGTAACTAGATATGTAAAAAGGTCACTTGTTTTATAAAATGGGTATGACAGGTTTTTTTTCAAAGAAATATTTTAAAGATTTTATCACAGCATAGACTAGATTGATTTTAAAGTTAAAGATAAGAAATTAAGGAAAAGGGTAAAGGGGTAATTTCATAAAGAAAGGGGGAAATATGTAATTGATTTTAAAGGTTGGGTAAATATGTAATAAGGGCTCTTAATAAGGGGATATATGTAAAAATCCCATAAAAATATGATAACGAGGCGTGTCCAACTATATTCATTTAATTTATTAGGTAGTAGAAAAATAGAAAATATGGACGTAAAGTTGAAATGTCCAGAATTTCTGAAATGTCAAATAAATGAAACAATAGCTAATTTGATTCAAAATTATATACATCGATACAAATTTAAATATCTAGCTAGGTATTTTTCTTTCAACCTTTTTTGTTATTTATTTTGTTTTGTCTTGGCCTTAGGCTATAGGGTATGGTGATGGTCCTCCTTTGGAGGATGGTCCGCCACGTAAGCGACACGTAGGATGGGCATGAGGATGGGGCAAAAAGGATGGAGGTGTGGAAATGGGAGGATAGACCTAAAATGTGTATGTATATATTGTATGTATAGGGGTGTGTGAGAGGGGATGGCTGCCTTTTTGTCTTGTTGTGGACCGTCGAAGACGTCTTCCAAGCGACGGTGAAGACGCGACGAGGGGGGGGGGGGGATGATGGTTGGAGGACCGGCGCCGGAGCTGGACGGCGGAGGACGAACCTCCATACCGTCCAGCCTTCTAGTTAATATATCTTCAGTTCCGACTAAGAGTAAAGTTAAATGTTAAATACGCAAAATACAAGTTAAGAGGACTTTTCTCATCCTATTTGTTAGCGTTCTTCATTGTCTTTCAGTCAAGTTTTGTTTGTAAAACAAATACTTATTAATTATTTTTGTTAGTTGGGTTCTTGATTTTATAATATATGTTTAGTGAACTTATTTATTCTCAACGGAATGAACAATTTTATTTAATAATACAGAACAGTAAAGACAAACTGAAAATTATTAGTAGGATCTAACAAGATAGGTTGAATGTTCAACTCGACAGACAAGCTCAATAAGCAAGAAAAAGATGAGAAGATAAATTGATTAATTGGGATGATATTGAGATAATGATACGAACCAATCGGTTGATAGATAGATAATCCGTTGAGTGGATTAACCTCAAAAGAAAATAGCAAGAAATAGACTTTGAGATAACTCTCTATAATTTTCATTCATACTAAAACACTAAACACAAATACCTATTTATAGGCTTACAAAAAGAATTAAACTACTATCACCACTAATCCCACTACTCATTCTAACTTACCTACGTACGTGAAATAAGGACATGAATTACAAACTAAACAAAGGAAAATTGCCTAACTAAAGGTGCATGGAAGTTGGTTTTGTGAGAACGTGCTAGCTAGGAGATCGTGGGGTCACATTGGCACATATCAGATAAATTAATAAGAAATTTAGATTGTAATATTTTATTTTATTTTTTGACATTTTCTTCGACCACAACAATGTCGTCCACATAAACAAACAATAGAATTAAGTCATACTTAGATGACTTAACAAACAATAGAATTAAATCATACTTAGATGACTTAACAAACAAGGAATAATCACTTTTACTTTGCTAAAGTGTCTAATATTACCGAATTGGGTGAAATTGAGTTTTAGAATACACTACTTTAAGATGGTTTGCATTTTGCAAGCTTTGACAGGTTTAATGTGCATTTTAGAAGCTTAACGAGGCTTTGGGATGAAGGTAGCGAGAACAAGATCACAAAATGGAGCAAGAAGCTGCAATTGGGCACGTTTGTCAATAGACGAAAACAGATGGTTCTACGCCTTTAAATCCTTGACTCTCATAGCCTCCAATGTCACTCTTTGAACTGGTGTTAATTATTCTGATTGCAACAACTTCTCCATAACCATACTCCAATGATCAAAGTCCCCATCAAACTCCGGAACGCTTTTAACTTGAAAGTGTACAGCTTCTTCAACCATGGATATTCTCTCTCTCTCTCTCTTTGTTCTAAATTATCTCCCAGTAGTGTTGATACCACTTGTAAAGCACAATATTTATTCAATCAAAGAAGTGCCATTTATAGGCTACAAACTCCAAAGTTCACCAATAAACAGGAAGAAACTAACTACATCCTAAAACTCGATAACAAAGACTAATTCAAGATAAACCTAAAACCTAGAACAAACAATTAAAGTTAACATACCAACATGTGGGCTGCATATACGTTCAGAACACCATACCTGGGTTGTAGCCCATTACTCAATACCTGCATATACGTTCAGTACCCACCACGGTACTTGATTTCGTTCGACATATAACTTGGGAATTGGGATAGTTAGAAAAGGTGTCCCTCCCCAAGTGGTTGAGCGTTTTAGTCTCATGATAGACAAATGTGTAGATTTAGTGATAAGATTAATGGAGTGTGATTTAACAACCATTCTAAACAAAATAAATAAAAAAATAAACAGACAAAATCGCCAATGGTGCATGGGAAAGGAAGATCGAACATATTTTTTGTTTCGGTACAAAATGAGAATTGCCTAGTGGTTCTGCTGGTGGTACGATGATACTTTACTGGTCTGGTCTGTCAGTGAACCAAATTTGCGGTTCAAAAAAATTAAATAAAACAAACCTAATCTGTAGCTCAATTTCTAAAAACATTTACACTATTCGGCAAGGCAGGGTTGGCATTCATACAAAACTATCAACAAAAATCAAGGTATTTTGATCATTCATACTAATAAAAAAAATTGGAAATCAAACCACCAAATTATTATGGTGTCTTGTATATAATGGAAACATAAAATCCACCAAATCACCAAACCTATATAACCAATCCATATGACTTTTAATAAGAGTTTCTTTCAATCCAAAGAAACACACCAAAATGTTTGCAACTCAAAATCAAACCATGATGACATGATCATAAACCAAATTTTCAGTACCCTTTTCTTGCAGTCCTTCTCACTGCAGTCTTCTTCTCCATTGATGATCTTTCAAAGCTCATTGCCAATGGTGGCTTCTTATTCTCTTTGCAACTACTTCTTAACGAATACCTCTGTGCCGTTGCTGTTACCGCGGCTGCTGCTGCCACCTGTCCCCTCTCCATCAATGGAGTTGCCATCTTTCTACCACTCTCAAACTTCTTGACTTCCGTTGACCTCTTTGCTGACTCAATTCTTACTCCAAGATATTGTTTGCCTGGAGTCGACTTCTCGATCTCGGATTCGCCTCTCTTCCTTTTCAACCTTTCGTTTCTTCTTGCGGAATATTCATCATAGAGCCTGCCCCTTTTGAATACAGGACTCTCATCATGAGCATTTGCAGATTGGTTTTTAGTTGCTGATCTCCATAGATTGTCTTGAACCATCTTTGTTAATTCTTTTAGTTCACATGATATTGTTTGGTATTCGGGTCGGAGTTCATGTTCTTCTGAGTTGGAAGTTTGTTTGGGCTGATGGGATTTTGTCAATGAAACTGTAAAACCAAACAATTTGAGTATCAGTTTGGGGAAAGAGATGATGAAATCAAGTTCAAACAACAACCCAATTCATCATTCATGAATCCGAACAGATTTTATTTTATACCAAACAAATTCAACTAATTTCAAATAAAAAATGGCACTCGCCCAATTTCTTCATTCGGTAAGCTATTAAGAGATTTATTTCATAATAAACAAATAAACTTCTTCATAGCTTCTTTAAAATAAGAAGGGAAAAGATAAAGTTCACCTAGACATTTTCACAAACACCTGGAAGGGATTATATAAATCCAGAAAAATTTAACAATTAATCAACTAATTATAATACAAAACCTATGAAAATGACCAACTCTTCATCATTTTCGAAGCAATGAAGAACTTTATTGCAAACAAAATAAATGAATTCTTGGCAGAAGCTTTTATAAGAAGACAGGGAATTGAAACAAACTCAGCTAGACATTTTCACAAACACCAAATCCAGAAATATCCATAATTATTCAACTAATTTCAATATATATCAATGAAGATAACCAACTTCTCATCAACAAAAATTCTTACTAAACAAATGAACCCTCGGAAAAAACTTCTGTAACAACACAAGAGGAAAAATATCTCATCTAGACATTTTCACAAACACTTGGAGGACGAACTTTTTAATACCAAAGAAAAGATGAAAACCTAACTTTTAGTTTAGGGAATCAAAAACCCAGAATCTCTAAGACAAAACAGATTAAAGGAATTGTTGAAAAACAATCCTGTAAAAAGAAAATTCTCTCCTAGACATTTTCACAAACACTTGGTGGGCGTCCTTTAATAACACCAAAGAAACCAAATCTTGTTACAATTTTAACAAACCCAGAACTCAAAATCCGAACTTCAGTATACAAAATCAAAAACCCAGAAATATCTAGAAACAAAATCAATCAAATTCGAACCAAAACAGATTAAAATCGAGAAAATAGCGAAGAGTACCTGATGAAGTTTGAAGATTGTTTATAGATGACTGAGCAGGGCGGCGGGGACGAAGCCTAACCGGAGATCTCAACGCTAGCGGTGGCTTACGATCTGAACGCAACATCGTTGACATGTACAGAGATTTGAGGTTGAAGATTTGACGATTGTTTGTTGTGCGATTGTACAGTTTCGAGGGGGTTTTAAAAAGGGGGAAGGGTTTCCCAACGGTTATATTTTTTGATCCAACGGTTGAAAATGGTTTGTAACTTGGAAGGTGTATCGTATGATTTTAAATAAAGAGTTTGTAGAGTATAGAGTAAAATGCTAAAATGGTCTCTAAGTTTAAGTTATTTTTACCACTTCAGTTCAAAATTTAAATCTTTTGTATATAGGTCTACGAGATTTCATTTTTCTTGTCATTTCTATCCAATGACAAAATAAGTTACAAATTTATGTTAACCACTTCCTTTTTTTGTCATTTTACTCATTTAAATGAAAGGTATAATAGTCATTTTATGTTTGATTTTACTTAATTAAAAAACACAAAAAAAAAAAACTAAATGCCCTTGTTATAAGACTGGAAACCCTAATTGTTATGTATCATCTTCATCATCAATATCCCACCTCCAGCAAGTGAAGAACTAAAAAGTCTATTTCTCCTTTTCTTGAGAGGAACAATGGGTTCATTAATTAACCTTAATCTCTATCTCGATCCCTATAACACCACTTCTGCCGCAACCTAATCACCCTCAAAATCAAACCCAAATTGGAACAAGCTTGATTAGGGAAATTTTGTTATGTAATACAATGGAGGTGGTTTGAAGATTTCAACGTTGTGGGGAGATGGAGGATGGGTGGCAACGGAGGTGGTGTGAAGGTTTCAACAGTGTGGGGTGAAATGGTTGTGGTGTTCGGAGGGTATACGACGACAAATAACGGGGTGTGATGTTTCGTAGTGAAGGTTCAGGAGATGATCTTGTCCGAGTGGACGTGGGTATTTAACTTGGGATTGCAGATGATGATGGTCAATGCAGACATGGGTACGGTGGTTAACGGCGTTGGAGGTATACGACGGTGAAGGTGAAAAGTGGTGGTTGCGGATGTCACACCCGCTCGTAGCGGAAGCGCGAGGTGTGATCTGATCGGTTCTCATTGCATAACAATATAAGTGAACATTAAATGAATAAAAACATGCTCCAATGCCATTACACAGTTGTATCAAAAGAACACACAAGAGTTAAGTGTATCGGTTACAAACCATTAACATGAAAAGTAAAGTGTCATAGTTTCATACATCAAAATGTAAGTTCTAAAATGTTAAGGGTTTGACCACTATATCACTACAAAGAGGCGGTATATAACGGGCAAACCCTTCAAATGGTGGCATGGAGTCTTGGTAATTGCTTTCTTGTCTGAAACATTCGCATAGTCCACTAATTCCCTAAAATACTTGTTAAGTTGAAAACATCAACAAAAGTTGGCGAGTTCATGCAATTTAGTTTTATAAGATGTATCTTGTAAAATGTGAGTTGTATAAAATGTATCTGTAAAATGTGAGTTGTATAAGATGGAAACAAGTATGTAAAGATGTAGTATGTAAAACGTCAATGAAATCGTTGATCATTAATGTTTCGCGAGGACATTAATATGTGTGACGAAATAGGAAGCAATCCAAACCTAGGCGATTTTGTGTCGACTACTATCGACTGGGACACAAACGCACTCTTCTGTATGGGTCCACGACCAAGAGTGGGGCTCGCTAAAACCATTAGATCTAACCCTCTATACCTAGGTCCAAATTGGATTAATGGTGCTTAGATGTATAACCATATTCGCACATGATCTAAGGTGTTTCATTCCATGACTTTAACATACGATTGAACATGTATTTTCCCTGATAGTTGTAAAGTTGTAAAGCATTTAAAATGAATAGGGGACATGAACTCATAGAATTGCGTTCCGTAAACTGTAACCTCACTTGCAGTTGTCTTGAATTGTATCATGACCTACAAAGGTCCTAGATTTGTTAGACACTTCGGTCTTTGTAATGACTCATATACAAGTCTTTTATCTTGAATATGTGTTAAGACTTGTATGTATTTATTATTCGTTGAACTGTGTCTTAGATGTATTAATTGATAACTGTTTAATATATATTTCCCCAAATATATATATTATTGTATCTTATGAGTTGTATTATCTGATTAAGTCTTCTTAACTTCGTGTTTTGTATGAATAAATTGTATATGTGTGAATGTGTCTCGTATGAGTAAACTGTACGTGTATGAATAATTCCCATGTATGGGCATACTTGTATAATTGTATTTTCACAAAGTGTTGGTGAAGTGAGTGAGTGTATAGTTGTACGTATATCCTCGTGTTCATTACACGTTATCTTGTATTCTTAGAATATACATATATATATATACTTATATATTCTAAGATATATTTCATATGAATATATAATCTATGCTTGGTAAAAGGTATAAAAATCATCTTAAAAATAATCTATTTTTAAGACTAGTTCTAAAAATATAATTTTAGTCTTTCACCAAAATAATACTTTTTAGATGTTAGGAAATGTATATATATCTACATACATTTCAAAAACAATACCTTTTTAAGTTAAACCATAAGTAATATATTTTGTACACTTGTGGAAAATATATGGTTACTTGTTCGGTTTATAAAACGTAGTTTACCAAGTCTTTGATATATTACATATTATAGTCCGATATACTTATATAGTGTGTATATTTGTTCGTATGTCCGTATTGTCCATAAGTTGTATCCGAATACTCAGATCGTCCGTAATATGCTTTTAAGGTGTATTCATATGTAATCTTGTAAGTCTTTAGTTGTTATGCGTCTTGTGTTTATTTGTATCATTGTATTCAAGTCCCTAACTTTCATATATGTAACTAATACAATCAAATAACACATAGCACATAAGTTGTTTAGATCACTAAATATATATTTTCTCAAAATATATATTTATATCTAGTTTTTCTTTTATAAAAACCATTCTTTCAAATCTTTTATTCTAGTAAAGATTTTGTCAAAAATGATAGTTTTTATAACATGTGATTTCTAAGAAAAATTGGCCATATTTCCTTTGAAATACGGACTTTGCCATGTTTAATAAAATATATCTTTTTCTTTTCAAAATCACCAACAATTTACTCATCTTATTTCTAAGCAAAAGCACATGAGATTTATATCATAAACTTAACAAGATGAACTCATAATCATGTAGGGTTTTGGTATGATCTTTATATATGTTTACTAGTTCAAAAATCATACTTTGCTTATAGTTTTATCAAACTTTTATACAAAACATATCTTGTATATTTCTTTTTATAAATCTTGTAAAAGCATTATTTTTAGTGAAAAACTTTATATGCTTTAACAATATCAAAGATTTTGATCATCCATTTAACATTATGTTTACATAACACTTTGAACACTTTCATATACACTTGTTAGATCATGTTTTTAAACATCATGTAACAAGTTTTTCATATGATATTCATCATAACTAGATCAAATATGCAAGTAATAAGCTTTAAATCACAACATAAACAATCTTTTAAATCATGATTTTTAGTTTGCTTCTTTGTATTTTCATCTTATTTTGTATGATTGTTTTAGTTAATACTTGTTCTTTAAACAACATATATGTAACACCTCGAAAATTCACGTCCTATAATGTGTTGACACGTGTCATAATGTTTAAACGTGTGAAAGAAATATTATAGAAGGACTAAAGTTGACAAACGTGGAAAGTATGTGAATATACGTATTCTAAGTGTCAACTGTGAATAATTATATTATATATTACCCCTACACGATGCTCATACCTTCAAACGAATAAATCATGGATCATACGAAGCTAAATGTGTGTGATTTCAAACTACAGGGACCAAATGTGTCAACATGTTTAATTTATACCTCTGAGTGACCTTTTGACGAACCCGAAGCTTTGTAAATATTAATTATGCTCACGAGAATGCACCATAAAAATTTCATAAGGTTTCGTTAACGTATGAGAAAGTTATGATCAAATTCGTGTGCGAAGCGTTAAAGCGTAAACGTCGAAAGTTAGGACTTTTCGGGTGAAAATAAAGTTACCCGGGGACTTGGCAAAGTGGGTATATGATTTAAAGCCTTAGTAGATCAATTGTGGAGGTTTAAAGTGCAATAAATCAGTAACCATTCGAGTTTTGAAGAGGCAAGGGCTGAATCGCAAACAAAATCAAAAGAATCTGATCTGCAGGGGGTCGCGCTGCGCGACGGGACCCTCGCGCTACGCGAGGGTGTGCCCAGCTCCGAAAAAACGCTGATGGTCTGCCTTTTCGTATTTTCGCGACCTCAACTCGTTTTTCCACTTCTCCTGGCCCCTAAAACGTCCCCTAAGCCCCTAGGACACATGTCAATCGATTGTGGGCACTCATAGACTCAGTTGTCAAAGATTTATGGTGTGTGGAACCATTATAAATAGCCATCCAAGTTCACCATTTTTCTCACACCTTCAACTGATCATTTGGAGCCTTTCTGAAGCTTAGGAACTCTCCCAACTGATCATAAGTCGTGCATAGGACCCTTGTAAGTGTTCTAATCCTTTCTTGTTTGAATTAGCTTAGTTAATTAGCTAAAAGTCAAACCGTCGTAATTACGGTTTGACTTCGAGATTAGTCAATAATGGCTCAGTCATATCTCGAATTAAAAGTAGTTATAGGATGTTATTTATGTGGGTAATAAAACCCCAAAAGGGTTTCCCCTGATCACCATCCTAAGCAGGTCAAACGTCGGGTCAAACCTTTACTTAAAAAGTCAACAAAATGCTTAAAATGTCATTTATGCATAATTAGCTATCTAGATCATATATAACCTGTTTGATTATTGTTATTACTTAGAAATAAGTGTAAGAACATGTCCCAACATGTTCAACCCGACTATTTCCTGTTTAGACCCGGTTCGGAACCGAAAGTCACATAGTTTGACTTTCCCGTTGACTTTCAGTTCTGACCCGTTTGGGCATATTTTAGAAATGCCTCAGAGCTTAAATTGGATTAGGATACATGTTAGAACAACCCTCTATGATCATACACATTGGTTCACTAGTTATCCAATTAATATGCAAATTTCCGTTAATTGCTCATACGTTGACCGTTATGCCCTTATTACCCTAAATCACGATTTATGAAAATGTAAAAGTGTAGAAACCTTAGCTACTGATATATAAACTTGTATGCAAAGTTTGACATCAGTTTGACTTGTAGATTAAGAGTTATGCTCATTGTCGCTAAATTAAAGCTCTATGTTAATGAAATGGCGTAATTAGCGTATAGCCTAGTTAAACATACTTTTTGGTATCAAATCTTTTACCCACTGATGTTATATATTATTTTGGGATTTTTAAGGATTTTTAATTAATTTTAGGCTGAGCATAACTAGTAGTCGTAGGCTTAATCCGTTAATTGTCGGTTTTGCCCTTACGGGCCATAAAATGAGTTTTACTTATCTAAACGACTCCAAACCTTTTGCTACTGATCACATATGTTAAATAAATTATTTTAAGACTTCTGGAAATATAAAAATATCAGATTTAAGTATAAAACCCGGAAATGGCCTTTAATCGCCATAATTAGCATTTTTAACGCATAGTATGTCTTAGAATCATATTGGACATACCCGGGTTGATACCTACTGATATATGAGGCAAATTATGATATTTTAACAGTAAGCAAAGGTTGATAAACTCAGACTTCGTTTTTGAGCTTTTCGGCTTATGTGAAATTACCAAAATACCCCTACGGGGCATAGTTTGGTTAAAGATGATAAATTTCACATATAAGCTTTAGCCTACTGATATAACTTATCAAATTGAGTATGTTTGCTGTTTACATCAGACCTGTAACTCAGTTAAACAATTAAACTCTTTTACAAACTTTAAAATGACCAAACTACCCCTACGGGGCATAGTTTGTGTTTAAATTAGTTCGGGGCATAACGAAAGACATCCTACTGATGTCACAACATATTTGAAGTATATTAACTTAGGAAACCTGTATATAGCTCTTACGGATACCCGTTACGCTTATTTCGCGTTCGGTTCGGTTTATGTAACAAGTTTACATAAATTAGCCGAAACGGGTCAAACCTTATCGGTTTTATCTCAAAATCCAGAATGTGAATAATAAACCCATATTAAACAAGGCTTCAAACTTGTCGGGTCAGAAGCACATTCTATCCGGTCTTCGCTTAATCGTGCGTACGAACCGTATCTTCGAAACTAGCCGGTCTAAGCTTAAGCATAATTAAAGACCCGCTAGGATTCTAATAGGTTATTAAAAACCTTCGTTCCAGATTAGGAGCCCAGTAAAAGCTATCTGTACTTGCTGATTTGATATACGGCTGGGATTGAATTTATATGTAGCTCAGGTAAATACTTTTAACTTATTTTCCCTATACGGGCTTGGGTTACGGTACATAGCGTACCGCTTGTTCGAGCATCAAATCTCCACGCTTAGTGGGTAGTTGAATAATTTGATCGGCTCGTTTTAAACAGTATTGTTTACTTTACAGCCTTTGGGGGGGGGGGGGTTAATGACCATGTCCCGGATATCCTCGGCATTATCTTACGAGATGGCCACGACCTGAGCACGGGGTGTAGGCGTACACCTGTCAGTGTATAACTCTAGAATTGTGGTGTGTCTATTGATCTTTAACCCGGATACGTTCCGGGCTACTGAACGCATAAGTAACATGTAAATCGTTCACAAGATTATAATATTAAATAATTCTCCCAAGTTAAAAAGATTAATTTTGCCTCTGTGCATTTTAATCAATGTGTCAAGATATTTTGTGCCACGTGCATTCAAAACAATTTACAAACTCTTTTTCCAAAATGAGTCAGTTGAATGTATTTACCAGTGTAAACTGACGTATTTTCCAAAAAGGCTAAATGCAGGTACTATACGAAATTGGCTGGATATGTCTCCTTAGCATCAATAGAAGTCTCGCAAGCTTAAGATGCCTAAAAGTCTGTTGAACTATTGTCCCCATTTTATGTTCGATCCTTCTGTGGATAAACTTCCGAATATTGTGACAATTGATATTACAATAATAAATTCGGTTGTATCATACTTTAAATTGCTTCCGCTGTGCATATTGATATTGTGTTGTTTGACTATTACGTTGCCAACCATGACGTCACGATACTCCCCACCGGGCCCACCGGTGACACGTGGAAATCGGGGTGTGACAGGTTGGTATCAGAGCCAACACTGAGTGAATTAAACACTAGCCTTAGTGTTTAATCTCAGTTACACAATTGCACATATCTAAACCTTCTGAGTCTAGACTTAACTTAGGAATATTCTCAATCCTAATCTTGAAATTTTACTTTCAAATTTTTATTGGATACGTCGCCAAGCAAAGAAGCCGTAATAGGAGTTCTCCACACCCGGAGCCCTGAGATGCTGAGCTTCGTACCGCGACTAGAATGAAATGAGCATCCAAGGAGAAAGCATTCAGGAATTGAATGAAGAAGAAACTCCTTTTGCTGAAGATCGTTTCCTTAATAGTCCTTCTAAGGACCTGTTTATATTTCAGTCCCTACGAGGACAACATTATTCCTTTTAAGTCCCGCTTAGGGCAACTTTATACTTTTATTTTTATATAATGGAATGATTAAGTTTAAACTTTCATTCTAAATAAGAAATATTAAATAAATGGAAAAATAATATTTCCTTTTTGCAAGATCTACCATTATAATAAAATGGCAAAATCTAAAAGGGCAAGACCTAGCTTCGGGTCATATTAAGACCGGCCAAGATGGCAGTTCCGCAATTTAGATTCAGATCCATATTTACACCTCAATTTAAAATTGTTCTGCGTTAATTATAAATTAAGAATCTTAAGTGTGAAACCTAGCCTCGGGTCAATTATAAGACCGGGCCAAGATGGTAAGACCTGTTAAAAAGATTCAAATCATAAATTAAGAATCTTAAGTGTGAAACCTAGCCTTGGGTCAATTATAAGACCGGGCCAAGATGGTAAGACCTGTTTAAAAAGATTCAATTCCCTGTTAACATCTTAAAACATGTTAACACTCCTGGCAGATGTGATTCATTTAAAACCACACACGTCATTTTTATATAGGATTCTTCAAAAGATTCCTAACCCAGTTTAATGATTCCTGAATCCTGGGTTTACGTCATCAATTAAGATGATCATAGTTTAACCATACGTGGTAATATAGTGCCTACGGGCCTTGCTCATTTCCACATGAGCCAAAATACAGTGGTAGCCATGACTCCCTGTAAGATAAAGGTAATGAACTAGGTTCAAACCTCAAATGCTTTGATTCTCTGAAATCCTAGCATATAATTTAAAAATTTGTCCTTGTGACTAGGCCTATTGTGCCAATATACCTTCATGCTTTGATTCTCTGAAATCATAGCTTATAAATTATATATGTCCTTGTGACTAAGCCAGTTGTGCTAATATACTTAAAGACCTTGATTCTCTGAAATCATGGCTTATAATTTAAAAATTGTCCTTGTGACTAGGCCTTTTGTGCTATTAAATAAAACTGTTATTGTTGCTTTGATTCTCTGAAATCATAAGCTTATAATTTATAAATGTCCATGTGACCAGGCCATTGGGTGCCATTAATAAAACTGTTAATGTTTTATAATTAGGATAAATTATAATAGAAATCCTAAATAAATATGATTAATAAATTAACCAAATATGGTCTCTGTTTACCATGGTTAATGAATTTCCCTAAGGGGCAATTCCGTAATAAACATCTCTTATAAGGGAAGTGCCTACGGGCTATAGTTAATGTCCTCTGAGACTAAAGACAGTGGTAGCCTACAGCTCCCTCTCAGGAAAAGGTAATGAACTTTGATTCAAACCTTAATGTCACGATTCTCTTAAATCATGGCTTATAAATTTAACTTGTCTACGCGACTAGGCCATTAGTGCTATTATTAACTTATGAATTAGGATTTATGATAAAAAATCCTGAATAAAATAAATATCCTTCCTTCTCTGTCAGTATGCAATTGAAGGGAATCTTAAAGGTGAAACCTAGCCTACGCGGCCAAAATGGTGAAACCTACCCAAGGGATTCAGATCCTTGTTAACACCTGGGAATGTGTTAGCACTCTTGACAAATGTGATTCGAGAAAATCACAACAGTCATCCTTATATTGGATTCTTCCAATCCTCAAATCTAGTCTAGTGATCTAGGAATCATGGCTTATATCATCCTATAAGATGATCATATTATAAACATCCGTTAGTGATGAAGTGCCTACGGGCTAAACTTGTTGTCCGATAAGACAACGACAGTGGTGGTCTTTGACCTCCTGTCTAAAATGTTGGACTATGTCCAAACATAATAGTCTATATGATCAATGCGATCATGATTAATATCATCTAATACGATGATCATATTATTTAACATCCTTTAGTGATGTCTTGCCTACGGGCTATAATATATTGTCCATTTGGGACATTGACATTGTTATCTTTATGATTCCTTGTCTGAGGTGGTGAGCTATGCTCAAGCCAAATAGTCAATATGATTAATGCAATCATGACTTATATCACCTAATAGAATGAACCTATTATAAACATCCGTTAATGATGTTTCGCCTAAGAGCTATATTATATTGTCCAATTGAGACAAGGCAATTGTAATCTTTTGTGATTCCTTGCCCAAGAGGGTGAGCTATACTCAAATCCCATAGTCTATACTATCATTATGATCCTGACTAGTATCATCAGTATGATGATCACAATATTAACATCCCTCGTGATGAAATGCCTACGGGCTATACTTTATTCTAGTGTCGGTAAGACAAAGATAGTAGTGATCTTTAAGATCCCCTGTTCAAAATGGTGTGATTATACCCAAACCTAATAGTCAATATGATCGATGTGATCATGACTAATATCATTAAATACGATGGTTATATATAAACATCCATTAGTGATGTTGATTGGCTTCTTTTCTGCCAAATAAATCGTCTCCTAAGACGATGACGGTTGTAGTCTATGACTCTCTGTCTAAAGGTGAAGAACCACGTTCAAACCTGGAAGCCCTAATCTAATAAGATTGCGGCTAATAAATTAAGGTCCTTTGTGATAGACCATCAAGTTATGTTTTAAAGTCATTTATGACAAACCTTAGTGCCATATCCTATAACGTCCTTGAGACAAGGCCATTTGTGCCGTATCTAAATGTCATCACGACAAGGCCTTCGCGCCATATGATTACTCATGTCCTTCATGACTGTGCTTTATGCCATATTTTTCTGCGTCCCTCGCGACAGGCTTCTATGCCAGATATGTATATAAACATATAACCGAAGTCATGTAAGGCTAGCCTTTGAGCTATTTATAATCGTCCTTGTGACAAGGACAGTTGTGACATTATGGTCCCCTGTCGAGCAAGTATTGGACTCGCTCCAAACTTTGAATGCCATTAATGGTCCTGTTGTGACCTAGGCTAAGTATAATGGAAATACATTCAAAATAACATTCACTATGAATGTTCGGAACAGAATAGCCCATACGGTTTATGAATGCCGTGGCTAATCTAAGTCAGGTCATCAGGATGATGACTGATAATGGTTAAATCTTGGTGATTGGTACCAAGTTTCGAGTATGGAAAACTCGGATGAGGTAGACGACAGTCGCAACGCTATTAAGGCGACGAAAGTTAATAAAACTACAAACGTAAACCTCAATATTAATGGAGTTAATCTTCAGGCTGTGGTTGACGCAGCAGATGGAAGGACCATGGAAAAGGTCATGAGACAATACAAAGAGCTGAATACTTCTCGGTCTAAATCTCATTCAAAACCATGTTGAAATTGCTCATGAGAAGATTTTGTTCACACTTCGTATATGAAGGATGAACCAAAGAAGAAGGATAACTCCCAGAAATCTGAGAAAGAGAGCGAGTACAGGCTTAATAAAAAGCAACGAAAGTTCGGTAAGAAGCCTGTATACCTCTGAGACTGCTTCAGCATTATTAGATGGATGTTTTATATCCATAAGGAATCATTTTTCCGATGTCCTAGTTTCGTTAAATATAAGGACTCCAAATATTGATAAAAAAATCGATGGTTGCCTTAAAAATCAAACCCATATTGTGGGTGATAAGGAGCAATTAATTATCAAGACTCCTTATGAGACAACCCTCGTAATTACATGTATCCGTACGATTAATAAATATTAAACAAAAAAAAATGGTGGAATTGGCCGTCCCCGGAATCGAACCTGGGTCTAGGCCGCACCCTTTCGCGCGCCTAGCCAACCGAGCTAGGTGCCTAGTTTGTGAAACTTCCATTATTAATTAAATATAAGCACTTGTACAATAAACTTCCTTATCATTTATCAATAATAATTTCTGCTAAGTGCCCTGTTTTTAATACAGGCAATAATAAATCTTCATAGACCATAAGCTTAGCAAACTTTTATATTATCCACAAGGTATAAATTACCAAGGAAACCATAGTAACCGATTCTCCTCGTATCGGCAAGAAAAACCTTCCGAAAATCAGAGTACTCTTTCTTTGCATAGAGTACGACAACATATGTTATTTTAATTATTTTCTCATTGTTTTTCTATCGCCTACGAATGCCAAACTATGTTGATAAAAGTGTCATATGAGGATTGGCGTATCCTAGTGTGTCCCATGGACTAATTCCATGTCTGATCAGCATGGAGGTTTAATACATGGAACCCCTAAGATATCCCAATGATCATATTGTACTAAAGTCGACTAGTAGTATTCAAAGAAGATATCAAAAATGGAATTTTTTTTCCAAGTAAATGTTCCCGATTAAGGAATTCGTGGACTTATAACATAAGGTGTCACTCATTTGACACGAACAATGATGAATGAACTGGAGCCTGAGATATGGAAAATCTCTATAGCCTCCTTGTATCTTAATTATCTTCTCATAAGTTTTCCCTGCTTACCTCCTGGAAGGCAGGTAGAATTAAGATTTGTATCCCGCCGTGGGCTGGAGTATTATGAAAACTCCATATCGAATATGGAAAAATCGAAACCCTGATTTAGTAAGTTTTAAGATATAGGCACATATAGCCTGACTCAATCTTCTGAGGGTTTTATATTGTTAAATAAGAAAGACGGTTCATATTATTTACGTATTAAATGCCGCAACCCTAATTAGGCAACGATTAAGAATTTGCCATCAGCTACCCAGGATCTAAGGGCAAATTATTGGTGGATAGGCTTGAACAAGTCTGTAGCCACCCATGTAGCTAAATGCTTGACATGTGCGCAAGTCAAAGCCGAGCATCAAAAGCCGTCAGGCTTGCTACGACAGCCTGAACTTCCTACGTGGAAGTGGGAAATGGTAACTATGGATTTTATTACCAAGTTACCCAAGACAAGGAAAGGAAATGATACGATAAGAGTTACAGTTGACAGACTGACTAAGTCCGCACATTTCCTACCCATCAAGGAGACTTATAGCTCCGATATGCTAGCCCAGTTATACGTGGATAAGATTGTAGCCCTACACGGCATACCTGTAGCTATTATCTCCGACCGGGATACTAGATACACGTCACATTTTAGGAAAAATTTCCAACAATCTTTGGGCACACGTTTGAACTTTAGTACGGCTTACCATCCTCAGACAGACGGTCAGAGCGAGCGTACTATTCAAACGTTGGAAGACATGCTACGTGCATGTGCGATCGATTTGGGAGGTAGCTGGGATAAGAACCTACCATTGATCGAATTCTCCTACAACAATAGCTACCATACCAGCATAAAGGCTGCGCCTTTTGAGGCATTATACGGTAGAAAGTGTAGATCGCCAGTTTGTTGGGCGGAAGTTGGAGAAGTCCAGTTATCAGGACCAGAGATCGTATTCGAAACAACGGACAAGATTGTCCAGATTCGTAACAATCTCCAAGCTGCCCGGAATAGGCAGAAGAGTTACGCGGATCCAAGTCGTAAGGATTTTCACTTCGAAGTAGGTGACAAAGTCCTACTTAAAGTGTCACCATGGAAAGGGGTGATGCGATTTGGTAAGAAAGGCAAACTAAGCCCGAGATACATAGGACCTTTCGAGGTTATCGAACGTGTTGGGTCAGTTGCCTACAAGTTGAACTTACCAGAAGAGCTCAGTGGAATTCACAATGTGTTCCACATCTGCAATCTAAAGAAGTGTTCCGCTGACGATTCACATGTCATACCACATACAGATGTGCAAATAGATAAGAGCTTAACGTTTGTGGAAAAACCTTTGTCGATTGAAGATCGACAGGTAAGGAAGCTTCGAAGAAAGCATATACCTTTTGTAAAGATCAAATGGGATGCCCGTAGGGGTCCCGAATACACGTGGGAGGTTGAATCCACGATGAAAGAAAAGTACCCTTACTTATTTCAGTAAATCTCGGGTCGAGATTTATTTTAAGGGGGTGAGGATGTAACACCTCGAAAATTCACGTCCTATAATGTGTTGACACGTGTCATAATGTTTAAACGTGTGAAAGAAATATTATAGAAGGACTAAAGTTGACAAACGTGGAAAGTATGTGAATATACGTATTCTAAGTGTCAACTGTGAATAATTATATTATATATTACCCCTACACGATGCTCATACCTTCAAACGAATAAATCATGGATCATACGAAGCTAAATGTGTGTGATTTCAAACTACAGGGACCAAATGTGTCAACATGTTTAATTTATACCTCTGAGTGACCTTTTGACGAACCCGAAGCTTTGTAAATATTAATTATGCTCACGAGAATGCACCATAAAAATTTCATAAGGTTTCGTTAACGTATGAGAAAGTTATGATCAAATTCGTGTGCGAAGCGTTAAAGCGTAAACGTCGAAAGTTAGGACTTTTCGGGTGAAAATAAAGTTACCCGGGGACTTGGCAAAGTGGGTATATGATTTAAGGCCTTAGTAGATCAATTGTGGAGGTTTAAAGTGCAATAAATCAGTAACCATTCGAGTTTTGAAGAGGCAAGGGCTGAATCGCAAACAAAATCAAAAGAATCTGATCTGCAGGGGGTCGCGCTGCGCGACGGGACCCTCGCGCTACGCGAGGGTGTGCCCAGCTCCGAAAAAACGCTGATGGTCTGCCTTTTCGTATTTTCGCGACCTCAACTCGTTTTTCCACTTCTCCTGGCCCCTAAAACGTCCCCTAAGCCCCTAGGACACATGTCAATCGATTGTGGGCACTCATAGACTCAGTTGTCAAAGATTTATGGTGTGTGGAACCATTATAAATAGCCATCCAAGTTCACCATTTTTCTCACACCTTCAACTGATCATTTGGAGCCTTTCTGAAGCTTAGGAACTCTCCCAACTGATCATAAGTCGTGCATAGGACCCTTGTAAGTGTTCTAATCCTTTCTTGTTTGAATTAGCTTAGTTAATTAGCTAAAAGTCAAACCGTCGTAATTACGGTTTGACTTCGAGATTAGTCAATAATGGCTCAGTCATATCTCGAATTAAAAGTAGTTATAGGATGGTATTTATGTGGGTAATAAAACCCCAAAAGGGTTTCCCCTGATCACCATCCTAAGCAGGTCAAACGTCGGGTCAAACCTTTACTTAAAAAGTCAACAAAATGCTTAAAATGTCATTTATGCATAATTAGCTATCTAGATCATATATAACCTGTTTGATTATTGTTATAACTTAGAAATAAGTGTAAGAACATGTCCCAACATGTTCAACCCGACTATTTCCTGTTTAGACCCGGTTCGGAACCGAAAGTCACATAGTTTGACTTTCCCGTTGACTTTCAGTTCTGACCCGTTTGGGCATATTTTAGAAATGCCTCAGAGCTTAAATTGGATTAGGATACATGTTAGAACAACCCTCTGTGATCATACACATTGGTTCACTAGTTATCCAATTAATATGCAAATTTCCGTTAATTGCTCATACGTTGACCATTATGCCCTTATTACCCTAAATCACGATTTATGAAAATGTAAAAGTGTAGAAACCTTAGCTACTGATATATAAACTTGTATGCAAAGTTTGACATCAGTTTGACTTGTAGATTAAGAGTTATGCTCATTGTCGCTAAATTAAAGCTCTATGTTAATGAAATGGCGTAATTAGCGTATAGCCTAGTTAAACATACTTTTTGGTATCAAATCTTTTACCCACTGATGTTATATATTATTTTGGGATTTTTAAGGATTTTTAATTAATTTTAGGCTGAGCATAACTAGTAGTCGTAGGCTTAATCCGTTAATTGTCGGTTTTGCCTTACGGGCCATAAAATGAGTTTTACTTATCTAAACGACTCCAAACCTTTTGCTACTGATCACATATGTTAAATAAATTATTTTAAGACTTCTGGAAATATAAAAATATCAGATTTAAGTATAAAACCCGGAAATGGCCTTTAATCGCCATAATTAGCATTTTTAACGCATAGTATGTCTGGGTTGATACCTACTGATATATGAGGCAAATTATGATATTTTAACAGTAAGCAAAGGTTGATAAACTCAGACTTCGTTTTTGAGCTTTTCGGCTTATGTGAAATTACCAAAATACCCCTACGGGGCATAGTTTGGTTAAAGATGATAAATTTCACATATAAGCTTTAGCCTACTGATATAACTTATCAAATTGAGTATGTTTGCTGTTTACATCAGACCTGTAACTCAGTTAAACAATTAAACTCTTTTACAAACTTTAAAATGACCAAACTACCCCGACGGGGCATAGTTTGTGTTTAAATTAGTTCGGGGCATAACGAAAGACATCCTACTGATGTCACAACATATTTGAAGCATATTAACTTAGGAAACCTGTATATAGCTCTTACGGATACCCGTTACGCTTATTTCGCGTTCGGTTCGGTTTATGTAACAAGTTTACATAAATTAGCCGAAACGGGTCAAACCTTATCGGTTTTATCTCAAAATCCAGAATGTGAATAATAAACCCATATTAAACAAGTCTTCAAACTTGTAGGGTCAGAAGCACATTCTATCCGGTCTTCGCTTAATCGTGCGTACGAACCGTATCTTCGAAACTAGCCGGTCTAAGCTTAAGCATAATTAAAGACCCGCTAGGATTCTAATAGGTTATTAAAAACCTTCGTTCCAGATTAGGAGCCCAGTAAAAGCTATCTGTACTTGCTGATTTGATATACGGCTGGGATTGAATTTATATGTAGCTCAGGTAAATACTTTTAACTTATTTTCCCTATACGGGCTTGGGTTACGGTACATAGCGTACCGCTTGTTCGAGCATCAAATCTCCACGCTTAGTGGGTAGTTGAATAATTTGATCGGCTCGTTTTAAACAGTATTGTTTACTTTACAGCCTTTGGGGGGGGGGGGTTAATGACCATGTCCCGGATATCCTCGGCATTATCTTACGAGATGGCCACGACCTGAGCACGGGGTGTAGGCGTACACCTGTCAGTGTATAACTCTAGAATTGTGGTGTGTCTATTGATCTTTAACCCGGATACGTTCCGGGCTACTGAACGCATAAGTAACATGTAAATCGTTCACAAGATTATAATATTAAATAATTCTCCCAAGTTAAAAAGATTAATTTTGCCTCTGTGCATTTTAATCAATGTGTCAAGATATTTTGTGCCACGTGCATTCAAAACAATTTACAAACTCTTTTTCCAAAATGAGTCAGTTGAATGTATTTACCAGTGTAAACTGACGTATTTTCCAAAAAGGCTAAATGCAGGTACTATACGAAATTGGCTGGATATGTCTCCTTAGCATCAATAGAAGTCTCGCAAGCTTAAGATGCCTAAAAGTCTGTTGAACTATTGTCCCCATTTTATGTTCGATCCTTCTGTGGATAAACTTCCGAATATTGTGACAATTGATATTACAATAATAAATTCGGTTGTATCATACTTTAAATTGCTTCCGCTGTGCATATTGATATTGTGTTGTTTGACTATTACGTTGCCAACCATGACGTCACGATACTCCCCACCGGGCCCACCGGTGACACGTGGAAATCGGGGTGTGACAATATACATAAATGTAACACCCCGTGTTACGAAAGTCAAAGTCAAGATTGAAGTCAAAGGAAGAAAAGATTGCTAATTGCGATCTACCACTCCTTGTTTAACTACCGAATTGTGCTTCTTGACTTGTAATCAAATATTTTATTTTAAATCGCTTTTGTTGTATTATGTGGAGTATCTGTGAATAATCGAGGTTTTATCGCATGTTTTCTCGCTTAAACGCTATCGCATCGCAATCGCATTCGCAACTCGAATTATGCGTTCTAGATATTATTTTACGTGTGTGTGCTACTTATGTGTTACTTGTGCATGTTTATTTTATGTTTGTGGTGACTAATCGAAACGCAATCGCAACTCTATCGCATTGCAACTTAATCGCAAACGCTAAACGCAAGATAATTATGATGATTGTATGTTAGATATAGTATTAGTGTGGTTATTATTAATCTATCGCATCGCTTAATCGAAACACGCTTGAACGCATCGCAACGCTCAACACACGAAACGAAACGCCAAAACACAACTCGTCGGAGCCACTCGATCGAATGGCCAATCGATCGAATGACCATCCGATCGAGGCGCCATCTGACCGGTGACGTCCTATCCGACCCTTGCCACTTTCCCTTTTTGGCAACCTATAAATACCCCTCCTGTCACATCTCTCACTCGACCAGCACACCCAAGGCCTTCTATCTCTCGATTTCTCGCGATTCTTGTAAGTTTTCAACCTAAATCTTGTACTTCTATGATCTACATGCACTCCTTCATCCTTTTCACCTTTGAATCTTAACTTTTAACCGTGAAATCAGCGGATTTGAGGTGTTCTAGGATGATGTCATCATGGAGTTCTTATGAACTTCAAGATTGGCTTCATTCCACCAAGAACAACTTAGATCTGAAGGATTTCCACAAGATTAAACAATGATTTTGCATAGATCTAAACATTTTTAAAGTTAAAAGGATTGAAAGACCCTTTCTCAACTTTCTTTCAACTCTTTTACACTCAATGCACTCAAAACCAATAGAATCGGAGCTCGTTCTGATCTTCTACTCATTCCTAGTGAAGTGTTGGTCTGAGATCTGGTTTCTATCAAAGAGACAACCGATTTCGGAGTAAACATGAACAAACCGTCACGAACCAGTTAACTAGTCGAGCTTGGGTGATTCCTGTTCAATCGGGTGACTTGGGTCTTGGTGGAGTTTCTGTTCTTTAGTACGTTGTCAAACCATCTCGAACAAACCGCAAACCTTCAAAATAATCAAGTTGAAGACGATCAGATTCATTGAGACGGATTGTCGTCCGATCGGATTGCCATCTGATCGAACTGCAATCCGATCGGATTGCACTTGAGGTTCAACACTTAACAATTTTCAATATGTTCAATGTATAGTCAGTTTCTAATGGATTGCCATCCGATCGATAAACCAACCGATCGAGTGACAATCCTGTTGTGAACTTGTTCTCTGAGAAATACCTCGCCGAACGGATCGCCATCCGATCGAACCATCGTTCGATCGAACGACCTGAAAGGTAGAGATACTTCTCCATTTTCAAAATGCTACAACGAAAACTTTAAAGCCATCATACACAAACACATCTTTACCAAACGAATGTCAATCCGACCGAATGGCCATCCGATTGGATGACCATCCGAACGGATTGACATCCGATCGAATGACCAACCGATCGGATTGCCATCCGATCAGATTACCGTTTGACACTTGGTCACTTTTCATCGTTTTACGCACCGTTCTTCGCTTATGCTATCGTTAACTATTTAGGCTAATCTCTCTCAGCGCTCCCTTCAATCCAAGAGAGTGTTTACTTGTTAAGCACGATCTTTGAGTATACTCGATCCCTTTTTACTTTACGCACTTTTGGGTGTTACATACGTTACTTATTCAAATCACAATCGACACACTACGCAAACACTATTTATATGCTGACCGATATTGCATGTTACGTGTTATTCGATGAATGCTTGTATGTTATGTTAACATAGTGATTGTTGCCTGACACCTTAGCAACGATAGTACTATAGTTTGGACTCGGCACCTGTCGTGGACAGGGGTTGTTAAGGGCTTTACTTCACGTGTCCCAGTGGGGATATGTGTTGCGCCTTCTACAACTCGCAGTCACGTCTGTGCATATTTCTCTGTCGATAACCTACTAGCTTTCACTTTGCGACATGTTACATGCTGGTTATGCGTAAACGATTTCGAACCCTATTATACTATTAAACTTGTATGCTCACCTTTACACTATGTGTATTTACTTTATTTTAACGTATGTGACAGGTGTTTGAGACGCTAGGATGTTGCTTGCTATTTGATGGAATCGAGCTTTGGAGAGTCTAGAAACCAACGAACAATTTATTTATTTAAATCTGAGTTGTCGGAACATGTTATTTGTCTTTAAGATATCGATGTCTGTAATAATTGATTGCTTGATGGGTTATGGTATGGGACATAATATTAACTATCCGGTAATTTAGTTGTTATGGAATTTCTCTTGGACAATCTGTTTCTCTCAGTGCCGCGCCCCGATGTTTCCGTCATCGGTTGGGGTGTGACAAAAAATAAGTATGAAAAAGGGATTTAGAAGGCTCACTTCTAGCTCTTGTGGCTAGGGATGATCTAGATGAAGATAAAAGCAAAGAAAAATGATGATCTTGATGCTTGAAAGCTCTTGAATGGAAGGATATGCATGCTTCAACTTGTGGTTGCTTTATATCCTCCTAAGTTCCATGAAACTCCATCTTGATCATCAAGGAAAGGCTAGAAAATGAAAGTTTTTGGTGGGTGTTCTTGGCTAAAATGATGAAGGTTGAGAGAGTTTTAAGTGTGTGAAAGTTATGGTGAAAAGTTGTAATGTGCTTAGTAAATCAAGTTACCAGTTGTTAAAAGTCTCCAACTTTCACCACTTGCACAAGTGGGTGAAATATCTAAGATATTTCAACATGTGGGCAGGGGGTGGGTGCCACATTGCGGCCGAGAATGGGGGGGGTGTCCATGTTGTGAACTTGTTTCCTTGTTTTAAAGTGTTAGAATTATGAGAAGGATGTTAGAAAAGCTTTAGATGTTTAAGGGATTTAAGTGTTTCAATGTGTTAAGTGACTATTACTAGCCTAAAATGATCCAAATAATGTTAGATGGTCACTAAAAAAAGACTAGATATCGTTCAGGTATTCGTTTGGCGTTGGTTCCGTTAGTCATTAATTGAATGCTAAGCTTGTGTAAATTGTGGGAATTGATGTGATTCTTGGTTTAGATGATACCTCAAGGTATTCTAATATGAATTCTAGGTTAAACGAAACTTTTGTACATTGCAATAAACTTACAATGCTGATTTCTGCTGAATTTCTGCATAAAAGTGTTGAAATTGTGACTTTTAGTGCTTTTCGTGCAATTTTTAGTGTTATCGGACTTCAGGAAGGTATTAAACCATACCCTTGCATTCCTAGTTAGGGTTTAATGTATATTTGATGTTGGACTTTCGTTTGTGTCCTAAAGATGTCATTAAGATGGTTTCTGCAGATCCTGCGTTTTTGTCAGCACACTAGTTCACTAGGCACTATACTAGTTGTTTCGATGCATTGTTTAAACTGTTTCAAATGTAATCAATAAAGATGAATCATGTGCATCATAAATAAGTATTCCATGAGTATTCTAAGTGTATGTCATGAAATATGCAGTTCGGATGTTTAAAACACATAACTGTATAGCTAAAAATGATACGAAAGTTACCGGAAAGTGGCAATTGTCACATTCTCCCCCTGTTATTGAGAATTTCGTCCTGAAATTCAAGCTGAGTCATCCTTTGCAGGACTCTTCGCGAACAAGTGAGGATATTTTGCCTTGATTTGGTCTTCACGTTCCCAAGTATACTTGGGTTCGTGTGGAGAGTTCCAACGGACTTTTACTAACTTGATACGACTTCTCCGTGTTTTCTGGATCTTCCAATCCATGACCTCAACAGGTTCTTCAGTGTATTGCAGTTTGTCGTCAATGTGAACTTCATCCGCCGGGATGATAACCGTCTCTTGCGGTGGACTCTTCTTAAGATTCGACACATGAAACATGTCGTGCACACTACTAAGTTCGTCTGGCAACTTCAGCTTGTAGGCAACGTTGCCGATCTTTCCTAGGATTTCAAATGGTCCTACATATCAAGGGTTAAGCTTTCCACGCTTACTGAACCTCGCTACGCCCTTCCAAGGCGAGACTTTCAGCAAGACTTTGTCTCCGACCTCGAAAGATAATGGCTTCCGTCTCTTGTCTACATAGCTCTTTTGTCGATCGCGAGCCGCCTAGATACGGTCTCTGATCTGAAATATTTTATCCATAGTCTCTTGGACTAACTTCGGACCAATTAGTTGTTTATCGCCCGCTTCCGCCCAACATAGTGGAGAGCAACACTTTCGACCATAAAGTGTTTCGAACCGTGCAACTTGTATGCTTGTATGGTAGCTGTTGTTGTAGGAAAACTCAACCAAAGCTAAATGAGTATCCCAGTTGCCTCCCAAATCCATAACACACGCATGAAGCTTATCTTCGAGTGTTTGGATTGTCCGTTCGCTCTAGCCTTCAGTTTGTGGATGAAAGGCCGTGCTTACATTTAAATGAGATCCAAAGGCCAGTTGGAATGACTTCCAAATTCTTGAAATAAAGCGACCGTCTCGATCTGAGATGATTGAAATAGGCATTCCATGACGAGCCACTATTTCTTTGAGATAGAGTTCCGCTAGTTTCTCTGTGCTATCCTTCTCCCGAATCGACAAGAAGTGTGCGGACTTTGTCAATCTATCAATGATTACCTATATGTCGTGGCCTCTTGAGGTCTTAGGTAACTTCGTAATGAAGTCCATCGATATTTGTTCCTATTTCCAAACGGGAATCTCGGGTTGTTGTAGCAAACCCGAGGGTTTCTGATATTCTGCTTTGACCTTCACGCAGGTCAAGCATTTTCCGACATAAGTCGCGATATCCTTTTTGAGGTTAAGCCACCAATAGTACTCTTTCAAGTCTTGGTACATTTTATCTGATCCAGGATGGATCGAGTACTTCGACCTATGAGCTTCCTCAAAAATAACATATAGAAGGCCTCCAAAGGGTGGAACCCAAATTCTACCCACAAAGTATAAAGTTCCATCTTCTTTTGGCACTAATTGTTTTTCCATGCCTCGAAGTGATTCTGCTCGAAGATGTTCTTCCTTATGCGCTTCTTGTTGTGCATCATGAATTCGTGTAGTAGGATCCGTGGGAATCGTCATCTCTAATGCTCGAACTCTCAATGTTCTAACTCGTTCCTTGTGGCTCAAGGCGTCCGCTACAACGTTCGCCTTGCCCAGATGGTACTTTGTTTCACAATCATAGTCGTTCAACAATTCAATCCAACATCGTTGACTCATATTTAATTCTTTTTGATTGAATATATGTTTAAGCCTTTTATGATCCGTGAAAATTGTACATTGAGTACCATATAAATAATGTTGCCATATTTTCAAAGCGAATACCACCACGCCTAACTCAAGGTCATGAGTGGTATAGTTCTTCTCGTGAAATTTTTAGTTGACGCGATGTCACACCCCGACTTTCCACGTGTCACCGGTGGGCCCGGTGGGGAGTATCGTGACGTAGTTGATATCATCATAGTCAAACAACACAATATATAAATGCACAGCGGAAGCAAAAGACAAATATATTACAATCTGAATATAAAGTAATATCCAGTATTACAACGGAAAGTAACGGATCCACAGGCGGATCTTAAAATATAAATATTGTTCAACAGACTTTAGACGCCTAGAACTTTCAAGATTCCTTATTAACGTCCTGAGCAGCTTCCAGCCTATTACGTACATGTACCTGTCACTTAGACTTTTGAAAATACGTCAGTTTTCACTGGTAAATACTCTTAACTTATTTTCCCTATTACGGGCTTGGGATACGATAATATAAATACCGCATGGTCAGGTATGGGATTCAAAGACCAATAAGTCGGGAAATCCAAATAACCTGTTTTTAATTCGTATTGCTTGACTGAAACATTGGGGATTAATGCGACCGTGTCCTGGATATCCTTGACTCATTAAATGCAATGGCCACGACCTAAGCACGGGGTGTAGGCATACACCTGACAGATGCCATATGTTTATTAATTAATTATACCCAATAAGGGATCCCAATAAGGGAATAGTGGTGTGTCGGTTAATCATGAACCGACATAGAACCGGGCCCCGTATGTAGAGCAAGTTATGTAAAACTGATAACATGAAATATAGTTTGTCCCAAGTATAAAAGATTAATTTTGCCTTGTGCATTTTAATCAATGTGTCTACATATTTTGTGCCGAAGTGCATTCAAACCAATTTACAAACTCTTTTCAAAATGAGTACCTGTCACACCCCGACTTTCCACGTGTCACCGGTGGGCCCGGTGGGGAGTATCGTGACGTAGTTGATATCATCATAGTCAAACAACACAATATATAAATGCACAGCGGAAGCAAAAGATAAATATATTACAATCCGAATATAAAGTAATATCCAGTATTACAACGGAAAGTAACGGATCCACAGGCGGATCTTAAAATATAAATATTGTTCAACAGACTTTAGACGCCTAGAACTTGCAAGATTCCTTATTAACGTCCTGAGCAGCTTCCAGCCTATTACGTACATCTACCTGTCACTTAGACTTTTGAAAATACGTCAGTTTTCACTGGTAAATACACTCAACTGACTCATTTGAAAAGAGTTTGAGAAAATTGATTTAGATGCACCAGGCACAAAATATTTTGACACTTTGATTAAAATGCACAGAGGCAAAATTAATCTTTTATACTCGGGAAAATTATTTGTATATAATCTTGTATACAGTTTTACTTATTTGTCATCCATTAGGGCCGGTTAGAAGAGCCGGACAGATTAACTGACACGCCACAGGTATAATGCCCACATGCTATCATCCTCTAAGTGGATTACCAGTTCCGGTATAGTGCTCACAAGGATGATACCTCGGAGTGGATTACCAGTTTTTACATAATGCATCTGTCAGGTGTATGCCTACACCCCGTGCTTAGGTCATGGCCTGTCACACCCCGATTTCCACGTGTCACCGGTGGGCCCGGTGGGGGAGTATCGTGACGTGGTTGGCAACATAATAGTCAAACAACACAATATTCAATATGCACAGCGGAAGCAATTTAAAAGATATAATACAACCGAATTTAATATTGTAATATCAAACGTCACAATATTCGGAAGTTTATCCACAGAAGGATCGAAAATAAAATATGAAACAATAGTTCAACAGACTTCAGGCATCTTAAGCTTGCGAGACTTCTAATGATGCTAAGGAGAAATCCCAGCCAATTACGCATAGTACCTGCATTTAATCTTTTTGGGAAAATACGTCAGTTTACACTGGTAAATACAATCAACTGACTCATTTTGGAAAATGATTGAAAATTGGTTTGGATGCACATGGCATAAACATTTTATTTAACTTGGGAGAATTATTTAAATATATAATCTTGTGAACGAATTACATGTTCCTTGTGCGTTCAGTAGCCCGGATCTTGTCCGGGTTAAAGATCAATAGACACACCACAATATTCTTTTGTGCACTGACGGGTGTACGCCTACACCCCGCGCTTAAGTCGTGGCCATTTCGTAAAATGATGCCAAGGATATCCGGGACATGGTCATTAACCCCCCAAAGGCTTTAAGTAACAAGACTGTTTAAACGAGCCGATCAAATTATTCAATTAACCACCCAACGATGGAAGATTTGATGCCCGATCAAGCGGTATGCTATATACCGTAACCCAAGCCCGTATAGGGAAAATAAGTTAATAGTATTTACCTGAGCTAGCTTCTGTCTTAAATAGCAAGAATTACAATAACTCAGCCGTATTCACTTAAGTAAGCGTAGGTACAATTTACCGGAAGGCTCTAGTCTGGAATGATGGTATAAATAATCAATTAGAATGCTAACGGGTCTTTAATTAGGCGTAAGCTTAGACCGGTTAGTCTTACCGAAAGATACAGTTCAAACGCATGATTAAGCGAAGACCGGATGGAATGTGATTTAGACCCGACAAGTTCGGAGACTTGCTTAATATGGGTATTTCACACACATTCTGGATTTTGAGATAAAACCGATAAGGTTTGACCCGTTTAGGTTAATTTATGTAAACTAGTTACATAAACCGAACCGAACGCGTAAATAGCGTAACGGGTATTCATGAGAGCTATTTATAGGTTTCCTAAGTTAATATGCTTCATATATGCTGTGACATCAGTAATATGTCTTTTATTATGCCCGAACCGAATTTAAACACAAACTATGCCCCGTAGGGGTAGTTTGGTCATTTTATAGGTTGTAAAAGAGTTTAAGTGTTTGCCTGAGTTACAGGTCTGATGTAACAGCAAAAATACTTATTTTACTAAGTTATAACAGTAGGATAAAGTATGTATGTGAAATTTAGTAATTATAACCAAACTATGCCCCGTAGGGGTATTTTGGTAATTTCACATAAGCCGAAAAGCTCAAAACTGAAGTCTGAGTTTATCAACCTTTGCTTACTGTTAAAACATTATAATATGCCTCAAATATCAGTAGGTATCAACCCTTGTATGTTTATTATAGTTATAGCACATACTATGCGTTAAAAACGCTTAAAAAGGCGATTAGAGGCCATTTCCGGGTTTGATACATAAATCTGATATTTTTATATTTCCAGATGGCTTAAAATAATTTATTTATCATATGTGATCAGTAGCAAAAGGTTTGGAGTCATTTAGATATGTAAAACTCATTTTATGGCCCGTAAGGGCAAAACCGACAATTACCGGATTAAGCCTACGACTATAAGTTATGCTCAGCCTAAAATTAATTAAAAATCTTTAAAAATCCCAAAATAATATATTACATCAGTGGGTAAAGAGTTTGATATCAAAAAGTATGTTTAAGTAGGCTATACGCTAAATACGCCGTTTAATTAACATAAAGCTTTAATTTTACGCTAACGAGCATAACTCTTAACCTACACCTCAAACTGATGTCAAATTTTGTATGCAAGTTTATATATTAGTAATTAAGGTTTCTACTCTTTTACATTTCCAAAAATCACGTTTTAAAGTGAAAAGGGCATAATGGTCAACATATGAGCAATTAATGGAATCATGCATATTAATTGGATAACTAATGATCCGAGGTGTATAATCACAGAGGGTTATACTAGCATGTAACCTGGTCCAAATAAGGCTCTAAGGTATTTCTAAAACATACCATAACGGGTCAGAACTGAAAGTCAAAGTATAAGTCAAACTATGCGACTTTCAGTTCCGAACCGGGTCTAAACAGGAAATTGTCGGGTGGAACATGTTTAGACATGTTCTTACACTAATTACCAAGTTATATTAATGATCAAACAGGTTGTATGTGTTCTACATTGCTAATCATGCATAAATTAGAATTTAATCGTTCTGTTGACTTTTTATTGTAGGATCGAGTAACGACCAAAAAGAGTCAATCAGAAGTGTTCTAGACCAAAACGAAAGGTGGAAACAGAAGTTTCGGTTTCGAATCAGCTTGATTTGCACTAGAAAGTAGTTTAATTATCTCTTGTATTGATATGAAAGTTTTACACGGTCTGGAGATACCTCGGCAGAGCTACGCTACCGGAAATGCAAAAGTTACAAATGAAATGACAACATGACCTATTTATAGGGAGACCAGGTCGTTTGAGCTTCATACGAACTGGACAAACCCCAGTTCGTATGAAGTGACCACTTCGTTTGAACTTTCACTTCGTTTGAACATCCACTTTGTTTGAACATTCACTTCGTTTGAACATTCACTTCGTTTGAACATTCATGCGAACTTGACATCACTCTTGTTCAGATCCGCAACGAATTCAAGACTCGATATTAGACGAAGTCGACAGACGCATGCACCAACATTTATTAGCAAGTTTGACCCGACATTTGACCTAGTTAGAGTGGGAATCAGGGGGAACCCTTTTGAGGTTTTATTACCCACATAATTACCTACTTAGAGGTGCTTTTAATTCGAGATATGACTGAGACATTATTAACTAATCTCGAAGTCAAACCGTAATTACGATGGTTTGACTTTTAGCTAAATAACTAAGCTAAACTTAATTTAGAAAGGTCAAGCAAACTTACAAGTGTCTAATGGTTGATTAGGATGGCCTAGAAGATGCTCTTGTGCTCCACAATTGATCAGAAGATGTTGAGGAATGAATGATCAAAGTGTTGCACTTGTGAGCTCCTTATATAGTGATCAAGGCTCCACAACATGTTGACAAATAAGTCTAGCACTGACCATAACATTCCCACAGGTGTCCTACATGTTTAGGGGCCAAGGGATATGAGGAAAACCGTTTAAAAATCAGTTTCATGCGTTTAAACAGCAAACAGCATATTTCTGTCGCTGGCACACCCCTTGCGCACCGTAAGGGTCAAGTCTTGCGGTGCGCAAGGCTTCCCCAACAGCCAAAAATCTTTATTCTTTCAGCCATTCGAAAGGGCAACCCTCTTTTCCGAATTTGGGACATTGTTTTATCAATTAGGGGCCCTTAAAATGTGCCTTGTACTATTACATACCCTACCATTTGGTATGTTTCAATGAATTCATTTTGAAAGTGCCGAACAAGAAGGTTTACCGTGCATTTTCTTCGTAGGAGTCCACTACCTCAATTATTGTCAAGAATTTCTGGATTTAGATATTTAAGATATATATACTTGGGTCTTGGGATTTATAATTGAGGTCGTTCAGAGGTAAAAATTAACATGACGCCACTTTTAAATCCTGCCAAAACATCTTTATTACATCCGGGTTTACAACGCGTTTTGTCTTTCATGACACGTGTTGTTATTTCATTGAACACGAATTTTCGAGGTGTTACATCCTCACCCCCTTAAAATAAATCTCGACCCGAGATTTACTGAAACAAATAAGGGTACTTTTCTTTCATCGTGGATTCAACCTCCCACGTATACTCGGGACCTCTACGGGCATCCCATTTGACCTTTACAATAGGTACATGCTTCCTTCGAAGCTTCTTTACCTGTCGATCTTCAATCGACAAAGGTTTTTCTACAAATTTTAAGCTCACATCTATATGCACATTTGTATGTGGTATAACCAGTGATTCATCAGCGAAACACTTTTTCAGATTGCAGATGTGGAACACATTGTGAATTCCACTGAGCTCTTCCGGTAATTTTAACTTATAGGCAACTGACCCGACACGTTCGATAACCTCGAAAGGTCCTATGTATCTCGGGCTTAGCTTGCCTTTCTTACCAAATCGCATCACCCCCTTCCAGGGTGATACTTTAAGCAACACTTTATCACCTACTTCGAAGTGAAAAGCTTTACGCTTCGGATCTGCGTAGCTCTTCTGCCTATCCCGGGCAGCTTTGAGACGGTCACGAATCTGGACAATCTTGTCCGTTGTTTCAAAGACTATCTCTGGTCCTGATAATTGGACATCTCCAACTTCCGCCCAACAAACGGGCGATCTACACTTTCTACCGTATAAAGCCTCGAAAGGCGCAGCCTTAATGCTGGTATGGTAGCTATTGTTGTAGGAGAATTCAATCAATGGTAGGTGCTTATCCCAACTACCACCTAAATCGATCACACATGCACGTAGCATGTCTTCCAACGTTTGAATAGTACGCTCACTCTGACCGTCTGTCTGAGGATGGTAAGCCGTACTAAAATTCAAACGTGTGCCCAAAGATTGTTGGAAACTCTTCCAAAAATGTGACGTGTATCTAGTATCTCGGTCAGAGATAATAGACACAGGTATGCCATGAAAGGCTACAATCTTATCAACGTATAACTGGGCTAACATGTCGGAGCTATAAGTCTCCTTGATGGGTAAGAAATGTGCTGACTTAGTCAGTCTATCAACAATAACCCATATTGTATCATTTCCTTTCGTTGTCTTAGGTAACTTGGTAATAAAATCCATAGTTACCATTTCCCACTTCCACGTAGGAAGTTCAGGCTGTTGTAGCAAACCTGACGGTTTCTGATGCTCGGCTTTGACTTGCGCACATGTCAAGCATTTTGCTACATGAGTGGCTACAGACTTCTTCAAGCCTATCCACCAATAATTTTCTCTTAGATCCTGGTACATCTTATCAGCTCCAGGATGAACGGAGTATTTGGAACTATGGGCTTCCTGGAGGATGACATCTCGAAGTCCTCCATAAATTGGAACCCATATTCGTCCATTTAGTCTTAGAATTCCGTCCCTGCTAAGAGTTAACTGCTCCTCAGTTACTCCTAGCTTTTCGTTAGGGTAGTTAGCTTCCAACACAGCTTCCTTATGTGCAGCTAACAACCTTTCAATCAAATTGTTCTTTATTTCCATGCGTTTGGCATTGATTCGGATGGGTTTCACCCTTTCCTTTCTGCTCAAGGCATCGGCGACCACATTCACCTTGCCGGGATGATATCTGATTTCACAATCATAATCATTTAAAGTTTCCATCCAACGGCGTTGCCTCTTGTTTAATTCTTTCTGATTAAACAGATGTTGGAGGCTCTTGTGATCAGAATAGATCACACACTTGATTCCATAAAGATAATGCCTCCACAGTTTTAGTGCGAACACAACGGCACCCAACTCCAAGTCATGGGTGGTGTAATTATTTTCATGCACCTTTAACTGTCGCGATGCATAGGCAATAACCTTGCCTTTCTGCATAAGCACACACCCCATGCCAGTGTGCGATGCATCGCAGTAAACTACGAAATCTTCTATTCCCTCTGGCAATGTCAGTACTGGGGCGTTGCTAAACTTTTGTTTTAGGACATCAAAGGATTCTTGCTGCTTAGGGCCCCAAACAAATTTTACTTTCTTCTTAGTCAAGGAAGTTAGGGGTGCAGCAATCCTTGAAAAATTTTCGATGAAACGCCTGTAATATCCTGCCAATCCCAGGAAGCTACGAATCTATGTAGGCGTCTTCGGCTCTTGCCAATTCATAACTGCTTCAACCTTAGCGGGATCCACTTGGATACCACGCTCACTCACCACATGTCCAAGAAATTGGACTTCACGAAGCCAAAATTCACATTTAGAGAATTTGGCATAGAGCTTCTCCTGATGCAGGAGTTTGAGAATACAGCGAAGATGCTTCTCATGGTCAGCTTGGTTCTTCGAATAGATAAGAATGTCGTTGATGAAAACGATGACGAATTTATCTAAGTATGGCTTGCAAACGCGATTCATGAGATCCATGAACGCGGCTGGTGCATTAGTGAGCCCAAAAGGCATCACTAGGAACTCGTAATGACCATAACGAGTCCTAAATGCTGTTTTGTGCACGTCTTTATCTCTAACCTTCAGTTGATGGTAGCCTGACCTTAAATCAATCTTTGAGAAATAACTTTCTCCTTGCAATTGATCGAACAAATCATCGATTCTAGGCAGAGGATACCTGTTCTTTATCGTGACCTTATTAAGTTCACGATAATCGATGCACAGACGCATCGATCCGTCCTTCTTCTTGACAAATAGGACTGGCGCCCCCCAAGGAGACGAACTAGGTTTAATGAAACCTTTAGCTAGCAATTCATCCAGCTGTGTCCTCAAATCTTTCATCTCTGTTGGAGCCAACCTATAGGGTGCTTTGGCAACTAGTGCTGCTCCGGGGATGATATCAATCCTGAATTCCACTTGTCTATCTGGTGGCAAACCAGGTAGTTCTTCCAGAAAAACTTCTGGGAATTCAGAGATTACAGGGATGTCTTCTATCTTCGGTTTGGGCTCATCAATAATCACTTGTGCCATGTAGATGACACAACCCTTCTTTAAACATTTTGAAGCCTTGAGCATAGTCGCTTGCTCAGGTAGCCCATACTGGGTATCTCCCCGAATGGTAAGTGATTCACCAGACGGAGTCTTTATCACCACATGTTTATTGTTACAGACAATTTGGGCCTGGTTATGAGATAACCAGTCCATACCCAGAACTATGTCAAAACCAGCTAACTTAAATGGAAGTAGAGACAGAGGAAAAGAATGGTTCTTAATGGATATAACACATCCATCTAACACAGTTGAGACGGTTTCTAGGGTGCCGTCTGCTAGCTCCACCTCATAATTCACATCTAAGGTTTTGACAGGTAATTTCAACAATTCACAAAACTTATTATCAACGAAAGACTTATCAGCGCCTGAATCAAAAAGTACTCTAGCATAGACATCATTTACAAGGAAAGTACCTGTAATAACGTTGTCGTCTAGAACCGCTTCTTTTGCGTCCATTCTGAAGACTCTGGCGTTAGTCTTCTTGGCCTCCTCAGGCTTCTTGGTGTATTTAGGGCAGTTGGTTTTAATGTGGCCCTTTTCATTGCAATGGTAGCACGTTGCGTCTTTCATCTTCTTGCAATCCAAGGTCTTATGATCCGTGGACTTGCATATACCACAAGCATAAGTTTTCGACTGAGTCTGAGAGTTTGACTCGAGTCTGTACTTTCCAAAGTGCTGCTTCTTGCAAACTTTGCATTTGGGCTTCTCACTAGAATTATGCCCATCTTTCCTTGTCTCCGATCCTTTCTTGTTGTCACCGTTCCCACGATGCTTCTTGTTTGATCTACGTGAACTATCATCCTCACGTTTTCTCTTCTCAGCCTCCTTATTCCTCAGCGATCTCTGCCTGACCGCATCCAAAGTGAGGGACAAGGATATGTCAGCTACGGATCTAAAAGTAGCTGGCCGAGAAGCCTTCACGCTTGCCTTGATTTCCGGAGCTAAACCACCGATAAATCGAGCTATTCTTTTTCGTTCCGGGGTTACCAGATAAGGAACCAACCGGGACATCGTGTTGAAGCTCGTTAGGTAAGCTTGACAGTCAAGGTTTGTCATCACCAATGATAGAAAATCAGACTCTATCTTCTCCACCTCATGCTGAGGGCAGTAATTTTCCCTGATAAGGTCAACAAATTGATCCCACGAAATGTTGTACAATGGGATTTTTCCGGTGGCTTGAATCAGAGATCTCCACCATGCTAAAGCTTCACCCTTAAAAGACTGCAACACAAATTTGACCACGTCTCGCTCAGCGCATCCGCTGATATCCACAACCGTATCCATCTCATCCAGCCACGTCATGCAGTCAATGGCTCCTTTCTCCCCAGTGAAATCCCGGGGTTTGCAGGAAACGAAATATTTATAAGAGCAACCCTTGTCACGGGGTCCCTGGTTTAGTATAACCTGCTGAGATGGAGCACTGTGGTTCGAGGAGTGTCGATCATCATCTTTCTTCGAGTCGTCCTTCTTGGACGGTGGCTTTGAAGGCTGTGTAGATAGGGTCCTACTACGAGTCCCACTATACTCTTCGTACTGCATTTCCAAGGCTTGTGTAACTGCGCCGTCTATTATTGCTTTCAATTCAGCACCCGTTAAATTAATTCGGGCGTTCTCGTTATTCTCCACTGGATGACTATTACCCTCGTTCGAGTTAGCCATTTTTATTTGAACTGTTGCAGAAAACAAGGACAATAGTTTATTTGGGAGTTTATTATGGAATTGCCCCTTAGGGAAATTCATTAACCATGGTAAACAGAGACCATATTTGGTTAATTTATTAATCATATTTATTTAGGATTTCTATAATAATTTATCCTAATTATAAAACAATAACAGTTTTATTTGTGGCACAAAAGGCCTAGTCACATGGACAATTTAATTTATAAGTTATGATTTCAGAGAATCAAAACATGAAGGTATATTGGCACAATAGGCCTGGTCACAAGGACATTTATAAATTATAACCTATGATTTCATAGAATCAAAGCATGAAGGTTTGAACCTAGTTCATTACCTTTATCTGACAAGGAGTCATCGCTACCACTGTCTTTTGGCTCATATGGAAATGAGCAGGGCCCGTAGGTATGTATTACCATGTATGGTAAAAATATGATCATCTTAACTGATGATTTAACCCATGATTCCGAGATCATTAAGTTGGGCTTGGAATCTTTAGAAAGATCCTTATATAATAATAACGTGTGTGATTTCCAATGAATCACGTCTGCCAGGAGTGTTAACATGTATACAGATGTTAACAGGGATTTGAATCCTTTGAACAGGTCTTACCATCTTGGTCCGACCTTAAAATGACCCGAAGGCTAGGTTTCACTCTTTAAGATTCTTATTAAAAATTTAAAGTAGGCAGATTATTTTTAAAAGGAATGTTTTTAATTTATTTATTTCATATATAATTTATCTATGCACATAATGGCAACATGAAATTTATAAAACAAACATTCCATTAATTTATTACAATATTACACGCTGCCCTAAACGGGTCCTTTCAAATAACAAACTTACCCACGCAGGGGTTTAAATAAATACTTACCCTCGCAGGGGCTTAATAACACACATACCCACGCAGGAGTTTAATAATAAACATAATAGTCCACGCAGGGACTTACACAAATAAAATACCCTCGTAGGGGTTTACAGAAAGATAGACCCACGCAGGGGTCAAAATAAACAACAAGATATGCCCACGCAGGGGCTCAACAACAATTGGAAGGATTCAATGATCCTTCTTGTTCTTCCCTTTGATCAAGCTTGCCAATCCTTGGAAGAAGCTCTGTCTCTCCCTACGGTCACGGTGGAAGTCTCGCTCTACTTCATCCAACCTTTGTAGGATTTCCTCCCTTTCTGGGGGAGAAAACCATGGCGGCTGCGATTGCGTCCGGATAATAGGCCTAGGAGGTATCTGGTACCCCTGAGTCGGGTAACCTACTCCCCATGGAGCTCCGTATGGTCCCTCCGGGTGAAGAGCGTTATAATTTGCCGCTACCATGTAAGGATCGGCCTCCGCGTAACCATAGTTGTGGTGAGTCGGTGGTTCAAACGGGTTGTATGCCATGGAACCCGTGTATGCTGGAATTGGATTGTCAAAACCCATCGGTAGCGGCTGCGGTACAGCTGGGTTAGAGGGTCCACCCATTTGTGGGTCCTCCTGATGTGGCGGATAGTGGCTGCCACTGGATTGACGTGGGGAACTGAAATAGAAATCCCCTGCTCTTGACGACATGCGCGCACCGGTTCTCCTTCGCCTTGGCGGTTGCGGAGGTGCCGGCTGCACTGGCGGCGGTGGAAGCGGTGGCGTAACTGCCACGAATCTGGAATCCTCAGAGGGATCCTGTTGTTGTTGCGGCTGCTGCTGCTGAGGCGACGAATGGTGAGGAGGTGTATAGTACCATTCGTGCCGGGTGAACATAGCTTGGAAGCTATCTGGACCAACATAGGGTGATCCGTGGAACGAAGATCCGTCGGAGATCTCGATGGGATGATTTGGCGTACCACTAGCTGGTTCGATGGGATCCGTGTCCTCGTCCATATCCTCCGCGTGATCTCCGGAGTAGTGATCTTCTGGCCCCAGTGGGTTAAAACCCAGTATTACAATCCGAATATAAAGTAATATCCAGTATTACAACGGAAAGTAACGGATCCACAGGCGGATCTTAAAATATAAATATTGTTCAATAGACTTTAGACGCCTAGAACTTACAAGATTCCTTATTAACGTCCTGAGCAGCTTCCAGCCTATTACGTACATGTACCTGTCACTTAGACTTTTGAAAATACGTCAGTTTTCACTGGTAAATACTCTTAACTTATTTTCCCTATTACGGGCTTGGGATACGGTAATATAAATACCGCATGGTCAGGTATGGGATTCAAAGACCAATAAGTTGGGAAATCCAAATAACCTGTTTTTAATTCGTATTGCTTGACTGAAACATTGGGGATTAATGCGACCGTGTCCTGGATATCCTTGACTCATTAAATGCAATGGCCACGACCTAAGCACGGGGTGTAGGCATACACCTGACAGATGCCATAAGTTTATTAATTAATTATACCCAATAAGGGATTCCCAATAAGGGAATAGTGGTGTGTCGGTTAATCATGAACCGGCATAGAACCGGGCCCCGTATGTAGAGCAAGTTATGTAAAACTGATAACATGAAATATAGTTTGTCCCAAGTATAAAAGATTAATTTTGCCTTGTGCATTTTAATCAATGTGTCTACGTATTTTGTGCCGAAGTGCATTCAAACCAATTTACAAACTCTTTTCAAAATGAGTACCTGTCACACCCCGACTTTCCACGTGTCACCGGTGGGCCCGGTGGGGAGTATCGTGACGTAGTTGATATCATCATAGTCAAACAACACAATATATAAATGCACAGCGGAAGCAAAAGATAAATATATTACAATCCGAATATAAAGTAATATCCAGTATTACAACGGAAAGTAACGGATCCACAGGCGGATCTTAAAATATAAATATTGTTCAACAGACTTTAGACGCCTAGAACTTGCAAGATTCCTTATTAACGTCCTGAGTAGCTTCCAGCCTATTACGTACATGTACCTGTCAGTTAGACTTTTTAAAATACGTCAGGTTTCACTGGTAAATACACTCAACTGACTCATTTGAAAAGAGTTTGAGAAAATTGATTTAGATGCACCAGGCACAAAATATTTTGACACTTTGATTAAAATGCACAGAGGCAAAATTAATCTTTTATACTTGGGAAAATTATTTGTATATAATCTTGTATACAGTTTTACTTATTTGTCGTCCATTAGGGCCGGTTAGAAGAGCCGGACAGATTAACTGACACGCCACAGGTATAATGCCCACAAGCTATCATCCTCTAAGTGGATTACCAGTTCCGGTATAATGCCCACAAGGATGATACCTCGGAGTGGATTACCAGTTTTTACATAATGCATCTGTCAGGTGTATGCCTACACCCCGTGCTTAGGTCGTGGCCAGTCACACCCCGATTTTCACGTGTCACCGGTGGGCCCGGTGGGGGAGTATCGTGACGTGGTTGGCAACATAATAGTCAAACAACACAATATTCAATATGCACAACGGAAGCAATTTAAAAGATATAATACAACCGAATTTAATATTGTAATATCAAACGTCACAATATTCGGAAGTTTATCCACAGAAGGATCGAAAATAAAATATGAAACAATAGTTCAACAGACTTCAGGCATCTTAAGCTTGCGAGACTTCTAATGATGCTAAGGAGAAATCCCAGCCAATTACGCATAGTACCTGCATTTAATCTTTTTGGGAAAATACGTCAGTTTACACTGGTAAATACAATCAACTGACTCATTTTGGAAAATGATTGAAAATTGGTTTGGATGCACATGGCATAAACATTTTATTTAACTTGGGAGAATTATTTAAATATATAATCTTGTGAACGAATTACATGTTCCTTGTGCGTTCAGTAGCCCGGATCTTGTCCGGGTTAAAGATCAATAGACACACCACAATATTCTTTTGTGCACTGACGGGTGTACGCCTACACCCCGCGCTTAAGTCATGGCCATTTTGTAAAATGATGCCAAGGATATCCGGGACATGGTCATTAACCCCCCAAAGGCTTTAAGTAACAAGACTGTTTAAACGAGCCGATCAAATTATTCAATTAACCACCCAACGATGGAAGATTTGATGCCCGATCAAGCGGTATGCTATATACCGTAACCCAAGCCCGTATAGGGAAAATAAGTTAATAGTATTTACCTGAGCTAGCTCCTGTCTTAAATAGCAAGAATTACAATAACTCAGCCGTATTCGCTTAAGTAAGCGTAGGTACAATTTACCGGAAGGCTCTAGTCTGGAATGATGGTATAAATAACCAATTAGAATGCTAACGGGTCTTTAATTAAGCGTAAGCTTAGACCGGTTAGTCTTACCGAAAGATACGGTTCAAACGCATGATTAAGCGAAGACCGGATGGAATGTGATTTAGACCCGACAAGTTCGGAGACTTTCTTAATATGGGTATTTCACACACATTCCGGATTTTGAGATAAAACCGATAAGGTTTGACCCGTTTAGGTTAATTTATGTAAACTAGTTACATAAACCGAACCGAACGCGTAAATAGTGTAACGGGTATTCATGAGAGCTATTTACAGGTTTCCTAAGTTAATATGCTTCATATATGTTGTGACATCAGTAATATGTCTTTTATTATGCCCGAACCGAATTTAAACACAAACTATGCCCCGTAGGGGTAGTTTGGTCATTTTATAGGTTGTAAAAGAGTTTAATTGTTTGCCTGAGTTACAGGTCTTATGTAACAGCAAAAATACTTATTTTACTAAGTTATAACAGTAGGATAAAGTATGTATGTGAAATTTAGTAATTATAACCAAACTATGCCCTGTAGGGGTATTTTGGTAATTTCACATAAGCCGAAAAGCTCAAAACTGAAGTCTGTGTTTATCAACCTTTGCTAACTGTTAACACATTATAATATGCCTCAAATATCAGTAGGTATCAACCCTTGTATGTTTATTATAGTTATAGCACATACTATGCGTTAAAAACGCTTAAAAAGGCGATTAGAGGCCATTTCCGGGTTTGATAAATAAATCTGATATTTTTATATTTCCAGAAGGCTTAAAATAATTTATTTATCATATGTAATCAGTAGCAAAAGGTTTGGAGTCGTTTAGATATGTAAAACTCATTTTATGGCCCGTAAGGGCAAAACCGACAATTACCGGATTAAGCCTACGACTATAAGTTATGCTTAGCCTAAAATTAATTAAAAATATTTAAAAATCCCAAAATAATATATTACATCATTGGGTAAAGAGTTTGATATCAAAAAGTATGTTTAAGTAGGCTATACGCTAAATACGCCGTTTAATTAACATAAAGCTTTAATTTTACGCTAACGAGCATAACTCTTAACCTACACCTCAAACTGATGTCAAATTTTGTATGCAAGTTTATATATTAGTAATTAAGGTTTCTACTCTTTTACATTTCCAAAAATCATGTTTTAAAGTGAAAAGGGCATAATGGTCAACATATGAGCAATTAACGGAATCGTGCATATTAATTGGATAACTAATGATCCGAGGTGTATAATCACAGAGGGTTATACTAGCATGTAACCTGGTCCAAATAAGGCTCTAAGGTATTTCTAAAACATACCATAACGGGTCAGAACTGAAAGTCAAAGTATAAGTCAAACTATGCGACTTTCGGTTCCGAACCGGGTCTAAACAGGAAATTGTCGGGTGGAACATGTTTAGACATGTTCTTACACTAATTACCAATTTATATTAATGATCAAACAGGTTGTATGTGTTCTGCATTGCTAATCATGCATAAATTAGAATTTAATCATTCTGTTGACTTTTTATTAGCAAGTTTGACCCGACATTTGACCTAGTTAGAGTGGGAATCAGGGGGAACCCTTTTGAGGTTTTATTACCCACATAATTACCTACTTAGAGGTGCTTTTAATTCGAGATATGACTGAGCCATTATTAACTAATCTCGAAGTCAAACCGTAATTACGATGGTTTGACTTTTAGCTAAATAACTAAGCTAAACTTAATTTAGAAAGGTCAAGCAAACTTACAAGTGTTTAATGGTTGATTAGGAAGGCCTGGAAGATGCTCTTGTGCTCCACAATTGATCAGAAGATGTTGAGGAATGAATGATCAAAGTGTTGCACTTGTGAGCCCCTTATATAGTGATCAAGGCTCCACAACATGTTGACAAATAAGTCTAGCACTGACCATAACATTCCCACAGGTGTCCTACATGTTTAGGGGTTGTTTAGGGGCCAAGGGATATGAGGAAAACCGTTTAAAAATCAGTTTCATGCGTTTAAACAGCAAACAGCATATTTCTGTCGCTGGCACACCCCTTGCGCACCGTAAGGGTCAAGTCTTGCGGTGCGCAAGGCTTCCCCAACAGCCAAAAATCTTTATTCTTTCAGCCATTCGAAAGGGCAACCCTCTTTTCCGAATTTGGGACATTGTTTTATCAATTAGGGGCCCTTAAAATGTGCCTTGTACTATTACATACCCTACCATTTGGTATGTTTCAATGAATTCATTTTGAAAGTGCCGAACAAGAAGGTTTACCGTGCATTTTCCTCGTAGGAGTCCACTACCTTAATTATTGTCAAGAATTTCTGGATTTAGATGTTTAAGATATATATACTTGGGTCTTGGGATTTATAATTGAGGTCGTTCAGAGGTAAAAATTAACATGATGCCACTTTTAAATCCTGCCAAAACATCTTTATTACATCCGGGTTTACAACGCGTTTTGTCTTTCATGACACGTGTCGTTATTTCATTGAACACGAATTTTTGAGGTGTTACACGCGACGCATACGTGATAACTTTTTCCCGTTGCATAAGTACGCAACCCAATCCCTGATGCGAAGCATTACAGTATACTATAAAGTCATCGGTACCATCGGGTAGTGATAAGATTGGTGCATCACACAACTTATCCTTGAGAAGTTAAAATGATACTTCTTGTTTTTCGATTTGGGGCGAATTTATTGTCTTTTTGTGTGAGGGAGGTTAGCTGTTGAGCAATTTTTTTGAAAAATTCTCAATAACTCTCCGATAACACCCCGCTAATCCCAAGAATTGTCGGACTTCAGTTGGAGTCTTGGCTGCTTCCTAGTTCTAAAATGCCTGAGAAATTGTACTTCACGAATCCAAAACTGTACTTCACGATGGAGTTTCACTATATGCCTGAGAAACTGTACTTCACGATGGAGTTTCACAATTGTCGGACTTCAGTTGGAGGTGTCTACTTGAATGCCTTTCTCGTTCACTATATGCCTGAGAAATTGTACTTCACGAATCCAAAACTCGTATTTGGAAAATTTTGCATATAGTGTCTCCTTCTTGAGTAGTTCTAAAATGGTTCTCAAATATTGTCCGTGCTCATCTGCCGATCGTGAGTATATCAAAATGTCGTCAATGAATACTATGACGAATTTGTCGAGGTATGGCTTACACACGCAGTTCATTAAATCCATGAAGACCGCAGGTGCGTTAGTTAAACTAAAAGGTATAACGAGAAACTCGTAATGACCTTAACAAGTCTGAAAAGCCGTTTTCGGTACGCCTTCCTCTTGAATTCGTAACTGGTGATACCCCGATCGTAAGTCTATCTTGGAGTAGAAGCTTGAACCTTGCAGTTGATCGAATAAGTCATCAATCTTCGGTAGTGGATATCGATTCTTGATGGTGAGTTTATTCAAATCTCTATAGTCGATGCACATTCTGAGTGTTCCGTCCTTCTTCTTTACAAACAAAGCTGGAGCTCCCCAAGGCGAGAAGCTTGGTCTAATGAATCCTCTATCCAACAACTCTTGAAGTTGTGTGGACAACCCTTGCATTTCAAAAGGTGCTAATCGATATGGAGATTTGGCTATGGGTGAGGTTCCCGGTACTAAGTTGATATGAAACTCGACTTCTCGATATGGTTGTAGTCTAGGCATGTCACACCCCGACCACGTAAAACAATGAAACGTGGCGGAAACATCGGGGAGTGTTGTAACAGAATCATTGTTTCACAACCATGGATCAAGTTTACATGTTGCAATACTTATTTAAAAACCTTGTTTTAGAAAAGTATAATATTGCGACATAATTAACCAACTCAAATCAAGTTGGTTATAATTTGCAAAATCTCGTAGCCATGATTCTTAACTCCAAAACATTTGTTTGAGTGTCGGATTCATGGCTAGTTTACATGTTGCAATACTTATTTAAAAACCTTGTTTTTGAAAAGTATAATATTGCGACATAATTAACCAACTCAAATCAAGTTGGTTATAATTTGCAAAATCTCGTAGCCATGATTCTTAACTCCAAAACATTTGTTTAGTTAAACCCAGATTGTAAATCGTTTTTGAAATAAAAACTCGAATAGTATATATATATATATTGTTAGAAAACCTTGTAGTATAACTTTGTTTTGATAACCTTGCCCAAGTGATCTAGATAACGCAACGATATATAATGTGTTAAAAGCACTTATATATAGGAAGTACCAGCGGCGTATCCACCATGCTTTTAGCACATTACACCCGCCCCGTTACCTAATCACTTCCCCAAACCCAACGGTTCAAATAGATTTCAAATGGTTCATGTCAATCAACAGTTACAAACGGTCCACATAATCAACGGTTACAAACGGTTCACATAATCAACGGTTACGAACGGTTCACATAATCAACGGTTACAAACGGTTCACATAGTCAAGTGGTCACAGACGGTTCACATAACCAACAATTACAAACGGTTCACATAATCAACAGTTACAAACGGTTCACATAGTCAAGTGGTCACAGACGGTTCACATAACCAACGGTTACAAACGGTTCACATAATCAACGGTTACAAACGGTTCACATAGTCAAGTGGTCACAAACGGTTCACATAATCAACGGTTCAAAATGTAAATCAATGTGTCCATATGCTGGAAGAGCATATGCAACAAAATGTAATGTAAAACAATGTACTAAGTATGCACACAATGGTCATACATAGCAAAAACATAATGAAATCATGTACTAATAGTGTACTAATGAACATAGCAAGTATATGATATGAAAACATGAAAAACATGAAAGTAACAAGTAGGCACATGTGTTCCACCCCAAAACAGTTTGAAAACAGTAAAAGAGGGGTCTATGTACTCACTTGAGGGTGCTTAGAAGTCTTGAACAACTACCAAGCAAAGCTAGAGGGATCACGGAAGTCAAACGGTACCTAATATAGGTAACTATGTAAATAAACGGACCTAAATCGGGAGATCGGATAGAATGAGGTTTCGTAAAACAAATGAGTATAGGAACTCATGTAATATGGTTTAACAAAGCCTACATTCTAAAACAGAACCTATCCTAAGTGCTTACGACCCGTTACGACCCATTAAGGTAGCTTATGCTACTTTAACGTGTCGTGCGCTCAAGGCGCGTTCGAGACGTCTAACTAGTCCTATGACAAGTATTATATGCCTAAACATGTTTAATTATGTTGCATAATCAGTTAGGTGACAAATGTTTAGGTTACATATGCTTAAAATCCAATTATGCATGAAAAGGGCATTTTGATCATTTACCTAAGGCATATAAACTACTTATCATACAACTACTTAAACTATGTGACCATAAGGTATAACCTCAGAAGGTTATTCTCTATGCAACTATGGTCACTAAACATGCTTGGTCGGATCCTAAAGATCGACCAAACGGGTCGAGTTCGAAAGTCTAAGCGGTGGTTTAGATCGCTTGACTTACGACTCTAAACAAACACTAAACTAAAAGTGACGAGCTAAGCATGTTAAAACATGCTTAACTAATTTAGAAAACATGTTTTGATATCCTAAAGTAGTTTGGTTGCAAAATACGCTTAAATGCGCATTTTGACCGAAACTACGACTCGTCACTACTCCTAGTCAACGTGGTAATCAGTAGGTATAGTCACTAAGGACTATAACCATCGTGATTACCCTCACATTGCGAAGTTCAAAAGAACTTCTCATTGACCATTGACTGGTCAAAGCTGAAAGTCAAACACTGTTTGAATTTTAAGCTAAGAAAGCAATAAAAGAATGAAAGAGGACTTACAAAGGGTCTAAATAGATTTGATTCCAAGTATTCTCAGGTAGGAAGTGAAATATCACAACCACTTAGAGAAAAACTCAGATCAAATGTGCAGAAAATGAATGAGGACATGGCTTTATATAGTTTTTGCAAAACCATTAAGATCATTTCTTGGTAAGGAGGGAATGATCTTAGCCATACAAATGTTATAAGCTGATTAGAAGCCTTGGGGAAGTGTTAACTTGGTCCCCAAAACATGAAAATTACGTACAAGGGCCTCAAGAATGAGCTGAGAAGCTGCTGTGAAGTTTCTGCAAATTATGATGTGCTGGGCACTACTTACGGACCGTAAGAAAAGGTCTATACGGACCGTAAGGGACCTGCAGACCAGTAACTTTCAAAAATAACAGATTTAGCCCCTGAAGCCCCAAACTTGGTTTCCGATGCATTTTTGACACGTTTAAGCCCCGTTAACCCCATTTCAAAGCTCTAAAATGAAGTTAAACTATAGGGAACTTAAAATGTGCTCAAAAATATCTCGTATGTTGGCTCGTTTGGTCGTACGGTTGCGTTGTTCCGTTAATTACGACGGAAGTCGTAACGAACGCAAAAACGATCCAAATTAAGCGACGAATAAAATTTTATCATGCCAATCACTAAAATAAAATATTTTAATGATTACATAAATTTTTGGATGTCCGGATATATTCAGAACGTAAGATCTGCGCGAAAATGCAAACTTATGCACTTTTTGACGCTTTTAGTCCCTGAATGACCAAAAGTTTATTTTTGCGCACCAAACACATCAAAGCCTATTTCTAAGCTATGTAAAGGATATTTAGGGCATATTTAACTTATGATCAAGTTACGGAATGTTCGTTACAGTACAAATTGACATACTTTCGCAGTTTGTCGAATTTAGTCCCTGTAAGCGAATAAACTTGATTTCGCCACACCGAACCCTCCAAAACTTATTTCTAAGTTTTGTAAAGGTTATTTAAGGTATGTTAAGCCTATTTCACTATTCCGGAGTGTTTTTTTCCTTAAACTGGTTATATTTACGCATCAGATCGCGTATAACCTTCCAGGAAGCGATTTAAGGCTTGAAATCGAACAAGAATTGATATGTGCAAACGATACACACATTTTTACAAATCCCAAGTATGAAATACAATATTTAATTGGTTTTGTATTTTATTGATGTTTGAAGTGACACAGGTGTCACACGGCAAGCCTTCAGGAAAGACTTCAGGAAACTCTTTTACCACTGGAATATCTGGCAGCTGCGGCTCAACGGCCTTCTTGTCGATAACATGTGCCAGAAAGGCAATGCAACCCTTCCGTAAGCATTTTTGTGCCTTCATGCAATCAATGATCCGCAATGGTGTGTCGCGCTTTTCTCCACGTATAACAAGTGTCTCTTCGTTCGATAGTGGTAGGCGAATGATCTTCTCGTGACAAACGACTTCGGCTCGGTTATCGGATAGCCAATCCATGCCAACCACTATGTCGAAACTACCCAACTAAACGGGTAAGAGATCGATATTGAATTTCTGCTCGCCAAGTTCCAAGGAACATTCTCTAACAACTTCCCCTGACCTGAGTAGTTTACTGTTTGCCAATTCTATAGAATTAAGGGACGTCTAGTTTACTTGACTCTAGGCCAAGAATTCTATGTGGCGAGGACTTCACTGTATAGTTTTAGGAATCCCTATGTTTAAATGTAGGATAACCCAATCCATATGTTTAGATGTAGGATAACGCAATCCATATGTTTAGATGTCGGATAACGCAATCCATATGTTTAGATGTAGGATAACCCAATCCATATGTTCAGATGTAGGATAACCCAATCTATATGTTTAGATGTAGGATAACCCAATCCATATGTTTAGATGTAGGATAACCCAATCCATATGTTTAGATGTAGGATAGCCCAATCGCTATGTTTAGTTGTAGGATAATCCAGTCCCTAATTGTAGCTAGGACAATCTCGTCACTAGCCATGAAACTCATGCATGTGAAACGTTGAGATGAAGCTAAAATTGGCACAAGTATCAAATAACATGGATGTGAAATGTTGGTTGATTGGAAACGTGTCGGGTAACTACTATTTGAGTGATCGAGGTAGGGTGGGATGATACGGTCATGCCTCAGATCTCCGGGGCTAAATCCCAAATGTAACACACAATGCGTTTGAATTCGGGTGTTACGCAGTATGGAAACAACCCTTGAGAGATCGTGAAAGCCTCGAGTGTAACCAACAACATTGGCTTAAATCATGATCGAGTTCTAGAATTTTGTTTCCACCATTTGAATTTAAATCAGCGAGCAATACTCTTCTCGTATAAGATCCTTGAGTTCTTCCCCCGACAACCTCTTCACTGTATCCCTTCCTAGCGTTTGTACCTGGAGATTCCTCCAAGTTACGGCTGCGTTCAGCAGGAGACTCTCTGTGTATCTAATTGTCTACTTAGGAATATGTTTCCTAGTATGACTAACCGACTTCATTGTCTTTATTTGGCGGACATAACCTACCGCACCTCTAGCATTAACGAGGTCATGCGGCTTACAGTCCGGAAAAAGTCTTAAAATTAAGGCCTTGTGTGACCGCATCTTCCGGTGTGGGATTGCCACTCGTTCCCGATCCATCGGGATTTGAACCACTTGAACTAACAATACCACCAGTACCATCACTAGTGTCGTCTCGATAATCCTCATGTTGTGCAATTTCTACACCCCCGTGTTGTTCCACAAGAACTCTTGTTTGACTTAATCAGTAAGATGTTGATTTGTTAATCCTTTTTGGGTGTAAACCTTCCTTTTGGCGCCATGGTCTTTTAATACGCAATATTAAAAGAATCTAGACATATATTTGAATAATATAGTCTATCATGCGCCCAAGAATGAAGGATGCAATCGGTCATGGAAACCTCAAGATCGCATTGTTCATATATGTTCGAATAAATGATAATGTGGATAACCGAAACCAAAATGTGCAGTGCCTCTTGCGTATATTGGTCATATGTCTAAGTGGAAAATGAAATAATTCATTGAGGAGAGGAAACCAACCAGTGGCCTCCGTCCATATAGTATGCATTCCATATTCCATAGGCTTTGATCATTCGAAGTAGAGAAATTCCTTTGTCGTACTTGTCCGTGTGACGAATATAGTAACAGAGCTTGAGCTTCATGAGCTCCAACAAGATCATGAAAATCTCCATAGATGTCGAATATAATGTAATGAGGGAGTTGTAGCATGGCTTAAGCCATACTGTCCCTTGGGGGTAAGACAAATGTCGAATGACGGAGACAAGGTAAGGCGCCATGGGCACCAAAGAACCAGCCCATGTTCAAGAATTCCGAGAATATTTGACGAAAATCCTCCATGAGTGGTTAACAAGTTTTGCTTGTTTAGATGACTAGTCTCGAACAACTCTTGTTGTAGATTGAATGTTAAGTGCGAACAATACGTATCGTCTTCCTATATTGTATTGTAGGGTGTTATAGTGTCACACCCCAACCGATGGCGGAAACATCGGGGCGTGGCACTGAGCGAAACAGATTGTCCAGAAGTTTCCATAACAACTATAATTACCAATTATTTAAAGTAACATGTCCCATACCATGTCATAAAAGATAGCATAATTATTACAGACAAAATCTAGTCAAATAGTTCTGTTCCGACAACTCAGATTTTTCAAATAGCCCAATTGTTTATCTGCTTCTAGAGACCCTTGATTTCATTTGTACATACAACTATTTGTTGGCCTCTAGAGCCCTATCCTAGCCTCGATTTCCTAGCAGAAAAGCATCCTAAGCACCTGTCACATACGTTAAAATAAAAGTCAATACACATAGTGTAAAGGTGAGCATACAAGTTTGATATTAGCATATAGAGTTCGAAAGCGTTACCCATAACCAACACGTACACAGAGTGAAATGAGGCATGTTAGTTATCGACATGAACCTATCGATACCAATGACTGCAGGTTGACTGCCCAAGGCAGTTCGTAATACATGATCACCACTATAATCCATGCAAATAATTATCCTTAACAACCCCTGAGTGAACGGGTGTTGAGTCCAAACTATAGTACTATCGTTGCTAAGGCAGGTAGACAACATTCCATGTGTAAACATAACAAACAAGCATTCATTAAGTCACGTATAATATGCGGTAACGGTTAGCGTTAAAAGTATTGAGTAGTGTGTTCGATGTGATTTAGAATAAGTAACGTATGTAACACCCAAAAGTGCATAAAGCAAAAAGGGATCGAGTATACTCACAGCGTTGATGGATTGAAGGGAGCGCATAGAGAGTAGGGTTAGCCTGATCAGAACGATAGCATAACGATAAGTGACGCGTAAAACGATGCAAGGTGTAAGTGGCTCGGACAGTAGTTCGGTCAGATGGTAATCTGATCGGACGGCCAGTCGTGCGAATGACAATCCATTCGGATGGTTATCCGGTCGGACGACTATTCGAGTGGATTATTTCTTCCTATGAGAAGGATGTGTTTGTGTATGATGGCTTGAGCTTTGAAGTTTTCATTGTAGCATTTTAAAAACATTGAAGTATCTCTACCTTTCAGGTCGGTCGGTCGGACGGTCGTCCGATCGGACGGTCGTCCGATCGGACGGCAATCCGATAGGTTGGCACTTCAATGAGAACAAGTTCGCAGCAGGTTGTCACTCGCTCGGACGGTTGTCCGTTCCGGTGGCATCCTTTGTGAATTGAACATGCTGAAAGTTGTTTAAGTATAAAAGTCCAAATGTCTCATGATTCTGATGGCTGTTCGGTCGGATGGTAGGCCGACCGGACAGCTATTCGTTTAACACTCAGACTCCAGGTCTTGGCAAAATTGGTTAGGTGTGGGACCCAAGGTGCAAGTCATTCGGATAGCCGGTCGCTCGGATGGCTGTCCGTTCAGAAAGTAGTCCAATCGGACGACACTCCGTCCTGGTAGTTCCGTTCGTCTTACACTTGGCCATTTTGATTGTTTGTCGTGTTATCGAGATGTGTTGATATCGTGCTAACCAACTGAGTCCCATCCTAAGCTCTAGTAACCCGACTGAACAGGAACCACCCAAATTCGGCCAGTCCACCGGTTTAAGACGGTAGTTTTTGGTTAACCCGAAATCGATAATCTCGTGGATAGAGTACGGATCTTGAACCAACACAACCATAGGATTGAATGGTGAGTCGACACAAGCTCCGATTCTACCGGTTTTGAATGCATTAAATGTAAAAGAGTTGAAAGAAAGTTGGAAAACCTTCTCTTAATCCTTTTCACCGTGAATATGTTTAGATCTATGAAAGATCTTTGTTTGTTTATGTGGAAATTGATTAGATCTAAGTTGTTCTTGGTGGATTGAAGACATCATCCTAGAACACCTTGAATCTTGATGATTTCACGGTTAAAAGTTAAGATTTAAAAGATAGAAAGGTGTAGGAGTGCGTGTAGATTAAGGAAGTACAAGATTTAGGACGAGATCTTACCGGGATTGCGAGAAATCAGAGAAAAAGCGAGGAAGACGAGCTGGTCGGACGTCACTTGCCAAAAGTGGAAAGAATGAAAGTGACAAGGGGTATTTATAGGATACCCAAAGTGGAAAGGGGCGGGTCGGTCGGATGGCATCATGCCCGGATGACAATCCGGTCGGATGTCACTTGGTTCGAGTGTTCGGTGCGATGATTTTTTCTGTTTTGATTGCGATTGCGAGCGATTCGATGCGATAGAGTTTCCTAGTCAAATTACTTTTAATCCCAACTACTCATATCTCGCACTGTCTTTTCTCCAACAATTATCATACCATTTTGATTACGATTGAGTTCGATTGCGTTTCGATTGATTACCACACATAGCGTAAATAAACATGCACAAGTAACACATAAGACACACACACACGTATAACAATAATCAAAAAGAGTAATTCGAGTTGCGAGTTCGATTGCGATTCGATGTCGATTCGTTTAATATAGTTTAAGTATCATTTAGTTAACTTTATCACATTGTTACTTCCTATAATTCACACTCGTAAGTCGATTTAATAGCGAATAACACACTTCGATTACTGTGATTATTGACACTTACTCCACATAATACAGCTAAAATAAACACATAAAAGAAATTCACTACAAGTCAAGTCGCGAAATCGGTCATTGACTGTGACCTTGACTTTGACTTTCGAAACACGGGGTGTTACAGCCTCCCCTAGTTGAGGGAATTTCGTCCCGAAATTAGGCCGAAGCCGTAGCAAATAACTGCGGGTACTTCGCCTTCATGTCGCTTTCGAGTTCCCATGTGAACTCCGTGCCTCGCTTGCCTTCCCATCGGACGTTTGAACTTCACCTCGTCAATACTTAGTGCTCCTGATCGGACAGGAAGCACCCAAACCCGATCAGTGGACGGTTTGAGACGACGTTCCATGTTTAACCCGAAATCGATAATCTCGTGGATAGAATACGGATCTTGAACCAACACAACCACAATATTGAGCAGTAAGCCGGCACAAATTCTGATTCCATCGGTTTTGAGTGCATTTGAGTGTAAAAGAGTTGAAAGAAAGCTAAAAACCATCTTTCACTCCTTTTCATTGTGATTATGTATAGATCTATGAAAGATCTTTGGTTGTTTATGTGGAAATCGGTTAGATCTAAGTTGTTCTTGGTGGATTGAGGCCAAAACATGAAGTTCTTCAAGAACACACGATGACGTCATCCTAGAACACCTCGAATCTTGATGATTTCACGGTTAAAAGTTAAGATTCAAAAGATAGAAAGGTGTAGGAGTGCGTGTAGATTACGGAAGTACAAGATTTAGGACGAGATCTTACCGGAATCGCGAGAAATCTGAAGAAGAGTGAGGAAAACGAGCTGGTCGGACGTCAGTTGCCAAAAGTAGAAAGTTTGAGAGTGACAGGGTATTTATAGGGTTACCCAAAGAGGAAAGGGGTTGGTCGATCGGCTAGGCCCCCACCCGGCTTGCCCGACATGCTCTTATCATCACCCGGTGGGTCTCGCCTGTCGTTTCTGCGCTCACTGCAACATGTACGGCCACTTCACTGCCAACTGTCGTACTGGTCCCAGTCAAGCCCCAGCTCAAACCACTACTCATCAAGCTCTGCTCCCAGCCCCGCAAGGCCAACAAGCGGCTTCGGCACCCGTGATCAACGCCCGAGTCTGTTTCGCATGTGGTGATCCCAACCACTTTGCGAACATGTGCCCAAACAGGGTGGTGAAACAAGAGCCCCAGCAGCAGCAGCCTCACCAGCAGCAATAGCAGCAGCAGCAACAACAACAAGCCGCACGCGCCAGAACCTTCAACATCAATGTGCGCCAAGCCCAGACTGACAACAACGTGGTCAATGGTACGTTCCTTGTGAATGGTATTTATGCATCGTGTTTGTTTGATACTGGAGCCGATAATTGCTTTGTGTCGTTCGAATTTGAGAAACTACTTAGTCGTAAATGCTCCCATCTCCTATCGACGTTCGATGTTGAAGTCGCTACTGGAAGAACTGTCGCCGTTAACTCTGTTCTTCGTGATTGTACTCTCGAGCTCAACAATCACATCTTCCCAATCTACCTAATTCCGATGCAACTCGGAAGTTTCGACGTCATAGTAGGCATGGACTTTCTTCGCGAAAACCATGCTGAAGTTGTGTGCTTCGAAAAGATGATTCGATTCTCTAACGTTTTTCCTGAAGATCTTCCCGGTCTACCTGCAAGTCGTGATATCGACTTTCGCATCAACCTCATTCCTGGAGCCAACCTTGTTGCCAAAGCTCCCTACCGACTCGCACCGTCCGAAATGCGTGAACTCTCGAACCAACTCCAGGAATTACTTGAGAAAGGCTTTATTCGCCTGAGCACCTCTCCTTGGGGCGCACCAGTCCTTTTCGTAAAAAAGAAGGATGGGTCGTTCAGGATGTGCATCGACTATCGGGAATTGAATAAGTTAACTATCAAGAACCGTTATCCCTTACCTCGCATTGACGATTTGTTTGATCAACTACAAGGCGCTACATGTTTTTCGAAGATCGATCTACGCTCAGGCTATCACCAGTTACGCATTCAAGAGGATGATATACCCAAAACCGCGTTTCGCACTCGATACGGCCATTACGAATTCATTGTTATGCCTTTTGGTTTAACCAACGCACCCGTGGTTTTCATGGATCTGATGAATCGCGTGTGTAAACCATATCTCGACTGTTTCGTCATCGTATTCATCGACGATGTCTTGATCTATTCCAAATCAAAGGCCGAACACACTCAACATCTACGTTTGGTACTCGAGTTACTCCAGGAGAATCGACTCTATGCCAAGTTCTCTAAGTGCGAATTTTGGCTAGAGGAGGTTCAGTTCCTGGGTCACATTGTCAATAGTCAGGGTATTCACGTCGATCCCGCGAAGATTGAAGCAGTTAGGAGTTGGATTACGCCAAAGAACCCGTCGAAAGTCCGTTCTTTTCTCGGACTAGCGAGCTATTATCGACGATTTATAGAAGGATTCTCAAAGATCGTTGTGCCGCTTACCGCCCTTACGCATAAAGACAAGCCTTTTGTTTGGGAAACTGAACAAGAGACTGCCTTTCGAACCCTCAAGCACATGCTTTGCAATGCTCCTGTCCTCACATTGCCCGACGGAAATAACGACTTCATTGTCTATTGTGATGCTTCCAACCTTGGTCTTGGCTGTGTTCTTATGCAGCAAGACAAGGTTATAGCTTACGCATCTCATCAGCTCAAAATCCACGAGAAGAACTATACAACCCATGATCTCGAGCTAGGCGCGGTTGTTTTTGCGTTAAAGATTTGGCGACACTACTTGTATGGTACAAAGTGTACGATCTTCACCGATCATAGGAGCCTACAGCATATCTTTGATCAGAAAGAACTTAATATGCGTCAACACCGATGGGTAGAACTTCTCAACGATTACGACTGTGAGATTCGCTATCACCCAGGCAAAGTAAATGTCATTGCTGACGTTCTCAGCAGACGGAGCTATTTGCTCAGCATTCGTAATGTCCAAGCCCAATACGACCTCGAAACCCACATCCGTGAAGCCCAGCATGCCTGTTATAATGAACGCACCTTGAAGAAGGAACAAATCTATCAAGATGGAACTCATCTTGTGAATAAGCCGAATGGGATATTCCATTATCTGGACCGAGTTTGGATCCCTAAACGGACCGAATTGTGAAAGATTTTGATGGACGAAGCCCACAAATCCCGGTATTCTATTCATCCCGGTGCCGACAAAATGTACCAGGATCTTCGCTACAAGTACTGGTGGCCTGGTATGAAAAGGGATATTGCTCTCTACATTGGGAAGTGCCTGAGCTGTGCAAGGGTCAAGGCTGAACACCAAACACCCTCTGGCTTACTCGAACAATCGCCAATCCTGATATGGAAGTGGGAGAGTATAGCTCTGGACTTCATAACAAAGCTTCCGCACACGTCATCAGGTCACGACAGCATTTGGGTTATTGTTGACCGTTTAACCAAATCAGCTCACTTTTTGCCAATACGGGAAGACTACAAGGTAGAACGATTAGCCCGAATCTACACCAACGAGATCATTTGTAATCATGGGACGCCTCGTGACATCATCTCGGACCGTGATGCTCGGTTTACTTCGCGACTGTGGGAAACGTTTCAAACGACTCTCGGTACATCGCTTAATCTAAGTACCGTATTCCACCCTCAAACCGACGGTCAGACTGAAAGAACGATTCGTACTCTTGAAGACATGCTCCGTTCATGTGTCATAGACTTCGGTGGTAATTGGGATACATACCTGCCGTTAGTCGAATTCTCGTATAACAACAGTTATCATTCAAGCATTCAAATGGCACCATTCGAGGCTTTATACGAAAGAAAATGTCGATCGCCTATTGTGTGGCACGAGATCGGTCACTCGCAATTAACCGGTCCCGAGCTATTGCAAGAAACGACAGACAAAATTTTCCAAATCCGAGACAATCTAACGAAAGCTCGGAATCGTCAGAAAAGTTACGTCGATAAACGATGCAAGCCCCTTGAATTTGACGTTGGTGACTACGTACTCCTAAAGGTTTCACCTTGGAAGGGTGTGGTCCGATTCGGAAAGAAAGGAAAGCTCGCGCCTCGATACGTTGGACCCTTTAAGATTCTGGAAAGAATCGGCAAAGTGGCTTACAGACTCGAACTACCGGAGGAACTTAGAAACGTACACCCGACTTTCCACGTCTCAAACCTCAGAAAGTGCCTAGCCGAGCACGACTTACATGTTCTGTTAGAGGATCTACAAGTGAATGAAACATTACACTTCGTGGAAAAGCCTGTTGAGATCATGGATCGCCAAAACCAAGCAGCTCAGACGCTCGCGCATTCCTATTGTGAAAGTCCGATGGGAAGGCAAGCGAGGCGCGGAGTTCACTTGGGAACTCGAAAGCGACATGAAGGCGAAGTACCCGCATTTTTTTGTTACGGCTTCAGCCTAATTTTGGGACGAAATTCCCTCAACTAGGGGAGGCTGTAACACCCCGTGTTTCGAAATTCAAAGTCAAGGTCAAAGTCAATGACCGATCGCGCGACGTGACTAGTAGTGAATTTCTTTTATGTGTTTATTTTAGCTGTATTATGTGGAGTAAGTGTCAATAATTACAATAATCGACGGGTGTTATTTGCTATTTAATCGACGTACGACTGTAAACTATAGGAAGTAACAATGTGATAAAGTCAATTAAACTCTAGTCAATCTAACTTAATCAACATCGAATCGTAATCGAACTCGCAACCCGAAATACGCAATTTGGTTATTGTTATACGTGTGTGTGTGCCTTATGTGTTACCTGTGCATGTTTAAATTATGTCATGTGTGGTAATCAATCAAATCGCAATCGAAACTCCAAAACGCAATCGAACTTAATCGCAATCGAAATGGTATGATATTTGGTGGAGAAGGGATAGTGCAAGATATGAGTAGTTGGGATTAAGAGTAATTTGACTAGGAAAATCTATCGCATCGCAACGCTAGCAATCGTAATCGAAACATCAAAATCGTCGCGCCGAACACTCGAACGAGGTGACTGATCGACCGGGCGACCAGCCGACCGATCGGACTGCCGTCCAATCGGACAGGATGTCCGCACGGGCTGCCTAGCCAATCGACCAACCCCTTTCCTCTTTGGGTAACCCTATAAATACCCCTTGTCACTCTCAAACTTTCTACTTTTGGCAACTGACGTCCGACCAGCTCGTTTTCCTCACTCTTCTTCAGATTTCTCATGATTCCGGTAAGATCTCGTCCTAAATCTTGTACTTCCGTAATCTACACGCACTCCTACACCTTTCTATCTTTTGAATCTTAACTTTTAACCGTGAAATCATCAAGATTCGAGTGTTCTAGGATGACGTCATCATGTGTTCTTGAAGAACTTCATGTTTTGGCCTCAATCCACCAAGAACAACTTAGATCTAACCGATTTCCACATAAACAACCAAAGATCTTTCATAGATCTAAACATAATCACAATGAAAAGGAGTGAAAGATGGTTTTTAGCTTTCTTTCAACTCTTTTACACTCAAATGCACTCAAAACCGATGGAATCGGAACTTGTACCGGCTTACTGCTCAATATTGTGGTTGTGTTGGTTCAAGATCCGTATTCTATCCACGAGATTATCGATTTCGGGTTAAACATGGAACGTCATCTCAAACCGTCCACTGATCGGGTTTGGGTGATTCCTGTCCGATCAGGAGCACTAAGTATTGACGAGGTTCCTGTTGCTTGACACGTTATCAAAAATACCTCGACTGACCTGAAAGGTAGAGACACTTCACTGTTTTCTAAATACTACAACGAAAACTTCAAAAGTCAAGCCATCATACACAAATACATCCTTCTCAAAGGAAGAAACAATCCACTCGAACAAGTCATCTGACCAGACGACTGTCCGAATGGACGACCAACCGCACGACTGGCTGTCCGATCGGACTGCCATCCGAATGGACTGCTGTCCGAACCACTTGGACTTTACATCGTTTTACGCGTCACTTATCGTTATGCTATCGATCTGATCAGGCTAACCCTACTCCCTAGCGCTCCCTTCAATCCATTCATCGTTGTGAGATACTCGATCCCTTTTTGCTTTTCGCACTTTTGGGTGTTACATACGTTACTTATACTAAATCACGATCGAACACACTACACAATACTTTAAACGCTAACCGTTACCGCATGTTATACGTGACTTAATGAATGCTTGTTTGTTATGTTTACACATAGAAAGCTGTCTACCTGCCTTAGCAACGATAGTACTATTAGTTTGGACTCAGCACCCGTTCACTCGGGGGTTGTTAAGGACAATTATTTGCATGGATTACAGTGGTGATCATGTATTACGAACTGCCTTGGGTAGTCAACCCGCAGTCATTGGTATCGATAGGTCTTTGTCGATAACTAACATGCCTTATTTCACTCTGTGTACGTGCTGGTTATGCGTAACGCTTTCGAACTCTATATGCTATTACAAACTTGTATGCTCACCTTTACACTATGTGGATTGACTTTACTTTAACGTATGTGACAGGTGCTTAGGATGCTTATCTGCTAGGAAATCGAGGCTAGAATAAGGTCTTAGAGGCCAACAAATAGTTGTCTGTACAAATGAAACCTGAGTTGTCGGAACAGAACTATTTGCCTAGATTTTTGTCTGTAATAATTTGTTTACCTTTTGAGACATGGTATGGGACATGTTACTTTAAATTGATTGGTAATGATAATTGTTATGGAAACTTATGGACAATCTGTTTCGCTCAGTGCCATGCCCCGATGTTTCCGCCATCGGTTGGGGTGTGACATCAACAAAGTCAACCATTGCCAAGAATTCAAGATATGGGTAGGATACCAGTTGGGGTACAACATGTTCGGCCACAAGGGGTACAATTGCAACGTCCTACACCGTTACAACAAGTTCGTCCACAAAACGCACAACATCAATTCCAAAGGCCAATTCAACAACCACCGATGCAACAACATCAATTTCAGCCACCATTTGCACCTCAAGGGCCTATGCAAAGACCAATGGGTCCTATACGTCGAAGGGTTCGGTTGCGTGTACCAAGAAGACATCTTCGAGAACATGCAAGAGGCATAGAAGCACATTTCAGGCCGGTAATCACTCATAATCCTTCACCAGTAGTTATTCCTCACAATGATCAAGGGAGGACATTTGAAGTGAGAACCAATTCGTTACAAAGTTTGCCAAAGTATAAGGGTCTAGCAACGGAGGAGCCTTATTTTCATTTGGAGGCTTATGATTCGATTTGAAACACTCTTGGGAGTCAAGGATTTTCGGCCGATGATGTCAAATTGGTATTATTCCAATTCTCTTTGGAAGACAAGGCTAAAAAGTGGTTTTGCACCCTACCTTCGGCATATATTTATACATGGGCGGAGATGCAACAAATCTTCTTGGACGAATTTTATACCGCTCAAAAGACAAATGATGCTAGAAAAGGGTTGAGAAGTTTTCAACAACAATCTGGTGTGATGTTTCATGAAGCATTCGAACGGTTTAACATGATGATCAAGAATTGTCCTCATCATGGGATAGAGCTATGGGAGTTGATGAATGCTTTTCATGAGGGGTTATGTGCTGAAGATGCTCGCGACTTAATGTCGATCACAAATGGTACTTTTGGTACAAATTACGAGCATGACGATTGGGAATTTTTGGAACAAATGGCGGTCACATCAAAAAGAAAAGCTCAAGCATCAAGGAGAGCATGACCGACAATTACCCGAACTCAAGTGCACGAGGTAGACGATGGTAATGTTCAAACTTCTAATCAAATTTATGATGTTTGTGCACTTTGTAATGAGTTAGGACATGCGACTGAAAATTGCCAAGGAGTGGAATGGCAATATGAGGAGGTGAATGCTTTGCAAGGTCAAGGAGGGGGTGGTAGAAATTACAACATGAATTCTACCACTTACCACCCCGGTTTGAGAAACCACCCAAACTTTATATACGGGAATCCCTTAAATCAAGCTAGCCCGAATTTTCAAGGTAGTCAAGGTAACTTTGTTCCACGCCAACCTTTCAATAATCAAGGTGGATATCGAGGTAAAAACAACCAAGGGTACAAAAGGCAATATCAAACGGGTCAAGAGCAAGGGGGTCTTCGGGTGGAAATGAGATGATGGAGATGTTAAAGATAATGCAAGAGGAGATGCAAAAGAGATATCAAATGGATGACGCTTGCATGCAAAAGGATGAGGCCCGTGATAAAGCAATTCAAACTTTGACCACCCAAATGGGTCATCTCGCAACCGAAGTGGCGGACTTGAAAAAAGGTAAAGGTCAATTACCATGCGACACTAAGGTAAACCCGTCTCATAATTCTTCTAGAGGTAATAATGTTAATATTCATCATGTAAGTGTTTTGAGAAGTAGGAAAGAGTACAAAACCAATCCTTCACCGGATTTGGTTGATGGGGTGGTTGAGGATATAACGGGTCAAGCGAGTGAGGAAGAAAATGAAACACCTAACATTTCTTCTAAAAAACCCAATTTTGAAAAGCCCGGAAATAATAAAGAAGTAGAAAATAAAAATGAGGAAGGGGGATCTAGTCAAGTACCATTTCCCTCGGCTTTGTTAGATCTGGGTAAGAAAAAACTTTATTTCAAAATGGGGTCCTCAAAAGGAAGAAATGTGGGAGGTTTTTAAACAAGTTAAAATTAATCTTCCTTTACTTGAAGCAATTAAACTAGTACCTGCTTACGCCAAATTTTTTAAAGAATTGTGTACTCAAAAGAGGCAACAAAAAGTGCCTAAGTTGGTTGATTTGACGGAGTGGGTTAGCGCGGTTTTGAAAGGAGATCTTCCTCCTAAGCTACAAGATCCTGGAACGCCTCTTATTAATATTCAAGTTGGGAATTTTCAAACTGCAAGGGCGTTACTAGATCTTGGGGCCGGAGTAAGTATTCTACCGGGGGGGGGGGGGGTTATATGACCAATATGACTTTGGTCCATTGAAACGGGTTGAGACAACGGTGGTATTAGCCGATTTGTCTCATAAACTGCCTCGGGGTATAGTGCGGGATGTTATAGTAAAAGTTGATGAATTTTATTATCCCGATGATTTTCTTGTGTTAGATTACTCATCCACGGACCCAATTCAACAACAAAATGTTATTTTGGGTCGGCCGTTTTTGAACACCGCACATGCCAGAATTGATTGTCGATATGGTACGGTCGACATGACATTCGGTAATAGAAAAATGAGATTAAATGTTTTTACTAACGGTGCTAATACTTTTGGTGGTGATGAGTGTTTTCTAGCAGATTTCATCGATGGATACAACCCGCATGAATACGAAGAAGAGATTTTGGAATCGTGTATGTGTGATGTTTCTTTGCAGGTTCATGCATGTGCTTTGGAAATGGAAGAGAATGAGCAAGAGGCTCTAGCGGTGAAGGAAGGAAGACCGCCATGGACCCACCAAACAGAGAATTTACCGGTGGGAATCGATTAGGGTACAAAACCTTCGCTAGAAAGTCAACCAAATGTGGAGTTGAAGGAACTACCAAAACATTTGAAATATGCATTTTTTGGGGGAGAATGACAACTTACCGGTGATCATTGCTTCCAATTTGGCGGTAGCTCAAGATGAGGAATTGTTGCCGGTTTTGAAGGCTAATAAGGCGGCAATTGGATGGAGGATAGCCGACTTGAAAGGTATTACTCCATCCGTTGTCATGCACAAAATCATTACAACATGAATTCTACCACTTACCACCCCGGTTTGAGAAACCACCCAAACTTTCGATACGGGAATCCCTCAAATCAAGCTAGCCCGAATTTTCAAGGTAGTCAAGGTAACTTTGTTCCACGCCAACCTTTCAATAATCAAGGTGGATATCGAGGTAAAAACAACCAAGGGTACAAAAGGCAATATCAAACGGGTCAAGAGCAAGGGGGTCTTCGGGTGGAAATGAGATGATGGAGATGTTAAAGACAATGCAAGTGGAGATGCAAAAGAGATATCATATGGATGACGCTCGCATGCAAAAGGATGAGGCCCGTGATAAAGCAATTCAAACTTTGACCACCCAAATGGGTCATCTCGCAACCGAAGTGGCGGACTTGAAAAAAGGTAAAGGTCAATTACCAAGCGACACTAAGGTAAACCCGTCTCATAATTCTTCCAGAGGTAATAATGTTAATATTCATCATGTAAGTGTTTTGAGAAGTAGGAAAGAGTACAAAACCAATCCTTCACCGGATTTGGTTGATGGGGTGGTTGAGGATATAACGGGTCAAGCGAGTGAGGAAGAAAATGAAACACCTAACATTTCTTCTAAAAAACCCAATTTTGAAAAGCCCGGAAATAATAAAGAAGTAGAAAATAAAAATGAGGAAGGGGGATCTAGTCAAGTACCATTTCCCTCGGCTTTGTTAGATCTGGGTAAGAAAAAACTTTATTTCAAAACGGGGTCCTCAAAAGGAAGAAATGTGGGAGGTTTTTAAACAAGTTAAAATTAATCTTCCTTTACTTGAAGCAATTAAACTAGTACCTGCTTACGCCAAATTTTTTAAAGAATTGTGTACTCAAAAGAGGCAACAAAAAGTGCCTAAGTTGGTTGATTTGACGGAGTGGGTTAGCGCGGTTTTGAAAGGAGATCTTCCTCCTAAACTACAAGATCCTGGAACACCTCTTATTAATATTCAAGTTGGGAATTTTCAAACTGCAAGGGCGTTACTAGATCTTGGGGCCGGAGTAAGTATTCTACCGGGGGGGGGGGGTTATATGACCAATATGACTTTGGTCCATTGAAACGGGTTGAGACAACGGTGGTATTAGCCGATTTGTCTCATAAACTGCCTCGGGGTATAGTGCGGGATGTTATAGTAAAAGTTGATGAATTTTATTATCCCGATGATTTTCTTGTGTTAGATTACTCATCCACGGACCCAATTCAACAACAAAATGTTATTTTGGGTCGGCCGTTTTTGAACACCGCACATGCCATAATTGATTGTCGATATGGTACGGTCGACATGACATTCGGTAATAGAAAAATGAGATTAAATGTTTTTACTAACGGTGCTAATACTTTTGGTGGTGATGAGTGTTTTTTAGCAGATTTCATCGATGGATACAACCCGCATGAATACGAAGAAGAGATTTTGGAATCGTGTATGTGTGATGTTTCTTTGCAGGTTCATGCATGTGCTTTGGAAATGGAAGAGAATGAGCAAGAGGCTCTAGCGGTGAAGGAAGGAAGACCGCCATGGACCCACTAAACAGAGAATTTACCGGTGGGAATCGATTAGGGTACAAAACCTTCGCTAGAAAGTCAACCAAATGTGGAGTTGAAGGAACTACCAAAACATTTGAAATATGCATTTTTGGGGGAGAATGACAACTTACCGGTGATCATTGCTTCCAATTTGGCGGTAGCTCAAGATGAGGAATTGTTGCGGGTTTTGAAGGCTAATAAGGCGGCAATTGGATGGAGGATAGCCGACTTGAAAGGTATTACTCCATCCGTTGTCATGCACAAAATCATTACAACATGAATTCTACCACTTACCACCCCGGTTTGAGAAACCACCCAAACTTTCGATACGGGAATCCCTCAAATCAAGCTAGCCCGAATTTTCAAGGTAGTCAAGGTAACTTTGTTCCACGCCAACCTTTCAATAATCAAGGTGGATATCGAGGTAAAAACAACCAAGGGTACAAAAGGCAATATCAAACGGGTCAAGAGCAAGGGGGTCTTCGGGTGGAAATGAGATGATGGAGATGTTAAAGACAATGCAAGTGGAGATGCAAAAGAAATATCAAATGGATGACGCTCGCATGCAAAAGGATGAGGCCCGTGATAAAGCAATTCAAACTTTGACCACCCAAATGGGTCATCTCGCAACCGAAGTGGCGGACTTGAAAAAAGGTAAAGGTCAATTACCAAGCGACACTAAGGTAAACCCGTCTCATAATTCTTCTAGAGGTAATAATGTTAATATTCATCATGTAAGTGTTTTGAGAAGTTGGAAAGAGTACAAAACCAATCCTTCACCGGATTTGGTTGATGGGGTGGTTGAGGATATAACGGGTCAAGCGAGTGAGGAAGAAAATGAAACACCTAACATTTCTTCTAAAAAACCCAATTTTGAAAAGCCCGGAAATAATAAAGAAGTAGAAAATAAAAATGAGGAAGGGGGATCTAGTCAAGTACCATTTCCCTCGGCTTTGTTAGATCTGGGTAAGAAAAAACTTTATTTCAAAACGGGGTCCTCAAAAGGAAGAAATGTGGGAGGTTTTTAAACAAGTTAAAATTAATCTTCCTTTACTTGAAGCAATTAAACTAGTACCTGCTTACGCCAAATTTTTTAAAGAATTGTGTACTCAAAAGAGGCAACAAAAAGTGCCTAAGTTGGTTGATTTGACGGAGTGGGTTAGCGCGGTTTTGAAAGGAGATCTTCCTCCTAAGCTACAAGATCCTGGAACGCCTCTTATTAATATTCAAGTTGGGAATTTTCAAACTGCAAGGGCGTTACTAGATCTTGGGGCCGGAGTAAGTATTCTACCGGGGGGGGTTATATGACCAATATGACTTTGGTCCATTGAAACGGGTTGAGACAACGGTGGTATTAGCCGATTTGTCTCATAAACTGCCTCGGGGTATAGTGCGGGATGTTATAGTAAAAGTTGATGAATTTTATTATCCCGATGATTTTCTTGTGTTAGATTACTCATCCACGGACCCAATTCAACAACAAAATGTTATTTTGGGTCGGCCGTTTTTGAACACCGCACATGCCATAATTGATTGTCGATATGGTACGGTCGACATGACATTCGGTAATAGAAAAATGAGATTAAATGTTTTTACTAACGGTGCTAATACTTTTGGTGGTGATGAGTGTTTTCTAGCAGATTTCATCGATGGATACAACCCGCATGAATACGAAGAAGAGATTTTGGAATCGTGTATGTGTGATGTTTCTTTGCAGGTTCATGCATGTGCTTTGGAAATGGAAGAGAATGAGCAAGAGGCTCTAGCGGTGAAGGAAGGAAGACCGCCATGGACCCACCAAACAGAGAATTTACCGGTGGGAATCGATTAGGGTACAAAACCTTCGCTAGAAAGTCAACCAAATGTGGAGTTGAAGGAACTACCAAAACATTTGAAATATGCATTTTTGGGGGAGAATGACAACTTACCGGTGATCATTGCTTCCAATTTGGCGGTAGCTCAAGATGAGGAATTGTTGCGGGTTTTGAAGGCTAATAAGGCGGCAATTGGATGGAGGATAGCTGACTTGAAAGGTATTACTCCATCCGTTGTAATGCACAAAATCATTACAAGTGAAGATGCAATGCCAACCCGTGAAACACAAAGAAGGTTAAACCCGAATTTGAGGGAGGTGGTAAAGAAAGAAGTTATCAAGTGGTTGGATGCGGGGATTATTTATCCCATTTCAGATAGTGCATGGGTAAGTCTGACTCAGGTAGTGCCTAAAAAGGTTGGCATCCAGGTAATAAAAGATGAACAAGGCGAGCAAATTGCCACCCGACCAGTCACCGGGTGGCGAGTTTGCATTGACTATAGAAAATTAAACGCCGCCACCTCAAAGGACCATTTCCTGTTACCCTTCATTGACCAAATAATTGAAAAACTTTTGGGTCAAAAATATTATTGTTTTTTGGATGGGTATTCGGGTTATAACCAAATTGCTATTCACCCAGACGACCAACACAAAACCATGTTTACATGTCCATATGGTACATTTGCTTTTCGGCGAATGCCATTTGGACCATGTAACGCCCCGGCTACATTCGAAAGATGTATGATGAGTATATTTTCGGACATGGTCGAGGAGTCTCTTGAAGTGTTTATGGATGATTTTTCCATCTTTGGCCCAAGTTTTGAGTCTTGTCTTGATGAATTAGAAAAAGTGTTAAAAAGGTGTGTTGAAACAATCTTGGTGCTAAGTTGGGAAAAAAGTCACTTTATGGTTCAAGAGGGTATTGTGTTGGGTCATGTAATATCGGACCGGGGAATGGAGGTAGATAAAGCAAAAATTCGGGTAATTTCATCTCTACCCCCACTAAAGAATGTTAAGGGGTGAGATCATTTTTGGGACATGCGGGATTTTATAGAAGGTTTATTAAAGGTTTTAGTGTAATTACAAAACCTTTATATAATTTGTTATTGAAAGATGTCCCTTTTGATTTTACTGACGAATTTTTGCAAGCGTTTAATGTTTTGAAGGAACAGTTGGTGAAAGCCCCTATCTTGCAACCACCGGATTGGTCGAAGCCGTTTGAAATGATGTGTGATGCTAGCGACACGACCATTGGAGCGGTTTTGGGTCAAAGAGTTGATAAGAAGCCGGTGGTAATTTATTATGCAAGTAAAACTTTGTCCGAGGCGCAACTAAATTACACCACAACCGAAAAAGAATTATTAGCGGTGGTGTATGCCTTAGACAAGTTTAGATCTTACATTTGGGGGTGCAAGGTGATCGTGTATTCGGATCATAGTGCGGTCCGATATTTGATGGAAAAGAAGGGCGCAATGCCCCGGTTGATTCGATGGGTGCTTTTGTTGCAAGAGTTTGATTTGGAAATTCGGGACAAAAAGGGTTGTGAAAATGTTGTTGCGGATCACTTGTCCCGAATCCCACTAGAAGGTGTTGATGATCCGAGCAAAATTAATGAACGGTTTCCCGATGAGCAATTGTTGGCCGTCTCCACTTTTGTTGCACCTTGGTATGCCCATTATGTGAACTATTTGGCTAAGGGTGCAATTCCAAATCATTGGACGAAGAAGAGAAGACAACAATTTCTAAGCCAAGTCAAACAATACATTTGGGATGAACCAGATCTCTTTAAAATAGGACTCGATCAAGTGATAAGAAGATGTGTTTCCGAGACCGAAGTACTAGAGATTTTGACCCATGCTCATTCGTCGGCATGTGGAGGGCACTTTAGTGGGAACAAAACGGGTTATCGGGTGTTGTCATGTGGGTTTTATTGGCCTGCAATCTTTAAGGATTCTTGCGAGTTTGCTAGAAATTGCATAAATTCTGAAAAAGTGGGAAGCATTTCGAAGCGGGATGAAATGCCTTTACAACCAATTTTGGTGGTTGAGGTGTTTGATGTTTGGGGAATAGACTTCATGGGTCCTTTTCCCAATTCAAACGGGTTTTTGTATATCTTAGTTGCGGTTGATTACGTCTCGAAATGGATTGAAGCTATCGCTACAAGAACCAATGACCATTCCGTTGTGTGCAAGTTCGTGCAATCAAACATTTTCGCTCGTTTCGGTGTCCCAAGAGTCATAATTAGTGATGGTGGTTCACACTTTAAAAACTTTAACTTTGGGAAATTGTTGAAAAGATACAACGTGAACCACCGAGTTGCTACACCGTACCATCCGCAAACAAGTGGACAAGTCGAAGTGTCCAACCGTCAAATCAAAGAAATTCTCATGAAGACGGTTCGAACGGATAGGAAAGATTGGTCAAGTAAACTTGACGATGCGTTGTGGGCATATCAGACGGCCTACAAAACTCCAATTGGTACCACCCCTTACCGGATGGTGTATGGGAAGGGATGTCATCTACCAATGGAGTTAGCACATCGAGCACATTGGGCAATCAAAACGGTTAATGCGGATTATGACGAAGCGGGTCGAGTGAGAAAGCTTCGACTAAGCGAAATTGAGGAGATTCGAGATGAAGCATACAAATGTGCATCCGCATATAAAGACAAACTTAAGAAGGTTCATGATGCAAAGTTAAGAAAGAAGAACTTCGAAGTGGGTCAAAAAGTGTGGTTGTACAATTCGAGGTTGAAAATGCTTGCGGGTAAACTCAAGAGCAAATGGATGGGTCCTTATGTTATCCGGAGAGTGGGAAGATTTGGTGATGTCGATATTCAAGATGAGCAAATCAATAAGCAACAAACGGTGAACGGGCATCGGCTTAAACCGTACTTGGAAGGAAATGACATCAACAATCTCGAGCTCGACAAAGTGGGTTACATTCTGCACCCACTGGATGATGAGAAAGCTTGAAAGAGGCCCAGGTTTGGTTGTGTAAATATTTAGTTTAGTTTGTTTTGTTTTGTTTTGAATAAAGTACCGTTTCCGTTAAACTTTGTGTTAGAGACAAGTGTGGGGAAATCCGTACGAATTTCTCTAACATAGTGTTGAGGACAACACGGGTTTTTAACGGGGGGTAGGGTATTATTTTTCATAGTTTTTGAAAAATTATATAAAACTTAAAAAATTATAAAATTTAGAGAAGTTAAAAAAAAAACAAAACATAATTCATTTTGCAAAGCTAAAAAGGCCGAGCCCCATATGCCCAGTATGCGCCGTAAGCTACGGCCAGTGGCATAGTTTACGGTGGCTGTTGAACAATTTTTTTTTCTTACGACTTCGTTAGACTATCTTACGGCGTGATTTTTATCATCAGGTTCGCCGTAACCTACGGCGTGTGCCGTAGGCTACGGCACGCAGCTGGGCACTTGGGGGACTTGTGTGTCGGCGATACATAAAAAAACGAATTTAATATTAATAAAACTCATTAAACATGTGTAACTTCCCAACCATTAAAAATATGCTATAATTCCCTAACCACACAATCATATCATCGATCCCTATCCATTCATTTATCTTCCTTCTTCTTCTTCATCTTCTCACAAGAACCCTAACTACTTCCACCTTCAAACCTTCATATCTTCCTCAAATCTTAACCAAATCAAGTGATTTTTGAGTCTATTTTGACTAAAATTTCACGAGCTTCTTGATTGTGGGTAGAGATTTGGAAGAAAACCACATTTTCTTGGTCAAATTTCAAACCCTAGGTCCGAAATTTTGGGGCTTTTTGTGGGTTTTTGCTTAAAAGTGAAGTTCTTGTTATTCTCATCCTTCTTCAAGTCAAGGATATGGTGAGAACAAAGGAGAAAGTAGGAGCAAGTTCATCTAGTCAACCTCAAGGGGAAGAACAACCAAAGAGGAGGAGGTTGACTCGGGTAGGTAACCTGGACTCGGAAGAAGATACACCTCCAAGGGGTCCAAAACCGGAATGGACATCCGGTTCTCTACTTGATCAACCCGAGGAATGGCAAGCAGATTTGTTTCATGAACAAATGAATAAGTTACAACAACAGAAAGAGGCTTTTATATGTGAGAAAGAGATTCGGGAAGTTGATTTCGGGCCTTTTGGGATAACGGACAAGTTCAAGGCCTTGGGTTGGGAGGCGGCTCTTAAATGTTATGACAATAAGATCAAGACGATGTATGATCAACAAATTCAAGAATGGATGGCCACGCTTGAATGTCCTCCGTTATGTCCTCCGTTCAAGGCTCCAAGTAAGATGAAACTCACTGGAACGTGTAACAGGGTGAAGGTCGAGATGTTATATGATTCCCTGCGCCGCATTGCAAAGTTTGATAGTAAATCGTCAAATCAATACATTTATCTGAGCCTTAAAGATATTTACCATGAGCCCGAAAAACACCCCCAATGGCAACACATGCTCGATTACCTCTTTATTCCGGGTACTACACACAGAAAATTGTTGAGAAAAAACTTGAGAATGGAAGCGAAGTTGTCGTTAGTGTTGTGTACACACAATGTCATCCCACGTCGGGGTGACAAAATGGAAGTTAGATTTCAAGAGGTGCCGGTTTTATACAAGTTGATGCACGGTTCGCCCATGGTTCCCTTACGGTTTTTAGTATTGAACAATATTTGGATCAGCCGAAATAGTGGTGAGAGAAAGATTATTCCCCATTGCCGATTGATTACAGCGTTGTTGAAAAAGTATGGGGCGATTGGAGCCGAAGACAAAGGCTCGTACAAGAGGTTCAAGCCATTCGATATAAAGAATTTGGGACTAGGATGGGAGTATAAAGAGTCAGAAAGGTACCATAAGTTGAAGACTGATGGGAGACGGTGGAGAGTATTGAAAGCAGATGCTCGTCCACTACAACCGGGCGAGGCCGATGAGCCTGAGGTGAGTGATGAGGAAGTTAGTGGTGACGATGATTACCGTGAGGATACGTTCACGGTTGATGTTGAGATGGGGGGCGCTGGCCCAAGTGGTGTGCGTGGAGCAGGAGTACAGTCTGTTAGTGCATGGAATGTCTGTTGACTTCGTCTGCATTAGGTCTTGTGTCTAGATTGATTGAAAGATCACACAACAGAGTCTTAATTAGGGTTTTTATGTGTTTATCAAGTAGATTTCGCTTGAGAGTGATTGTGGTTGGTTCAAGCGAAATCAACATAGATGATTTCGCTTGAAACCATCTCAAGCGAAATCTACAGCCTATAAATAGGCTTGTGTGTTCATTTGGTAGATAGATTTGTGAGAGTGAGGTCATTGTATGTGAGACGAAGTGCTGACGGATTTGTATCAGAAAACATTGTACAAGCACTCAAATCAATCAGAAAAGAAAGATTAAAAGGATTAGAGCTGTTATGACTTTATGTGCATTGATTCCGCCTTTACACATGAAGATGAACGTCCTTAACTGACTTTTAAAGGTCGTACAACGGTCCAACAACTGGTAATCCGAGAAAAAGTTCTGATGAATTGCTTTCCTCAATTGCAAAGGCAAGCAAAACAAATTCATCAGATACAAATCTGAGGACAAATGGGAAAGCAAAAAGGAAGTTAAAGAAAGAAAAATTAACTAATCAAAATGTTAACCAATCAAAGAAAGTTAATTTTTCTGACAAAATCTTGATCAAGGTTTTTGAATATAAAAGAGATTGTGAAAGTTTATTCATTTCACAGCCTAATAAAAAAGGAAAACCTAGATCTAGTAAGAATTGGATACCATTGAAGGTTGGCGATGAATTTGTTTCTTCAAAAACAAAGGAGCCATGTGTTGGCGATGAATCTGACGTCTCAAAGTCAGACAAGCCATCGTCAGGCAATGAATCTGACTTTTCAAAGTCAGACAAGCCATGTACAGGCAATGATTCTGGTTTATCAAAACCAGAAGAGTCATCTGTTGAGGTAAAAACTGTCAAACCCAAGGCTGGTCAGGCTTGGGTGAATCTTTTCAAATAGAAAAACCTGACTTGCCGGAGCTTCCAGGTTGGTAAGCGTGAAGCAGGTATCGGCATCATTCTTGAGAAATTCACAGGATGGTAACTGTGATATTTCGATTTACAAGTGGTAAATCAGGGACATTAAATTGTACTTGATTTTCTACTAGTGTTTGTTGTTGACACGGGTCTTATTTGTTAAATATTTCAAAATGGTTAAAGAAGAACAATGTGATGAAACCCCATGTTTGTGAAATGACACACAAAACTAATTTTCCGGAAAAACCATTTTGATTAAAACAAACTTAAGTGTTTTGAAATCTAAATGGGAAAATAGTTTGTTGTCAGGGGGAGTTCTGATTGTTAAGCCGAGTGAATGGCGAATTGAAGTGATTTGATATCAGTTTGTCACATTTCTTGTATAGTTTGTTTTCAAATTTTCTCAGAAAATCAAAATTGAAACTTATTTTGATTTTAGGGGGAGAAAAATTTTAAAAAAATTAGAAAATTTGAAAATTTCAAAAACATTGAAAAATGAAAATGAGTTTTGTTGTGAAAAAGAGGAAATGATAGTAAATCAGTGAACTATCACAGCATGCTAAAGATTTGAAATGTCAAATGTGATAAACGGTCTCACTGATGATGTGTCAGTAGGTTTTTGCACATTTAGTAAATTGTGACGAGATATAAACCTAAATTTCAAACTTGCTTATATCGTGGGTAACATCTCTCGGATATATGGGTAACCCCCGAAATCTCGTTTGAAAGGTTTCGTATTCTGATATACAGGTCTTTATACTCAGTGATATCTGGGGTATTATTCCGGGACTTCTGCTGAACGGTGGTTCTGACCTAGTCCTCGAATAATACTTTCTGCAAATGCTTGAAACATAGCATCACCCTTAGCATAAATGATAAGACAATAAAATTGCTTAGAAATGCTGTTGTAAAAAAGATCCTCTAAAGGGGACACACCCAAGTTGAGTCATGATCTCTCTGCTGAATGGTAGTTCTGACCTGAGCTCTCATGATTCTTCATAATTTATTACCCCTTACAGATATCATTTGTGTTATAATTGCCTGTAAGACTGAATATTGGGATCTGGATACGGGAGTATATTCTGAGGTGGGATACGCGATTAAGTTTAAGTATCTAAGACATTAAACTCGTATCTCGAAGCAGTTGAACTTTGTGTGAAAATTTAAGTGGACCAGTATACTGACAATCTAAGTGAATCGTTTAGAACTTAAAATGATTAAAGCTTAACGGTGCTAGTGATTTGTCTCGTGAACTGATATGATCCTCTTTCACAAACTCACAAAAATATTGTTTGTATATATTTCTTTACTGTATTTCTTTAAACTCATAATCCAAAAAGATTTTAGTGTGTTTTAGCATAAAGTTTTGAAAAATTCAAAAAGATTTTCGACAACTGATGTTGAAGAGCTGATATTCAAAATTCCAAGTGCTAAACTTGATGAATTGGGTTGGGAGAGTTTGATGAAAACTTTGAATGCTATATACAAATGTTTTGAAAGATTGAGTGGTTAGTTAATCAAGGTCATTCGTTTGAACTTGATGTAACTAGTATGTTTGTTGAATTGATGATTTCTACCAGTAAGTTTTAAATCTAAGTGTAATAAATTTGTGAAACTTATGTTGTGGTAGAGAATATGCAGGTTTCAGGAATTCCCACGGAAGCTAAATGTCAAAGCTTGAACCAGATATCTCAGATTCTAGCATATCGAGAGGGGGAGTCAATGAAAAAGGGGAGTCTGGATCAACAGTCAAAGGGGAGTTTGAAGATGGAGTCAGGTTGTGATTCTAAACCTGTGAAGATAGAGTGTTTTTGTTGGAAAGACAGAGTTGATGAAAAGACCAAGACTGAAGACTCAGGAGCTGAAGACTTCGTCAACATCCAAGGGGGAGTCTGTTAGTGCATGGAATGTCTGTTGACTTCGTCTGCATTAGGTCTTGTGTCTAGATTGATTGAAAGATCACACAACAGAGTCTTAATTAGGGTTTTTATGTGTTTATCAAGTAGATTTCGCTTGAGAGTGATTGTGGTTGGTTCAAGCGAAATCAACATAGATGATTTCGCTTGAAACCATCTCAAGCGAAATCTACAGCCTATAAATAGGCTTGTGTGTTCATTTGGTAGATAGATTTGTGAGAGTGAGGTCATTGTATGTGAGACGAAGTGCTGACGGATTTGTATCAGAAAACATTGTACAAGCACTCAAATCAATCAGAAAAGAAAGATTAAAAGGATTAGAGCTGTTATGACTTTATGTGCATTGATTCCGCCTTTACACATGAAGATGAACGTCCTTAACTGACTTTTAAAGGTCGTACAACGGTCCAACACAGTCGGGGTATGTTGGTAGCACATTTGATTATGCGCAGCAGCCCTATGATCCTTATTGGGCTCACACGGGGAACATGGGGCAGGTTATTGAGTAGAGGCGACCGCCTACTTTTGGTGATTGGTCCGAACCCAATCAAATGCTTTTTGATCAACAGACTTATATGGGGGCTAGTATGGAGAGAGCTCTTAAACAGAGCTATGATAGAAATGAGCAATGGAATCGAGCTCATATGTATGCCCACCATGAAGAAGTGAATAACCGTTACTTGGATGATCGTCAGCGAAGGATGCATGATCAGTGGCATTCGGGTCAGCCGGTTGTTGCGGACCCACCAATTATGGATTATTCCACATTGCCGCCATATGATGGAAGTGTGACGTATCCCACCCCACCATTGCACCATTCTCATTGGGTTGATCCACACACCATGGGTCATCAGCAGGTGAGTCAAGAGGGTGATCAAGGCAGTAGCGGAGCATTTGGGTTTGGAAAATGGAATGACATGATGACTTCCATCTTTGGACCTCCGCAGCCAAAGTACTATTGACCAGGTCGTATTTCGCTCTCACTTGTATATTTGTGTATATTTTTCATGTCTTATGTTCATGGTTGGGAGGTCGGGTGGTGTTTATGTATTGATGTGATTTATGGTATGTGCTAGTTGGTGGTATGTTTTTAATTTTCATAAAAAATAAAAAAATACAAAAAGAAATTTGGGGTTTGAGAGTATTAGCGAAAGCTAATGTTTTTGGTTAAAAGCGATATTCCCTTCAAAACCATACATTGGGACAATGTATCCCAAGTGTGGGGATGGGGGGAATTTTTGGAGAAATTTAAAAAAATTGTGAAACCAAGCGAAAAATTGTTGAAATTTGAACACTTGATATTGTTCCGCATGACACACCGACACCCCTTTCGAGTCATTTCTTGGTGAGTTTTTGAGCCACACATGATTATTATAGATGCTTTCTTTGTTTTGAGTGGCGGTGTGTGTTTTATGTTAATAGAACTTGTGTACGAATTCTTGTTGAAGCCTAGGATTAGCATGCTTGTGAAAATGATAGGGACTTTTAGGTAGCCTCGTCTGGATGTGTGAGAGTGTGGGATTGGTGGGTTGGACCTTATACGTTACATATATGAGCTTGGTATTGTGAGGGGATGGGGTTTGGTCTTTAGAAAGCCATGTTTGAGCCTTATACCATTCGGTTGTGACCCAAACCTACTTCCTACAAAACTTTACCTATTGAGATGACCCGGTTTAGGAGATTTAGTATGTAGTGTTGATGTTCTTGTATATATTTTTGAGTTTTATTTGTTATAAAGAAAAAAAAAGAAAAAAAGGGAGAAAATATGAGAAAAATACAAAAAGAAGTATTTAATTGCAATAGTAGTTGAGAAAGTTGATGACGTTGTATATATAGTTGATGTTGCTTTGTTTAGTAGTAGAAATAAAAATCGGGTCGAATCAATGAGCTACTTTCACATTCCCACTATTTCCTTCCTTTACACATAGCCTCGTTACAACCCGTAGGTCCTTTTGATTCATAAGCATGCTAAATACTTAATAGGAGGAGACTTGATTTGTATACAAGCTTATTGTCGCACAATCACACACTTGCATTGAGCGTATTAGCATAATGTTTCTAATATTACTTGTCACCGAGAGTTATGTGAGGGGTGTGTTTTGTGGTATGATAGAAAGTTAGTAAAAGGACAATATATTTTAGTTTGGTTTGCATGTTGATCGCTTGTGGTTTAGAAATCGTTTTTGAATGGGTTGCTTGGGACAAGCAATGGGTAAGTGTGGGGATGTGACCCTTAAATGAGTTAAATACGTGCATATCCCATACTTTACACGGTTAAATATTGAAACATGATAACTACGGTGCATTTGTATTTGTAGGTGATCAAGGGCATAAGGAATGGGTTTTATGAAGATTGGATGGAAGTTGCAAGAGACAGAAACAAGTTGGAGAATTCAAGATGCAACAAATAGAACAAAGAAGAAGAATCCAGTCACTGCTGTAACCTACGGTGAGGACCGTAGGTTACGGCACCCACTTGTGTACTTTTGTCCACCGTAGCCCAGTCCTTTGTTGGCGTAATGTTTCAATGGCCGCCGACCGTAGGTTACGGCCTTGTGCTTGACCCGTTGACTTGTTGGGTGCCGTAAGCTACGATGCTTGGCGTAGCTTACGGCGCCGACTGGAGTGATATTGTAACTCATGCATTAATTGTTCATTTTGATGGGTTTTTATGCCTCTAATCATGCTATTTCAGTTACACACACTTTGGAGACGAATTTTGGTGGTTCTTGGAGCTTGAAGACATTCTCTTATCATTGTTTTTGCGTTGTTGATTGTTATGAACATCAAGACTTTTGTGATGATGATTGTCCAAGCCATGTGCGACAAAACTTATGGTGATCATCTTTAGTTGAAGGTTTGTTTGAGACGGTTGTGCTTTGATTTCGTATTTCTAGAAGGATAAACTTAATCTATGTTTTGTTTATTATGGTGTATGCTTATTTGCTTGTAAATTATTGATTCTTGTGTTAATCTAGTTTGAAACCATACGTTCTTGGTGCCGTTGGCAATCGGGATATCATGGGTAGAATTAGGCTTGGGAAGGGGTTAATTGATCATCGGGTAACAACCTCACGTTCTAGGAATCTGAGTACTTAGTTCCCTTTTATCACTGCAAGTAATAACACATGAACTATGTCTATGTAGTTCTTTCTAGTGGAATGATAGCATAACTGTTAAAGCAAACCAGAAAATAAAGATGGTCATTTGTCTCTAAATTGTTTACAAACCAACACTTTCATTTTGCAATTAGAATAGTAATCTTAGTTTTAAAAATAAATCAATCAAACCAACTCTTGAACTTTACTTTTATTGCAATTAGTTTAATTTTAGTTAATTTAGATAAACCTTTAAATAACACATGTTCCACAAACTCCCTGTGTTCGATACCCACTTGCCACTAGCTATTTAGTAGTAATTGGATTAAATTTGATTGTGACCACGACATCACGTCAATAGCACATAAGTTGTTTAGATCACTAAATATATATTTTTTCAAAATATATATTTATATCTAGTTTTTCTTTTATAAAAACCATTCTTTCAAATCTTTTATTCTAGTAAAGATTTTGTCAAAAATGATAGTTTTTATAACATGTGATTTCTAAGAAAAATTGGCCATATTTCATTTGAAATATGGACTTTGCCATGTTTAATAAAACATATCTTTTTCTTTTCAAAATCACTAACAATTTACTCATCTTATTTCTAAGCAAAAGCACATGAGATTTATAACATAAACTTAACAAGATGATGTAACCCCCGTCTAATTATTACTTGAATTTAATAAAAATTCATACGATTTATATAAAAGGTGTCTAAATTAAAGCATAGTTACCAAAACAAAGTTCCAAGTAATCAAAACTAGTCAACAAACGACTAGTTAAAACATTCATGACCTGATTAGCAAGTTGTTTACATTCAAAAGAAATAGAAACATTGTTTAACAAAGTTATGAAATCGCGGAAGCTTCAAAAGTTGTGTTCGGTTCTTCAAAAACTTGCTTGACCGCCATCCGTATACTTGCAATACCTAGAAACTGAAAATTTTTAACAAAAACTAATATTAGAGTTCTTAGAAATATTACATAATCGAAACTACGCTCAAAAACGGATTCGATTAACAAGGATATGCAAAATTTAACGTAAAGATCAGGGCTCTACCGTAACTTACGGTAGCCACCGTAAGTTACGGTAGATGCTGGATCAATTTGGTCTGCCGTAAGGCAGTATAGAACTGCCGTAAGGTTTTTGTTCTCTACCGTAAGTTACGGTAGTTACCGTAACTTAGGGTAGTCCCAGAAGGTTTATGTTTTGTCTGATTTTGTTTATTTCACCCAAAACCCAAATCTTGGATTTCTCATTTTTAACGCCCACGCTCCCACCACCGGTTTGCGTGTTTAGTATTTCGCTACCCGTCACTCGGGCTCAAAATCTACAAGTAAGGTACTACCGTTATTCGATCCATACCTTCTTTTAGTGACCCATTTAGTTCACCTTTATGGACTTCATCATTCTAACAAACCAACACGCTAAATTCTCGTATTCTAATATGTCATTTATTAACAATCACAAAAGACCAATTAACCATATTACGAAGCATTAGCCACGCATTATTTGATTATTCGACCCGTTTGGCTCATCTACGGAATCCTCCATTATGATGACTACCAACGAGGCCTAACCAATTCTTGACCTATTATTCAGTATAGCGAACATTATCGCTTTAAATCAACACAACTTTTATTCTACAATTCGACTACACATATGCTAATTACCAAAATTCACTCAATGTAACGAATCAAGTTACATACCTTCAATACACGCCCTTCAAACGCAAGTCACCACCGGCTTGTCCACTCGTCGCTCCGGTATCTTTTCCTATAGAGTTCAATCATGATACATTTAGAACTCCTTTTCAATCATATGTCGCATAAATTGCCCAAACATCACAATTATGCATTTTAACTTTAAATTTCAGTTTCAAGCCTTCTTTGAGGCATTTCTACGGACACAAAAAGGGCAGAATTTTTATATCTTTTATATTCTAATTCATGGCTTGTCACTTAGCTTAGATTAACATTAATTAAGCTATCACATATAAAATTAAACATCATATTTTTCAGACATCAGTTTCTATAAATCAATTTACACTAGAATAGCCTTTTAAACCCTAGTGTTCATCATTTTCTCACAAAACCCATGAACCACATTCAATGTGTTCATGAAATTTCCCGAATTTAGACATGATTTCACATGTTGTTGTCTAGGTTTTACTCCTAGACACTATATCATCCCTATTCAATCCAAATAGAAAACATGCAACATCTAATTTCAGATTTCCCAACTTCATGAGAATTTCAAACAGAGAATTAACATCAAATTTTACATACCTTACAATCCCCTTGCAATGAGGATCACTAATCTCTACTCGGATTTCATTTTGGATCAGTTTTGAACCTTCAATTCATGAGTTTTGTGGATGTTAGGGTTTTGAAGAACCTTGGTCGTTTCCCCCTTGTCTGGTTCGACCTCAACCCACGCCCCTAAGTGGGTTTTGAGTTTTAATTTATTTTTTTAGTTTTTTTTATAATAATAGTTTCAATTTACACCCCTTTGGCCCCTCAACTATCATTTGGTTCTTGTTTTAGCTTTTTAACCCATTTATAAGTCACTAAAAGACTTTTACCTAACTAGGTTATTTTAATCCTAGCTAGTTTACTTGTTTATTTATCAGTATCATATTTAAAATAAACGATTCGAAATTTCGGGGTGTTATAAGTCCACCCCCCTTAAAAAGGGTTTCGTCCCCGAAACCAAAGTACGTACCGAATAAGGTAGGGTAGAGACGTCGCATCTCTTCTTCGGACTCCCATGTAGTGTCCGAACCCTTCCTATGCTCCCATTTGATCTTGACCTGATCGATTTGCTTATTTCGCAAGTGCTTAACCTTTCGATCTAAAATCTCCAATGGCCTTACCACATAATTCAGGCTATTATCCACCTCGATATCGTCATAATGAATATAAGTTGTTTCCTCCGCTAGACATTTTCGTAACTGTGATACTTGAAATGTGACATGTATTCCACTCAATTCTTCCGGTAGCTCAAGGCGATAAGCTACCTTGCCAACCCGTTTGATGATTCTAAATGGCCTGATAAACCTCGGGCTTAGTTTCCCCCTTTTTATGAATCGGATAACGCCCTTCCATGGGGAAACCTTTAACATAACCTTGTCGCCTATCTGAAATTCAATCGGTCTTCGTCTTTTGTCGGCATAAGACTTTTGCCTATCTTGGGCTGCTTTCAAATGGGCTCGCACCACATCAATTTTCTCATTAGTGGCCTGAACTATGTCTTTATGTGCCAATTCACGCGGTCCCACTTCACCCCAACACACCAGGGTTCTACATTTTCTACCATATAGCATTTCGTAAGGTGCCATGCCGATCCTCGAATGGTAACTATTGTTATACGAAAATTCGGCCAAGGGTAGATAAGCATCCCAACTTCCACCGAAGTCGATGATACATGCTCGTAACATATCCTCTAACGTCTGTATTGTTCTTTCACTCTGCCCATCCATCTGAGGATGGTAGGCAGTGCTGATGAAGAGTTTCGTTCCCATCTGTTCTTGGAAATCTCGCCAAAAATTTGAAGTAAACCGGGTATCTCTATCCGACACAATAGATACCGGTACTCGGTGACATGCCACTATTTCGTTTGTATATACCTCAGACATCTTTTCCGAAGTATATGTTTCGCGTATAGGAATAAAGTGTGCACTCTTCGTCAATATATCCACAATCACCCATATGGCGTCGAATCCCCGAATCGTTTAGGTAGTTTGGTCAATAGGTCCATAATGATATGTTCCCATTTCCAAACTGGGATCTCCAAAGGTTGCAGTTTTCCATAAGGTTTCTGGTGTTCCACCTTGACTTGTAAACAAGTCAAGCATTTCTCTACATATTTCACTACATCCCTCTTCATTCCGGGCCACCAATAATTTTGTTTCAGATCATTATACATCTTGGTCGCACCCGGATGAATAGAATATCGGGATTTATGGGCTTCATCAAGTAGTAGCGTCTTAACCCCACAAGAATTTGGAACCCATACTCTCCCGGATCGGGTCTTCAACCCGTTCTTTTCATCCGTTAAATCTTTCAACTGGCCGATTATTCTTTCCTTCTTCCAGTTCTCTTCTTTTACTGCTTCTACTTGCGCTTCTCGGATACGTTCAAGTATACCCGAGGTCACCACAAGCTGCATCGACCTTACCCGTATTGGGACATAGTCTGCTTTTCTGCTCAGAGCAACCGCCACCACATTTGCCTTTCCGAGGTGATAGTGTATTTCACAGTCAAAATCCTTCACCGTTTCTAACCATCGTCTCTGGCGCATATTTAACTCCTTCTGATCGAAGAAGTATTTTAAGCTCTTGTGATCGGTGAATACGGTGCACTTTACCCCATACAAATAGTGCCTCCATATTTTTAACGCAAACACCACCGCAACTAATTCGAGATCATGCGTGGGATATTTCTTTTCATGTACCTTCAATTGCCTCGAGGCATAAGCTATAACTTTGCCCCGTTGCATCAGAATGCATCCGAGCCCCGATAGTGAAGCATCTGAATAAACCACCAAATCTTCAACTCCATCCGGCAATGTTAATATCGGAGCTTGAGTTAACTTCTCTTTTAGCGTTTGAAATGCTCTTTCTTGTTCGACACCCCAATTGAACTTCTCCTCCTTTCGGGTTAACTTAGTTAGCGGCGACGCAATTTTGAGAAATCTTGAATGAATCTCCTATAGTATCCCGCAAGCCCTAAGAAGCTTCTAATTTCCGAAGGGTTCTTCGGAGGGTTCCATTTCGACACAACCTCGATCTTTGACGGATCTACCAATACTCTATCGGCACTTATGATGTGGCCGAGAAATTGCACCTCTCGTAACCAAAAGGCACACTTAGAGAATTTCGCATACAACCTTTCTCGTCTAAGTGTCTCTAACACCTCTTGTAAATGGTGTGCATGCTCAGCTTCACTTTTCGAATACACCAAAATATCATCGATGAATACGATGACCGATTTATCCAGCATTGGCTTGCAAACCCGGTTCATGAGGTCCATGAAAGCCGCGGGTGCATTTGTCAGCCCAAATGACATCACGAGAAACTCGTAATGTCCGTATCGCGTGCGGAAAGCCGTTTTCAGCACATCTTCCTCTTTGACCTTTAGTTGATGATACCCTGATCTAAGGTCAATTTTTGAAAACCAGTTCGCACCTTGTAATTGGTCGAATAGATCATCTATCCTTGGAAGCGGGTATCGGTTCTTTACCGTGAGTTTGTTTAACTCCCGATAATCGATACACATGCGCATGCTTCTGTCTTTCTTTTTCACGAATAATACCGGTGCGCCCCAAGGAGATACACTCGGCCTTATGAATCCTTTGTCAAGCAGGTCTTGAATCTCGGACATCAACTCTTGTAATTCCGATGGCGCGAGTCGGTACGGAGCTTTAGCTACGGGTTTTGCGCCCGGAATCAATTTGATTCCGAACTCTACTTCTCGTCCGGGCGGTATTCCCGGTAAATCTTTTGGAAACACATCTTCGTAGTCCCGCACTACCGGTACATCTTCAATCTTCAGTGATTCTTTCTCGGGCTCATTCGCGTATATCATAAATGCCTTACATCCTTGCTTCATAAGCTTGTGAGCTTTCAACATCGAGCATATTATGGGATTACCTCCTTTTTCGCCATAGATAGTGACGTGTTTCCCGCTCGGAGATGTTAGGTTTATCTCCTTACGAAAACACACGACCTTTGCGTGGTGCTGAGATAGCCAATCCATCCCAATGACTACTTGAAATTCCCCCATTGACATCGGGATTAGGTCTATCAAGTATTCTTCGTCATCGGTGTTTAATTTGCAGTCTCGACAAATATCACAAACTATAAAACTTTTGTTGTCCCCTATTTCAACTTCTACGGGCACAGATAATTTCGTCAATACAAATGAAGGATGTCGAATAAATCCATGCGAAATGAAAGATTTATTCACACCCGTATCAAACAATACACGTGCAGGAAGTGAGTTAACTGTGAATATACCTGAGACCACATCGGGTTCTGTCTTCGCTTCAACAGCGGTAAGTTGGAAGGACCTAGCCTTCGCCTTTGAAGTTTCTGTTGGAGATTCTTTAACATCTCTCTTTCCAACTAAATCTAGGCATTCGGACTTTTTGTGGCCGGGCTGATAACATTTATAGCAAACGAAAACCTTTCCGAGACATAACGATGCGGTGTGTCCCGTCTTCCCACATACCAGACACGGCTTGTCTTTGAAGCGGCACTCACCCTTGTGCCCCTTTCCACACACCTTGCAACTTGGTGACCCGCCTTTAGCATCCACTTTCTTTCCCGATTCCGCAGTTCGAGCTTTCTTTGTAGGGCTTGGATTCACATCCTGTGCCCTTCGTTCACCCCTTTCAACTTGTTTCCTCAATTCAATTTCCCGCTCCCAAGCAACGTTTATGATCTCGGTAAGGGTTTCGTATTTTGAAGGAGTCATAAACTCCCTATACTCGGTGCTCAACATGTTATAGTAGTAGTATATCTTCCGTTCTTCATTCGTCACCAATTCATTGCAAAAATTCAACTTATCCATAAACGTCGTCGTGATCTTGTCTATGGTCTCGCCCTTGTGTCTAAGTTGCATGAACTCTTCCTTGATTCTATTAATGACTGCCTTGGGACTATGATATTTAAGAAACGGCATCTTAAACTCCTCCCATGTCATAGCCCTCGCCGCTTCGGCTCCTACTAACTTCTTTTTATTGTCCCACCAATCTTTGGCTTGACCCCTCAACTGACCCGTTCCGTTAGCAACAAAGTCACTTTCGTCACAATGGGTCCTTTCAAACACTCCTTCAACATCACTTAACCATCTCTGGCATATTATCGGGTCAACCTCCCCGTTATAGATTGGCGGTTTACACGCCATAAACTCTTTGTACGAAATTCCTTTACGTTCTCCCGATTTCTCTTTCATAAGGTTGACACTATCTTCCAACCTTTTGACTCGTTCTTCGACAAGTGACAACACCGTGTTTTGAATTTTGTCTATAAACCCGGATAGACTACCTTAAATCGCCTTCCCCACTTCTTCAGCAATTATCTCTTTCATTTGTTCGGTGCTTGTCGGCACCGGATCATTATCGTTTCCTTTCGACATCTTGAAACTGAAATGTTTACATTAAACGTTAAACATTTCATTTATAACATAGCTTTATTTGCTTCGGTTTAGCCAAGTTCATAACTTGCTTTAACCGTTCACTTTTGGTGCACTTTCCGGGTTTGAGTGAGTTAACACACTTTTCCCATGCACATTAATTCACATCTCATTTCTTACATAAGATAAAATCTACTAAAATAATAAATTAATTCTTACTGGACGATCGATCAAGCTTGAACCGAACACTTTGTTGACAACCTTAAGCTTTGATTACCAACTTGTAACAACCGTCTAATTATTACTTGAATTTAATAAAAATTCATACGATTTATATAAAAGGTGTCTAAATTAAAACATAGTTACCAAAACAAAGTTCCAAGTAATCAAAACTAGTCAACAAACGACTAGTTAAAACATTCATGACCTGATTAGCAAGTTGTTTACATTCAAAAGAAATAGAAACATTGTTTAACAAAGTTATGAAATCGCGGAAGCTTCAAAAGTTGTGTTCGGTTCTTCAAAAACTTGCTCGACCGCCATCCGTATACTTGCAATACCTAGAAACTGAAAATTTTTAACAAAAACTAATATTAGAGTTCTTAGAAATATTACATAATCGAAACTACGCTCAAAAACGGATTCGATTAACAACGATATGCAAAATTTAACATAAAGATCAGGGCTCTACCGTAACTTACGATAACCACCGTAAGTTACGGTAGATGCTGGATCAATTTGGTCTGCCGCAAGGCAGTATAGCACTGCCGTAAGGTTTTTGTTCTCTACCGTAAGTTACGGTGTCCCTGAAGGTTTATGTTTTGTCTGATTTTGTTTATTTCACCCAAAACCCAAATCTTGGATTTCTCATTTTTAACGCCCACGCTCCCACCACCGGTTTGCATGTTTAGTATTTCGCTACCCGTCACTGGGGTCAAAATCTACAAGTAAGGTACTACCGTTATTCGATCCATACCTTCTTTTAGTGACCCGTTTAGTTCACCTTTATGGACTTCATCATTCTAACAAACCAACACGCTAAATTCTCGTATTCTAATATGTCATTTATTAACAATCACAAAAGACCAATTAACCATATTACGAAGCATTAGCCACGCATTATTTGATTATTCGACCCGTTTGGCTCATCTACGGAATCCTCCATTATGATGACTACCAACAATGCCTAACCAATTCTTGACCTATTATTCAGTATAGCGAACATTATCGCTTTAAATCAACACAACTTTTATTCTACAATTCGACTACACATATGCTAATTACCAAAATTCACTCAATGTAACGAATCAAGTTACATACCTTCAATGCACGCCCTTCATACGCAAGTCGCCACCGGCTTGTCCACTCGTCGCTCCGGTATCTTTTCCTATAGAGTTCAATCATGATACAGTTAGAACTCCTTTTCAATCATATGTCGCATAAATTGCGCAAACATCACAATTATGCGTTTTAACTTTAAATTTCAGTTTCAAGCCTTCTTCGAGGCATATCTACGAACACAAAAAGGGCAGAATTTTTATATCTTTTATATTCTAATTCATGGCTTGTCACTTAGCTTAGATTAACATTAATTAAGCTATCACATATAAAATTAAACATCATATTTTTTAGACATCAGTTTCTATAAATCAATTTACACTAGAATAGCCTTCTAAACCCTAGTGTTCATCATTTTCTCACAAAACCCATGAACCACATTCAATGTGTTCATGAAATTTCCTGAATTTAGACATGATTTCACATGTTGTTGTCTAGGTTTTACTCCTAGACACTATATCATCCCTATTCAATCCAAATAGCAAACATGCAACATCTAATTTCAAATTTCCCAACTCCATGAGAATTTCAAACAGAGAATTAACATCAAATTTTACATACCTTACAATCCCCTTGCAATGAGGATCACTAATCTCTACTCGGATTTCATTTTGGATCAGTTTTGAACCTTCAATTCATGAGTTTTGTGGATGTTAGGGTTTTGAAGAACCTTGGTCGTTTCCCCCTTGTCTGGTTCGACCTCAACCCACACCCCTAAGTGGGTTTTGAGTTTTAATTTTTTTTTTATAATAATAGTTTCAATTTACACCCCTTTGGCCCCTCAACTATCATTTGGTTCTTGTTTTAGCTTTTTAACCCATTTATAAGTCACTAAAAGACTTTTACCTAACTAGGTTATTTTAATCCTAGCTAGTTTACTTGTTTATTTATTTATCAGTATCTTATTTAAAATAAACGATTCGAAATTTCGGGGTGTTACAGATGAACTCATAATCATGTAGGGTTTTGGTATGATCTTTATATATGTTTACTAGTTCAAAAATCATACTTTGCTTCTAGTTTTATCAAACTTTTATACAAAACCCATCTTGTATGTTTCTTTTTATAATTCTTGTAAAAGCATTATTTTTAGTGAAAAACTTTATATGCTTTAACAATATCAAAGATTTTGATCATCCATTTAACAGTATGTTTACATGACCCTTTGAACACTTTCATGTACACTTGTTAGATCATGTTTTTAAACATCATCTAACAAGTTTGCCATATGATATTCATCATAACTAGATCAAATATGCAAGTAATAAGCTTTAAATCACAACATAAACAATCTTTTATATCATGATTTTTAGTTTGCTTCTTTGTATTTTCATCTTATTTTGTATGATTGTTTTAGTTAATACTTGTTCTTTTGTAGGATCGTATTCTGACCCGAACGAGTCTTTCAGAGGAGTTTTAATCAGTTTCAGGTGCGGAAAACAAGAAACTGATGTAGAAACAGCAAGCAATTCACTTTTAAACACCTTTTGTATTGATCTTTAACAGTTTACATGCAAACGTCACACCGGCAGCACTTCGGTATGGAAATCAAGAACTCCCTCTAATTTCGCTCATAGTGACCTATATATAGGTTTCTGATTCCCCACGAAATGACATGGTGTCATTTGGAGCCGAATTAGAATTTAACTTTCGAGTGGAATCAGCATTTTACATTTCGAGTGGAATTAGAAACTTATGTGATTCCCCACGAAATGACAAGGTGTCATTTCGAGTGGAATCACCTCTAAAAAACCACTATCTCGTTTTTCGAGCCCTGATCTAACTATTACAGTACAAGACTCGATACAAGACGAAGTCGACAGATGTAGTGCACCAACAGACTCCCACTCAGATGTTGACGAGTCGCAGTGTCGAGTCTTTGACAATGTCAAGTCTTCACATCTTCAGTCTTGATCTGTCTCTGGGCTTCTCTCTCTCAATCTTTTCTTGCATGACTTCAGACTTCCCCTTGCGATATGCTGGCATTTCTTCAGATCATCAGCATCATCAGCTTTAGGATCGTTGTCTGACTTTCACAATTTTGACTTTTCAGAATCATCACTTCTCAAACTTTAAACCTGCATAAACTCTACCTCACAATAAATTTTACAATTTACACATTTCAAACATATAAACTTGCACTAACTCAGACTCTTCTCCAATAACCTAATCAAAATGATCTTTCAATCTGATGAACCACTTGAAAATTTGACAAAAATAATCATTTTTAAACACAAACTCCCCCTCAAATCATACTCATCATGTTTAGCACTCAGAATTTTGAAAATCAGCTTTTCAATATCAGTCGTCAAAACTCTTTTGGATTTTGAAAACTTTATGCTAAAACACACTGAAAATCTTTTTGGATTTTGAAATAAAGAAACATGTAATGCAGTAAAGAAATATTTACAAACAATATTTTTGTGAGTTCGTGTAAGAGAATCATATCAGTTTTTGAGACAAGTCACCAACACCGTTAAGCTTTATTTCATTTTAAGTTCTAAACAATTCACGTTGATTGACGATATTGTTGTCCACTTAAACTCAATCTAAAAACTTTCGAAATGCTTACTGATACGTTAAGGTATATTAAGATAGCACTAAGTTCTTATGGACCCCACGATCTTAGCATATCCCCTCATCATGCAATACACTGACTCAAGTAATGCCTTTAAACTTTTATCGACTGTGAATTGTGCGAAAACAAAGCAGAATGTTTAAACATTAACAATCAGGTCGATACTTCCGTATACGCAGAGAAAGTCCAATGTTTAAACAAAATAATAAAAATAAAACAAGTTGAAGTTGTTTAGGCTTTAACCACCAGGTCGATACTCCCGTATACGCAGAGGTGATCCAAAGCTTAAACGAAACACCAAAGAAAATAAAGCAGAACGTTTAGGCAACAACATCCAGGTCGATACTCACGTATACGCAGAGGATGTCCGATGCTTAAACAAAATAAAGAAATAAAACAAGTTTAAATCTTTGCAAAATGAAATGCACAATCACAATGACTTTTCAGCAAAGTTGTGAAAGTTCACAAACTTAACCAGTTTTATGTCTTTCGACAATCAGCGATTACTGAGTAGGCACACAATCAAGAAGGACAAAACTAAGTACTATGCTTTTGACCTTGTTTCCCACTAGAACTAGGCTTTTTCATTTAAGTTTGTATCGTTATCGCAAATCTACTAGTCTAGCTGAGCCTATCGTCACATCATTAGTGAGACCGTTTATTACATTTTGACTTTCCATTTCTTTAGCATGTTGTGACAGTCCACTGATGTACTATCATTTCCTCTTTTCTCAACAAAACTCATTTTTGATTTTATCATGTTTTTGACTTTTTCAAATTTTCAAATGTTTTTGGATTTTCTGAAATTTTCTACTCCCCCTAAAATGCAAACACATTTTAGGAAATTTGAAAACAAACTATATAGAAAGTGACAACCAATATCGAATTGCGTCAATTCACCATTCACTTGGCATAAACAATCAGAACTCCCCCTTACAACAAACTATTTTCTCATTTAGATTTCAAAACACTTAAGTTTGTTTTAATCAAAATGATTTTTCCGGAAAATAAGTTTGATTTTACCACTTGTAAAGTTGGGGTTTGATTCATCACATTGCCTTCAACCGCTTGTAGAAAATCAAGTACAAATTAATGTCCTTGATTTACCACTTGTACGAAAAACATAATCAAATATAAAGAATGATGCCGATTCCTAATCCGCAATTACAAACTTGGGATCTCCGGCAAGTCAGGTTTTTCAAGCAAAGAAAATGTCCACCCAAGCCTGACCAGCCTTCGATGTTTTAAATTCAGAAACAGTTGGGGTGTAAGTTGCTTTCTTTGTAGCGTAAAAATCTTTTACCCCTTTCACCTTTCCATCAACCATTTTTCCAAAAATCTTCTTAACTTTCCCATTAAACGCTTTCTCAACATCAAAGTTATCCTTCTCAGAATAACCCTGATTTGAGATTTCAGACTTTCCAGTTTTCCTTTTAAAATTTTCAGTCCTCAATGGTGGAAAGTTCTCATCATTCATTGAAGGAACTGAGTTTTCATCACTCTCATCAAACTGTGGCTCCTCTGATTTTGTGGAATCAGATTCATCACCAGATTTTACATCAGATTTCTTAACAACCCATTTTTGGTTGTCAAGTTTAACACTTCGCCTGTAAAATCTCTTCGAATACTCACCAACTTCAAATGTTGAATTTTTGAAAACTTTAAATTTTTCAGTTGGTGGTTCGGTTTTATCAACAATAACTTCTTTCAGTTTTCCAGAAACTCCCTGTTTTGTATTAGTCGCTTTAGGACAGTTCCATGCAATGTGACCGACTTCATTGCATCTAAAACAGGTTCTGGTTTCTTTCTTCTGATAAGCTTCATTCTTTTCCTTTTTAGCAAGAAAATCTTGATTTGATTGTTTCCAGAATGAGCTCTTTGCTTCTTCTTCATGACTAGTTCCTGCAACATATGTCATTTTTTATTTAAAATCTCGAACATATTTTTCATTTTTTTAGTTTTCAGGTGGAATAAAACCAAGACCTTTCTTTTTGAACTTACTATTATGGTTTGGTTTCTTTTGAAAACCAGAACCAGAATTGTAACTTTTTTTCTTGTTTAGACGTTGTTGAACTCTTGAAGTGTACTTTTTAGGTTTTTCAGTAAGATTTAAATCTTTTATTTCAGAAATATTAATTTCTGTCATTTTGAAAACCTTTTTGATCATGTCAAAACGAACACTTCTTATTGGAAACTCTTTATCAAAATATAATTTGTCAGAATCATTCAAAGTATACACAACTTCAAATGTTTCATCATTCAAATTAGATTTTGAACTCTTTTCGAACGAACTCGAACTCCCGACAGACTGACACGAATTTTCGGACTCAGATTTCGACTCTGACTCCTCATCCTTATCCAACACCTGATCGACCATTCTTTTAATTAATTCGGACTCATGATCTGTGTCGGACGCTGTGAACGTGACATCAATGTTGTCTGGTAATACATCGTTTAACTCGGACTCTAACTTTAGATTGACTGCCTTTTGGACTTGTTCCTCATTCGGTTTTCTAGGCGAATACCCTTCCCAAATCGGAGGCGGACACTTATTATAACAGACACCCTGTTTCTTACCAGTATCCTTTTTCTTCTTTGGCTTTGTTTCTTCACCTTTAAACGCTTCAAATCCTTCAACTGTTGGATAAATTCTATCAATTATGTAGTCACAACCTTTGTAACTTTGCAGCAATCTTCTGATTCTTTCATTCTCAGTTGCTTCACTATCCAACTCTTTCTTCCTCTTTGCACATTCTTCTATGTACAAGTTGATCTCTTTCTGCTTTGTCATCATGGTAGCATTCAACATCTTCAAAGCTTTCTCTCTTTCAGTGTTAGTCTTTTCCAGACTATTCACAGTTCTGTTCAATACATCATATGACTCTTTCACATTTTTTACATCAAACAACAACTTTTCTTTCAACTTTTCTAACTCACTAAACCTCTCTTCTTTTTCTATACATTGTTTACATGACTCTAAACAAGTAAGACAGGGTTTTGTGATTTCAACGATCTTCTCGACTTCAACTATTTTTTCCACTTCAACTATCTTCTCAATCACTTTGACCTCTTTCATTTCCTTTGCAGCTTTCCTTTCTTTCAGTTTCTTCAATTTTTCTGCAAAATAAAATTCAAAAGTGTCAGAAGATAAATGAGTTTTTCCCAAATTTATCTGTTCCATCTCTTCATCACTATCACTTGTTTCTGATGAACTGTTTTCAGATGAAACAGATCTTTCATCTTCATTTTTCTCTTCATCAGATAACACTTCCATCCATTCCTTCAACATTTCTGGCTTTTGAACAATATGTGCAATAAAAGCTTTAACATTAGGATCAGCTGGAATGTACATGTCCCAGCTAAAACCATCAGCCACTTTCTCGTCATCTTGATCCATGATGCCATAGTAAGCCTTTTTGTTTGCATCTTCGATCATTCTTCCATGTGCCGTTTGAACTTCTTTTTGTTGATGCGGTTGATGAGTGATTTGCTGATAAATGGATTTCCTATAATAATCATCTTTCCCAGACGACTCCTTTGCTCCTCTCGGCTCCTGATTCTTGCACTCTCTTTTAAAATGGCCTTTCTCCCTGCAACGAAAATAGACAACTTTAGATTTATCAAATCCTAGATTAGAAAGGTTTGCGTCCAAGAAATCATTTCTTCCTGTAACCAATTTAAATTTTTCTGCTCTCCTCAAAACACTAGCTAAGGCCCATTTAATATCCATCAGTTCCAGCTCCTCTGCATCGATTTGGTCATAATCTTCCTTTGTGAGCATCGGATTACCAATTCTTCCGGCAATCAACCCTTCATAAGACTCTAATGCAGTGACCAATAATCCCATATGATGTTTTACAACTTCTTCAGAATAATTTTGACCATTTTGAAGATGTAGAGCTACATTACACTGAATTGAGTGCCCATTTCCAGCAGATGCACTTTGAACACTTGGAGGATTCACTGTTGAGAAACCACTAGTGTTGACTGATCCTTGACTACTTGGTGTAGATTGATTTCCAGCACTAAATGCAGTTTGTATCTTTGGACTTGCTTCAGCAGTTTGAACATTTCCTTTGTAGTACAATTTAATATCTTGTTGATGAGTAGAACTGTTCATTCTAGCAATTTTCTGCTGCTCCAGATCCTGTGCCTCCAACTTCTCTATAAACAGTGCAATCGATAACCTTCTAAACTGTCCGGAATTTTTCAATATCATCAGATATGTACCCCATTCCTGTTGCGGTAACGCATCAGCAAGCTTTTCAACCCATTCTGCTGGAGTTTTTGTAATCTTCAACTGTGACATAGTGCGTACAAGATGACAGTATCTTTCAATAAGACTCTTTGTTGTTTCACCAGGCATGTACGTAAACAGTTCAAACTCCTTTTTCAGCAATGCTGCTTTACTCTGAAGCATCTCAGTACTTCCTTCGAATTTCTTTTTAAGAGCTTCCCAGATAGAGTAAGCATTGTCATCATGTTGAAGCAACACAAAAATATCCTCCTTTACAGCTTGTTGTAACAGATTGATCATCATTTTCTCTCCTTTATAACTATCTCTTTCTTGCTCTGTAAATTCTGAAATGATTTTATCGACTCCCGCTGAATTCTTTGGCCTCTCATATTCAGTTTCGATGCTCTCCCAAGCTTTTAAATGATTTGCCTGAACCCAATTCTCAAACCGTTTCTTCCATCCGTGATAATCTTCAATTCCCATAAGTTTCGGGGGTTTTTGCATTGTTCCCGTTTCATTCTCCATTGTCATGTTCTTAGCAATGTCACCCGGAGTAGTCGGAGATGTTGCGAATGCGTTGTAAAAATCTTCACTCATGATTCGATATCGAAGAATTTCTCAAACTAGCTTTCAACTGAACTGGTTCACCTCGTAAATCACCTGACAACAAACAAACGAAAACAATCAGTTTAAATGGAATGAATATGTAAAATTGTGTTGATGAAATCAATCTAAGACTCGTGTCGAAGATTTGTAGACTCGTTTCAATGTTGATGACGTGAGACCGCTGAATGAATGAACTTTGCCAAAAAGATATGAATTCAATTAATCCGAACTTTCAACTGTGCTGACAACTAACAAAGATGATTGGGCTGTTAAAGATGATGAACTTTGGGCCGAAGACTTAAACCTTGGGCCGAAGACTTTATAATGTTGAAGACTTTAAAGATGATGACCCTTGGGCTTAGAAAAATTTACTCCGAGATTTACACAAAACAATCTTTTAACTTTTGTTGATAAATGAATCCGACAAAAGACTTGGGCCGTTAAAATACTTGGGCGGACAACACACTTAATAATCTCACCAAACTTGACTTTAATAGGCTGAAGATATATGATGGGCTGACTACAAACAATGTCGATGTATGAATAACATGGGCTGTTAATGAGGATACAATTTGGCCCGAAAAACTTTTGATCAGATTAAACCGATGACATCCTTGACACATATAAATGTTCCAATCACATGGGCTTGGTATAGTGGGCTGACTTCAACTACCAACAAAATCCATTAATCTCTCAAAACTTTTTGATTGGACCACACTTTTACTTGGATCTAATTTGACCTCAAAATCCACTAATCTCGACAAACAATTTAGACTTCAATAAAACTACTAAACTGACAACTTCATGTGTTTCAAGCAAATCTGATTGGACCACTATATCACCAATTTAAAGCTTATCAATAACCTTTTATGAAATCACATGCACAACTCTCATTGGGCCTCAAATCTTGTTCAAAGATGATCACATGTATCGACAACCCTTACACATAAAAACAATATGAACCGACAACTTTGATTGGGCCGATATAAATGGATCCAGAGATTCACACATGCACTGATACTTATCATGTAAACTGACACAAGTCATATGATTTCTTATCCCAACCAACTGATTTTTTTTCACATGCAAACTTTTAATGAAACACTCATGTGACCGACTAACTTTCACAATACACGATGCATTTTTCAAACAATTATGTCGTTCTCGATAAAGACTTTAATCACATGTACTGACACACGTAGTTACGATTTCACACACGATCTATCTTTCAAGTCTGGTATTCATGAGCGGAATCAGAAGTATGGTAGTCAGGAGCGGAATCAGAAGTATGGTATTCAGGAGCGGAATCAGTAAACACTTAGGAGCGGAATCAAAAATATGGTAGTCATGAGCGAAATTAACATCAAGTTCAGGAGCGGAATCACAGATTTAGCAGCCAAGAGCGAAATCAACAGCAAGTTTAGGAGCGGAATCAGACTTTCAAGAGCGAAAACAGGAATGATCATTACGAGCGGAATCAACTCGGAGTCCATTTTGGTCCATTTTTAAGTCGATTTTAGCTATAAAACTTTCAAGGATTTGTTAATAGTCACTTTTATACAATTTGTGAAAATTTGAACCGATTTTGACCGTTAAAAATTTCTGAAATGAAGAAAGAATGGTGTAGAAGACAGAAAAACAATGATATCCAGCTGAATTCGACAGAACTCCTCGTACTTGGCTCTGATACCACTTGTAGGATCGTATTCTAACCCGAACGAGTCTTTCAGAGGAGTTTTAATCAGTTTCAGGTGCGGAAAACAAGAAACTGATGTAGAAACAGCAAGCAATTCACTTTTAAACACCTTTTGTATTGATCTTTAACAGTTTACATGCAAACGTCACACCGGCAGCACTTCGATATGGAAATCAAGAACTCCCTCTAATTTCGCTCATAGTGACTGTTTTGGTCAAAAATTACCTAAGCAATTAAGTGATCAAGTTAGTTAAGTGAGGTAGTGTGCTAGAAATATGTATGAAAAATGTGTTAACAAAATTAGATATGAAAACAGTTTCAGGATACGGCTCAGGATATAGAGCTGTATCTATGATCAAACAATGAGCGAAAATGTAAAGGTGGACACGTGGTGTACGAGGAAAACCCTTGATCAATCTAGATCGCCGGCATAAAACCTCAGGAGCTGACAATCACAGCTGCCTTGTTCTTCTATTGCTTCAAATATCAGGATACAGTGCAGGATGTGGTGCGGATCGACTATGTGTTACAATGTAATTCGAATACAAGTGTTATGTGTAGTGTTTGCGATGAGCTAGAGAGAAAGTGTTTGAAAGTGTGTAAGTTGCGTGACTTAATCTGATCCGCCCCCATCTATTTATAGTAAAACAAATGTAACTAACTATCCTACATAACCGGGATCCAACGAATATTCCTTAGTTGAACGTTGGAGACCTGGTCTTTCGGGCTCAACGTCTCTCCTTTAACAATCACGCCCGAGTCTTGAGGAAATGAAGTCCATTTGACCGTTAGCAAGTCCCAGTCTTTAACCTGCACGTGATTAATTCGATATACCTCAGGATATCACCCAGGATGTTAGCAATGTCCTCGTCCAGTATCCTGATCACAGATAAACAATTAAAAGCAGGATATAGTTCAAGATATGTATGCTTAGAAAATGAGCCATAACAATTGTCCCCAAATACATCGGTTGGTATACCAATCCAACGGATATATTTCAAAAGTCTTATCCCATAATTCAAGGCATTTAAAATGAAGCGACGGTCGAGATCACATCGTAACCTCCAACACGCTTTTTGCTCAATGGAGATCCATAATGCCCCTATATCTTCTCTCTTCTTGTTTGAAAAGCAGATATCTTCAACAGAGCCTTCATGTAATTCTCCATTTCTCATTTACTTTCTATCAACTTTCATCGCCTTACTCGTAATGGATGCCGAGACCTTCACCCAGCAAAATCTCCTCAAAAATCCCGAAAAGGAGATCTGTGCTTTTGACAACGCAGACATTGCGGCTTTGAGAGCTTCCGGCGCCTTCCCAGATAACACGGTCTTTAGACCGTTCGATCGGTCAATTCGATCGGATGTTTCTTCCACTGATTGGGTTTGCTTTCCAGCATAGCCTTTTTCGCTAGGTCTTCGATACCCTTTTCCCGAATTCATGATGCAATTCTTCCGAACCACCGGCATATCTTTTAATCAAACCATGCCCATGGTTTGGAGAGTATTAATCGTACTTAACCAAATCAAAAACCTTCATTGCCCCGATCTCTGCATCGAGGATTTGCCTATTGCTTATCGCCTCCGATCCCATGGCTCTAGCCGGTTCTTGCTTTTCTCGACCTCTAGCAAACCCCTTATTCTTAAAGCCACCAAAAACGAAGACGGATGGCAACGCAAGTTTTTCTTTCTCAAACGAGACTCCATTGCTGAGGGTGCCAACCTTCCGGTGGAGTGGTTAACCACCGGTAGGGTCATAAATATTCTCATGGACCGTTTGGTTTTTATCTCCTACTAATATCCCTCTTTTTGATCCTTATGCAGTGAACTTCAAGGAAGTAGCTCCCCCTACCGCTGAATCAGAAGAAAGAATCAACACTGTTTACCGATTACCTGCAATAGACAGGACTTTCACCACACACGTCCCGAGTTCCAGTCAATACTCGTCATCTGAAATGTCTGGTAAGGATTACTTTCAAAATAATTAGTCAAAACAGTATAATAAAATAAAGAGTAATAATGATGTGAAACTTTTCCCTTTATGCAGCACCGGCCAAGATCCCTGAAGTTTTTGACCTCGACGAATTGGACAGTTATTCTGATCAGATTCAGGTCAAGAAGGAACCTAGTCCCAAGGCCACAGCCTCATCCAGACCTAGCAGTTCCAAAGCCATCATTATTCCCAAACCTTCACCGGCTACCAAGCCCCGGAGTTCAAGTTCCCGCAAAAGGAAGGAGCCTGATTCCCCTGTCACTTCTGACACATTTCCTTATGAGAAGCACGGGTTCATTGAAGCTAGCGGGTTTATGACTTCCTTTCTTAACCAGGTTAGTATTCTCATATCATATCCTGCGGTTTACATCATTTACAAAGATTTATCAATATTAATACCTGTCCTCTTACCTTCGTAGGGTCTTGAGCGTCTGGTTCACCTATATCAAGAATCCTGCAAGCTTAACAAGACGCTTGAATCTAAGCTAAAGGAAGCAGAAATCACAATCTCCGACCAAGGCATGATTGCAGCCGCCAAATCTCGTCATTACGAGGAGAAATTCAAAGCTATGATCCGAGAACACCAAACTGCTCTCAACAAAGCTACTCTTCAAGCCCAGGCCGATCTTGAAGCTGCCCTTGTGCAACATGAACGGGATATGGTCAGCTACTGAGAAAGCCTCAAAAGTTCCGTCGTCATTTCTCTCCTCCAAGCCAGGTTGAAGATGGCCCATGAAGCCAAAACATTAGGTTTTGAATGCCCTTCTTGGGATGTTGGTGCCTGGGAGACCAAGCTAAAGAACCTCGGTGGCACTTCTTCCAAATCAGCTACCGAAGAATCTTCCAAAGTAGTTGAAAAAGCAACCGATGCTGAGAAGGATGCTGAGGCGGATCTCAAGACGGATGCTGCTAAAATCATTATGGACAAAGAAGGCACTACCCCCTAAAGCTTATTTCCTTTAAATTGTTTGAACAATTTTATGTCCTATGAACAATTTTTATTTCTGCATCAAAACAATTTGATAGCCGAAGGTGGATGGGTCCTGGGTTTCAGGATGAAACCTTCGGTTATCAACCAGTACTGATTGTTTCAAATAATTTTATCTTTTATCTTTCTTGTTATTATCTTCCGTCTTTCTTAGCATAGATCTTAGCTTTGCAACATTTAGTACAACTATTTTTCAAAAATATCCTGATCGATATGCTCAGTAATATGTTATAAAAACTTTTTATTGGAGAGGACTTCCAAACATTCGTTCAACTTTGTAGAAAGTTCTTTAAAGAGTGAAAAACAATCTATCTTACCAAAACCTGTTCTGATAATACCTAAATGATCAACGTTTCAAACTAGTATTAACTTCAAATATTTTAATCAAATATTCTGAGAAGTATTTTGAAAATATATTTTGAGAATATATCAGGATATTTAACCTTTTACCAAACATAGTGTTATGGGTGAAATTCTGAGCCCATATCCTGGAAAATATCTTGACATATATCTTGGTTATATAGTATCTGTTTACATCCGGGATGCTGATTCAGGATATTGGTAACATCCTGAATGGTATCCTCAGGATTACTAACGGATTATGTGCAGGTACGTGGGTTAGAAGCTATCAACGTTCACGAAGACTCATTCCGCGGAAGACTCGGTCCAAGTCGTTCAAATGAAGACGTTTAAGCCGTATTACTCGGTCAATAACGTTCACAATGGAATATTCGGAGTACCCCATATTTGTAGGGATTATTGTTTGTAATTCATTACTATAAATAGGTGGGTATACCAGATCGAATAGGACATCACGTTTTTGCACTCGTTACACTCTAACACTCGCTCTCTAGCAAGCTTTCACTCTCACACAAAAAACATTGTAACACATAGCGATCTGGTCTATATCCTCCACTGTATCCTGAAGTTTAAGCAATAAGAAGAACAAGGCAGCTGCGATTGTCAGCTCCCGAGGTTTTATGCCGGCGATCTAGATTGATCAAGGGCTTTCCTCTGTACATCTCGTGTCATTTCCTTTACTTTTTGCTCATTGTTTGTGTTTTGGTCAAAAATTACCGAAGCAATTAAGTGATCAAATTAGTAAAGTGAGGTAGTGTGCTAAAATGGGTGTTGAAAATATGTTGGTTAAGTTGTTTATGAAAACAGTTTTCAGGATACAGCTCAGGATATTGAGCTGTATCTACGATAAAACAATGAGCAAATAATGAGCAAAAAGTAAAGTAAACGACACGAGATGTACGAGGAAAGCCCTTGATCAATCTAGATCGCCGGCATAAAACCTCGGGAGCTGACAATCGCAGCTGCCTTGTTCTTCTTAATGCTTAAACTTCAGGATACAATGCAGGATATAGACCAGATCGCTATGTGTTACAACGTTTTTGTGTGAAAGCTTGCTAGAGAGCGAGTGTTAGAGTGTAATGAGTGCGAAAAGTGATGTCCTATTTGATCTGGTATACCCACCTATTTATAGTAATGAATTACAAACAATAATCCCTACAAATATGGGGTACTCCGAATATTCCATTGTGAACGTTATTGACCGAGTAATACGGCTTCAACGTCTTCATTTGAACGACTTGGACCGAGTCTTCCGCGGAATGAGTCTTTGTGAACGTTGATAGCTTCTAATCCACGTACCTGCACGTAATCCGTTAGTAATCCTGAGGATACCATTCAGGATGTTACCAATATCCTGAATCAGCATCCCGGACGTAAACAGATACTATATAATCAAGATATAAACCAAGATATTTTCCAGGAAATGGGCTCAGAATTTCACCCATAACAATTGTCCCCAAAAATGTTACCGTTTGATATCCTGCACTAACGGTTACATTTTTCACGGTGGCCGAGGTAATTAAGAGATAAGACCATTGATGTGACAAATTTCAACCACCCGGCCTATATTTACTCATCATGCCCTATATCTTCTCATCCTCATCTCCTTTTTTAACCATAATCGACAAGGAAAAGGTAATATTCTCTCCCTCATCTTCATATTCTTCTTTTATCTTTCTCCGGCGAAAATTCAAGCGACCAAATGCCTAGGTAAACAAGATCCAGTTCAGGAGACTCGGCTCCCACATTCATCCAACAGAACCTTCTCCAAGAACCGGAGAAGGAGATATGCACTTTTGACAGTGCCCACTTATCGGCCTTGAAATCCTCCGGTATCTTCCCGGAAGGAACCGTATTTTGACCGAGAAATCCGGTCAGATATGGTCTCCAGCGAGTGGATATGCTTTAGTGCTTTCCCTTTTACCTTAGGGCTACAATTTCCCTTTCCGGACTTCATCACCGAGTTCTTTAATATCACCAAAATTTCTTTCAGCCAAACCATGCCAATGCTCTGGCGCGTTTTGTCTGTTCTTGACCAAATCAAGAGAAACCATATACCCGACCTTTCCGTCCATGATCTCCCTTTAGCCTACAAGCTTAGATGCCATGGCTCATCTAGATTCCTATTTTATTCCACTTCCGGCGACCCATTGATACTTCGTGCCACCAGGAACGAGGATGGTTGGCAATCCAAGTTTTTCTTTGTAAAAAGGGATTCAATCCCTGGTGGAACGGATTATCCGATGAGATGGTTGAGAAAGGGTAGGATTTAGGGTTTAAAGATGATCTTGCCTCTTATCCTGCCTTATATCCTGAACTGATCAATTTTATTTTCTCTGTTGTGTATGCAGCCGATTTCAGGAAGATTGCACCTCCCCTTGCTGATTCCCAAAAAAGAATAGACGCCATCAGACTCCTTTTAGAGACAGAAAGAAGCTTTAATCCATTCCCACCAACTCCAATCCCTCTTTCAAGTGCAAACATGTCTGGTAAGAATCCTGCAAGATATCATGTCCACACATGTTTTTATTTGATATTCTTAGGAGAGATTTAGAATTTTACTCCCTGTGTGCAGATTCCAGCAAAGTTCCAGTCTATCTAGACCTTGATGAACTCGACAGCTATCCAACTCCAGCCACAGTTAAGAAGGAGACTCCTGCTGCTACTAGCTCCAAGCCACTCCCGGCTCCCAAGGCCAATCCAAGAACCCGTGCTTCCACAGCGAAAAAGAGGAAGGGTCTTGAAGTCAGTGCCCCAGGTTCAGAAGGTTTCTCCTATGACGAACTCAGCTTCTCTGATTCCTTAGAGCCAATGACATCCTTCCTTAACAAGGTAATATCCTGACGCATATCCTTCATGTATATCCTGCATATATATATCCTGCACGTATATCCTAGCAGGATATCCTGGTAGGATATCTTGGTCAACATATATTCTAACTCTATACCTGTAATTGATGTGCAGGGCCTCCAGCATTTGCTCCACTTGTATAATGACGCTTGTGGTACTGTGGCACTACATGAAGCCAGGATCAAACAGCTCGAAAGCACCGTTGCTGACCAAGGTGCCATAGCTGAAGCGAAGACCCGACACTACGAAAGCCTGCTGAAGAAGGTCACCCAAGACGCTGAGGTCAAACTTGCCACCGTTCAAATGGATCATGATCAAGCCTTGGTCAATTTCCGGGAGGGAATCAAGGCTTCTGCTATCGTCTCCCTGTTACAAGCACGCATCAAGATGGCCTACGAGGCTAAGGAGACGGGCCTTGTTTGTCTATCTTGGCCAGTTGAATCCTGGGTGGCCAAGTTAAAGGAGCTCGGAGGCAAAGCTGTGCCCCTTCCTGCTGAAGCTGGTGAGTCTTCTAAGTCAGCAGAGGTGGTGGTCCAGGCTGGAGACAAGAAGGACGTTGGAGCTGATGCTGGGATGGACATTGGCGAGGATGCTGCGCAGGATGCTGGTCAGGATGCTGGTGCTGAGAAGCCTGAGAAGGTTGGAGGTGATGCCGCTGTGTGAGGGCATTTAGGTGGGCGATGACGGATATACGTGCCAAGGCCAGAGCCCACCTTTTTGAATTTGAATGTTGGTTTGTAGTCCCAAAAAAACAATTTACTTTTCCGCACTTTACTTTCCTGCACCTGAACAATTTACATTTCCTGCATGCTTTTTGAACAATACAACAGTTGAAGGTGGATGGGTCTCGGTTTGAGATGAATCCTTCAACTGTTGGGTAAATATGGTAATGAACTATAGTGCTCTTAGTGGATGGGCCTTGTTTTGAGGTGAAACTAAGAGCACACCTTTTGGCATGTTAATAATATGACTACCCTTTTGACTTTATTATTGTTGTCATTAACATACAAATTTTACTTGTGAAAATTGTTTGGTTTGAACATTCTTAGGAACATATATCATAAATGTATCCTGGGAGATATCCTGAAAGATATCTTGAAAAGGATATTGAAATATAACCCATAAATTGTCCAAACAAAAAGGAGAGATCATACCAGAGATTCTTAGAGAATCAGTTCCAATCCTTTATCATAAGTTTGTCCCCAGTGCATACTTATAAACTCGGATCCATCCTTTGAACAGTATAACGTATGTCCCCTGTGTTTGCCAAAAACACCAATGTATTTATATTTTGACTCAAATGAATACCGAATACCCTAGGGCAAAACCCATGATATCCTGAAATGAACCCTTAGCATATTTGGGATAAACCCTTAATATCCTGGGGATAAACCCTGATATCTGGGGATAAACCCTAAATTTCATGCGCTACAGGCGAGAGTGTATAAACTCCAATTCTTAGAAAGGTGAAAACCTTTAAACCTTAGAGAGTATGAAAATACTCTTTCGTGAGAGAGGGTGATCGATCCTCATATACCTTCAGGATCCAGGATATAGCCAACAGTAACGAAATTGTCAGCCACTTTTACATGAACTGGTCCCGCTACCTTGAACTATACCTAGATAACTTGCGCTCCAGGCGAGGTGTTTAAACCCAATTCGTAAGAAAGGTGAATACCTTTAAACCTTTGAAGGGACCAGGATCCCTTAAACGTGAGAGAGGGGGCCAATCCTCTAATCTTTCGACTTATCCTGAGCATATATCCTGGAGCTATATCCTGAAGCATATCCTACAAAACAATTATAAACTAAGGTGGGTGTTAGCTTGGCTAACACCCCTCCGATGCTTAAGTCAGTATTGGGTTGAAGATAATAAACAAACATACCTAAAATAGAATACATACCATTCCGAGATAGAAAATAAATTCTACTCTTACTTGAAATAGAGTTTTAAATGTATTGCATTCCAGGATCTTGGTAGCATATCTCCTTCCATATTCTTGAGTCGATATGCTCCTTTACCTGCTTCTGACTCGACTTCATATGGTCCTTCCCATTTAGGAGCTAGCTTGCCATCGGCAGGATTAGTGGTATTTTGAAAAGCCTTTCTTAGCACCCAATCACCAACTCGAAATCTTCTAGTCCTTATGTTCTTATTATATGCTCTAGATATTCTTTGTTGATATGTTGCTATCCTTAGCCTTGCTGCATCTCTTTTTTCGTCTATAGTATCCAAATCTTGAAATAAGGCTTCAGGATTCTGCTCAAGATCCTGCAGAATTGATCTTGCAGTAGGTATCGTCATTTCTGTTGGAATTACTGCCTCCGCACCAAATACCAAGGAAAACGGGGTTTGGCCAGTTGCATTCTTCACCGTTGTCCTATCAGCCCATAAAACAAAGGGTAATTCTTCCGCCCATCTTCCTTTTTTGGCTCCAAGTCTCTTCTTTAAGTTATTGACTATTATCTTGTTCGAGGATTCGGCTTGTCCATTCGCTTGAGGATGTACCGGAGTAGATGTGATCATTTTGATTCCCCAACTCTTGCAAAAGTCAGTAGTCCTTTTGCTTATAAACTGGGACCCATTATCACAAATGATCTCAGCTGGTACTCCAAACCTAGTCAGGATATTCCTCTTTATGAAGGATACTACTTCTTGGTCTCTAACTTGAACAAATGCTTCAGCCTCGACCCACTTATAGAAATAATCCGTCATTGCTAACATGAATACTTTTCCTCCCGGAGCTTTTGGTAACTTTCCTACTATATCCATCCCCCATTTCATGAATGGCCAAGGGGAAACTACAGGATACAGTGGTTCAGCTGGTTGATGTAGTATGTTACTATGCCTTTGACATGCATCACATCTTCGAGCATATTCTACAGCATCTTTTCTCATTGTTGGCCAAAAGTATCCTGTCCTTAATACTTTCGAGAACAATGATCTGCCCCCAGTATGATTACCACAGTCCCCTTCATGTATATCCTGAAGTACTTCTTTGGCTTCATGATCCTCCAAGCACCTTAAATATGGTCCTGCAAGAGATTTCTTGTATAAAATATTATTTATAATAGTGAATCGTGATACCTTCATCCTAAACGCCTTAGGATTTTCATTTTCGGGAATGTGTCCATCTTTAAGATATTTCAGAATTGGAGCTGTCCAGGATTTAGGATTCTGTTCAGGATATTCCACTCCAGGGTTCCGAATATCCGCTACTTCTTTATCCTGAGGATTCGTTGCAGGATATAAGACATGTAATACTGGTATTTGGGTCCCTTCCGGTATCCTGATTGATGATCCCAGATTTGCTAAGGCATCCGCTTCAGCATTATCCTACCCTGTTCAAGTGTAAAAACATCGAAATATCCTGCTAATTTTTTGAGAATATCAAGATATTCAATCAATTTCTCACCCTTAACTGCATAGGATCCATTAAAATGGTTAGTAATTAACAAAGAGTCAACATATACTTGTAAATTTTTGATACTCATACTCTTAGCCAATTCTAATCCTGCAATTAAAGCCTCATATTCCGCTTCATTATTGGTAGCAAGAAATTCACACCTAATAGCCTGGGGTAATATGTCCCCTGTGGCGATTTTAGTAGTATTCCTAATCCTACTCCTCTTATATTAGATGCACCATCAGTATATAATGTCCAGGATCCTGAGGATTCTACTAACTGTTGAACTTCTAGGTCTACCTCATCCTGAATGTCACTACTAAAATCAGCCACAAAGTCAGCTAAAGCCTGAGACTTTATGGCATTCCTAGGTTCATATACTAAATCATAAGCACTCAACTTTACTGACCACTTAGCCATTCTGCCTGACATCTCTGGTTTCCTAAGCACATTTTTAACAAGATAATTTGTTTTTACATGAATCCTATGTGTCTCGAAGTAATGTCTAAGTTTCGTTGATGCCATGACCAATGCTAGTATCAATTTTTCTAAATGAGAGTACCTAGTTTCAGCATCTAACAAACTTTTACTAACATAATAAACAGGATATTGCTGACCTTCATGGTCTTTTATAAGAACGGCACTTACAGCATTCCCTGATACAGCAAGATATAGGGATAGTGGTTCACCGTTTTCAGGCTTCATCAATAAAGGTGCGGTTGAGAGATATCGTTTCAAATCCTGCAAGGCTGCTTCATGCTTCTCCCCCCATTCGAATCTTTTGTTCTTCTTCAGGATATCATAAAAATCTTTACACTTTTCTGAGGATCTTGAGATAAATCTATTTAATGCCGCCAATCGCCCTGTTAATCGTTGAACATCCTTCATATTTGAGGGCGATTTAATATCCAAGATGGCCTTAATCTGCTCCGGGCTTGCTTCTATTCCTCTTTTGGTCACCATATATCCTAGGAATTTTCCTGCCCCTACTCCGAAATGGCACTTAGCGGGATTCAGCTTCATGTTATACTGATCCAGGATATCAAATGCTCCTTTAATATCCTGGAGATGATCCTGAGCTTTCTTTGATTTCACCACCATATCATCAATATACACCTCCATGGTGTCCCCCAGTTTGTCTTTGAACATCATGTTTACCAATCTTTGGTATGTTGCACCTGCATTTTTCAAACCAAAAGGCATGGCTGTATAACAATAAATACCTGCTGGCGTCATGAAGGCAGTATCCTCCTGGTCAGAAGGTTCCATTTGGATTTGTTGAAATCCTGAGGATGCATCCATGAAGGTCAGCATTTCATGCCCGGCAGTGGCATCTACCATTGCATCAATGTGGGGAAGAGGAAATGGGTCTTTAGGACAAGCTTTGTTCAAGTCTGTGTAGTCTACACAAACTCTCCATTTCCCATTTTTCTTCTGCACTACGACCACGTTTGCTAGCCACCTTGGGAACTTAACCTCTCTAATCATCCTGGACTTCAATAATCTCTCAACTTCCTCCTGGATAATTGTGTTCCGCTCAGGAACAAACTTCCTTCTTTTTTGCTGCACAGGCTTGAATGATTTATCAATTCCAAGCTTGTGGGTGATAATATCTTTGGATATGCCTGTCATATCCTCATGCTTCCATGCAAACGTTGACATCCTGCATTTCAAAAAGTTAATTAATTGTTCTTCAATATCCTGAGGGATATTGGTCCCTACGAGCACCGAAATATCAGGATTATCCTGGTCCAGGATAATTTTCTTCACATCCTGCTCCGGATCCTCCACGATATCCTGGGCCCGCGTCTTTAATTGCTATACTGCACTAGGCTTGGTTGAGGATTTCATCGAGGATGAGTAGCATTCTTTCGCCTCCTGCTGATCACTATCAACTTTGACAACTCCCCAAGGGGTAGGTATCTTGATGCATTGGTGATATGTTGACGGCACAGCCTTCATATCGAGAATCCACGGTCTTCCTAGTATGATGTTATAGCAAGATAGAGAATCCATCACACAGAAACGTTGTATTGAGTTGACTCCTTCAACGTATACTGGCAGCTTTATTTCTCCCACTGTGTTTCTAGCCTCTCCACTGAACCCAACAAGCACGGTAGACTTTGAAGTGATATCCATTGGAGATACATTCATTCTTTTCAGCGTCTCTAGTTGGATTATGTTGACGGAGCTGCCATTATCAACTAATATCCTGCGTACGAAATGGTTAGCCACATATAATGTTATTACCAGAGCATCATGGTGAGGATCCTGGACAGTATCCCTGTCATCAGCATCAAATGTGATCACTTTGTCAGTTGTGAGGGTAGTCATCCTGACAGGTTTATCTCCCCTTTCGGCCTTAGCTTCTTTTGCATGTCTCTTTGCTGCCGAATACGAAGTCCCACAAATGTCGGATCCTCCCGAAATGAAGTTGATTATCTTGGCATCCGCGGGAGGTGATGCTGCTCGCTCAGGATCCTTCTCAGTATCCTGACCCTTATTCTTCTTTCTTCCTAAGAGATCTTTCAGATATCCCTTGCTTAGAAGATAGCTTATTTCTTTCCTTAGAGCAATGCAATCCTCAGTCATATGTCCGAAATCTTCGTGGAAAGCACACCATTTTGATTTGTCTTTCCAATCTGCTTTTTCTTGATTCTTTCGAGGCCACCTAGCCTTGTCTCCTAGACCCTGCATGGCATACATCAATTCAGGAATGTTAACAGAAAAGCAATATTCAGATAATTCAGGATACTCTTCAGGATCCTCGTCTTCGAGATCATTCACTCTCTTGTTTTCACTTCTACCATATGGCTTAGGTCGATATGATTTGAATGAGGATTCTGACTTCCTGTTAGTTGACTCATAAGTGTTAGATGAGTTCATCCTTTCTTGCATCTTTCTGTCATCCTCCAATCGAATATATCTTAGGGCCCTGTTCCGAGCTTCATCCAAGTTCCTGCATGGGTTCATTACAAGGTCTTGATAAAATTGAGAATCTTTTTGCAGCCCCATCTTGAAAGCTTGCATGGCTGTCGTAACATCAAGGTGCGGAATGTCTAGGGATTCCCGGCTGAATTTGTTCACATAATCCCTAAGGGATTCCTGAGGCCCTTGTGTTATCCTGTAGAGGTCACTTGTTAGTTTCTCAAAGCTTCTACTACAAGAAAACTGACTATTAAATAAATTTACTAAGTGAGCAAAAGATGTAATCGAATGTGGAGGAACATTCAATAGCCATTTCAAGGCTGATCCTGTTAAGGTGGAACCAAAACCCTTCCACAAGCATGCTTCCTTGAGATCCGGAGGAATAGGGTTAATCTCCATTCTTTCCCTATACTGAGCAATATGCTCCTCAGGATCCGTAGTTCCATCATAAAGCTTCATGTTGGGGGTTTGAAATCTCTTCGGGATCTCAGCATCACAAATAGGATATGCGAAGCGAGATATCTTGTGGCTGTCTTGGGACACTTCCGGAATCGGCTGGACCACTCCAGGTACACTAGATATCATGTCCTTCAGCTTCTGAAGTTCCCTAGTAAGTGCTGATGTTACACCTGTATCCTGCAAAGATCCAGTATTGTTAGTAGCATGAGTATTATTATTATTTGACACGTTACCCGTTGGAGGATTTTGCCCATATCCTGAAGCATATCCTGAGCTCCTCATGGTTGACATCCTGACCGAGGAGGGTATTTCAGGAGTATGATTCTGAGGAAGGCTGGGCACAATATTGTTATCCTCAGTATACACAGCTGAACTGAAGTTCAACGTTCTGGGATGTAACGGAGTGACAATATCCTCAGCAGATCTGCTCGAGCCAGACTTCAGGAGTTGTATTTCCCTTAAAAGCATTTGGTTTGTTTCCTGTTGCTGCCTCATTTGTTCCTGCACACTTCCAAATAAGGTTAGAATTTCATCATTAGAAGCCAAAACAGGAGCAGATTCCTGAACACTGCGAGTAGGGATGATATCCTGAGGTCTTGATGAAGCTGTCATCCTTGGAGGAGGTGGTGGAAGCACCGAACCGATAGTAGCAGAAGTCATAGCAGACACAGTGGAGGAACTCATTTTTGATCTTGAGGCCATTGTAAATAATATGGCAAAAAGTTTTGAAAATAGAAAACCGATCAGCGATTTCACAAAAATTTTTAGTAAAGAGAGCACCACTTGCCCCATGGTGGGCGCCAAATTTGTTAGGGGAGGATTTTCTAACAATTAGTGATCCTTATTCGTTATCCTAACTAGTGATCCTTACTTCTGTGACAGGTGGTGATCCTCAGAAGAGCTTCAGGATCAGGATCATGGATCACTTTAAGGATCCTCGTACTAACGATTGTTTACTTATGTATTGTACTTTCTCGCAGGTATAACGAGCTTGACCAAGTCTTGGCGACGTTCCTGGAGAATATTCCTAAACTATTCTGCACATGCTTGACCAAAAATAAACGTTATGGAGAACGTGGAGGCTTGGCACGAAAGTCGGATAGTTAGTTTAGGTGGTTATTTCTATTTTAAAATGGAGTAACAAGCTAGTAGAACACATTTAGTCATTTTTTGCAGTTACACACACTCATACAAGCTCTCATACAAGCTCTCATTCAAACACTTAGCAATTACGTACACTTTTTACACATTCCACCGTAGTGATCCTTGTACCTAGCTCGTTACTATCCGAAGTTGTAAACATTTAACCATTTATTTCAGTTTGGTGATCGGTAGTTTCCATCACCCGGGGTTTTTTGTGCCGGAGATCAACTCTTGATCAAGGGCTTTTTCCCCGTATAAATCCTTGTGTTGTTTGTGCACTTTACATTGAAGTGATCCTCATCGCTGTTACATATTTAAAGCATCATTCCCCTAAACAAAGAGTTTGGTTGCAATATCCTCATCAGATTTTTTGACCAAAACAGTTTGGCGCCCACCGTGGGGCAATTGGTGCTTCGTCCTTAAGAAAATACGCATTTCTGTGCTTAATTCGGTTCACTACAACCAAGCAGATGGCTTCCTCATCGAAGAATGCTTCAAACTTGATGCCCTCATTCACTTCTTCACAAGGCGTTCCTCCTTTGCCTCCACCACCTTTTGGATCCCAGAAGAATACTGAGAATGCTGCGAAGAAACCGACTCCCATTTTCTCAAAACCACCTACTTCTTCTGTTTCAACTAATCCTACTACTAATGATCTCTATGCCTTGATTTTGCAGATGAGGAATCATGCACAAGAGCAGGATAAGACCAACGAAAGGATCCTCCGGGAGATTGACGAAATTAAGAAACAGAAGAAAACGGCAGAGGATCACTCCCCCCTGATGCCCAGATCTTTGAATTTCGATACTCCGGTGATTACTTCTCAGCCGTCAGTGGTTCCAGACATTCAATATGTGGGTGGACCAAAAGGAGTGCACTACGGAACAACAGCTATGACCCAGGCATTAGGTTCATATTTCCAGCCAGCGGGATCCTATCCTCAGCATATGGGATCCCTCACGAGTACAGGAGGATATTCAGGAATGCAGCAGGTTCAAGGATCCTCCTTCGTTCCAGGATCATCCCAGGTTCAAGGATCCTCCTTCGTTCCAGGATCATCCCAGGTTCAAGGATCCTCCTTCGTCCCAGGATCATCCCAGGTTCAAGGATCCTCCTTCGTTCCAGGATCATCCCAGGTTCAAGGATCCTCCTTCGTTCCAGGATCATCCCAGGTTCAAGGATCCTCCTTCGTCCCAGGATCATCCCAGGTTCAAGGATCCTCCTTCGTTCCAGGATCATCCCATGTTCAAGGATCCTCCTTCGTTCCAGGATCATCCCAGGTTCAAGGATCCTCCTTCGTTCCAGGATCATCCCAGGTTCAAGGATCCTCCTTCGTTCCAGGATCATCCCAAGTTCAAGGATCCTCCTTTGTTCCAGGATCGTCCCAGTTTCAGGGATTCTTCCAGATGCCAGGATCCTTGAGGAGTTTGCAGACAGGAAGTTCAGATGTCCATCAAGGAGATTTTATTCCAATGCAGACCAATGCCTCTACTGGTCCCTCGATCATTCCAGAGTCTCAACAATATGGATTAACATCCATTCTTCCTAACTTGAATCCAATGGGAGGTAACACTTTTAACAATTCTTATACTACTCACCAAGGTCTTATGCAGGATCCAGGCATCAATCATGCCATGGCCAGAGAATTGCAAAAGCTAAAGGATATGATATCAAGTGTCCCGGGAGTAGTCAAACCTATCCCAGAGATTGCAGATGGGAGCCATAAGATATCTCGTTTTGCACCACCAATCTGTGATGCTGAGATACACAAGAGGTTCCACGTGCCTACAATGAAGCTGTATGATGGCTCAACAGATCCTGAAGAACACATAGCACAATACAGGGAGAGGATGGAGATCAATCCAATCCCAGAAAGGTTAAAGGAAGCATGCCTGTGCAAAGGATTCGGATCCACTCTTACTGGATCAGCTCTCAAATGGCTGCTAAGTCTTCCTCCCTATTCTATTACCTCATTTGCTAACCTAGTTAACTTGTTTAATAATCAGTTTTCTTGCAGTAGAAAATTTGAACGATTAACTAGTGATTTATATAGGATAACCCAGGGTCATAATGAATCATTAAGGGATTACATTACCAAATTCAGTAAAGAATCCTTAGACATTCCTAACTTAGATATAGCCACGACTGTTGAGGCCTTCAAAATGGGATTGCTTAGGGATTCGTTATTTTATGATGATCTTGTTATGACACCATGCAGGAACTTAGATGAGGTAAGAACCCGAGCACTTAGGTACATTCGGCTAGAGGATGACAAGAGGATCCAGGAGAGGATAACAGGATCCTCAAAGCAGGATAAGCAAGGATCCTCATTCAGGAACAACAAGTTCAGATCCTACAACAGATCTGATAACCAGAACGTGCACTCTATTGATCAAGAAGAGGATGACGAAGATTATCCTCCACTTTCTGAATCTTGCTTTAGTGTTGATAACAATGAATTAATCCTTGCTATGCAGAACCTAGGTGATAAAGCTAGACGGCCGAGAAAGAATGATAGGCCGGCTGCAACTAAGGATAAATCAAAGTGGTGTGCATATCATGAAGATTTTGGGCACCTTACAGAAGAATGCATTGCATTAAGAAAGGAAATTGGATACTTGTTGAGCAAAGGGCATCTAAAAGAGTTGTTGGGAAGAAAAAAGTCAAGGACTCAGGATCCTGAAAGGATCCCTGAGAAGGCTCCAGCTCCTCCAGCAGATGCACAAGTGATAAACTTTATTTCTGGAGGATCCGACATTTGTGGCACATCCTTCTCAGCAGCTAAAAGGCATGCGAAGGAAGCTAAGATGGATAATGGAGAAAGACCAGTTCGAACATCAAGTGTCTCCGAAGGAAAAGTCATAACCTTTGATGAAGAGGATCGTGTTGATATCCAGGATCCTCATCACGATGGTTTAGTTATTACTCTTTTCATATCTAACCATTTTGTCCGCAGGATCCTAATAGACGGAGGAAGTTCAGTGAACATTATCCAGCTTGATGTTCTAAAGAAGATGGGTATCCCTGAATCAGAGATCATACCAAGATCCTCCGTGCTCGTGGGATTTAGTGGCGAAACTAAGAACACCCTGGGGGACATTAAACTCCCAATATATATTGAAGGCTTACACTCTTATCAAAAATTTTGCGTTATTGACTGTTTATCTTGTTGTAATGTTATCCTTGGCAGGCCCTGGATACACGATATGAAAGCAGTCCCGTCTACTTACCATCAATGTGTGAAGCTCCCTAGTCCTTGGGGAATAGTAAAGATTGATAGTGATCAGCAGGAGGCTAAGAATTGCTACACTTCATCGATGAAACCAGCCTCGAAGTCAAGGGAGCAATAGCAATCAAGGTATCCTCCAAGGAATGTCTTGGAGGCCAGAGAGCAGGATGTGGTAGAAATCCTCATGGATCCTGATGATCCTGAATCCAAAATCTATATCGGATCAGGGATCCTTGGCGAAATGAAAGAAGACCTCATATCCTTCCTCAAAAGGATAAAGACTACCTTTGCATGGAAACACGAAGATATGACTGGTATATCCAAAGATGTTATCACTCACAAGCTCGGCATCGACAGATCCTTCAAACCAATCCATCAAAGGAGAAGGAAGTTTGCACCAGAAAGGAATGCCATTATCCAGGAAGAGGTAGAGAAATTGCTCCGGGCAGGTATGATTAGAGAGGTCAAGTATCCAAGATGGTTGGCCAATGTGGTTGTTGTTCAAAAGAAAAACGGAAAGTGGAGGGTATGTGTCGATTTTACCGATTTAAATAAGGCATGTCCCAAGGATCCTTTCCCTTTACCCCACATTGACTCCATGGTGGATGCAACTGCGGGTCATGAACTGTTAACTTTTATGGATGCTTCATCTGGATTTCAACAAATCCAAATGGAACCATCCGACCAAGAGGATACAGCCTTCATGACTCCAACTGGTATATATTGCTATATTGCTATGCCGTTCGGATTGAGAAATGCAGGTGCAACGTACCAAAGGCTGGTGAATATGATGTTCAAGGATCAGATCGGACAAACTATGGAGGTTTATATAGATGATATGGTGGTAAAATCCATAAGAGCTGAGGATCACCTAAAGGATTTGGAGGAAGCATTTGATATCCTTGACAAATATAATATGAAGCTTAATCCTTCAAAATGTCATTTTGGTGTTAAAGCAGGTAAATTCTTAGGATACATGGTGACTAAGAGAGGCATTGAAGCTAGCCCGGAACAAATCAAAGCAATAGTGAACATCAAATCTCCGGCCAATGCTAAGGATGTTCAAAGGCTAACAGGCAGGATAGCAGCTTTGAACAGATTTATATCCAAATCCTCGGAGAAGTGCAAAGAATTCTATGATATCCTAAGGAAGAACAAGAAATTTGAGTGGACCGAGAAGCATGAAAATGCTTTGAGAGCCCTCAAAGATTACTTATCCTCAGCCCCATCCTTGATGAAACCAGAAAAAGGCGATGTGTTATCCTTGTATCTTGCAGTATCCTCAAAAGCAGTAAGTGCGGTCCTTGTTAAGGATCATGAAGGTACACAACATCCTGTCTATTATGTAAGTAAAAGTTTACTTGATGCCGAATCCAGGTATTCACACCTTGAAAAACTTATTCTTGCATTAATTATGGCATCTACAAAGTTAAGACATTATTTTGAAACTCATGTTATCATTGTTAAAACTAATTTCCCAATTAAGAATGTCCTCAGAAAACCAGAGATGTCAGGAAGGATGGCTAAGTGGGCAGTGAAGCTAAGTGCATATGATATAAGATATGAGCCTAGGACAGCCATCAAATCCCAAGCATTAGCTGACTTTGTGGCTGATTTCAGTAGTGATTTACAAGAAGAAGCTGAGTTAGAAGTCCAGCAGCTAGAAGAGACCAAGGATCCTTGGATACTTCATACTGATGGATCCTCAAATGTCAAAGGCACAGGGCTTGGAATACTACTAAAATCGCCACAGGGGGACATAATACCCCATTCTATAGCTTGTGAGTTCCAAACCACTAACAATGAGGCTGAATATGAAGCCCTAATTGCTGGTTTGCAAATCGCTAAGCATATGGGAATCAGGTATCTTGAGGTACATGTAGATTCTTTGTTAATTACAAACCACTTTAATGGATCCTATGCTGTTAAAGGTGAAAAGCTAACCAAATATTTGGAGATAGTCAAAAGTTTGGCACTCTCTTTTGTTTCCTTTAGTTTGTCACAGGTACCAAGGGAAGAAAATACAGAAGCTGATGCATTGGCTAACTTAGGATCATCTTTGAAGATCCCAGAGGATATCAAGATTCCTATTATCCATATCCTGACCCCGGCTATCGAGGATCACCAGACTATGGAGATAGGAAATGATTCTGCAGTTATCCCTAGTGAGGATACTCAATCCTATTCAGGATCAGGATCATGGATTTCACCAATTATGAGATACTTACAACATGGAGAGATTCCTACAGGAGAAAATCCTAGGGCTTTCAAGTCTAAGGTATCTCAATTCACAATTATGAATAATATGTTGTATAAACGATCTCTTGCAGGACCATACTTGAGATGCATTGAGGATCCTGAAGTTCAAGAAGTTTTAAAAGACTTCCATGAAGGAGATTGTGGAAACCACACTGGGGGCAGGGCATTATTCTCAAGGATCCTGAGGACAGGATACTACTGGCCAACCATGAAGAAAGATGCTGTGGAGTATGCCAGAAGATGTGATCCTTGCCAGAGACACAGCAATATCCTTCATCAACCAGCTGAATTATTGCATCCTATATTCTCCTCTTGGACATTTATGAGATGGGGTATGGATATAGTTGGCAAGCTCCCTAAGGCACCTGGTGGAAAAGTATTCATGCTAGCTATGACTGATTACTTCTCCAAGTGGATAGAGGCTGAAGCTTTTGCCCAAATTAGAGAAAAGGAAGTTATATCCTTCATTAAAAAAAATATTATAACTAGATTTGGAATTCCTTCTGAGATTATATGTGATAATGATTCCCAATTTATTGGGGGCAGAACCACTAACTTTTGTGACAGCTGGGGGATTAAGATGATAACATCAACACCAGTCCACCCACAAGCTAATGGTCAGGCAGAATCATCCAACAAGATCATCATCAACAATTTGAAGAAGAAGCTTGGATCCAAGAAAGGGAAATGGGCAGAAGAACTACCCTATGTGCTCTGGGCTGACAGGACAACCCCTAAGAATGCTACTGGTCAAACACCATTCTCTTTGGTGTTTGGGGCAGAATCGGTGATCCCAACAGAAATGGTGGTTCCTACTGCTAGAACAAGTACCCGTGATCCTGAGGAAAATGATGAAAACTTGGCTCAAGATCTGGATACTATTGAAGAAATCAGGGATATGGCTAGGATAAGGATGGCCAGTTATCAACAAAGAATGGCTGGTGCTTACAACAAAAATGTCAGGATCAGGAGGTTTCAAGTTGGAGATATGGTGTTAAGGAAAGCATTTCAGAATACCACCAATCCTGCTGATGGAAAATTGGCTCCAAAATGGAAAGGCCCTTATTTGATTGAAGCTGAAGCAGGAAAGGGGGCATATAGATTGCTAACCATGGAAGGTGATCTGCTACCAAGAGCTTGGAATGTTGTCCACTTGAAGAAATATTTCATGTAAGCAGGATCCTTATGGCATAGGTGATCCTCACGATAGGGATATCCTTAAAGGATCCTCAAAGTATCGGTGATCCTTACTTGGGTAATATCCTAAACTTAAGCTATTTCATTTCATTATTTTCTCTTATAAGGATAAGGATCATGTATCCTTTATCCATCTCTCACGTGAGTTCAAGTTTTGAAAGTTCAGGTATCTTTAGCACAACGTTGGTTATCCACAGAAGCAATCCGTCTTTTGGGTTTAACCCCAGTTATTTGGGCTTGTCCCCAGATTCCGCCTGTACCGCACGATGATCCTGGTGTAGTTCAAGGCTTTGGGACCAGTACTCGTTCTAGGGGCTGATAATTCCATTGTTCTGGCTATGCTTAGGATCCTACGTATAATGGTAGACGTACCATACATCCGTTCATAAGGTTTCTAACGTTTTCACGTTAGCTAAGGTTTCTAGCGTTTTCACGTTAGCTAAGGTTTTGGCATCTTCATATCACTAAGTTTGGATAGTCGCCAGTTAGGGTCATACTCCAGTTTACACACGATCCTTGGGCTTGTCCCCAGTTATCCTTGGGCTTGTCCCCAGTTGCTAACTCCTTTCTTATATTGGCTTAGTCCCAAGTTATGCTCTATTTCAGGTCCTTGAAGATAGGCAGCTAGGGATCCTTGATCCTTATTTCACTCTCAGGTTTATCTTATAGTTATCCTTATTATGGTTAGGATTCTAACTTGGATCTTCAGGTATGATCCTTAACTCTTTTGATTTTATTCATTATTCTTTTAAATAACCCTTATACTTGACAACTGAACTTGTATTTCTTAAATCATATCACTTTTTAAAACCTATCGGTTATGGGATATGTGATCCTTGTTCATATCCTAAACTTTTTGGATATCTTTTCTAATTTTTCAAGGATTGATAAGTATAAACAGAATGAACATTACAACAGTTGGAAAGTAACATATTAAAAAGGATAACAACACATGATAAGCGACAAAAGGTTAAGTTTTATTTATTAACATAAGGCTAACCCTTTAAAGGTTGTCAAAATTACCTACCCGAGCATCTACCAGCAAAACGTGGCCCGTCCGCTGGGGTAGGTAAAGGGTGTCCATGATAATGAGTTCAAAGGTAGTGCAGGAATATAAAGGCGGCAGGATCACAATGGCTTCATCCCCCAAACAGAGGATCCCTCCACCAATTGCAATCCTGCCTATTGTCCAAAGGATCATACATGATCCTTAAACCTAAGAACTATTGTTTATAGTTATTACAGACCCACCATTGTTCAAAAACATCAACAATCAAAAAACTACCAAACCATAAAAAATGGGCTCCGGCCACGTCTAGAAATTTCCATCATCGCCCATTTTTGCAGCTCACACCTTCGCTGCATCATCATCACCACCAGCCGCTGCATCCTCAGCTTTATCCTTCAACCCACTGCCACTTGCTTCAATCGCCAAGACCTCAGTAGCCTCCTCCTCATCATCCTCAAGATCAGCCAATCTTGCCTTCCAACCCTCAACGTCCCAGCTGTTTTTATCAAAGCTAGGATCTTGAGCTTCCTGGGCCATCTTCAATTTTGTCTGGTACATCGTAATGGCAGCAGAGACCTTAGCATTTTCAATAAGGTCATGCTTTTCATAGTCAAGGTCGATCAGAAGTTTGGCTGTCTTAGTCTTCTCATCTAGGAGTTCCTTCCGAGCATCAGCAAGTGCAAGATCCTTGAGCACGGCAACCTGTTGGAGGTCGGCAATCTTTTTATCTTGATCCTCCACGTGGCCCACATAGTCCTCAATCTCAGCAAATTTCTGCAAAAGAAAAGGATAAAAGCAGTTCAAGACCAAGTGATCCTCATACGAGTAGGATACATAGGCAGAATAAAGGATCCTTACATCATTGAAGTATTCAAGGAACTGGTGGCGGATCAGTGGAAGACCCTGAAGATCCTCAGCATCAGAAGTTTTCCTCTTCTTGACACCCTTTCCTTTAGTGGGTGCCTTTGGAATGGAGATGCTAGGACTGGTGGTGGATCTCTTCTTCCTGGATCGTACGACATCAAGGTCAGCCGTGTTGAATTGGGATACAGGCTTGGCAGATTTTCCAGCACCTACACAATTAAAACAAGATAAGTATCTTTTCCTAGTTCATATTTCACTATATATTTAAATTTTAAACAAGGATACTTACTTGACATTGTGACAGAGCCTGAGGATACCTCCTGTGAATCTTGGGTGGTTGTCTTGAAAGTTCTTGTCTCAGGATCAAGTCTCTTGAAAGCGAGGAGCCTTTCCTTAGCAGCAGGGGACAGTTTGAGGTGTGAAACGGTGATAGCTGCATAACAAGAAAGCAAAAATATCAGTTATCCTTACGTCAAAAGAAAGTTCCTGGTGATCCTTCTCAGGATCCTCCATCCTACCATGGGTAGCCCATTTTTTAGGAAGATCCTTTCCATCCTGGATGGAATCTCTCTTGATAAAAAAGAAGCGCCGTTTCCAATTAGCATCATTCTTGGTGGCTTTGAAGATCGGGTGTTCTTCACCAGGTTTACGTTTGAACAAATAACGGTGAGAGCCAAAGGTGGTAAGATCATACAGTTCTCCCAGCTCTGCCATTCCTAGATCTATTCCCTCTTGATCGATGATCCTTTCAAGGGTGTGCAAAACCCTCCAAATCATCGGCATGGCTTGGATATAAGAGATGCCGGTTAGGGAAAAGAAAGATTGGGTGAAGGCTGGAAAAGGATATGTATAGCCTATGGTGAAAGGAGTGACGGGGAAAGCAACCCACTTATCGGAGATATGATCGCTCAAGGCATTGGGGTCAAAAGGCCTGAATTCGGTGTTCGCCGGAAAACAGTAGCGAATCCTATCTATCTGAGCATCATTGAAGCAGCAGCGTTCTTTAATGGAGTCTTCAATGATCCCCTGGCTTTTTGGAGGACTGTTCTTTGGGTGATCCTTGCCCGGTGAACTTCGGAGCAACATTTTCGAACTGACGGAGATAAAGATAGAGAAACAGAGTAAGAAGGGAGAAAGAGGAGAAAGAATTACCTGGTTGCTCGTCGACTGAGAATTTAAAGGGAGTCTCTTTCGAATTTGAATGCATGATGATCCTATCTATATCTCTATTTATAATTATGATTCTGCAGGATTGTCACTTCCGTGACATCATCATCGCAACGGCTAGTTCTATTTTAACGGCTATATATCCGTTAGTTTGTTACGGATAAGATCAAGAAAACATAACTCGCTAATTTTACAATTTCACTCCTTATATTTTGGGGGCAATTGTTAGGGGAGGATTTTCTAACAATTAGTGATCCTTATTCGTTATCCTAACTAGTGATCCTTACTTCTGTGACAGGTGGTGATCCTCAGAAGAGCTTCAGGATCAGGATCATGGATCACTTTAAGGATCCTCGTACTAACGATTGTTTACTTATGTATTGTACTTTCTCGCAGGTATAACGAGCTTGACCAAGTATTGGCGACGTTCCTGGAGAATATTCCTAAACTATTCTGCACGTGCTTGACCAAAAATAAACGTTATGGAGAACGTGGAGGCTTGGCACGAAAGTCGGATAGTTAGTTTAGGTGGTTATTTCTATTTTAAAATGGAGTAACGAGCTAGTAGAACACATTTAGTCATTTTTTGCAGTTACACACACTCATACAAGCTCTCATTCAAACACTTAGCAATTACGTACACTTTTTACACATTCCACCGCAGTGATCCTTGTACCTAGCTCGTTACTATCCGAAGTTGTAAACATTTAACCATTTATTTCAGTTTGGTGATCGGTAGTTTCCATCACCCGGGGTTTTTTGTGCCGGAGATCAACTCTTGATCAAGGGCTTTTTCCCCGTATAAATCCTTGTGTTGTTTGTGCACTTTACATTGAAGTGATCCTCATCGCTGTTACATATTTAAAGCATCATTCCCCTAAACAAAGAGTTTGGTTGCAATATCCTCATCAGATTTTTTGACCAAAACAAAATTGTTTTGGTCAAAAATTACCGAAGCAATTAAGTGATCAAATTAGTAAAGTGAGGTAGTGTGCTAAAATGGGTGTTGAAAATATGCTGGTTAAGTTGTTTATGAAAACAGTTTTCAGGATACAGCTCAGGATATTGAGCTGTATCTACGATCAAACAATGAGCAAATAATGAGCAAAAAGTAAAGTAAACGACACGAGATGTACGAGGAAAGCCCTTGATCAATCTAGATCGCCGGCATAAAACCTCGGGAGCTGACAATCGCAGCTGCCTTGTTCTTCTTATTGCTTAAACTTCAGGATACAGTGCAGGATATAGACCAGATCGTTATGTGTTACAACGTTTTTGTGTGAAAGCTTGCTAGAGAGCGAGTGTTAGAGTGTAATGAGTGCGAAAAGTGATGTCCTATTTGATCTGGTATACCCACCTATTTATAGTAATGAATTACAAACAATAATCCCTACAAATATGGGGTACTCCGAATATTCCATTGTGAACGTTATTGACCGAGTAATACGGCTTCAACGTCTTCATTTGAACGACTTGGACCGAGTCTTCCGCGGAATGAGTCTTCGTGAACGTTGATAGCTTCTAATCCACGTACCTGCACGTAATCCGTTAGTAATCCTGAGGATACCATTCAGGATGTTACCAATATCCTGAATCAGCATCCCGGATGTAAACAGATACTATATAATCAAGATATAAACCAAGATATTTTCCAGGATATGGGCTCAGAATTTCACCCATAACAGTTTGCTCATTGTTTGATCGTAGATACAGCTCAATATCCTGAGCCGTATCCCGAATACTGATTTTCTAAATAACTCAACAAGCATATTTTCTATACACTTTCTAGCACACTACCTCACATTACTAATTTGATCACTTAATTACTTTGGTAATTTTTGACCAAAACAATTTGGCGCCCACCGTGGGGCAAGTGGTGCTCTCTTTACTAAAAATTTTTGTCAAATCGCTAATCGGTTTTCTATTTTCAAAACTTTTTGCCACATTGTCCATAATGGCCTCAAGATCAAACATGAGTTCCTCTACTGTGTCTGCTATGACTTCTGCTACTACCAGTTCGGTGCTTCCACCACCTCCTCCAAGGATGCCAGCCTCTACACGACCTCAGGATATTATCCCTACCCGCAGTGTTCAGGAATCTGCTCCCATTTTAGCTTCTAACGATGAAATTTTAACCTTATTTGGAAGTGTGCAGGAACAAATGAGGAAGCAACAGGAAACAAACCAAATGCTTTTAAGGGAAATACAACTCCTGAAGTCTGGCTCTAGCAGATCTGCTGAGGATATTGTCACTCCATTACATCCCAGAACGTTGAACTTCAGTTCAGCTGTGTATACTGAGGATAACAGGGGGAATATTGTGCCCAACCTTCCTCAGAATCATACTCCTGAAATACCCTCCTCGGTCAGGATGTCGACCATAAGGAGCTCAGGATATGCTTCAGGATATGGGCAAAATCCTCCAACGGGTAACATGTCAAATAATAATAATACTCATGCTACTAACAATAGTGGATCTTTGCAGGATACAGGTGTGACATCAGCGCTTACTAGGGAACTTCAGAAGTTGAAGGACATGATATCTAGTGTACCCGGGGTGGTCCAGCCGATCCCGGAAGTGTCCCAAGACAGCCACAAGATATCTCGTTTTGCATATCCTATCTGTGATGCTGAGATCCCAAAGAGATTCCAAACCCCCAACATGAAGCTTTACGACGGAACTACGGATCCTGAGGAGCATATTGCTCAGTATAGGGAAAGGATGGAAATTAACCCTATCCCTCCGGATCTCAAGGAAGCATGCTTGTGCAAGGGTTTTGGTTCAACCTTGACAGGATCAGCCTTGAAATGGCTCTTGAATGTTCCTCCACATTCGATTACCTCTTTTGCTCACTTAGTAAATTTATTTAATAGTCAGTTTCTTGTAGTAGAAGTTTTGAAAAATTAACAAGTGATCTCTACAGGATAACACAGGGGCCTCAGGAATCCCTTAGGGATTATGTGAACAAGTTCAGCCGGGAATCCCTAGACATTCCTCATCTTGATGTTGCAACAGCTGTGCAAGCTTTCAAGATGGGGTTGCAAAAAGATTCTCAATTTTATCAAGACCTTGTAATGAACCCATGCAGGAACATGGATGAAGCTCGGAACAAGGCCCTAAGATATATTCGGTTGGAGGATGACAGAAAGATGCAAGAAAGAATGAACTCATCTAACACTTATGAGTCAACTAACAGGAAGTCAGAATCCTCAATCAAATCATATCGGCCTAAGCCATATGGTAGAAGTGAAAACAAGAGAGTGAATGCTGTCGAAGACGAGGATCCTGAAGAGTATCCTGAATTATCTGAATATTGCTTTTCTGTTAACTTTCCTGAATTGATGTATGCCATGCAGGGTCTAGGAGACAAGGCTAGATGGCCTCGAAAGAATCAACAAAAAGCCGATTGGAAAGACAAATCAAAATGGTGTGCTTTCCACGAAGATTTCGGACATATGACTGAGGATTGCATCGCTTTAAGGAAAGAAATAAGCTATCTTCTAAGCAAGGGATATCTGAAAGATCTCTTGGGAAGAAAGAAGAATAAGGGTCAGGATACTAAGAAGGATCCTGAGCGAGCAGCATCACCTCCCGCGGATGCCAAGATAATCAACTTCATTTCGGGAGGATCCGACATTTGTGGGACTTCGTATTCGGCAACAAAGAGACATGCAAAAGAAGCTAAGGCCGAAAGGGGAGATAAACCTGTCAGGATGACTACCCTCACAACTGACAAAGTGATCACATTTGACGCTGATGACAGGGATACTGTCCAGGATCCTCACCATGATGCTCTGGTAATAACTTTATATGTGGCTAACCATTTCGTACGCAGGATATTGGTTGATAATGGCAGCTCCGTCAACATAATCCAACTAGAGACGCTGAAAAGAATGAATGTATCTCCAATGGATATCACTTCAAAGTCTACCGTGCTTGTTGGGTTCAGTGGAGAGGCTAGAAACACAGTGGGAGAGATAAAGTTGCCAGTATACGTTGAAGGAGTCAACTCGATACAACGTTTCTGTGTGATGGATTCTCTATCCTGCTATAACATCATACTAGGAAGACCGTGGATTCACGATATGAAGGCTGTACCGTCAACGTATCACCAATGCATCAAGATACCTACCCCTTGGGGAGTTGTCAAAGTTGATAGTGATCAGCAGTAGGCGAAAGAATGTTACTCATCCTCGATGAAATCCTCAACCAAGCCTAGTGCAGCATAGCAATTAAAGACGCGGGCCCAGGATATCGTGGAGGATCCGGCAGGATGTGAAGAAAGTTATCTTGGATCAGGATAACCCCGATATTTCGGTGCTCGTAGGAACCAATATCCCTCAAGATATTGAAGAACAGTTAATTAACTTTTTGAAATGCAGGATGTCAACGTTTGCATGGAAGCATGAGGATATGACAGGCATATCCAAAGACATCATCACCCACAAGCTTGGAATTGATAAATCATTCAAGCCTGTTCAACAAAAAAGAAGGAAGTTTGCTCCTGAGCGGAATACGATTATTCAAGAGGAAGTTAAGAGATTATTGAAATCCAGAATGATTAGAGAGGTTAAGTTCCCAAGGTGGCTAGCAAATGTAGTTGTGGTACAGAAGAAAAATGGGAAATGGAGAGTTTGTGTAGACTACACAGACTTGAACAAAGCTTGTCCTAAAGACCCATTTCCTCTTCCCCACATTGATGCAATGGTAGATGCTACTGCTGGGCATGAAATGCTGGCCTTCATGGACGCATCCTCAGGATTTCAACAAATCCAAATGGAGCCTTCTGACCAGGAAGACACTGCCTTCATGGCACCAACAGGTATTTATTGTTATACAGCTATGCCTTTTGGTTTGAAAAATGCAGGTGCAACATACCAAAGATTGGTAAACATGATGTTCAAAGACAAACTGGGGGACACCATGGAGGTGTACTTCGACGATATGGTGGTAAAATCAAAGAAAGCTCAGGATCACCTCCAGGATATTAAAGGAGCGTTTGATATCCTGGATCAGTATAACATGAAGCTGAATCCTGCTAAGTGCCATTTTGGAGTGGGGGCAGGAAAATTTCTAGGATATATGGTGACCAAAAGAGGAATAGAAGCGAGCCCGGAGCAGATTAAAGCCATCTTGGATATTAAATCGCCCTCAAATATGAAAGATGTTCAACGATTAACGGGGCGAGTGGCAGCATTAAACAGATTTATCTGTAGATCCTCAGAGAAATGCAAAGATTTTTATGATATCCTGAAGAAGAACAAAAAATTCGAGTGGGGTGAGAAGCATGAAGCGGCCCTACAGGATTTAAAGCAATATCTTTCAACCGCACCTCTACTGATGAAGCCTGAGAATGGTGAACCATTATCCCTATACCTCGCGGTATCAGGGAATGCTGTAAGTGCCGTCCTTGTAAAGGACCATGAAGGTCAGCAATATCCTGTTTATTAAGTTAGTAAAAGCTTGTTAGATGCCGAAACTAGATATTCTCATTTGGAAAAATTAATACTAGCATTAGTTATGGCATCAACAAAACTTAGACAATATTTTGAGACTCATAGGATTCATGTTAAAACAAATTATCCTGTCAAAAATGTGCTTAGGAAACCAGAGATGTCAGGCAGGATGGCTAAGTGGTCAGTAAAGTTGAGTGCTTATGATTTAGTATATGAACCTAGGAATGCCATAAAGTCTCAGGCTTTAGCTGACTTTGTGGCTGATTTTAGTAGTGACATTCAGGATGAGGTAGACCTAGAGGTTCAACAGTTAGGAGAATCCTCAGGATCCTGGACATTATATACTGATGGTGCATCTAATATAAGAGGAGTAGGATTAGGAATACTACTAAAATCGCCACAGGGGGACATATTACCCCAGGCTATTAGGTGTGAATTTCCTGCTACTAATAATGAGGCAGAATATGAAGCTTTAATTGTAGGATTAGAATTGGCTAAGAGTATGAGTATCAAAAATTTACAAGTATATGTTGACTCTTTGTTAATTACTAACCATTTTAATGGATCCTATGCAGTTAAGGGTGAGAAATTGATTGAATATCTTGATATTCTCAAAAAATTAGCAGGATATTTCGATGTTTTTACACTTGAACAGGTACCAAGGGAGGATAATGCTGAAGCGGATGCCTTAGCAAATCTGGGATCATCAATCAGGATACCTGAAGGGACCCAAATACCAGTATTACATGTCTTATATCCTGCAACGAATCCTCAGGATAAAGAAGTAGCGGATATTCGGGATCCTGGAGTGGAATATCCTGAACAGGATCCTAAATCCTGGACAACTCCAATTCTGAAATATCTTAAAGATGGACACATCCCCGAAAATGAAAATCCTAAGGCATTTAGGATGAAGGTATCACGATTCACTATTATAAATAATATTTTATACAAGAAATCTCTTGCAGGACCATATTTAAGGTGCTTGGAGGATCATGAAGCCAAAGAAGTACTTCAGGATATACATGAAGGGGACTGTGGTAATCACACTGGGGGCAGATCATTGTTCTCGAAAGTATTGAGGACAGGATAATTTTGGCCAACAATGAGGAAAGATGCTGCAGAATATGCTCGAAGATGTGATGCATGTCAAAGGCATAGTAACATACTACATCAACCAGCTGAACCACTATATCCTGTAGTTTCCCCTTGGCCATTCATGAAATGGGGGATGGATATAGTAGGAAAGTTACCAAAAGCTCCGGGAGGAAAAGTATTTATGTTAGCAATGACGGATTATTTCTCTAAGTGGGTTGAGGCTGAAGCATTTGTTCAAGTTAGAGACCAAGAAGTAGTATCCTTCATAAAGAGGAATATCCTGACTAGGTTTGGAGTACCAGATGAGATCATTTGTGATAATGGGTCCCAGTTTATAAGCAAAAGGACTACTGACTTTTGCAAGAGTTGGGGAATCAAAATGATCACATCTACTCCGGTACATCCTCAAGCGAATGGACAAGCCGAATCCTCGAACAAGATAATAGTCAATAACTTAAAGAAGAGACTTGGAGCCAAAAAAGGAAGATGGGCGGAAGAATTACCCTTTGTTTTGTGGACTGATAGGACAACGGTAAAGAATGCAACCGGCCAAACCCCGTTTTCCTTGGTATTTGGAGCGGAGGCAATGATTCCAACAGAAATGACGATACCTACTGCAAGATCTATGCTACAGGATCCTGAACAGAATCCTGAAGTTTTATGTCAGGATTTGGATACTATAGATGAAAAAAGAGACGCAGCAAGACTAAGGATAGCAGCATATCAACAAAGAATATCCAGAGCATATAATAAGAACATAAGGACTAGAAGATTTCGAGTTGGTGATTGGGTGCTAAGAAAGGCTTTTCAAAATACCACTAATCCTGCCGATGGGAAGGACCTTATGAAGTCGAGTCAGAAGCAGGGAAAGGAGCATATCGACTCAGAAATATGGAAGGGGATATGCTACCAAGATCCTGGAATGCAATACATTTAAAGCTCTATTTCAAGTAAGAGTAGAATTTAATATCTCAGAATGTTTACAATTGTTTTGCAGGATATGTTTCAGGATATAGCTCCAGGATATATACTCAGGATAAGTCGAAAGATTAGAGGATTGGCCCCCTCTCTCACGTTTAAGGGATCCTGGTCCCTTCAAAGGCTTAAAGGTATTCACCTTTCTTTCGAATTGGGTTTAAACACCTCGCCTGGAGCGCAAGTTATCTAGGTATAGTTCAAGGTAGCGGGACCAGTTCATGTAAAAGTGGCTGACAATTTCGTTACTGTTGGCTATATCCTGGATCCTAAAGGTATATGAGGATTGATCACCCTCTCTCACAAAAGAGTATTTTCATACTCTCTAAGGTTTAAAGGTTTTCACCTTTCTAAGAATTGGAGTTTATACACTCTCGCCTGTAGCGCATGAAATTTAGGGTTTATCCCCAGATATCAGGGTTTATCCCCAGTATGCTAAGGATTCATTTCAGGATATCAGGGGTTCTGCCCTTGGGCATTCGGAATTCATTCGAGTCAAAATATAAATACATTTGTGTTTTTGTCGAACACAGGGGACATACATTATATTGTTCAAAGGATGGATCCAAGTTTATAAGTATGCACTGGGGACAAACTTATGATAAAGGATTGGAACTGGTTCTCTAAGAATCTCTGGTATGATCTCTCCTTTTTGTTTGGACAATTTATAGGTTATATTTCAATATCCTTTTCAAGATATCTTTCAGGATATCTCCCAGGATACATTTATGATATATGTTCCTAAGAATGTTCAAACCAAACAATTTTCACAAGTAAAATTTGTACGTTAATGACAATAATAATAAAGTCAAAAGAGTGGTTATATTTGTTAGGGGAGGATTTTCTAACAATTAGTGATCCTTACACGTTATCCTAATTAATGATCCTTTCTTCTGTGACAGATAGTGATCCTCAGAAGAGCTTCAGGATCAGGATCATGGATCACTTTAAGGATCCTCGTACTGACGATTGTTTGTTTGTGTTTTGTATTACTTCGTAGGTGTTACGAGCTTGACTTGGTCTTGGCAACGTTACTATGGAATATTCCACGGGTATATCGCACACGTTTGACTGGAAATGGACGTTGTGGAGAACGTGGGAGCTTGGCACAAAAGTCGGATAGTTAGTTATTGTAGTTAACTTCTATTTTAAAAGGGGTAACGAGCTAGAATTAGAACACCTAGTCATTTTCTCAGCTACACACTCTCATATACTCGCACAATAAAAGCTCTCGACGAACATTCATTCATTTTCACTCACTTTTACACATTTCACGATAGTGATCCTTGTACCTAGCTCGTTACTATCCGAAGTTGTAAACATTTATTGATTTATTTGAGCTTGGTGATCGGTAGTTTCCATCACCCGGGGTTTTTTGTGCCGGAGATCAACTCTTGACCAAGGGCTTTTTCCCCGTACAAATCCTTGTGTCAATTGTGCAGTTTACATTGAAGTGATCCTTGTTATTGTTATACATTATAAGCATCATCCCCATAACAGAGAGTTTGGTTGCAATATCCTCAACATATTTTTTGACCAAAACAGTTTGGCGCCCACCGTGGGGCAATTGGTGCTTTGTCCTTAGAAAAATACGCATTTCTGTGCTCATTTCGGTTCACTACAACCAAGCAAATGGCTTCCTCAGCGAAGAATGCTTCAAATTTGATGCCCTCATTCACTTCTTAACAAGGCGTTCCCCCTTTGCCTCCACCACCTTCTGGATCCCAGAAGAATGCTGAGAATGCTGCGAAGAAACCAACTCCCATTTTCTCAAAACCTCCAACTTCTTCTGCTTCTTACACTCCCACTACTAGTGACATGTTTACTTTGATTTTGCAGATGAAGGATCAGATACGGCAACAGGATAAGACCAATGAGAGGATTCTCAAAGAAATCGGAGATCTCAAGAAACAAAAGACAACGGCAGAGGATCATTCCCCACTGGTGCTGAAATCCTTGAATTTTGATACTCCGGTGATTACTTCTCAGCCATCAGTGGTTCCAGACGTTCAATATGTGGGTGGACCGAAAGGAGTGCACTACGGAACAACAACAATCACCCAGGCAGCAGGCTCATATTTCCAGCCAGCGGGATCCTATCCTCAGCATATGGGATCCCTCATGAATTCAGGAGGATATTCAGGAATGCAGCAGGTTCAAGGATCCTCCTTTGTTCCAGGATCATCCCAGGTTCAAGGATCCTCCTTTGTTCCAGGATCATCCCAGGTTCAAGGATCCTCCTTTGTTCCAGGATCATCCCAGGTTCAAGGATCCTCCTTCTTCCCAGGATCATCCCAGGTTCAAGGATCCTCCTTTGTTCCAGGATCATCCCAGGTTCAAGGATCCTCCTTTGTTCCAGGATCATCCCAGGTTCAAGGATCCTCCTTTGTTCCAGGATTGTCCCAATTTCAGGGATCCTTCCAGATGCCAAGATCCTTAAGGAGTTTGCAAACAGGAAGCTCAGATGTCCATCAGGGAGATTTTATTCCAATGCAGACCAATGCTTCTACTGGTCCCTCGATCATTCCAGAGCCCCAACAATATGGATTAACATCCAATCTTCCTAATCTGAATCCAATGGGAGGTAACACTTTTAATAATTCTTATACTACTAACCATGGTCTTATGCAGGATCCAGGTATCAATCATGCCATGGCCAGAGAATTGCAAAAGCTAAAGGATATGATATCAAGTGTTCCAGGAGTGGTCAAACCTATTCCAGAGATTGCAGATGGGAGCCACAAGATATCTCGTTTTGCACCACCAATCTGTGTGCTGAGATACCCAAGAGGTTCCATGTGCCAACAATGAAACTGTATGATGGTTCGACGGACCCTGAAGAACACATAGCACAATACAGGGAGAGGATGGAGATCAATCCAATTCCAGAAAGGTTAAAGGAAGCATGCCTGTGCAAGGGATTCGGATCCACTCTTACTGGATCAGCTCTCAAATGGCTGCTAAGTCTTCCTCCCTATTCTATTACCTCATTTGCTAATCTAGTTAACTTGTTTAATAATCAGTTTTCTTGTAGTAGAAAATTTGAACGATTAACTAGTGATCTATATAGGATAACCCAGGGTCATAATGAATCATTAAGGGATTACATTACCAAATTTAGTAAAGAATCCTTAGACATTCCCAACTTAGATATAGCTACGGCTGTTGAGGCCTTTAAAATGGGATTGCTTAGGGATTCGTCGTTTTATGATGATCTTGTTATGACACCATGCAGGAACTTAGATGAGGTAAGAACCCGAGCACTTAGGTTCATTCGGCTAGAGGACGATAAGAGGATCCAGGAGAGGTTAGCAGGATCCTCAAAGCAGGATAAGCAAGGATCCTCATTTAGGAACAACAAGTTCAGATCCTACAACAGATCTGATAACCAGAACGTGCATTCTATTGATCAAGAAGAGGATGATGAGGATTATCCTCCAATTTCTGAATATTGTTTTTGTGTTGATAACAATGAACTAATCCTTGCGATGCAGAACCTAGGTGATAAAGCTAGATGGCCAAGAAAAAATGATAGGCCAGCTGCAACTAAGGATAAATCAAAGTGGTGTGCATACCATGAAGATTTTGGGCATCTCACAGAAGAATGCATTGCACTAAGAAAGGAGATTGGATACTTGTTGAGCAAGGGGCATCTAAAAGAATTGTTGGGAAGAAAAAAGTCAAGGACTCAGGATCCTGAAAGGATCCCTGAGAAGGCTCCAGCCCCTCCAGCGGATGCACAAGTGATAAACTTCATTTCTGGAGGATCAGACATTTGCGGCACATCTTTCTCAGCAGCTAAAAGGCATGCAAAGGAAACTAAAATGGATAATGGAGAAAGACCTGTTCGAACATCAAGTGTCTCCGAAGGAAAAGTCATAACCTTTGATGAAGAGGATCGTGTTGATATCCAGGATCCTCATCATGATGGTTTAGTTATTACTCTTTTCATTTCTAACCATTTTGTCCGCAGGATCCTTATAGACGGAGGAAGTTCAGTGAACATTATCCAGCTTGATGTTCTAAAGAAGATGGGTATCCCTGAATCAGATATCATACCAAGATCCTCCGTGCTCGTGGGATTTAGTGGCGAAACTAAGAATACCCTGGGGGACATTAAACTCCCAATATACATTGAAGGCCTACACTCTTATCAAAAATTTTGTGTTATTGACTGTTTATCTTGTTGCAATGTTATCCTTGGTAGGCCCTGGATACACGATATGAAAGCAGTCCCATCTACCTACCATCAATGTGTGAAGCTCCCTAGTCCTTGGGGAATAGTGAAGATTGATAGTGATCAGCAGGAGGCTAAGAATTGCTACACTTCATCGATGAAACCAGCTTCGAAGTCAAGGGAGCAATAGCAATCAAGGTATCCTCCAAGGGATGTCTTGGAGGCAAGAGAGCAGGATGTGGTAGAAATCCTCATGGATCCCAATGATCCTGAATCCAAAATCTATATCGGATCAGGGATCCTTGGCGAAACGAAAGAAGACCTCGTATCCTTCCTCAAAAGGAGAAAGACTACCTTTGCATGGAAACACGAAGACATGACTGGTATATCCAAAGATGTAATCACTCACAAACTCGGCATTGACAGATCCTTCAAACCAATCCATCAAAGGAGAAGAAAGTTTGCACCGGAAAGGAATGCCATTATCCAGGAAGAGGTAGAGAAATTGCTCCGGGCAGGTATGATTAGGGAGGTCAAGTATCCAAGATGGTTGGCCAATGTGGTTGTTGTTCAAAAGAAAAACGGAAAGTGGAGGGTATGTGTCGATTTTACCGATTTAAATAAGGCATGTCCCAAGGATCCTTTCCCATTACCACACATTGACTCCATGGTGGATGCAACTGCGGGTCATGAACTGTTAACTTTTATGGATGCTTCATCTGGATTCCAACAAATCCAAATGGAACCATCCGACCAAGAGGATACAGCCTTCATGACTCCAACTGGTATATACTGCTATATTGCTATGCCGTTCGGCCTAAGAAATGCAGGTGCAACATATCAAAGGCTGGTGAATATGATGTTCAAGGATCAGATTGGACAAACTATGGAGGTGTACATAGATGATATGGTGGTAAAATCCTTAAAAGCTGAGGATCACCTAAGAGACTTGGAGGAAGCATTCGATATCCTTGACAAATATAACATGAAACTTAATCCTTCAAAATGTCACTTTGGTGTTAAAGCAGGTAAATTCTTAGGATATATGGTGACAAAGAGAGGCATTGAAGCTAGCCCGGAACAAATCAAAGCAATAGTGAACATCAAATCTCCGGCCAATGCTAAGGATGTTCAAAGGCTAACAGGCAGGATAGCAGCTTTGAACAGATTTATATCCAAATCCTCAGAGAAGTGCAAAGAATTCTATGATATCCTAAGGAAGAACAAGAAATTTGAGTGGACTGAGAAGCATGAAAACGCTTTAAGAGCCCTCAAAGATTACCTATCCTCAGCCCCAGCTTTGATGAAACCAGAAAAAGGCGATGTGCTATCCTTGTATCTTGCAGTATCCTCAAAAGCAGTAAGTGCGGTCCTTGTTAAGGATCATGAAGGTACACAACATCCTGTCTATTATGTAAGTAAAAGTTTACTTGATGCCGAATCCAGGTATTCACACCTTGAAAAGCTTATTCTTGCATTAATTATGGCATCTACTAAGTTGAGACATTATTTTGAAACTCATGTTATCATTGTTAAAACTAATTTTCCAATTAAGAATGTCCTCAGGAAACCAGAGATGTCAGGAAGGATGGCTAAGTGGGCAGTGAAGCTAAGTGCATATGATATAAGATATGAGCCTAGGACAGCCATCAAATCCCAAGCATTAGCTGACTTTGTGGCTGATTTCAGTAGTGACTTACAAGAGGAAGCTGAGTTAGAAGTCCATCAGCTAGAAGAGACCAAGGATCCTTGGATACTCTATACTGATGGATCCTCAAATGTCAAAGGCACAGGGCTTGGAATACTACTAAAATCGCCATAGGGGGACATAATACCCCACTCTATAGCTTGTGAGTTCCAAACCACTAACAATGAGGCTGAATATGAAGCCTTAATTGCTGGTTTGCAAATTGCAAAACATATGGGGATCAGGTATCTTGAGGTACATGTAGATTCATTGTTAATCACAAACCCCTTTAATGGATCCTACGCTGTTAAAGGTGAAAAGCTAACCAAATATTTAGAGATAGTCAAAAGTTTGGCACTCTCTTTTGTTTCCTTTAGTTTGACGCAGGTACCAAGGGAAGAAAATACAGAAGCTGATGCATTGGCTAACTTAGGATCATCCTTGAAGATCCCGGAGGATATCAAGATCCCTATTATCCATATCCTGGCCCCGGCTATCGAGGATCATGCGGCTATGGAGATAGGAAATGATTCTGCAATTATCCCTTGTGAGGATACTCAATCCCATTCAGGATCAGGATCATGGATCTCACCAATTATGAGATACTTACAACATGGAGAGATTCCTACAGGAGAAAACCCTAGGGCTTTCAAATCTAAGGTATCTCAATTCACAATTTTAAATAATATGTTGTATAGACGATCTCTTGCAGGACCATACTTGAGATGCATTGAGGATCCTGAAATCCAAGAAGTTTTAAAAGACTTCCATGAAGGAGATTGTGGAAACCACACTGGGGGCAGGGCATTATTCTCAAGGATCCTGAGGACAGGATACTACTGGCCAACCATGAAGAGAGATGCTGTGGAGTACGCTAAGAGATGTGATCCTTGTCAGAGACACAGCAATATCCTTCATCAACCAGCTGAATTATTGCATCCTATATCCTCCTCTTGGCCATTTATGAGATGGGGTATGGATATAGTTGGTAAGCTCCCTAAGGCACCTGGTGGAAAAGTATTCATGCTTGCTATGACTGATTACTTCTCCAAGTGGATAGAGGCTGAAGCTTTTGCCCAAGTCAGAGAAAAGGAAGTTATATCCTTCATTAAAAGAAATATTATAACTAGATTTGGAATTCCTTCTGAGATTATATGTGATAATGGTTCCCAATTTATTGGGGGCAGAACCACTAACTTTTGTGACAGCTGGGGGATTAAGATGATAACATCAACACCAGTCCACCCACAAGCTAATGGTCAGGCAGAATCATCCAACAAGATCATCATCAACAATTTGAAGAAGAAGCTTGGATCCAAGAAAGGGAAATGGGCAGAAGAACTACCCTATGTGCTTTGGGCTGATAGGACAACCCCTAAGAATGCTACTGGTCAAACGCCATTCTCTTTGGTATTTGGGGCAGAATCAGTGATCCCAACAGAAATGGTGGTTCCAACTGCAAGAACAAGTACCCGTGATCCTGAGGAAAATGATGAGAACTTGGCTCAAGACCTGGATACTATTGAAGAAATTAGGGATATGGCTAGGATAAGGATGGCCAGTTATCAGCAAAGAATGGCTGGTGCTTACAACAAAAATGTCAGGATCAGGAGGTTTCAAGTTGGAGATATGGTATTAAGGAAAGCATTTCAGAATACCACCAATCCTGCTGATGGAAAATTAGCTCCAAAATGGGAAGGCCCTTATTTGATTGAAGCTGAAGCAGGAAAGGGGGCATATAGATTGCTAACCATGGAAGGTGATTTGCTACCAAGAGGTTGGAATGCTGTCCACTTGAAGAAATATTTCATGTGAGCAGGATCCTCATGGCACAGATGATCCTCAGGATAGGGATATCCTTAAAGGATCCTCAAAGTATCGGTGATCCTTACTTAGGTAATATCCTAATCTTGAACTATTTCATTTCTTTATTTTCTCATATAAGGATAAGGATCATGTATCCTTTATCCACCTCTCACGTGAGTTTAAGTTTTGAAAGTTCAGGTATCCTTAGCATAACATTGGTTATCCGCTGAAGCAATCCGTTCCTTGGGTTTAACCCCAGTTATTTGGGCTTGACCCCAGTTCCGCCTGTAGCGCATGATGATCCTGGTATAGTTCAAGGCAGTGGGACCAATACTCGTTTTAGGGGCTGATAATTCCATTGTACTGGCTATGCCTAGGATCCTACGTATAATGGTAGACGTACCATACATCCGTTCCTAAGGTTTCTAACGTTTTCACGTTAGCTAAGGTTTCTAACGTTTTCACGTTAGCTAAGGTTTTGGCATTTTCATGTCACAAAGTTTGGATAGTCGCCATTTAGGGCCATACTCCAGTTTACATACGATCCTTGGGCTTGTCCCCAGTTATCCTTGGGCTTGTCCCCAGTTATCCTTGGGCTTGTCCCTAGTTGCTAACTCTTTTCTTATGTTGGATTAGTCCCAAGTTATGCTCTATTTCAGGTTCTTGAAGATAGGCAACTAGGGATCCTTGATCCTTACTTTATTCTAAGGTTTATCTTATAGTTATCCTTATTATGGTTAGGATCCTAACTTGGACCCTCAGGTATGATCCTTAACTATTTTTAATCCTATTCATTATTTATTTGAATAACCCTTAAAGTTTGACAACTAGACTTGTGATCCTTAAAATATATTGCTTTTTGGGATTCGTTAACTATAGGATATTTGATCGTGGATCATGCTCTAAACATTTTTAATTTGACTTGTTCAATATTGTTTATTCAATAAATGTGCATTAAAACAAAGGAGAATTTGAGAAGTAAAAGGATAACAATACAAGATAAGCGACAAAAGGTTAAAATTTTATTTATCAACGAAAGACTAACCCTTAAAAGGTTGTCAAAATTACCTACCCGAGCATCTACCAGCAAAACGTGGCCCGTCCGCTGGGGTAGGTAAAGGGTGTCCATGATAATAAGTTCAAAAGTAGTGCAGGAATATAAAGGCGGCAGGATCACAATGGCTTCATCCCCCAAACAGAGGATCCCTCCACCAATTGCAATCCTGCCTATTGTCCAAAGGATCATACATGATCCTTAATCCTAAAACCTATTGTTCAAGTACAAACCATTAAATTGTTCAACATCACAACCACAAAAAAGCTACTACCAAATTTAAAAATTGGGCTCCGGCTGCGTCTAAGAATGTCCATCATCGCCCAATCATGCAGCCTAAACCTTCGCTGCGTTATCACCTCCAGCTCCACTTGTTTCACCACCTTCACCTTTGCCTCCAGCTTCAATTGTCAGGATCTCTTCAACCTCCTCAGCCTCTTCATCGTCCAGTTCAGCCAGCCTTGCCTTCCAGCCTTCAACATCCCAGGTGCTCTTGTCAAAAGCAGGATCCTGAGCTTCCAAGGCCATTTGCAGCTTGGTCTTGTACATTGTTATGGCGGCAGAGACTTTGGCGTCTTCGGTGATCTCACGTTTCTCATAGTTAACATTGATCAGCACCTTGGCCGTCTCCTGTTTGGCATCCCGGACTTCCTTCTGAAGATCAGCAATTGCAAGGTCCTTAAGCACAGCAACCTGCTGGAGGTCGGCAATCTTCTTATCCTGATCCTCAACGTGGCCAACATAATCCTCGATCTCAGAGAATTTCTGCAAAAAGGATAAAGGATAAGGTCAGGATTAAGTGATCCTAAAATTAGCAGGATATATCATCAGGATATGTCAACAGGATATACGAGCAAAGACAGTGATCCTTACCTCATTAAAGTATTCGAGGAATTGATGACGGATCAGAGGCAGACCCTGCAGATCCTCAGCTTCAGAGGCTTTTCTCTTCTTGATTGCCTTTCCTTTGAGGGGTGCCTTGGGAACTGAAGCTGCCGGACTGGTAGGAGCTTTTCTCTTGGAGGATCTGACAGTAGTGAGATCAGCGACATTGAACTTGGAAGCAGACTTGGTAGATTTTCCAGCACCTACACAACCAAAATAAGATAAGTATCTTTTCTTAATTTACATTTCACTATTTATTTAAATTTTAAACAAGGATACTTACTTGACATCGTGACAGAGCCTGAGGATACCTCCTGTGAATCTTGGGTTGTTGTCTTGAAAGTTCTTGTTTCAGGATCAAGTTTCTTGAAAGCAAGGAGCCTCTCCTTAGCAGCAGGGGACAATCTGAGGTGTGAGACGGTGATAGCTGCATAACAAGAAAACAAAAAATAAGTGATACTTACATCAAAAGAAAGTTTTTGGTGATCCTTCTCAGGATCCTCCACCCTACCATGGGTAGCCCATTTCTTGGGGAGATCCTTTCCATCCTCAATGGAATCTCTCTTGATAAAAAAGAAACGCCGCTTCCAATTAGCATCGTTCTTGGTGGCTTTGAAGAATGGGTGTTCCTCACCGGGTTTACGTTTAAACAAATAGCGATGAGAACCAAAGGTAGTAAGATCATACAGCTCTCCCAGCTCTGACATTCCTAGGTCTATACCTTCCTGCTCGATGATCCTTTCAAGGGTGTACAGAACCCTCCAAATCATCGGCATGGCTTGAATATAAGAAATGCCGGTTAGGGAAAAGAAAGATTGGGTGAAGGTTGGAAAAGGATATGTATAGCCTATGGTGAACGGAGTGACGGGGAAAGCAACCCACTTGGCGGAGATATGATCACTCAGGGCATTGGGGTCAAAAGGCCTAAATTCAGTGTTCGCCGGGAAGCAGTGGCGGATCCTATCGATCTGAGCATCATTGAAACAGCAGCGTTCTTTAATGGAGTATTCAATGATCCCCTGGCTTTTCGGAGGGCTGTTCTTTGGGTGATCCTTGGCTGGGGAATTTCGGAGCAACATCTTTGATGGAAAGAGATGAAAACAGAGCAAGAGAGGGAAGAAGATAGAGAGAGAGAGTACCTGATCGTCTTCGGAATGCAGTTATAAAGGGAGTCTCTCTGAAAATTTAAATGCATTTGATCCTATCTCTATCTCCTATTTATAATCATGATCGTGCAGGTTGTCACTTCTGTGACGTCACGATTGCAACGGATAGTTCAACAATAACGGCTATATTTACGATAGTTAGTTGCAGATAAGATCAAGAAAACATAACTCGCTCATTTTACATATTACTCCTTATATTTTGGGGGCAATTGTTAGGGGAGGATTTTCTAACAATTAGTGATCCTTACACGTTATCCTAATTAATGATCCTTTCTTCTGTGACAGATAGTGATCCTCAGAAGAGCTTCAGGATCAGGATCATGGATCACTTTAAGGATCCTCGTACTGACGATTGTTTGTTTGTGTTTTGTATTACTTCGCAGGTGTTACGAGCTTGACTTGGTCTTGGCAACGTTACTATGGAATATTCCACGGGTATATCGCACACGTTTGACTGGAAATGGACGTTGTGGAGAACGTGGGAGCTTGGCACAAAAGTCGGATAGTTAGTTATTGTAGTTAACTTCTATTTTAAAAGGGGTAACGAGCTAGAATTAGAACACCTAGTCATTTTCTCAGCTACACACTCTCATATACTCGCACACTAAAAGCTCTCGATGAACATTCATTCATTTTCACTCACTTTTACACATTTCACGATAGTGATCCTTGTACCTAGCTCGTTACTATCCGAAGTTGTAAACATTTATTGATTTATTTGAGCTTGGTGATCGGTAGTTTCCATCACCCGGGGTTTTTTGTGCCGGAGATCAACTCTTGATCAAGGGCTTTTTCCCCGTAAAAATCCTTGTGTCAATTGTGCAATTTACATTGAAGTGATCCTTGTTATTGTTATACATTATAAGCATCATCCCCATAACAGAGAGTTTGGTTGCAATATCCTCAACAGATTTTTTGACCTCAAAACAAGGCCCATCCGCTAAGAGCACTAATAGTTTCTTACCCAACAGTTGAAGGTTTCATCTCAAACCGAGACCTATCCACCTCCAATCATTGTATTGTTCACAAAAGCATGCAGGAAATATAAATTGTTCAGGTGAAGAAAAGTAAAGTGCAGAAAAGTAAATTGTTTTAGACTACAGACCAACATTCAAATTTAAAAAGGTGGGCTCTGGCCTTGGCACGTATATCCGTCATCGCCCACCTAAATGCCCTCACATAGCGGCATCTCCTCCAACCTTCTCAGACTTCTCAGCACCAGCATCCTGACCAGCATCCTGAGCAGCATCCTCGCCAATGTCCATCCCAGCATCTGCTCCAGCATCCTTCTTGTCTCCAGCCTGGACCAGAACCTCTGCTGATTTAGAAGACTCACCAGCTTCAGCAGGAAGTGGCACAGCTTTGCCTCCGAGCTCCTTTAACTTGGCCACCCAGGATTCAACTGGCCAAGATGGACAAACAAGGCCCGTCTCCTTGGCCTCGTAGGCCATCTTGATGCGTGCTTGTAACAGGGAGACGATAGCAGAAGCCTTGATTCCCTCCCGGAAATTGACCAAGGCTTGATCATGATCCATTTGAACGGTGGCGAGTTTGACCTCAGCGTCTTGGGTGACCTTCTTCAGTAGGCTTTCGTAGTGCCGGGTCTTCGCTTCAGCAATGGCACCCTGGTCAGCAACGGTGCTTTCGAGCTGTTTGATCCTGGCTTCATGGAGTGCCACAGTACCACAAGCGTCATTGTACAAGTGGAGCAAATGCTGGAGGCCCTGCACATCAATTACAGGTATAAAGTTAGAATATATGTTGACCAAGATATCCTACCAGGATATCCTGTTAGGATATACGTGCAGGATATATGTGCAGGATATACATGAAGGATATGCGTCAGGATATTACCTTGTTAAGGAAGGATGTCATTGGCTCTAAGGAATCAGAGAAGCTGAGTTCGTCATAGGAGAACCCTTCTGAACCTGGAGCAGTGACTTCAAGACCTTTCCTCTTTTTTGCTGTGGAAGCACGAGTTCTTGGATTGGCCTTGGGAGCCGGGAGTGGCTTGGAGCTAGTAGCAGCAGGAGTCTCCTTCTTGACTGTGGCTGGAGTTGGATAGCTGTCGAGTTCATCAAGGTCTAGATAGACCGGAACTTCGCTGGAATCTGCACACAGGGAGTAAAATTTTGAATCTCTCCTAAGAATATCAAATAAAAACATGTGTGTACAGGATATCTTGCAGGATTCTTACCAGACATGTTTGCACTTGAAAGAGGGCTTGGAGTTGGTGGAGATGGATTAAAGCTTCTCTCTGTTTCTGAAAGCAGTCTGATGGCGTCTATTCTTTTTTGAGAATCAGCAAGGGGAGGTGCGATCTTCCTGAAATCAGCTGCATACACAGACAGAGAAAATAAAATTCATTAGCTCAGGATATGAGACAGAATAAGAGACAGGATCGTTCTTAAACCCTAAGTCCTACCCTTTCTCAACCATCTCATCGGATAATCCGTTCCACCAGGGATTGAATCCCTTTTTACAAAGAAAAACTTGGATTGCCAACCATCCTCGTTCCTGGTGGCACGAAGTATCAATGGGTCACCGGAAGTAGAATAAAACAGGAATCTAGATGAGCCATGGCATCTAAGCTTGTAGGCTAAAGGGAGATCATGGACGGAAAGGGCAGGTATGTGGTTTCTCTTGATTTGGTCAAGAACAGACAAAACACGCCAGAGCATTGGCATGGTTTGGCTGAAAGAAATTTTGGTGATATTAAAGAACTCGGTGATGAAGTCCGGAAAGGGGAATCGTAACCCTAGGGTAAAGGGGAAGGCATTGAAACATATCCACTCGTTGGAAACCATATCTGACCGGATTTCTCTATCAAAGGGTCGGAATATGGTTCCTTCCGGAAAGATACCGGAGGATTTCAAGGCTGACAGGTGGGCACTGTCAAAGGTGCATGTCTCATTCTCCGGTTCTTGGAGAAGATTCTGTTGGATGAATGTGGAAGCCGAGTCACCTGAACTAGACCTTGTTTGCCTGGGCATTTAGTCGCCTGAATTTTCGCCGGAGAAAGATAAAAGATGAATATGAAGATGAGGGAGAGAATATTACCTTTTTCCTTGTCGATTGTGGTTAAAAAGGGAGATGAGGATGAGAAGATATAGGGCATGATGAGTAAATATAGGCCGGGTGGTTGAAAGCTGTCACATCAATAGTCTTATCTCTTAATTACCTCGGCCACCGTGAAAAATGTAACCATTAGTGCAGGATATCAAACGGTAACATTTTTGGGGACAATTGTTATGGGTGAAATTCTGAGCCCATATCCTGGAAAATATCTTGACATATATCTTGGTTATATAGTATCTGTTTACATCCGGGATGCTGATTCAGGATATTGGTAACATCCTGAATGGTATCCTCAGGATTACTAACGGATTATGTGCAGGTACGTGGGTTAGAAGCTATCAACGTTCACGAAGACTCATTCCGCGGAAGACTCGGTCCAAGTCGTTCAAATGAAGACGTTGAAGCCGTATTACTCGGTCAATAACGCTCACAATGGAATATTCGGAGTACCCCATATTTGTAGGGATTATTGTTTGTAATTCATTACTATAAATAGGTGGGTATACCAGATCGAATAGGACATCACATTTTTGCACTCGTTACACTCTAACACTCGCTCTCTAGCAAGCTTTCACTCTCACACAAAAAACATTGTAACACATAGCGATCTGGTCTATATCCTGCACTGTATCCTGAAGTTTAAGCAATAAGAAGAACAAGGCAGCTGCGATTGTCAGCTCCCGAGGTTTTATGCAGGCGATCTAGATTGATCAAGGGCTTTCCTCGTACATCTCGTGTCATTTCCTTTACTTTTTGCTCATTGTTTGCTCATTGTTTGATCATAGATACAGCTCAATATCCTGAGCCGTATCCTGAATACTGATTTTCTAAATAACTCAACAAGCATATTTTCTATACACTTTCTAGCACACTACCTCACATTACTAATTTGATCACTTAATTACTTCGGTAATTTTTGACCAAAACACATAGTATTATTAAAATCTTAAACGATGTTTACAAAGGAAAGATCATACCAGGAATAGGGTATAAACCTATTACCAAACTTCAATCCCTTTGCAACTCTTCCAATGAAGATGTCCCCTGTCTGAGACACTTAGTGCATTAGTTCCGAGCCTTATCCTTTTAGCTTTACACCATTGCCTCGATAGGAATGTCCCCTGTGTACAATGTCTTCTTAGAAATCTTCTGAATATCAGTTTCCATTGTATAGGCAATTTTTCATGCCACGGAGGTAAAACCCAAAAATGTCTTGGAGATAAATTCCTTGTATTCTGGGGAAAATCCCAAATTTTCGTGCGCTACAGGCGGGAGTGTATAAACTCCAAGACTTAGAAAGGTGAAAACCTTTAAACCTTAGAGAGTATGAAAATACCCTTTCGTGAGAGAGTGTGATCAATCCTCATATACCTTTAGGATTCAGGATATAGCCAACAGTAACGAAATTGTCAGCCACTTTTACATGAACTGGTCCCGCCACCTTGAACTATCCCTGAATAACTTGCGCTCCAGGCGGAGTGTTTAAACCCAATTCAGAAGAAAGGTGAATACCTTTAAACCTGTGAAGGGATCAGGATCCCTTATACGTGAGAGAGGGGGCCAATCCTCTAATCTTCCGAAGTATCTTGAGTGAGCATCCTGGAGCTATATCCTGGAGCATATAGTGCAAAACATCCTTAAACTAAGGTGGGTGTTAGCTTGGCTAACACCCCTCTGATGCTTAAGTTAGTATTGGGTTTCAAAGAATAAATTAAACCAAACATATTTAAAAAAGATAGAATTCATACCATCCTGAGTTAGAAATTAAATTCCAAACTCACTTGAAATAAAGCTTAAGGTGTATAGCATTCCAAGATCTCGGTAGCATATCCCCTTCCATATTCTTGAGTCTATATGCTCCTTTCCCTGCTTCTGATTCAACTTCATATGGTCCTTCCCATTTTGGAGCTAACTTGCCATCGGCAGGATTAGTAGTATTCTAAAAAGCCTTTCTCAACACCCAATCTCCAACCTTAAATCTTCTGGTCCTAATATTCTTGTTATATGCTCTGGATATTCTTTGTTGATATGCTGCCATCCTTAGCCTTGCTGCATCCCTCTTTTCATCTATAGTATCCAAATCCTGACACAAGGCTTCAGGATTCTGTTCAGGATCCCGTAGGATAGATCTTGCAGTAGGTATTGCCATTTCTGTTGGAATCATTGCTTCTGCTCCAAATACCAAGGAAAATGGGGTTTGGCCTGTTGCATTCTTTACCGTTGTCCTATCAGCCCACAAAACAAAGGGTAATTCTTCTGCCCATCTTTCTTTTTTGGCTCCAAGTCTCTTCTTTAAGTTATTGACAATTATCTTGTTTGAGGATTCTGCTTGTCCATTCGCTTGAGGATGTACCGGAGTAGACGTGATCATTTTGATTCCCCAACTCTTGCAAAAGTCAGTAGTTCTCTTGCTTATAAACTGAGAACCATTGTCACAAATTATCTCGACTGGTACTCCGAATCTGGTCAGGATATTTCTCTTTATGAAGGATACTACTTCTTGATCTCTAACTTGAACAAATGCTTCTGCTTCAACCCACTTGGAGAAATAATCCGTCATTGCCAACATGAAAACCTTTCCTTCTGGAGCTTTTGGAAGCTTTCCCACTATATCCATACCCCACTTCATAAACGGCCAAGGGGAAACAATAGGATACAGCGGTTCAGCAGGCTGATGTAATATGTTACTATGTCTTTGACATGCGTCACATCTTCGAGCATATTCTGCGGCATCTTTTCTCATTGTTGGCCAATAATATCATGTCCTTAATACTTTTGAGAATAATGACCTGCCCCCAGTATGGTTTCCACAATGCCCTTCATGTATATCCTGATGTACTTCTTTGGCTTCAGGATCCTCCAAGCACCTCAAATACGGTCCTGCAAGAGATTTCTTGTATAAAACATTATTTATAATAGTGAATCGTGATACCTTCATCCTAAATGCCTTAGGATTTTCATTTTCGGGGATGTGTCCTTCCTTGAGATATCTCATGATTGGAACCGTCCAAGATTTAGGATCCTCTTCAGGATACTCTGCTCCAGGATCCTGAATACCCGCTACTTCTTTATCCCGAGGATTCGTTGCAGGATACAAGACATGTATTATTGGTATTTGGGTTCCTTCTGGTATCCTGATCGATGATCCCAGATTTGCTAAGGCATCTGCTTCGGCGTTATCCTCTCTTGGTACCTGTTCAAGTGTAAAAACATCGAAATACTCTGCTAATTTTTTGAGAATATCGAGGTATTCGATTAATTTTAATTTTTTGAGAATATCGAGGTATTCGATTAATTTCTCACCCTTAATTGCATAGGATCCATTAAAATGGTTAGTAATTAACAAGGATTCAACATATACTCGCAAATTCTTGATACTCATACTCTTAGCCAATTCTAATCCTGCAATTAAAGCTTCATATTCTGCCTCATTATTAGTAGCAGGAAATTCACACCTAATGGCCTGGGGTAATATGTCCCCCTGTGGCGATTTTAGTAGTATACCTAGACCTACACCTCTTATATTGGATGCACCATCAGTATATAATGTCCAGGATCCTGAAGATTCTCCTAACTGTTGAACTTCTAGGTCTACCTCATCCTGAATATCACTACTGAAATCAGCCACAAAGTCAGCTAAAGCCTGAGACTTTATGGCATTTCTAGGTTCATATACTAAATCATAAGCACTTAATTTCACTGACCACTTGGCCATCCTGCCTGACATCTCTGGTTTCCTAAGCACATTTTTGACAGGATAATTTGTTTTAACATGGACCCTATGTGTCTCAAAATAATGTCTAAGCTTTGTCGATGCCATGACTAGAGCTAATATCAATTTTTCTAAATGAGAATACCTAGTTTCAGCATCTAACAAACTTTTACTAACATAATATACAGGATATTGCTGACCTTCATGGTCTTTTATAAGAACGGCACTTACAGCATTCCCTGATACAGCGAGGTATAGGGATAGTGGTTCACCATTTTCAGGCTTCATCAATAGAGGTGCGGTTGAGAGATATCGCTTCAAATCCTGCAAGGCTGCTTCATGCTTTGCTCCCCATTCAAATTTCTTATTCTTCTTGAGGATATCATAGAATTCCTTGCATTTTTCTGAGGATCTTGAAATAAATCTATTCAAAGCTGCTACTCGGCCTGTCAACCTTTGTACATCCTTCATATTTGAGGGTGATTTTATATCCAGGATAGCTTTGATCTGCTCTGGGCTTGCTTCTATCCCCCTTTTTGTCACCATATATCCAAGAAACTTTCCTGCCCCCACTCCGAAATGGCACTTAGCAGGATTCAGCTTCATGTTGTATTGATCCAGGATATCAAATGCTCCCTTGATATCCTGGAGGTGATCCTCAACTCTTTTAGATTTTACCACCATATCGTCAATATATACCTCCATGGTGTCCCCCAGCTTATCTTTGAACATCATGTTTACCAATCTCTGGTATGTTGCACCTGCATTTTTCAAACCGAAAGGCATAGCAGTATAGCAATATATACCTGTTGGTGTCATGAAAGCAGTATCCTCCTGATCCGAAGGTTCCATTTGAATCTGCTGAAATCCTGAGGATGCGTCCATGAATGTTAACATTTCATGTCCAGCAGTAGCATCTACCATTGCATCGATATGAGGGAGAGGAAATGGATCTTTAGGACAAGCCTTGTTCAAGTCCGTGTAATCTACACAGACTCTCCATTTCCCGTTTTTCTTTTGTACCACAACTACGTTTGCTAGCCATCTTGGAAACTTGACTTCTCTGATCATCCAGGACTTCAACAATCTTTCAACTTCCTCTTGGATAATCGCATTCCGCTCAGGAGCAAATTTTCCTCTTTATTGTTGAACAGGCTTGAATGATTTGTCAATTCCAAGCTTGTGAGTGATAATGTCTTTGGATATGCCTGTCATATCCACATGCTTCCATGCAAACGTTGACATCCTGCATTTCAAAAAGTTAGTTAACTGTTCTTCAATATCCTGAGGGATATTGGTTCCTACGAGCACCGAGATATCAGGATTATCCTGTTCCGAATCCTCCATGATATCCTGGGCCCGCATCTTTAATTGCTATGCTGTACTAGGCTTAGTTGAGGATTTCATCGAGGATGAGTAGCATTCTTTCGCTTCCTGTTGATCACTTTCCACCTTGACAACCCCCCAAGGGGTAGGGATCTTGATGCATTGGTGATATGTTGATGGCACAACCTTCATATCGTGAATCCATGGTCTTCCCAGTATGATGTTATAGCAGGATAAGGAGTCCATCACACAGAAGCGTTGTATTGAGTTGACCCCTTCAACATATACTGGTAACTTTATCTCCCCTACGGTATTCCTAGCTTCTCCACTGAAACCAACGAGCACAGCGGACTTCGAAGTGATATCCATCGGAGATACATTCATCCTCTTCAATGTTTCCAGCTGAATTATATTGACAGAACTACCGTTGTCTACCAGTATCCTACGTACAAAATGGTTAGCCACATATAATGTTATTACTAAAGCATCATGGTGAGGATCCTGAACAGTATCCCTGTCATCACTATCGAAAGTGATCACTTTATCAGTTGTGAGGGTAGTCATTCTGACTGGTCTGTCTCCCCTCTCGCTCTTAGCTTCCTTTGCATGTCTCTTGGCCGCCGAATACGAAGTCCCACAAATGTCGGATCCTCCTGAAATAAAGTTAATTATCTTGGCATCTGCTGGGGGTGATGCTGCTCGTTCAGGATCCTTCTCGGGATCCTGCCCTTTATTCTTCTTTTTTCCCAGCAAGTCCTTCAGATACCCCTTGCTTAACAGGTAACTTATCTCTTTCCTTAAAGTAATGCAATCCTCGGTCATATGTCCGAAGTCTTCTTGGAAGGCACACCATTTGGATTTATCCTTCCAATCAGCTTTCTGCTGGTTCTTTCGAGGCCACCTAGCTTTGTCCCCTAAGCCCTGCATAGCATACATTAATTCAGGTATATTAACAGAAAAGCAATATTCAGATAAATCAGGATATTCTTCAGGATCCTCGTCTTCAACAGCGTTCACTTTCTTGTTATCATTTCTGCCATATGGCCTGGAGCGATATGGCTTATATGAGGTTTCTGATTTCCTGTTAGTTGATTCATAGGTTGAGGTAGAATTCATCCTCTCCTTCATCTTCTTGTCATCTTCCAGACGGATATATCTCAAAGCCCTGTTACGAGCTTCGTCGAGGTTCCTGCAGGGATTCATTACAAGATCCTGATAAAACTGAGAATCCTTTTGTAATCCCATCTTAAAAGCTTGCACAGCTGTTGCAACATCAAGATGTGGGATATCCAAGGATTCTCGACAGAATTTGTTCACATAATCCCTCAAGGATTCCTGAGACCCTTGAGTTATCCTGTAAAGGTCACTGGTTAGCTTCTCAAAACTCCGACTACAAGAAAATTGACTGTTAAATAGATTAACCAAATGAGCAAACGAAGTAATTGAGTGAGGAGGAACGTTTAACAGCCATTTTAAGGCTGATCCTATCAGAGTAGAACCAAATCCCTTGCATAAGCATGCTTCCTTAAGCTCCGGAGGGATAGGGTTAATCTCCATTCTTTCCCTATACTGGGCAATATGCTCTTCAGGATCTGTAGTCCCATCATACAGCTTCATGTTGAGAGTCTGAAATCTTTTTGGGATTTCAGCATCACAGATGGGATATGCAAAGCGGGATATCCTGTGGCTGTCCTGGGATACTTCCGGAATTGGCTGGACCACTCCAGGTACACTGGATATCATGTCCTTCAATTTCTGGAGCTCCCTGGTAAATGTTGACGTCATACCTGCATCCTGCAAAGAGCCATTATTGTTAGTAGCAAGAATATTATTATTTGACACATTACCATTCTGAGGATTTTGGCCATATCCTGAAGCATATCCTGAACCTCTCACAGTCGATATCCTGACCGAAGAGGGTATCTCGGGGGTATGATTCTGAGAATGGCTTGGGACGATATTCCCCCTATTATCCTCAGTGTAAACTGCGGAACTGAAGTTCAAAGCCCTGGGCTGTATAGGAGTGACAGTTTCTTCAGCGGGTCTACTCGAGCTAGCTTTTAAGAGTTGTATTTCTCTTAACAGCATTTGGTTAGTCTCCTGTTGCTGCCTCATTTGCTCCTGCACACTTCCAAATAAAGTCAAAATTTCATCGTTAGAGGCTAAAACGGGAGCAGATCCCTGGACACTCCGAGTAGGGATAACATCTTGAGATTGTGAAGAAAACGGCATCCTTGGAGGAGGTGGTGGAAGCACCGAACCAGTAGTAGCAGAGGTTGTAGCAGACATAGTGGAAGAGCTCATGTTTGATCTTGAGGCCATTGTAAACAATGTGGCAAAAAGTTTTGAAAATAGAAAACCGATTAATGATTTTGCAAAGATTTTTAGTAAAAGTAGCACCACTTTCCCCATGGTGGGCGCCAAATTGTTTTCGTCAAAAATTACCTAAGCAATTAAGTGATCAAGTTAGTTAAGTGAGGTAGTGTGCTAGAAATATGTATGAAAAATGTGTTAACAAAATTAGATATGAAAACAGTTTCAGGATACGGCTCAGGATATAGAGCTGTATCTATGATCAAACAATGAGCGAAAATGTAAAGGTGGACACGTGATGTACGAGGAAAGCCCTCGATCAATCTAGATCGCCGGCATAAAACCTCGGGAGCTGACAATCGCAGCTGCCTTGTTCTTCTATTGCTTCAAATATCAGGATACAGTGCAGGATGTGGTGCAGATCGACTATGTGTTACAATGTAATTCGAATACAAGTGTTATGTGTAGTGTTTGCGATGAGCTAGAGAGAAAGTGTTTGAAAGTGTGTAAGTTGCGTGACTTAATCTGATCCGCCCCCATCTATTTATAGTAAAACAAATGTAACTAACTATCCTACATAACCGGGATCCAACGAATATTCCTTAGTTGAACGTTGGAGACCTGGTCTTTCGGGCTCAACGTCTCTCCTTTAACAAACACGCCCGAGTCTTGAGGAAATGAAGTCCATTTGACCGTTAGCAAGTCCCAGTCTTTAATCTGCACGTGATTAATTCGATATACCTCAGGATATCACCCAGGATGTTAGCAATGTCCTCGTCCAGTATCCTGATCACAGATAAACAATTAAAAGCAGGCTATAGTTCAAGATATGTATGCTTAGAAAATGAGCCATAACAGTGACCTATATATAGGTTTCTGATTCCCCACGAAATGACATGGTGTCATTTGGAGCGGAATTAGAATTTAACTTTCGAGTGGAATCAGCATTTTACATTTCGAGTGGAATTAGAAACTTATGTGATTCCCCACGAAATGACAAGGTGTCATTTCGAGTGGAATCACCTCTAAAAAACCACTATCTCGTTTTTCGAGCCCTGATCTAACTATTACAGTACAAGACTCGATACAAGACGAAGTCGACAGATGTAGTACACCAACATCTTTAAACAACATATACATAAATAAGTATGAAAAAGGGATTTAGAAGGCTCACTTCTAGCTCTTGTGGCTAGGGATGATCTAGATGAAGATAAAAGCAAAGAAAAATGATGATCTTGATGCTTGAAAGCTGTTGAATGGAAGGATATGCTTGTTTCAACTTGTGGTTGCTTTAGATCCTCCTAAGTTCCATGAAACTCCATCTTGATCATCAAGGAAAGGCTAGAAAATAAAAGTTTTTGGTGGGTTTTTTTGGCTAAAATGATGAAGGTTGAGAGAGTTTTAAGTGTGTGAAAGTTATGGTAAAAAGTTGTAGTAATGTGCTTAGTAAATCAAGTTACCATTTATTAAAATTCTCCAACTTTCACCACTTGCACAAGTGGGTGAAATATCTAAGATATTTCAACATGTGGGCAAGGGGGGTGGGTCCCACATTGCGGCCGAGAATGGGGGGTGTCTATGTTGTGAACTTGTTTCCTTGTTTTAAAGTGTTAGAATTATGAGAAGGATGTTAGAAAAGCTTTAGATGTTTAAGGGATTTAAGTGTTTCAATGTGTTAAGTGACCATTACTAGCCTAAAATGATCCAAATAATGTTAGATGGCCACTAAAGAAAAAGATTAGATATCATTCAGATATTCGTTTGGCGTTGGTTCCGTTAGTCGTTAATTGAATGCGAAGCTTGTGCAAAGTGTGGGAATTGATGTGATTCTTGGTTTAGATGATACCCCAAGGTATTCTAATATGAATTCTAGGTTAAACGACACTTTAGTACGTTGCAATAAACTTACAATGCTGATTTCTGTTGAATTTCTGCATAAACGTGTTGAAATTATGACTTTTAGTGCTTTTTGGGCAGTTTTTAGTGTTATCGGACTTCGGAAAGGTATTAAACCAAACCCTTGCATTCCTAGTTAGCGTTTAATGTATAGTTGATGTTGGACTTTCGTCTGTGTCCTAAAGATGTCATTAAGATGGTTTCTGCGGATCATGCGTTTTTGTCAGCACACTAGTTCACCAGGTACTATACTAGTTGTTTCGATGCATTGTTTAAACTGTTTCAAATGTAATCAATAAAGATGAATCATGTGCATCATAAATAAGTATTCCATGTGTATTCTAAGTGTATGTCATGAAATATGTAGTTCGGATGTTTAAAACACATAACTGTATAGCTAAAAATGATTAATTTAAGTGTACGAAAGTTACCGGAAAGTGGCAATTGTCACAGTGGAGGTGTTGAAGGGTGATGAAGTGTGGTGACGGTGGTGCTTAATGGTGGCGTGTGTGGTGGTTAACAGTGGTGGGATGGAAGTGGTTGAAGTTTAGTCAGATTTAAAATCGAAGGTGTGGTAGTGGCTGGTGTGGCGTTGGTGGTGCTTGGTAATGGTGGCTGTTGTGGCGTTGGTGGTGCTTGGTAATGGTGGCTGGGGGTGGCGGCTAATGGTGGTGGAGGAGAGAGAGTATGTAGAGATTGAAAAGAGAAGGATGTTTATTTTGTTTTTAGGGTTTTTTAATTAAAATAAAACTAGGTTATAACCCCGTGTATTACACGGGTTGAATAAATGAATTTTATATACTAAATAATATATGTTTTAATTTATTTATTTTTGAATTATTTTAAAAAAATTAAGACTTTTTTATTGTTAGTAAAATCAATGATTTTATATTTGTAATTTGTTTGGTATTATTTTATTAAAAAGTGCATATTATATGTATAATTATATTGTGTCTTATAAACAATGAAGATAATATGATATAAAAAATCAAATAAATAATATTATAAATGAGAACTATACATTAAATTTAAACTAAATAATAATTATCTATAATTAAGTAGAAGAGACTAAACTAAATAATATTTAATAGGAGAGTTATCTATAATTAATTAGACGATATTAAACGATATAAGTTCTCACCCACAAACTCTGACAAAATATTTTGAACAAATTCGGACAAAAACCAACAAGTACTGACAAGGGGTTATATCCAAATTCGGACAAAACAACTTTTGAATTTATTAACTTCAGAAGAACAAATACGGACAACAATCCCAAAATAGATTTGAAAGCAAATGATTGCTTACCTCAGCAATCTTCTTCAAAAACCCAGAGAATTTGCAGAAAACTTTTTAGTTCTGACACTTTCTGAACAAACACCATCCACTTTCTGAACAAACACCATCCATCAAGAAAATTCAAGAAACAAATGAAGAATCCATGAAAACATGAGAAAAGTACGAGAAACCCCTAGAAAATGGAAAACTCTCTAGAATAAAGAGAACCGACCAAAATATAACCTCCAACACGAAGTCTACAGCGGTAAGAGCACTCTCTATACAGAGCCTGCTCTGATACCACTTGTAAGGTCGTCTCCTACAACGAGAAGCACCTCGAACACACGAATCCGGACCGCTCGACACACACGCGATGTGCGAAAACCACCGCGTGACTTGTACCGCACCGTCGAACTCGTACAGAAGGTGTAGAAGATGAGAGAACCGATCAATCTGTGAATACACTGAGTATTCACATATCATAATCACACACAGTGAAGAACACACATAAAGTTAGGGTTTGTTTCTCTCTATAGAACAAGTCTTGCACAGAAAGTTTTCTCAAAAAGCATTACTGATTGCATTCATTCCCACAGAATATAAACAATCTCAAGTGCGGACACTTAAGTCCTTACAATGCAACCCCTATCCCTATTTAACACTAATGTCACACCCCCAAAATCCACAAGCGGAGTATCACCGCATGGAGGCGTGACTGACCAGGATCAAGTCACCAATCATATTGAACAATGTATATAAAGTAAATAAAATCCAACCACACAATACAATTGGTGTTCAAAACATAAGTTATCAATTTCAAGTTAAACAGCGGAAGCATCAAATGTAAAACCAAAACATAAGTTATAAGTTTAGCAAGTTTAACATGGCACACACTGTCCATGTCCTACAACGACTCCTTCGTCTCGTGCAAGCTCCATAAATACCTAACGACCTGCAAGGCATATAACAAGGAGTCAACAAAGATGTTGAGCGAGTTCACAGTTGGTTGTTTAGTTTTAAAAGTTTGTTTTGAAAACCATAAGTTGTTTCGTAAACCACGAGTTAAGCAGTATCTTTGTTTTTCCCCAAACCATATCCATAATCAGTAGGGGCTTCCCCATGTGAACCACTAGACCGTTACCATATCGACAACTGACGAAAGTAAGTTGTGCCCTAAGTCAATGTCTATCATCATTGACTGAGTGCCCAGATCCATTAGTAGACGCCCGTCCTACCGGCACGGTGTGAGGCTTGTCAACCCTAATAGCGCTATTAACTAATGATCCGCTCGCCATTGGCCTGGCGATTAAGTCGATATAAAAATGATGGACTTAATGATAGAGTTTTGTCTAGTAAGTTTAAGGTTGTTGTCCTACCCAAGGAGGACGAACGTACGTATTCCACCCAAGGAGAATACGCAGGATTAATATTGGCATCCTACCCATGGAGGATGGCGGTACATATCCTACCCAATGAGGATATGCAGGTTCCGTTTTAGTTCTTTAACCCATTCCCAACCACCGGGAATCTCATGCCTTAGAAAGAGTATGAACTCACCTTTGGTTGCTCGGTTGAACTCTTAAATAGCTAACAGTCAGGGTTGGTCAATCATGTCCTAATATGATTACCATTTAGTTTGTTAATAGTTTTAAATAAAACACAAAGTTGCTACACGCATCTAATTACATAGCACGCACTCACGTTAACATTTCACGCCCATATAAACATCCCATCTATACCCATTCAAAAGCAAACATACGATATTGCACATAACACTTTCATTGACATATAACACGTTAGATCATTCTCAGATAACCTACCCGACATTTAGACACGCAAATTACTACTTATGTCGTTTCAGTTTTAACATTCAAAACTGGGCTGTTTTTGGGAATTTTAATAAAATAGTTAACTTATTCCAAAAATTTCCAAATTTTTACTGAATGTCTTAAACGATCCAAATATTATTGTGTAAAAATATCAGGATCCAATTCATTACCAATTATTTTATAAAAATTATTTACCGGACTGCAATCAGATTCGTCACTTTCTGACTGCAGTCCACGGAATAATTCATTTAAAATTCATCATAAGTCCGGTTGATAAAATTCAAGTTGAAGAATTACAACGACATCAGTGGTCATCTACAATACAAATTTCATGAGCTAATTCTACACAGATTTCAAGTTATGACGAAAAAAATAACACACATTTTCTGCAGTAAAAACGTAGCTTTTGCTGCTGTACAAAACAAACCTTTAAAAATAGTAAACGACCTCGAAAAAATATGATTCCAGTGCCATTTGATTCGTTTTTCGAAAACATATATTTTAGACTTTAGAAAATCGATTTTTCGATTTATAACGGTTTGTTTACAGCCAACTGAAGTTGGCTACAGAATCATATACATATTCTGTTCCAGCTCTAATCGTTACCCGAACCCCCGCAACCGATCAACTAATGCACCCAAAGACCCACGACTTTTATTTTTAGTAGATCATCCTCACCATACATCATACTAGCATTATTTCATCATATTACATCTTTATGTTCAAGATTTATGTTCATCTCTTTTAGGGTTCTAGTGATAATCAACATACTACATCTTTTAACCATTAAAGTAGAAGTAAACAAGGGTTAATCAAGAACTTACAACTAGCTCAAAGCTTAGGGTAGATCACTAGAGAAAATGATGATCAATTTTGGTGTGTAAAAGCAAATAAGAGAACTCCTTGATGATCCACAAGCTTCAAGCTCCAAGAATCACCTTCTAGTACTTGAGATGAGCTTGAAAATGGGTGGAGGAAGGTTGCAAGGTGGTGGTGGTGGCAGTTCTAAGGTGAGCCGAGAGGGAGAGAGAGAGTATGAGGGAGTGGTGTGAAGATTTTGAAGATATGAAATGATATGGAATGATCTTGGCTTCCATACTTATAAGATTTTCATCTAATATCTTGGTCACCATATCAAGCAACATCTAAATAAAATAAAGGATAAAATCTAGTGGGATATGGGGGTGGGTCCATGGTGACCGTAAATGGCATGAGGGGGGGGGGTTAATTGTAAATTTTTATGATAAGTAGGTAAATAATAGTTCAATTCTAAGTATAAGGTTACATGTTTTAGTTAATAGATATCTAGTGGGTGTTATGGTGTTCAGGGACCATAATTAGTCAAGAAATAATTAAACAATGTTTCTAGCAATATTTTGGTGTTCCGGGTAATGTCCGGTTGTTCGGTTAGATACCAGTTCGTTAAAGTGCTAAGTTATTCCGTATAGTGTCTTTTATGTAACTTTTTGTAACACTTTTAATTCCCAACACTTAGGAAAACCATTTAGTCAATTTTCTACACAAGACTAGTATGTTAAAAAGCTGAATTTTGCTGAAAAATGCAGTTACGTCATCAGTTGTAATTAAGCACAGTCATTAAGTACAATTTAATATTAATTAATCGTACGGATACCTGTAATTATGAGGGTTGTCACAACTAAGTACTGACAATACAATTCTACAAATTCAGACAAACAAGCATGAACTTATAAGTTCGGACACCCTATGAACTTATAAGTTCTGACAAGCTAAACAACACTATAAATTCGGACACTCCATGAACTTATAAGTTATTAGAAGCTAATCCATAAATTTGGACCATCAAAGCATAAGTTCTGACAAGCTTGAAGCCACAAATTCGGACCACTTAAGAAACATATTCAACATGTCCGAATTTCTTATAATATCTTTCAACAAATTGCAAGCAAGTCCCTGAAGTACCTTCAACTTGTTGCATCCAGCATCTATCATCCAGAAGTGCACTTACATATAACTTGGTCCACGACACACACCTTAACCCTTATTTTACCATCCATGTAGATAAGATTGTAATCTCAAAACTGACCAACTTAAAAACAACTCATATGTTAAAAATCACTGTTAATTAATAATTTAAAATGATGTACCCAACATATTTGCAATCAACAACCTACATGAGGTCTAATTCGAACAACCCCATTGGCTTCACTAATTTCTATGGGTTAAAAAGAAACTTTCTCATAAACAATGGCAATTTTATTGTAAAATTAAGGTCAGTGAAATATTCATAATAAAACACCTTGTGAAAATTCCACCTCACTCACATTCCTTGGGGAGAAATCTTCACCATTAGATTGTGACATAACTCAATTCAGAAACTTTAATACAAGCATGATATGTAAAAATCATAACATAGCCAAATTCATGAATCTGTTGTATCAAATTTCTCCGATAATGTTGCCCGTGAATTTGATTCCATCACTCCATCTTCATCTGCAATGAAACAACCAAAGATAGCCTAGAAATTGATGGTAGATCTGAGAAGTGTTTGAGCATAAAATAAAAATTAAACCTACCAAGAAAGGTGAAAATCATGAGCGAGAGAGGAAACAATGGTGGGCTGCTCGATCTCTCTGACATCTCTTGAAGCTATGAATATGAAAGAGGGTAGATTTAGGGGTTTCCATTATGAATTCATTGAAAGGAAGATGAAGAGGTGGGTTGTGCCCGTGACAGTAACGTAAGAAAATGGTATACGGAAGAGATAAAGGGTAAACCTGGAATTTACATTAAATTTGTATAGATAAATTTATTATTTTGTCCATGAAGTGTCTTAAAATTTAAGCCATTTACCATTTTACCCTTCTCAAATCCCTTGAACTCATTTGTACGTGTTGCTTCAAAAATCATACGTATGGTTAAATTACATTTTTATCCATCACATTTGCTTTATATACTTATATAGATAAGTTTATTTAAAAAGTTAATAATTACTTTCAAACTAGTAGAATCATTTATTAGTATGGATTATACATTTAATCAAACCCAACACAAAAATTAATTATATTCCACCCGATTGAATTAACGATTTAGTTTTCGTTTGTTAAAGTTTAAGTTCTTCATCATATCCAATCAATTAACCATTTCATGTGTAACCGTTAATGTGACACACATACTCTTCATAGATTCAAGATCCTGTTATCCTAGCTAGTACAAGATAAATTGGATTACAATCTCTCTTTTTATCTTTGATAGGAGAGTCCACACAGATTAAATACTGGTTACAAATACTTAATAAAATATATGAAGTTAATGATGTATGTTAAGATCGGAGGCTCTCATGATTGTGTTTGTTTGTTTAAAATGAATCTGAAAACATGTAAACTGCAGCGGAAATGAAAACAAACTTTGTAAACACAATCAAAGGAGAAAATAGTTTGATAAACAATTGCTTCACATAGAGTCAAAAGATTTACAAATCAAAGCAAAAGATTACAGATATGCTTACAAACTAAACTCCCCCTCAGCCTGATACCCCAAGGTAGGTTGCACAAGATGAAAGGATTAGACATGAGGAGAAGAACCTGCTCAGTCAATCAAATGTAACAGTACAGGGCACTGTTACATTTATAGGCAAACCAAACCACTGAGGTATCTCAGCTGACGTCACCATGAAAACGACGTCTAACAGCCTAACAACCTGTATCTACTGTCCTTACACAAACACTGCTAACCTAACCACTGACTATACATAAAACAAACAATTTACTAAACAGCTGCTCTCCCTTTATGTCAGTGCTTTCCTCAAGGTTGATCAGTCCTTGACTGGGCAGTGCTTTGTCATCAGTAGATAGGACCAGCAGTGTTGGATACTTCAGGGTTTTCATCAGCAGTTGAAAGGACAGCAGCAATTGAATATGAGCAGCAGATAGAGACCATCAGTTGTTATAAATCACTTTCAAGGGGAGAGCAAAGTGTAAACCGCTGCTTATTGTGAATCCACTGTTGTGACCTGGTTTTGGCTTTACATTATCTGTTCCTCTGGTAGGGTTCAATCCCAACAATCTCCCCCTGGAACAGATAATGCCAAAACCTGTCATTATTCTGGATCTTTATTCCTCATCAGAAGTTCCCTTACATGTCTTTTAAATTCTTCTTCAAATTCCTTGGAACTTGTGTCATCTTCATCCCTGCACAGTGTAAGCTCAAGGAGATCTAGTTGATCTTCAACACCCAGGCCTAGTGCTTGATTCCATGATATATGCCTCACTTCTCCATTGGTTCTGACCAAGGTCAATACGTGGGTCTTTTGATCAGACATCCACTTTAGTATTTTTAAACCAAATGGGTTTCTTGGGAGAGATTTATTTCTAGATGAGCTAGATGCATTTGGCCTTGAGAAAAACTGTAAAGCAGTATCTTGAACTTCGGACATTCTTTTAAAAGCTTCATCTATGACTTTGTTTGCTGCAGCTATATCTTCTGCAACTTCTTTGTCAAGCAGCTCTTGTTTCTGTTGTTGATCAAGCTCAATGTCTGTGATACCTGCTGATGATGGTTTGCTTACTACTTTGACCCTTTTGGTAAGGTCTTGTAGTTTTGCTAAGTTTTCTTTATCTGAAGCCAATTTCTTGGTAGCTTCTTCAATCAGATCATCTTCTTTAAGCCTTTCTTCTCCAACAGTCAGCATTTCTTTCCTTTCTTTTCTCAACATTGTAACAAAGGCTTCTGCTGTGCTGATCTGTGTTTCAAAGGTCTTGACCTGTTCCTTTATCTTTTTGTAGTCAGACTTTTTAGGAGTGTCCCTCCTTTTCCTAAGTCTTTCATAAGCTTCGTCTGTTTGCTGCTTGGTCCATTTTGCTATGGCACTTGCAGAATCCACTCTTGCATCTACCAACTCCTGCTTCTTTCTCTTGTATTCAGAAGTAAGATCAGCTATGAGCTTCCTGTATTTATTCCAATTTGGAGCTGTCTTCTTCTTTCTTGGATCATTGTTAACCTTTTCAATTCTTTTTGCCTCATGCTTTAATGCAATTATTGGCCAATCTTTGAAATCTGTTTCTTCAGCAGGATAGAACTTCTCTTTCATTATGTATGCAAGATATTCCTTCCTCAATTCATTTCGTTGATCTGCTTCAGGAGATATGCTTGACATTTCCTTGTTCAAATCACTTGCATATTCCTTTATTTGTTTAACCTTGTTGAGCAGGAATTCTCTTCTTTTCAAAATAGCTTCATTGCCTTGATTCTTGCATTCAATTTTGGCTCTTATCCTTGCTTGTCTTACTTTCATTTCAAGATATTCATTCATGTCTTCTGGAATTATGAAACCTATGAGAGAAGGAAATTTCCTTTTTGAAGGATCATCTTCAGTGTAAAATTGTTTCATCTCATTTTTCACAGCTTCTAATTCCAGTGGATTCTTAGCAGCAACAGGATCATACTTTTCATTAGTGTCCTGAGTTGTTTCTCTTTTTCGTTTGTAAAGCTTAGGAGGTTGTGATGCAAGACTGGTAGGAACAGTGGAAGATGACTGACTAACAGCTATTGAAACAACTGGTGTCTCAACATCTGTTGTCATTACAACTGCTGATATGTCAGCAGTTGTCTTCTGCTTTTGAGCAGGGGATGGAAGTGGTGATGTTGGTGGTGATAGTGGTGAATCATCATCTGATATGAGATTTCTTCTCCTTTTTAATGAAGAAGAAGCAGATGATGTTTTGGGTGGATCAGTGATGGTAGATTGGATAGCAGTGGTTTATGGCAGTGATTGACTGACAGTGGTTGAAACAACTTGTGTTTCAATCACTGTTGTCATTACAACAGATGTTGTAACATCTGTTGTCTTCTGTTTTATGATAGGAGGCAGTGGTGATGGTGTGATTGTAGATGATGATGGTGGAGCAGTAGTTGTAGTGGTGTGTGGTAGAGTGGTGTGTGTTGATGACATAGCAGCTGTTTGGCTACTGACAGCAGTTTTTATAACTACTGCTGTATCAGCTGTTTGGCTAACAGGTTTTTAGACCTGTTTTTCTTTTTCTTTTTCAGGCTCAATATGGAGGCCATGCTCTATTCCCTTCGTATTCATTTTTCTTAACAACTTGATATTCTCCCCCTTTTTGGCATTATCTGTAGGGGGGTTATCAAGGAATGATATGGAAGAAGGAGCTTTGCCAGAGACACTTTGAATGCTTGCCTTTATAGCCTTGATATCTGCTTGAGTGTCCTTGAACCTTGATTCAACCATGTTGGTCAGCATTTGTACTTGAATAGCATGCTTTTTGTCAGCCATAAGTTGATGTGCTTCAAGCATGGGTTGAAAAATATTCCAAAGCTCATTTTCAGCAAATGCATGTTGTGCAGGTGCTTGAGCAGGAATAGCAGTGGCTTGTGCTTTCTGAGCTTTTAAAATCTCTTGCACCATCTCTTTTATTTCAGCAACTGATTCTTCAAGTTTGTCAACTCTGCCCGTCAATTCCTGATATTTTGAATCATCACCTACTTTAGTAGGATCATCTGAATCCCCACCAGCAGTGGTTATATCAAAGTGTGTCTTAGGGACAGAGTCCCAAAAATCACCCATTGATGCCCCTTGTTCTCGGTACTGGGGACTTCTTTCTTCAGCACTTGATAAACCTTTGATGTTACTAGTGGTCAAGATAGGCTCACTAGTGGTTAACATTGGTGCTATTGAAGAAATTGCCTTCAAGGGAGTCTGATTTATGAAACAACTGGCCAACTGGAGACCTGTTGATCCACCAGTTGTAGTTGCTGCTCCACTTGAACTACCACCGAGAGTTACTTGTAACTCAGGGGGTGTAACCTCCTCAATTGTTGCTGGGATAGCAGGAGTAGTAGCATCAGACCCAGTCACCTGTGGGGGTATACTCTCAGTGACAGGTGATAGAGAGGAACTGGTTTGTGTCTGAGCTATAGCGGCTGCATGCAACAAAGGTAGCATAGATTGTGGCATTATTATTGGTGAGGGGATGGGGGTTGAAAGAGACATGTCCTTGGGATCAGGACTGAGGAAGATGGATCCGAGTGGATTCAGAGCTTCATATTGTGGTGTCCCTGTGCTTACAACCTGATCCTTTTGTGAGGATGCAGGAGGAGTTTTAGGCATGGGTTGAGATCTTTCTTCCAACTGCTGTGAGGAAGTAGCAGCAGTGGTTTGTGGTGACTTTTGTGTTGTCACAGGCATTTCCTCTGGGATCTCATCTTCCAGAGTTGCCTTTGTTTTGGGTTTGGTGGGTTTTCTGGATGTTTTGCTTTTGGTCTTTTTGGTTATGTCAGGTGTGGGTTTCAAAGCAGTGGTTGTGCTGCTATGATCACCTGGAGCAGTGGGCTCAGCAGCTGATACCTGAGGAGCAGTTGTAACCACTAAAATCTGCTCAGGTACCCCTGCTTTTGTTTTTATTGTTGCCATCATCCTTGAAAATGTTTCTTTTGTTAAGCTTTTTATTTGACAATGAACACCTTGTTTTAGCAAATTTAAATTTTCCTTTTCAAATTTTTGTTCAAAATAGTAACTCAAAAATCTTGGAAAAGGTAAAAATGCTTTACTTTCAACGTTTTTCACCATGTCATTGAAAATCTCCTGGGAGTAGTTGTAGTCCTTATTATTCAAATTAGCGTAACCCAGGCATTGAATTTTTAATGGTATTTCGTTAAAAGATGTTGTTTTATTCGAAGCACACATCAGAAGTGTGTGAAATAAAAATATGGGTGCAGATGGAAAATAACCCTTTTGTAGGGTATCTACCTTTGCCTGTTCTGCATAGCCCCTTTTCAGAAAATCAGTTTTTAACTCGTTTTTGTCAAAGGAGAGTTTACCTTCTTGATCATTGAGATTAAAGACTTCGGAGATCGACTGTGGGGTTATTTGAACTGCTTTACCCTGTATTGAGGAGTTAATGGCTATGACTTTTCCGTCTTGTTTTTCAAGCGACGCCTTTTTCCAAAACTCTCTCTGGGTTTGCAGATAGATGAGAGCATTTACTGTCAACAAAGTTTTGTACTTTGATGCAGATAATGTATCAATGATGGTGTCGAAGGTGTGATTGTCTTTGGGTTTTGTGAGTAAACCCAGATAGTTGTGAGATTGTTTGAATGGTATTTCGATGGGTTCTTCGGCCGTTTGAGCGACCTCTTTGGAAGGTGATGGTGATTTAGGTTTTGATTTTGATTTTGTCATTTTTGCGGAGAAGAACGAAGAAGGATTTTGGAGATTTTGAGAAGAAGGGTTGGAAACTGCTTTTGTGAAGAGAATTTTGGAATTCAATTCGACAGTGTAAAACCCTGTTTGGGGGTTTAGGGCAGGGTTTTATTTAAAACAATGATCGCTGATGTGGCAGCGGTTATTTCGATCTGAGGGCTAAAAACTGACCACGTGTCAAACACTGATGAGACGGATGAAGTATGGAGAACAGTTGTTTTAAGAGCCACTGATGTATCAAGCATCAGTTGTTACAACGGTAAAAATTATGGGCAGTGGATGATTTTTACTATCAGTGGATAGCATATCAGTGGATAGGACACTGATTTTGAACATCAGTGCTTTTCAAGAAAATGAGGGATCAGTGGTTAACTTTCAGCAGTGGACAGTGTTTAGAGATCAGACGTTGAAACAAAACAGTTGTTAGGGTAAATGGTACAGATCTTGAAGAACAGGTGTTTCAGCAACAGTTTTGAAGATTTTCATTCAAGGTTTTTGCCACATGTCAATTTTGAAAGACAGTGATTTGATACCCCAGATGATGAAAACTTTTTGCTAAGGCAGCTCATTTTAGTTTAATATTCAATTAAAACATGAGTACCCTAGTAATTCAAGCACAGTTTGCAATCAACCTTTGATAAAAATTTTAGGGCAAAACTGAGTATGACATGATCTTGACAAATGTACCATATTCTTTTGACCTATATATGAGGACAAAAATACCATCAAAAATAAGGTATTACATCCTGACAGGAACTGAAACTATTGCCAACAAAAACAATCAAAAGTTCCAAATATATTATTCCAAAAAAAATGAACAATATATCCTGATTATTCAAGAAAATCCTTTGAAATAAAATGGTTAAAGGATTTTCAGAGAATAGCAACAAAAAGGATTTGGTATAATAAAGCACATAATCACATCATTCTCAATTTATTGAAAATGGTCAGTAGTTTGACAACAGTGATAGGAAACTTTTGGAATACATTTTGACCACTGTTTTGGTACCATTTTCTTTGTCAGTTGATTGCAAACATGAGGACACATGGATAAATTTTTGAACATTTGTCTAGTCCTCTTTGGAGTTCATTAACTGGCATAAAAACCTTTTTCTGAACAGATGAATGCACATAGTTGCTTAATGACGATTATTACCCCAAGCTTTGACTCTTAAGTGTTTTACGTTTATACTCTTTTCTTTTGACTTCAAAAGTTTTGAGATAAACACACTTTCGAGTTTTTGTGATTTTTAGTCCAAAATCATTTTGCAGTAATGTTTTGAGAGACTTGGTCATGTTTGCACAAGTTTTTCAGCCAATCTCACACTACATATGATACGGACTATGTTGACCCCTGTTTTCTTAATGTATTTGAACATAGTTGATTTTGTCCTTTTTAGGAACTCAACCTGTTTTCAACACATAAGATCTAAATGACTAAAGTTTTAGTTTCCCTCTTTTTGTGTTAACAGAACAACAATGCTTTTATGAACATAGGTTTTGTTAATCTGAGGTTTGTACTTTAGTATTTAATGAAAACATCACATATTACACATCAACAGATTAAATCAATTTAGAAAATAAAAATAATCTCATGGTTTAACAGATATTGCTTTCAGATCTAGAAACCATGAGTGTCTTGTGCATGAATTTACTTGTTGTGTAAAATTTGTGTGTCATATGACATCTTGGTTGATTTACAGAGTTTTTGAATAACCATTTTGAACATGATTTACACAGTACTCTGTTTTTCAACTAAATACAACCAACCTTAGTATCAATGAATTTTGAGCCGAACTGTTATGTCAAATTGATTGTTAGATCGAATTTGACTGTCCATGCTCTGATACCAATTGTTAGGATCGGAGGCTCTCATGATTGTGTTTGTTTGTTTAAAATGAATCTGAAAACATGTAAAGTGCAGCGGAAATGAAAACAAACTTTGTAAACACAATCAAAGGAGAAAATAGTTTGATAAACAATTGCTTCACATAGAGTCAAAAGATTTACAAATCAAAGCAAAAGATTACAGATATGCTTACAAACTAAACTCCCCCTCAGCCTGATACCCCAAGGTAGGTTGCACAAGATGAAAGGATTAGACATGAGGAGAAGAACCCGCTCAGTCAATCAAATGTAACAGTACAGGGCACTGTTACATTTATAGGCAAACCAAACCACTGAGGTATCTCAGCTGACGTCACCATGAAAACGACGTCTAACAGCCTAACAACATGTATCTACTGTCCTTACACAAACACTGCTAACCTAACCACTGACTATACATAAAACAAACAATTTACTAAACAGCTGCTCTCCCTTTATGTCAGTGCTTTCCTCAAGGTTGATCAGTCCTTGACTGGGCAGTGCTTTGTCATCAGTAGATAGGACCAGCAGTGTTGGATACTTCAGGGTTTTCATCAGCAGTTGAAAGGACAGCAGCAGTTGAATATGAGCAGCAGATAGAGACCATCAGTTGTTATAAATCACTTTCAAGGGGAGAGCAAAGTGTAAACCGCTGCTTATTGTGAATCCACTGTTGTGACCTGGTTTTGGCTTTACATTATCTGTTCCTCTGGTAGGGTTCAATCCCAACAATGTATAACTCATAAGAAACACTTTTTCACTTTTACATTAAAGTGCTTAATGGGGTGAATACCGGTTACATAAAAGTTACAAAAACGTAACAAAACAAATGAAATTAATGAATATTGACGTGACACTTATAAATTTTGCTAGGTTAATTTTTAATTCATTATTTCATTCAACTGGGTATTAACTTTCATTTCTTAATACCATCTATTTTTTTATTTAACATATTGTATTTTACCATTCTTACCATCCAACAACATTAAATATTTGAACTTTTTTAGAAATTATACATAAAAACAATTATCATCGTTATTCATCACTATTTTAATATTTTAACAATATAGTTTTGAATTTGGTGAAGCTTTTAAGTAAAAAGTATAAGTTTATTTAAAAAGTTAAGAATCCATATTAGTAGAATCATTTATTAGTATAGATTATACATTTAATGAAACATAAAACTTTTTATGTTGACAGTTAAAAATAAGTATAGATTATACATGTTTCATTATCGAACACAACATAAAAATTGATTATATTCCACCCGATTGAATTAATCATTTACTTTTGGTTAGTTAAAGTTTAAGTTCTTCATCACATCCAATCAATTAATCGTTTACTCTTCATGGATTCAAGACCTTGTTATCTTAACTAGTACAATATAAATTGGATTGCAAACTATCGTTTATCTTTGATAGGACAGTCCACACCAATTAAATATCAAATATCGGATACATAAAAGTTATAGAAACCTAATAAAATATATGAAGTTAATGATGTTTGACTCATAATACACACGTTTACACTTTTACCTTAAATTGCTTATTGACTCATAAGAAACACTTTTACACTTTTACATTCATGTAACATCCCTATTTAAAACCCTCAAAAACACCCAAAAGAAAACAGTTTTGAACAACTTGGTCAATGGAAGGTACCATTCGCTGCGCTGCAAATCAACTAATAAAATATATGAAGTTAATGATGTTTGACTCATAAGAAACACTTTTTCACTTTTACATTAAAGTGCTTAATGGGATGAATACCGGTTACATAAAAGTTACAAAAACGTAATAAAATCAATGAAATTAATGAATATTGACGTGACACTTATAAATTTTGCTAGGTTAATTTTTAATTCATTATTTCATTCAACTGGGTATTAACTTTCATTTCTTAATACCATCTATTTTTTTATTTAACATATTGTATTTTACCATTCTTACCATCCAACAACATTAAATATTTGAACTTTTTTAGAAATTATACATAAAAACAATTATCATCGTTATTCATCACTATTTTAATATTTTAACAATATAGTTTTGAATTTGGTGAAGCTTTTAAGTAAAAAGTATAAGTTTATTTAAAAAGTTAAGAATCCATATTAGTAGAATCATTTATTAGTATAGATTATACATTTAATGAAACATAAAACTTTTTATGTTGACAGTTAAAAATAAGTATAGATTATACATGTTTCATTATCGAACACAACATAAAAATTGATTATATTCCACCCGATTGAATTAATCATTTACTTTTGGTTAGTTAAAGTTTAAGTTCTTCATCACATCCAATCAATTAATCGTTTACTCTTCATGGATTCAAGACCTTGTTATCTTAACTAGTACAATATAAATTGGATTGCAAACTATCTTTTATCTTTGATAGGACAGTCCACACCAATTAAATATCAAATATCGGATACATAAAAGTTATAGAAACCTAATAAAATATATGAAGTTAATGATGTTTGACTCATAATACACACGTTTACACTTTTACCTTAAATTGCTTATTGACTCATAAGAAACACTTTTACACTTTTACATTCATGTAACATCCCTATTTAAAACCCTCAAAAACACCCAAAAGAAAACAGTTTTGAACAACTTGGTCAATGGAAGGTACCATTCGCTGCGCTGCAAATCAACTAATAAAATATATGAAGTTAATGATGTTTGACTCATAAGAAACACTTTTTCACTTTTACATTAAAGTGCTTAATGGGATGAATACCGGTTACATAAAAGTTACAAAAACGTAATAAAATCAATGAAATTAATGAATATTGACGTGACACTTATAAATTTTGCTAGGTTAATTTTTAATTCATTATTTCATTCAACTGGGTATTAACTTTGATTTCTTAATACCATCTATTTTTTATTTAACATATTGTATTTTACCATTCTTACCATCCAACAACATTAAATATTTGAACTTTTTTTGAAATTATACATAAAAACAATTATCATCGTTATTCATCACTATTTTAATTTTTTAACAATATAGTTTTGAATTTGGTGAAGCTTTTACGTAAAAAGTATAAGTTTATTTAAAAAGTTAAGAATCCATATTAGTAGAATCATTTATTAGTATAGATTATACATTTAATGAAAAATAAAACTTTTTATGTTGACAGTTAAAAATAAGTATAGATTATACATGTTTCATTATTGAACACAACATAAAAATTGATTATATTCCACCTGATTGAATTAATCATTTTCTTTTGGTTAGTTAAAGTTTAAGTTCTTCATCACATCCAATCAATTAATCGTTTACTCATCATGGATTCAAGACCTTGTTATCTTAACTAGTACAAAATAAATTGGATTGCAAACTATCTTTTATCTTTGATAGGACATTCCACACCAATTAAATATCAAATATCGGATACATAAAAGTTATAGAAACCTAATAAAATATATGAAGTTAATGATGTTTGACTCATAAGACACACGTTTACACTTTTACCTTAAATTGCTTATTGACTCATAAGAAACACTTTTACACTTTTACATTCATGTTACATCCCTATTTAAAACCCTCAAAAACACTCAAAAGAAAACAGTTTTGAACAACAACTTGGTCAATGGAAGGTACCATTCGCTGCGCTGCAAATTACGTTCCTCTTTCTCCAATCAGCTTTTTGGAGAGAGCTGCTGTTGTATACAGAGACAGATTATCAGTTGTTTATGGTGATCATGTTAAGTTTACTTGGCAGGAGACTCATCAACGATGTGTGAAACTTGCTTCTTCAATCGCTTCTCGGTTTCAAATTTCCCGTGGAGATGTTGTAAGTTTTTCATGAATTTGATTGATTGAGTAGTGAATTGTTGTTGACTGATTCGGTGTTTTGATAAGGTAATGCTTGATTAATGTATTTTGTTGATCAAAGTGTGCTTTGATCGATTTATCAATGAATTTACCCAACATTTGTTGCTCCTCTCTATTTCGAACATACATGACTTTTTGAAGTTAAGAAGTTTACAATTTTTTATTATATAGAATATAAGTTGTTGTCTAGGGTCTCACTTTCAAAGGATGCTCAATTTTGTTGATTATATAGCGCTCAATTTTGTTGATTATATCCTGTTCGGATTATTTAAATATAACTATGTAAGTATAGGTTTTATTAACATATAGAATTTCTTTAATTCATCTATGTGATTTTATTTTTTTGTTTAACTCACTAATCTCTTTATGTGTGATTTTGTGGGTTTAAGAAATCACTTTTAAAACATCCGTATCATGTTTTTATTTGTTAGTGTATCAAGCATTACAAGCGAAATGGCATTGTTTTTTTAAAAGGGGGCTGATTTTTATTTCGTTTTAAGCCTTGAGGTTTGAGCCGGCCCTAATTTGCTTCAAAAAGATCAATCTATACATGTTACATGTTTCATTTGAAGACAAAGTGAAAAAACAAAAATGAGTATTGAATTTGATTAAGTACTCTAAGTTTGTCAAATAGTTTCATACTTTTGGTGTTCATAATTACCTTAAAAACCCTACTGAATAGTTTCATACCTTTCGTGTTCAAAATTACCTTAAAAACCCCACTGAATAATTTCATACCTTTCGTGTTCATAATTACCTTAAAAACCTCACCGTATTTCTTACTTTTACACATTGCAATAGAAAGTTATAATTAGAATTATTTATGTGACATGAACTTAACAAAAAATTCAAATGTCGAGAGTTAAGATACATTCAAATATCAAAAACCTACCTTGATGAAAAACAATTTTAGGAAAAAAAATGTTAGGTCCGCAAGTATGCTTCACACTTATATGGTAGTCATTGTGTTTTTGGTATTGTAACACATTCTTTTATTAATTTATTTATTTATTTATTCATTTTTTGTTGTCTACATGGACGAGCAGGTTGCTGTCCTAGCTCCAAACATCCCAGAAATGTACGAGCTCCATTTCGCCGTTCCGATGGCCGGAGCTGTTCTTTGCACCCTCAACATCCGTCACGACTCAAAAATGGTGTCAACGTTACTTAAACATTCAAATGCCAAACTCATATTCGTTGATCACCAGTTTATAGATATTGTCAAAGGCGCAATTGAGATCATGTCGAAATCACCGGCCACAGTGCCTCAAATTGCCTTGATCTCGGATTCCGGTGAACTTCAGGCACTTCCGAAGTCGGACATTGTCGAATATGAAGCTCTTTTGGAAATGGGAAGTCTTGGTTTTGAGATTAGGAGACCGATCGACGAGTGTGATCCGATTGCGCTTACTTATACTTCGGGTACGACTTCAAGTCCGAAAGGGGTGGTTTATAGTCACCGGGGAGCGTATTTGAACTCGTTAGTCGGGATTTTGCTTAATGAAATGCGGTCTATGCCAGTTTACTTATGGACGGTTCCAATGTTTCATTGCAACGGGTGGTGTATGACGTGGGCCGTGGCGGCCCAGGGCGGCACCAATGTGTGCCTCCGGGCGGTGACCGCGAAGGGGATTTTCGGATCCATATCTCGACACCGGGTGACACACATGGGTGGCGCGCCCACGGTTTTGAACATGATAATTAACGCGCCAGAAACTGAGCGGATCCCGCTTCTAGGGAAAGTGACGGTGATGACGGGTGGAGCACCTCCACCTTCGCAGGTGCTGTTTGGTATGCAGCAGCTGGGGTTTGATGTATGTCACGCGTATGGTTCTACGGAGACGTACGGTCCGGGTACAGTGTGCGCCCCAAAACCCGAGTGGGACGCACTACCGTTGGAAACTCAAGCGAAACTTAAGTCACGACAAGGTTTGAATCACTTGGGCTTAGAAGAAGTCGATGTTAAAGACCCGGTGACAATGAAAAGTGTCGCTTGGGACGCGAAAACAATCGGCGAGGTCATGTTCCGCGGAAACACAATAATGAATGGGTACGCAAACAATATTAAAGCGACACAAGACGCTTTTAAAGACGGGTGGTTTCGGAGTGGGGATTTAGCTGTTCGACATTCGGATGGGTACATCGAATTTAAAGATCGCTCGAAAGACATAATAATATCCGGTGGCGAGAATATTAGTACGATCGAGGTGGAATCCGTGCTTTTTGGCCATCCGGCGGTACTTGAGGTCGCGGTCGTGGGTCGGCCCGACGAGCATTGGGGCGAGACCCCGTGCGCTTTTGTGGAGCTAAAACAAGGATACAAGGTAAAAGAAGATGAGTTAATAACCTACTGCCGAAAAAACTTGCCGCCATATATGGCGCCTAGAACCGTCGTGTTTCGAGAGTTGCCGAAGACGTCGACCGGGAAGACACAGAAGTTTGTGCTCCGGGAACAGGCCAAGGCGATGGGTAGTTTGTCGTTGAGGGGGCAGAGCAAATTATAAGGTTGTAGCTTCTGCATTATCTTTTTTCCTATAATAATGGTTGGAGGTTAATAATTTAGACATTTGAAATGTTTGTTATTTGTTTACTCGCAATCTTTGAGTTATGGATTGGAAGTTAATGATTTAATTAATAATATAAATCTTATCTTATCTTACTATACTAATGAATGAAAATCTTTTTGGGGACACATGTCACTTTCTCATGCCTCTTGCTATTATTTTTCATTTTTTTATTTTTTTTATTTCCTACTAAATAATAATTATTAAACTTATCTCCCATGTTGAATAATGATATTAAAATAAAAAAATATGAAAGATATGAATAGCGAAAAGATAATTATCATTTTTTTATTTCCTACTAAACAATAATTATTAAACTTATCTCCTATGTTGAATAATGATATTAAAATAAAAAAATATCAAAGATATGAATAGCGAAAAGATAATCATCATCAAAAGTTTTGTTTTAAGATTGATAATGAACGTTACATTATTTAGGTTAAAAAAATATATCTAAAAAGAATTTGTGGCATTAAATTAAATTTAAATTAATTTGAAAAACAAAATATCTTAAAACAATTCATAGCATTAATTTAAATTTAATTAATTAGAAAAACAAAATCACACATATTTAATTTATAACCATCTAGATTAATCAATAGCATAGTTTTTAGCATATGATTTTAACATATTCTATTGTATCTAGGTTAATTAATAGCACATTTTTAGCATATGATTTTAACATATTCTATTGTATTTTTTTCCTCTTATAATTAGGGGAAGAGGCACAAGCCTAAAGTAGTCTAAGACTACCGAATCTTGCACTGACAAATATTCTACCTTAAAGTATTCTAAAATCACAAATAAATTAAATAATAAAATAATTAAATACCAAATCCTGCAGTGTCACATCAAATCTACCCAAAAGTAACCTAAAAACACTAGCGCCACATACTCTAGAGTATCCCAGAACTTTTTCAACCATAAAATAAATTAAACAATTAAATGCCAAATGAACATAATTCAAATTCAAATAAATTACAAAATAAATAATTCAACTATATAAATATATAATTGAACATAATACAAAATAAAAATAAACTATTTCTCGTCTGAATCTTCTAGATAAGGTAGATCTTAAATTGCAATATATGTCACAAGATCAATGCGAAGTCAGAAATGCGTATTTGGATCCATAATCTCACCAAGGGCATCATTGTCCAAAACGGGTTGAACTAAAGGATCCCTTATGTGGACTGGTGAGAAGGCATGCTCGTCGTCCTTAAGAATCATGTTGTACAATATCATGCAAACATACGTCATGCTTCTAATCCTGTCAACATGTGTGGTCCACATAGGTCACCTAAGTATGCCTCATTTTCTCTTTAGAACACCAAAAGCGTGTTCCACATCTTTTCTTGTCCCTTCTTGCAGTTTTCAACCATGTCAGTTGGATGTGGAAACGTTTTCATAAATGTTGACTAGGTAGGCTAGATTCCATTGGTTAAATAGTACCCACGTTTGTATAAGTGCCCATTGACATTAAATACCGAGATCATTCTTTAAGAAATTAGCCATTAATAAAAATGGGTATCTGAAAATATGGTGGAAGGTTTGATAGTTTGTGAATGGTGTAAAAATAATGATTTAAAATAAATAAATTAACTTTTTCAATAAATGTTACGGTTATATGATTGCTAAAAGGTCACAAATCCCCCGCTTTAACTTCAGTAAAGAGTAGCCGAGCTTCCCTAGCCGCTCGCCTACCCGAAGGAGGGGTGGCGGGCGTGTTTCGCATGCGGCTTCGAAGCTGAGCACCCTTAGTTGAGGATACCTCTTCCCCTCTTATAGTCAAAAGTATTCAAGTAATTATTATTTTATATTCCCAGTTCGATTTATGTCATGACTTATTTTTGCTTTTTGCATATGTATATACGTATTATAGATGTGACAACTTCACCTAATTTTTTTATGAATAGATTTGTTTGAGTCATGTTTGATCTTTAGGGGGCCAAATGTTAAAAGCGCTTATTTTTTCAACTATTTATGAATATTTCATTTATTTAATTATTGTTTTTAAACTACGACGTATATTTTTTCGGCTTATTAATACCTATTTAATAATTTATTGATCAAATCCCGTGTAATACACGGGTTTTTTTAACCTAGTAATTATATTAAATAGATGTGAGATACGAAAAATCAAATAGTAGATTACTTGAATGGAAAACGCATGTCCTTCATTATTTTAATTTTATAATATAGTTGTTTTGGTCAAAAATTACCGAAGCAATTTAGTGATCAAATTAGTAATGTGAGGTAGTGTGCTAGAAAGTTTATAGAAAATATGCTTGTCGAGTTATTTAGAAAATCAGTATTCAGGATACGGCTCAGGATATTGAGCTGTATCTGCGATCAAACAGTGAGCAAATAATAAACAAAAAGTAAAGGAAATGACACGAGATGTACGAGGAAAGCCCTTGATCAATCTAGATCGCCGGCATAAAACCTCGGGAGCTGACAATCGCAGCTGCCTTGTTCTTCTTATTGCTTTAAACTTCAGGATACAGTGCAGGATATAGACCAGATCGCTAAGTGTTACAATGATTTTGTGGAAATTGCTAGAGAGCAAGTGTTAGAGTGTAGCGAGTGTAATTGTGATGTCTTAGTTGATCTGATATACCCACCTATTTATAGTAATGAATTACAAACAATAATCCCTACAAATATGGGCTACTCCGAATATTCCATTATGAACGTTATGGACCGAGTAATACGGCTTCAACGTCTTCATTTGAACGACTTGGACCGAGTCTTCCGCGGAATAAGTCTTGTTAACGTTGCTAGCTTCTGACCCACGTACCTGCACATAATCCATTAGTAATCCTGAGGATACCTTTCAGGATATTACCAATATCCTGAACCAGCATCCCGGACGTAAACAGATATTACACAACCAAGATATAAATCAAGATATTTTCCAGGATATGGGCTCAGAATTTCACCCATAACAATTGTCCCCAAAAATGTTACCGTTTGATATCCTAACGGTTACATTTTTTCACAGTGGCCGAGGCAATTAAGAGATAAGACTTCTGATGTGACAGCTTTCAACCACCCGGCCTATATTTACTCATCATACCCTATATCTTCTCATCCTCATCTCCTTTTTTACCCACAATCGACAAGAAAAAGGTAATATTCTCTATCTCATCTTCATAACCATCTTTCATCTTACTCCGGCAAGAATTCAGGCGACCAAATGCCTAGGCAAACGAGGTCCAGTTCAGGCGACTCGGCTCCCACATTCATCCAACAGAATCTTCTCCAAGAACCGGAGAACGAAACATGCACCTTTGATAGTGCTCATCTGTCGGCTTTGAAATCCTCCGGTATCTTTCCGGATGGAACCATATTCCGACCCTTTGATAGAGAAATCCGGTCAGATATGGTTTCCACCGAGTGGATTTGTTTCAATGCTTTCCCCTTTACCTTAGGGCTACGATTCCCCTTTCCGGACTTCATTACCGAGTTTTTTAACATCACTAGAATTTCTTTTAGTCAAACCATGCCAATGCTTTGGCGTGTTTTGTCTGTTCTTGACCAAATCAAGAGAAACCACATACCTGACCTTTCCGTCCATGACCTCCCTTTAGCCTACAAGCTTAGATGCCATGGCTCATCTAGATTCCTTTTTTATTCTACTTCCGGTGATCCATTGATACTTCGTGCCACCAAAAACGAGGATGGTTGGCAATCCAAGTTTTTCTTCGTAAAAAGGGATTCAATCCCCGGTGGAACGGATTATCCGATGAGATGGTTAAGAAAGGGTAGGACTTAGGGTTTAAGAATGATCCTGTCTCTTATCCTATCTCATATTCTGAACTAATAAATTTTCATTTTTGCGCAGCTGATTTCAGGAAGATTGCACCTCCTCTTGCTAATTCTCAAGAAAGAATAGACGCCATCAGACTTCTTCCAGAGGCAGAGAGAAGTTTCAATCCTTCTCCACCAACTCCAAGCCCTCTTTCAAGTGCCAACATGTCTGGTAAGGATCCTGCAAGATATCCTGCACACATATGTTTTTTATCTGTTATTCATAGGAGGGATTTAGAATTTACTCCCTGTGTGCAGATTCCAGCAAAGTCCCAGTCTATCTAGACCTGGATGAACTTGACAGCTATCCAACCCCAGCCATAGTCAAGAAGGAGACTCCTGCTGCTACTAGCTCCAAGCCACTCCCGGCTCCCAAGGCCAATCCAAGAACCCGTGCTTCCGCAGCAAAAAAGAGAAAGGGTCTCGAGGTCAGTGCTCCAGGCCCAGAAGGGTTCTCCTATAACGAACTAAGCTTCTCTGACTCCTTAGAGCCAATGACATCCTTCCTCAACAAGGTAATATCCTGCCGCATATCCTTCATGTATATCCTGCACATATATCCTGCACGTATATCCTAACAGGATATCCTGGTAGGATGTCTTAGTCAGCATACATTCTAATTCCATACCTGTCATTAATGTGCAGGGCCTCCAGCATTTGCTCCACTTGTACAATGACGCCTGTGGTACTGTGGCACTTCATGAAGCCAGGATCAAGCAGCTCGAGAGCACCGTTGCTGACCAAGGTGCTATTGCTGAAGCGAAGAGCCGGCACTATGAAAGCTTGCTAAAGAAGGTTACCCAAGACGCTGAGGTCAAACTTGCCAGCGTTCAAATGGATCATGATCAGGCCTTGATCAACTTTCGAGAGGGAATCAAGGCTTCTGCTATCGTCTCCCTGCTACAAGCACGCATCAAGATGGCCTACGAGGCCAAGGAGACGGGCCTTGTTTGTCCATCTTGGCCAGTTGAATCCTGGGTGGCTAAGTTAAAGGAGCTCGGAGGCAAAGCTGTGCCACTTCCTGCTGAAGCCGGTGAGTCTTCTAAGTCAGCAGAGGTGGTGGTCCAAGCTGGAGAGAAGAAGGGTGCTGGAGCTGATGCTGAGATGGTCATTGGTCAGGATGCTGGTCAGGATGCTGGAGTGGAGAAGTCTGAGAAAGTTGGAGGAGATGCCGCTGTGTGAGGGCATTTAGGTGGGCGATGACGGATATACATGCCAAGGCCAGAGCCCACCTTTTTGAATTTGAATGTTGGTTTGTAGTTCCACAAACAATTTACTTTTCTGCATTTTACTTTCCCGTACCTGAACAATTTACATTTCCTGCATGCCTTTTGAACAATACAACAGTTGAAGGTGGATGGGTCTCGGTTTGAGATGAAGCCCTCAACTGTTGGGTAAATATGGTTATGAACTATTAGTGCTCTTAGTGGATGGGCCTTGTTTTGAGGTGAAACTAAGAGCACAACGTTTGGTATGTTAATAATATAACTTCTCTTTTTACCCAATTACTGTTGTTATTGCTATGAAAATTGTAGTTGTAAAAATTGTTTGGTTTGTACACTTTTAGGAATATATATTATAGATGTATCCTGAAAGGTATCCTGAAAGATATCTTGATAAGAATATTAAAATATAACCTACAAATTGTCCAAATAAAAAGGAAAGATCATACCAGAGATTCTTACAGAACCAATTTTAATCCTCCATTATAAGTTTTGTCCCCAGTGCATACTTGTGAACTTGGATCCATTCTTTGAATAGTATAATGTATGTCCCCTGTGTTTGACACAGAAACACAAATGCATTTATACCTTGTCTTAAGTAAATTCCGCATATCCTGGGGCAACACTCCTGATATCCTGAAATGAATCTTTAGCAAACTTGGGATAGACCCTTAATACCCTGGGGATAAACCCTGATATCTGGGGATAAACCCTAAATTTCATGCGCTACAGGCGAGAGTGTATAAACTCCAATTCTTAGAAAGGTGAAAACCCTTAAACCTTTGAGAGTATGAAAATACTCTTTCGTGAGAGAGGGTGATCAATCCTCATATACCTTTAGGATCCAGGATATAGCCAACAGTAACGAAATTGTCAGCCACTTTTACATGAACTGGTCCCGCTACCTTGAACTATACCTAGATAACTTGCGCTCCAGGCGAGGTGTTTAAACCCAATTCGAAAGAAAGGTGAATACCTTTAAACCTTTGAAGGGATCAGGATCCCTTAAACGTGAGAGAGGGGGCCAATCCTCTAATCTTTCGACTTATCCTAAGTATATATCCTGGAGCTATATCCTGAAACATATCCTGCAAAACAATTGTAAACTAAGGTGGGTGTTAGCTTGGCTAACACCCCTCCGATGCTTAAGTCAGTGTTGGGTTCAAGATAATAAACAAATATATTTAAAAGAGATAGAACACATACCATTCCGAGATAGAAAATAAATTCTACTCTTACTTGAAATAGAGCTTCAAATGTATTGCATTCCAGGATCTTGGTAGCATATCCCCTTCCACATTCCTGAGTCGATATGCTCCTTTCCCTGCTTCTGACTCGACTTCATAAGGTCCTTCCCATTTCGGAGCTAGCTTGCCATCGGCAGGATTAGTGGTATTTTGAAAAGCCTTTCTCAGCACCCAATCACCAACTCGAAATCTTCTAGTCCTTATGTTCTTATTATATGCTCTGGATATTCTTTGTTGATATGCTGCTATCCTTAGCCTTGCTGCATCTCTTTTTTCGTCTATAGTATCCAAATCCTGACATAAGACTTCAGGATTCTGTTCAGGATCCTGCAGCATAGATCTTGCAGTAGGTATCGTCATTTATGTTGGAATCATCGCCTCCGCTCCAAATACCAAGGAAAACGGGGTTTGGCCGGTTGCATTCTTTACCGTTGTCAAATCAGCCCACAAAACAAAGGGTAACTCATCTGCCCATCTTCCTTTTTTGGCCCCAAGTCTCTTCTTTAAGTTATTGACTATTATCTTGTTTGAAGATTCAGCTTGTCCATTCGCTTGAGGATGTACTGGGGTAGATGTGATCATTTTGATTCCCCAACTTTTGCAAAAGTCAGTAGTTCTTTTGCTTATAAACTGGGACCCATTATCACAAATGATCTCAGCTGGTACTCCAAACCTAGTCAGGATATTCCTTTTTATAAAGGATACTACTTCTTGGTCTCTTACTTGGACAAATGCTTCAGCCTCAACCCATTTGGAGAAATAATCTGTCATAGCCAACATAAAAACTTTTCCTCCCTGAGCTTTTGGTAACTTCCCTACTATATCCATCCCCCACTTCATGAATGGCCAAGGGGAAACTACAGGATATAATGGTTCAGCTGGTTGATGTAGTATGTTACTATGTCTTTGACATGCATCACATCTTCGAGCATATTCTGCAGCATCTTTCCTCATTGTTGGCCAATAATATCCTGTCCTTAATACTTTCGAGAACAATGATCTGCCCCCGGTGTGATTACCACAATCCCCTTCATGAATATCCTGAAGCACTTCCTTGGCTTCAGGATCCTCCAAGCATCTCAAGTACGGTCCTGCGAGAGATTTCTTGTATAAAACATTATTTATAATAGTGAATCGTGATACCTTCATCCTAAATGCCTTAGGATTTTCATTTCCAGGAATGTGTCCTTCTTTGAGATATCTCATAATTGGAGCCGTCCAGGATTCAGGATCCTGTTCAGGATATTCTACTTCAGGATCCCGAATACCCGCTACTTCTTTATCCTGAGGATTCGTTGCAGGATATAAGACATGTAATATTGGTATTTGGGTCCCTTCAGGTATCCTGATTGATGATCCCAAATTTGCTAAGGCATCCGCTTCAGCATTATCCTCCCTTGGTACCTGTTCAAGTGTAAAAACATCGAAATATCCTGCTAATTTTTTGAGAATATCAAGATATTCTATTAATTTCTCACCCTTAACTGCATAGGATCCATTAAAATGGTTAGTAATTAACAAAGAATCAACATATACTTGTAAATTTTTGATACTCATGCTTTTAGCCAATTCTAATCCTGCAATTAAAGCCTCATATTCTGCTTCATTATTGGTAGCAGGAAATTCACACCTAATAGCCTGGGGTAATATGTCCCCCTGTGGCGATTTTAATAGTATTCCTAATCCTACTCCTCTTATATTAGATGCACCATCAGTATATAATGTCCATGATCCTGAGGATTCTCCTAGTTGTTGAACTTCTAGGTCTACCTCATCCTGAATGTCACTACTAAAATCAGCCACAAAGTCAGCTAAAGCCTGAGATTTTATGGCATTCCTAGGTTCATATACTAAATCATAGGCACTTAACTTTACTGACCACTTAGCCATTCTACCCGACATTTCCGGTTTCCTAAGTACATTTTTGACAGGATAATTTGTTTTAACGTGTATCCTATGTGTCTCAAAGTAGTGTCTAAGTTTTGTTGATGCCATAACTAATGCTAGTATTAATTTTTCTAAATGAGAGTACCTAGTTTCAGCATCTAACAAACTTTTACTAACATAATAAACAGGATATTGCTGACCTTCATGGTCTTTTATGAGAACGGCACTTACAGCATTCCCTGATACAGCAAGGTACAGGGATAGTGGTTCACCATTTTCAGGTTTCATCAACAGAGGTGCGGTTGAGAGATATCGTTTCAAATCCTGTAGGGCTGCTTCATGCTTCTCTCCCCACTCGAATTTTTTGTTCTTCTTCAGGATATCATAAAAATCTTTACATTTTTCTGAAGATCTTGAGATAAATCTATTCAATGCTGCCACTCGCCCTGTTAATCGTTGAACATCCTTCATATTTGAGGGTGATTTAATATCCAAGATGGCTTTAATCTGCTCCGGGCTTGCTTCTATTCCTCTTTTGGTCACCATATATCCTAGGAATTTTCCTGCTCCTACTCCAAAATGGCACTTAGCAGGATTCAGCTTCATATTATACTGATCCAGGATATCAAACGCTCCTTTAATATCCTGGAGGTGATCCTGAGCTTTCTTTGACTTTACCACCATATCGTCAATGTATACCTCCATGGTGTCCCCCAGTTTGTCTTTGAACATCATGTTTACCAATCTTTGGTATGTTGCACCTGCATTTTTCAAACCAAAAGGCATAGCTGTATAACAATAAATACCTGTTGGTGTCATGAAGGCAGTATCCTCCTGGTCAGAAGGCTCCATTTGGATCTGTTGAAATCTTGAGGATGCATCCATGAAAGTCAGCATTTCATGCCCAGCAGTGGCATCTACCATTGCATCAATGTGGGGGAGAGGAAATGGGTCTTTAGGACAAGCTTTGTTCAAGTCTGTGTAATCTACACAGACTCTCCATTTCCCGTTTTTCTTCTGTACCACAACCACGTTTGCTAGCCACCTTGGGAACTTGACTTCTCTAATCATTTTGGACTTCAACAATCTTTCAACTTCTTCTTGAATAATTGTATTGCGTTCAGGAGCAAACTTCCTTCTTTTTTGTTGCACGGGCTTGAATGATTTATCAATTCCAAGCTTGTGAGTGATAATATCTTTGGATATGCCTGTCATATCCTCATGCTTCCATGCAAACGTTGACATCCTGCATTTTAAAAAGTTAGTTAACTGCTCTTCAATATCCTGAGGGATATTGGTTCCCACGAGCACCGAAATATCGGGATTATCCTGGTCTAGGATAATTTTCTTCACATCCTGCTCCGGATCCTCCACGATATCCTGGGCCCGCGTCTTTAATTGCTATGCTGCACTAGGTTTGGTTGAGGATTTCATCGAGGATGAGTAGCATTCTTTCGCCTCCTGCTGATCGCTATCAACTTTAACAACCCCCCAAGGGGTAGGTATCTTGATGCATTGGTGATAAGTTGATGGCACGGCCTTCATATCGTGAATCCACGGTCTTCCCAGTATAATGTTATAGCAGGATAGAGAGTCCATCACACAGAAACGTTGTATCGAGTTGACTCCTTCAACGTACACCGGCAACTTTATCTCTCCCACTGTGTTTCTGGCCTCTCCACTGAATCCGACAAGCACGGTAGACTTTGAAGTGATATCCATTGGAGATACATTCATTCTTTTAAGCGTCTCTAGTTGGATTATGTTGACGGAGCTGCCATTATCAACCAATATCCTGCGTACAAAGTGGTTAGCCACATATAACGTTATTACCAGAGCATCATGGTGAGGATCTTGGACAGTATCCCTGTCATCAGCATCAAATGTGATCACTTTGTCAGTTGTGAGTGTAGTCATCCTGACAGGTTTGTCTCCCCTTTCGGCCTTAGCTTCCTTTGCATGTCTCTTTGCTGCCGAATACGAAGTCCCACAAATGTCGGATCCTCCCGAAATGAAGTTGATTATCTTGGCATCCGCGGGGGGTGATGCTGCTCGCTCAGGATCCTTCTCAGTATCCTGACCCTTATTCTTCTTTCTTCCTAAGAGATCTTTCAAATATCCCTTGCTTAGAAGATAGCTTATTTCTTTCCTCAAAGCGATGCAATCCTCAGTCATATGTCCGAAATCTTCGTGGAAAGCACACCATTTTGATTTGTCTTTCCAATCCGCTTTTTGTTGGTTCTTTCGAGGCCATCTTGCCTTGTCCCCTAGACCCTGCATGGCATACATCAATTCAGGAATGTTAACGGAAAAGCAATACTCAGATAATTCAGGATACTCTTCAGGATCCTCATCTTCGACAGCATTCACTCTCTTGTTCTCATTTCTGCCATATGGCTTAGGCCGATACGACTTGAATGAGGATTCCGACTTCCTGTTAGTTGACTCATAAGTGTTGGATGAGTTCATCCTTTCTTGCATCTTTCTGTCATCTTCCAACCGAATGTATCTTAGGGCCCTGTTCCGAGCTTCATCCAGGTTCCTGCATGGGTTCATTACAAGGTCTTGGTAAAATTGAGAATCCTTTTGCAACCCCATCTTGAAAGCTTGCACAGCTGTTGCAACATCAAGATGAGGAATGTCTAGTGATTCCCGGCTAAACTTGTTCACATAATCCCTAAGGGATTCCTGAGGCCCCTGCGTTATCCTGTAGAGATCACTTGTTAATTTTTCAAAGCTCCTACTACAAGAAAACTGACTATTAAATAAATTTACTAAGTGAGCAAAAGATGTAATCGAATGTGGAGGGACATTCAAAGGCCATTTCAGGGCTGATCCTGTCAAGGTTGAACCAAAACCCTTGCACAAGCATGCTTCCTTGAGATCCGGAGGGATAGGGTTAATCTCCATTCTTTCCCTATACTGAGCAATATGCTCCTCAGGATCCGTTGTTCCGTCGTAAAGCTTCATGTTGGGGGTTTGGAATCTCTTTGGAATCTCAGCATCACAGATAGGATATGCAAAACGAGATATCTTGTGGCTGTCTTGAGACACTTCCGGGATCGGCTGGACCACCCCGGGCACACTTGATATCATGTCCTTCAACTTCTGAAGTTCCCTGGTAAGTGCTGACGTCACACCTGTATCCTGCAAAGATCCACTATTGTTAGTAGTATGAGTATTATTATTATTTAACATGTTACCCGTTGGAGGATTCTGCCCATATCCTGAAGCATATCCTGAGCTCCTTATGGTCGATATCCTGACCGAGGAGGGTATTTCAGGGTATGATTCTGAGGAAGGCTGGGCACAATATTCCCCCTGTTATCCTCAGTATACACAGCTGAACTGAAGTTCAAAGCTCTGGGTTGTAATGGAGTGACAATATCCTCAGCGGATCTGCTCGAGCCAGACTTCAGGAGTTGTATTTCCCTCAAAAGCATTTGGTTTGTCTCTTGCTGCTGCCTCATTTGTTCCTGCACACTTCCAAATAAGGTTAAAATTTCGTCGTTAGAAGCTAAAACAGGGGCAGATTCCTGAACACTGCGGGTAGGGATAATATCCTGAGGTCGTGTAGAGGCTGGCATTCTTGGAGGAGGTGGTGGAAGCACCGAACCTGTAGTAGCGGAAGTCGTAGCAGACACAGTAGAGGAACTCATGTTTGATCGTGAGGCCATTATGGACAATGTGGCAAAAAGTTTTGCAAATAGATGACCGATTAGCGATTTACAAAAAAAATTTTAGTAAAGAGAGCACCACTTGCCCCACGGTGGGCGCCAAATTGTTTTGGTCAAAAATTACCGAAGCAATTTAGTGATCAAATTAGTAATGTGAGGTAGTGTGCTAGAAAGTTTATAGAAAATATGCTTGTCGAGTTATTTAGAAAATCAGTATTCAGGATACGGCTCAGGATATTGAGTTGTATCTGCGATCAAACAGTGAGCAAATAATAAACAAAAAGTAAAGGAAATGACACGAGATGTACGAGGAAAGCCCTTGATCAATCTAGATCGCCGGCATAAAACCTCGGGAGCTGACAATCGCAGCTGCCTTGTTCTTCTTATTGCTTTAAACTTCAGGATACAGTGCAGGATATAGACCAGATCGCTAAGTGTTACAATGATTTTGTGGAAATTGCTAGAGAGCAAGTGTTAGAGTGTAGCGAGTGTAATTGTGATGTCTTAGTTGATCTGATATACCCACCTATTTATAGTAATGAATTACAAACAATAATCCCTACAAATATGGGCTACTCCGAATATTCCATTATGAACGTTATGGACCGAGTAATACGACTTCAACGTCTTCATTTGAACGACTTGGACCGAGTCTTCCGCGGAATAAGTCTTGTTAACGTTGCTAGCTTCTGACCCACGTACCTGCACATAATCCATAAGTAATCCTGAGGATACCTTTCAGGATATTACCAATATCCTGAACCAGCATCCCGGACGTAAACAGATATTACACAACCAAGATATAAATCAAGATATTTTCCAGGATATGGGCTCAGAATTTCACCCATAACAATAGTAGAGTTGATGAATTTAATATGATATTTAAACCATTGTATTATAATTTTTTAATTAAAAACCAATGTACATAGTTAAATTTAAATATATTGAAACTATATTAGAAGCATGACGTATGTTTTCAACCATGTCAGTTGGATGTGGAAACGTTTTCATAAACGTTGACTAGGTAGGCTAGATTCCATTGGTTAAATAGTACCGACGTTTGTATAAGTGCCCATTGACATTAAATACCGAGATTATTCTTTAAGAAATTAGCCATTAATAAAAATTGGTATCTGAAAATATGGTGGAAGGTTTGATAGTTTGTGAATGGTGTAAAAATAATGATTTAAAATAAATAAATTAACTTTTTCAATAAATGTAACGGTTATATTTTTGCTAAAAGGTCACAAATCCCCCGCTTTAACTTCAGTAAAGAGTAGCCGAGCTTCCCTAGCCGCTCGCCTACCCGAAGGAGGGGTGGCGGGCGTGTTTCGCATGCGTCTTCGAAGCTGAGCACCCTTAGTTGAGGATACCTCTTCCCCTCTTATAGTCAAAAGTATTCAAGTAATTATTATTTTATATTCCCAGTTCGATTTATGTCATGACTTATTTTTGCTTTTTGCATATGTATATATGTATTGTAGATGTGACAACTTCACCTAATTTTTTTATGAATAGATTTGTTTGAGTTATGTTTGATCTTTAGGGGGCCAAATGTTAAAAGCGCTTATTTTTTCAACTATTTATGAATATTTCATTTATTTAATTATTGTTTTTAAACTACGGCGTATATTTTTTCGGCTTATTAATACCTATTTAATAGTTTATTGATCAAATCCCGTGTAATACACGGGTTTTATTAACCTAGTAATTATATTAAATAGATGTGAGATACGAAAAATCAAATAGTAGATTACTAGAATGGAATACGCATGTCCTTCATTATTTTAATTTTATAATATAGTAGAGTTGATGAATTTAATATGATATTTAAACCATTGTATTATAATTTTTTAATTAAAAACCAATGTACATAGTTAAATTTAAATATATTGAAACTATATATTAGGATGGATCATTTATTTATTAATATTGAATTATTAAATAAATACAATTACTTTTACTAAGTATATCGTAAAAGATAAAAATATAATAAGAAGATATTTTTCTATACTAATTTAATATAGTAAAGAATGAGAAAAGGTAGAAAAAATTTCATGTCTGAAATCATTTATTAGTGTAGATTATATATATGAAGCCCTACCCAAAAAATAATTATATTCCACGTGATTTAATTAATCATTTACTTTTAGTTTATTAAAGTTTAAGTTCTTCATCAAATCCTGTCAATTAATCATTTCATTTGTAACCGTTAATGATAATGTGACACACATACACTTTATGTATTCAAGACCCTGTTATCCTAACTGGTACAAGACGAATTGGATTACAAACTCTCTTTTATCTTTGACAAGAACCTGATACTTATAAATTTTGTTAAATTAATTTTTAAAACATTTTATCTTTCAACTGGGTTTTTACTTTGATTTCTTAATAACATTTATTTTTTTATTTAACATATTGTATTTTACCATTCTTATCATCCAACCACATTAATTTTTTAATCTTTTTTAGAAATTATTCATAAAAACAATTATCATCATTATTCTTATTTTTTAATGTTTTAACCAAAATTGTTTTGAACTTGGTGAAGGTTTAAGTAAAAATATATAAATTTGTTTAAAAAGTTAATAATTATCTTTACCTATATATTAAAAATACAACGCGATGAATAGTAAAATCATCCTATATATACAATCCAATGAATAGTAACAACATCAAGGGATAAGTAAATGGTATCGGGTACTGGTACCGGTATCAAATCTATCTATATAATAAAATAAACCAATGAAGGGACACATGTCATTCATTGGAGCCATCTCTATCTCCTACTTAATTATAATTAATGTTAATTAAAAGATAATTATAAAATAAAATTTAATAATAAATTTAAACAATTTGTTTAGGAGATAATATAGTCTTTTGAAATATTTATTAGATATCAAAATTATTTATCTTGAAATTAACAAACGACTACACTCAATATAAATTAGTGTAAACTGCCATTTTGGTCCCTGAGGTTTGGGCAGTTTTGCCACTTTAGTCCAAATCTCAAACCTTTTGCATCTGGGTCCCTTTGGTTTCAATTTTGTTGCCATTTTGGTCCAAAAGTGAAATCATGTCAGATTCCTCAAATTAAATCTTGATGTGTTGTCCTTTTCCTCAGGGGTAATTTGGTCATTATAAATTTATTATAACTCATTATTAATTAAATTATTAAATTAGTAAAACTAAATTAAACCTACCCGATAAAAGAACAAGTATGTCTTCATCTTCCCCAAACCCAACACCAGCAAATACCCTAATATAGCCTCTCTCCACCGCCTCCCCCTCCTCATTCCTCCACCGCCGCCCCTTCTCCACCGAACACACCACCACAATTACCGTCGAAACCAGCCATAACTGCGAACCTTCGTCAAGATCCATGGATACAACTCCTAAAGAGCTCATGAACTTCTTCACTGATATGGCACTCATGTGCCGTATGGAGATCGCCGCTGACTCGCTTTACAAATCAAAACTTATCCGAGGGTTTTGCCAATTGTATGATGGACGGGAAGTTGTGTGTATAGGTATTATTAGATCATATATTATAAGTATTAGATCGTTGTTGTATAGAAGCTCTGTTTGTCCGATTTGCCGGTACCGCGAACGGATCTGAGGTTGCAGATGAGTTTGAGTGTTGTTAGAGGATTGTGGCTCCATGCGAGATCTAGACGGTTGATTAGGTCTTCTGGTGGTGTGTTAGGTACGGTGTGGAAGAAGAAGTCGAGGCAGGGGTTTTGAGAGGTTAGGTAGGTGGCGGATGAGTTCTCGGTGACGGTTATTAGAGGCTGGTTGTTGAGAGAGAAAGTGGTTATTAGAGGTTGGGTGAAGAAAGGTGCAGCGGAGCTTAGTGGTGGTGGTGGAGAGGGAGTGAGGGTTTTGGGGCATCTAGGGAAGATGAAGATTGTTCAGTTTTTTTATAGGTTTTAGTTTTATTTAGTGTTTAATAATTAATAATTTGTTATAATAACTCATAAAATGACCAATTTGCCCCTGAGGAAAAGGATAAAAACCCATATTTTTTTAATCTGAGCTGATTAAATTTTTGGACCAAAATGGCAACAACCCAGGTTTGTAGTATGCTAGAATGGTGGAGATCATGGGCAAGATTTGTGGAGATCATGGGCAGCAAAAAATGGAGCTACCAAAACTATCGAGAACTTCCCTCAACCGCCACACGAGCGGTTTTTTTAGTGAGTTTAAGTGGCTGAGATTTAATCTCAGCCAAATCCAATGGTGGAGTTTCATTTACGAGTTGGTTACACTTAATGGGCTTAGTAATATATATATATAATTGTCATAATTAGAAACAAAAGTGATTAACGAACTACAAATTATCATGAACACTAAATATTTACACATTTCAATGACACCAACCGGATTCAAATTTAAAATTTTTTTTAAGCCTATGGCATACCTAGAGAAGACTTGCTGCTGTTTTGGGCTTCTTCCGTGATTAATTGAACGACAGTATCAATATCATCTTGGCTAGTTAAAAAGACAAGAATAACTCCCATTGGCTCCTACAAGTTAAAATAATAAACGCGTAAGATAATAATAAAAATATGAACAGAATGTAAATGTTGAATATAGTTTTAAAAATCATATACAATAGTGGCGCTACCTTATCATGAATTGACATTACTGTTGAAACAGTAGCTCGAAGATAATCTGAAACATGCTCTTCAACATAGAAAATCTGAACGTTATATCCTCTACCCTGAAATCACATCCTTTACGAGTAAGCAAACAAAACAAAGCAATATAGATGCTTAATTTCTATGTTTTTATTGGTATAAAAACATTATTAATTTCTATTTTTTTTATAAATATACCTCAACAGACAAAATAGCAGGTTCCGTCCGCAGTCCACTATCTTCACCTTCCAATCGAGGCCGCCTTTTTCTGATGAATATACAAAGTTGTAATACATTAGTCCTTGTACACTGGACCTGCAAACACTGGACTGACAATTGAGGAGGAGACAAACGTGTGTGTCATCTTCAACAGAAAAAAATAGTCCTTGTACAACTGTAATCAAATAAAATATTAGCAAGCACCATACATCCATATCAAACTGTTGAAACATGTACCAAAATCACCTTAAATTCTCTCACAGACATTTCATCGAGCATGTGGAATGCACATATTAAAATTGAATCTAGTAATAAGACCTTTTAATAAGGTCATCCTCAAAATACATGTTTACCAATAATCAGCGTTCAAAGCATCATTCTTATTTCCTGGTACAAAATTATAGTTTTTTCACCACAAATTCACCACTGACCATGAAACGAAACTCGAGTGTTGAATATGAAAAAGTGTGTGAAACTGGCGATTGAGAGAAATTGGTATGCAGAACTTACATTTAGCAACAGTGGGAAATTTAGGTATCGGCTTCGATGAAATTATAATAGCCGTTAGCGATTTTACCCAATTTCATCCGATGTCAAACAATAAAAACTATAATCATAAGAAACCCTAACGAAAATCTAGATGCTTACCAGATCGCGAATGAAGAACGCTTGAATGTAGGTTTGAGATCGCGATTGAATGACGGTACCATCTTTGTGTTTCTGTGTATATACGATATCATGTATGGAGGCGAATATTTGGATGCAAGGGTTTATATTATATAAGACCGGTTGGCAACTGCATTCTACCCACGTCCCAGTTTTGTAGCAACCGTGTTTAGTGGGAAAGATGGGCCGGAAAATGAGGGGGCGCACAGAACCGTCCAGAACTGTCACAATAGCAATTAAAAATAGGAGTTTAAAGGGTCAATATTTATTTTTAGCATGATCCAATGGACAAGAATGATTTGAAGGGTGGTTAGACTTAATGGGTTCCATAGATATATATAATTTTATTAATTAAAAGCCCATGATTTATAGTTAAATTAAAATACATTAAAACTAGATTAGGATGGATAATATATTTATTAAATTATTAAATAAATGAAATTACTTTTAGTAAGCATATGGTAAAAATAAATAAAAATATAATAATAAGATATTTTCTATATTAATTTAATATAGTAAAGATTGAGAAAAAGTAGGAAAATTGTCATGTGACATTTAGTGGACTCATTTATTAGTATAGATTATACATGTTTCATTATCAAACCTGAACCAATTATTAATTATATTCCACCCGATTGAATTAACCATTTACTTTACCTTGTTTAAGTTTAAGTTCTTCATCACATCCAATCAATTAAACATTTCATGTGTAACAGTTAACGTGACACACTGACGTGTGCGGGTGTGGGTATAAATTTTAGATCTATTTTAAGGACTTTTTACTCGCGAATCAAGTTTTAAATTTATAAAACACCATACAATACTATCACACTACACATGCTAGGGCAAATGTACCCATCGTGAACGTAGTATAGTGATGGTAAGATACTGAAGTCATCCAAGGACAGAAGAGCTTTTAATACCGGCTTATCGTTAATGTCTAATCTAACCAAATTTTGATAAAAGTTTTTGAAAGTTTGAAAAGATAAACTAGAAAATAAAAAAAATGTAATAATAAGGAAAACAAATAGACAAGAAGGAATCACTTGGTTCCAACTCCTCTTTTGTGTATCATTTGATGATTTCCGCACTTTGGACTTTTTAATAGATTATCTTAGTTATAGTGGTAGGCCCTTCTTGTCGGTCTGAGTCAGTAGGGATACAGTCCCACAAGGTCGGATTATTGAAAGATAATTATGTAAGTTATTAATGCGAAAAGCGGTAGGCCCCTCTTGTGAAGGCGACGTTACCCTCAACCTATTGGTCTGAGTCAGCAGGGATACAGTCCCGCAAGGTCGGGTTATTGTTTTAATAGTAGTTTATAAATAAGGGATTACAATCCGTTCTTACTTCCCCCAATTTGATGTTATCTGCCTCAAGGGAAGTCATAATAAGCTTGAATCAGGTCCTCGGAGGATCTATACACTGAATGAGGCAAGAACTTTACCCAAACACCCTTCTAACCCCCTTCCAGGCAGTTAACGCGCTTTATATAGACCGTAAAGACACGAATGAGTGAATCAACAAAACATGAAGAAATGATTAAGTAAAGTTCACCTTCAATATAAAAAACTAGTTATTATAGTCATTAATACATACCCAAATAAAAAGTTACCAACAATTGGAAATCAAAAGTAATACATAAAAGATTTATCTTCACCAAGTGATGTAAGAGATTTAGCCAAGCATGGCTTTTGTTTAAAAAGAACTCTTACGATCGATCTTGGATCCCAAGACTACTACACACTCTAAAAGATGAAAGATGGATGATGGTGGTGGGTGTTGGTGTTGTAGTGGTGGTGGACTGATGGCAAGTGTGAGAGAAGTGGTTTGCTAAGGGATGGTTTGCAAGTGAGCCAAGCACCTCTATTTATAGTTTTGGAAACAGGAGACTCACACGGCCTGGTGGGCACTGCCCCGTGTCCTTCATTTTCTCTGTCTTCATTGAATGCTCTGTCAGCTCTTCTGCACACACGGACCCGTGTGTCAACGGCACGGCCCCGTCTCTTCTGTACTTGTTGTACGAACCCAGTGAATTTGAGAGCTAACCACGGCCTGTGCTGAGGTGACACGGCCTCGTGTCCCTTGTTGTTTTCTGTTTGTCTTTGTCTGCAGGGAATCTTGATTGGGGCACGGCCCCGTGTTGGGCTTATGTCTTGTTGCTTTTACTCTTGGGGTGAAGCTCGTAGAGTCGGTATAATGTATCAACTTCCTTTCTTCGTCTTTTTATGTTGGTTTTTGTCGTTAATTTGGTCCTTTTGTTTATTTGAACTTATTTTATCCTGAAAATCAAAAGTAAACAAAGAAACGTACTTTTTCCAAAATTAGTACTGAAAATGGTTGTTTTTATGTCGTATTTGATATGATTTATATGTTGTATTTTGTGCATATCTCACACAAACTCTTCAAAGATTCAAGACCCTGTTATCCTAACTAGTACAAGATGAATTGGATTACGAACTCTCTTTTATCATTGATAGGAGAGTCCAAACCGATTAAATATCGGCTAAATAAAAGTTATAAAAACCTAATAAAATATACGAGGTTAATGATGTATGACTCATAAGTCACACTTTTACACTTTTACATTAAAGTGCTTAATGGTTAGAATACATGTTGCATAAAATTTACATAAACCTAATAAAATATATGAAGTTAATGAACATTGATGTGACACTTATAAATTTTGTTAAGTTAATTTTCAAAACAGTATTTGATTCAACTGGGTATTAACTTTGATTTCTTAATACCATCTATTATTTTATTTAACATATTGTATTTTACGATTCTTACTATCCAACCATATTAAATATTTGAATTTTTTAAAAGTTATTTATAAAGATAATTATCATCATTATTCTTTTTTTTTTTAATATTTTAACCAAATAGTTTTGAACTTGAGGAAGCTTCTAAGTAAAACATATAAGAGCATCCACAATAAGCATATTTTTGGCATTTTTAAAGAGAGAGAGGAGGTGATGTGGATGAGAGAGATGATGAGTTGGAGGAAAGAGAGTGTGATGGTGTATGTGAGGAAAAATGAGAAAAAATGGGTTATGTGAGTGAGAGTAAAGAGAGAGGAGAGAGAAATTGTGTTTTTATAGTTTGTGAGAGGGTCATGAGAGAGAAATAGTTTTATTGGTTGGGCAAGTGACCATGTGGCATTTAAAAACATCACCCAAATACATGCTTATTGTGGATGCTCTAAGTTTATTTAAAAAGTTAATAATTACTTCATATAAGTAGAATCATTTATTAGTATAGATTATACATTTAATGAAACATAAAACTTATTATGTTGACCGTTAAAAAAAGTATAGATTATACATGTTTCATTATCAAACCTAAACACAAAAATTAATTATATTCCACCCAATTGAATTAGCGATTTACTTTTAGTTTGTTAAAGTTTATGTTCTTCATCACATCCAATCAATTAATCGTTTCATGTGTAACCATTAATGTGACACACATACTCTTCATGGAATCAAGATCTTGTTATCCTGTCTAGTACAAGATAAATTGGATTATAAACTCTCTTTTATCTTTGATAGGAGAGTCCACACCGATTCAATACGAGTGACATAAAAGTTACAAAAGCCTAATAAAATATATGAGTTTAATGATGTCTGACTCTGAACACCTCGTAAAATCGTGTCCAATAATGAATTGACACGTGTCCCTAATCTTAATCGTGCCTAAATGTTGGCTAAGAGGGACTAATTTTGTTAAAAATGAAAACTTTGAATGTGGAGGGACTAAAAGTGTCAACATGCTTAAACTAAGCCTCTGAATGACCTTACACGGTGTCCGTATTCTCAAATGAGCCACTTGTTGGACGAGAGGAGCCGTTTGCGTAATTATTTGAATGTTTGTGAATTTAAGGGTTAAAAGTGTCAACATGTTAATTCTTACCTCTGAGTGACCTTTTAACCAACCGAGAGCTTCATGATGTTCAATCATACTCTCGGGAATGCCTAATATTGGCCATTTAAGGTTTTACGCCATTAATCGATAATACGCACAAAGATGCGAGTTAAAAGGGTTAAAAGCGTCAACATGTTTAATTATACCTCTGAGTGACCTTTTAACGAACCCGGAGCTTAATGATGTTCGGTTATACTTCCGAGAATACCTACAACCTAACTTGAAGGGCTAAATATGCCAAATATGAAAGTTATTTCAAGTTTAAAGGTTGAGGGGCTTAAAGTGTCAACATTTAAAAATTGTTTGGCTGAATTGGGTTGCTCGCGGGCCGCGACCCCCATGACCACTTCCGGTCGTGGGGCGCGAGAGAGGCATCAGCGCAGAAAGTGTGGATACCTGCCATTTTACCACTCAAACCATTCTAGCTACTTGAATTCGAAACCATGAGCTTGTATCTGGTTTTAGACACCTGTCTAGACACTTGGGATGATCTTAGCACCTTGGCATGATCCAAGATCACTCCAAAACACTATAAATAGAGGTGTTCTTCCACCATTTCAACTTGCGCCTATCTCTCATTTCTGGAGGATCCTGAGCAATTGGGAACTTCCTTTGAGTTTTCTTCAGTCCCTAGGAGCACTTGTAAGTGTTCCTTTCGTGGCTTATTCATTTATTAGGCTTTTAAAGCCGAAAAGTCAAGTGTTTTCAATAAACACTTTGACTTTCGGTTTAGACCTTAATGGTTAAGCCAATGTTCACAACGAACATGGCTACGTGATCATAATTAGGTAGGTGTTAATCCCTCAAAAGGGCACCTCCTAAGAATCACGTTTGCTTGGTCAATTGACGAGTCAACGTATTAATATTTTAAAAGTCAACAGGTCAGATTTTGAAATATTCATAAACTATGTTTAAAGGTGTTCTAAAATATGTTTTATCACTTAAACAACTTGGTAATAAATATTAGAACATGTGTAAACATGTTCGGCTCGTCAGTTCCAGTTTTAGGGTCGGTTCGCAACCGAAAGTCGCGAAGTTTGACTTCTACGTTGACTTTCGATTATAAACCGAATTAGACTAGTATGCTACTGATATAAAGTCCCGTTATGATCTTAATATGATGTAGCATAACCCTCTGAGGTTATATTACACGATCATGATAGTAATCTGAATTTTATGCAAGATTCCGTAATTATGCCATACTTTGACCATTATGCCCTTTTAGCAAAAATAAGATTTTAGACACCAATGAGCTTGCAAATTATTTAGGTACTGATATGTTAATATGTTTAACATATTTTGATGTTACAAATCTGATCATAAATTTAGTTTGCGCATAATCTCGTAAATTATGCTTTAAAGTGACCAAAATGCTCTTTAGGCGCATAGATCGGTTTTAAGTATAATTCCTTATACCAAACTCATTACCTACTGATGTAATATCATAATTAGGATATTTTGGGATATCAAATCAGATTATAAACTGAGTTTATGCACAAGTGCTTGTATTATGTTCTTAAATGACGATAATGCCCTTATAACACACACAATGGTTTTAAAGCATGATTTTCATACAAAACCTTTTACCTACTGATATGTTATATTAAATAACATACTTTGATCATATAAACCTAATCATAGCATCAGTTTTCCTAAAATATCGAACATATCGTCATTTAACGACTTTAACGTCGTTTCGGCGCATAATATGGTTTTAAACCATATTTAGCAATCAAGACTTGTTACCTACTAATTTTATAAATCATTTTAAATATTTTTACAGTAGGTACATGTTATAAACTCAGAATCCCAAATAAGCTTTCGAAACTATGTGTGAAATGACCAAAATGCCCCTACGGTGCATAGTAGTTTGGTCTTAAACTATAAAACACACAAATGTTTGATATCCTACTGATATTATATCATAAATAAAGTGTTTTGAAAGAATGTTTATGGTCGTAACATCAGATTATATGCAAGTCTCTTTTATACGTCGCTAAATGACCAAAACGCCCTTATGAGGCATTATTTGATTTTAAAACCTTAACGGGCATAAAAGTTGATATCCTACCAATATTATAACTTGTTTAAAGTATATTGGAATATGGAACTTGTTCTTGACTCATCCGTTTACCCGTTATCGCTTATACGCGTACGGTTAGACTTTCGTAACTAGTTTACGTAAGTTTACCGAAACGGGTTTAACCTTATCATTTTATCTCAAATTCTAGAATGTTAATAGTTTACCAATATTATACAAGTCTTAATACTTGTTGGGTTTAAAATACATTGTATTCCGGTCATCGCTTAATCAAGCGTATCGTACCATTTTTAATACTTTAAGCTAGCCGGTCTAAGTCTATGACTTAAATAAGACCCGTTAGCATTCTAATTGGTTATTTATACCATCATTCCAAACTAGAGCATTCCGGTAAATTGTACCTACGCTTACTTACTTAATTGAATACAACTGAGTTGTTATAAATCTTGCATTATAAGACGAGAGTTAGCTCAGGTAAATACTCTTAACCTATTTTCCCGATACGAGCTTGGGATACGGTAAATTATTACTGCATGGTCGGGCATGGGATTCGAAGACCAATGTGTCGGGAAATTCAAATAACCCGTTTTAATTCGTATTGTTTGACTTAAACATTGGGGGTTAATGCGACCGTGTCCTGGATATCCTTGAATCATTTAATTGTAAGTGGCCACGACCTAAGCACGGGGTGTAGGCATACACTTGACATATGCGATATGGTTCATTAAATAATTTTATAACCCAATACGGGTTTGCCCAATATGGGTGTTCCCAATAAGGGAATAAGTTAATATTTTATAACCCAATATGGGTTTTCCCAATAAGGGAACAAGTGGTGTGCCGGTTAATCATGAACCGGCATAGTTTCCGGGCCTCATGTGTATTGTCAAGTTATGTAAAACTGATAACATGAGATATAGTTTGTCCCAAGTATAAAAGATTTTCCGTGCCTTGTGCACCTAAATCAATTTTGGAAAATGTTTTCAAAATGTGTCGGTTGATTGTATTACCAGTGAAAACTGACGTATTTTCAAAAGACTAAGTGACAGGTGCAAATACGTAATTAGGCTGGAAGCTGCTCGGTATTGCTAAATGAGGAATTTGCAACTCCTTCGCATAAGCCTATAGTCTGATGTTCTTCTTTTGTATATAATGATCCGCCTGTGGATTATTATTACAAGCTCGTCTGTACTTATTACTTTGGTATTTTCAGACAATTGAGTTTGTAATAATACTTTTATATTCCAAGACTTCCACTATGCTATTCTATGTATGTTTGACTATGACGATACCAATGTCACGATACTCCCCATCAGGCCCACCGGGCTGTGCTGTAAATATCGGGGTGTGACAGACTCATTAAGAGAAACTTTTACACTTTTACATTAAATTGTTTAATGGCTTGAATACCGGTTATATAAAAGTTACAAAAACCTAATAAAGTACATGATGTTAATGAACATTGACTAGTAAATTTTGTTAAATTAATTTTTAAAATATGATTTCATCCAACTGGGTATTAACTTTAATTTTTTAATACCGTCTATTTATTTTATTTAGCATATTGTATTTTACCATTCTAACCATCCAAACATTTTAAATATTTGAATCCTTATTTTAAAATTATTCATAAAAATAATTATCATCATTATTCTTCATTTTTTGTTAATATTTTAACCAAAATAGTTTTTGAACTTGGTGATGTTTTTAAGTAAAATCTAAAAAGTTAATAATTACTTTCATATTAGATTGATTTAGATATTGATATAATAATTATATTTAACTAAAAAGTAAGTATCCATATTAAATTCATTTGATTAATGATATAATAATAAGATTAAATAGAAGTGAGATACAGAAAAACCAAATAATAGATAACAATAATGGAATACACATAGTGGCGAAACCAGAACATTATATCTAGGGGGTCACAGTAGCTTTTGTTATCTTTATGTTCCTTGGTAAACAACATAACACAAATTGATTTTTCATAAGTGTATATAATAGAACAAAAAACAAAACGTATCTAACTCAATGGTATCTTATAGTGTATTATAGGTCCCGTATAGGTGTAGTATCATATAGTATAGGTCACGTATAGAACTATAGATGTAGTATCGTATCGTACAGCGTAGTATAACTTAAGTCACGTATGGTATGGTATGGTGTGGTGTGGTGTGGTGTGGTGTGGTGTGGTGTGGTGTGGTGTGGTATCGTATCGTATCGTATCGTATCGTAAGGTGTAGGCCTACGTGGGACCTATACTATATCCATAGGCCTATGCGAGACCTATTAGCTTATACGGGACCTACACAAGACTTATACTACACCATATGATACGTGATGTGCGGGTGCAAACACGTCATATTATGTATAGTTTTGTGTCAGCTTTAAGTGTTTGAGTGTGTTTATTCATATTGATATTTGTACTTATTGGTTGTCGGGTTTTTCAGGCTTAACGGTGCTTAAATGCAGTATAATGATCATACAAGCTGGAAAACAGGTGTTACGAGGCAATACGGAGCAAGAAAACAGTTTTGCTGAAAACCATGCTCCCTCGCGCCACGCGAGGGAGGCTATGTATGCTGGCGCGTGGCGTGAAAGACAAAAGTCAACAAAACGGTCAAAACATGCTCCCTCGCGCCACGCGAGGGAGTGAGGAGATGCTGGCGCGTGGCGCGAAAGGGGTTAAGCGCAGAAACGTTATTTTTAACCTATTTTCACACGGAAATAGGAACTATTCATTCGGTAGCCGCCAGGAACGATTGAGAGCACTTTTTGGCGATTTTTCTCACCATCCTTCATCTTCCAAGCAAGTCCTTCATGCTCGATCAATTTCTAACAAATCTTGAAGCAGTGATGACTACGATGCGCGACTAAACTTCTTATAACTTCTACCCGGATGAACTTTTACATAGTTTTGCATTAAATCTTGTTTGCGGATTCGTATAACTGGTACAGCTTGACCACTTGTGTTGGATTCTTGGTAAACGTTTCTTGTGTTTGAATTACTTGTCGTTTATTAAGCGTATTGGCAACTTACTTGCGTTGTTAGCGGGTTAGTAAATTGGTGGGTGGTTGATACAATCAAACGGGTTATTAGGTTGCATAGTGAATCTTAAAAACTATCCTTACTAACTAACCAAATTCATTAATTCCGAGGCCATGTCTATGTGGTGTTTTGAATCGGTAAACAGGTTTTGATGTTAAACGGTTAATTGGGATTCCGGGTAGAGGTTATTCTTTCTCATATTGATTACAACTTTATTAATTAGCTTTCTAGTTTTTATAATCAAACTCACAAAACCCCCAATCTAGTTAATTTAGTTCTTAGATAAAAACGCGACACTGACCACAAATTCCCCGTGGATACGATACCCTACTTACGCTATCTACGTAGCTTATTTAGGTTTTTGATTGACTCTGACGACGGTCATCCATACGATACTACACCTATAGGCCGATACGAGACGATACTACACATATATGCCTATACATGACTTATACTACACTATACGATATGATACAATACAATACGATAGGATACAATTTTATATTACACGTATAGGCCTATACGTGATTTATACCACACTATATAATACGATACTACATCCATAGGCCTATACGAGACCTATATTATACTATACAATAGAATAGTTAACAATGTTTTTACTACACTATACGATAGGATACAATATTATATTACACGTATATGCCTATACGATATTTATACTACACTATATGATACGATACTACATCCATAGGCCTATACGAGGCCTATATTAAACTATACGATAGAATACTTAGCAATGTTTTTTTATTTATCTATTTTTAAAAATACTTATTATAACAGTTTGCTAATACGATAAATACTGTATAACAATGTTTCTTAAAAAAAAACCACCTTTTATATATGATGCGTGTAGGCCTATACGTGGCGTATATAAAGGGACAAATTCCCACATCATATCAGAGATTTTCTTGGAAATTAAGAAGGTGGCTATACGTCACGTATAGACCTATACGCGACGTATATAAAGCTAGGGTTTGGTGTGCAAATATGTACACCCATATTAAGGCCTCTTGGGACAAACCATGAACATGGTTGCTTATCTTCTCAAACTCGGTTTTGTATGCCTTGACGGTGGACGTTTGGACAAGTTTAAAAAGGGTGGCTTCGTGGTTCTCATATGTAGACGGGCCGAAGCGAAGTTCTAGTGCCCGGGATAACTCGGTCCAAGTATCAAGTAATAGGTTATTGGATACGTGTTTATACCAGCTAAGGGCATCGCCGACAAAGTCGAAAACGGCGAGGGATAATCGTTGATCGTGTGAAATGGAGTAGTAGTGAAAGTAGTTATTGGCTTGGAATAGCCAATACAAAGGATTAGACCCGTCAAATGTTGGAAGGAGTATTTTGGGAGGGCGGGGGTTATTAGGGTGCTGAGGTGGTGGTGTTTACTGTTCTGGTGGAGTTTACTGTTGTGGTGGAGTTTGGGGTGGTGGTGTTTGGACCAAACCAAAGACAAGAGATGGAGAAGAGTCCCAATCCTTGGAGAGGGCAATAAGCATCTTATTGCTGAGTTCAAGTTGTTGCTTCATAGAGTCTTGCAAGGACTGAAAACTAGAGGTTGTTTGGGAGATTTGGGTTACATTGGAGGTGAGAAATTGATCAAATTTCTCGAGTAGGGACTGCGTTGGATCATCGTTGGAGGATGGTTCTTTTCGGGGAGGCATGATCGGCTGAATGAAAGCATCAAATGATGCAACCCTTAAGTGGGTGAACCTCTAACAAATTAAAGAGAATATTTTTTTCTGCAACTTTTCTTTTCATCTCTTTCTCATATTATCTTACAATATTTATAGGGAAATGGAAATCCTAAAAATAAGGAAACGTGGATGCATACTGGGATATTACAATATTTATAGGGAAATGGAAATCCTAAACATAAGGAAACGTGGATGCATACTGGGAAAGTGGGGATGTGGGAAAACATGGCCCGCTAACTTTAACCTACTCAAACTAAACATGAAATGATGGAAACGTGAGATGCATGCAAACAATTAAAACATGGAAATTAATAATAAACTAAGAGTTGCAGCTTTTAGTGGTGATTGTTGACCCGTATCAAACGACCTGCAAAAAGCCATAAGAAACATATGAGATTACCTGCAAGCTAGGGTTCCGTAGACAAAATGAAATACTAGTGACCGGGAAAAGCAATGAAAGTCAACCAGAGAAGAGGGAAAACTAAGTCAGGATAGGATAGGAGGGAAACCTAAAGTGAGAGGGAAATTAATCATTTTCAAGAAATTTTACTTTTAGGAGAAGTTGGAAAATTTTAATTTATTATGTTTTGATTTAGTGGCATATAAATTAAGCCGCTAAAAGTGTGGGTCAAGCTAGGGATGCAAACGAAACGAAACGAGTCAGTGCTCAATTAGGCTTAAGCTCGCACCTGTTTAATTTATAAAGGCTCAATCAGTTTGGTTCGAGCTTTATTTCTAAAGTATGAGCTCGGTTCGTGGGTAATTTTCAAGCTTGAACTTGTCGCGGGCTTAGCTTGTTATTATTTTTATTAATTAAGTTATGTTAATTTCAGTTATTATTTATATATGTATTTAATATATTAATTAAAATATATAAATAATGGGCTCGTTTAAGCTCGCGAGCTGGCTCGAGCTCGGGCTCATTTGCAAAAACAAGCTTATTTTCAGGCTTGGGCTCGAACTCATTTAAGTCCAGCTCGTTGCAAGCTTCTTTCAAGCCAATGTCGAGTAGCTCACAAATAACTTAGTTCATTTACACCCCTAAGCTAATATGACACACATAAAGCGCCAATAAAATACAAAAATTAGTGGCATAAAAACTAAATATCGCTAAAAATGTGTGTCTAACAACTTTGACACACACAAAGTGCCATTAAAAACCTAAATTAGTGACACAAAAAATAAATGACACTAAAGTTATGTGTCACTAAATAGCTTTTTATTTGTAGTGTGTTTTAAATTGGTTTTTCTAAGTTTTCTCGCCTTGCTACACTCAAGGCGTTTTCGGTCTGCCCGACCTCATCTAGGTGCCTAGGCGCACGCCTTTGACTACCATGCCATAGACAAAAATAAAGAGAAATATGAAAATTAACTTTTATCACGTTTTTTCAAAAAATAAAGTGATTTATCATTTTTTTAAATACAATATATGTGGTATAAAATAGAAACATTGAAAAGTAAAAAACTAACCAGTGATGCAGCAAGTTAAGTGCCTAGTCCACAGTTAACTACATATAAATACACTACTTTTTCTCATCTACTGATCTTTGAAGATTTCATTCATTAAGTAGCAGCTGGTGAAATACTACTACAATAACCCAAACATTCGCTCAAAACCTTAAATGTCTTGATCATTTACCGTATGTTACTGATCATAGATTTTGTAGTTAATGTGATTTCTTTTATCTCATGGGTAACGACTACGATTCTAATCCCTTCGCTGGAGAGGTAATCATTGTTATAACTGCTCTTGTTTGTAACTTGTGAGTTGTGATTCTTACGATGATTGGTTTTTATTACTCGGTTAATTAGGACCTGAGCGCCAAGGAGAAAGAACTCGATGCCAAGGAGATCGAACTGAATCAGCGGGAAGAGGTGTTTATATTTTTGTGTCGTATGATAGTAATTTTTTTAAATGCACATTATAGGTTTCTGTCAAAATTTTATATGGCCAATAGTGCAATTGTGATTGAATCTTGATTATGAATGTTGTTGCTAATGATCATAGGTTATAGTTATATGTGACTCAGTAACACTTGGTGGATTATTCGAAATCTCAATCAAATGATTCAGAAAATCAAGAACGAGTGTGTGTGTGTGTGTGTGTTTTATAAGTGTCTAACATAAAATAGACCAAATTAAGATAACGTTTTCATAAGCATCGAATCATAACTCTAAACGACACAGTGAAAACGATTATCAGATTAGTCTCCACACGTCCTAAGTCGTCACAAAACATATTCGGATTTTCCAGTAAATTACCTAAGATGAATTTATAACACTAAAATCACCTACATCTTACGGTAGTAATTTTTTTTGTGTAGGAATTAAAGAAGAAGGAGGACGCTATCACAAGAGGTAATTTCATTTTTTTTTTAAATTAAACTTGCTTGAATCGATATGAACTTGTATGTTTTGCAGCCAGAATTGGTGTAGAAGAAAAAAATTGGCCACCTTTTTTACCTCTAATTCATCATGACATTCTAAATGAAATCCCAATTCATCTACAAAGAACACAGTATGTTGCATTCACAACATTGCTCGGTACGTTATTCGAAAACTGTAATACAAATTGATATGTTCTTAGTCTCATGAAGATTGCGATGCATAATGGGTTTGGCTGTAGTTTAGGAGTTTTAGGCTATGTGCCTGTGTCTAAAATTAGATCAGTATTGTTTCCCTGTCACTAAATTGGAAGAATGACAATATGACATAGGACCGAATTGCTAACAGTCGAGTTGGAAGCAAAAAAGGCTAGATACGTTGTAGCAAACCTTAACGTGTTAAAGTTAAAACTTTTCTTTAATTTAAAAATAAAATAAGATTTTGTACAATGTGATGTTTTTTCAGGTGTAGTTTTCTGCCTCGTATGGAATCTTGTTGCAGTCACGACGGCCTGGTTTAAAGGCGCAGGTTCACATAACACTTAACTCATAATATTTAACAACAGAGTCATACGTATTGCTATATAACTACATCTTAAGCTAGATCATTGTTTCTTAATTTCCCAGCCTTGGAGATCTGGTTACTTGCAGTTATCTACCTCATAACAGGAATTCCTGGGGCTTATATCTTGTGGTATCGTCCGTTGTATCGCGCTATGAGGTATAATCCTAAGGCGTATATGTAACTAGATCATGTGATCTAAATTTCAAGTGAAAATGGATTTTAGTAATCCAAATTATGACCTTTTGTTGCCAAGGACAATCCCACTTTAATGGAAAAGTATTTTTGTTTGCCCTTAATGAAGAACTGGTTGATTTTTATCCCAATCGGAATGTGGTAAAATGTTTTAAAACACCTAAAAGTTAGGGGTAACAAAGTTGCTTTTAAGTTAGAGTGAGATTGCACTTTACAACGAAAGTAAAAGTTAAAAGTGTGATTGGTCACATGTTAGTAGATAATTTTATCGGGATATTGTCATACTTTGAATTATTAAAATCCAGTTTGATGTTAAAGAGAATACGAAATCTTAGTTGTTATTGTTAATTATACATACTTTTGTTGTTTTCTCAACAGGACCGATGGTACTTTGATGTTTGGATTCTTTTTCTTTACATACAGTGTAAGCATTTTCCAATATGTTTTTTCTTTATGTTTCTTAAATGTTTTCCACCTATGATTTTGTTCTTGCTATATTATTGATACTTAAGGTGGCTTAATATGTCAAGATTTTCGTTTTGCAGTGTCACCTTTTCTTTTGTGTATATGCTTCTATTGCCCCTCCTGTGATCTTCGACGGGAAATCTCTAACGTAAGTTGATTCCTTGAATCATGTTCTAGAAATTATGCAATCACTCGCTCTTCATGTTTTGATATTTTTGTTTCCAATATTTAACGACACGCAACGCTTGATTTGTGTTTAAATGTTACAGTGGGATTTTGCCAGCGCTTGATGTTTTACCGGTTAATGGTATGGTTGGAGTAAGTTCTTAACCTTTTTTTTTCCTTCAAATATTCACAATACACATAAAATGAACATACGTCACAAGTCTAAGGGGGTATTGTTTGTTTGCATTTGTAGTGTATGTATTTGGTCGGATGTGCGCTCTTCGCTCTTGAATCAGTGATAAGCTTATGGGTTATTCAGGTTCTGTTATACAACATGCATAACTTGTTCTGGTTCTTGTCTATTGATGTATATGTACGTGCAGGACGTTTTTAGGTATTTTCGTAGCAGCGGAAAAGTTGAAGAGGCCAAGCGTGATGTGAAGAGATCGAGTATGATGGTAGCATTAGGACATGGCTAACCATGGCCAAAATGGGCCAAAGTTTAAGTTCCTTGTAGAGGGTTTTAGATGTGCAAACTAGTTGGTATTAGAGTCAACGATTGACCTTTTGTCAATTATCTAATAAAATATTTCTATGTTGGGATTCATACATGAAAAGTTCAACCTCACGTGTACTTATTTTGGCGAAACATAAACTAATAGAGAATGGGGCATATAAATTGATTGCATGTGAAATCATTGTTAATTAATTGATTTTATGCAAGTCCGGTGACCGGGTAATAATGACATAATTAATATCAAAGTTCGCTTAACAGTAACGACATACCTTACCTTTCCATTCTTTTCAAGTGTTATTTGGTCGTCATCAGAAGATAGTGTTGGGTTAATTCGGTTGGTTCACTGGTCACGCGGGTCGTGGAGTCAAGCATCAAGTCGGGTCGCGGGTTTGGCCGGGTAAAATGGTCATTTGGCCCATGTTGTGTACGTGAATAGTTGAAGACTTGGTAGAGGTTGACCGGATCTTGAGGATGTGTACGTTGGGAGAAAGTGTGTGATTGAGTGTGTGAAGTGGGGCCTCAACCAACAGATAGAGCTCCATTTTTCCTAACAGAACAATAATGCAGGAAGGTTCAATGTAACTTTAACTTTTGAGGCCAAATTGTTTTTCCAACATCAATATGGACTATACAAGAAATTACAAGTAGCCATATCAAATATGCTGCTACATGACATCCTTTAAACAAAAAAAAATATAAAAAATACTCCATATTACTTCAGTTACTTTTTGAATTATACAAGAACTTTCAAATCTATTTTGACTATACAAGAATTCGTGTTAACTGCGACTATACAAGAAATAACCATGAATCAGCGGTTCAGTTAGCGTTCTCAGAAGCATTCCAAAAAGCATGAGTTGGGTTGGTTTTTGGGTATCTTTACCCAAAAACAATACAAAGCTTTGACAAATATTGTTCAAGTGAGCAAAAGGCCAAGTCCGATTGGTTTTTGTGCATCTTTACCAAAAACATTACAAAACTTCCACGAATACTGTTCAAGTGAGCAAATGGCCAGGTCGGGTTGTGGGTACTTTAGCTTTTTTTTTGGCCAGCGGGTACTTTAGCTATAGTGCCGCAAGAAACATTCCAAAATTTCAATCTCTCGTCCCTGCAGCAGAAAAAATCAGGGCCCTGCAAACATTATTAATCAAATGTTACAGACCAGCTGCTGTTTGACTTTCATATCTGTTGACTTTTTTTTTACTATACCCGTGTCATGAAAAGAACCCTCCAATCCAAGTAAGCTCCAACATCTTTTACATAAAATTCAACCGGTACATAAATCAACGAATACGATTCACGTTAGCAAAAGGCTCAGGAACGGCTTTTCGGGTAACCTTAGCAGCCACTTCCGGGCTCCCAAAAACATTCCAAAATCTCAGCGTCTCGTCTCCTGCAGCAGTTGCCACTGTACACCCATCCGGGCTCTGCAAACATATTGGATTATAGTTACAGATCATTGTTTATATAAATGTTACAACTTTAGTGTTGAATATATTTACCTGCGCCATAAAAAGAACTCTGGATGTATGCCCAGTAAGCTCGGCCATTTTGACCATTGACGGATACTTCCACAAAGTCAACTGGTTCTGAGTAAAACCGTGTGAACTCAGCAGCTCACGCTCATTTTGGTTCCATAAAAGCGCACACACCTGGGACCCGGTGTCCACCGAGTTCAAGCAAGCACCGGTGTGTGTATTCCAGAACTTTATACATTTGTCACCACCACCACCACCGGACGCAAGAAGATTACCCTGAAATGGACACCAGGCAAGTGCTTTCACTGCAGCTGTGTGATCCTCCAGCCGGTGAAGCCATTGAGTCGGTGAATTAACAGAAGCCACTGATCTGTCCCAAATGTGTAAGAGATTGTCGTTACCACCGCTAGCCAACTGTTGACCAGAAGCTGACCATTTTAACCCACAAACCTCCTGGTGGTGGCCGGAGTATGTTTGCACTATATGTGCTCTAATTCTGACATCGTTATTTACAATCCGGCCATCCATTCCTCCGGTTGTGAGGATGTGGTTGTTCCAATCCATTGATCCGACCCGAGATTGATGGCACTCTCTCAACGTTCTCAACTGTTACAAAACGATTAATTTACAAAACAATTATAAAAAAACACAAGATATAATCATAAAAGTTCTAAGGACCAGATCAGTACCAGTTTATTCGAGGTGGAATCCCAGAGTTGGACTTCCGAATTGTTTAATCCAACTGAGATGTGGCGGCCATCCGGTGCCCACTTAACACTCGTAACCGGACCCACATCGTCGTCTACAGTCACAAGTTCCGAAGTGTTACCATCTGCAGCATCCCATAGATACACCGTATTTCCTAGGGCAATAGCGAGGACGTTGCTGCTCCCCCAATCTAACAGATTCAAGTAGTAATCATCTTGAATATCGGGTGCATCCAACGTCCTTTCCGAAGTCTGTAACCAAACATTTTAGGACTTTAAACAATAACACAAATTTGAATTTAATCACAAACAGATATTGTAAATAATCACCTGAGGGATGTATCTACGGGCCTTTACTGGCTTCGCCTGCTGCACCGAAGACCACTCGCTTGGAACCGCGTCTCTTGGTGTCGGAGGCTTGTTCCTGAAAGCTAGAATCCTGGTTCTGTTCATGTCGAGGCTGTCCGCCAACAGCTTCCTGTACGCTTCCTTCGCCGGTGAGCTTGCAATCGGATTCTCCTTACCTTTTTTGGACTGTGTTAGCATGTAATGCGCGTAATCAAAATCCATCGCTGATCTATTCGGTATGAATCTATCCAACTACAACAAACAAAACCCTAATTCAGTAACCCAATTCAATCAAGCAAAAAGCCCTCATTCAGTAACCCAATTCAACCAAACAAAAAGCCCTAATTCAGTAACCCAATTCAATCAAACAAAACCCTAATTCAGTAACCCAATTCAACCAAAGAAAACCCTAATTCAGTAACCCAATTCAATCAAACAAAAAGCCCTAATTATGAAACAGAAATTACGTTTTCTCTAGAACTTTTTCTTCGAAGAATTTGGTCCCGTGCTGGAGAACAAGTTACAGATCCTGCATCCATGATATTAGTAGTAACAATAATAGATAGATATAGACGTATAATCAAATATCAAAGATAATAAGAAAGATGAAAAATTCCTGCAAAAAAGAGATTAGATCAAAACAGAAATCAGAAGTAAAGAGCGTGATTAGATGAATGGAGATTGGAAGAATGTAAGAGCAATTGTGTGATTAATCAGCGAGATTTGGGGATTTATATATATGAAAAGAAAAACTAGGGTTTTGAATGGTATTTGGGGTTTGTTCCGGCAGTGATCAAACGGCTAGCAAGTAAAAAGTAGCCGTTGTAAACTTCTTTTGGGCTGGGCTTATGGCAAGGAAACGAATGGGCCAGGCCTAAATGACAGCTTTAAACTCGCTGCTACCCATCATCTATAACCCGAACCCAGTCCCCTTAAGCAGACCAAAGCCTCATAAACATGTGAACCGGACCTAGGTGGCGTTTTTTGGTTGGTTGGTCGTCTAGGTGTAGAGTGTATATGGGTTGGTTTTGCGCTCAAACCGAAATAAAACTGAGGTTTTCGGTTTAGGGAAACTGATTGGTTTTGGTATCTAGGTTTTATGCTTTGGTTGGTTCGTCTTTCGGTTTTACATGTAGGCTTTAAATGTTTGGGTCTAACAAAGTTGGTCTAGATAATAAATATGGCCTAAAAACTTTTGGTCTAAGGCTACATTCATTGGTGACCAATTGGTGGGTTGGTTGCCCAAAAAGTGAAAAAAAAAATTAAAAAGTCATTTAATTCTCACGACCAAGTTGGTGGTGCAACTTTGGTTGTGCATTATTTTAATAATTTTAAGGTGCCACTTGTTGGCAAATGAATGGTTAGGTTTTTAATTATGTTTTCCATTTTTGTTGTATAACAATTAATTCTACATAAAACATGTTTTTCTTTAATAACTTATTAATATTTAATTATTACAAAAATCTGATAACACGGTTTTATTTAACTTTTTTTGTGTGAACACATCGATATAAATTTTATCAAAAATCGAGTTCCTTCCAAAAAATATATTTTTTTAATTTTTTTTTATAAAAAATGCATTATATTGTTGTTATTTTTTTTGCTTCTAAAACAAATCGGTTTCAAATAATAATATTAATTATAATTATTTCTAACACATTTATGGATAAATAATAAGCATAAAAATATATATATTTAATAAAAAAATGTTTTAAAGGTTGGGTTGTGAATGTGAGTAGAAGGTTGAGGTAGGTTGGGTTGGGTTGTGTAGGTGGAAGAGAGAGAAATTAGTTTTTTATTAAAAGGTTGGGTTGAAGATGGTTGTGAATGGACATAGCCTAAGTATTTTGTTAACAACTTATTAAAATTTAAAAGCGTTTGACTGAGTTGACTTCCTTGTCTAGAAAAGCGTTTGACTGAGTTACTTTCATGATTTTGTTTGTTTGTAGTTTTTAGTTATTTTCAATATTTATATTTTTCGGGTTATTTGAAACCCTTTGTAATATTTATGTAAATGATAAAAAGAGTTTTATTATAAGGTAAAACATTTGGTTTTTAAATAAAGTTGTTAATTTGATAATACTATAAATTAATAAATGTTAATTAATTTGAAATCAAGTTCGTGATTAACGACCATTTGCTATAGTTCCTCTTGAAAATGACTCAAAGACTCAATGCAGATTGATTAATTGCAGTCAAACATCTCGTTTGTTTGAATTCTTCTGAAAATTCAAATCTCAAATCAAATCAGGGAGAATCGAATTTTCTATTAGATCAAATAAGTGAGAATCGATTCTGCCATTTTTTAGGAATTCAAAAAACAAATTTGTTTTCTCAAAAAGAACATAAAGTATGTTTTAGAAAAGAACGCAATTTAAAATGAATCTTAAATAGCAAGTTCAAAATTCGAGAAAACCTGTGTGGTACAACCTTCGTGGTGGAAAAACCTTTGTGGTACAAAACCTTCGTGGTATAAAAAAACCTGTGCGATACAACCTTCGTGGTGGAAAAACCTCCATGGTACAAACACCTTCGTGGTACAAAACTTGTGTGGTGCATAACTTCCATGGTACAACCTTTGTGGTGATAAGACTTGTGTGGCAAAGAAGACTTGTGTGGCAAATCAAGACCTGTGTGGTGCAAGCAAGAAGAAAGATTGAATAATAGCAAGAAAATCTTGAAGTAAAGCAAAGAAGATAGGAAAGAAAAAGTCTAAGAACATAAATCAGAAAGGAATTATGTCAGGAAAAGACCACAAAGAAAGCATGTCAATGCCAATCCGCGAACAAGGAAGTATACCCCTTCAATGCCCAAAGTTGACAGAATCGAATTATACGCAATGAACAATTCTAATGGAAACGATCTTAAAGGCATGTAGTCTTTGGGACAGGGTTGTTTCAAAAGAAGGGATAGATGAAAAGAAGGCGCATACAACGGAAGCAATGATCTTCCAAACGTTACCAGGAGATATTCTAATACAAGTTGCGCAATACGAAAGTGCAAAGAAAGTTTGGGATGCAATTAAAGTTCGATATCTTGGATTTGATATGGTTCAAAAAGCACGTCTACAAACTTTGAGAAGCGAATTAGAATCCTTAAAGATGGATGAGAACGAAACAATAAGTAGTTTCGTAAGCAAGTTGGGTGGTATAAAAGGCAAGTTTAAAAGTCTCGGTACCACCATTAAAGATAAGAAGATTGTAGGGAAATTGCTTATCTATGTTTCGAAGAAGTTTCAACCAATGATGGCATCCATCGAGCAGTATTCAGAAGTGGATAAATGACATTTGAAGAAGTAGTGGGTAGGATTACAACATATGCAGAATGCCTCAAGAGCCAAAACGAACCGGAGAACAATAATCTATTAATGGCAAGTTCAGACAATCATTCCAGAAATTGGCATCATGGAAAAGGATGTGGCGATCAATGCCATGCTAGAGGACATGAGCGAAGTTCGTTCAGAGGAGGAAAAGGACGTGGACAAAATATGGATCAAGGAAACAAAGACAAGAGCGAGTTCAATTGTTACGACTGTAGTGAATTCGGTCATTTCGCATATAAGTGTAGCAAGCGAAAAGACAAAGAAAAAGATAAGGATGAAAAGGCTCATCTCGCGTTGGAAGAAGAACCAATGCTACTGCAAGTCAAGCAAGTGGAAGACCTTCGTTAAACTATATTTAGTTTAAGGGGGAGTATTGATGTATAAACTAAATATAGGGGTTGTTCTATAATTAGTTAAATAAGTGCGAGGACCAGAAGAGACAAAGTGAAAGATTGAAACCTGCAAACTAGAGGGATCGACATCTCTATCTCCTGGAGATGCGACCCTTCAGAATGGCGGCAAACATCACAGACTTCATCAGACACATTGATTCAAGGAGGAACTGCGATGGTTCAGACGCATATGTTCGTTTAGTATAAATAGGATTTGTCTATTTCATTTGTAATCATATAATAACTTATACTTTCATATTTAATACAAGTATTTCGATTGTTCGTAGTTCAACTAGGAGTGAATAGCTTCTTTCTCATGGATGCATCAGATGTGGTTGGCATTGAAGCTATTGTGTGTTTGGGTAAACAAGACATACACACATTTCAAAGGGACCCTGAGCTATTAGGCTTTTACTAATTTTTTTTGTTAAAACTAATAAGTTTCTTGTCACAATGTTTCAAACTAAATACAGTTATATTTTATTTTATTGCACATTTCCAACTATATCCCAACTTATACAGTTATGGTTTTATTATCTTTCATGTTTCCAACTTTATCCCAACTTAAAAGTCATGCAAACCTTACTGATACTACTATAGAGAATATGAGACAAGTATTATTATGTAGAGTTAAATGCCTGGTTGGTCTCTTTGATTTACAAATATTGCAGACTTGGTCCTAGTGGTTCAATAATTACAAAGTTGGTCCCGGTAGTTGTAATTTTGCTCTCGGATGGTCCTTATCACTAACCCATGTTAGATTTTTCAGTTAAATATGTGTAAAATGACATAAATGCCCCTGAACAATTAAGAAAACTAAAAATATATAAATTATAATTACTAATAAATTCAAGTGGGTCCTATTTCCTACCCCTACCCCTACCCCTCCCCACCCCCACCTTTTCTTCTTCAATCCTCCTGACAATAAAACATCCACAACCACTGCCTTACCTCCGCCACCAGTAACCCAACACAACCGCCGTCAATCCACCACAACCACCTCGACCACCTTCTCCCATCCAGCACCAAACACCCACCGGTAACCCACCACAACCGCCGTCAACCTACCCCCTATCTTCTTCCCCGTCTATTTCTCTCCCTCTTATCTCTTTATCTCTCTTTAATAACCGCCGGTCATCTCATCTCTCTCTCTATAAACTTCACAATCTTTAAAAAGAGGCCCAATTAGAACAGAACAACACAACCCTTGTTCTGAATTACTTCATTTTTGCGGCACCCATTCTTTCTTTCTCTTTCATTTACCAATTTTTCATGGATTCATGACTCTAATATCTATTCCTCAAATGGGTTTTGTTCTTTAACTTTAAAGCTTACACCTTTATTCAAAATCTGGCTTTTTTGTTGCTTATATCTACTGAAATGGCTGCTGCTCTTCAATTGGAGATTTGGATGCTTTTGATTCTTGTTTTGGTCTCTATTCAAGATCTAGTTCTTGTGATCTCACAGAATCTGACATGCAACTCAGATGATCTTACATGATTAAGAGGCTTCATGAGTGGGTTCGAAGCACCAATTGATCGCTGGTTGTTTGCAAATCATCTTCTAATAATTGTTGCAAATGGGTAGGTGTTATTTGTGATTCTTCAAATAGGATTGTTGGGTGTGATGGGTTGACGATGGTGGTGGTGGGATATGGTGGTCAAGGTGGTTGTGGCGGGTTACCGGTGGTGGAGGTGAGACAGTGATGGTGGTGGTGGATGTTTTATTGTCAGGAGGATAGAAGAAGAAGAAGGTGAGGGTGAGGGTGGGGAAGAGTAGGAAATGGGACCCACTTGAATTTATTAATAATTATAATTTATATATTTTTAGTTTTCTTAATTGTTTAGGGGCATTTATGTCATTTTACACATATTTAACTGAAAAATCTAACATGGGTTGGTGTTAAGGACCACCCGAGTACAAAAATTACAACTACCGGGACCAAATTTGTAATTATTAGACCACTAGGACCAAGTCTGCAATATTTTCCATCACCACCACCTTCTACCGTTACCCATCTAAGATCTCAAATCTCAGATCCAAACATTCACCACCATCAGACACCTCCCCACCCACCCACCTGTTTTGCTCAGATCCAAACGGTGATTGAACTGAGATAATCCCTAACCCTAGGTTGATTGTGATGATTTTGAAGGTGAAGTGGTGAACAGTTTGTTGTTGGTTTCAGCTTTCTGTTTTATGAAGATGGGATTTGGGGGAAAAGGGATTTCGAATTTCTGTTTTGTTTGTTATGGCAGCCGGAGGTGGGAGTGTTTATGGTGTGATGATGGTGGTTGGGCAATGTAATGGTGACAGGTGGTTGGTGAGGTGGTGGCTAATGGTGGTGGTTGGGCGGTGTGATGGTGGTGGTTGGGTGGTGTAATGGTGGCAGGTGGTTGGTGAGGCAGTGGTTGTTGGTGGTGAGGGCGTAGGTGGCAGTTGGGTGGTGTTTGGTGATGGAGAAGAGAGATGGAGATATGTAGAGAGAGAGAGAGGGAGAGAAGAGAAAGGAGAGAGAGTGTGTTTGTATGTGTTAATATATAAATAATAAAACTTTTATTTTTCGGATATTATAATAAATAGTTAAATGGTTATGTTAAATATAAATTACCAAAGTACCCTTACTTTATACTTGAAATTAACAAAATACCATTCCAGTTAACATACAATATGGATGGAGTTAGAGTCGGGAGCAAATTGACGACAAGATCGAAACATTAAGGAGGAAAATGACCGTTTTTAAACGATTGGGGCAAAACCATTAAAACGACCAAACCACAGGGAGGAAAACGTAAGTTAACTCTTTATTAAAATTGGTTTTACTCGTATGTTTATTATTAGAATCTATATCCTTATAAAAGGAGAATTAGAGCTGACCTAAGAAAAGCTTACTTGGCAACCAATGGACTATGCCAACTCAGCTTTGCTTACTCCATTATTACATCATAAATATCACTTTTATTTATTTAAAATACATCACTTTCATTTATTTAAAATACATAATACATAATTGTTTTCCCCCTTCATTTGAATTTGAAGTTCAAAATTGAAAACATATATATCCTAGAAGTATCTGAGGATTTCAAATAGATCATTCCAAATTCCAAAATTCAAACATAATATCTCCTCTCTCACTCACTCAATCAGGTAGGGATGAGCTCGGTACCGAAAATCCTCAAAAGTGGGTACTGGTACCGAATATACCCGGTACGGTATGGTTCGATACCGGTACGGTACCGGTATTTAAGGGTAAATACCGGTACCATACTAGACCAGTACCGAAAATCTCAAAAGTCAGTACCGAAAGTGTACCCATTTCGGTAAATTCGGTACCAGTACCGGGTACCATTTGCTCATCCCTACACTCAGGTGACACTCTTTGGACTCTTCCATACAGAAAATCCTAAATCTCAAACACAACCTTAGAGATGCAGATTGAGGAGAACATGGGCTAATATAACCCTAGCACTATCATTCTCGGTGGCGAATGTGATGGAAGATGGTCTTCAACATCAACTATCCAGTCCGTATCGACGCTTTCTTCTTTCTCAAATCATCCAAATCTCTGATTCAAGTCTCTGATTCGGATGATTACTATCCAGGTATCAATCGAATTTCATGTTTCTTTGTATTTGATTTCTAAATATTTGGATTTTGATTTATAGGGCTTCACTGATTTGGGTTTTGTTTGTTCGATATTATTCTTAGCTTCTCCAAACTGTATCCTTGGGTCCACAATATGAGATCGATCTATTTCGTAGGGTTTTGATTTCAGCAATATTTAATCTATTACGTGAACTATTATGTTTTGTTCTTCGATCATGGCAGCTCTGTTCTTTTCAACGCCGTTTCAGCCCTTTGTTTATCAAGTATTTTTATAATTTTAGTTACAACACTCTGTTTTGATTCTGCATCTGACTCGATTAGCGTTGTTTGTTTGTTGAAAGCTTCTAATTCAACACTCTATTTTGTTCTTCGATCATGGCAGCTCTGTTCTTTTCAACGCCGTTTCAGCCCTTTGTTTATCAGGTACTTTATAATTTTAGTTCCAACACTCTGTTTTGATTCTGCATCTGACTCAATTAACGTTGTTTGTTTGTTGAAAGCTTATAATTTAACATATGTTTGTATATATGCATCTGAATTGTATGGAAACCTGATTAATTCGAATTCACAACTGAATCTATGTGGTTTTGAGGAAAGCTCACTTTCTTGATTAGCTTTGAAGAAAGCCTAATTCACATAGTGTAAGTTCAATTCAGATTGGAGTTGATATGTTTCTTACCTGTTTATTGTAGGTATTTTAAGTTGATTTTTACTTCAGCCACTTTTTGTGTTGCAGGTGAGTTCATGTTCTCTGATTATCTGAGTAATGAATGTTAGTGCACTACGTTTATTGACTTCGTCTTGTATCATGTAATAGGATATGATTATCAGTGCACAAGGTTTGAGAAATTGTAAATTGAGGTTTAGATGAAGATTTCGCTTGAAGTGAACTGGTGACAAGTTCAAGCGAAATCACACACATTAGATTTCGCTTGAACCAGATCTGGTTACCTTCAAGCGAAATCATCACCTCTATATATAGGGCACTTGTCATTTCATTTGGTATGCAACTTCTGAAAGTGTAACGAAGTGCTGCTGGATTTCTGTCAAGGTTGTAATCATTGTTAAAGCAATATAAGAGACAGATTAAAGATTAACAAGCTGTGTTTGTGTCTAGTTCTCTGATTCCGCCTTTGAACTGGACTTAAACTCTTCTGAATGACTCAAATGGGTCATACGACGATCCAACAAGTGGTATCAGAGCTCAGGAAGAAGAGTTTAGCTTGATATCATCTATTTTCTGACTTCTACACCTTCTTTTTCAATCTGGACGAGATTTATCGGTCAAAATGGTCTGAGTTTTTCACCGAATGTATAAAACAGTAGTCTAACAAAGCCTTGAAAGTTTGAGACCGAAATTCAAAGTAAAAATGACAAAAACTGGACAAAAACTTGATTTCGCTTGAAAGTGTTCGAAGGATAATGTTGATTTCGCTTCAGATCTGAATTTTTGGACTATTTCGCTTGAAAAACTGCTGAAGCGAAATAGATTGTGTTGGATTTCGCTTGAAGACTTCCTGAAGCGAAATAGTTATTTTCGCTTGAACTGGTTCGCTTCAAGACATAACATCTGTTTTCGCTTCAAGTCAGGATATCTGATTTCGCTTCAAGAACTGATAACTTGAGAGTTCGCTTCAAGTGGTCCATAGTTGTTTTCGTTTCAAGTAGTTGACTGTTTGAGTTCGCTATTTCGCTTGAAAAGTGAAACTTTGTATCAAGAACATTTCACGGATACTGAGTGTCAGTCATTTTCAGTTTATTTGATATTTGATTGTACTGATTGTGTTTGTTTGTTTGTCTATTGTCAAGGTTTGCATAATGGCTGAGGAATTTTTCAACACGTTTTACAACGCGTTCGCAACCGAATCGTCTGAGACTTCAAATATTACGCCAAAAACCATTTCTAAAGTGCTAAATGAAAATATCAAGAATGATAACTTTTACGGAACTCATTCAAAGCCACCAGCTCTTGATAGCATTGAGGATTATACCTGGTGGAAAGAACGCTTTATCAACTGGGCGAAGGCGTATGCTCATGAAAGTTGGTTTTGCCTGGAGTATGGGTATGAAAAACCAAAAGACGATAAAGGCGAAGATCTTGTTTTCAAGAAGTTTACTAGAGAAGATAAAGCTGAATTTGGAGCTGAACAGAGAATGATAGCATTGATCCAGTCCGCAATCAGAAACGATATTTTTGCTTTACTAACTCATGACGGGTCATCTAAGTCTGTCTGGGAAGCTTTACGTGTTAAAGCTGAAGGGGGTAAACAGATTAAAAAGAACAAAATCGCTTTATTAAAGAAAGAATTTGATCTGTTTGATAACATAAAAGGAGAGTCGGTGAGGCAAATGATTGAGAGATTCTGTCATCTAAAAATTGAATTGGAAAGATTAGAGATAAACAAAACAAGAGAGGAATTGATAGACAAAGTGATTGAAGCGTTACCACGAGCTGATCAGTGGCAAACGTTTGTTTTTATTTTGAAAAATGATGCTGTGTATGATAATATTACTCTTGATGCTTTGTTTGAAAAGATTGAAAGTCATGATTTGGAGTTGCAGAAGCAAAACAAGATGACTGATTCTTCACATCAACAGAACGTTGGCTTGTACTACAAAAGCAGTGTGCTTTCTGATAAAGGCGTTGGTTCACCAAAAACAACATTCAGTGGTGAAAAGATGAAAGAACCACAAACAACATCAACAAGTCATCATTCGGATATCATTCATCTTCAAAGACAAATTCTGATGATTCTGAAGAAATTCTGTGCAACATTGCTCTTAAACTGAAGAATTCTCCTGCAATGAGCATCAATGCAGCGAAACAGCAAATGAGTTTTCTTGCATCTGTTCTGGAGTCATATGAAGGTCTGGTAGCTGGCAAAATTGGAAATTCTGAATTGACCAAAGAAGACTACGACCAGATTGATCCGGAAGAGATGGAACTCATTGACATCCGTTGGTGTTTAGCTAGTTGTATTCGCAGAGCTCAGAGGTATATGGAGATTACCGGGAAACAATCTCTTGGAGGTGCTTCAACAAAGCTTGGATTTGACAAATCCAAAGTGACCTGCTTCAAATGCAAGCAAAAGGGTCATTTCAAAAGAGAATGCAGAAACTCTGAAGTTGGTGAAGGAAGTGAACGTCCTTTCAACGATGATTATTATCGAAAGGCGATTTACCATCGAAGCAGAGAAGAACCAAAGTTGATTGAAGACAAACCTAGATCAAGAGCTTGTTTTGTAATTCACGATGATGAAGGATTTGACTGGAGCACAGTTTGTCCAGAAGAAGATCGTTTAGAGAATGTTCGTAAAACAGCTCACGGAAGAGCTATGACAGAAGAAAGAAAGTTTGTTTTTGTTGCTGAGATTCAAGATGAAAACAAAGACAAAGACATTGCTGAAATCCATGAAGGAAAAGTTGAGATCAAAGAGAAAACTCGGGAAGAAATCTTAAGTGAGAAGACTTACAGAGAAAGAAATGTGGTTTTAAATAGAATGGATGATATGCAAGAGGAGTATGAGATGGCTGTTGGTAGCAAAAGATGGGATAAAAAGAGAGAATGTTACTATAACAGAGAAGGAGAACCGGTTGTTCCCAAGAAAGACATAATCTTCGATGATGTTCTTCTTGCAGTCCCGTTAAGAGCTGAATACTATAGAAGAGTATTGAAAGATGACAAATATGCTAAGCAATATGAAAAGGATATCAGATATGCCATGTTATCGTGTCTGAGAAAAAGGGATGAAGAGAGAATGAAGAAGAAGGTTGAAGAAATGGTGAACAATCTGAAGAAAGTTGCTGAAGAGGTTAAAGCAGAAACTGTTGAAGTTGTGAAAGAAATCAAAAATGAAGAAGTTGTTGTGAATGAAGAAGATAAGAAAGCTGTTACTGAAGAACAGCAAATTGAAGAAGAGGTGAAGAAAGAAGAAAAGAATGAGGAAGCTGGTAATGCTGGTGATGAAGTCGGTGTTAAAGAAAAGCAGAATGTTGCTGAGCAGACAGAGATTGCTGAAAACACCGAAGTGTCAATCACTGAGGTAAATTCTGATTCTGAAAACTTGAAATTGATAGATCAGTGCAAGAAATGCATGGAACCGTGCAGAGCTTGTATTGAAAAAGATGAGCAATTTAGAACAAGAGATTTTGAGTTCACAAAAATTGAAAATATTTTCAAAGAAAAATGCAAAGAAATGCTAGAAAAAGAAAAAGTTTTTAAAGAAAATGATGAAAAACTTTCAGAAAAATGTAACAAATTAGAGAAAGAAAATGAAGTTTTGAAAGAAAATGTTTTGAAAATGACAAATGAATGTGAACAAAAAGAAATTGCTTGTCAAGAAATGAAGAAAGATTATGACTCAATGAAATTAGCATATGATATTATGAAAGAGTCATACGACAAAGTGAAAGATGAAATGAAATATGCTCAATCTAGAATGAATTATATGTCTGAAACAACTAAAGAGCTTAAACGAATGTATTCTATAAAACAAGATGTTGTTAATTCTTATATTGAGGATGTTGCTAAGTTGAAACGACAGATTGCTGATTTAGAACAGGATAACAACAAGTTAAAGAGTTACCATGTGTCGTCATATGTGCTTGAACGAATTTTCAATATAAAACCGGGTGATGGTAAGTCTGAGCAGAACAAGAAAGGCATTGGCTCAGAGTTTCATCAAGTTCCACCACCGGGAAAATTTGCATTTTATGATGAGGAAAAGGTCGAAAAAGCTTTCAACATGGTAGATCAATTGCCAGACAACATTGACATAACCTATTCCAAATCTGATGATTTTCATGATTCAGAGGTGGTAGGTAAAGTTGTTGAAAGTGTGTTGAAAGAAGAGTCGGTTGATACAGGTAAATCTGAATCACAGGATGAAGATGAAGGAAATATTCATGATGGTTATCTGAAAAACACAAAATCTGAGAAAAATTTGAATGATGATTCAAAAGGATTGGTTTATACCATGATTGGATCGGACAAATTATTCTTAGATGTTGTATTCCCGATTCAGAATGTGATTTCAGAAAAGGTTGACAAAGTTTTCAAAATGGTAGAGATTGAGAAGTCTGAGATTTCAAAGTTTGTCGGTAAGAGTCATAGAGGTTCGTATAACAAACCTGGTTTCAAAAAGAAGAACATGAAGGCTGGGTTGGGTTATAAGAAGAAACAGAATCAAAACAAAAATGAAATGCCAAATTTTCAAACAAAAATGAGTTTTGTTCAAGGAGGCAGTTTAGAAAAAAGAAAAAGAATTCAAAATGAAACAGTCTAATGATGAATTCTTTGCTCTAAAGAAAAAGCAACAACCACAAGTCAAAGATGTGTCCATGAGAACATGTTTCAAATGTGATCAAAAAGGACATCTTGCACGCAAGTGTCCTAATCTAAAACCTGTGGATGTTGATCAAAAGAAGATTGATGCTGAGAAACAAAAATCTGAGAATGTGAGACAAAGGTCAATCAGATTTGAATCAAAACAAACTTGGAGGTACAATACAAACAAGTTTGTTTCAAATCAAAATTGGAAATCAAACCTGAACAGGTTCGATTCAAGACAGACTTGGAATTCTCACACACCCAGATTCAGAACAACACAGAGTTGGAAAACCACAGTTGATATGACAAAACCTCAAGAGTTTTGGAAACCAAAAATTGTTGTTCAAAATCATAGTGTTCAAAAAGATTCACACTTTTACAAACGTGGAACACCAAAAGGTCAAACATGGAGTGTTAAGAAACATGTTGATTTGGTAAAAGATGAGAAAGTTGAAGTTAAAATTGAGAAAGTTTTTGTGAAAAATGACAAAGAATTTCCAGCATTGAATGAAGATTATTGTGTTGAAATGCCTAAGGTTCAACAGACCTGGGCTAAATTGTTCAAGTAATTCAGTTAGCTGAATGTGCAGGTGCTCAACAATTTTGAAGATTGTGAGAATGGAGGTTGGAGCAGCCTGGCACAACAAGGAGAGGAGGCTGCTGGATACTGTGTTGGTTGAAACAGGAAGTTTATATGTTTTTCTGTAAATAAATAAACAATATTTTCAAAAACCCTAAAAATTGAAAATTTTGAAAAACCAAAAATATGTTTGTTTTTAATTTTTGTCAAATATTCAAAAATACAAAAATATGTGTTGATTGAATACGCCGAAACCCTCACGGCTGAACACACATGATTACTTTCATCAGATTGAAAAACGGTTTTCAAACTGTTAAGATCAATGGGTTGTAAATCGTGGGGGTATGTTATATTTTCTGCAAAACAGAGCATGAGATGCAGAAAATGGATGGCGAGACAAAGCTATCAGTGTTGGTTGTCAAATTTTCTTTATATGATTTTGCATTTTAGGGGGAGTAATGTTGTTAGAAAATACAAGAAAATACAAAAACATTTGAAAATTTGAAAAAGTCAAAAACATGATAAAATTCAAAAATTGAGTTTTTGCGTAAAAGAGGAAATGATAGTACATCAGTTGACAGTTACAGTATGCTAAAGAAATGGAAAGTTTAAATGTGTTAAATGATCTCACCGTGGATGTGTCGGTAGGTTTTTATACATTTAGTAAACTTTTTCGGGATATAAACTTAAATTCAAACTTGCTTATTTCGTGGGGAACACTACTTGGATATATAGGTAACCCCTGAAATCTCGTTTGAAAGGTCTCTTAATCTGATATACTAGGTCTTTATACTCTATGATGTCTGGGGTATTATTCCGGGACTTCTGCTGAACGGTAGTTCTGACCTAGTCCCTGGCTAATACTTTCTGCAATGCTTGAAACATAGCATTAAACCCTCAGCATGCCGATGAAACAGTTAAATTGATATATGCTGCTGTTGTAAGCAAAAAGATCCTCTAAAGGGGACATACCAAAAAGTCGAAGCTGATATCTCTCTGCGTATACGGAAGTATCGATCTGAGATCCCTCGGCCCTCGCATACCTAATTTATATACAGATATCATTGTAGTATACTCACCTGTAAGACTGATTATTGGGATTCTGGATACGGGAGTATATTCAAGAGGTGGGACACATGAATAGGTTTAAGTTCTTAATACACCTAATTCGTATCCTGAATCAGTTGAAGTTTGTATGAAAATTTAAGTGGATCAGTATATCGACAATCTAAGTGAATTGTTTAATGCATAATGTGATTTTAAGCTCAACGGTACTTGTGAATTGTCATAAACTGATATGATCCTCTGACGCATACTCAAACATAAATATTGTCTATAAATATGTTTGTATATATTTCGTTACTGTTTTATATTTTTCAGAAAATATAAAAAAAAAAAAAAATTAATTTTTGCTTTATTTTCGACGACCGATATCTGAGTGCTGAGTTTCAAAATCTAAGTAAGCTGATTGTGTTTCTGAAAGTAAAACAAGTTCATTAATTTGAAACTTGAATTAAAATCAAAAATTTCAAAAACAGTTTGTGATATCTCCAAGGTCATTAGCTTGAACTTGGATGATTAACTGTGAGGGAGTTGGATTCTTTAATATTGCTAAATCTATACAGTTTGTTGATAGGGGGAGTGGATTAGAGGATTTGATTGAAATTGCCAGGTTAAGATTCCTGGATAGTCTAAAATGTAGTTACTTATAAATGTATGAGTGTTTGCAGATAGTCCAGACTACGATCCCGAAAGCTGAGTCTTAGGGGGAGTCTGAAGACAAGCTGAAAGTTAGGAGCTTGTAGATGAAAAGCTAAGGTGTCGATTCCGAAGCATGGAAGCTTGATGAAAGGGGGAGCCTGCAGCTGATAGAAGAAGAGAAAGATTGTTGGATGCTTACAATGTTACAATCTAAGTGAGGATGCAGAATGATCAAGACTGAAGATGTGTCATATTGAAGAATAGTCACTGAAGACTTCGTCAATATCCAAGGGGGAGTCTGTTAGTGCACTTTGTCTATTGACTTCGTCTTGTATTACGTATTAGGATAGGATATCTAGTGCACGAGGTTCGAGAAATTGAGTAATGAGGTTTAAGTGAAGATTTCGGTTGAAACTGTTCAAGCGAAATCATCCACAACAGATTTCGCTTCAAGTTCAAGCGAAATCAATTACAACAGATTTCACTTCAGGCCTTCAAGCGAAATCTTAACTCCTATATATAGGGCACTTGTTAGTTCAGTCAGTATGCAACTTCTGAAAGTGTAACGAAGTGCTGCTGGTTTTCTGTCAGGTTGTAAACAGTGTTAAAAGCAATATAATTGACAGATTAAAGATTAACAAGCTGTGTTCATGTCTAGTTCTCTGATTCCGCCTTTGAACTGGACTTAAACTCTTCTGATCGACTCAATAGGGTCATACAACGATCCAACAATGAATTTTATAAATTTTGTTGTTTTTATTTGATTGTTATAGTTTTTGTTTGATTTATGAACTTCTTGATGATCTATTGTTTTTAACTGATCACGTTCAATTTTTAATCATCTATGTAGTATTACATTGGTATATTATTGTTTCAAGTATACCTCTTTTTTCCTTTTCTCTGTTTCTCTATAAAATGATTATATCTTCACACTTTGTTGTAGTATCAAACATTGAAAGAGGCATGGTATATGAAGATTCGTACAATGTGTTTGAACTTTGAAGCCTCCAATTCTGGTGAAATAGAGGTATTGTTTCTTAGTAGGCTAAGAAAACTCATTTATGTTTTCCAGTTTTTAAGTACTTTACCATTCATTATTTTATTTTTTCAATTCTGTAAGTTTCATTATATGTATAGATTATGGTCAATGTAATGTTGTTAGCATTCAATAGTTAACTCTACATCCTAGATTGCAAATGGACCTGAAGTTCTGAGTAAGTTTACTGCTAAAACTAAAGAGAATGTAAGGGATTTGTTTGCTGATACTAAACAAGATCTCAATAATTCTCTTCTCATTAATGAAAAAGGTACTTGTGTGTTTACCAACGTAACACCCCAAAACAATTGCACTTGAAGAGGAAAGATAGCGTCAGGTTCAAGGATAAACAATACAGTAGTGGTGGCTCGGTACATTCATTACAGATGGTTGGTTCAAATGGATCTCAACGCATATAAAAGGTTTTCTTCTGAATAATTTCCTTACCAGTTTTACTCCGGTTCCTTTTGAATTCTGTTATAGTATGATACCGTGTACGTATTTCTCTTGCAGAGTGGTTACCTGGGTTTATACTATTTCTCTTGATTTGTTGATTTTATATGCATTATAAGATCAATAAATCATGTTTCAGGTACAAAGAAGCACATGGGACTAGAGGGTCGCACCTCATGGCAGTCCGCGTGACAAGTCAAACGGGAAGGAAGCGACTTATAAGCTTCGTTTGTTCATGCATTTGAACTTCTTTTTAATTTTTTTAGTATAATATTTTAATTTTCTTTTAACATATATATGTGTTATATGGGGAAGTCAGATGTGTTTCTCTTTTTAAAGATTTTAATTAATGAATTTGCTTGAGGGGTTTAAAGATTTAATTTACTTTGCTCCCTTTTTGAAAAAACAAATTAGGGAAAACTACACAAGAGACACTCAAATGTTTGACTTTTATTTGTTAAACTGCAGGTCTTGGATAAACATGAATTGATTGCCTACATATTGATTATAAGGGGCATTTTAGTCATAGTGCATGTTGAGGTTTCGTTCATTTCGAGTTCAGTTTTGTCTACGGAACAGTGAGTTATGGGTTTTTGTTATTTCACGGTTCAAGTTGAACTCGAAATGAACAAATTATATTTTGGCTATTAATTAGTTAACTGGGCAAATTTTGATCCAATAGGTCATTTCGGTTTGGTTTTTAGTCTAAAGAATACAATTGTTTCTCTATAAAACTGTGACGTCACCCCTACGTGTAGGGCTGTAAACGAACAGAACGTTCAGCGAATAGTTCGTGAACCGTTCGGCGGGAAGTTCGTTTATGTTCGTCCGTTTAATAAACGAACGAACATGAACAATAAATTTCGTTCGATTAGTTAAATGAACGAACATGAACAGAGGTCTCGTTCGTTCGATTGTGTTCGTGAACTTTCGGTAAGGTGTTCGTGAACATTCGTTGATTTGCATTCGTTTATATTCGTATGTTTGTGTTTTAATTGAAGATCTTTGTACTTTCTTATATTTTATTTGTACTTTTTATATTATTAAACTTTTATTTATTTTATTACCCTAACAATTAAACTAGAAAACCCACTTTCACCTTGTTTATGCATCATTTCCCTTTAATTTCTCATTATTTACATCTGCGAATACGATCGACCTCCGTTCCACAATAAGGGATTCAAGTTCGAGTGCTACTCTCTGGGCCATCTATCTTTTTCCTTTGTCGCGTTCTCCAAAATTATTTGTGTTCGTTTGTGTTCGTGAACCCTTCGCGAACACGCTCATTTCCTTAATGAACGAACACGAACATAAAATCTCGTTCGGTAAGTGTTCATGAACCGTTTGTGAACACATTTATTTCCTTAACGAACGAACACGAACAAGGCCTTGTTCGTGTTCGTTCGGTTCGTTTACAGCCCTACCTACGTGGTTTATTTACATGAGTCTGACGAATATGATTCAATCTGAGATTTGAATTTCATATTCTTTATAGGCTAACAATTCTAACAAAGATTGACTGTAACACCCCTAATTTATTAAACTATATATATATGTTTGTGCACATGTATAAGTTATAATGTTAATAATAAAATAGTGAGAATAAAAACTAGGAATAATTAACCTAGTTAAAATCTTGTCATAAAAGATGAGAAATCAAAGCATTTTAATTCTTTTATAAGACTTAGAAACTAGAAGGGCCAAAGGTGCCAAGTTTGAAAGTTGTTTTATTAAAATCCTGGATAAACATCAGAACACACACTTTGTGTGTTTGTCCTGATCGATCAAAACACCAGGGGCGACATAGCTCTTCCCAAAACCCTAAATCATCCAATTTCACTCAAAATCAAAGAAACCAAACCAAATTGAAAGTGATTCAAGGCTGAAATTGTGATCCTCATACTTAGTAGATCACAAGGTATGTTAAATCTTTAGATTTGATGATTCTTGAATTCTCGTGATTTAAATTAGTGGAGAATTCATTGATGTTATGGTCAAATTATGATGAATACAAGTCTTAGACAATACTTTTATCAATTCATGTTCTAATCTATTAGTTTCAATGTTCTTCATATAAGGGTATATGGGTTTTGAGGTGAATACTAAAATTCTTGAGATACTTGATGTTTATTGGATGTTAAGATGCAAATTTGAATGTTGTTTCATTCATATTAAGCATATGATTATGAAAATGATGATTTCATATGGGTAACTTGTTGATGATAAACATAATCTTGTTAGTATGATAATCTCGCCTTTAAGGTGTTCGAAAAAATGTTTAAGTGAATTTGGAATACTTGAAAAATATGAAATAATCGCTTAATTGATTAACCAAAAGTATTATATGATGAATATTGAACCATGAGTTCTAAGCGATATATTCGAATTAAATTCTAAAGGTAATTTGGGTGGATCATCGAGTGTGCAAGGAGGGACGGATAACCGCTTAAAAGGAAAGCTTTGAAAGGTACGCGGCTATGCGCTTCGTAATATCTTGTTAGCACTTTTATGTTTATTTCTTGAATGATAATCAAATCGTTATGATGTTTGGATGTTACTAAAACGAAGGATTTCGTTAAAGTAACCAAACAAGAATAAGTAGAAATTTCGACAATATATAAATGATGAAAGTGGTGGGTTCCACTTAAAAGTTTAAATGGGTCAAATTGACTCGAATACTACATGTTTGATTTTAATAAAGTGATGGAATTCGCTAATGAAATCAAACGGGTAAAAATCATCAAAGTATTGAACCTTGGTGAGCTTAAAGTGATAAATGTCGCTAATTAAGTTAAACAAGACAATTAGGACATATGTACTTTGTTATCGGCAGTTGAGTTTTTAGTATAATGCGTCATAACGTACAAGTATGTTGATGTGTAGTTCTTATAGAAGTTTCGAGCTCATAAGTACATTTTATTGTTCATAATTTGAAACGGGTCGAATAATTATGAAGATTCTTATAAGCCGAAGGTTTAACATAAGACAAATTGTTCAGTTATATGTTAGATTTTTATTTCATGTTATAGATGATCTAATTACGGTCAGGTAGGAAGAGACGTGACCCAAATCGGACCAAAAACGAAGAAGTTATGACCAATTTTGTAAAAAATGGATGAGCTGGGAAATGCAGGTTTTTAACCTGATTCTGCTGGAAAAATAACGCTGTCACGCCACCCGACAGCGACACAGTTTCCCTTCGCGACACGCCCGGCCCGTGAGAGCTTAGTCTCTCTCTGTCGCGGCCCGCAACAGCATATCAGATGTTGAAATTGTTGTTGTTGCTGTGTTTTGATATTTCTGACTTGTCTAATCATCTTATAAACCAAAATAACTAATGTTTTGGATGATTTTGGTCATAGGTAACAGTAGAACTTGCGAATGAAGATGAAGCTATGATATGGAACCGAACACGCGTGCAAAGAAGCTTCCGCAAATCAAAACGATTACTTGTGTAATAAATACTTTGGTGTTGTGTTATCACACTTTAGTAAATATGTTTTGAAAATTTAGTATGTTGTGTTTTTAACAATATGTTTTGGAACGTTGGTGAACGTCTTTTGAAGGTTTTGAAACTTGTATAAATGTCGTTAATTCGATGTTTTAATAATAAATGAAGTATAAATGCAACATGTATTGTATAAATTATTATATAAAGATAAAGGTCTTACATTGACAGAGGTGACTCACAAAGCATATTATGATGTTGAGATTGCTGGAAAACTTGCTGGTATGCCATAGTTTCCTTTATAATATTAACTTATGGGTCATGCTTGGTAGCTTAATAGTGATCATTTATAATTGATGAGATTTCATGTGCTTTGCAGTTGCATTTCAGTAACGCCTGTTAGTTTTTTGACCTGCAACTCATACTTCACTTTTAAAAATGTAAAAAAATTGCAGGGAAATTAGGTACATATATATATGCATTGATAAATTAAGGTTCTTTATGTTACATATTGAAAAGTGGGATAAAGCCCACTTAATAAGTACATCAAATTTGAGCTTGAGATGTTATTTTCTAAAAATTTTGTTATTTTTTTAAATAATTATTTTTATTAATAAATTAAGACTTTTTATGTTGCAGCTTTAAAGGTAGGCTGAAGCAGTAAGAGATTATGAGGTATAAAGACGAGAGCTTCCAAACGATAACGATATAGCCGAATCTCTTAAGTTATGTTAAACGATATAGCCGAATCTCTCAAGTTATTGGTAAAAAAGATGATATTTACCGTATATGGAATTTGTATAAAACCTCGTGGAGTAAAGTATACACCCGTGGTTATACTTCTATCGTCAGGGCATTAGTGAGATTAGACGACATTGATGGGGCAGAGAAAGTATTGGCCGAATGGAAATCTGTGTACCGTTGAATTCGTTTAATTAGCCTGTTGATGAATGGTGATAAGAAGAGGAAAGAGAGGTTGAGTGAGAGTGGTGGCGATGTACTAAGAAGAAGATTAAACCTCTGTTTGTAGTGAAACGTGTATTTGGCAAAGGTCTGTTTTATGTTTTGAAACCTTTGTTAACAAATGTTAGAAAATAAAACAGATGTTTGAAACCACTATTGGGTTAAAACAGTGTTTCATGGAGAAAACAGATGTTTGAAACCACTGTTGGGTTAAAAGTAACAATTTCGTTAATCGCAGTGATTATCTGAACAATTTGAAGATGTCGCGATATAATCGTCCAGGAAACCGTTCTGGTGCTGGTAATTCCGATTGTAAAGTCAAATATACGGATGGTGATGATACTCGATCGGTGTGGAAACCAAAGGTGAAGGTATGATTTTCATGTGTTTTCAGTTTTTTTTATTCAATTAGGGTTTATTACTTGAAGAAATTTGTAAAAAGCGCGAGGCGGAGTTGATTAAGTTTGATGTTTTTTTGTTTGGTGTCATTAGCTTATCGTTGTCAATTGTCAAGGTTAACGGTTAATCTTTTTAAAGTTGTAGGTGAAATGAAAAACCCTGCAGTAAATCAACTGCTGGAAGGAGATTAATTGCCTGATGGTTTGTTGATAGCTCTGCAGAACCTCTAACCTCTTGGACCTAACACCAGATCAAGAAAGTCAAGTCACATATTATAAAGAGGAAAACTTAATTTGCTTTCTCTCGCTAGGTTTGTATATCGTTTGGTAATTTGTTTAGCAAGTTTATTGGATTTTGTACTTGATGAATTTTTTAATGGTCTTGAATTCATGGTAGGGTAGTTGCAATTCATATTGGTAACCCAACAGTGGCTTTTGGTTTTATGAACAATTTCGTGTAAGTGTAAATAAATTGTAGAGAAATGCCGAGAACAATTGAGCTCTCATATTTCGTTCTATCTTCTTCTTCGAATTAGTCATTGCTACCCGTACGGTACCTCTTTTAATGGGCCTCTATTACTGTTTGCAGTTTATGATGCGAATAACTTATTAGGTCAAAATTGAAGTCATAATTTCACTTTTGTGTTATTTAGATGAAGTAATTTGAAATATGCTCGAAAGTAGTCAAAAGTTAGGTTTAGATTCTGATGGGTGTTATGCATGTTGCTGTAGAAGTGATTGGTTGTACAGGAATCAGAATAAGTTACTTGATGGAATTTACTTTTTGAATTTGAACGGTGTAGGCTTTACAAATAGTAGTTGTAATTGATGGAATTAACTATTTGATTGAGAATTTTTCATTGTTTTAGCAAGTTGGGAGAGGAATTGTGGATGTTTTATGTCATTTGAGTCTCGAGAAGTGATGAAGAGAGTGACAAAGAAGGTTGGGAAGTATGAGATTAGACGTACAATTGGTGAGGGGACGTTTGCAAAGGTTAAGTTTGCAAAGAATACAGAGACTGGTGAGGCGGTTGCTGTGAAGGTGCGGGCTAAAAGCATAATACTAAAGCATAAAATGGTGGATCAGGTTTGAATTTTACTTACAGTTGTTTATTTATAAACCCTAACACAAGTATCTCACAGATGAATGTGGTAGGTATACTGGATGTTGTTATTCCTGTTTGTTTCTCATAGTGAGACTTATGAAGAATTCAACTTCCGTTTCATCTATTTGAAACTGTAATTTTACCATGAATTATGGTCTTTATAGCTTGTATGAAATTTTAATCATCATTATAAATGAAGTCAGGGAAGCAGACAAGTGCAGTCGATTGTAAAATGCTGAAAAAATGAAACTGAATTTAAACATTGAAACATGCAAGTCATACACGTTCACGCAACACACTATTAGGTTTCATAAATAAAAGATGAGGTGTAACTGATGTATGTAAATAGAATTAAAGGGCTGAATATGAAGCTGATATAAGCAAGCGTTACAATTAAGAGAAAATAGTTGAAAGCTTTAAAATATATTTGATCATGTCTTGACATCTTGCAGAATCTTCTCTTTAGTAGATATCAATAATCAATTTTGACTATTCAAGCTGTAATGGTGAGTTATCAGTATCACTTATTTTAAGTTTACTTGCAGATTAAAATAGAGATATCCATAATGAAGATAGTGAGACATCCTACTATTGTGAGACTGCATGAGGTATAATTGAAATTTTAAAATTTATTTGATTACAAAATCTTAATTCTGTGCTTACTACTGTGATATATCAGTGAATACATAGTTACATATATTTTATAATGAGTTAATTGCCATTTTAGTCCCTAAGGTTTGTCCAAATTTGTCATTTTAGTCCAAATAAATTTTTTTCGCCTCTGGGTCCCTAACTTTTCCCTTTTGATTACATACCCTAACTCCATCCAAAAACCCTATTTTTAACCCGGGGTATTTTGGGGATTTTCATTTTAAATCTTTTCAATTGCCATTTTGATCCAATTCTAAAAAATCAAAAAAAATTCTAAGAAATCCAAAAAATTCTAAAAAAAATAAAAAAAATCATAAAAATAAAAAAAATCCTAAAAAATCAAAAAAATCAAAAAAATTCTAAAATTTATAAAAAATCCAAAAAATTCTAAAAAATCAAAAGAATTCTAAAAAATAAAAAATAATTTAAAAAATCATAAAAATTCTAAAAAAATTAGAAAAATTCTAAAAAATAAAAAAATTCTAAAAAATCAAAAAAATTCCTAAAATATAAAAAAATCTAAAAAATTAAAAATTATAAAAAATCAAACAAACATATTTTAAAGTTTAAATTTCAAAAAAATGACGATATATTACTCGTCCAGACGAATATATTTTCAAGTTTTATCTATTTTGTTGAGTGAGTGTCTGTTTTAGTAATTTTTCTATCAATATATCTATTATATAATGGCTATTTTTTTTTCTTCATATTTTGATTAAGTGAGGATGTGTCATCTTTATGATAAAGTGAATTATCACTAAAGTAAATTATGTAACATAATGTAATTATTAGACTCACTCACTTTGGAGAAGTGGTAAGATGGTGAAACATGGTAGTTATAAAGTTTTATTTTTTTATTTTTTAGATTTTTTTTTTGATTTTTTAGAATTTTTATGATTTTTTGATTTTTTAGAATTTTATGATTTTTTAGAATTTTTTTATTTTTAATTTTTTTAATTTTTAGAAATTTTTGGATTTTTTAGAATTTTTTTGGATTTTTTAGAATTTATTTTTATTTTTTAGAATTAGATCAAAATGGTAATCGAAAAGATTTAAAATGAAAATCCCCAAAATACCTCTGGTTAAAAATAGGGTTTTTGGATGGAGTTAGGGTATGTGATCAAAATAGCAACAAAATGGAAAAGTCAGGGACCCAGAGGCGAAAAAAAACTATTTGGACTAAAATGGCAAATTTGGACAAACCTCAGGGACTAAAATGGCAATTAACTCATTTTATAATCTAAATTTTAGTGACCTAAACTTTTTCTTCTGTTAGGTTTTATCGATTCAAACAAAGATGTATATAATACTGGAGTTTGTCACTGGAGGCAAGATTTTTGACAAAATTGTAAGGTTTACTTATGTTAAAACATTGATACATGTATGTACCCTCACATTATTCTCAATATATTTTTTGAAATGCGATCATCCATCTCATTCAGAACTATTTCTTACTATCTTCCACAAGTTTCCTCTTTATCGGTTCATGTTGTATTTAGATGTCTTTCTAGAGTAAATTAGACTTGCAGAGTAAATTTCTTCATGAGTATTCACTTCTTAGAATCTATAATCTTCTATTTATACTTTCTTTAAAAGGAGAAATCCCAATGACATAAGAAAAGTTGATGTGTCAGTCAGAGAGGTTGTCCAACAATGCTTTTCTTATGTCATTAGTGGATCATAAACCGGAATATATAAATCACTATAAAATACATTTACTTTCAAACCACTGCCCTGTATTCAAATGTTAAACGTTGGCCCACATTCAAAAGGGCAAACCACTGCCCATCTACAAGAAAGTATAACTTAGCAGATGTTTTGAAATTGCCAGTAATTTCAAATTCAAAATGCATGGAGATATGTAATTTGCAATTAATGCATGTCACTCACTCACTTCTGTCAATCATCTTCTTATATAAAGTGATTTATATTCTCATTTCACTCTTCATATTTACACTCTCGGGTTCTCTCCTTTTGTAATTTCAAACCACATTTCTAATGTATCTCTCCCTCAAACCACATTTCAATACTCGACATTTGTTCATAAAGGATAAGAGAAAACGGAAGCTATCTCTGACCCACTTTCAGAACAAATTTTGGGGATATGTGGTTTGCCTTGATGATGGTAATGTGATATATATGATTATGTTTGTTTTGGTTTTTGATTTTTACTAAAGATTTTTTTATCCGAGTTATGACTAAATGATGATTGTGAATTATCTGAGCAGATGATGATGATGATTGTTCTACGGTTGTTTCCAGCATAATTGTTCCAACATCGTTTAAAGTATGTTTTTTTGCTACTCTAATTTTGAATTTTTATTTTTCAAGTGATCTGCTCTAATTCTCGCTTTATATTTCAGTCTAATCACAGTTGTTTGAAATTCGTACAATCATCTGCGGGTTATTTTAGGTCTGTATTAAACGAAGCATAAAGTTAAATTAAACATAAAGAAAGATTATTAAATGTACAGTTAAAATAAATTTTGCTTATGACTAAATGATGATTATAATTGACTTGGGCAGATGATGATGATGTAGAACCCAAAGTAGTTCCTACTAAACGCAAGAAAGGATCTGCTGCTGTTATAAGATAAGATGTTATTTTACTAGAGATTTGTTCTTTCCTGGCTTTTTTTTTATTAAAAGAAGCATAAAGTTTGGTATTTTGATGTATAGAATGTATACACTTGTCCAGGCTCCGATGGTTCAAAGCAGCTCTTTACGAAGCAAGTTGAGGATTAAGTATATGAGGATAGGGCTACTCTTCAACATCTGAAGAAGTGTTTTCATGTACTGCATCTTGGTCTGTTCACGAGAGACCAGGTTTCTAGAATCCTGATGGCGATGCATTCAGTACTTTCGTGGAGTTCATGGCGATTGCTGAAGATATACATTGAGAAGTTCGGTACTCGATGTAGTTGAAGCTAAAAGCACCTGCTTGAAATCATCATCTGCTGATCTAACGGCTGTTTGACTTGCTACTGTTGCAACATCTGTTGTTGCCTAACAAAGTTTTTTGAAGAATTTCCTCCTCTCAATTGTAAATACTTATGCATCTGTTACTTTAAATCTCTGTCAAAGGTAAAGTCTGCCCAAAGAGAACATTTGTTTAGTGGTGATCTTCTGCTAATCTAACGGCTGTTTGACTTGCTACCGTTGGCAATATTTGTTGTTGCCTAACAGATGTTCGCAATATCTTTGGCTGCTGGAGTTGTAGAAGCATTTGTTTACTATGTAGAGTATTGCTGGTCTTTAAATGAATAGATTTTTTATCTGAGTTATGACTAAATGATGATTGCAAATGAAGCGATTTTTTATCTGAGTTAAAATACATTTAATTTCAAACCACTGCTCTATATTCAAATGTAAAAGGTCTGGCCTGCATTCAAAAGGGCAAACCACTTCCCATCTCCAAGAAAGTATAACTTAGCAGATGTTTCCTTTAGCAAACGTATACCTTAGCGGATGTTTTGAAATTGCCGGTAATTTCAAATTCAGAATGCCTAGGGATATGTACTTTGTAATTAATGCATGTCACTCACTCACTTCTGTCTTATGGTAAAGGCGTCTTATGGTAAATGAAGAGGTTAATTGTAATTATGATAACATGTTTAATTTTATAGTTTTCCCATGGAAACGCACTTTTGAAATGTTTTGCATTAAAAGCTTAACCAGTGTCGCATCATATTCTTTAACAGTAAGTTAGTCTGACGATGTATTTAGTCATAACCGCCTTCATTGGGAATATAAAATACATTGGGCAGAGGCTTTCATCATTACTGCTTTCATCCATCTACTCAATCATCTTCAAAAGTTTTTTTGTTTATCAATATCATTACAATTTCTTTGGCTTTCAAACACACATTTGTTCACTTCAAAATGGAAAACATTGGGTTTCAAGTGATTGTTGACGAAATTTTCACAAGGCTCTCTGCAGAAGATATTGGTCGTTTTAAATGTCTTTCCAAGAATTTTTATAGGGAACTGTCAAGTCATGCGTTTGAGATGATGCATGCTCTCCGAAGTGGAGATTCACTACAAAAGAAGCTACTCTCCTTTAAAGACACGTCAATTGTCATTGACGGCGTGGTTGCTGGTAATTTGGATGTCGTTAGAAGCAAAACCTTAAGTTTTGCTAACAATGTCCACCCTACCTTCTTACGTATTCTATCATCATTTAATGGATTGTTGTTAGTTTGTAATGAAGGGATTTGCTGTGAGCTGATCCTTTGGAATCCAACTACCAGGCGCTATAAGTTTTTGTCTGACGACTACTTAAATTATATTCATGATCGAAATTCTGATACTGGTGGAATTTATTTTGATCAATTCAATAATCTAAAAGTGCTGAACATCAGATGTTACCGTAATGTGGCTACTGCTCGTGTTTACTCTCGACGTCGTGAGTCATGGAGAACAATAAATTTCGATAGCGTAAATAATTATGGTTCAAGCGGTTATTCATGGTCTCCAGGAATTTATGCTGATAAAACCATATATTTCATGGTTTTAAATTTTTGGTATCCACTAGGTGAGAGGAACATCGTTGCTTTCGATGTTATTTCTGAGACTTTCAGAATGCTTCGTTTCCAGAGAGTATCATAGTCAATCATTGCCAAGGGCATTTTTTGACCATTGCAAAGAGGCTGCATTTGATTGTTATTGGAAAGTCTGCTGAGCTGACTGCTGATTTGCTCAGATATGAAGAAGAAGAAGGCTGGATCAAGGTGTTTGCTTTCAATAATCCTCATGTAGTTGATTATGCAGATAGGCGCCGAAAGACTAATATAATTGAAAACAACAAGTGGCTGATAACAAGCATTTGAGGGGATATGGTTGAAGTTGATCTGAACAACGAAGTTTTGAAATACCTCCAATATGTTGATAACTACAATGGTCCGAAAGGAGCTTTATTTATCGAGACTACTGTTTCGCCCATAGATTAGAAATTATTATGCTGTATTTTACTGAATGTTGTTTGTTGTTTTGAACTTTGTTTATTATATAGTTACGTCTGTTTGATACTTGTAGTTTTTATATAATTAGTTGTGTTAAAATTATTAACTATGTTTGTTATTTAAATTAATTAAATGAATGTTTAGGTTTGAGAGTTTAAAAGCTTGTAATATTCTCAAATGTCTGTTTAAATGATGAAAGGTCTGTTGTGGTGAACACATGTTTGAAAATAAAACAGTGGTTGATACATCTGTTGACTTTGGTCAACAGATGGATGAAAACAGATGTTTGAAACCACTGTTGGGTTAAAGCAGAGTGTTGTGGTGAAAACTGTGGTTGAAACTGCTGTTGGGTTAAAATGGTGGTTTAAAACCACTATTGGGTTAAAATAGTGTTTTGTGGAGGTTGAAGGGGATTGAAACGACTGTTGACTTAAAATATTGTTTTTTGGAGAAGGAATATGCTTAAATGGAAATATTATTTTGTTTACAGAATGAATTATAAGTTGTATATTTTTTTATTTTTCATACTCTAAACTTTAAGTATTTACCGACTGACTTATCTATTTATAAATCTATAAATATAACCATATTCATCATTTATATGTGTTATGCATGGTTTTCTAAGAAACGACCCGTGTTTGCACACGGGTTTTACCGCTAGTCTATACTTTCTATAAAAGGAGAAATCCCAATGACATAAGAAAAGCTGATGTGTCAGCAGGAGAGGCTGTCCAACAATGCTTTTCTTATGTCATTATTACATCATAAAGCCTAATATATAAATCACTTTAAAATACATTTAATGGTCTATCAAACCACTGCCTTGTGTATTTTCAAATGTTAAAGGTCTGGCCCACATTTTAAAGGGCAAACCACTGCCCATCTACAAGAAAGTAGCAGCTGGTTCCTTTAGCAAACGTATACTTAGCAGCAGCAGTTGTTGTTATCTTCCGTATTGCTTTTAGATCAGCAGATTTTTAACGCTAATTACCGGGAAATTCAAATTCAAATATGCATGGGAATAAGTAATTAGCAATTAATGCATGTCACTCAGAAACTCCTGTCAATCATCCTTCTTATATAAGGCTTTTCTTCTCATTTCCCTCTTCATATTTCATCACGCTTTCATCTTCTCTGATTTTGAAATTTTAAATTTAATCACAATCCGAATTCCGAATTAGAAGCATGTCAATATCAGTTGACAGTAATAATCTTAGTTTTGTTAAAGATTTGAATCCTGGGAAAGATATGTGGAACATGAAAGCGAGAATTATTCGAAAATGGAATCAGGGTTACAAGATGGATCTCATCTTCATTGATGAGAAGGTAATTTATATCTCTGCTTTTCCGTTTTATTAGAGAATGTAGTGTTGTATGCTTAGAAGATACTTTCTTTAAATGTTCTTCAGGGTGCTAAGATTCAAGCAGGTATTAAGAGTCATCTCATACTTGTTTTTGATGGACAGCTTCAAGAAGATGCTGTTGTGATTCTGTCAAAATTTGGTGTTGGTGAGAATAAAAATTTATATAAAGTAGTAGTGCAGCCTTATAAAATCAACTTTTATAGATGCACAACTGTTACTCCTGTGAGAGATTGGCAAGGTGTTGAGTATGGTTTCAACTTCAGAGCTTATGAAGATATTCTTCAAGGAGAGGCGTTAAAAGCTTTGAGTGTTGGTAGTGTATATTTTTGTAATCATGTCTTGCTTGTATAATATTAGACAGTTTTACTTATATTCTTGTATAATGTGATCATATAGATGTTGCTGGATCTGTGATTTGTTGTGGAGATCTTGAAATCGTTGATCGACCTCCAAAGGAGACTAAGAAGATGAATTTCGATATTAAAGACTTGGAGTAAGTTGTTGTTTACATGTGCAGTCATGTACTGAAAGGACTTGCAAAAATGCCCCAAAATGACCCGTAAGTACAAACCCGGACCCCTGAAACCCTAACGTACATGAAAAACCAAGAAATCAAGAAAATTTGGTTTCACGCGGGCCGTGTAAACCATAAGAGGAGTTTACGCGGGCCGCGTCAACTCAAATTTGACCGGATAAGCACCCTGGGCCACGTGTCGCACACGTGGCAGGTCTACCGATGACACGCTAGCCCTAGTCTACGACTAGGTGGCCCTCGCAGGCCGCGTAAGATGAAGAGAGGGTTTACGCGGGCCGCGTAAAACCCATATTTCAGCTATAAATTGTTCAGTTCATGAGCAGTTCATCTGTGTCGAAAGTTTCATTCAAAAACGAAGTTCTAGTGCTCAAAATCATAAATTCCATTAGGGAAACGCTACTACGATACAGGGTATTAACTCGATCGCTGCTACGATTCAATGTCCGATCGATTGAAACCAATCCGATGGATGTTTAAGTGCTGCCCACATTAGGGCTATACTTTGTCGTTCGTCGTAAATTCGATGGATGTTTAAGTGTTGCACTTTGTCATTCGTCGTGAGGGTTTCGATCTCATGAGTTATCGTAAATGTTGTATTAAGTTACTGACCTAGTTCGTGTGCATTGTTATTTAAATTAGGTTACAAGGCTTATCAGTAGGCTAAAACTCTGCCCGTTTAAATCTGCAATGTGAGTCATTCTCTTTTTATTAACAGTGTTTTACAATACTCCAATTATTTTCAAAAGTTATAATTACAGGGATTAAGTCGTGGTTATCTTGAATCACTGGCTAGTGGGGTATTGTGCACATTACTAATTTCTCACGGTTAGGTTCATCAACCTAACAGTGATAATCATCACTACTTGGGTGAAAGGATCCAATAGTGGTATGACCATCGTCACCAGGAGGTGACACTACGCCAGATAAAAATAAGATAGTAGCCATTGTAATCGCTCTTATGCTGTAATTTATAACTATGTGTCGTTTTATCAAATTGAGTGACTCGCCAGTATTTCCCCGCTGATAAAATATTTTTAAAACATGTTTCAGGTGACTACTGTGAACCAAGGAAAAGTGCTACGGAGCACTAACAAGCTTGAAGTAGTGGCTCAGTTAAATAAATAAACATGTTTTGTAAACCAGGGAAATTTCCTCGTGAAATTCCTCTGTTGTAAATCACGGGGTTTAACCCGAATTATGAAATAAAATAATCGGGCATTTTCAAGTTTGAGAAGATCCTGTTAAAACTTCCGCTGTCAACTCAATTAATAAATACCACGGGTTTTTGTCTCGCGGCTCCTTGTGTCACACCCCGACCATGTAGAACATACAAAACGTGGCGGAAACGTCGGGGAGTGTTGTAACAGAATTAATTGTTTCAAATCCATGGCAATTGAAGTTTCGTTTTATTAATCAAACATGAAAGTTTACATTGTTTTAAACAAGAACCAAAGAGTACATAACGTAAATTAACTAGTTCTTGTCTCGTTTTAAGTCACTATGGCACAGGTCCTCCTAAGTATGTCTTGATAAGTCCTATGCATCATCTCCTGAAAACACATGTGAAAATAGGTACGTCAGCATAAAAATGCCTGTGAGATACATAGGTTTTGTGAAAACAGAATTCATGACTTATGTTTGAGAAAATGTTTAGTCATGAACCTTGTAATTTGCTTTGTCTTGTAAATCATTTGAAAAACGATAAGATCAGATGATATGTATAAATAAGAGAATAATGTATGGTTAAATGAATAACCATGTAAAATGAGTTTGTATAAGATAAGTTGTTTGTAAATCAATGTCTTGTGAAAAGTATGTTATTTGTATAAAATGTTATATGTCTCAAATTGAAATGATTCAAATAACGCTACAATATATGATATCATACAAACACTTATATATAGGAAGTACCAGCGGCGTATCCACCGTGCTTGTATCATATTACATACGCCTCGTTACTTAAATCACTTACTCAAACCAAACCACCAAGATGAAATGTTTAACAATTGTAGAAATGTTTATGTATAGTCAAATGTCTATTGTCAAATGTAAATCATGTCAACAGATACAACTGGTTCACACGGTTTAATAGTTACAAACGGTTCATATAATCAAAAGGGTTACGACGGTTCACATAGTCAAATGGTTACAACGGTTCAAAATGTAGTATAATGTGTTCATATGCTGGATGATCATATGCAACAGAAATGCAATGTAAAACAATGTACTAAGTATGCACACAATGGGCGTACATAGCATGAAATGTATTGTAAAGTGATGTACTAAGTATGCACACAATGTGCATACATAGCATAAAATGTATTGAAATCATGTACTATAAATGTACTAATAAACATAGCAAGTATATGATGTGAAAACAGGAAAGCATGAAAGTAACAAGTAGGCACATGTGTTTCACCCCAAAACGTTTGGAAAACAGTAAAAGAGGGGTCTATGTACACACTTGAGATTGCTCAGAAGTCCAAAGATAACCACCAAGCAATGCTAGAGATCACGGATATCAAACGGCACCTAATATAGGTACTATGTTAATATACCGGACCTAAATCGAAGGATTGGATAGAATGAGGGTTCGTAAACCAAACGAGTATGGTGACTCGTGTAATATGGTTTAACAAAGCCTACATACTAAATGAAACCTAACCTAAGTGCTTACGACCCATCACGACCCGTTTAGGTAGCTTATGCTACGTTAACGCGTCGTTCGCGTAAAACGCGTTCGGAACGCCTAACTAGTCCTATGACAAGTAAAATATGCCTTAACATGTCTAATATTGTTACCAAATCAGTTTAGATACCAAAAGTTATGTTACATACGCTTAAAATGAATTTTGGCGTAAAAAGGGCATTTTGGTAATTTACCTAAGGCATATAAACTACCTATCATACAACTACTTAAACGAAGCGACCATAAGGTATAACCTCGGAAGGTTATTCCCTATATACTATGGTCACCTAATGTGTTTGGTCGGATCCTAATGATCGACCAAACGGGTCGGGTTCGAAAGTATAAGCGATTGTTTAGATCGCTTACCTTACGACCCTATATAAGCACTAAACTAAAAGTGACGAGCTAAGCATGTTAAAACATGCTTAACTAAGTTTAGAAAAACAGGTTTGGTATCAAAATACGCAAGAATGCGCATTTTGGCCGAAACTATGACTCGTCACTGAGCCTAGATAACGTGGTAATCAGTAGGTATAGTCACTAAGGACTATAACCATCGTGATCATGCTCACGTTATGAAGTTCAAACGAACTTCGCATTGACCATAAACTGGTCAATGCAGAAAGTCAAACAAAGTTTGACTTTCGGACTCGAAAAGCAATAAAAGAACGAAGGAACACTTACAAAGGGTCCCCGCAAGATTGATAATCCAAGTATTCTCAGGTATGAGGTGATGAAACACCCCAACTTAGAGAAATCTCAGATTTCAAGTAGGTTTTGCAATGAAGTGGGTTGGGTATTTATAGTTTTCGGTTCACCGTTAGGATCGTTTCTTGGAGAAGAGGGAATGATCACATCCCTACACTTGTTGGCAAGCTCATGATCATCAATTGCCCCCCCATGATCAGTTAGCAACATGTGGAAATGGCCTTTGGAGTGTTTAAAAGCTGATAACAGCAGCCAAAAATGATTTTCTGCATCTGACCCCTGCTTGCGCACCGTAACACTAAAAGTGTTGAGGTGCGCAAGGACCTTGCAGGTCTGACACTTTCAAAAATGGCGGAACAGGCCACTAAAGCTCCAAACTTGCTATTTGATGCATTTTTGACACATTTAAGCCCCGTTAACCCCATTTCAAAGCTCTAAAATGAAGTTAAAGTATAGGGAACTTAAAATGTGCTCAAAAATATCTCGGATGTCGGTTCGTTTGGCCGTACAATCGCGATGTTCGCTTAATTACGACGAAATGCGCATAAGCGGGAAAAATGATCCAAATTGCGTGATGAATGGATTTTTCTCATGTCAAACACTAAAATAAAATATTTTAGTGCTTACATAAATTTTTGGATGTCCGGATGTATTCAGAACGTAAGTTATGCGCGAAAGTGCAAACTTGCGCACTTTTTGACGCTTTTAGTCCCTGAATGACCCAAAAGTTTATTTTAGCACACCGAACCCCTCAAAGCCTATTTCTACACTATGTAAAGGATATTTATGGTATTTTTAACTTATGGTCATGTTCCGAAACAGATTGTCCAGAAGTTTCCATAACAACTATCATTACCATTTAATTTAAGTTAACATGTCCAATACCATGTCTCAAATAGTAAACAAATTATTACAGATAAACATCAAGACAAATATCCTGTTCCGACAACTCAGATTCAAATAAAAGTAAAAATAGTTTATTTATTGGTTTCTAGGACCCCATTTCCTAGCTTCAATTTCATCACAGCGCAGAGAGCATCCTAGACCTTTCCTAGCCTCAAGTTCACAGCATGCTAAGCATGTAAACTTCTTAAGCACCTGTCACATACGTTAAAATAAAGTCAATACATAAAATGTAAAGGTGAGCATACAAGTTTGATAATAGCATATAGAGTTCGAATTCGTTTACGCATAACCAGCACGTACACATAGTGAAATGAAGCACGTTAGTTATCGACATAGATCCATCGATACCAATGACTGCGGGTTAACTGCCTGAGGCAGTTCGCAATACATGATTACCACCGTAATCCATGCAAGTAAAAGATCCTTAACAACCCCCGTGTGAACGGGTGCTGAGTCCAAACTATAGTACTATCGTTGCTAAGGCAGGTAGATAGCATTCCATGTGTAAACATAACAAACAAGCATTCATGAGCCACGTATAACATGCATTAACGGTTAGCGTTCAAATAGCTTGAGTAGTGTGATAATTGTAGTTTGAATATTCGTAATGTATGTAACACCCAAAAGTGCTTAAAGCAAAAAGGGATCGAGTATACTCACAGTGATTTATGGATTGAAGGGAGCGCTTAGCGAATACGGTTAGCCTGAATAGATTCGGTAGTATAACGGTAAGTGAAACATAAAACAGGAAATACGTATGGAGAAGTCGGACAGCTAGTCGTCAGACGGCTGACCGTTCGGCTGACAGTCCGTACGGTCTGATGTTCGGTCGGTCGGTAGGCCGATCGGATGGCTGTACGAGTGGATTGTTTCTTCCTTAGAGAAGGATGTGTTTGTGTATGATGGCTTGGCCTTTGAAGTTTTCGTTGTAGCATTTTGAAAACATTGAAGTACCTTTGCCTTTCAGGTCGGTCGATCGGACGGCTGCTCGATCGGCCGGCAGCCCGATCGGTTAGGCATTCATCAGAAATTCAAGGTGAAGTCCTTGGATCGGACAGGTGTTCGATCGGACAGGTGTTCGATCGGTTGGCAAGTCAACAAGTCAAAGATTTTAATGAATTGCAAGATGGATCGGATGGTTAGTTGATCGAATAGCACAACTGCTGTTCGATCGGACAGCAGGGTGTCACTTGATCGGACGACTGTTCGATCGGGTGGCACTTCTAGTGCATTAAACATGTTGAAAATTAATTAAGTGTTGAAGCATAGTATCTCATGATCCGAAGAGTAATCCGATCGGACAGTAGTTCGATCGAACAACAGCTCGATCAATACCATTCTTCAAAACAAGTTGTTTGTGTGGGACCATGTGCTAGCCGATCGGCTGGCCAGTCGATCGGCTGGTTATCTGACGGGTGGTCCGTAGGACAACCCTCTATGATGTTAAAAGACAAGTTTATCCCTCATTTAATTGTGTAATTATCTTGAATTAGATAACTATGGTTGCTTATGTTTCAGGTACATTCGGGGCTTAAAAGTGTGGAAATGAAGCTTCGGAATAGGCGCGGTTGGATTAGAGATTGAAAGATGGAGAATACATGAAGAAAATAATTTATTAGAACTGAAGAATTAATAAGATAGCATGATAGAGGATGGAATTACGAGAACGGAGGCGAAAACGGTGAAGAAAACGGAGTTGAAACGAAAAAGTTATGCTGAAAACAAAATTTCATGCTGAAGCCTACCGTAACTTACGGTGGTACCGTAATTTACGGTTGACCCCAGCATTTTTCGTCCACCGTAAGGCAGTAGAGACCCACCGTAACACTTTTTGGTCCACCGTAACTTACGGTGGTACCGTAATTTACGGTGGAGTCTGCGAGGAAAACGTAACTGCCCTCATTTAATCAGTTTTATGGTGTCTTTTCAACTATTCTCATCATTGGTCGGTTAGAGAACACATTGGGGGCGATTTTGGCTATCTTGGCTTGGTTCTAGACAATTTTCTATCATTCGGTTTGTGATTTTGATTCGTATGAACATTGAACTTATTGTTATGATGATTCACCAAGCTATGTGTGGCTAAAACTTTCGGTGATCATCTTAGGTGAAGGTTTCTCTTGAACTTTTGTGTGTTTATTTCTGAATTTCTAGAATGATAACTTGTGTTGCTTGTTTATCATGGTGTATGCATAATTTTTTGTAGCTTGTTAATTGATAGTGCAATTTCTAATCTCAATCGTACGTTCTTGGTGCCGTTGGCAATCGAGATATCACGGGAAGGGTTAGGGTTGGTTATTGATTAATTGATCATCGAGAAACAACCTCGCGTTTATATAATCCGAGTACTTTGTTCCCTTTTATCACTTCAATTATTTATGCACGAGTTATGTCTATGTAACTCTTTCTAGTTGAAATTTCACACAATTGTTTAAAGAAACTGAATCCTAAGATGGTCATTGCCTTCTCCTAATCTGTTTTACGACCAACATTTGATTTGCAATTAGTTATTAATTTAGTTTTCTAAAACAACAATCCAATTCATTGATCTTTATTTTCTGCAAATTAGGTTAATTGTAGTTTAATCGCAAGGCTATAAAAACAACACACTTTCCACATACTCCCTGAGTTCGATACCCATTTACCACTGTCTATAGTTGTTATTGGGATTAAATTTGCGTGTACCTACGACAGCACGTCAAATTTTGGCGTCGTTGCCAGGGAGTAGTGCGCAACGTGTGTCAGTTTGTTAGTTTTGCTTTGTTATTTTCGGGTTTACACTGGTGTGTTTAGTGTGCAGGTTCTACAGGTGCATGCATACTAGAGGTTCTCACAAAGCTTCACCATTGTCATTTGATCCGGAAATTGAAAGAACGCTAAGGCAAAACCGAGTTTTACTACGCGAAAACAGAATCATTGGTTCACCCACTTCACCCATTACACCAAGAAATATCATGGACGAAACACAAGTACCACCGACAACGGGTCAAACGACCTCATCTTTTATACCTACTTCCACACAACCATCACCAAACACTACTATTCCAAACATCACCACAATGCCTACTCCACTTCATGATACTACACCAACCAATACCAACACCACACAACCGATCACTACTCAAGTCGAACCTAGTCTTACCTTTAGCCCATCTACTACAATTCCACCACTCACTCATTTCTTCCCAGCTTCAGGGCAATCATCCTCAACTTATACAGTACCACAAGGTTCAACTGTTGTCCATACTACCTCTACGTTTAGACCATCAAACCAGTCGGGTTTTCAATACTCAACCATTCCATTTGGGCAAACTTCGGGTATAGGGGGAGATGGATATGAGGAAGGATACGAAGATTTTGAGGGCTATGATGAGGATGGGTATGCTTATGAAGGTTATGGTGATCAAGGAGAGTTCGGTTACGTGCAAAGTCAATCTCAAGGAATGGCAAGTGTAGGTGGAGTGCCACAACAACAACAACTCATACCGCAACACATTCGGCCAATACCACAAGGGCCACCAATGCAACGCCCTATTCCATTGCAACAAGTTCGGCCGCAAAACGTACAACCTCAATTCCAAAGGCCGATTCAACACCAACCGATGCCACAACAACAATTTCAACCACCGTTCGCACCACAAGGGCATATACCAAGACCTATGGGTCCTATTCGTCCAAGGGGTCGATTGGGTGTTCCAAGAAGGCATCTTAGGGAACAAGCACGAGGAATAGAAGCACATTTCAGGCCGATAATTACTCAAAACCCTTCACCGGTAGTTATCCCTCACAACAATGAAGGGAGAACTTTTGAAGTGAGAACAGATTCTTTGCAAAGTTTGCCGAAATACAAAGGGCTAGCAACGGAGGAGCCGTATTTCCACTTAGAGGCCTATGACTCAATTTGCAATACTCTTGGGAGTCAAGGTTTTTCGGCCGATGATATCAAGTTGGTATTATTTCAATTTTCTTTGGAGGATAAGGCAAAGAAGTGGTTCTACACTTTGCCTTCAGCATCTATATATACTTGGGCGGAGTTGCAACAAATTTTCTTAGATGAATTCTATACCGCCCAAAAGACTAACGATGCTAGAAAAGGATTGAGGAGCTTCCAACAACAACATGGTGAGATGTTCCATGAGGCATTTGAACGATTTAATATGATGATAAAGAATTGCCCTCACCATGGGATTGAACTTTGGGAGTTGATGAATGCCTTCCACGAGGGGTTGAGTGCCGAAGATGCTCGCGATTTAATGTCCATTACCGGTGGGACTTTTGGCACAAACTATAAGAATGACGATTGGGATTTCTTGGAGAATATGGCAACTACATCAAAGAGAAAGGCTCAAGCATCGAGGAGAGCGCGACCGGCCATTGCCCGACCTCAAGTGCATGCAATAGATGATGGTAATGTTCAAATACTAACCAAATTTATGATGTTTGTGCATTGTGTAATGAAATAGGTCATGCGGCTGAAAATTGCCAAGGGATGGTGAAAGGGCAATATGAAGAGGTTCATGCGGTTCAAGGTCAAGGAGGGGGTGATAGGAATTACAACAACATGAATTCCAACACCTATCACCCAGGTTTGAGGAACCACCCAAATTTTCGCTATGGAAATCCGTCGAACCAAGCTAACCCAAACTTCCAAGGAGCTCAAGGTAACTTTGTACCTCGTCAACAATACAATCAAGGGAATTATCGGGGTGGAAGCAACTATGGTTATCAAGGGCAATCTCAACAAATGGGTCATAGTGGTCCTTCGGGTCAAACTTCATCAAGTGGAAATGAGATGATGGAGATGTTGAAAGCGATGCAAATGGAGATGCAACGAAGAAATCAATTAGATGATGTTCGTATGCAAAAAGATGAAATCCGTGACAAAGCTATCCAATCGTTGACCACTCAAATGGGTCAACTTGCGAGTGACGTGGCGATATTGAAGAAAGCAAAAGGTCAATTACCAAGTGACACGGTGACAAATCCCAAGAACACAAAAAACATTAACATCAATGTGGTAAGCACCGTTCCAAATACTAAATTTAATGAAACATTGCTAACTTCTTCGTATCAAGTGAATGCAGGTTTGGAAAAAGATGACGAAGTCGAGAATGATAAAGAGTATGAAGCGCCAATCGTGCCTATCTGTGTGGGAAAATTAAAAATCCCTCACGCATTGTTGGATTACGGGGCAAGCATGAGTGTGCTACCAAGCGATCTATATGATATGTACGACTTTGGTCCACTTGAAGGTATAGACACCATGGTGAGCTTGGCGGATGGAAGTTGGAGGCGTCCACGGGGAATGGTTAGGAATGTTAAGATTCAGTTGGGAGAGTTTGAATACCCGGTGGATTTTCTAGTTTTGGACTATGCTTCTACCAACATGGCATCACAACAAAGGGTAATCTTAGGTCGACCGTTTCTATACACAGCAAACGCTCAAATTAATTGTAGAGACGAGATTATTACCATGACCGAAAAGAACCGTAAGTTGTACTTTGCTGTTCAAACTAGAGTGATTAGTTATGAGTCCATTGAGAGGAAGGGTGGTGAGTCTAGTGATTGTAGGAAAAATGTGTTTCAAAGAATGAGAAAAAAGCACCCACCGGACCGTGAAGAAACACATATGGGTTCAAGCAGGAGTGTAATTGATTACCCACCGAGTCAAAATGAGACGGATGCATTTTGCCCAAAGACAAGCTACAGTGGGGGAGGTGATAGGAACCGATTCTTTGAGCCACCATAAATGGTGGTGGCACGGTCTGGCTGAAGACTCGAAACTTAGCGCTGCTCGGGAGGCAACCCGGGGTTTTATATTGATCTTGTTGTTTTTATCTTTCTATGTTTCAGGGCCATGGCGAGATTCAAGTGTGGGGAAGATGTGCGGATATTTGGGTGAAGGTGGTGATAGGAAGTCGGATTATCTACAACATCTGTTGCAGCAAACTTCACCAGGTCAATGTACTCTTTCCTTAGTCTTGTTATGTTCTTTAGCTTTGAAATATTGGTAGTTAGTTCGTTTGCTTTATGATAAAAAAAAAAGAAATTTGGGGTTTGAGATTTAAAGCTTTTGTTGATGTTGAAGGGTTTTAGCGATCAACTCTTCCCAAAACCATACATTGGGACAATGTATTCCAAGTGTGGGGATGGGGGAAATTTTTGGGAGTTTAAATTTTTTTTGTAAATCCGAGCGAAAATTGTTAAAATTTGAAACCTTGATATTGTGCCATTTGACACATTGACACCCATTCCTAGTCTTTTCTTGGTGAGGATTTGAGCCACACATGATTGTTATTGATATTTCATTGTTTGAGTGGCGGTGTGTGTTGTGTGTTAATAGAACTTGTGTGTGAATACTTGTTAAATCCTAGAATTAGCATGCTTTTGAAAATGATAGGGGGACTTTTAGGAAGGCCTCGTCTAGATGTGTGAGAGTGCGGGATTGGTGGGTTGGACCTCATACTAAACATATATGAGCTTGGTATTGTGAAGGGTGGGGGTTTGGTCTTTAGAAAGCCATGTTTGAGCCTTATACCATTCGGTTGTGACCCGAACCTACTTTCTACAAAACTTTACCTTTTGAGATGACCCGGTTTAGGAGTCTAGTTGTGAATGTTGATGTTTTTGTATATTGTGTGAGTTCTTATATCTTATATAAAAAAAGGAAAGAAAAGAAAAGAAAAAAAAAAGAAGAAAAATATGAGAAAAATATAAAAAGAAGTGATTGGTTGCAATAGTAGTTGAGAATGTTGAAGAAGTTGTGTATATATTTGATGGTTGCTTTGTTTAGTGGTAGAAATAAAAACCGGGTCAAATCAATTAGCTCTTTCATATGTATTCTACCATTTTCCTACCTTGACACCTAGCCCCGTTACAACTCGCAAGTCCCTTTGATTCTAAATCATGTTAGATATTTGTTAGGAGGAAACTTGATTTGTATACAAGCTTATTGTCGCACACACACACACACACGCATTGAGTGGTTTAGCATTATGCTAATAATTCTTGTAACCGAGAGATTTTTTGTGAGGGATGTGTCTTGTGGTATGATTGAAAGTTAGTAAAAGGACGGCACATTTAGCTTGGTTTACATTGATCGCTTGTTTTGAAATTGATTTAATGAGTTGCTTGGGACAAGCAACGGTTAAGTGTGGGGATGTGACGGGTGGTCCGTAGGACAACCCTCTATGATGTTAAAAGACAAGTTTATCCCTCATTTAATTGTGTAATTATCTTGAATTAGATAACTACGGTTGCTTATGTTTCAGGTACATTCGGAGCTTAAAAGTGTGGAAATGAAGCTTCGGAATAGGCGCGGTTGGATTAGAGATTGAAAGATGGAGAATACATGAAGAAAATAATTTATTAGAACTGAAGAATTAATAAGATAGCATGATAGAGGATGGAATTACGAGAACGGAGGCGAAAACGGTGAAGAAAACGGAGTTGAAACGAAAAAGTTATGCTGGAAATAAAATTTCATGCTGAAGCCTACCGTAACTTACGGTGGTACCGTAATTTACGGTAGACCCCAGCATTTTTCGTCCACCGTAAGGCAGTAGAGACCCACCGTAACACTTTTTGGTCCACCGTAACTTACGGTGGTACCGTAATTTACGGTGGAAGCTGCGAGGAAAACGTAACTGCCCTCATTTAATCAGTTTTATGGTGTCTTTTCAACTATTCTCATCATTGGTCGGTTAGAGAACACATCGGGGGCGATTTTGGCTATCTTGGCTTGGTTCTAGACAATTTTCTATCATTCGGTTTGTGATTTTGATTCGTATGAACATTGAACTTATTGTTATGATGATTCACCAAGCTATGTGTGGCTAAAACTTTCGGTGATCATCTTAGGTGAAGGTTTCTCTTGAACTTTTGTGTGTTTATTTCTGAATTTCTAGAATGATAACTTGTGTTGCTTGTTTATCATGGTGTATGCATAATTGTTTGTAGCTTGTTAATTGATAGTGCAATTTCTAATCTCAATCGTACGTTCTTGGTGCCGTTGGCAATCGAGATATCACGGGAAGGGTTAGGGTTGGTTATTGATTAATTGATCATCGGGAAACAACCTCGCGTTTATATAATCCGAGTACTTTGTTCCCTTTTATCACTTCAATTATTTATGCACGAGTTATGTCTATGTAACTCTTTCTAGTTGAAATTTCACACAATTGTTTAAAGAAACTGAATCCTAAGATGGTCATTGCCTTCTCCGAATCTGTTTTACGACCAACATTTGATTTGCTATTAGTTATTAATTTAGTTTTCTAAAACAACAATCCAATTCATTGATCTTTATTTTCTGCAAATTAGGTTAATTGTAGTTTAATCGCAAGGCTATAAAAACAACACACTTTCCACATACTCCCTGAGTTCGATACCCATTTACCACTGTCTATAGTTGTGTCCGATCGGTCAGCATCCTGACCTGGTCAGCCTTGCGTCTTACACCTTGGTTGTTCTGTTTGTTTGTCTTTTATCGAGGTACTTTGACAGCGAGTAAAACCATAGATGCCTCGTTCTTACTTGGTCTCCCGGGTCGGACATGAATCACCCAAATCCGGCCGGTGGTTTGTTCGGAACAAAGTTTAACATTTAACCCGAAGTCGGTTAACCTCGTGGATAGAATCCAGATCTTGAGCCGTATACCCACTGAAGTGCTTTGTAAACCGGCTCAGGTTCCGTTTCCACTGGTTCGAGTGAAAAGAGTTGAAGAAAGTTTGGGGAAATCCATCCTTCAATCCTTTTCATCAAGTATATGTTCAGATCTATAAAAGATCCTTGTTGATTTATGTGGAAATCGGCTAGATCCAAGTCATTCTTGGTGGATTGAGGCCAAAACATGAAGTTCTTCAAGAACTCATGATGACATCATCCTAGAACACTTGATTCTTGGTGATTTCGCGGTTAAAAGTTTAGATTTGAAAGATAGAAAGGTGTAGGAGTGTGTATAGATCAAGAAAGTACAAGATTTAGGACGAAAACTTACCGGAATCGAGAGAAATCTGAGAAAAGGCGAGTTGAGTGTGCTGGTCGAACAGAGGTTTCCAAAAGTGGTAAAGGATGACAATGACAGGGGTATTTATAGGATGACAAAAGAGGAAAGGGCTAGCCGATCGGCTGGTAGCTCGATCGGACAGCCTATCCGATCGGACAGCAGTCCGTTCGGCTGGCTGTTCGATCGGCTGGGAAGCCTGATCGATCGGTTGCACCTTTCGAGTGTTTCGCGTGATGATTTCAGATATTTCGATTTCGATTGCGAGCCGTTCGATATGATAGGGTTTCCTAGTCAAATTACTTTCAGTCTCCACTACTTCGATTGTGATTCGAGTTCGAGTTCGATAGTATTCAAGTTAGATTTCGAGTTCGATTGAGTTCGCTTGATTATCACAACATAACATAAATAAACATGCACAGGTAACACGTAAGGCACACACACGTATAAACCATAAGTAAAATTACGTAGTTCGAGTTACGATTCAATGTCGATTTGATTAGCATAGCTTGATTAACTTTATCGCATTGTTACTTCCTATAGTTCACAGTCGTAGGTCGATCGAGTAACGATTAACACAATTCAATTATTGAAATGAACAACACTTACTCCACATAATACAAATAAAATAAAGACATTTCTACGAGTCAAGTTGCTCGAATCGGTCGTTGACTTTGACCTTGACTTTGACTTTCACTTATGAAAACACGGGGTGTTACAGCCTCCTCTTGTTTAGGGAATTTCGTCCCAAAATTATGCTGGAAGCTGCTACAACCGCCATGAAGACTTTCTCTATCTAGACTTTCTCCTGGAACAACTGCGGGTACTTGGCCTTCATGTCGCTTTCGAGTTCCCAAGTGAACTCTGCGCCTCGTTTGCCTTCCCATCGGACTTTCACAATAGGAATGCGTGAGCGCCTGAGCTGCTTGGTTTGGCGATCCATGATTTCGACAGGCTTTTCCACGAAGTGTAATGTTTCGTTCACTTGTAGATCGTCTAGAGAGACGTGTAAGTCGTGGTCGGCGATGCACTTTCGGAGGTTTGACACATGGAAAGTCGGGTGGACGTTACTAAGTTCCTCCGGTAATTCGAGTCTGTAGGCGACTTTTCCGATTCTTTCCAGAATCTTAAAAGGTCCAACATATCGAGGCACGAGTTTCCCTTTCTTGCCGAATCGGACTACACCCTACCAAGGTGATACCTTTAGGAGTACGTAGTCACCAACGCCAAATTCACGGGGCTTGCGCTTTTTATCGGCGTAAACCTTCTGTCGATCCCGAGCTTTCACCAGGTTGTTTCTGATTTGGAAAATTTTGTCTGTCGTTTCTTGTAATAGTTCAGGACCGGTTAGTTGCGAGTGACCGATCTCGTGCCACACAATAGGCGATCGACATCTAATTCCGTACAATGCCTCGAAAGGTGCCATCTCGATGCTAGAATGATAGCTATTGTTATACGAGAATTCGACTAATGGCAGGTGTTTATCCCAATTACCACCGAAGTCTAGAACACACGCACGGAGCATGTCTTCAAGAGTACGGATCGTTCTTTCAGTCTGACCGTCAGTTTGTGGGTGGAAAGCAGTACTTAGATTAAGCGTTGTACCGAGTGCCGTTTGAAACGTTTCCCACAATTGTGAAGTAAACCGAGCATCACGGTCAGAGATGATGTCACGAGGCGTCCCATGATTACAAATGATCTCGTCGGTGTAGATTCGGGCTAATCGTTCCACCTTGTAGTCTTCTCGTATAGGCAGAAAGTGAGCTGATTTAGTCAATCGGTCGACCACAACCCAAATGCTGTCGTGACCTGAGGACGTGGGTGGTAGCTTGGTTACTAAATTCATAGCTATGCTCTCCCACTTCCACATGGGAATTGGTGGTTGTTCGAGCAAGCCAGAGGGTCTTTGATGCTCAGCCTTGATTCTAGCACAAGTTAGGCATCTTCCGACGTAGAGAGCGATATCCCTTTTCATGCCCGGCCACCAGTACTTGTAACGAAGATCCTGGTACATTTTGTCAGCACCGGGGTGAACTGAGTAGCGGGATTTATGGGCTTCGTCCATGATAATCTGTCGCAAATTGGTTCGCTTGGGAATCCAAACTCGGTCTAAAAAGTGAAATATCCCATTCGATTTGCTCACAAGCTGGGCTCCATCGTGGTAGATTCTTTCCTTCTTCAAAGTGCGTTCGTTGAAACATGCATGCTGAGCGTCGCGGATGAGAGTTTCAAGGTTGTGCTGGGCTTGAACATTACGAGTGCTAAGCAGGTAGCTCCGTCTGCTAAGTGCGTCGGCAACAACATTTGCTTTGCCTGGGTGATAACGAATCTCACAGTCGTAATCGTTGAGAAGTTCTACCCATCGGTGTTGACGCATATTAAGTTCCTTCTGATTAAAGATATGCTGTAGGCTCCTATGATCGGTGAAGATCGTACACTTAGTACCATACAGGTAGTGCCGCCAAATCTTTAATGCAAAAAACAACCGCGCCTAGCTCGAGATCATGAGTTGTATAGTTCTTCTCGTGGATTTTGAGCTGACGAGATGCGTAAGCTATGACCTTGTCCCGTTGCATAAGAACACACCCGAGACCAAGGTTGGAAGCATCACAGTAGACAATGAAATCATTGTTTCCGTCGGGCAATGTGAGAACAGGAGCATTGCAAAGCATGTGTTTGAGGGTCCGAAAGGCGGACTCTTGTTTAGTTCCCCAAACAAAAGGCTGGTCCTTATGTGTAAGAGAGGTAAGTGGTACAGCGATCTTTGAGAATCCTTCAATAAGTCGGCGATAATAGCCCGCTAGTCCGAGAAAGGAGCGGACTTCGGACGGATTCTTAGGTGTAACCCAGCTCTTAACAGCTTCAATCTTCGCAGGATCGACGTGAATACCCTGACTATTTACAATGTGACCCAGAAATTGAACCTCCCCTAACCAGAATTCGCACTTGGAGAACTTGGCATAGAGTTGGTTCCCCTGGAGTAACTCGAGAACCAAACGTAGATGTTGCGCGTGTTCGGCTTTCGATTTGGAATAGATCAAGACATCGTCGATGAATACGATGACGAAACGATCGAGGTATGGTTTACACACGCGATTCATCAGATCCATGAAAACCGCTGGTGCGTTTGTTAGACCAAAAGGCATGACAACGAATTCGTAATGGCCGTAACGAGTTCGAAATGCGGTTTTGGGTATATCCTCCTCTTGAATGCGTAGCTAGTGGTAACCTAAACGTAGATCGATCTTCGAGAAACATGTAGCGCCTTGTAGTTGATCAAACAAATCATCGATACGAGGCAGAGGGTAGCGGTTCTTGATAGTTAGCTTATTCAATTCCCGGTAGTCGATGCACATCCGGAACGACCCATCCTTCTTTTTGACGAAAAGGACTGGCGCGCCCCAAGGAGAGGTGCTCGGGCGAATGAAGCCTTTTTCAAGTAATTCCTGGAGTTGGGCTGAGAGTTCGTGCATTTCTGACGGTGCGAGTTGGTAAGGAGCTTTGGCAATAGGATTGGCTCCAGGAATGAGGTCGATACGAAAGTCGATATCACGACTTGGTGGTAGTCCGGGAAGATCATCTGGATAAAACCTTAGGAAATTCTCGAACCACTGGAACGTCTTTCACTTCCTTCTTCTCTTTCTTTTCCTTCTCCGCTACTACGATGTTAGCCAAGAAAGCCCTGTATTCCTTACGGAGATACTTGCTGGCTTGGATGCATGACATAAGCTTGAGCCCCCTTGAAGTAGTATCACCATAAACACACAATAAGTCACCATTGGTGAGCGAAAAACGAATCATCTTGTCGAAGCAAACAACTTCAGCATGGTTTTCTCAAAGAAAGTCCATGCCTACTATGACCTCAAAGCTTCCGAGTTACATCGGAACAAGGTCGATTGGGAAGATGTGAGTGTTGAGCTCAAGAGTACAATCACGGATAACAGAATTAACAGCGACGGTTCTTCCGGTAGCGACTTCTACGTCGAACTTCGAGGAGAGTTGGGAACGTTTACGATTAAGGAGTTTCTCAAATTCGAGTGACACAAAGCAATTATCGGCTCCGGTATCAAACAAACATGAAGCATAAATACCATTCACAAGGAACGTACCATTGACCACGTTGTTGTCGGCCTGGGCTTGACGCACGTTGAGGTTGAAAGTTCTGGCACGTGCGGCCTGTTGTTGCTGCTGTGGCTGCTGTTGCTGAGGCTCTTGTTTCACGACCCTGTTTGGGCACACGTTGGCGAAGTGGTTTGGGTCGCCACACGCGAAGCAGGCTCTGGCTTTGACTGCGGGTGCTGGAGGAGCTTGTTGACCCTGTGGGGCAGTGATTAGAGCTTGGTTGGCAGGAGCTTGACGAATACGGCAATTGGCAGTAAAGTGGCCGTATACGTTGCAATGAGCACAGAAGCGGCATTGAATAGTAGTCGGGTGGTGGTAGGTGCAAGTAGGGCAGAGCGGATGTGGCCCAGTGTATGCACGCTTTGCAGGCGGTGCATTGGCCACAGGCGCCGCTACTTGACGTTGTTGAGCAGGTACAGCTTGAATTGGTGCAGCAGTAATCGCACAGTTCTTGTTGGTGGAGCTGTTCTTTCTCTTGTTCTTTCTGTTGTTGCTTGATGAGGTGGGTTCAGCAGTTGGGGCGGTAGCGGTAGCTTGATGCAGATGCTTCGAAGTCTTATCCCATACCCCCAGCCTTAACCCGTTTGTCGTTGATCTCAGCGGCCAGCAGATAGGTTTCCTCGATCGTTGTGGTCTTAGCCGCTTGCACGAAATCAGCAACGCAATCGGGCAAAGCTAGGATATACTTCTTGATGGTCATGTCGGGAGTCTTGACTTGGTCGGGACAGATAATGCTGAGCTGTTTGAAACGAGCCGTGAGACCAGCATTGTCACCATCCTTCTGCTGTATGTGCCAAAATTCATCCTCCAGCTTTTGACGTTCGTGAGGAGGGCAGAATTCCTCTAGCATAACTTCCTTGAGCTCGTCCCACGACAGACCGTAGGCTGCATCATTCCCTCGCTTGTTCCTCTCGGCCGTCCACCAGTCCAGAGCACGGGACTGAAAAACGCCGGTAGCGTTCAGAGTTCGAAGGTCGTCAGGGCAACCACTTTGTCGCAGAGTAACCTCAATGGAATCAAACCAGTGAAATAGTGCAGTGGGACCTCCTTCGCCAGTGAATTCTTTTGGCCCACAAGACTTGAATTGCTTGAAACTGAAGGGCCTTGCAGCAGCTTTAGGAGCTTCGGTTCTCGATTCCTTGGATGATTTGCTGGCATTCTCATAGACGTCACTCACGGCCTTTTCCACACTTTTAGCGATAATGGAAGCAAGGCGTTTGTCCCTCTTTTCCTGACGAGAGAGTGCATGACGGGATCCAGACGACATGGTCTGCAACAGACATCGTCACAGGACTCATCACATTGTATTCGAATCTCACCTCACACGTCTACTACTTACTAAAGCTCAGGAACACGTGTACTTACGTAAATACTTATCACGAAATCACATAATCACATAGCACATAGAACACATAATCATTTAGTACCTAAGCACGTAAGCACATAAGCAAAGAAACACATACGCATTTAATCAATAGAGGCAATCAGAAAACAGAAACCTATCATTCCAAGTCTGCGATCGTTCGAAAAGAGCGTAATGTAAGCTAAGGAGAGAAACTAGAGATAAAGGCAAAAGGTGATTCACGTTTCTTGTATGTTTTCAGATCTATCAAAGAATCACAGTTATAATTACGTCTCGAGTGTTCGGTCTCGTTTGTGTACGGATTCCGTACGTCACACGTTCGGTTCGCAATCGTTTCGGAGTCAAAACTGGGACATAACAAGAATCACGGTAAATTGTACATCTAGTGTGTTTTGGTCACGCACGTTCACGGATCTCGCACGTTGAACGTGTCGTTACGCAATCGTTTGGAGTCAAAATAAGCACAGAATCACAAGATGCAGTGCGAGTCGCGTGTGTCGATCGAAGTGGAACAAAAATAGAGTAATCCCAAAGTTCAAACACTTAAACAGGAAAGCACATAAATAAACACATAAACGAGAAATGACACATAAAACACATATAAAATCGGCAAACTATCTTTGAAATGCTTAAAAAAAATCGAGAGGTAGATCGTTCGCGGCTAGTGGACTTCGACCAGCCAAAGTGGTTTCGACTATTCTCAAGGATCCGTTGTGCATATTTAACCTTCAGGACTGCGCCTTCGCCTCGATTCTTGGGCACTTGGCACGCATCCCGTTGGTTATATTGTGACTTCAGTTAGTTGGAGTCCGTCGAGACTCTGGTGAGAGTTTTGTATAGAAGCGGAACAAGTCGTCAAGGTTTGGGTTTCACCCCTGGCTTAACAACTTCGTTCTTGTTTTGATAAAATTGAGGAGATTATTCATCAAAATATGGATTTCACTCCTGATTTGGCATAATTCTCCCTGTTTGTAGTTTAAAATGCGAGTTGATTGGGCAACTTTAGTCGAGAGTTTGCGGGTTTCACACCTATTCTTGACTTTATTGCCCACTCATAATTAGAAATTTCGAGTATAGTGAGAGTGTAGAATAAGCGAGGATAACGAGAAGTAAGCTCGTACTTAATCCATACCGGTTAAGCACAAGTCGGTCTGCTGGTTCTTAACTATAGTCTAGGTATCTAAGACTTCAACCCGGACTAGGTCGAGTCTTGCCTAATTCCCTATAGTTATGGCTCTGATACCAATCTATCACACCCCAACCGATGGCGGAAATCATCGGGGCGTGGCACTGAGCGAAACAGATTGTCCAGAAGTTTCCATAACAACTATCATTACCATTTAATTTAAGTTAACATGTCCCATACCACGTCTCAAATAGTAAACAAATTATTACAGATAAACATCAAGACAAATATCCTGTTCCGACAACTCAGATTCAAATAAAAGTAAAAATAGTTTATTTATTGGTTTCTAGGACCCCATTTCCTAGCTTCAATTTCATCACAGCGCAGAGAGCATCCAGACCTTTCCTAGCCTCAAGTTCACAGCATGCTAAGCATGTAAACTTCTTAAGCACCTGTCACATACGTTAAAATAAAGTCAATACATAAAATGTAAAGGTGAGCATACAAGTTTGATAATAGCATATAGAGTTCGAATTCGTTTACGCATAACCAGCACGTACACATAGTGAAATGAAGCACGTTAGTTATCGACATAGATCCATCGATACCAATGACTGCGGGTTGACTGCCTGAGGCAGTTCGCAATACATGATTACCACCGTAATCCATGCAAGTAAAAGATCCTTAACAACCCCCGCGTGAATGGGTGCTGAGTCCAAACTATAGTACTATCGTTGCTAAGGCAGGTAGACATCATTCCATGTGTAAACATAACAAACAAGCATTCATAAGCCACGTATAACATGCATTAACGGTTAGCGTTCAAATAGTTTGAGTAGTGTGATAATTGTAGTTTGAATATTCGTAATGTATGTAACACCCAAAAGTGCTTAAAGAAAAAAGGGATCGAGTATACTCACAGTGATTTATGGATTGAAGGGAGCGCTTAGCGAATACGGTTAGCCTGAATAGATTCGGTAGTATAACGGTAAGTGAAACGTAAAACAGGAAATAAGTATGGAGAAGTCGGACAGCTGGTCGATCGGACGGCAGTTCGATCGGACGGCAGACCGTTCGGCTGACTGTCCGTACGGTCTGCTGTTCGGTCGGTCGGTAGGCCGATCGGATGGCTGTACGAGTGGATTGTTTCTTCCTTAGAGAAGGATGTGTTTGTGTATGATGGCTTGGCCTTTGAAGTTTTCATTGTAGCATTTTGAAAACATTGAAGTACCTTTGCCTTTCGGTTCGGTCGATCGGAAAACAATCCAATTCATTGATCTTTATTTTCTGCAAATTAGCTTAATTGTAGTTTAATCGCAAGGCTATAAAAACAACACACTTTCCACATACTCCCTGAGTTCGATACCCATTTACCACTGTCTATAGTTGTGTCCGATCGGTCAGCATCCTGACCTGGTCAGCCTTGCGTCTTACACCTTGGTTGTTCTGTTTGTTTGTCTTTTATCGAGGTACTTTGACAGCGAGTAAAACCATAGATGCCTCGTTCTTACTTGGTCTCCCGGGTCGGACAGGAATCACCCAAATCCGGCCGGTGGTTTGTTCGGAACAAAGTTTAACATTTAACCCGAAGTCGGTTAACCTCGTGGATAGAATCCAGATCTTGAGCCGTATACCCACTGAAGTGCTTTGTAAACCGGCTCAGGTTCCGTTTCCACTGGTTCGAGTGAAAAGAGTTGAAGAAAGTTTGGGGAAATCCATCCTTCAATCCTTTTCATCAAGTATATGTTCAGATCTATAAAAGATCCTTGTTGATTTATGTGGAAATCGGCTAGATCCAAGTCATTCTTGGTGGATTGAGGCCAAAACATGAAGTTCTTCAAGAACTCATGATGACATCATCCTAGAACACTTGATTCTTGGTGATTTCGCGGTTAAAAGTTTAGATTTGAAAGATAGAAAGGTGTAGGAGTGTGTATAGATCAAGAAAGTACAAGATTTAGGACGAAAACTTACCGGAATCGAGAGAAATCTGAGAAAAGGCGAGTTGAGTGTGCTGGTCGAACAGAGGTTTCCAAAAGTGGTAAAGGATGACAATGACAGGGGTATTTATAGGATGACAAAAGAGGAAAGGGCTAGCCGATCGGCTGGTAGCTCGATCGGACAGCCTATCCGATCGGACAGCAGTCCGTTCGGCTGGCTGTTCGATCGGCTGGGAAGCCTGATCGATCGGTTGCACCTTTCGAGTGTTTCGCGTGATGATTTCAGATATTTCGATTTCGATTGCGAGCCGTTCGATATGATAGGGTTTCCTAGTCAAATTACTTTCAGTCTCCACTACTTCGATTGTGATTCGAGTTCGAGTTCGATAGTATTCAAGTTAGATTTCGAGTTCGATTGAGTTCGCTTGATTATCACAACATAACATAAATAAACATGCACAGGTAACACGTAAGGCACACACACGTATAAACCATAAGTAAAATTACGTAGTTCGAGTTACGATTCAATGTCGATTTGATTAGCATAGCTTGATTAACTTTATCGCATTGTTACTTCCTATAGTTCACAGTCGTAGGTCGATCGAGTAACGATTAACACAATTCAATTATTGAAATGAACAACACTTACTCCACATAATACAAATAAAATAAAGACATTTCTACGAGTCAAGTTGCTCGAATCGGTCGTTGACTTTGACCTTGACTTTGACTTTCACTTATGAAAACATGGGGTGTTACAGTTATAGTTCAAATTGGCATACTTTCACAGTTTGTCAACTTTAGTCCCTGTAAGCGATTTAACTTGATTTTGCCATACCAAAGCCTTCAAAACTTATTTCTAAGTTATGTAAAGGTTATTTAAGGTAAGTTAAGCATATTTCACTATTCCGGAGTGTTGGTTGCATTAAACTGGTTATATTTACGCATCAGTGCGCGTATAACCTTCCAGAAAGCGATTTAGAGCTTGTAATCGAACAAGAATTGATATGTGCAAAAGATACACATATTTATACAGATCCTAAGTATGAAATACAATATTTCATTGGCTTGGTATTTGTTTGATGGTCGCAGTGACCCAGGTGTCACAGTCTCCCCTACTTTAGGAAATTTCGTCCCGAAATTTATTCGTAGGAGTCCATCTGTGACTTTGTGTCAAGTAACCACCAGATATACAACGCATAATCCTGTCATTTCCTTAACGGACATTCTTCAGAACGAAAATGAACAGACGGAGTCATTTTCCTCAACGAGTATTCTTCAGAAGCGGAAATGAAGGAATAAACAAACGGGGATTCATTTCCTCAACGGACAATCTTCAGAAACGTAAAATGAACTTATGGAGTCATTTTCAACGGGTGCTTCATCAGAAATGGAAATGAAAAGGATAATCAAATGGATATTCATTTCCTCAACGGACAATCTTCAGAAACGAAAATGAACAAACGGAGTCATTTTCAACGGGGGCTTCATCAGAAATGGAAATGAAAAGGATAATCAAACGGATATTCATTTCCTCAACGGACAATCTTCAGAAAAGAAAATGAACAAACGGAGTCATTTTCAACGGCTGCTTCATCAGAAATGGAAATGAAAAGGATAATCAAACGGATATTCATTTCCTCAACGGACAATCTTCAGAAACGAAAATGAATAAACGGAGTCATTTTCAACGGGTGCTTCATCAGAAATGGAAATGAAAAGGATAATCAAACGGATATTCATTTCCTCAACGGACAATCTTCAGAAACGAAAATGAACAAACGGAGTCATTTTCAACGGGTGCTTCATCAAAAATGAAAATGAAAAGGATAATCAAACGGATATTCATTTCCTCAACGGACAATCTTCAGAAACGAAAATGAACAAACGGAGTCATTTTCAACGGGTGCTTCATCAGAAATAGAAATGAAAAGGATAATCAAACGGATCTTCATTTCCTCAACGGACAATCTTCAGAAACGAAAATGAACAAACGGAGTCATTTTCAACGGGTGCTTCCTCAGAAACGGAAATGAATAGAGTTAACTTCTAGGCACATGACAAAGCTCGCTGTGGTTTCTGTGCACTAAATTCCATAATTATGTATGCATCCATAATTACGTAATTCCTTGCACAGTCCGCACAGTTTATCTTGTAATGTTTAGGGGAAGAAAATCAAACCTGTGATGAGGGTGACTAGACTACCATAGGGTCCTTTTAATTAGATCGACAAATGATCTTTTTAATTAGGCCACCAAGGAGTCCTTTCAGCTATATCATCACATGATGTTCCTAACCAGATTTTTGGATCAATCTGTTTAACTAGACCACTCAAGGGGTCTAATTATGGAGTAGTACTTTATAACCCAAGGGACTTAACTACAACGTAGAAGTCCATTAAGGATTTTAGATAACAAAAACTTGGATTACACCAAAAACATAAAAGGGAACACATAATCACATAGTTGCTTAACTCGGTTATTAATTTGTTATTAACTTGTTAGTGATTGAATATGGATATTCAAAGTACACCAGGAAACCAGTCGCTGGACTTCAATGTCCTCTGGGATCTATCTGAAAAGATAGGATGATCTCCCAAAATTCGATTTTGTTTTCAAAGAAACGTAATATTCGAATTAAGGAACACAACAATTTTAGGATTTACGGAAATATCCTTAAGTACCCTTATTAAGGATTTATAGTGGTACTTTGGGTATTCGTCTCGTGTTGTAACTTGCGCCTTGTACTTCGTTTCCTTAGAATAAACGGGTAGTTAGGAAATTCGTGGAAATGCAAGAGATCATAAGATGGAAAAAAATTTTGGGGGTAGTTTGCTTTACAAGGGATACGATTCCTTGATTGTCGGTATTGTAAGAGATATGTTGTTTATACATGCAACCACATAAATACATTGCAATGTAAATAAAAGATTTATTTATAAACAACGATAACAACTGTTTCTCGGACCTTGACAACAAAAGAAAATAATACATAAGACGTGATTATTTCTAAACGATGTTGTCTTCTAGTCAGTCAGATGCTCATCCCTGTGCTGGATTTGCATTAGCAAGCTTTGGGCAATTTCTTCGGAAATGACCCATCTCGCCACAGTTGAAGCAAGAACCTGGTAGAAAACGACCTTGAGCAGGATTGTTGCCAGCTTGGTTTGGTGCAGCTGCAGCTGGGCAGACTCTTGCTGTATGGCCTATAAGTCCACAAGTTTGGCATTTGCGGCACTTTACATTGGCATGATGATGGAGGCTACATTGGTTGCACAAGGGTGCGGTTCCATTGTATGGCTTCCTAGCAGTGGGTTGAGCTGGTTGGTTGGGGATGGCTTGATCATTGTGAGTAACCATGGTGATGTTCTGAGAATCCTTTCGCTTCTTTGACTTCTTAGGGGATCCAGTATGTTCATCCATGGTCTTTGATTCCTCGATTGGGTTCGATTCCTCAACCGGTTTCTTGTCACCTTTTCGGAAAAGTTTACCTTTTCTGATCTTTGATTCAGTCAAGGTTGCAGATAGCTCAATGGCATGTCTAACTGTAGCAGGGTTGCTACCAGTCACAATGTCTTGTATTGAGTCAGGGAGGCCATCAATGTACTTTTCGATTGCCTTATCCAAAGGCGTGACCATGTTTGGGCATAACAGACTTAACTCCTCATAACGGTCCGTGTAGGCTCGATGCTCACCGCTATCTTGCGTAAGATCGTCAAATTCCCTTTCCAAGGCCCTGATCTCGTGACGAGGACAGAATTCCCTCATCATAAGGGCCCTAAGTTCAGCCCATGTCTGTGCTAGAGCAACTTCTGCACCACGATCTCTCATAACCCCGTTCCACCATGTAAGGGCCCTCTTCTGGAACACACTCGAAGAAAACTCGACCTTGCGATTGTCAGGACACTGCACGTGGTGGAAAGTATTCTCAATGCTCTCGAACCATTGAAGAAGCCCAGTCGCTCCCTCAGAACCACTAAACTTGAGTGGTTTAGCCGAGTTAAAACTCTTGAAATTGCATGGACCATTGTTGTTGTTGTTGGCTTGGTTCCATTGAGCAAAGAGGTTTGGGAATTGAGCAGCCATTTGCTACGCAATGATTTCTGCCAGTTCGGCAGTCGCTATCTGGTTTTCGCGTCGAGGAGGCATTCTAAAAGAGGAAAACATGAAAGAAAACAAATGAAATGGCATTGGGTAGAATAGGATGTTACAATTATCGACCAAAATCATGGTTGATGGTCATTTGTTTGAACCACGAAGCAAACAAACAACACAAAGGCTGAATCAAAGCAAATAGATCCTCAAAGTGTATTGCGAAGACATGCTCGCCTATAAGTGGACACTCACCCCAAGAGTTCCCAGGTAAGAGTGACTGGTCCGATTATGTGGATTTGTACGAACACTCTAGCCTTAGACAGAAAACCCAGGGTACAGGCATTCACTCTTCCAGTTTGCACGTGTTCACACTATTTAGGACCCAAAACTTTGACGAGATTTGGAAAACTCAAAGGGGTTCAAAACCTTATAACAGAGGGTTCAAAACCTTACAATAGAGGGTTCAAAACCTTACAATAGAGGGTTCAAAACCTAGTAATCAATCATCCTAGAACAGATGATTAGTTTTCAAAGCGGTTTTGAACTTTGTGTTCTCATTGTGGTTATCACCTAAGGATTGGTGAAGGTATCGTTTTATGACTAAACGCAAGTAAACTCGCGTTAGGGTCCTAGGAAGGTTATAGACTAGGTCAAAGCATTACTAATAACCTAATTCCCTATAACCATTGGCTCTGATACCAACTTTTCTGTCACACCCCGACCACGTAGAACATACAAAACGTGGCGGAAACGTCGGGGATTGTAGTAACAGAATTAATTGTTTCAAATCCATGGCAATTGAAGTTTCGTTTTATTAATCAAACATGAAAGTTTACATTGTTTTAAACAAGAACCAAAGAGTACACAACGTAAATTAACTAGTTCTTGTCTCGTTTTAAGACACTAAGGCACAGGTCCGCCTAAGTATGTCTTGATAAGTCCTATGCATCATCTCCTGAAAACACATGTGAAAATAGGTACGTCAGCATAAAAATGTCTGTGAGATACATAGGTTTTGTGAAAACAGAATTCATGACTTATGTTTGAGAAAATGTTTAGTCATGAACCTTGTAATTTGCTTTGTCTTGTAAATCATTTGAAAAACGATAAGATCAGATGATATGTATAAATAAGAGAATAATGTATGGTTAAATGAATAACCATGTAAAATGAGTTTGTATAAGATAAGTTGTTTGTAAATCAATGTCTTGTGAAAAGTATGTTATTTGTATAAAATGTTATATGTCTCAAATTGAAATGATTCAAATAACGCTACAATATATGATATCATACAAACACTTATATATAGGAAGTACCAGCGGCGTATCCACCGTGCTTGTATCATATTACATACGCCTCGTTACTTAAATCACTTACTCAAACCAAACCACCAAGATGAAATGTTTAACAATTGTAGAAATGTTTATGTATAGTCAAATGTCTATTGTCAAATGTAAATCATGTCAACAGATACAACTGGTTCACACGGTTTAATAGTTACAAACGGTTCATATAATCAAAAGGGTTACGACGGTTCACATAGTCAAATGGTTACAACGGTTCAAAATGTAGTATAATGTGTTCATATGCTGGATGAGCATATGCAACAGAAATGCAATGTAAAACAATGTACTAAGTATGCACACAATGGGCATACATAGCATGAAATGTATTGTAAAGTGATGTACTAAGTATGCACACAATGTGCATACATAGCATAAAATGTATTGAAATCATGTACTATAAATGTACTAATAAACATAGCAAGTATATGATGTGAAAACAGGAAAGCATGAAAGTAACAAGTAGGCACATGTGTTTCACCCCAAAACGTTTGGAAAACAGTAAAAGAGGGGTCTATGTACTCACTTGAGATTGCTCAGAAGTCCTAAGATAACCACCAAGCAATGCTAGAGATCACGGATATCAAACGGCACCAAATATAGGTACTATGTTAATATACCGGACCTAAATCGAAGGATTGGATAGAATGAGGGTTCGTAAACCAAACGAGTATGGTGACTCGTGTAATATGGTTTAACAAAGCCTACATACTAAATGAAACCTAACCTAAGTGCTTACGACCCATCACGACCCGTTTAGGTAGCTTATGCTACTTTAACGCGTCGTTCGCGTAAAACGCGTTCGGAACGCCTAACTAGTCCTATGACAAGTAAAATATGCCTTAACATGTCTAATATTGTTACCAAATCAGTTTAGATACCAAAAGTTATGTTACATACGCTTAAAATGAATTTTGGCGTAAAAAGGGCATTTTGGTAATTTACATAAGGCATATAAACTACCTATCATACAACTACTTAAACGAAGCGACCATAAGGTATAACCTCGGAAGGTTATTCCCTATATACTATGGTCACCTAATGTGTTTGGTCGGATCCTAATGATCGACCAAACGGGTCGGGTTCGAAAGTATAAGCGATTGTTTAGATCGCTTACCTTACGACCCTATATAAGCACTAAACTAAAAGTGACGAGCTAAGCATGTTAAAACATGCTTAACTAAGTTTAGAAAAACAGGTTTGGTATCAAAATACGCAAGAATGCGCATTTTGGCCGAAACTATGACTCATCACTGAGCCTAGATAACGTGGTAATCAGTAGGTATAGTCACTAAGGACTATAACCATCGTGATCATGCTCACGTTATGAAGTTCAAACGAACTTCGCATTGACCATAAACTGGTCAATGCAGAAAGTCAAACAAAGTTTGACTTTCAGACTCGAAAAGCAATAAAAGAACGAAGGAAGACTTACAAAGGGTCCCCGCAAGATTGATAATCCAAGTATTCTCAGGTATGAGGTGATGAAACACCCCAACTTAGAGAAATCTCAGATTTCAAGTGGGTTTTGCAATGAAGTGGGTTGGGTATTTATAGTTTTCGGTTCACCGTTAGGATCGTTTCTTGGAGAAGAGGGAATGATCACATCCCTACACTTGTTGGCAAGCTCATGAACATCAATTGGCCCCCCATGATCAGTTAGCAACATGTGGAAATGGCCTTTGGAGTGTTTAAAAGCTGATAACAGCAGCCAAAAATGATTTTCTGCATCTGACCCCTGCTTGTGCACCGTAACACTAAAAGTGTTGAGGTGCGCAAGGACCTTGCAGGTCTGACACTTTCAAAAATGGCAGAACAGGCCCCTGAAGCTCCAAACTTGCTATTTGATGCATTTTTGACACATTTAAGCCCCGTTAACCCCCTTTCAAAGCTCTAAAATGAAGTTAAAGTATAGGGAACTTAAAATGTGCTCAAAAATATCTCGGATGTCGGTTCGTTTGGCCGTACAATCGCGATGTTCGCTTAATTACGACGGAATGCGCATAAGCGCGAAAAACGATCCAAATTGAGTGACGAATGGATTTTTCTCATGCCAAACACTAAAATAAAATATTTTAGTGCTTACATAAATTTTTGGATGTCCGGATGTATTCATAACGTAAGTTATGCGCGAAAGTGCAAACTTGCGCACTTTTTGACGCTTTTAGTCCCTGAATGACCCAAAAGTTTATTTTAGCACACCGAACCCCTCAAAGCCTATTTCTAAGCTATGTAAAGGATATTTATGGTATTTTTAACTTATGGTCATGTTCCGAAATGTTTGTTATAGTTCAAATTGGCATACTTTCGCAGTTTGTCAACTTTAGTCCCTGTAAGCGATTTAACTTGATTTTGCCATACCAAAGCCTTCAAAACTTATTTCTAAGTTATGTAAAGGTTATTTAAGGTAAGTTAAGCCTACTTCACTATTCCGGAGTGTTCTTTGCATTAAACTGGTTATATTTACGCATCAGTGCGCGTATAACCTTCCAGAAAGCGATTTAGAGCTTGTAATCGAACAAGAATTGATATGTGCAAAAGATACACATATTTATACAGATCCTAAGTATGAAATACAATATTTCATTGGCTTGGTATTTGTTTGATGGTCGCAGTGACCCAGGGGTCACACCTGGACCGGGTAAAACCGGGACGAGGGCCGTGACAGAAAAAGGTGGTATCAGAGCCACTGATTTAAGCCAATTAAGTATTTAGAAATACTTAATTTTTCTGATTGTCTTTCTGTGATTCTGTGAAAATTTAATTTACAAAATTTGAACTTAGAATTTTGTGTGTTTGTTCATGTATGCTAAACAGCATGAATGAACTATCAGAAGAACTTCAAAACTTTTCTATCCATAGCTCAGATATGGATACCACCAGTACCTTTACTGGCTACCAGGCTGACATTGAAGAGCCAATGGTATTCCAAGCCCAACCTCAGGAAAAACCCAAACCAAAGAAGAAAAGAAGACTTGTAGGCTGGAGGCGTGTGCGTAGGAAGAAACCAGCAATACAGCAAGCTATAAAGATGGAGGATCCCAAAGATAAAGGCAAAGGAATAGAGATTGGGGAGAATTCAGTACAATCTCAAGAGATGCCACCCTGGGAGGAACTGGACCGCCAATTGGTAAATAGCGACCTCATCGGACCTGCCGATGGAAATCTCTTTAATTACCCAGCTGAAGCCCAACTTCCAGTCAATCTGGAACTGGCTATTCCAGATCCCCTTGTTAACCCCCGACCTCTAGGAGAGCTGGAAGAATGGTGGACCACTGACTGGCAGTTTCAGAATCTCCTGAATAACCCTAATACCTTTTTCCCCCAATTTGATCCTGAGCCTCCACTACACCCACCTATGAGCTCCGAGAACTTGGCTGAACTCCGCCACTGTGGCGAGGAGTTAGTGGACGCAGGAAACAGAATCCGGGAAGTAGGGGAGAGGATATCCTGGAAATACGACGAGAGGGAACGTCGTTTCTGAAGTGCCAGCTGATGGGATCGTATTTGGTTGTGGGAACATGTGTTTAATAATAATATAATAATAAAAATATGATTATGTGAAATAACTTAAAAATAAAACTTTTGTAAGATGACTGGTGTGTACGGATGCCTATTATAATATATAAAATATCGAACGTCGAAAAATCGACAATTTTGGCTATACGTGTTGATGTGATTATGTGCGATTTTCTTATTGTGTTGATTGTTATTTATTTTGTGCTAATCACTTATATATATTAATTACCAGATGGAAAACGCTGGTAATGAACCAGTTAATGAAGTTAACCAATCTGAGCAAAACCATGAAGATCAATATCTGAATAGGCAAGATATCGAGAATATCGTTGCTCAGGGAATAGCTAATGCTATTCCAGCAATCCTTGCTGCTGCCCGAAATCCAGTTGAACCTCAACCAATTATTCCCAACAAACGTACTCACGGCGACAATTTCAGAAATAGTGTAAATGGAGGCGGCAACACTAATAATAATGATAATGATGGGATGCAAGCCCCAGTTCTTAAGAGAATGAAAGCTGCAACACCTGGTTGCACTTATAAGGAGTTTCTTGCCTGTAAACCGGTTGAATTTGCAGGCAACGAGGGGGCGACTGCCGCACTGCGTTGGTTGGAGAAAACCGAGGCAGTAATTAAAATAAGTAAATCTGCCGAGGAAGACAAGGTCATGTATGCGTCACATCTTTTTAAAGAAGGGGTGCTAGAATGGTGGAATACGGTACTTCAAGCCAAGGGAAGCGATGTGGCTTATGCCATGAGTTGGGAAGAATTTAAGCGGCTAGTGGAAAGAAAATTCTGTCCCGAATATGAAAAGGAACAAACGGCGAATAAATTCTTGAACCACCGGATGGTGGATGTAGACTGTCGAGGGTATACTTCGACATTCTTCGAGTATGCTAGAGTGGTACCAACCCTGGCTTCGCCAGAACTGGTACTTATTTCCCGCTATATTTGGGGATTGATTGGCGAAATCCGTGATATCGTTAAAGCTGCGAGACCTCGCACAATTGACGATGCTGTAGAATTAGCCAACACTTTGACGGACGGATTGGTGCATACGCGAGAAGAAAATAGAAAGAAGGAAGTGGCCCAAAAGATTACCCAGGGATTCCGTGTGGGTAATAGTAGTAACTTCAAGAAAATAGGAACTGGGCAATCCTCCACTGTTCCATTTTGCAATACCTGTAAAAGAAAGCATTTTGGTAGATGCAAAAGGTATTGCAATTTCTGCAAAATTCCAGGACATCAAGAAGAAGATTGCAGGAGGAAGAAATCAACAATCTGCTACAACTGTGGAGAAGCTGGACATTTTAGGCCAGACTGCCCGAAATTGGTCAAACCAGCTGATAACAAAGCCAAACCCGCAGAAGGAACTACCAAGAAAAACGCAAGAGCCTTCCAGTTGACTACTCAGGAAGCAGAGCTAATCCCTAACGTGATAGCTGGTACGTTCCTAGTTCCCGGCGTTTATGCAAAAGTATTATTTGACTCTGGTGCAAACCAAAGTTTTATTAATACTTCATTCTGCCAAGCTCTTAACTTACCCTTAACCAACCTTAGGCAAATTTTTACAGTCGAAACGGCAGATGGGAATTCTGTTAACATAGATAAGGTTTTGCGAGAAGGAAAGATAGAACTCTTAGGCCATAAATTTTCTGCAAACCTGTTACCTATGAATTTAGTTGGATTCGATGTAGTGTTAGGAATGGATTGGTTAGTAGCCAACCATGCTCGAATTCTCTGTGATAAGAATTCCATAGAAATTCATACACCCACAGGAGAATTAGTGGTGATTACAGGAGATAAGCCACTGAAATTCATTTCAGTAAGGAAATTGGCCAGTTATTCAAGAAAACAAGAAATAGTGTATATGATTTCAGCAATCATTAACACTAAAGGTAAGGACCTTACGGAAATTCCGGTAGTATTAGAATACCCGAATGTATTCCCAGAAGAACTACCTGGATTACCACCCAATAGGGAAGTAGAATTTAGAATTCATCTAATTCCTGGAACTACACCGATAGCTAAGGCACATTATCGGTTAGCACCCACTAAAATGCTAGAATTGAAAAAGCAGTTAGAATAATTACTAAGTAAAGGATTCATACAACCGAGTTCATCCCCGTGGGGAGCGCCCGTGTTGTTTGAGAAAAAGAAAGATGGGTCGATGCGAATGTGTATCGATTATAGGGAATTGAATAAGGTTACAATTAAGAATCGATACCCATTACCTAGGATTGATGATCTTTTTGATCAACTTCAAGGAGCTAGATATTTTTCTAAAATAGATTTACGCTCCGGATATCATCAGTTGAAGGTACAAGAAGAAGACATACCTAAAACCGCTTTCAGAACTAGGTATGGTCATTACGAGTTTACAGTCATGCCCTTTGGACTAACAAATGCTCCTGCAGCATTCATGGACATGATGAATAGGATTTGTAAACCGTATTTGGATAAATTCGTAATTGTCTTCATCGACGATATACTTATTTATTCCAAAAGTCAAGAGGAGCATTGTGAACACCTGCATATACTCTTAACTTTGTTAAGAAAGGAGAAGCTTTACGCCAAATTCTCGAAGTGTGAATTTTGGCTACAGGAGGTACAATTCTTAGGACACGTGGTGAATCACGAAGGTATTCACGTAGATCCCTCCAAAATAGAAGCGATCACCAAATGGAAGGTCCCTGAATCAGCTATGGAAGTTAGAAGTTTTCTAGGATTAGCCGGAAACTATAGACGGTTTATTAAGGATTTTTCCAAAATAGTTGTGCCATTAACTAAGCTAACCTGTAAAGCAGTTAAGTTTGAATGGGGACCTAGGCAAGAGGAAGCTTTTAAGATTTTAAAGCAAAGATTAACGAACGCCCCAATTCTTGCCTAACCAGAAGGGACAGAAGATTTTGAAGTTTACTGTGATGCTTCTAAGCTAGGATTAGGATGTGTGTTAATGCAACGCAAAAAGGTAATTGCTTATGCCTCAAGGCAATTGAAAAAGCACGAAGAAAATTATACGAAACATGACTTAGAATTAGGAGCCATAATTTTTGCCCTTAAGATTTGGAGACACTACCTGTATGGAAGTAAGTTTACTGTCTATACAGATCATAAGAGCTTAAGATATATATTTGGGCAAAAAGAATTGAACATGCGGCAAAGGAGATGGATGGAAATCCTAAGTGACTACGACTGTGATATTCAATATCACGAAGGAAAAGCAAACGTAGTTGCAGAAGCCTTAAGTCGTAAGTATCATGAAAAGCAAAAGCGAGTTCGTGCTCTTAGATTAAATCTACAGTTAGATTTAATGGAACAACTGAAAAATATTCAGGAAACAGCGATCAAGGATGATGCTGAAGGAATGAAAGGAAGAATAGAAGACTTGGAGCAAGGAAGTGATGGAATTTGGAGATTCCACAAGAAAAGAATTTGGGTACCTAAGCAAGGAGGGTTAAGAAATAAGATTTTAGAGGAAGCCCATAAATCTAGGTATACCATACATCCTGGTAATAATAAGATGTACCAAAATTTAAGGAATAACTTCTGGTGGATAGGAATGAAAAAGGACATAGCTAGATATGTTTCTAAGTGTCTTACTTGTTCACAAGTTAAGGCAGAACACCAGAAACCCTCAGGCTTACTACAACAATTAGAAATGCCTGTATGGAAATGGGAACTTATAACTATGGATTTTGTTACTAAGTTTCCCAAAACCAGAAAAGGTAATGACGCGATTTGGGTAATTGTGGATCGATTAACCAAATCAGCTCATTTTCTACCCATGAAAGAAACCTTTAGCATGGAAAGGTTGGAAAAGTTGTATGTGGATGAAGTAGTACCCTTACATGGAGTCCCACTCTCCATTGTATCAGATAGAGATAGTCGTTTCACTTCCCATTTCTGGACCAGTTTCCAGGAAGCAAAGGGAACCCAACTAAATTTAAGCACTGCATATCATCCTCAAACAGACGGACAAAGTGAAAGGATGATCCAAACCCTGGAGGACATGCTTAGGGCATGTGTGATAGATTTTGGTGGAAACTGGGATGACCACCTACCCTTAATTGAATTCTCCTATAACAATAGTTATCATTCAAGCATTGAAGCTGCTCCATTCGAAGCACTGTATGGGCGTAAATGTAGAACTCCAGATTGTTGGGCAGAAATAGGAGAAAGTCAGTTATCAGGTCCCGAGATTGTACAAGAAACCACCGACAAGATCACACAAATCAAGGAAAGACTGAAAACGGCTCGAGATCGCCAGAAGAGTTATGCCAATAATCGACGCAAGCCACTAGAATTTCAAGTTGGAGACAAGGTACTCTTGAAAGTTTCTCCTTGGAAAGGAGCATTTCGGTTCGGTAAGAAAGGAAAGCTAAGTCCAAGGTACGTAGAACCATTCCTAGTAATCCAGCGAATAGGACCAGTCGCCTATCGCTTACAACTACCAGAAGAGTTAGCTGGAGTACATGACGTATTTCATGTATCCAACCTTAAGAAATGTTTATCTGATGAATCATTGGTAGTACCTCTTCAAGACATAGAGGTAAATGAAAAGTTGAAATTCGTTGAGAAACCGCTTCAAATAGAAGACAGAAAGATCAAATTCCTCAAACACAAAAGACTAGTACTGGTCAAGGTCAAGTGGGATTCAAAAAGAGGACTGGAATACACCTGGGAGCTAGAATCGGAGATGAAGCAAAAGTATCCTCACTTATTTCAGTAAATCTCGAGGACGAGATTTTAAATAAGGTGGGGAGAATGTAAGCACTTGCAAAAATGCCCCAAAACGACCCGTAAGTACAAACCCGGACCCCTGAAACCCTAACGTACATGAAAAACCAAGAAATCAAGAAAATTGGGTTTCACGCGGGCCGCGTCAACTCAAATTTGACCGGATAAGCACCCTGGGCCACGTGTCGCACACGTGGCAGGTCTACCGATGAGACGCTAGCCCTAGTCTACGACTAGGTGGCCCTCGCGGGCCGCGTAAGATGAAGAGAGGGTTTACACGGGCCGCGTAAAACCCATATTTCAGCTATAAATTGTTCAGTTCATGAGCAGTTCATCTGTGTCGAAAGTTTCATTCAAAAACGAAGTTCTAGTGCTCAAAATCATAAATTCCATTAGGGAAACGCTGCTACGATACAGGGTATTAACTCGATCGCTGCTACGATTCAATGTCCGATCGATTGAAACCAATGCGATGGATGTTTAAGTGCTGCCCACATTGGGGCTATACTTTGTCATTCGTCGTAAATTCGATGGATGTTTAAGTGTTGCACTTTGTCATTCGTCGTAAGGGTTTCGATCTCGTGAGTTATCGTAAATGTCGTATTAAGTTACTGACCTAGTTCGTGTGCATTGTTATTTAAATTAGGTTATAAGGCTTATCAGTAGGCTAAAACTCTGCCTGTTTAAATCTGCAATGTGAGTCATTCTCTTTTTATTAACAGTGTTTTACAATACTCCAATTATTTTCAAAAGTTATAATTACAGGGATTAAGTCGTGGTTATCTTGAATCACTGGCTAGTGGGGTATTGTGCACATTACTAATTTCTCACGGTTAGGTTCATCAACCTAACAGTGATAATCATCACTACTTGGGTGAAAGGACCCAATAGTGGTATGACCATCGTCACCAGGAGGTGACACGGCGCCAGATAAAAATAAGATAGTAGCCATTGTAATCGCTCTTATGCTGTAATTTATAACTATGTGTCGTTTTATGAAATTGAGTGACTCGCCAGTATTTCCTCGCTGATAAAATATTTTTAAAACATGTTTCAGGTGACTACTGTGAACCAAGGAAAAGTGCTACGGAGCACTAACAAGCTTGAAGTAGTGGCTCAGTTAAATAAATAAACATGTTTTGTAAACCAAGGAAATTTCCTCATGAAATTCCTCTATTGTAAATCACGGGGTTTAACCCGAATTATGAAATAAAATAATCGGGCATTTTCAAGTTTGAGAAGATCCTGTTAAAACTTCCGCTGTCAACTCAATTAATAAATACCACGGGTTTTTGTCCTGCGGCTCCTGGACCGGGTAAAACCGGGACGGGGGTCGTGACATGTACTGATCATTGTTTGTATTTAATGATGTTAATAAATAAGATGAAGAATGTTGGTATTTAATGTGGGGTCATGGTAAGGGTAATAAATGAGATCTATAGTGTTTATATGTAATGCTGAATCATGGTAATAAATGAGATCTACAGTTTATTCTTAGTCAATATGGTAGTTAATTTATGACTCATTTGCTACTTTGATAAATGTCATATTTTTCCTTTATTTTTCTATTTTTATTCATTCAATGTTGTTTTGATATTAGAGATTTTTAAAGAAATGGTTATAAATTAGTCTTTAGTATATTGTCATATGAATAGTCTTTAGAGATTATGCTCTGCAGATTAAGGACTTCATTTCTAAAATCCCACCTCATGAGCATGTGATGGCTGTTATACAGCATGGAAAGTGTATGGAATGGAAATGTATTTTTGTTACTTTCTGCAAATCATAACTACACTGTTTATTTCTGGCAATATAAAGACATGTATACATTAAATATCTATATACTTTTCCATGTAGGTGAATATACTGTTCAAAGTGATAAGGCAACACGAATCTTTCTGAATGAAGAAACTGATGAAGTTAATGAGCTAAGGAGGAGGTAATTTGTCAATGTAATTTCTATTGTATATAGATGTTCAAGTCAAATACTTGGTTTCATGTTATTTGTATACTAATTCTAATCATTTATGGTATTCAAAAAGCTTATACTGAAGTTTGGACAAGGGGGTGGTTCTACTTCTCAAACAATACTATCGTCTCAGAGTGTTTTCCCATTGCATAAAGAATTTTTAACTGATGGTGTAAAGAAACATGTTGATGAGATTAGTGAGATAGAAAAGGTTTCACATCTTTTTATATAGTTTGGTTATTTGTTTGGTTTGTCACCTGCATGTTTTTACAGGAAGTGTCTTGTGTTTTTACAAGAAATGTCTTGTGTTGTGGTTGCGACAATCAAGATTGTGCAAGAAGAGTATGGTTGGTTTTATGCTGCATGTCGTAAGTGTTTCAAGAAGGTGATGGGTAAAAGTGAATACTTGCAGAATGTTGAAAATGTTTCAGATGATATTCTTCGATTGCCTGTGACTTCTTTGGTTTGTATCAAATTTCATACTGAATGTACATCGATCACCACAAAGTAAGCAATGATGATTATTTAGCGTTATATTTATATAACATTCTAAGAATGATATTTGAATATAGTTTTGCAGTTTACTTAGTTAGTTGTGTATATTTCAGGTTCAAGGTGCAAGTGCGGGAGCAGGATGAGAGTGGTAGTGTTTCTTTTGTTATGTTTAATAGAGATGTTCAGAAGCTTCTTGGATTAGCGGTGAGTAACATAAGAGAGAGGCAGGTTAAGGCCAATGATACTGGATTCCCTCATGAGATATTTCGATTGGTTGATAAGAAGGCTGCTTTTAAGATTGATGTTTCAGAGTTCAATCTTAAAAATGACTATCGTGTTTATACTGTGCAAAAAAACATGTGATGATCCAGTAATAATTGCTGAGTTGGTTGGTGGAGATGGTAATGGTGATGAAAATACTGATGAGGTAGCATATAAAATTATTCTTTCAATCTATTTATTTTTCTTTTGAGTTTTAAACACTGTATTCTGTACTTTTTTATGTGATATCATATATTATGATCCTTTAGGTTACTCAAGAGGTAGCTGACGTTAAAGACGTTAACCTTTCAGAATCTTGCAAGGTGTCTGCTGAACAAACTTCAAGGGTGAGTATTTATTTTTAAAGTATGTTTAGTATGTTTAAAAAGAGTTCATTATTTTATTAAATGAGATAAATAGTTGTTTTGTGATCTGTTGCAAGGATATTGTCTCTGTTACGACCGACTCTTCAGCTGTTGAAGTTGAAAAGGATTCTGCATCAAGTCCCAATGGAAAGCGGATGACTCAAGATGCTGATGTTGTCAACGTTGGTGAGCTATCCACTAATGTGAGAAGAACCTGGAAGAAGCTGACTAAGGTTAACAATTAGATGATTATGAAAAAACAATTCTTATGAGAGATAAGTAGAAACCACTTATTTTTGAAGAATCCTTGTGGTTTTTATTTATGTCTGTTAACTGTTGTTTTAACAAACCGTGGTTAAAAGTTTGGTTTGTAAGGGCTATGACGATGAATATGGTATGTAATGTCTATGGTTTAAATATCAAGTAAGGTTAACCTTTTGTTTGTTATATAATATTGTTATTATACATTATATACATTTTTGGTGATATTGATGGACTGGATAAGTAGTAGGGTTGTATATTATTGTTAGATTGATGAATGAAATTTTAATCAATTGGTTAGTCGGAAAACTGTTGGGGTTTGAGATACATTAACATCTGTTAGAGGCTAAGCACTGTTATATCGTGCTAACATCTGTTAACCCCTAAGCACTGTTAAAGATCTGTTAAAGGCTAAGCACTGTTATAGCATGCTTCAACAGACCTTGTGAGATGTTGATCATCATCTGTTAAAGATCTTATATTATAGATTTTCTATTGAATTGTGTAATATCTGTTGGTGCACAGCAGAACTTAGGTTCATCATACATTTTGCTTCATCATCAGAGGTTCTCTTTAGCAGACCTTTGCTTCAGCAGTCTTTGTCTTAACAGACCTTTTGGTTCATCAACAGAGTTTGTTTGGCTCATGAGCTGAGGTTGTTTGGTTTAAGTAACAAACTTTTCTTTCAACAGTGGTTGTCTTCAACAAACGTTTTGGTTTGCAAAGTTTAGCGAAACAGATCTTGAGTTTGTCCCTTTGGTAGGACAGTTTTTAAAACACTGTTATTTGTAATTACAAGTTGTATACTATTTTATTAATTTTGAGTTTTATATTTCTTTTTGTTGAGTGACCGGGAAATGTAATGGAAAAGTGTAATGTTTAGATGCAAAATAAAGTAATGTTTAGTTGAAAAATATAAAGAGTTAAAACCACAAAGTTTTGAAAGTATATACTTAAGACTACATAAATTCATTGTTAAGTTAGTTTCCAAAGAAGAAATTTGTCCATCAAACATGTCAACTAAAACATAAATTATTAAAGGCTGAAAAGGTGTTCAAAGATCATGTCAACAAACTTCAAAGTGTATTTTATCTCCTCTTACACTTTTTTCTTCGACTATCTCAAACCTCAGCTTTTTCCCCACAGATATTCCCGTTTCATTCATGATACGCTGCCAGTTTGTATGCATCACTAGATGGTTGTTGTTGTCAGGTCTTCTAGGATCTCTCCTAACAACCAGCTGTACCAAAAACTTCACATGACCAAATGACAGCACAGCTCTACGGTAATCATTTAGCTGGTGTTCTCGAACAAAGTTCCTCGGTATTGCCTGTAAAGGAAAATTCTTTCTTTAGTTATTCATTCAAAACAACATATACTTTAAGTAATAACAGATAGATCCAACATTATAAGTAAAATCAACCATATTAAAAGTAGATATGTAAATACCAAGTTGTGTGTCTCTAAAACATGGTATTCAAACTGTTTTTTATAATATGGACGCCTTTTGCGGTGTTGGTGATTGGTACGGCTGCAGTGATGTTTTGTCTCCCCGTGAAGTGCAATCCTGTCTTTGTTAAAAACCTTCACAGTGAAGTTAAAGTCGTCTTCAAGAGTACTTCCCATCCATTGAAATAGCAGTTGGCACCTTTCCTCAATGTCATTTTCGAAGCAAAAAGTTGTCCATCCTGGTCCCATAAAACCAGCAGCTAATCCCTTTTTGTTTTCAGGAGAGAAAACATAATGCACATCAACTTTACTACTCTGCTTTGGTCCATGTACTTTGGCAACCAAGTTATCAATTTTTAATCTCCTTTGCGACAACAGCTTCAGCAAATTGTGTGGTAAATGCTATAATTTTCATATATTTTAGAAATGTCATATTAGATTTTATATAGGATACAAAATATAAATTAGAAGTTTTTCTAACAGTCCAAAAGATACACTGGCAATATATAAAAATAAGTAGCAATTTTTAACCTGCTTGCAGTATGTTTCTTCTTCAGCCTGTATCAAGCAACCATGAACATAATCTCTGTTCGAGCCATCTTTTCTAATCTCCAATCCCTCATTGTTCAAAACATTTAACTCAAATTTTGCTTCCTTCAATTTTTTTAAACACAGCTTGTCTATGTTGTTATTTCTATAAGTTTCAACAAACCGTGTCCATTCTGGCCAGTTTATCCTCTTACTTTTATGACCGATGCTCTGTACTGCAATCTTATACTTAAAACCTGTATAATCAACCAACTTTATTACTTCACACTTTCTTGGTAATTGGTTACTCATTATCCTTGGAAGTACCTATGTATATAAAATACACAACATTTAATATATCTTTAATTTTATAAATACAGTTTTTAGCATACAATTGTGATTTGAGTTAATTTGTTCTAAGAATATAGCTTACCAATCCCTCATTTAGGTCTGGCAATTCAGAGACGTTGATAAATAATTATCATAAACTCCATCTGAAAGTAAAAAAATACAATAATAGTTAAATACTAAAACATAAAATCAATTGTATCTGAAAAACATTCTATTTAAGGTATAAAAAATATCCAACACTCTGTAGGACCAAACTTATATGTTGTGTACTTCAATATGGTCCCTACAACCAACAATATGAATCTAACACTGTGTAAGATCACATTTTTATTCTTGTATAATAAAAAGTATTATATGGCAATAAAATTTTCAAATATCCATGTTTGTGTCAACTTCAAACTTCAGTTTTTTCAGAAGACAAGGCTATATTCACTTACAAATCAGACATACGGGTACTATAACCTGATTGCAGAATATTTATCAAAATTAATATTGATAGAACAAATGTATCAACACTACATGGCAGTTCATACAACAATTCTAAAACCATTCTTAAAATTTACAACCAAATATTTATGAAACAATAATATTTCATATTGTTATTTAGATGGAATGAATCAAAATGTAACTAAATAGGTTGATATAAATCTTATTATAAAATAAAGAAAATAAGTTCATATAAGTTTATCTATTTTAATATCAGTAGATTATAATTTTGATGTTTATATAATTTGAAATGAGGAAACTGAAAGAAACATGGCAAAGCATACCTATAAAATACACAAGAGAACAAAAAAATACTTGATCTAAAACTTTAAACTTCTGATCGTCAAGTCTGAGGAAGAAGAAACTGTAGAGTTTTTTCGCCAGAGAAGAAGAGGTGAGATTGTATTGGGATTGTTGAAAATAAGATATTTATCTATTAACTTGTAATTGTTTATTTATTTAACTTATAATAATCTTTAATATCGGGATTTAAAAACTATTTTTAATTATATAAATATAAATATATTAAATTAATAGATAAGTTTTTAGTATTTAACATTTTAAATTTATATTCAAACAGTGGTTATTGCTGTGCAAAAATTGAGTTGTTTTAATGTAAAAGGGGGTAAAGTGTAAATTTTATAAAATTTAATTTCAACCAACTAGTGTAAATGTAACATCTGTATTAACTCCATTTAATATATTTTTCATCTCCATTATTGAATATAAGCTCCAGAAAACATATTCGGAAGTTTTCTCAAATAACTTTCTTATCAAAATCGGCAAGGTTCTATTGCATAATATAGATTACACGCTATAAAATCAAGTATTGTTTCTTTGAATTTATTGTTTGTATTATATATGTTAAATTAATCATTATTTGATGTTATGAGTATTTGTTTGTCACTGACGGCGTTTCATATTCTCTCTTGAAGCAAATAATAGTTGCTATAATCCGGTGTATTTTTATTGATTAAGTACTGCATTAACTTAAATGAAGTTACTGATAGCATTCTCTGTCACAATTTGTGTATGCATCTTCGTGATGTTGTCTTCTACATTACGATTGATAAATCAACCTTAAGTGTGTGATTATACAAATAGTCCGGTTAATATTTGGTACTTTTGTTTTTTAAGTGCTGATTTATTTTAAGGGATGTTAGTGATGTCTATTTTATAATGTTGTTTGTATATGACTTTTGTTGGATGTTGTTCGTTTTTATAACTTGTAAGTTTAAATTTTTTATTGCAGATATGAATCTATCCAATCAAACACCATCCTTTTTACAATTCCTTAATGAAGATGATTTTATATTTTTTGTATGTTTTTAACTTTCCTTCTACTATTAGGATTCTACGTTAATTTTTGATGTAAGATGTTTGTTAACTACTGTTGCAGAATATACCACTTGATTTTCAGACTCTGTTGTGGGGCAAGGAGGTCCCGTATGGGCGAATTGTAGAGTTACTTGATGGTGACAAATCATGGTTAGTACGAGTAAGGAAGAGAGATGATCATTGTATATTTACGGATGGATGGACAAAGTTTGTTAGAGGTTGTTGTTTGAAAACGAAAGATGTTGTATTGGTGAAAGCTATTGGACGTTTGTCATTCGTTATCTCATGTTTTAAAGAAAAATCTACGAGAACTCTTACATTTCAGAAAATATTAGCCCTGAAGTTGGCATGACTGTAAGTAACGATAGATTATTTTGTTACTTACTCTAAATATTTTGTGCTAGCTCAACAACTTGCTAACATCTGTTTGCCCTTTTAACGTCTGTTTCCTTATAATCTTAACATCTGTTGACTAACCTTTTTAACTTCTGTTGACTAAGTCTTTTAACCTCGGTTGACTAACATCTGATATTTAAGATTTGTCCACGCTGTAACCTCTGCTGGACATAATGGATGACAGTTGTTACGAAACCTCTGTTGGATAGCAACAGAGATATGTAATAGTTGATAGCCAAACAGTGGTTAGGTTGTGTGTAAATACTGTAACTACTGTTGAGTAATTCTCATTTTAACTTTTGTTGACTAATCCGTTGTAACTTCTGTTGCTCATTAGTTCATATCAAATTTGTAAGTCTGCGCTAAATATTCATTTACTTTTTCTATAGCTAATTGCTGACAAATTTTGGAAACAATTCTATGGTAAAAATTACGAGTATGGGATGGCAACTATCTATGTGTGCGAAAGGTTTTGGAATGTGATGATGAAAGGATGGACTGATGGATGCGAATTTACTGATGGATGGTCAAAATTGATTGAAGAAGTTCCCATACCAGTTGAATCTTGATTGGTTTTCACCATGATTGCATCTAAAACGTTTGAGCTTTCCGTTTTCCATTCCGAGACTGGAACTGAGGTTTCCTTCAAGAAAGCTGATGTAGTTGTTTTGGATGATTCAGTTTATGGAGATGATGGGTTTTATTTATTGGCTGCGGTATAAAATTTTGATGATAAAATACATTGTTTGATAACATGACGGTGATAAGTAACTTTTATTATATTATGCTAATAACTTTTGAAATCTCATTTTGTAGGCTAAACACAAACAGCTTCTGGATTTCGGGGAAGTTGCTTTGGGTGATGAGAATACTGGAGCTTTGGTTGGTAATTCTAAGCAGTTTACGAGTTTTGAGGATATTTTTAATGTATATATACACATGTAATATTTATATTTTATTATGATTTAAAATATGGTTTCTTATATATGATTCTTCTTATAAATATAGTTTGCTGATGATGGGCTGTTTGATTCAAAGATTGCGCGTCTCGTTGATGAGTCAGATGTTAAAAATGCTGTAAATTTATAATTTTCTACGCATATATTTTATTGTATAATAAGTATAAGAAGGTTTTTTTTTTAATTTTGTTGTAGCCTGAAGATCATTCTGTAAAAATAGTTGATGATGTTAACGATCCTCAACTATAGTCTAAAGATTTTCCTGTTCGTGACATTTCTGCCTCTTTAAGTGTTGTATCTGATGTAAGTGTTTATTAGTTTTATACTGTCTATTTTATTATTGTGTCAATATATTGATATTCTTCTGTATGATTGAGTCTTAAACTTCAAAGCTGAGTTGAGAAGATAGTTTGTGTTGAAAAAGAAAGTTATAAAATTTCAAGAATTTAGAGTTGTTATATTCTAAATTAATTTACTTAGGTTGAAAAGATGCACAAACTTCGTGGCAAGACAATTGTAGAGTATAATGAAGCTGTTGATAGACCGTGTAAAGTTCGAAAGGTTCGTTTAGTATCATCCACTTCAAAATCAGTCTTACACTTCACCACACATGCTGAAGACAGACTTGTAAGCTTTTGCAGTCGTTGCTTTGTTTCGTTATTTCAACAATTTCAGTTATATATCAATATTTTATAAAATTCACTATTCAATTTTCTTTTTTTAGCATCTACCATCAAATGTATCTTCTGCGTTGGATCTGCATACTGATAATCCTAAGCCTATCAAGATCCAGAATCTCAAATGTGAAGTCCAGGAACTGTTTACAACATCTCAAAAAACAAATACTGGATTCAACTACGCTGTTGTTGGATGGTCTTCTTATCTGATATCTTGCAATATTGCTTTTGGTGATGAACTTTCGTTAGAGTTTCACAAGTCTACTCAATTGCTAAAGTTAAAAAAAGTTGTGCATACGGTGACAAAGATAAAGTCCTCTTAGTTTCATGTCATGATTGTTTGTGGTTGTACATTTGGTTTGTTGGTGGTACTAATTTTGCTTCTTAGACATGTTCTATATGTAGTTATGTCTATAAACAGGTTTCATTGTCAATGGGTGGGTGCTACTTTTTTTTTGTGGATAACACAATGGAAATACTCATATGCATCTTATATATTAACTGATGATGCATGTCTATAGTTGTCTTTTAGCTATAATAGATAACACGTTTTGGTACAATATCTATACACATATGTATATGTTCCATCAATATGTGTTATGCATGGTTTTCTAAGAAACAACCCGTGTTTGCACACAGTGCTTGACTTTAGTCAAACAGAGTTTTAGATACTTCAAACAAATGATACACTCTTTTGAAACCTAAAATCTGTTTATTAATCAGAGGTTTGGTTTTTGAAAACAAAGGTTAAATGTCTATTCACTTTTGGTCAATCAGATGTTTGTTTTTCCTTTTGTAATCTCTGTTTTTCAAACAGAGGTTAGAATTTCAAACAGTGGTATGACAAACATATGTTTGAAACCTCTGTTTGGTTATAAACAGAGTCTTAAGAAAAAGTGATTTGGCGAAACAGAGGTTACCCTTTACAAACAGTGGTTGACTTTAGTCAAACAGACTTTTAGATACCTCAAACAAATGAGCAGGTTCTTAAGAAGGAATTCCCAAAAGGTGTTGATATCGTTTATGAATCTGTCGGTGGTGATATGTTTGATATTTGCATGGTTTTCTAAGAAACGACCCGTGTTTGCACATGGGTCTTATCGCTAGTATAAATTATAATAAAGCAAAACAAGTTTTGTCCACATGTCATGTTCTTACATGACATCTGAGTGTTTCCCTAATTTTCCCTTTGAGCGGCAAATTGAATACGCGGTCTTATTCTAGGTTTCATCTTACACCACAATAATTCCCAAATCCCACACAATCATTCTCTCATCTTCTCTCAAATCACTAACCAAAATATGAATGAGTTTCCATAATTAAGTAGGATTGGTATAAAAAAAACATCTCTATTTCCTTTCACAAACCCTAAATTTCCACAAGACGACCTCTCATCCAGTTTCGATCTCTCATCCAAACCAGGCAATTGAATTGGCCGGCGCCGGAAATCATGGCCGGAAAACATGGTGGGGCTTTGGGAACGCGGATTCGGCACTCACACACGTGTTTCATTCATCTTTCTCTCTCAATATCAGTTCTTGCTTGTGTAACCCTCATGTGTCCCAGGTAATAGATTTCAAGTTTCTGTTAAATGTGCAATGGTTTTTGGTTTCTCAATCAAACACAATATTTTGTGTTGTCTCACTTTTGATTCGAGATTTCCCGAAACAAACATATCCTACCAGTAGCAATAACTACGATTCCGGCTTACATTGTGGTATCTGTCCGGCGAGTGGCAATACACGGCCTAGATGCTTTCGTGTTCAACCTCTCAGCCGTACTTCTAAGGTTGTTATTGGTTTTGTGTTATTTGTTCATTTTTAGGGTTTAATTTGTGAAGATTGATAGGATTGGTGTTTAAGGTTAATGGATTACCTCTTAATTTGTACACATGAATGACAACTCTTAATTTGTTGGTATTTTATGCAAAAAAAAAAAAACCTTTATTGTATATGTAATTTGATACCATATTTATGTGTAATATGAGAAACAACAGTTGGATATTTGATATCCATTGGCTTAGCAAGGACGGAAACCTTGTGGGTCCCTTAAACTACATAATTCATACTTTCAACTCTGCTATTTTACTTGAATCACATTTTTGTTTTTTCAAGTCAATTAAGAGAAACCATGGTTATACATTTAAGTGTTTCTAGATGGAGGGTTGAACTAACAAAGAATGGGGGTACATGCTCTTCTATCTCTTGAAGATACATTATTTTGGTTCTTTTATCTATTTAGTTTTTATTTCCTATTTTATTCCTTAAAGTTCTTTCTCGAACATGGTTCTTATTTGTTGGTTCCTTAATGCGCCTTTTGAAATAATTGAGTAGCATGATGTAGATTTATTTGTTTAGTTTTGTGTTTTGTATGTCTTTATAACTATTAGAAGATTGTGTTTGTAAGATATAAGGCTCTCTATATGCATAGACGCATAGCTAAAGTGTTGGTTAACTACTAAGTTATGCACATGAACTAACCATCTCTACAACGGATAACCTCTCTTAAAATTTAAAAGTTGGCGTAAGATGATGAGGAAGAAATTATGACGAAGATTGCGAGGTTACAACAGGGTCAGGAGGCTCCAGATAAAGTAATTCAAAGTTGAGATTGAAGAGAATGGGATGGAAGTTACACTAGGAGATGGAAAAGGATTCTATGAATTGTCCCAACGAGCCAGAGCTACATGGTCGCTATCATCTTCCACCTCAATTAACACCAAAAAGAATTCCATTTATGTTCTCGCAGATAACATTCAGGTACGTAAAATTGTCTTCTATTTGTTTTGATTTATGTAACAACTCTCATTAAAATTCCTATTTATTATTTTATTTGCCCAATAGAAAACCCTAATTAAGACTCACAAGTGATCCTGCATAAACCCTAAAATTTTCAGAACAATCGGAATCAGGATCAGGGCCCCTAAAACTCAGGGGGGTATTTCCCCATTAGTAATATCCACACAGTTTTACGTGGAAATCTAATTTTAACGAACGACCAACTCAGCAAGCCTACTGAGACACGGGGCTACCCTATGGTAGGGTAGCACCCCTCGCGCCACGCGACACTCCCTTGCGCCACGCGAGGGAGCTGTTTTCCAGGTATAAATAGAGGGGGTTGGCAATCGAATTCTGGCACTTGTTCGACGTAAAAACTCAAATTGTACACTGAGATATCGCCTATTTACTTCAAAAACACACACTAGCACGAATTCTGCCGCAATAAACAGGGTAATAACTCGATCGCTGCTATGATTTAATGTCCGATCGATAGAAACCAATCCAATTGATGTTTAAGTGCTGCTCAAACTTGGGTTATACTTTTTCATTCATCGTGATTTCGATGGATGTTTAAGTATCGCACTTTGTCATTCGTTGTGAAGGTTTTAATCTCGTGAGTTGTCGAAAAAAGTTGGATTAAAGTTACTAACCTAGTTTTCGTGTGCATTGTTATTTAAATTAGGTTAACAAGGCTAATCAGTAAGCTAGACTCTGCTCGTATTAAATCTGCAAAGTGAGTCATTCTCTTTTTATCAAATATTTTACAATACTCGATTTTCAAATGTTATAATTACAGGGATTAAGTCGTGGTTATCTTAAATCACTGGCTAGTGGGGTATTGTGCACATTACTAATTTCTCACGGGTTAGGCTAATAAATCCTAACAGTGATAAACGTCACTACTTGGGGAAAGACCCAATAGTGGTATGACCATCGTCACCAGGTGACACGGCGCCAGATAAAAATAAGATAGAAGCCATTGTAATTGCTCTTATGCTGTAAATTATAACTATGTGTCATTTTGTGAAAAATGAATGATTCACCAGTATTTCTCCGCTGACAAAATATTTTTAAAACACGTTTCAGGCGACCTGCTGTAAATCAAGGAAAACGTGCTACAGAGCACTAACAAGCTTGAAGAGGTGGCTCAATTAAATTAAATAAATATGTTTTAATAAATCAGGGAATTTCCTAGTAAAATTCCTCTATTGTAAATTACGGGGGTTTATCCCGAATTATGAAATAAAATAATCGGGCATTTTGAGTTTTAAAAGATCCTGTCAAAATCTTTCGTTGTCGCATAAATTAAATACCACGGGTTCCTGTCCCGTGGCTTCTGACCGGGTCAAACTGGGGCTGGGGCCGTGACAGGAAAAGGTGGTATCAGAGCCACTGATCTAAGCTTATTAAGTATTTGAGAAATACTTAATTTTTACTGATTGCCATTTTGTGATTACGTGTTTTATTATTGGAATATTTTTTTACAGTATGGGTAAACAAAGACTTTCGAACATCTATCATAAAATAGATAAATTACCGAAAGAAAAAGGAACTTCATCCTCAAAATACCCAACAGATATGGAGGAAGGAATATTTGTCCGTAAAGCACAATTTGAGGAACCACTTTCTCCTAAGAAAAGAAGTCTAATTATTAGGAAAAGTCAGGAGAAAAGAAAGAAATCACAACCAAAAGAAGTGACGATTCCTAAAGAAATTCAGAAAATAGGCAATAACCCACCCTGGGAGGATGAATTAGATGAAAAATGGGCAGATCTTTATATGTTAGCCACTATAGCAGTAAACGCAAAATTTTAAATACCCTGACCCAGTATTAGCAACCATATCATCTACAAGCCAGAAACTCTAAAGAAACTTTTACCCAGTAAATAAATAAACCCTAGTATGTTTTAATTTTTAATTGTCCTTTGTATTAAATTAATTACACGATATATAATAATACTTGAATGTTTACCTGTAAAATTTTTATAAAATTCTAACTTAGCATTTTGTGTGCATTTTGCATATATGCTAAACAACATGAATGAGTTATCTGAAGCCCTTCAGAATCTCAATCTTTATCCTGTAAAAGTAGAAGTTTCCAAAGACTTTACTGGTTACATAGCCGATGTGGAGGAACCTATGGAATTCCAAGCTCCACCTCCGGAGAAACCAAAGCCTAATAAAAAGAGAAGATTTGTAGGTTGAAGGCGAGTACGCAGGAGGAAACCAACAACTAGAAAAGTTCCCAAAATAGAGAATCCCATAGATAAAGGAAAAGAGATTGAGATCGGGGAAGGTTCTAGGCAAACAGAAATGGAAATTGGGGAAAGCTCTAGGCAAGTCGAGGAATTGCCATTACAGGAGGAATTGGATCGAGTATTGGCAAGTTGTGATATTAGCAGGCCTATCAATAATAACCTCTATCCTTATCCTGCTGAAACCCAACTTCCAATAAATTTGGAACCAGCCATCCCAGAACCTTTAATCCACACCCAACCTTTAGGAGAAATTGACGAATGGTGGACTAATGACTGGCAGTTTCAAAACCTCCTTAATAATCCTTATACCTTTTTCCCTCAATTCGACCCAGAACCTATACCAAACCCACCAATGAGCAATGAAAACCTAGCTGAACTTCGCCACTTTGGCGAGGAGCTGATAAATGCAGGAAATAGGATCCGGGAGGTGGAAGAACAGATCTCCTGAAAATATGATGAGTGGGAGCATCATTTCTAAGAAGATAGCTGATAAGAGATAGTATGGTTGTGAAAATGTGGTTGTATAATAATAATAATAGTAAAATATAAATCCTGTAAAATAACCTAAAAAATAAAACTTTTGTAGGATAACAAGTGTGTACGGACGCATAATATAAGCTATAAAAATGGAAGTCGAGAAATCGACAATTTTGATATACGTGTGGTGTGATTCTTGTGCGATTATTTTACATATAGTTATTATTTATTTCATGCTAATAATTTATATATATTAATTACCAGATGGAACCTGCTAATAATGAACCAGTTAATGAAGTTAATCAATCTGAGCAAAATCAGGGAGATCAATTTATGACTAGGCAAGATATCGAGAATATCGTTGCTCAAGGAATAGCCAATGCTATTCCAGCAATCCTTGCTGCTGCCCAGAAACCTGTTGAACCTCAACAAATAATTCCTTGCAAACGTACTCAAGAAGATAACTTTAGTAATAGTATAAACGGAGGCGGCAACCATATTAATAATGACGAGTTGCAAGCTCCACTCCTTAAGAAAATGAAAGCTGTAACGCCTGGTTGCACTTACAAGGAGTTTCTTGCCTGTAAACCAGCTGAATTTGCAGGCAATGAAGGGGCGACTGCAGCACTGCGTTGGTTGGAGAAAACTGAAGCAGTAATTATGATAAGTAAATGTGTTGAGGAAGACAAGGTCATGTATGCGTCGCATCTTTTTAAAGAAGGGGCGCTAGAATGGTGGAATACGGTACTTCAAGCCAAAGGAAGAACTATGGCTTATGCCATGAATTTGGAAGAATTTAAGCAGCTAATGGAAAGAAAATTTTGTCCTGAATATGAAAAGGAACAAATGGCAAATAAGTTCCTGAATCATAGGATGATGGGTGTAGATTGTCGAGGGTATACTTCGACATTTTTTGAATATGCGAGAGTAGTACCAACCCTGGCTTCGCCAGAACCGGTGCTTATTTCCCACTATATTTGGGGATTGATTGGCGAAATTCATAATATCGTTAAAGCTGCGAGACCTCGCACTATTGACGATGATGTGGAATTAGCTAACACCCTAACTGACGAGTTGGTACGCACCAGAGAAGAAAACCGGAAGAAGGAAGTAGCCCAAAAGATTACCCAAGGATTCCGTGTGGGTAATAGTAGCAATTTCAAGAGAGGGGGGACCAGGCAATCTCCCATTGCTCCATTTTACAATATCTGCAAAAGAAAACATTTAGGAAGATGCAAAGGGTATTGCAATTTCTGCAAAATTCCAGGCCACCAAGAAGAAGATTGCAGGAAGAAGAAAGCAACAGTCTGCTATAACTGTGGAGAAGCTGGACACTTTAGGCCAGACTGCCCAAAACTGGTCAAACCAGTCGATAACAAAGCTAAACCTGCAGAAGGAACTACCAAGAAGAATGCAAGAGCCTTCCAGTTGACTACTCAGGAAGCAGAACTAATTCCTGATGTAATAGCTGGTACGTTCCTAGTTCACAATATTTATGCTAAAGTATTATTTGACTTTAGTGCAAACCAAAGTTTTATAAATACTTCATTCTGCCAAGCTCTTAACTTACCCTTAACCAACCTTAGGCAGATTTTTACAGTCAAAACGGCAGAGGGAAATTCTGTTAAAATAAATAAGGTTGTGCGAGAAGGAAAGATAGAACTTTTAGGTCATAAATTTTCGGTAACCCTGTTACCTATGAATTTAGCCGGATTCGATGTGGTGTTAGGATTGGATTGGTTAGTAGCTAACCATGCTCGAATTCTTTGTGATAAAAATGCCATAGAAATTCATACACCCTCAGGAGAAGTAGTGGTAATTACAGGAGATAAGCCACGAAAGCCAATGAAATTCATTTCAGTAATGAAATTGGCCAGTTATTCAAGAAAACAAGAAATGGTGTATATGATTTCAGTTATCATTAACACTAAGAGTAGGGAACTAAAGGAAATTCCAGTAGTATCAGAATACCTTGATGTATTCCCAGAAGAACTACCTGGATTACCACCCGACAGGGAAGTAGAATTTAGGATTCATCTAATTCCTGGAACTACACCGATAGCCAAATCACCTTATCGGTTAGCACCCACTGAAATGCTAGAATTGAAAAAGCAGTTAGATGAATTAATAAGTAAAGGATTCATACAACCTAGTTCATCCCCTTGGGGAGCACCAGTGTTGTTTGTAAAGAAAAAAGACGGTTGATGCGAATGTGTAACGATTATAGGGAATTAAATAAGGTTACAATTAAGAATCGATACCCATTACCTAGGATTGATGATCTTTTTGATCAACTTCAAGGGGATAGATATTTTTCTAAGATAGATTTACGCTCCGGATATCATCAATTGAAGGTACAAGAAGAAGACATACCTAAAACTGCTTTCAGAACTAGGTATGGTCATTACGAGTTTACAGTCATGCCCTTCGGATTAACGAATGCACCTGCAGCATTTATGGACATGATGAATCGGATCTGTAAACCGTATTTGGATAAATTTGTAATTGTCTTCATCGACGATATACTTATTTATTCCAAACGTCAGGAGGAACACTGTCAACACTTACATGCACTCTTAACTTTATTAAGAAAGGAAAAGCTTTATGCCAAATTCTCGAAGTGTGAATTTTGGCTACAGGAAGTACAATTTTTAGGACACATGGTGAATCATGAAGGTATTCACGTAGATCCTGCTAAAATAGAAGCAATCACCAAATGGAAGGTTCCCCAATCAGCACTGGAAATTAGAAGCTTTATAGGTTTAGCCGGATATTATAGACGGTTTATTAAGGATTTTTCTAAAATAGCTGTACCCTTAACTAAGCTAACCTGTAAATCAGTTAAGTTTGAATGGGGACCTAAGCAAGAAGAAGCTTTTAAGATTTTAAAGCATAAGTTAACAAATGCTCCAATCTTAGCTTTACCGGAAGGAACATAAGATTTTGAAGTATACTGTGATGCTTCAAAACTGGGATTAGGATGTGTGCTTATGCAATGCAAGAAGGTAATTGCGTATGCATCAAGGCAATTGAAAAAGCACGAGGAAAATTATACGACTCATGACTTAGAGTTAGGAGCCATAATTTTTGCCCTTAAGAATTGGAGACATTATCTGTATGGAAGTAAGTTTACTGTCTATACAGATCATAAGAGCTTAAGATATATATTTGGGCAAAAAGAATTAAACATGAGGCAAAGGAGATTGATGGAAATCCTAAGTGACTACGACTGTGATATTCAATATCACGAAGGAAAAGAAAATGTAGTTGCTGATGCTTTAAGTCGTAAGTATCACGAAAAGCAAAAGCGAGTTCGTGCTCTCAGATTAAATCTACAATTAGATTTAATGGAGCAACTGAAGAACATTCAAGAAACAGCAATCAAGGACACTACTGAAGGAATGAAAGGAAGAATAAAAGACTTAGAACAAGGAAGTGATGGAATTTGGAGATTCCACAAGAAAAGGATTTGGGTACCTAAGCAAGGAGAATTAAGAAATAAGATTCTAGAAGAAGCTCATAAATCTAGGTATACCATGCATTATGGCAACAACAAAATGTATCAAGATTTAAAAAATAACTTCTGGTGGATAGGAATGAAAAAGGACATAGCTAGATATGTTTCTAAATATCTTACTTATTCACAAGTTAAGGCAGAACACCAGAAACCTTCAGGTCTACTACAACAATTAGAGATGCCTGTTCGGAAATGGGAGCTCATTAAAATGGATTTTGTTACTAAGTTACCCAAAACCAGAAAAGGTAATGACGCGATTTGGGTAATTGTGGATCGATTAACCAAGTCAGCTCATTTTTTACCTATGAAAGAAACCTTTAGCATGGAAAGGTTAGCCAAGTTGTATGTAGATGAAGTAGTATCCTTACATTGAGTTCCACTCTCTATCATATCAGATAGGGATAGTCGTTTCACTTCCCACTTCTGGACAAGTTTCCAAGAAGCTATGGGAACTCGACTAAATCTAAGTACTGCATATCATCCTCAAACAGACGGACAAAGTAAAAGGACGATCCAAACCTTGGCAGACATGCTTAGGGCATGTGTAATAGATTTTGGTGGAAATTGGGACAACCATTTACCCTTAATTGAATTCTCCTATAATAATAGTTATCATTCGAGCATCGAAGTTGCCCCATTCGAAGCACTGTATGGACGTAAGTGTAGAATTCCAGTATGTTGGGCAGAAATAGGAGAAAGTCAATTATCAGGTCCTGAAATAGTACAAGAAACTACCGACAAGATTACTCAAAGCAAGGAAAGACTAAAGACTGCTCGAGATCGTCCAAAAGAGTTATGCCGATAATCGACGCAAGCCACTGGAATTTCAAGTCGGAGATAAGGTACTTTTGAAAGTTTCTCCTTGGAAAGGATTAGTTCGGTTCGGTAAGAAAGGAAAGCTAAGTCCACGATACGTAGGGCCATTCCTAGTAATCCAGCGAATAGGACCAGTTGCCTATCGTTTACAACTACCAGAAGAACTAGCTGGGGTACATGACGTATTTCATGTATCCAATCTCAAGAAATGTCTATCTGACGAATCCCTGGTAGTACCTCTTCAAGATGTAGAGATAAATGAAAAGCTGAAATTTGTTGAGAAGCCATTACAGATAGAAGACAGAAAGATCAAGTTTCTCAAACACAAGCGACTAGTGCTTGTGAAAATCAAATGGGAATCAAAGAGAGGACTCGAATACACCTGGGAGCTGGAATCGGAGATGAAGCGAAAGTATCCCTACTTGTTCTAGTAAATCTCGAGGACGAGATTTTTATTAAGGTGGGGAGGATGTAACAAATCTCATTAAAAGTCCTATTTATTATTTTATTTGCCCAATAGAAAACCCTAATTAAGACTCACAAGTGATCCTGCATAAACCCTAAAATTTTCAGAACAATCAGAATCAGGATCAGGGCCCCTAAAACTCAGGGGGGTATTTCCCCGTTAGTAATATCCACACAGTTTTACGTGGAAATCTAATTTTAACGAACGACCAACTCAGCAAGCCTACTGAGACACGGGGCTACCCTATGGTAGGGTAGCACCCCTCGCGCCACGCGACACTCCCTCGCGCCACGCGAGGGAGCTGTTTTCCAGGTATAAATAGAGGGTGTTGGCAATCGAATTATGGCACTTGTTCGACGTAAAAACTCAAATTGTGCACTGAGATATCGCCTATTTACTTCAAAAACACACACTAGCACGAATTTTGCCGCAATAAAGAGGGTAATAACTCGATCGCTGCTACGATTTAATGTCCGATCGATAGAAACCAATCCAATGGATATTTAAGTGCTGCTCAAACTTGGGTTATACTTTGTCATTCGTCGTGATTTCGATGGATGTTTAAGTATCGCACTTTGTCATTCGTTGTGAAGGTTTTAATCTCGTGAGTTGTCGTAAAAAGTTGGATTAAAGTTACTAACCTTGTTTTCGTGTGCATTGTTATTTAAATTAGGTTAACAAGGCTAATCAGTAAGCTAGACTCTGCTCGTATTAAATCTGCAAAGTGAGTCATTCTCTTTTTATCAACTATTTTACAATACTCCATTTTCAAATGTTATAATTATAGGAATTAAGTCGTGGTTATCTTAAATCACTGGCTAGTGGGGTATTGTGCAAATTACTAACTTCTCACGGGTTAGGCTAATAAATCCTAACAGTGATAAACGTCACTACTTGGGGAAAGACCCAATAGTCGTATGACCATAGTCACCAGGTGACACGGCGCCAGATAAAAATAAGATAGAAACCATTGTAATCGCTCTTATGCTGTAAATTATAACTATGTGTCATTTTGTGAAAAATGAATGATTCACCAGTATTTCTCCGTTGACAAAATATTTTTAAAACATGTTTCAGGCGACCTGCTGTAAATCAAGGAAAACGTGCTACAGAGAACTAACAAGCTTGGAGAGGTGGCTCAGTTAAAATAAATAAACATGTTTTAATAAATCAGGGAATTTCCTAGTAAAATTCCTCTATTGTAAATTACGGGGTTTATCCCGAATTATGAAATAAAATAATCGGGCATTTTGAGTTTAAAAAGATCCTGTCAAAATCTTCCGCTGTCGCATAAATTAGATACCACGGGTTCCTGTCCCGCTGCTCCTGACCGGGTCAAACCGGGGCTGGGGTCGTGACAATTTAATTGCATTATGTTTGCAGATTTATAATTGCAATTATGTTGTTTCATGTGTTAGTTGTTTGATATTAAGATCTATCAATTTCTTTTTATTGTATAGATGTTTTTAAAACATTTGAAATGAAAATTTAGTCATTCACAGTTTCAAGAGTTGTTTGCTTGATTTTGCAGGATCTTTCTCCGGGTATATGGCTAATCAGGTTGATTCCATCCTCTACAGAGCTTGATTGTAATCTGTAAGCAATATCATATATAGTTTGTAAGTATGATTGTGTTTATAGATGAATCTTACTAGACTATAATTGACTTGCCACCACTGCCATAAAACAGAAGAAACATATGCCGCTCGCCTATAATCCCGATGAACAAATCGGTCTATGGCATCAATTCAATGAAGAGAGGGAACCTAACCAAACCAGAAGGCTTTGAGGTTTGTTTCACAGTGCTCCAATTTTTGGTATATATAAGCTCTTGAAAAAACTTAATAGTCTTGTGTTTTTTCTCAATTAATTTTGATTATGGCAGTGAAATCTTGAAGTTTCTATAGAGGATTCACAAGATATTTGTGATCACATTAGATGGTAAGACCTACTTTAAGTTTGGTGAAGGTTGCGCCACCAACAAAAAAAGACCAAAAACTTATTTGGTGTGTTTATACTTTATACAGTGTACAATTTAACTACGTCAAGCATATGTGTAAGGACCTGCAAAAATGTCCCAAAACGACCCGTAAGTGAAAACCCGGACCCCTGAAACCCTAATGTGCATGAAAAACTAAGAAATCAAGATTTCTGGGTTTCACGCGGGCCGCGTCAAAGCTCTGTTGACCGGATAAGCGTTCCAGGCCACGTGTCGCACACGTGGCAGACCTAGGTGTGACACGCTAGCCCTAGTCGTAGACTAGGTGGCCCTCGCGAGCCACGTAAGTTCTTGTAAGGGTTTACGCGGGCCGCGTAAAACCCATTTTTCAGCTATAAATTGCTAGGGCATGAGCAGTTCATCTGTGTGGAAAATTTTGATCAAAAACGAAAGTATACTGCTCAAAATCGTAATTTCCATTAGAGAGACGCTGCTACGATACACGGTATTAACTCGATCACTGCTACGATTCAATTTCCGATCGATTGAAACCAATCCGATGGATGTTTAAGTGCTGCCCGATTCAGTGCTATACTTTGTCATTCGTCGTGAGGGTTTTAATCTCTTGAGTTATTGTTGATACATGATGTCTAAAGCCTACGTCATAAGTCTAGGGTCTAAATATGTTAAGAATGTAAAGTGTAGGGGTCTAAATGTAAGTTTATTTTGGTTTGTAAAGGTTTCGCTTCAGGGGTCATGATGTAAGCCTCAAGCGAAATCAAATGATGAGATTTCGCTTAAGACATGTTGAAGCGAAATCGTGTTGCCTATAAATAGGTTTGTGTAGTTCTCAGTTGGTACGCATTCCGAGAAGTTGTAACGAAGTGCTGCCGGATTTTCAAGTCATTATATAACAGAGAACAAGTGTTAAAAGTGAATCTATTCTGTTTTCTACTCTATTCTGTCTGATTCTAAGCTGTTTAGATGTTTCCGCCATCTAAATAGTGTAAACACATTCAAATTGACTCATTCGATCGGTCAAATCGATCCTACAATTGGTATCAGAGCCAGTTATGAGTGTGTTCACTTGAATCAGTTGGTTTTTACTCACAAAAATTGATTTCTGGACGAAAACATGGACAAAATGGACTAAGACTTTCACAGTGTGTGTAAAAGTGTGTTTTAACAAAGCCTTGAGAAATTCAGATTAAAACTCGGACTAAAATTGACAAAAATGACTTGAAAACCAGATTTCGCTTGAGCAGGCAGATTGATTGTTGGTATTTTGAAGCGAAATTTTGGATTTCGCTTGAAATATTTTGATTGCTTGAAGCGATATCGTATATTTCGCTTGAAAAGTTTGTGTTTGGATAAAAATTTGGTTTGAAGCGAAACCATTGATTTCGCTTGAGATCTTGCTGTTTGAAGCGAAATCATACTGTGTTTGATTTGTGAGTTTCGCTTGAAATCTTCTGTGATTTCGCTTGAAGTTTGAGTGATTTCGCTTGAGATTACTGATAGTCCATAGTGTTCGTGAACTTGTTCGATAGTCTGATTTTGTGAAAAGTATGTGTATGAAAAATTTTAAAATTACTCGGTAAATTTCTAAAAATGGAAAACCAAGAGTTTTATAACTTCTTCTCGGGCAGTGGTATGGTAGCAGGACAAACCTCGGGTAGTGTTATACAAAACGTCAACATGGAAAACGAATTGGGAACAATGCAAAAGCCTCCCAAACTGATGAACATAGATGAATATGCAGGATGGTCAGGCAGATTTAAGAACTGGGTTCAGGCTAATCATTTTGAATGTTGGATGAAAATAGAGAAAAAGTATGTTCCACCAGTTGATGGTTTAAATAACAAGAAGAATATTCAGAGCCTGACAGAATCAGAACAGAATGATTTCAAAGCCGAGAAAAAGATGATTAGTATTCTCCAGCAGGCTATCAAAGAAGACATTCTAGTATTGTTGCAATATGAAGATAATGCTCAATCTATGTGGTTTGCATTGAAAGCAAAGTTTGAAGGTAGTGATTCCATGATCAAGAATAAGAAGGCATTGTTCAAGAAAGAGTTTGATATTTTTACCAGTATGAAGGGTGAAACTACAAGGCAACTAATTGAAAGATATTGTCATTTGGTACTTGAGATGAATAGATTAAAGATTGAAAAGACAGATGAAGAATGGATTGACAAACTAGCTGATGCGTTACCTTATGACGAGTGGGGTACATACCTGATAATGCTAAAGAACAATTCAGACTTTGCAAATTACAATCTTAGCCTATTCATAGAAAAGATTGAAGCTCATGAGTTAGAGCTGCTGAAGATCAAAAAGATGAAATCAGCTAATGTTCAACAAGATGTATCGTTGTATTACAAAAACAACCCTACAGCTTCAACAAATCAAAGTCCAAAAATACAGACAGGGTTCATTGCTGATAACACCTCAAGTGTTTCTTCAAACACTCCTCAATCTGGAAATTTTTCACCATTCGCGAATTGTGATCCAAACTTCAAAGCTCAAGAACAGTTTTCACCTCAAAGCTCTACAAATTCAAGTAATCAGGCTTATGTTTCTGGGGTGCAGTGCAACATCGCGGTGAATATTAAGAATGGAAATGAAATTACTGAAACTGCCGCGAGACAACACATTGCAGTACTTGCTTCCGTTCTAGAGGCTTATGAAGGCTTAGTGGCGGGTAGGATTGGTAATCCTGATATGACCAAAGAGGATTATGACCAGATTGACCCGGAGGAACTTGAACTGATTGATATAAAATGGGGCATGGCAAGTTTGGTTAGAAGAGCACAACGGTTTATGGAGATCACAGGCAGAAACAGTCTCTCAGGTCCTAATCAGAAGTTAGGGTTCGACAAATCGAAAGTTACATGCTTCAAGTGTAAAGAACGTGGTCATTTTAAGAGAGAATGTCCGAATCGTGAAGTAAAAAATCATCAAAACCCGTTCACCAACGACTACTACAAGCAAGCAATCTATCATCGACCAAATCAACAGCATATTGTTCAAAAACCACAAATTGAGAATAAACCGGAAAAAGCAATGATCGTGAATCAAGACGATGAGAAGGTAGCTGCAGGGTTCAACTGGGATAAATATATTCCCAGTAGCGATGGACAGGCAATGATGGCTGAAGTTGTGGAAATTTCTGAGATAGTGTCTGAACCAGAAACAGTTACTGAAGATGTTTCTGTAGTTATTGAAGAGGTTTCTGTTGAAAAAGCAGATAATTTTGAAGAAATAGCTGCTGAAGTTCATCAATCTCAATCTGAGCAGGAGGTATTAATTAGTTCTTTCAGATCTATCATGCCTCCTAAAATTTTTGAATCTTTTGCAGGTTTCTTTGAAGAACCAAGGACCGGATTGTGTCCAAGATATGATGAGAAGAAAGAATTTGTTGAAGAAATGATCGATGTGACAAAGGAAATGACCGAAGACACATTGAAAGAAATTGTTGACGAGGCTCTCATGGCGAAACTGAGAGAGGTAGACTCAGAATCTGAGGAGTCTAAGTCTGTCAGTAATGAGTCTGTCAAACGAGAGGAATCTGGAGTTCAGGGAAAAGAATCAGTAAATCTGTCTGAGTCAGAGTCGAAAAATGTCGGTAAACTAGAAGTAGAAACTGTTTATGAAGTAGAATGTGATGAGATAGTAGATTCAATATCTGAAACACCATGCCAAAAGTGTTTACAACCGTGCATGGAGTGTCTTGAAAAAGACACTAAGTTTCAGGAATTGAAAGAACATGCTGACATGTTAAAATTTGATCTAGGACAAGTCAAAGAAGCATATGATACTCTAGCTAGAACAGTTAAAATGATTAAAGAGGAAAGTGTCGAAAATGATAAAGCCACAAAATTAGCAAAAGCAACACTTTTTGATAAACAAGTGGAAGTCAATTTTCATTTGGACACCATTGCTTCATTGAAAAGGGAATTGGAGTTAACAAAAATTGAAAATGAAAGAATTGATAAGAAGTTGATGAGTTATATAGCATCTTCATATGTGATTGAACAGATTGTCCCAAAACAACCTGATGAAACACCAGTTTTTAAGAGTGTTCCACCCCCAATGTGGAATCATTACACACAGAAATATCCAGATGGGGTGGAAGCTGCTTTGAATCTCAAATTGAGATCAATTGAGGATGATTTGCCTGAAAGCATCGATGTTACATTCTCTGCATCCGACACCGACAACGAATCACAGATTATCAAAACTGTTGTCGATCAGGTGTTAGATGAAGAGATTGATAACTCTGAGAAGTCACAATCTGAGAAAGGTGTTACAGATTCTGAAGATGAGAGTAATTTCTTGGAACGGTTTATACCGAAATCGGACAAGAGTGCGAATGATGATTCGATTATGGTAGTATATACTATGATTGGAACAGACAAACTTTATTCCGATTTCGAGTATCCTCTTCAGAATGTGAAAATTGAGAATGTTGAGAAAGTTTTTAGGTTGGTTGAAATGAACATTGATGAGGTTAATAACAAAGAATTCTTTTCAAAATCTAAAAAGTCATTTTTTACAACACGTGTCAACAACTTTGGGAAAAAGGAATGGGAAGGTAATGGTAACAAGAAAAATGGTAACAATTTTAAAAACAAAGGAATTGGTTTTGAGAAAAAGTTGGATAAGAAGGTTGTCAAGCCTAAAGATAAAATGAATGATGTTTTTGTTGCTGGTCCAAGTGTTGATGAAGAAAAGGAATACATTTTTAGTCAAAAAGCAGTTGACGATTTCAATGCAGCAAAGAAACTGAAAGAAGAGTCCTTCAAATCAACTTTTGTCGAATATGATAAAAGAGTTTGCTATCGCTGCAATGAAATCGGACACATGGCAAAACAATGCAAGAAAGTTTTTGAAAAATCTGTCATTAAACCATTTGTTAAAAAATTTCAACCTAAGTCACCAGTTAACACAAAGGGCAAAAAGCCGATGGTTTCTTCAATTCGCATTTTGAAAAGAGGAGAATCTTTGAAGTTGGAAGATAAGCCGAAATCGACATTTGAGATTGGTGAATCTTCAAAGTCCCAAATGACTTCAAAGATTTATCCAAAAACGAAAACTTTTGAAAATCAATTCTGGGTTGTAAAATCAAAACCATCGGTTGAGGAGAAAAAGATGGAAAACATTTTGAAAAATGAAACAAAAGTTGTTGAAATCAAATCACAATCAGTTGAGGTAAAGAAAATGGAGAACGAGTTAAAGTTTGATTCAAAAGCTTTTAATCCTACTATTCAAAATATTTTTGGAAAAATGGTTGACAGAAAAGTCAAAGGAACAAAGGAATTTTATGCATCAAAAGTGGGTGCTAATGATAAACTAGAATTTGAATCTGAGCTTGATAAGTTTCTTGCAGAGTTTCCTCCAATCAAAGAAAATATGTTAAAATCAAAAGTGGAACCTGTTGCTTCGAACGTCACATTTGACTTTCCTAAGATTGATGAAAAGTGTGATGTAGTGTTTGGAAGTGTTTCAGAAGTCAAAAAGTCATGGAGTTCATTGTTTGAATAAATTTGTTATGATGTTTGCAGGGGCTGCCCAAGTCAATTCTATCAAAATGGATCATGGATAGTGGTGCATCAAGGCACATGACTGGGACGCTTGCATTGCTCTATGATGTAAAATCCATCAATGGAGGTCATGTAGGGTTTGCTGGGAGTCAAGGTGGAAGAATTGTTGGTCAAGGAATTTTGACAAATGGTGTGATATCCTTTGACAAAGTAAACTACATAGTGGAGTTGACAAACAATCTACTCAGTATTTCACAGATTTGTGATAAAGATTTCAGCGTACATTTTACAAAAACTGAATGTGTAGTTTTGAAACCAGGGTTTAAAATCCCTGATGAGATGGTGTTATTGCGTGCTCCACGGGAGTATGATCTTTATTATCTTGATATGAGTACAGCAACGCCAACGTCTCATCAGAAACAGTGTTTTGTGTCTAAAAACAAAGCAACAGAAAAAGATTCAATCATGTGGCATCGTAAGATGGGCCACATTCATGTTCGCAAAATGAATTTTTTGGTTCATAATGATTTAGTTGAGGGGGTAAACTTGAAAAATTTTCATTTAAATGATGATTGTATTGCTTGTAAGAAAGGTAAGCAGGTTCGAAAGTCACATCCTTTGAAAGTCATGAACTCGATCAGGTTACCTCTTGAGAGATTGCACATGGATCTCTTTGGGCCTGTCAATGTTAGGAGCATCAGCCGGGATTTGTATTGCTTGGTGGTTACAGATGATTTTTCAAGATTTTCTTGGGTTGTGTGCTTAGAACGGAAAGATCAAACATTTGAGTCTTTGATGATACTTTTCAAGAAGATGGAAACTGTATACAAACTGCCTATCCGGAGAATTAGAAGCGACAATGGAACTGAATTTAAAAACAACAGAATGTACGAGTTCTGCAATGAAAAGGGAATTCTTCATGAATTCAGTGCGCCGTATACTCCACAGCAAAACGGCGTAGCTGAAAGAAAGAATAGAACCCTAATCGAGACAGCGCGTACAATGTTAGCAGATTCCAAGTTACCTATTTTCTTTTGGAGTGAAGCCGTATCTGCAGCGTGCTATACACTGAACAGAGTTCTTACTGTCAAGAAGTATGGAAAGACATGTTTTGAGTTGCTGCATCGTTACAAGCCGAATCTTGAGTTCTTGGAACCTTTCGGATCACCGTGTACGTTCATTGATGAAGACGGAAAGTTTGGGGCAAAATCAAATGAAGGTTTCTTTGTAGGATACGCCAGCCCACTAAAAAGGGTGTTCGTACCATGTCTGAGCAAGGTGATTCAGGTCCTTCATGTGGATTGTCAGAAGCATACTCCGTCACCTCAACTTCCCGGACAAAGATTCCTATTTGACTACGATAAACTCTGGGAATCGTTTCATCTGCCGTCCGAGCCAAGTGAGGAGGAACTTGCTCTCATGTACTTGTATCAACAAAGTCATTTGCCAGAGCCGGAATCTAGACCGATAGATGTTCCTACGCCCAACGTGGGTACTCATGATGATGAAGCCGGACCAAGTGGAACCGTTCATATACCACCAGAGGAACCAGAGGAACCAGCTCCGTCATTTGATGTTTCTGACGACTCAGAGGAGGAACCCGCTCCTACTTTTGACGAGGAACCAAATGAGACAACAGAAGAGGTTGTTGATCAAATCGTGGATCTTGACATTTCAAATCTGGAATCGGAAGTTGTAGTGCCTGACAGTGCAATGCCACGAACATTATCCTATCATCCTTCAGAACAAATTATCGGCGACTTGCAAAGTGGTGTTAAAACTCGACACCAAATAGATCAAGCTCTTATATGTTTCTATTCATCTATTGCTGATATGCAAAAAGAAGTCTCATTGAAATGTTTTATTTCGCAGATAGAGCCCAAGACGTACAGGGAAGCATTGACCGAGGAGAGCTGGGTTAATGCAATGCAGGAGGAGTTACAACAATTCGAGAAGCTGGGCGTCTGGAGACTTGTAGATTTGCCTGAGAATCAAAAGTTGATTAAAACAAAGTGGGTTTTTAAATGCAAAAGAGATGATAGAGGAGTCGTGGTGAGAAACAAAGCAAGACTGGTCGTTCAAGGATTCAGTCAACAAGAAGGAATTGATTACGATGAAGTCTACGCACCAGTTGCAAGGCTAGAGGCAATTCGGATTTTTCTGGCTTTTGCATCATGGAAGAATTTTAAGGTATATCAACTTGACGTGAAATCTGCTTTTCTCTACGGAACTATCAAAGAGGAAGTGTATGTGGGGCAACCGCCGGGTTTCACAGACCCACAGCACAAAAACAAGGTGTTTCTACTTGACAAGGCGTTATACGGACTTCACCAGGCCCCAAGAGCCTGGTATGAAACGCTCTCGACATACTTGCTGGACAACGGGTTCACAAGAGGTACAGTAGATAGCACTTTGTTTATTAAAGAAAAAGACAACCATTTGTTGATTGTGCAGATTTACGTGGACGATATTATTTTTGGATCCACCAACGACGATATGTGCAAAGAGTTTGAGCTAGTGATGAAGAAAAAGTTTGAGATGAGCTCAATGGGCGAAATGAAGTTTTTCCTCGGGTTGCAGGTAGAACAAATGCCTGACGGAATATTTATTCATCAGTCAAAGTATGTGAAGGATGTGCTAGACAAGTTTGATATGGCAGATTGCAGTCCAGCATCCACTCCCCTTGCACAGAATCATGGGATTTGTCCAGATGAGAATGGAGCGAAGATGGATGAAACATTGTATCGATCAATCATTGGTTCCCTGATGTATCTCACAGCTTCCCGTCCGGACATCATGTATCCGACATGCTTATGTGCCAGATATCAGTCGAATCCGAAGCAGTCACACCTGACAATCGTGAAACGTATACTACGGTATTTGAAAGGCTGCCCAAACATTGGTTTGTGGTATCCTAGATTGGGTGACTTTACTTTATCTGGTTTCGCTGATTCAGATTTTGGAAGCTGCAAACAGAACACAAAGTCCACCACTGCTGGGTGTCAGTTCTTAGGAACTCGACTTGTTACCTGGCAGTGTAAGAAACAAACCACTGTAGCGCTTTCTACTTGTGAAGCTGAATACGTTTCAGCTTCCAGCTGTTGTTCGCAGATCCTTTGGATCCAACAGCAAATGCGTGACTTTGGTTTGCAATTCTTAGATACTCCAATTTTCGTGGACAATGAAGCAGCCATTAACATTACTAAAAATCCGGTTCACCATTCAAACACAAAACACATTGAAATCCGTCACCATTTTATTCGTGATTGTAACGAGAAAAAATTAATTCGGATTGAATATGTGCACACCGATGAACAGAAAGCGGATTTCTATACCAAACCATTTGACAAAAAGAGGTTTTATTATCTTTTAAAATTGAATGGAATGAAAAATCTGCAATCTGGGAGGGTTGTTGAATGTGATGCCGAATTGGACGGCGATCTGACGTGAACCTTTGTCGTGTTGTCAATTTTTGTTTGTACAGTTTATTTTCTGCTTTTTGATAAAAACAAAAACACAAAAATATGTTTTTCTTTTTAGGGGGAGAAAGTTTGCAGAAAAATACAAAAACATGATAAAATCTATAAAAACCAAAAACATTTGAAAAAGTAAAAATGAGTTTGTGTATAAAAGGGAAATGATAGTACATCAGCTAGACAGGTGCAGTACGCTAAAGAATTGGAATGTATAAAATGTAATTAAGCAGTCTCACTAAAGATGTGCCGATAGGTTTTCACAAAATCAGTAGATTAGTTTGGGATATAAACATAAAATTTACTTGCATCTACGTGGGGAACATCTCCAGGATATATAGGTAACCCCTGAAATCCTGTTTGAAGGGTCCCATATTCTGAGATACTAGGTCTTTATGCTTAGTGATATCTGGGGTATTATCCCGGGACTTCTGATTTTGCGGAAGCAATGGCCTAGTCCCCGGAGAATACTTTACGCTGCTTTGAAATATAAGCCTCCCCTCAGCATAAAAAATGATAACACATTGCAAAATTGTTAATCATGTGTTGTTGTAAAGAAGATCCCCAAAGGGGACCCACCAAAAGTCGAAGCCGTCATCTCTCTGCGTATCGAAAGATCGACCTGAGCTCTCACGGCCCTCGCATTTAACCCCTTACAGATATCATCTAGGTATATTCACCTGTAAGACTGAATACTGGGGTTTGGATACGGGAGTATATACTGAGGTGGGACACATGTAGATGTTTAAGTCCTAAAACACTAATTCTGTATCCCAAGCAGATTGAAAGTTTTGTGAGAATTTAAGAGGATCAGTATATCGGCAATCTACGTGAATTGTTTAATGCTTAAAATGAATTAATAGCTTAACGGTACTTGTATCTAGTCGACAGCTGATATGATCTCTTAACACGCTCACAAAAAGATTGTGTGTACATAGTTTCAGTTTATTCAGTTTAAAATTCAAAAAGATTTTAATTTTTTTATTTTTGACAACTGACATTGGGAATCGAAAGTTCAAAGTCTTGTGCAGATCATGTCTGAGATTGATGAGGATTGGGTAAGCTTGTGATGCAGTACAATGTTTGGTACAAGTGTTTGTTGACTAAAATGGGTTTGAAAGATCAAAATGATTCAAAAGTTCATTAATTTGAACTTATTTTTTTTCAAGAAATCCGGTATCTTCATAGTTTGGTTAGCCAAGGTCATTGAGTTGGACTTGGTAGACTAGTCAGTTGACCAAGGTCATTAATTTGGACTTGGTTAATTGGGTGTGACATTAAAAGATGAAAAAATCAAAAAGTAAAACAAGTTTTTTAAAGTTTTCGCTTCAAGAAACAAAATTGCGCTTAAATCTGTTTCAAGCGACACCTTCATGTTAATGATTTCGCTTCAAGAGTTTTTAAGTAAACCTCAAGCGAAATCTTCAGGGGTATAAAAGGATATAGAATGTATGTTCATCAACAAGATTCATCATTCGCCAAAAGATAAAGATCAGGCGATGCAGTTTCAGAGAGTCGTGAATGTGTGTTTTCAGAAAAATATCAATTCTGAAACAAAATGGAAGTCATCATGGTGGGCTTTGGAGAAGAAAGTCAAAAAGAAAGCTGAAAAGGAACGTAAAGCTCGAGAAGATAAAGATAGATATCTTCGGGAGACATTTGCTCAAAGGCAAGCTGCTGAAGAAAAGAAAAGAGCTGATGATAATGAAAAGCTTAGGAAGTTGTTGTTGAGAAAACCTAAGCCTAGAGAAGAAAAGTTCAAGTTCATGTGAAGACCTAGACTGAAGACTCCGGCTTTATCCAAGGGGGAGTTTGTTGATACATGATGTCTAAAGCCTACGTCATAAGTCTAGGGTCTAAATATGTCAAGAATGTAAAGTGTAGGGGTCTAAATGTAAGTTTATTTTGGTTTGTAAAGGTTTCGCTTCAGGGGTCATGATGTAAGCCTCAAGCGAAATCAAATGATGAGATTTCGCTTGAGACATGTTGAAGCGAAATCGTGTTGCCTATAAATAGGTTTGTGTAGTTCTCAGTTGGTACGCATTCCGAGAAGTTGTAACGAAGTGCTGCCGGATTTTCAAGTCATTATATAACAGAGAACAAGTGTTAAAAGTGAATCTATTCTGTTTTCTACTCTATTCTGTCTGATTCTAAGCTGTTTAGATGTTTCCGCCATCTAAATAGTGTAAACACATTCAAATTGACTCATTCGATCGGTCAAATCGATCCTACAGTTATCTTAAATGTTGTATTAAGTTACTGACCTAGTTCGTGTGCATTGTTATTTAAATTAGGTTACAAGGCTTATCAGTAGGCTAAAACTCTGCCCGTTAAACTTGCAATGTGAGTCATTCTCTTTTTATCAACTATGTTTTACAATACTCCAATTATTTTCAAAAGTTATAATTACAGGGATTAAGTCGTGGTTATCTTGAATCACTGGCTAGTGGGGTATTGTGCACATTACTAATTTCTCACGGTTAGGTTCATCAACCTAACAGTGATAATCATCACTACTTGGGTGAAAGGACCCAATAGTGGTATGACCATCGTCACCAGGAGGTGACACGGCGCCAGATAAAAATAAGATAGTAGCCATTGTAATCGCTCTTATGCTGTAATTTATAACTATGTGTCGTTTTATCAAATTTGAGTGACTTACCAGTATTTCCCCGCTGATAAAATATTTTTAAAACATGTTTCAGGTGACCTATTGTGAATCAAGGAAAAGTGCTACGGAGCACTAATAAAGCTTGAAGTGGTGGCTCAGTTAAATAAATAAACATGTTTGTAAAACAGGGAATTTCCTCGTGAAATTCCTTTATTGTAAATTACGGGATTGACCCAAATTATGAAATAAAATAATCGGGCATTTTCAAGTTTTCAAAGATCCTGTTAAATTTCCGATGTCCACTCAAATAATAAATACCACGGGTTTCTGTCCCGCGGCTCCTGGACCGGGTAAAACCGGGACGGGGGCCGTGACAATATGTTCCTTAATATGCTATCACCTTCGAATTGAACGGTCACAAGTGTTGCGAAGGACCAATCTTTGCAAAACAACTATACTATGACATCTTCTACCCGTTTGAGTGTTGGCGCATTGTGGTTAATAAAGTTTTCTGCCCCTAAAGCTTAGTAGGCGCAAGTGTTTGAACGACTAGATATGTCAAAAGAAGCCAATGTAAACCCAAGCATAAGTTCATAAATGGCAAAAGAAAGTACGAAGAAAACTGGTAAAGTTTGGCTAAAAATTGCTTTTTATACAATTATCTGGTTAAACATAACAGATAATTTACTTTTTTTTTCAACGTCTCAGCAGTAGTATTTGCAACGTCAATAAGATTAGCTACTCTTGCTATCAATAGGCCTTAATGAAGAACATATTTGTGCCCCACCATAACTATGAAACCATCTATATGACATCTCATATCACTGTAGCAAACAAAAAACAACCCTTTACTCACAATCATGGTTTTGCTAGTTTACACATCTACTTATAAATTGGTCGACCTGGGTTGTGTGTTTATCTCAAATGGATCAATTAAAAAAACACATCTATAAGAAAATGGAACATGTTGACTAGCCTTACACTGGTAGAGATGGTAGATGTGATGATAACAAGGTTTTGATTGTGTTAGTTGAAATTTATCGGTTTGGTTTTATGGTTTGTGTCTGATGTGTGTTTGCTTTCTGCAGAAAATGCAAAGGTTGTTACTATTGATGGTTATGAAGATGTACTGGTTAATGACGAATCATCGCTCAAGAAAGTTGTTGTAAACCAACTTATTAATGTTGCTATTAAAGTCGGTGGTAGGGATTTCCAGTTTTACATTTCGGTAACTCAATATATACATGATTTAGTCATTTAGATAATCACAAAACGCATAAACGAATTAGGAATCTAAGTAATATTTGTGTCGTTTTAATGTACGCAGTGTATCTTCAGGCATCCTCATGGTATAACTGTATATGTATACTCACCTGATAAGGTTGTATAGCTGAACACACGATGGCGGTATTTGGCGTTTTACGACAGAGCTCAGAACTGAAACAAAGGAGTGAGGTGTGCAGCTATGTGCTGTGGTGGTGCTACTACACAATCCTTAACTGAAAAAGTAAGCCACATGAGACTGAATTGACCCACACTGAATCACTAATTGATACAAACAAAGAAACCAGTTGATCCAACCCTAAATCTGTAAATAAAAATGATAGATGAGGTTATGTGCAATGAATTAGACACTAAACAACTTTTAGCCAGTTATGCTCATATAATTGTAACATCATCTTATAATCCCTTGATTGTTTGTGGTGGTCGTTTATAACATTTAAAGGTTGAAATGGTGGGATGAGGAATAGGTTTAGGCAAAACCGCCACCTTTTTAGTGGCTATGGTTTGGGCAGTCATTGTTGGAATTTTAGTCATATTGGAGAAGATGTTCCATCATGTTGGATAAGTAAAAATTCATTAGTTTTTTTTTTAATTTCATTATTGGTAATTTGTTTTTTTTTTTTAATTCATTAGGTACTTAATGGGTCAAAATGGGGGTTTATATTGGTCTGAATCACTTCTTTTTCTTCATTTTTAAATAATAATTCGTGTGTCAAATATATGTTAATAAATATTGTTTCTTTGCAACTTCCGACCTTTTTAATGAACTGATTTGCCACTTTGTTCATTTGTTAGATAAAAGTTGACTTTTTATGTTGTTAAAATGTAGGTTGATCTGCAGGGTTATTTAGCAAGCGATCCTGTTCCTTTAAGCCAAGAGGTACTATAATCATTGTTGAAGCAATTTTCATTATTCAGATTTATGAATTATATTATTTCCACAATTTAACTCGGGTAATGCACAGGTCTATAACCTAGAATGATCACATTTAATATAAAACATTTTTTAATTGTTCTTTTAAATGGTGATGGTAATTTCATTTTTTATTATAGTATACGTAATATATGCATGTACTTCAGTTGTAAAAAAGTATATATACATTTTTAATTATATCATTTTTGTGAAGGTATACACATCTAAAAATTTGCGGTGATTCACAAGTTGATGTTATTCCTTCCTATACAACGCGGGTCTTGCGATTCAATACACTTTGGATTTAGGTTGCAAACGGGTTCCGGTTCATATTGATGTTCATTTAGGTAATATAATTGCAGATGGTTATATCATTCTGATAAAGTTTTTATTGTATCTCTTCATATGAATCAAGGTTTGTGGGACGCATTTCATGTTTGCGAATTATAATTGTAATTTAAGTTTATCCTTATTTAATATGTAATTTTATTTATATTTCGAATACTTTTATAACTATAAATTATATATAATTTTCTAATATCTATAGGTCACATTGCAGCATGCATATCATAACGGGTCATTAATACATCATATAGCAAGTAATAAATCATATAGCAAGCTGTGTCCGCGTATATGTTGCGTCTAATATCACAAGTTTTTTGAAATTGGTACAAAATTATGTGAAACTGTAATTGTGCTCAAATGCGTATCTATGTTTTGTCAAGTATAAACAACTATGATAAATAATCCTTATATTTCATGAATTAAATTTGATTTATGTGGAGCTAAAGCCCAGTTATGAGTTATAGAACCATTTTTGCTAAACTGCCACTCATTTAGATACAAGTACCCTCTATATCCAATTTAATATAAAAATAATCTTTATGTAAAACCTCCCAATGCACAAAATTTGCTCGTGCATAAGGGCACGTCTGATGCGCGCTCCTAATGCAATTGTTTCCCGCTCCTCTTATGCGCTTCTAGCAGTCATAGGCGCTCCACCAGTTGTCTAAGTGGGTCTCACGCCTAGACGTGTTTTTTTTTTTAAATCTAGGTCATGTCACCTCAAATACCCCCTTAGATGAAACGTTTTTTTCATTTCAAAAGGTTATTTATAGACTTATAATTTATATACTTGACATTGTGTAACCTGTGTAGCAAACATGTACTTGAACCATTACTAATATTAGACAAGGACGGCAAACCTACAGATAAAGCAACAAATGTGGTGTATAAATAAATCTTTAATGACTTGTGATTTTTTCGTATTCATTTACTGTTGGTGTTAACGAACCGGAACAAACTGAAGAAATGGATCTCATTGAAAATTACTTAGTAGATGGGTCTCAACAGGATATGGATTACAAACAGCAGGATGTCAGCGATGGTAATGTTGATGTGGCCTTTCAAGGCGAGCACTTGGACAATGATAAAGTAGCAAATGAAGATGTTTTTCAAGATGATGTGGTAAATGTTCCGTCTGATGCCCCAGTTGTAGAAGTCGAACCTGTCTTGGAACAAGAGGTTTTAGATGTTCCACCAGTTGTTGGTCAACCTGATGAGTACGAACTTACATGGCATCTCACTTTTCGTTTTGTAAGTTTCTCATTATCTAATTTCCTTAATTTAATATTACTGAATGTTTTAAAGTTTTTATTCGTATTAATAATTTAACTGGCTTCTTTTACGGATTTGTAATGCAGCGGTTCCCAAAGGCCTTTGCCACAAATGTGGATTTATCTGCCCTTGATGAAATGACACTTCAAACTGAAGATGGCTTTTCAATGACTTTGGAGATGCGGGAAGAAACTGCACATGGCAGGATTAGGTATGCGTTAAGAGGATGGGAAAACTTTATGCTGCAAGCTGGTTTGGAGAATGGAGGTCAGTTCGTGCTTTGTTATGATAGGAATCTCAACAGGTTGTTGATTGCTAACCCCAACGTTTAGGGAATGTATGTTTTGTCGGTAATATATGTGGTTAACAATTATGCCGGTAGTAGTCATGTTTAAAGTTTTTTTTCATCGTACAATGTTTGGACAAAATTGGCGATTATTATGCCTCTACCATGTATTTTGTGTGGTACCATTTTCGAACAGTTATAAGCATATACTTATGGTTTATATGCTACGTTTAGAATGTTTTTATGTGTTTAGTTAGTGTAAAGCCACCCGCGAAACTCGCGGGTTCTTAGACTAGTCAACATACAAATTAATAACTGATGCACCAGTCATTTGTAATATTATGTCTGCTATAATCAAGCAATTAGATTACACTATTGTCCCCAAAAAAAGTAATTGTATTTCTAATAAGGGAAATTGATCTGTAATAATCCCACCTAGACCTTATTGGCCATTAATAATCCCACCTCAGAATATTCCCTCCACCAGTCCTACCTTTCACCTATTTTTCCTACAACGGTCCCTCGTTAAAAAAAATTAACGGAGTTATGCTTTTTCCAAATTATAAACAGATTTTTAGGGCTTTTAGTTAGAACGACGATACGAGTCCATTGATGTAAAACTTGCCTTGAAACGGCGCTCCAAATGATGAAAACGGCGCTCCAAATGATGAAAACGGCGCTTCAATTCGGGTGTTTAAATTTCCAATTAACAAAAATCAAGTCACTTGGAGCACCATTTCGAAGTAAGTTTTACATCAATGGACTCGTATCATCGTTCTGATCAAAAGCCTTTAAAAAATTGTTTGTAATTTGGAAAAAAGCTTAACTTCGTTAAGTGTTTTTAACGGGGGACCATTGTAGGAAAAATAGGTGAAAGGTTGGACTGGTAGAGGGAATAATCTGTGGTGGGATTATTAATGGCCAATAAGGTCTAAGTGAGATTATTACAGGCCAATTCCCCTTCTAATAATATAGTCTTCTAATTCTATTTTCCTAGCAGCATACTTAAATATAATATGCATGAATTTCTAAAAACCACTCGTGTTTGCACACGGATATCACTACTAGTAACAATAAAAGTACAAAACAACCCTTATAGTTCACTTTTAATTTTGTTAAACTCTATAGTTTATATATTTATCTAACCACCACCACCACCACCACCACTACTACTCCTACTACCCACTTGAATAATGTTTTTAATGCTTCAACTTAGTTATTCTAAACTACGATAATATTTTATGTTTCGATCTAAATTTTGTGAGTTAACATGCTATAATGCACGTGTTTGGTTTTATATTTTACATCTATTTTTTCTTGGTTTTAATATTTCAACTTAGTTATTATAAACTAGAGTAAACTGTAATTTTACCCCCTGGGGTTTAACCCAACTGGCACTCTGACTCCCTCCCTGGAAATAATTGCAATTTACCCCCCCCCCCAACATATGTTGTTATGTCACAAGATTACCCCCTGCCGTTAAAGAACTTAACAGTTTTGTTAGTTGGTATGTAAAATGACTATATTACCCTTCCTTCTTACCCCTTATGATCAGTTCTACTCTGCAATATTACCCCCTATGTAAAATGACTATATTACCCTTTTTTCTAATCCCCTATGGTTCTCTGTATTCTTCAATATTACCCCCCAGTGTTATAGGTTGTTCCAAACATTACCCCCTGCAGGAAACAAATCCTTTTCAAAACCCTCTAACAATTAGGAAATGGAGGAGACAGACAGTATGCAAGTCATAACTTTGTATTTGAATAAATTCATGGTTTCTTTCTTTTATTTATACTAGCTACTTTGATTTTATGCTTTTGGTGTATCCGTTTGGTGATGGAGAGTACAAAACCTGAGTGTTAAGTGTGTTATAATATGTGTTTTAAGCGGTTTTGTGTTGCGAATGTGATATCTACGAGTTGTTGTGGTGTTACAGGTTAATCGGCTTAAACCGGTAAAGTTGGAGGGTTTAGTGATGAAGTGGAACGACCGTGGGTGACAACTGAGCTACATTATGGTGATTGATACTTTGTTCGGGTCAAGACATGGTTTGGATGTGCATCGAAATACAAGAGATTGGAGATCTCACCATAGGCTACGCATGAGATACTGTAACCTACGGTTATGTTCAGCAACTCATCATAATAGTTCCAGCAAAAGAAACAGAAAGCTCATATCGTAGCTTATGGTCAAAGACCGTAGCTTACGGTTGAAAGTTTCAAGGCAGCGCATAGAATGTTTGGAGGGAATAAAATATATAAAAAGGTTTTCTTAAAACCCTCACACTATGTTCCCGAGTCTCATTTAAGAGGGGGAGGGGAAGGGAGGGGAGGAAAAATTTTCTCTCCTAATCTCTCCAATTTGGGAGGATGAATATATGGTCATATTTGGTCATATTTTCTTCCATTTTCCCTCCTTTTCCCTCCCCTCCCCCTGTTAAATGAAACTCGGGAACATGGTTTTTCATATTTTCATTTCTTTTCCCTCCCCTCCCCCTGTTAAATGAGACTCGGGAACAGAGTGTCAAAGTGAACCGACATTTGATGATATTCACGTGAGAGGACACAAAAGTCAACAACAATATAATCATCATCAATTGCGGCAGCCATAGGTTTTGGGCGGCAATACTATAAGACCCCCGTAGTGGGACATTTTAAAAAAAAATTAAAAAAAAAACGCTGGAAAACGTCGCCCCCCATTACATAGGGCGTTGTTTGGCGTGGTTTTTGAAAAAAAAATTGATTTGGCGTTTTATATAAAACGTTTTGAACATTTTGACCGGCCAATCAATAACCCCCAACGGCTAGTTAACGGCTATTTCTTTATTTTTTTTTAACCTTTTACCTATATATATATATATATATATATATATATATATATATACTCATTCAAAATTAACCAAAACTCTCTCAAAAACACTACCATTTTATAAAAAAAAACTTGATGGATTCCCCTAGTTCTTCATCCATTGTAAATTTTTACTACAAAGAGTTTTTTGCGGATGGCGATGATTCCACCGATGAGGAGGTTGAGCAAGAGGCGGTTACGAGTGCTTGTCAACTAGCGGTGAGATATGTGAAGCATTGTCGTCGCCCCTAACCAGAAAAAAAAATAAAAGAGGTTATATTGAACGAGACCGACGCGCGGCACACGATCGTTTGATGAAAGATTATTTTGATGAGGCGCCGACATTTTCGAACCAAATGTTTAGGCGTCGTTTCCGAATGAGTAAGTGGTTGTTTCTACGCATAGTCGACGACTTGGAAGCCAACTACGATTATTTTAAACAAAAAGCGGATGCGAGAGGGGCACTTGGATTTACCGGTATCCAAAAGTGTACGTCGGCGTTACGAATCCTTGCTTATGGAAACACAACCGAAATCAACGACGAGTATCTAAAAATGGGCGAGAAAACAACGCGAGACACCTTGGAGCATTTTTGTCGCGGTACAATTCCTATACTTTACTATAATGTTTACAATTTTTTATTTTGAATCTTATGTTTGTGTATGTTTTTTATAAAGGTATTATTGATGTGTATGGTGCGCGTTATCTTAGAACGCCCACATGGGACGACCTTCAACAGATCTACGAGGTACATTCGGCGGAGCATGGTTTGCCTGGTATGATCGGGAGCATAGATTGCATGCATTGGCGTTGGGATAACTGTCCGACCGCATGGCGAGGCCAACACACACGGGGTGACCAAAAAGGACCCACTGTTATTCTTCAGGCGGTTGCTTCACAGGACCTTTGGGTTTGGTCGGCTTACTTTGGCGTGGTCGGGTCATGCAATGATATAAATGTTTTTGGACAATCTCCGTTGTTAGAGGAGTGGATTTCTGGCAAAGCTCCAAAAGCGTCGTTTTACGCAAATGGAAAGTACTACCCTCATGGATATTATTTGAGCGACGGAATTTATCCTAGGTATTCGATTTTCGTGAAGACGTTTAGTGATCCTATTGATGAAAAAAGAGCATACTTTAAAAAGGTTCAAGAGTCTTCACGAAAAGACATTGAGAGATGCTTTGGGGTTCTTAAACAACGCTGGCAATATTTGAAAAATCCTTGTCGTGCATGGAGCAAGCAAAAAATGAGAGATGCTATGTACGCTTGTATAATCATGCACAACATGATTTTGGAAGACGAAGCAAAGGCGATATGCCAGAATTATGTGCCAGAAGCCGTTCAAGAGGAGCATCCACAGGCGTCAATGGAAGAAAGAGTGAAGAATGCGCGAGAGTTGCGTTACGAACCGTACCATTCCGAGTTAATGGTTGATTTGGTACAACACGCATGGTCGGTTCGGTATGTACCACCTGAGGGTGAGGAAGAAACGGAGGACGAGGAAGACGAAGTTGGCGAGGGTGAAGAAAGCGAAGAAGAAAACTAGTGTTTTTTTTTAATTTAGTCGGATTTTTTTTTATTTCTAGTATTGTATTTTTTTATTTCAAGTAGTGTAATTTTTATTTTAAATTAATGAAGATTTTTATGTTTTAAATTAAAAAAAATAATTGTGAAATGATTGCATGGGCGTTATTGGGCATTAATCCCACTACGGCACTTTTGCAATAATCCCCAATAATGCCCCATGCTGACTGGACTGCCACGTGTCGCAAAACGCCCCATGGTGGGGGCATTATTGAGGTAAACCACTACACTGGACTGGACTGCCACGTGTCGCAAAACGCCATATAATGCCCCATCCATCATCAACACACAATTGATATACTCCCTCCGTCCCATTAAAAGTGTCCTATTTTGAATTTTCAAAGTCTTTATTTATAAACTTTGACCTTAAATAATTTTGTTTGTGTTAGATAATACTTGATGAAAGTTATATGATTTGAGTGTGTTTTACAAGTGTTTTTATCGGGTTAATTTTCATCATGTTTTATATAATACAAAAAATATATAATTAAAGTCAAAGTTTATATATAAAGGCTTTGAAAATTCAAAATATAACACTTTTAATGGGACGGAGGTAGTAATCATACATCATACATCATCACACACGCATACAGAGGAGACACACGAGGGTTTTGTTTTGGCGGCACATCTTGACTTGGGGACTTCTTTTGGCGGTGACATCACACGTGAAGAGGTAAGACCGTGGGGTATGGTGGGGCTTGGGTTGAGCTTGGGTTGGGGCATTTGCTGACACGTGGAATGGGAGCCCCCACCGCCTGGTTACGTGTCCGCGGGGTATGGCGGGGCGTGGGTTGGGCTTGGGTTGGCCAAGCCAACGGTTTAAATTTAAAATTCAAACTTTTTATATGGACCGCTATGACATGGCGGGGTGAGCAAATGGGAGTACGCCAGCTAGGATGTCAAGACCGTCCCACGCCCGGCTTGAAACCCAAGCCCCAAGGGCCACGCCCCAACCCAAGCCCACCCAGGATAGTGGCTTGGGCGTTTTCCCCCAACCCACGCCCAAACCCCCGCCCCATACCCACGGTAAAAGGATTGGCAGCCATCTTTGGTGAATTAATTAGGAATAGGAATACTATAAGGTTACATGGAGTCCATGTCAGCCACAAGTAGGGCTGTCCAAACTGCTCGACGATCGAAGATCGCTCGACGATCGCTCGAAAAATGATCGAAAAATGCTCGCTCGATTCCCGCTCAGTTTGTAAATGAGCCGATCGGATCGGTTCGATTCAAATTCAATCCGAGCATGAGCAAGGCTCCGCTCGCTCGACGATCGCTCGGTTTCGCTCGAATTATTTTTATTAATAATTAATATATATATACATATATATATATATATATATATATTATATATTTTATAGATTAAAAACCCAAAAAATATAATAGCCTAAAATAATTAAAAGCCCAAATAATATTAGCCCATATTTAGTATAAAAATCTAACCCTAAATCTATTTCCTATAACAATTCACTCATTCAGTCGCCGCTCTCAAGTCTCAACTGCTCAGTGTCTCCGTCGACTCTCAGTCTCCTTTTCCAACTCAATTCATCATCGGCTCAAGTGTCTCCGACTCAATTCATCGGACAATCATCGGCTCAAGTGTCTCCTAAAAGGTTAGTCGCTCCTGTTTCAGTTCCTGCAACATATCGTTAAATATATGTATCCATTCATTCTTCAATAATCGTTAAATATATGTTTCTGTTCGCTCCAGTCTTTATTCGTCGCCTCGTCGGACTTGTTTCAGGCTTCAATCGGTATGTTTTTTTGTTAATTAATCGTTTCAGGCTTCAATCGGTATGTTTTTTTGTTAATTAATCGTCGGACTTGTTTCAGGCTTCAATCGGTATGTCTTTATTCGTCGCCTCGTCGGACTTGTTTCAGGCCTCGTCGCCTCGAAGATCGATCGAAGATCGCTCGACGATCGCTCGAAAAATTCAATCCGAACATGAGCATCACTTTTGCGATCGGTTTTACAAATTTGATCCGCTCGGATCGGATCGGTTATAATTCAATCCGAGCATGAGCATACCCTCGATCGGATCGGATCGGATCGTGAACACCCCTAGCCACAAGTGGGGCCATCCATGTGAGAAAGAAATGGATAGAAACCTTTTGGTCAAATAATTCATGAAGGAATCATGTACATAGGGGTAGTTTTGGAAGTTCTATCATAGAAACATATGAACTTACCCATACACATGTTGGGGAGGTTTACCTAAACCGATATTAGACCTTTTGGAATCCAATTCCAATTCCAATTCCAAGTAGTCTGTTTGGAATACATTTGTCATAGTTTATGCTTATGTCCTAATAATCAATGTTATAATAAGCCTTCAATATAAATCACACATTGTATGTTATATATTTTCTATGTTATATGATGAAATAAACGAACAATATATGAACAAACATGAAGATAAAATAAAAAAACTAAGAGTTAGTTATACATATATTGTATGTATAAAGATACAATGAACAAATATAGGGCGGACCCTTAGTAAAGGCAAGATGGGCGACCACCACCTAGAGCCCGAGTTAGTTATGAAATTATGTATAAGATACAATGAACAAAAAATATAGGGCCAGCCCTTAGCAAGGGCGAGGTGGGCAACCACCACCTAGAGCCCATTTTTCCGAGGCCTAAAACTTTTATTTTTATTCTCTATTTTATTTATAACTTTCATTTAGAAAAAAAAAAATCATATTTTGATACTCAATATGATTTTTAAACCTATCAATCTATCTAGTTTTGGGCCTATTTAAACCCCTTTTCCATTTAACCCAACTAACCATATGTATCTCAATTGAAAACTTAATTAGATCATTTTGTTATAACAATTTTGTTTTATTTATTGTTATCACATTTACAGTTATATTATTGTCTTTTTATGTATAAGTTTATATTTTAAGGATTCATATTTTCTAGTTGTACAAGGCCCCAATATACAAGTAAATCTATAACTCGATAACGTATGAGAAATCCTATCTATACAACTATTAACCAAAGTTTTCTCGAGTCCATTATGAGAATACATAGAGAACAATCTAACGGTGTATAGTAAAATGTCATGAGTACACTTTGACAAGAAATGATCATCTAAACTATACAAATAACTAATTAAGGGGATCTTTCTTTTTTAAATTAATGTACTTAATGCTACCATTTTTAGGAAAGACTATACTTTAGTATTTTAAGTAGGGCTGTAAACGAACCAAACGTTTGGCGAACAGTTCATGAACTGTTCGGCGGGAAGTTCGTTTGTGTTCGTTCGTTTATTAAACAAACGAACACAAACAAGAAATTCCGTTTGTTTAGTTAAATGAACAAACATGAACAGAGGTCGTGTTCGTTCGTTTATGTTCGTGAACGTTCGGTAACGTGTTTGTTTGTGTTCGATAGTTCATTAGTGTTTTTAGTTTTTATATCTATTTAAATACTTCAAAATTCCGACAAATTAAATATCTAATAAGTGTCTGTGTATTATATATTCTATTTATGAACGATTCTTTGTGTTCGTTTGTTTTCATTTGTGTTCATGGACATTAGTTTGTGCTCATTTGTGGTCGTCAACGTTTGTTTTTGTCCGTTGCCTAAAATTAACAAACAAACACAAACGAATACGAACAATTTCATTTCCTTAACAAACGAACACGAACATAAAATCTCGTTTGATAAGTGTTCATGAACGGTTCGCAAACACATATATTTCTTAACAAACAAACACGAACAAGGTCTTGTTCGTGTTCGTTCGGTTCGTTTACAGCCCTAATTTTAAGTATGATGATGATGATAAAAGTGGTACATGGGTATTTTTATGATAATATACTATATATACAGATTTTAATGTGGATAATCTTTTTTTAGTTTTAAAAAGATAACAATTGTGCTAGGTTGAATTAGTTAATCATTGATAATATACAACCTGATAGTATCAATATTTGATTATTTTCCGTGTTTTTTTTACTTAATTTGTGTAAGATACTGTGATAGTAATTTTTTTTTTAATTTGGATAACAAGAAAAATAGCATGTGCTAATTAATCATAGCCTAGGCATTATCGCCTAATGACATATTGGGGGTGAGATAAGGCTTAGGGACCATTAGGTCCTGGGTTCGATTCCCACAAAGGGGGGTTTTCCCAAATTTATTGAGTTTACTCCTGAATTAGTGTATAGGCATTATTGCCTAGTATAGACCAATATGATCGGATGGTTCCACTGGTGACACGATTATACTCCAGTGATCTGTCAGTTATTCAAATTTGCTGTTAAAAAATCATCCACACTTTGCCACAACCAACTCTTAACTTGAAGTTCCTTAAACAAAAGGTATAAACATTGTTAGTATTTATTTAAGTAATTAATGTTATACAATTACATCAGTTTCCAGAGCAATAAAAAATATATAATATTTATCTTTGCCTATATGCTTTTCTATTAATTATTTTCTATATAGGTAATAAACATAATGAAGAATATTACATGTTTCTTTTTGGTAGAGGGGTTACTTTACATGTCTCTTCACTTTTTTTGTTTTTAGAATCTTTTTTCAAGTATATAAACCATTGAAGATCGATCATTTATTTATTGACATATAAACACATACATCACTTCCCCATTCAAGGTTAGTAATTGTTACACTTCGAATAAATAATCAGATTCTAGCTTGTTTACATAACAAACACGAAATATGAAATTAGTACTTATATTATGGATAAAGATCTACATTATATGATGCCCAATTTTTTTTCAAATATATTTACATATAATTTTTTTGATGTTTCAGCCCAAAAATCAAAAAGAAGAGAAAATGAGTAGCGGAGATTGGATGTGTGGTGCATGCCAACACTCAAACTTCAAGAAACGCGACGTCTGTCAAAGATGTCAATGTCCTAAATTCGCTACACCAGTCGAAATTCAAACTCATGCAAACAAGACGAGGGTGCTAGCAGGCGACTGGTATTGCTGTTGTGAGGCACACAACTTTGCAAACCGAACCGAGTGTTACAGATGTGGTGTACACGTGATGATGGCATTCACGTCGTCAAGTAGCTATCCTTCTTATGATGCTAGCCTTCTTCCTGGAGGGAAAGTAGGTGATTGGATGTGTAATAGGTAATCAACTATTTAAGGTCATCTAAGATGCAATATTTTGTCTATTAAACTTATAATATTGTAATGCCTAATTTGATCATGGGTTAATTGCATAGGTGTGGGGGACATAACTTTGCAAGTAAGGTACAATGCTATAGATGCAAATCACCAAGAGAATAGGAGTATTAGAAGTTATGTGAACTTTTCCTTTGTGCTCCAAGAATGCTATATATGTTTTCTTGTTGTTTCCTTAATATTTAAAGAAATGAACGCAATGTTACATTATCTTCATTGTTTTACGACGTGTGATTGGCATATATTGTATGCTTTATATGGATGATGCTTAAAATGCTTCATGATAAAGGTGCAACTTGACTCATTTGAAAAAGAATAAGTTGTGTCGAATACCCAAATCTCTGATGACGTTCAATGGGGTCTTCGCTGACGTCCAGATATCCCGGTCCTTGTTGCTACAAAAGAATAAACCGTTAGCCTCGTCACGGAGGGCCCCGGGAGGGGGATCCGTGACCAAGCTCCGGCTTGAGAGTAAGTAAACTTGCCGGAGAGTGAGAGGAGCCTATTCCGATGAGTGTGATCACCGGAAAGTTTCCTCTAAGGTGCGAATCCAATAAATATATATGTGTGTTTAATGTATAAGAATATTGGTCGGAATAAATGAGGGAGAAATAAATGAGAGAGCCTTTAATGCGATACCTCTGATCATGCCCCATTACCGTCTCCTTCTTCTCATATAAGTATTAGACCTTATCTTGCATGTGGGATATTTTGTTAAGGTAATCCGACGGATCTTAAGAGTCTTCGGGGGGCTCAGACACGTGTCTGACCCCCAACGGTAAGATGACAGCTTCATTAAATGTTTCCGGCTGGGAAGTACGACTTCCAGCCAAAGATCATTTTCCAATCGAGTCATCTTTAGTCCCTGGTTCTGAGACCCATTGGCCCGTCGTCAAGTCATCTTTAGTCCCTGGTTCTGAGACCCGAGGCTCATGATCCGGGGCTGAATCGTAACTGTTCCGGAGGTTGATTTTCTTGGGCTACGAGTGTGGGCCCATTTCTGACCAGTTATTAATTATCCTTTCTTTTTATAAAACTCATCATTTCACCAGCGGCGGGAGTTAATCCCATAGGTGCACGTGCACCTTTTTGAATTTTGAAGGGATGGATGATATGACGGTTACCTGTGCGTCAGTTATTTCCTTTTAAATACCCCCATTATCTTTTAAACTGCCTCTTATTTCCTTCTAGTTCTTTCTTCCCTTCCGTCATATTTCTCCGATCACCCCCCCTTTAAACATGAGTCGTTCCGGTCGCTCTTCAATTCGATCGGTCTTGACAGCGAGAGACTTGAAGTCTTTTGTCGAGACGTACAACATTCCTGAGCGGTTTTCTCCCTCCTTGCCGGGCCCTAACGAATCGGTTGAATGTACCCCAGACCGAATTCCCCTTTATACATTGGCGTTCTCCTCTTGCGGAGTCCGGTATCCTCTTTCACCTTTCAAGGTTGCTTTACTTCGTCACTTCGGGGTTCACTTCTCTCAGTTGCATCCCTTAGGGTTTATGAGACTGGTGCACTTTGAGTTGTCTTGTGCGGCCATTTCTGGCGAGCCATCTGTCCCCTTGTTCTGCATGTTCTATAAACTAATCTCTGATGGAGATTGGTTTACTTTTGCCAAGCGACTGAACAGTGTGTCGAAACCCTGTTACACCTTTATGCCAACCTCCACATACCCGAAGGATTGGAAGAGTAGGTTCATCTTTGTTTCCGCTGCCATGATACCAGAGTCCCCACTGCCAAGGGATGCTGAGGCCGTTATTGAAGATACTGTTCCCACCTTGTCTGCTAACGAGACCGTTCAGTGGAAATGCATCTATGAAAACCCCATGAGGGCTTTTACTTTTTCTGAGGGAATCTTGGCCATGGGGGGTTGAGCCCTTCCTACTCAGTTCGTCCCAAGGCTTTTTTCGGTAAAAAGTTACCTTTTTGCCCTGGATTTGCTGTCGTTTGCTTTTGTTTCTTGGTATTTGTGCAGTCATCTTTAGTGTTTTTCTTAAGCAGAGTTGACTTTGTGGAGACTGCTTCAAGGGGATTCTAAGGATGTCAAGTTTGTAGTTGGTGATGAGGTTGATCCGGGTTTGAACCAGAGTGTAGGGATGCAGGTTACCGGGGGGTCTGCCCAGGCTGGGGGCTCCGTTGCTGTGGAAGGGGGTGAGGAAACCTCCTCTGATGGGGAGGAGAGTTCCCCTGATCCCGCCCCCGTAAAGCATTCTGATCAAAGTGATGATGAAGCTCTGGAGGTTCGTTTAGTTCGTAAGAGGAAAGCTGCAAGTCCTAGGCCAACCCCTGCTCTCCGTGATATCCGGCAAAGGCTCCGGAGTGCCAGTGGACAGAAGCCCCCTCCTTCATCGAAGGCTTCCGAACTTCTCCCCGTTGGGGTTAAGGGTTCTTTGTCCAAACACCTGAGGTCTTCAAGTCTTGTGAGTACACATTTGTTGGTGAGCTCCTTTTCCTTCTTACCTATTTGCCTCGTATTTATTTTGTTCTGTGGGGATTTTTGATGCTCTTTTTTTTGTGTAGGGGAGTTCTCATGATCCAATAGAGATCCCTACTGGTCCCTCCTCTTCCCGTGTTTGGGACAAGACTCCGGAAGTAGGCATGGCTCATTTTACCTCAGCCTTTGAACTCTCTCCTCACCATGCTACTGGGACCAGTAAACCCACTCAACCCGAGGGTTTTGCTCATCGGTCCCCTTTGGCTCCCCTGTTTGCTGATGCTATCCCTTTCACCTATGTCCCTGAATGGAAAATAACTCATTCTTCGGTGATAGGGACCCCTGAGGCTGCTAGGGATTTTTTAGGTCATGTTGTTCCTCCCTCCCATAGATTCATGAATTCTGCTTTGAGGGATGATCTTTTTGAGGATCAGTATAGCATGTCTCTCTGTGAGAGTTTTTTCAGGGGTGCTGGCATGCTGCAGCGGATTGACGATTTGAGGAGGGCGAATGAAGGACTCAAGGGTGAACTCAAGACCTCCCAGTCTGTCGCTGCCGAACTTAGATGTCAAGTGGTCAAGGCTGAGAGAAAGTTGCAAGAGGAGAAGGTACATAGCCTTTCTCCCCCCTCCCCCCCCCCCCCCCCTTTTTATTTTCCAACTGTTTTTGGATTTTTTTTTATGATGTTTCCTGCCTAGGGGGCTGGAGCCATGTTGGAGCGGAAGGAACGGGCCTGGGAAAGAGAGATGGCGGTGCTGGTGGAGGAGAAGGAAAAGTTGGCCGCTGAGTTAAAGCATCTGAAGGAAGTTGGCTCTGTTTCTCAGGAGCAGCTGAATACTATGTATGCAGATTATGGGATAACTTCTGATGATAACCAGCGGTTGGCTAAGGAGAAACATTGGTTAATCACCGAAGGTTTCAGAGCCTTCCTTACTGCCGTTTCTCAGTCAGGGGAGTTTAAAAGTGGCTTGGAGGAGGTGTATAGGGCGTACCAGGATGTTGGCTACCAGGCTGGGCTGAAGGATGGCTATGTTTACTCTGCTCAGGGCCTGGGCAGAAAAGTGACCCCGCTTTACAACTCCAAAGCTAAGAAGAGACTTTCCAAGCTGGATGAGGAGTTTCGGAGTAAGACCCCGACCATTCTCAAGAAGATCCTGGAGCATCCCATGATATCGATAGATGAATTGAAAGTCTTGTTTTCCTCCGTTGGTCCTTCGTCTCCACCGTCTTTTTCTGGGGATGGTCCCCAATGATTTCTGAACATTAACCTCTTTCGATATGGTTGTAATCTGGATAATTTGCTTACCCTAGGATACTATAAACTCTTGGTATTTTGGAAGGAGAACCTTTGTGTTGGGGTTCTTCTAGGTACTTAATCATATAACCTATGACTGTATATTGCCGTCTTGTTTTTTGTTGTGCTTTTTTGTGTTGCAGGGGTCAGGTTGGCGCTTCCCTGAAGACTTTTGGGCTATTTGTAAGGAGCCGTGCTTTAGTCTGTTTGTTATGCCTGTTGGCTTGTATGTTGGTTGTTTAAGCCAATAGGGCTTCCTATTGTACATTCATTTTGTAATAAAACTTTTCTTTTTGTAGTTTGTTTACAAGAATGCGTTATGTTTATGGTTTGTTTGATAAACCGGGATTGTCTGTTCAAGGCCAATCGCTGGACAAGCTTATAATGTGAGATTATGTTTCTGGCTTATTTGTCCGTTTTCTTTGGGTTAGCTAGACCCTGTTTTGCCCCACGGCCGGGCTTTTGGTATGTTCAATATACCTTGTACACGTGTGTTTGTTTATTGGTTAGGCTTATAATATTTCTGGGCACGTCTGCCTAGATATAATACCTGTTATCTTTGTCAAAAGAGGACAAGTTATTTGTCCGTTTGTCATTCATTTCTTGGGGACTAAAACCTCCCAGTACAAATTCTTACAAAAGATTCTTTCTTGGGGTATGCCCCAGATTAATAGTTAATCATACAAAAGTGGCTCCCTGGCCGTTTTTCCTGGGGATAGACCCCTCATATGTGATACTTCCTGAGCTGCATGAGGTTCCACGTCCTGGGGACCTCCTTGCCTTGGAGCGTTTCCAGCTTACAACTTCCTTTGCCGTTTGCCCATATGACCCGGTAGGGCCCTTCCTAATTGGGTCCTAGTTTTCCGGTGCTCTCTTGTAGGCTGGCTTCGTTGGCTCTTAGGACCAAGTCCCCCGGAACGAGTCTAAGTTTTTTCATTTTGGCATTATAATAGTTTTCGAGCTGCTTTTTTGTACTTAGCCTCCCTGACTGCTGCGACTTCCTTTCTTTCTTCAAGCAGATTCAGATTCATCCGGAGGTCCTGCTCGTTTTCGGCCTCCCTGAGCTTCATTCGGGCAGTTGGGGATCCTATTTCAGCCGGGATAATAGCCTCCGTCCCGTAAGTTAAGCTGAAAGGAGTTTCCCCGTTGCAGTCCTTAGGGGTTGTCCTGTATGCCCATAGCACAAATGGCAGTTCCTCCAGCCACCCTTTTTGTTTTCTTCTGAGTCTCCCTTTCATCCCTTTGATAACGCTTTGATTTGCTCTTTCCACTAGCCCGTTACTCTGGGCATAGGTGATGGAAGTGAACACTTGGTGTATGTGCATTTGTTCACACCAGGGTCTGAAGGGTTTCCCAACAAATTGTACGCCATTGTCACTCACGAGCTCCTTCGGGGCACCATATCTGCAGATAATATTGTCTAACACAAACCACCTCATTTGCTCCCCGGTTAGTTTTTTCCAAGGGTCTTGCTTCTATCCACTTGGTAAAATAATCGATGGCGACCACCACATACTTGACCCCTCCGGGAATGGCCCGATTATGTCGATGGCCCATTTTTGGAAGGGCCAGGACGTTGAGACGGGTATCATCAGGTGTTTGTGTCGATGAGTCATAGGTGCATGTACCTGGCAATTGTCACATCTCTTAATCTCTTCGGATGTTGTTTCGTACATTCGAGGCCAATAGAATCTCGCATTCATTGCCTTTGCTACTACCGTCCTTGGCCCCGAATGCATCCCACAAATCCCTTCATGTATTTCTTTGATCACATACTTAGCTTCTTCGATGTCAACACACTTCAAGGATGGGCCTAGGTACGATCTTCGGTAAAGTTCTCCGTCAACCAGCTCATACTGTAAGGCTTTTACTCTTACCTTTCTGGCTGCCCAGTCTCCCTCGGGTAACGTTTCGTCCCTCAGGAATTTTGCAATTGGTGTCATCCATGTTTCTTGTGCGTTTTCAACAGCAGCTACCTCCTCTGTACCGAGGGAGGGGGAGGTCAGTACTTCCACTTTGACTTCTCTTGCCAAGTGGTCAAATGCTACTGAGGCCAGCTTACTGAGGGCATCAGATTTTCTGTTTCTCCTGCGGGGGATGTATTCTAGCTTGAAGGTTTTGAATGCTTCGGCTGTCTCTTTTACTTTTGCCACGTACTAAGCCATGGTGTTGTCTTTTGCCTCATACTCTCCTTGGTAGTGCTTGACTACCAGCTGTGAGTCAGTGCTAGCTTCCACGTGTTTTGCTTTCATCTTTTTGGCCAGCCTCATCCCTGCTAAAAGGGCTTCATATTCTGCAGTGTTGTTGGTGTTTTCAAAGTCCAGTCTGATGGCATAAGTTAATTCGACCCCTCAGGGCTGATTAGTGTAATGCCTGCTCCGCTACCTTCTTCACTGGAGGCCCCGTCTGTAAGCAGCTTCCACACTGCCTCATCTTCTTTTTCCTTCTCCTCCTTCTCTAAAGTTTCCCATTTTAAAAGCTCTTTTTCTTCATCCTCCGGAACCTCTGCCAGGAAGTCAGCCAGTATTTGTCCCTTCATTGCAGTTCTGGCTTTGAATTCCAAGGAGTGTTCTCCTAACTCGACTGCCCATTTAGCCAGTCGTCCCGACAGCTCTGGCCTCCTTAACACCTTCTGGAGGGGTTGGTCTGTCATCAGGGTGACCTTGTGCCCCTGGAAGTATCTCCTAAGCCTCCGGGATGCGAAAACAAGGGCCAAAGCTAGCTTTTCCAGGGGCATGTAACGCTCTTCGGGGCCTTTGAGGGTCCTGCTGATGAAGTATACTGGTATCTGCTTCCCTTCCCATTCCACCATCATGATCGCACTTATGGTAGTCTTTGAAGCAGATAGATACAGGAGCAGATCTTCCCCTGGCACTGGGGTGGCCAAGGTCGGGAGCTTGCAGATGTAAGTCTTCATTTCTTGGAAGGCGGCCTCTGCCTCGGGGGTCCATTTAAACCTGTCTGTTTGAAGGCAGTCCTTCAGCACCTTCATGAAGGGAAGGGTCCTGTCAGCTACTTTTGATAGAAAGCGGTTTAATGCAATTAGCCTTCCGTTCAGCTGTTGGATGTCTTTAAGGGACCTGGGGGTCGTATTTCAGCCACGGCTTGGGTTTTCTCCGGGTTAGCTTTGATTCCGCCCTTAGTAACTACTACCCCCAGGAATTTCCCTTCTTCTACCCCAAAACAGCACTTCCCAGGGTTTAACTTCATATTCACATCCTGCATGGTTCGGATGGTCTCGGCTATGTCGTCTATCATGGCCATTTCGGTTAAGCTTTTAATAACAATGTCGTCTACATATACCTCCAGGTTTCATCCCCGTTGTTCCCTGAAAAGGGCATTCATGAACCTTTGATAGGTGGCACCGGCATTCTTGAGTCCGAAGGGCATTTTGGTATAGCAAAATGTCCCTTCGTCTGTGATGAAGGCGGTTTTCTCCTTGTCTTCCATTGACATCTGTATCTGATGGTATCCTTTATAGGCATCCAAGAAGCACTTCAGGGGATACTGGGACAATGAGTCCACCTGGACGTCTATCTCCGGGAGTGGGTAGCAGTCCTTGGGACATGCTTTGTTCAGATCTTGAAAATCAATGCACATCCTCCACCCTCTGTCTTTCTTCTGGACCATAACCGGGTTAGCAACCCAAGACGGGTATTTCACTTCCCTTATTATTCCGGCTCTGAGCAGTTTCCTGGTTTCTTCACAGGCGGCCCTCCTCTTACTAGGGCCCATACTCCATTTTTTCTGCTTTATTGGCTTTGCCCAAGTGTATGTAATGAGTCGGTGTTCAGTCAGGCTTCTCGGGATTCCTGTCATATCCCCATGCTGGAATGCAAATACATCTATGTTGAGAAGAAGCAGCTCCTTGAGAGCACTTTTGCACTTGTCACTCAGGTGACTTCCTACTTTAACCATCTACTCCGGGAACCTGTCACAAAGGACCCACTCTTCAACCCCCTCCTTCCGGGGCTTCTCGGAAGTTTCCCCCTCGGATACGGAAGAAACTACTTCGTATGCAGATTTAACCCAAGCCATGCCCTTTGGTGTCTGGAACACTAAGGCTTCGTGTGGGGTGGATGCCTGTGCTTGCAGATCTCCGATCCCAGGTCTTCCCAGGATTGCGTTGTACTTTGAGGGTGCTCGGACTACCGTGAAGGTTAGGTTTATAGTTCGGACTCGATCCCCTACCCCGACTGTGAATGGGAGTCTGATCTTTCCCAGGGGGTGTGACACACTGTTATTGAAACCTACTAGGGGGATGGAGTCCTCCTCAAGTCTATCTCTTACGTCCCTGTCAAATCTGAGGAAACAATGCTCGTATATAACTTCTACCCCGGATCCCCCATCCACATGTATTCGGGCCACCTTGTGGCCGGCTATTATGGCTTAGATGTTGAGCGGGAGCCGTTGCACCTCGTTTTCCTCTAGGTGTGACATTAGGATGTGAGCTTTCATGCAATCTGGGGAGCCCAGGATTCTGGCCTTTACACTCCTGGTGGTATCAAACTCATTCCTCCTTCTGATCATATCAACATCTGCCCTCCCAGGCTCCCTTACATTTTTTCCTTTACGGTCCCCTCCTCCTTTCTTAATTTCCTTGACCAAATGGGCCAGTTTTCCCGTTTTCACCGCAGCCTCTATTTCTCTCTTTAGGTACATGCAATCATCAGTTCTATGGCCAAACCCTTTGTGAAAGTCACAATACTCATTAGGTTGTGCCTTTGGCCCAGGTTTTATGGGTGGTGGCCTTGGGAAGGAGCCCTTCACCCTCTCAGTAGCTAGTATTTCACTTGGGGTTTTGGTGAGAGGGGTAAAGTTGTCAGAGTAGGGGGACGGGCCTCTTCCCTGGGGCCTATACGGGGAGTACGAGGGTCTCGTTCTATCGTGCAACATTCTATCAAAAGCAGGTTTTCTTCAGTAAGGTGTACCTTTTTCGGGGGGTTTTGCAGCCGTGGTGAGCCTTCGGGGTGGGGTGTCCATCTCCTTGGCTTTGCTGACTGTGTCCTTCCCCCTGACAAAAGCTCTGACTCTGTCCATGAGGTTGTCAAACGAGTATGGGAATTCCTCCCCCAGCTTCTCGCACAGTTGTGCATGCTTTAACCCGTTGATGAAACTGCTGATCTTCATGGCCTCCGGGACATCCTTGATGTTCATGTTTTCCTTGACAAATCTCTCCATGTATTGGTCTATTCGCTCGTTGTCCCTCTGCCTTATGTGCAGGATCTCGTTTGGGTTCTTGACCACTTTCCTCTGCTGACCAAAGTTCCTCATAAACTTTCACTTAACTCTTCATAGCTGTCGATCCCGCCGGGGGGAAGGCTATCAAACCAAAGCCTGGCTCCCTCCGTCAGGGTTTGTACGAACATGTGGCACCAGACCGGCATGGTCCACCGCCCCAGCTGCCCTGCCCCCGGAAGGCATGGAGATGATCCTCGGGGTCCCTAGTCCCATCATACGTGTCGAAGTTTGGGGGTAGTTTTGTCTTAGGGGGTATTGGTGCTTCTGCAATCCTCCTGGTGAACTTTGAGATCTCAGCCAAGTCCCGTGGGAGGTAGGGCTGATTCATACCGTCATCGCTTTGGCTTTCCTTTTCTTTTTCTTTCCCTTTCGGCTTCTTTCCCGTTATGAGATCCTCCCTCTCCTCCGAGGACATCTGTCTGAGGGCCGTCATGAATGTTTCCAGTGGGTCACTACCACTGCTTTTGTTTTGTGGGTCCACCCCTTCTTGGTTGGAAGGTGTGTCGAAGGATAGCCTAGCCCTGAGGCTGTCGAGCTTCTCTCGTCTTTCTGAATCTTCAAGACACTTTTTTAATTTTTCCCTATGCATAGCTACGAAGTCTGGAGTGATGGGTTCCTCTCTTTCCAGAACTTCCACTTGATTCTCATTCTCTTCCTCATAAGTTATGTCTTCCACTGTTACTTTGTCATGGTCGTTCTGTACCGTCTGGATGGTACGTGAGCCGGGTGGAGTTGCCATGTTGTTGTTTGTGAAACGGGCTATCTTTGACGTTGGAGTTCAGTGTGGAGACACCAGTCAAGCTGTGGTCCCACGGATGGCGCCAATGTCGAATACCCAAATCCCTGATGACGTTTAATGGGGTCTTCGCTGACGTCCAGATATCCCGGTCCTTGTTGCTACAAAAAATAAACCGTTAGCCTCGTCACGGAGGGCCCCGGGAGGGGGATCCGTGACCAAGCTCCGGCGTGAGAGTAAGTAAACTTGCCGGAGAGTGAGAGGAGCCTATTCCGATGAGTGTGATCACCGGAATGTTTCCTCTAAGGTGTGAATCCAATAAATGTATGTGTGTGTTTAATGTATAAGAATATTGGTCGGAATAAATGAGGGAGAAATAAATGAGAGAGCCTTTAATGTGATACCTCTGATCATGCCCCATTACCGTCTCCTTCTTCTCATATAAGTATTAGACCTTATCTTGCATGTGGGATATTTTGTTAAGGTAATCCGACAGATTTTAAGAGTCTTCGGGGGGCTCAGAGACGTGTCTGACCCCCAACGGTAAGATGACAGCTTCATTAAATGTTTCCGGCTGGGAAGTACGACTTCCAGCCAAAGATCCTTTTCCAATCGAGCATTAAATATGGCTTGTCCTCTCTGATCCTTGTTTCCCGCCCGTTTCGTAAAGGGAGAGCCTTAGTGGGCAAGGTAAACCACTGTTGGGCTTATTTCCTGTTGGGCCCGCATGAAGGCAACCCGAAGCGGGTAAAATGGGCTTTCCCATTGGCCCGTCGTCAAGTTGTTTTATACATCGATCCAAAATATTTGAAAAAGAATTGTTTGTCTTAGACTTGCTTCTTGTTCCTTTCTGAATGGGTGAAATAGTTTGATAGTTCTTCTAAATATAATAAAACCTTTACGACATAATCAGACTGATTCAACTCGTTTTTAGATTTAGTTATTGTATTCCATCCATTCCAAGCCAGCCCCAAACCCCACCAACGGAGGGTGCTACCAATGGAACCCCCTTGGAACTATTTGGGATTTATTATACTCGATATCAGAATAGTTTTGAATGATTGTGTACTCTACACATCCTAAATTATATTTATATTTATTCAAATTTCCCATTTGGTCTTAAATAAATCCAATCATGCTAAAATGAGAATGATGACACTAAAAGCACCAACATTTCATTTCGCCTATAACTACTAACAGATCATCGACGTATCCAAAAGAAATTAAAAAAATACAAATTATACATATCTATAGCAATCATCAACTGATCCCAGAGAAATTATAAAAAAAAAACTATAGATATACAATGATAATCGATCATGGACTATCGACAAATGTTTCAACCGAGAGAAAAGACTTTAATTACAAAAATATACGTGGGTAAATATTGTTCATAAATTCTTTACCCACATCGATGACGATGAAGGATTGCCAATGGTTACTACTTTCACCAATCGACCCAAGAAGTTGGTCAAAGTCAGTTGGCCCTAAGGGGAAAGGGCATTCTCGCGTAGGGGCTTTTGGGTAGGGTACCCAAATCGGGTTAATCGGTGCCATCTATTTGGGTATGTTGATGATGATGAGAGAGACAGGGAGAGACATAGAGTGTAGAGAGAGAGAGAGAGAGAGAGAGAGAGAGAATAGTGTAAAACGATAGGGTCCATGATTTAGGAAGCGTTGTCATCTATTAAATTGTTTTAGGGTAAAAGTGAGGTGGCAACGCAAGATTGGAGGAATCCAGGGTATATTAGGGTTTCACCCCGACCCCCTAATTTCTTATGGAAAAATTGGCTTTTGGTAGTGGGTGACGGTATTCTGTCTAAACAGTAGACACATGTAACTAATAAGAAAATATTAAAGATACAAGCCATAGACATAGAATTTTTCAATTCTGACACAAGGTATTTATTAGCTTGAATGTACTTCCAAATAGATTTTGTCGTATCCAAACTAATAGCAATCCAACCCATTTCATGAATAAAATGTGACCAATTATTCAACCAACAAAACTACTTGTTACAAATTGCATTTTGTTGCATTTGATCCTAATTATTATATTCTTATATCATTTTAGAAAAGGCAAAAAATATGCGATTAATACACATAATAACGCGACAAACCTAGCATACAAATTGTGCATGAAACACTTCTATTTTCTATATAAACAACATAAGATATAACTAATTAAAAAGAAATATAAGGAATATTCCATATCAAAAAACAGCGGCTATTTGCCGCATAGCATATAGATTCTTAAATTATTATTGTGGGGCCAATGACTTGAACTCGATATAGGATGTGGTCATGACCCTCATGACCATCATGACCCTCCATGTTAGTGTCATGTAACCCACCTCTAATTCACCATCTAAAACCACTACCCTAAGGGTGTGGTCATAACTCAAACCACTAGCCCCTTATTTTATTAATTTATCTTTGGCTAAAGAAAAAAGGAAATGATTTGTTGAAAAATGGAAAGGAGGACCATGGTTGCCATGGTTTAATCCATGCAAACCATGGTGGATCAATCAAAGGGGTGGTGTAACCTTCCATTCATGTTCCTAGGTGGCAAATCATGTCCCAACCATGATCCCCACACCCTATAGCCTGAATCAGTGTTGTAAAAGTCGGCCTACTCGGCCTTGTACTCGGCGAGTACTCGGTCCTCGGACCACCTCCGAGGCGAGTTTACCCTAGTCGGACTTGACTAGTCGGCGGCGGTCAAAATCGGCCTACTCGGACTACTCGGCCTTGTACTCAGACTAGTCGGCCTTGTATTCAGAATACTTCGGACTTGTACTCGGCCTACTTAGCCTTCTACTCGGACTACTCGGCCTACTTGGCCTTCTACTCGGACTACTCGGCCTTATACTCGGTGATATTTGAACTTCAAACATGTTTCATTTTAAATTGTACTCATTTTGACATGAATTATGCTTCTTTTAACATATATATAATATACACCAATTAATTTTCTTTATATTTATCATGTCCGCGTACTCCCCGAGTACTCTCCGAGTACTCCGATTACTCCCAACTCCTCAGTCGGCCGACTAGGGACCGCCTAGCGACTTTTGCAAACTCCTGAATCACATAATATCACCACATTATTCTCTAGAAAGAAAGGAGGCAGAAGACACGTGTGAAGAGGCCATCAATCATCCATCATCAACATACAAGGTGGGCCGACTTTTGGAGGGATAATTTTGGGCTGCTGGTGGACGCACATGCAAGGCATCACGTGGGCTTGTAGACTTTGGGGAATTTCTTTGAATTGGGCCGCACATGACTAGAGTGGAGGCTTTGGTTTTCGAAAAAAGAACATCAGATAAATATCATCATCTCGACGGCAAAGAAGAAAGGGGTTTTTTTCAACCGGGTATCAAGCCAATGAAGATCATTCAACCGAGATGAGCGGCTAAATCTTTCGTGGACACTTCGGGTGAATGATTCTTGTGAGACACTTTTAATTCTAGTTTCTGTTTTGTATTGAGATTTGGATTTGTAGTCGGGTGACAGCCGACTATTTGCGTGATTATAAAATTTGTGTAACAGACAAATCCTGAGTGACAGTCAGAGTTATAATTATGTGTTGAATCCAATTATGCTTTTGTTGATTGAATGATTCCTATGTATGCTTGTTTTAATATTTATCTGATCAATTAATATTAAGATTTTGAACTGCATAGGTAATTGGTAGATGTGACAGATTTACAATTCAATCAATAGCATCCAATAAAATTAGAACTAGGTTATTAGTAATTACAGAATCTGAATCCCGGACTGGTCACCTTTTCTCATCATTGTTTATTACAACTCAATCTTTTTCTTAATTTTTATTCGTTAATTTAGATAATTCTTATAATCAATCACACCGATTTTCCAATTCAGTAGTAATTAATTAATACTTTTCATTCGACACTTTCCACAATCCTCCTCTGGTTCGATATCCGACTTACTCTAGCTACTAGTTTATTTCGGTTTTTGCATGTCACTAACGACAGACACCAAAATGGCACCGTTTCCGGGGAGGCGTGCGCAAAGTGTTTAGTGTTAAGTTTTAGTAAAAAATAAAAAAAACCCCTAAAAGAATTTTTGTTTTTATTTTGTTATCTTATTTGTTCGTGATTTACGTGGGTAGTTGAGCTGTGTTTGTGCAGGATGATAGATCTTACTATATTTTGCGGCTCTTCTACATGCATTTTGTGTGGGGAACCACTTCACCCGTGTATCGGTTGCCACGAGGCCCGATTTAGACGGGAAAGAGCGAAATTGGAAGAACCACCGATGCCTTGCTATGATAATCCTTCCCCTCTACCATATTTCTATGATTCTGATACAATGATGGAGGATGGTTATTACTCTGACGGATGGGATCGGGACGAGGATGCTTATTATGAGCCAAGGACGGATGGACAATGTTTCTGTTGCGGTCGTAATCATACTTATGATTATGATGATGTGTGCACGGTGTATTTGGAAAATCCAGAGTATTGGAATAAAAAAATGATGGATGCGTACATCTCAAGACCGTATCAGGGATACCGACAGTATCATCCCGAGGAATATTCTAAGCCCGAGGGTGTCTATACTTATCAGACCGAGGAGGAGAAATAGCTTGCTATGTTGGAAGTGACTTTGTCTAAACTCGAGCAGTATTTATCAGCACCCAACCTTTCCGATGAAGATCGAATCAGGTGTTTAGTTTCTAAGTGTCAGAATTTAAAAATGAAGATAGGAATAGAACAACGCCTTTCACTATTACCTGATGATATTAGAGATTATTCTCACATGAAGGAGGAGGTTGTGGAGGATAATACCACACCAATGAGTCCTTTATGTAATGAAGAGTCACTGGTGGATCAGATGGTGTGTGCAGATAATGAGGCAGAACAGTCTGACGAGATGAATATGTATACCGAACCTCTTCCCATATCAGGCATTCAAAATAACAAGTGTGGGGATGCGAGTTCGATAAAGAAGATGAGAAGGGTGAAACTACAAGACATCAAGGTATATCTCGTGAAGTGGATTAGCGAAACCCGCATGTGCAGTCTGAACATGCCAATTATACTGACAAATTTATGGATATGGCATGTAAATTTCCGTGCATTCATGGGAAATGTTTTGGGTAAATGTGCACTGAGACCACCGTAGCACATATCAGGTACGGTCTGGCTTAAGACCTAAAACTTAGCGCTCTCGGGAGGCAGCCCGAGGATGTAGAGTTTGTACTTTGTTTTGGTTTGGTTTCGTTTCATTTGGTGTGTTGTGTTTTGACAAGTTTATACAATTCTATCTTCACGGATGCAATGAATCAAGTGTGGGGATGTTTGGCAACATCCCCGGTGAGATTTCAAAGAATCCATGAGGGGCGTATGTTCCGGTTAGATCACAACAGTTACACCGCCACATACACTCACTTGTTTTCTAATCAGGTGCATGTGTTTATCTATCTTGTGTTTTATTTATTTTCGTGTATTTGGTGGTGTGAAATTTTTGTGTTGGGAGTGGTTTCTTTGTGTTGAGTCGTCTAGTTGTTAGCCGTTCATGGTTTGCGGGTGGTATCTCTAGACTTTAGATTATAAATTGCACCATACATTGGGGACAATGTATCCTAAGTGTGGGGATGCGGTAACTCGAGAAAGGGTTGGTAAGATTGTGATCTTAAATGCTTGATGGGTTGAATTTGCTTAAATTGAAAAATTTTGAAAATTTTTGTTTCTCAGGTATGCTTGAAATTCATGAAAACCAACATTTTCAATCGCTAAAGGGTTCTTACTGATATTAAACTAACTTAGATCCCTAGTCATGGTTGTCTCTTTAAGTTTCATGAGAGTATATCTGACAGTTGTTTTAGAGAAGAATTAAAAAGAGATTCCTAACTAGGGGTAACATGCTTTAGGAATTACACATGCTATGTGTCGGCAACCTATATTCCTTTTGTTCGGTGAGATATTTGAGCCTACTAGATTGTTAATTGAATTACTATACATGTTCATTTGCTGAGAGTATGCCATATGTTGCTTTGTGTTAGAACTTGTGTGGTTTGATACGTGCCGAGACTGTGCTTTAGCGTATTCACATAGATGATAAAGGCATTAGGATCCATTCATTGTTCTATATGTTGATTGTTGATTCCACCCACCTTAGTTAACCATGTTGAGCCTTTTATCCTTCGTTTGCTACACCTTGTTTGACCCGTTTGATTACCAACCATGAATGACAAGTATGTTATGAAAAAAAATGAAATGAAAAGAAAAAAAAAACAAAAAATCATTGTTATGCTCGTGTTAAATAAATGGGTTAAAGATAACCCAATAGTGTTGGTAGTTTTGTTAATAAAGTCGTCATGGTTTGGTATTCGTTGTGTTAGCCAAATAAACCTAAAAAGCCAAAAATATATCCTTACCTTTACGCTTAACCCAAAACCCAAAAGTCCTTTTGATATGTGCTACGTTATTTGATACAGTGGATGTGTGATTGCTATACAAGCTTATGATTGCAAGGTAGCATAGTTGGTTTTGAGCGAAATATATGCTAGCACATTACACGCTAGTCTTGATAAAACTGAGAGGAGTGATTATTGTGAGGGGCGTGTGGCATGTGTGTAGTAATATAAGCATGTTAGTTTTAGTTAGGCAACTAGGCAAGTCTTAAGTTGTTTTAAATGCGTATCATTTATCTGTCAGATTATCAATCTCGATTGTGTCAGTCTATGGGACGGGTATAACTTGGGACCTTAACTTGTTAATTCGGTAAGGGATTCAATGGTGATTTGTTAATAAGGTGAGTAATGTTTGTAATGATTGCTTGAGGACAATCAATGTCAAGTGTGGGGATGTGATGGAGAGTACAAAACCCGAGTGTTAAGTGTGTTATAATATGTGTTTTATTGTGTTTTAAGCAGTTATGCGTTGCGAATGTGATATCTACGAGTTGTTGTGGTGTTACAGGTTAATCGGCTTAAACCGGTAAAGTTGGAGGGTTTAGTGATGAAGTGGAACGACCGTGGGTGACAACTGAGGTACATTATGGTGATTGATACTTTGTTCAGGTCAAGACATGGTTTGGATGTGCATCGAAATACAAGAGATTGGAGATCTCACCGTAGGCTACGCATGAGATACTGTAACCTACGGTTATGTTCAGCAACTCATCATAATAGTTCCAGCAAAAGAAACAGAAAGCCCATATCGTAGCTTATGGTCAAAGACCGTAGCTTACGGTTGAAAGTTTGAAGGCAGCGCATAGAATGTTTGGAGGGAATAAAATATATATAAAAAAGGTTTTCTTAAAACCCTCAAAGTGAATCGACATTTGATGATATTCACGTGAGAGAAGGACACAAAAGTCAACAACAATATAATCATCATCAATTGCGGCAGCCATAGGTTTTGGGCGGCAATACTATAAGGATCCATCATCAACACACAATTGATATACATCATACACCATCACACATGCATACAGAGGAGACACATGAGGGTTTTGTTTTGGCCTTGACTTGGGGACTTCTTTTGGCGGTGACATCACACGTGAAGAGGTAAAAGGATTGGCAGCCATCTTTGGTGAATTTATTAGGAATACTATAAAAGAATCACATAATATCACCACATTATTCTCTAGAAAGAAAGGAGGCAGAAGACACGTGTGAAGAGGCCATCAATCATCCATCATCAACACTAGTAGGGTGTCCGCGCGATGTAGCGGAAACGACATTTTTTTGTTGTGGTACTCGTTTATGGTAGTTTGGTCATTCATATGAATTCATGCATTTCAAGTTGATTATTATGAATTCGTTCAAGCTAGCCGAATCAATCAAGTCAACCGCTTAAGCTGGAATATTTTTTGTGTGCATATGCCGTCTTAAATGCTATTGGTTTTATTTACTTGTGGTATTGACTCCATTGAAGCTAATAGCGTATAAATTCCTGTGTTTCAAGTTAATTATTATGGTACGATTCACCTATGAATTCATGCATTTCAAGTTGATTATTATGAATTCGTTCAAGCTGGCCGAATCTTTCAAGCCGACCGCTTAAGCTACAGTATTTTTTGCTGTCTATGTTGTCTTAAAGGATACTGGTTTTAATTTGTTGGATCTGAGTTTGTTTCTGATTGTATTTTACGTTTGAGATTAAGATGGAAATGAAAGAGTTGTGCAGCGGAATTAATATGAAAACAAACTTTGCATACAATCAAACGAGAGTATTGCTTTGATCAAGACATTTTCAACAAGAAACCAAATGATTGAATTAACTTTCAACAACGATTACAAGTTATGCTTGAATACAAACTCCCCCTCAGCCAGAGCTCAGCGTTTGTTCGTGCAAAGAAGATGGTATTGCAAGAGCTAATAGAACAGTACAAAGTACTGAACTATTTATAGGCACTAGCAAACCACTGAGCATCTTTAGCTGACATCACCATGAAAGTGACATCTAACCTCCTAACAAACTCTAACCTCTGATCTATACAAACACTGATGTACTAACTACTGCTATTACATTTCATTACAAAAAAGACATTTAAACAGCTGCTGCATCCTTCCACTACTGTGAACCCAGCAGTGCTTGTCCGGATTAGCAGTACTAGACTCAAGGCAGTAGATTGAATCAGCAGAGCTTTGGTCTTCCATCAGTCTTTGACATTGGGCAGTAGATGCAAGGCAGCAGTTGTAGGTCAGCACTTAGTAAGATCAGCAGATAGGAGGTCAGCAGATATGAAACCACTTTCAAGGGGAGAGATTTGTATGTAAACATCTGCTTATTCTGGATCCACTGCTCTGATCCAGTTTTGGCTTTAATTATCTGTTCCTCTGATAGGGTTCAATCCCAATAATCTCCCCCTGGAACAGATAATGCCAAAACTCTTCATTATTGTGGAATTCTTTATTGCCTCATCAACAGTTCCCTTATCTGACCTTTAAATTGTAATTCAAAGTCTAGGGCATCTGTATCTTCATCATCCCTGCTAAGTGGAAGATCAAGGAGATCCTGCAAATCTTCAAGACTCAGGCCAAGAGCTTGTTCCCTTAATATTTTCTCCACTTCTCCACCAGACCTAAGCAAAGTCAATACGCAGGTCTGTTTGTCAGTTTCCCACTTTTGTATTTTTTAGCCTGGTAGGTTTCTTGGGAGATGTTTATTTGCAGAAGTATTTGGTGAGGCTGGCCTATTCATAACTGGCTGAGCAGCACTTGCAGATTGTTCCAATTCAAGATCTTCTTTTATCATTACTTTCGTGCCTGCTTTTACAATAGCATCTCCAGCTAATAGATCTTGAATTGTTTTAATACTCAACTGGTTTTTGCTCCTTCTTTTATAGATGGCAGCACCAGCTGGAGCAGCGGTTCTTTTAGCTTGCAGCTTTGGTGGTCTTTTTGAGACCTCTGCTTTGGAATAGTCAGGCTTTTGTGGAACTCTTGGATCTTTCTTTCTAAGTTCCTCTAAGCTTTTATAGGTTGCCCTGACTCTATCTTCTCCCCACTTTGTCACAGAGTTCTTTGACCCATAATCAGCTGCAATCAGCTCCTCTTTCATTCTCCTCAACTCTAACATCTTCTCAGCTTCAAATTGTTTGAATTTTTCAGGAGGAGTCTGCTTGACCTTATTTTTGATCATGTCTTGAATCCTGGCTGCTTCTTTTTCAAGCTCAGGAATGGTCCAGTTCTTGTACATGTGTTTCTCCCCCTTGTATTTCTTGTAGGTTATGATGTTCTCAATGTAGTCTTTCCTCAAGGACTCATCTGCCCTTTCTGAAATTTGCTGACATACATTTTTAGCAAAACGCTCCATAGCATTGACCTGTGAGAGTAAAAACTGATAGTTTTGTTGAAATTCTCTATCAGATTTCCCTTTTCTGTTTTTGATTGCAATATCCTCTGCTTGTTTGGCCTTGAGTTTCAAGTATTCTTCAATATTGTTAGGCCTGGGATATCCTGCAATTGATGGCAAACTCCTTTTGGCTGGGTCATCCTCATAATAAAAGGATTTTATTTCTTCCCTAACTGCAATGAGTTCTAGAGGAAATGAGACACCAGCAGGAGGTAATGGTTTTAAAATTTGAGCTGAAGAGAGAGGTATGGGTTTTGGAATAGTGACAAGTGATAGGGAATTTGAAGATGTTGGTGGTGGTGAAGGTGAATCATCATCTGATATATAAATCCTTCTCCTTTTTGTTTTAGAAGAAGCAGATGATGTTTTGGGTGGATCAGTGGTGGTAGATTGTATGGCAGTGGTTTGTGATTGACTAACAGCTGTTTCAACCACTGTTGTCATTACAACAGATGTTATAATGTCTGTTGTCTTCTGCTTTTTGTCAGCAGGTGGAAGTGGTGGTGTTTTGGTTTTTGATGGTGACAGTGGTGGTAAAATAGTGGTTGTGGTGTGTGTTGAGGTGGTGTGTGTTGAAGAGAGAACAGATGTTGAAACCACTGAGGTACCAGCAGTAGTTGATACAGCAGGAGTTACAACAGCTGTTTGGATGGAGGTTTGATGCTGATGACTTTTGGATGGTGGTTTTGGAATATGCTTTGGAATTCTGGATGAGGTGGACTTAGGCTTCCTTTTTGTCTTAGGATTTTTAGTATCCTTTGAACCAGAACAACCCTGCTCATACAGCTCCATGAAAGCTCTTTTCTCCTCATTCCACCTTGAAACATCCTTTGCCATTCTATCTCTTTTTACACTTGCTACTCCTTCATCAAGTGCTTCTTGAGTAGCATCAACCTTTTTACTACCATCTGGCACATGAATTTTTCTGGTCATATCATCCTTTTCAGGTTCAATGTAAAGACCATCATCTATTCCTTTCTTCTTCCACTCCTGAATTTTCTCCCCCTTTTTGGCATTATCGTCTGGGAGTTGATCAATGAAAAGTACTGTTGGAGGAGCAGTGCCAGTGGTGTGCAGGATCTGAGTTTTGAGAACCTTTAGATCAGCCTGAGTGTTCTTGAACCTTGACTCCATTGCATTTCTCAGCTGTTGGACATGTTTTTCATGTTGCTGATCTGCTAATTGTGCTTGTTGATGGAGAAAAGGTTGAAACAAATTCCAGAGGTCATTTGTAGCAGGTGCCCTTTGTGGAGCAGGTGCTTGAGATGGAACAGCAGTGGATTGTACCTTTTGTACTTGTAACACCTGTTGTAGCATATCTTTGAGTTCTGCAACAGAGTTATCAAGCTTTTCAATACGATCCGTCAATTTCTGGTACTTTAAACCATCACCCAAGTTAATGGGATCATCTGATTTCCCACTAGCAGTGGTTTTATCAGTAGTTGATGTAGGGAGTATACTCCAAGCATTAACCACTGATGCCCCTTTTTCTTGATACTGGGGTCTTCTTCCTTCAACACTTGACAACCTTTTGATGTTGCCAGTAGGATAAATAAATCCACTGGTGGTTGGCAGAGGTGCTATAAAAGGAATTGTCTCCAAGGAAGTCTTATTGATGTAACCACTGTCCAACTGTAAACCAATGGGTTCAACAGTTGTAGTGGCTGCTTCACTTGGACTACCACCAAGAGTTACTTGTAACTCAAGGGGTCTAACCTCCTCAGGTTGTGTTGGTGGGTTAGAAAAGATTGATACATCAGACCCAGTCAGGTGTTGAGGTATATTCTCATTGATAGATGATTGAGAAGGACTGGTTAATGCCTGGTTCAAATCAATTGCATCCAACAGCAGTTTAGTTGGAGTGGGAATTGTGGATGTGAAGAGTGGTGTAGAAAGTGGATTTGCCCCGGGTATTGAGCTGTGGATGATAGAAACAAGTGTTTCCAGAGCATCATGATGTGGAGACCCTATTTGTACAACCTGTTCTTTTTGTGAAGAAGCAGGAGGAGTTTTGGTTATGGGTTGAGATATTTGTACCAACTGCTGTGAGGAAGAAGCAGCAGTGGTTTCTTGTGACTTTTGTGTTGTCACAGGCATTTGCTCTGGTATCTCATCCTCCAGAGTTGCCTTGTTGATTGGTTTGGGGGGTTTTTGAGTTTTTCTTTTTGTCTTTTTGGAGATTTTAGGTGTGGGTTTCAAAGCAGTTGTGCTGCTGCTTTGATCACCTTGAGCAGTGGGCTCAGCAGCAGATACCTGAGGAGCAGTTGTAACTGCTAAAATCTGCTCAGGCACCTCTGGTTGTGTTTTGCAAGGTGCTAACATTCTTGAAAAAGTTTCAGTTGTTAAACTGTTTATTTGAGTAGAATCACCTTGGTTTATTACAGCTAAATCATCCTTACTGAGTTTCTTTGCAAAATAGTAACTTAAAAACCTTGGAAACAGTAAGAATGATTTTGTTTCAACATTATTAACCAAATCTTTAAAAATTTCCCGAGAATAGTTAAAATTTTCTCCTTGAAGAATTGCATATCCCAGATTTTGAATCTTTAAAGGGATTTCATTGAAAGAAGTGGTTTTGTTTGAAACACATAATAGGAGGGTATGAAATAAAAATCTGGTTGCAGAAGGAAAATAACCTTTTTGTAAGGTAAGTTTCTTCATCATTGTGGCTTCATACCCTCTCTCAATGAAGTCAGTTTGCAACTCGTGTTTAGTGAAAGAAATTTTACCTTCTTGATCATCGAGTTGAAAGACCTCTGAAATGGATTGTGGCGCGATTTGGACAGCTTTACCCTTTATAGAAGAGTGTATGGTGGTTGCAATGTCTCCTTGTTTTTCAAGGGTTGCATTCTTCCAAAACTCCCTTTGGGTTTCCAAATAGATTGGTGCATCGACAGTGAACAAAGTTTTGTACTTTGATTTTGCCATGGTGTCAATGATGGAATCGAAAACATTGGTGGTTCCTGGTTTTGTGAGAAGACCCAGGAGATTGTGGGATGGTTTATATGGAATTTCAGTGGAAATTGCCTTTTGAGAGGCTATTTTCGATGCAGATTTGGATGAGGGTTTTGAAGATGACTTCGATTTTGTCATTTTGAAGATGATGATCGAAGAAATTTGTGAAGAAATGAGATGAAAAACTGCTTTGAGAAGAGAATTTTTAAGAATTCAATTCGACAGTAAAACCCTGTTTTGGTGGTGAATGGGGGATTTTATAGGGAAGAAAGTGAATGCTGAGGTGGCAGCCGTTACAAAAAGTCTGACCAATATGTACTGCCCACGTGACAACCCCTGGTGAAAGTGAAGTACAGTACTTTTGTGAAAGTGACTGATGAAGGCAGTGGTATGAAAGCAGTGGATGATTTTCACTATCAGTGGATAGCATATCAGTGGATAAGACACTGCTTTTGAACGACATAGTTTATCAAATGGAATGAGAGAACAAGGGTTGACTTTCAGCAGTGGACAGACATTTGAAGTATAGCAGACTTTTGAACAATCAGTGGTTAATGGCAGACTTATAAGGATTTTAATGAAAATTTTCATTTTTAGCTATTTTTAAGGATGGAGTTTTGATTTTCTGAAAACATTTTGTTGCTTTTATTCATAGAAAAACAAGATGTTGCTTGTTATTCCATGTTCAGCATCCCAATCCTAGAGACCAAGCTTTCAAAAGTGGCTGTATCAAGTGCTTTTGTGAGCACATCAGCCAGCTGGTCTTTAGTTGGGACATGATGCAGAGAAATCAAACCTTTTTCATAGCAATCCCTCACAAAGTGATGTCTGATGTCGATGTGTTTGGTGGTTGAATGGGAAACTGGATTTTTGATGATATTTTCTGCTGCCTGGCTGTCTAACATGAGTGCTGTCTTTAAGGCAGTGATAGCAAAATCCAGCAACTGATTTTGAAGCCACAGGAGTTGGGCTGTACAGCTTGCAGCAGCAATGTATTCAGCTTCAGTAGTGGATGTTGAAACAGCTGCTTGCTTTTTGCTTTGCGATGAAACTAAGCAATCACCTAGAAACTGGCACCCTCCTGATGTGGACTTCCTTGTGGTGTGACATCCAGCAAAGTCACTGTCTGAAAAACCTGAAAGCTTGATGTTCCCATTAGCTGGATACCAGATACCAAGTGTGGGAGCACCTTTTATGTAACTGAAGATCCTTTTTACAGCAATGAGATTTGATTTTCTGGGAGCTGATTGACTTCTTGCACAGACACATGTTGCAAACATGATGTCTGGTCTAGATGCAGTTAGGTATAGTAAAGACCCAATCATGCTTCTATAAAGTGTTTGGTCAATCAGCTCATCTTTTTCATCAGACATGACCAGCTTATTTGTTGCCATGGGTGTGCTGCATGGTTTACAATCATTCATATCAAATTTGGTTAAAAGTTCTTTAGCATATTTGCTTTGATGAATGAAAGTTCCATTTTGCATTTGTTGTACTTGAAGACCAAGAAAGCATTGCAGCTCACCCATTGCACTCATTTCAAACTCAGCTGTCATGAGTTCTCTAAACTCTTCACACATTGAGTTACATGTGCTTCCAAAAATAATGTCATCCATATAAATCTGGACAATCATTAAATCCTTCCCTCTCCATTTTAAAAACAGTGTTTTATCAATGGTACCTCTTTTGAAACCATTTGAGAGTAGGAAGTTGGAAAGAGTTTCATACCAGGCCCTTGGTGCTTGTTTCAGGCCATACAAGGCTTTGTTTAGCCTGTAAACATGATCTGGATAAAATGGATCCTCAAAACCTGGAGGTTGACAAACATACACCTCTTCTTGAATTGTACCATAGAGGAAAGCACTTTTGATATCCATTTGAAACACCTTCATATTGTGGTTGACAGCAAAGGCCAGGAACAGTCTAATGGCTTCCAATCTTGCAACAGGGGCAAATGTTTCATCATAATCAATCCCCTCTTCCTGTCTGTAACCTTGAACCACAAGCCTGGCTTTATTCTTGACAACAATACCCCTTTCATCAGTTTTGTTCTTGAAGACCCACTTTGTGCCAATGGGACTAACCTCTTCTGGCAGTGGTACAAGCTCCCATACTTGTTGTCCTTTAAACTGTTGGAGTTCCTCTTGCATGGCTTCTACCCAGCTGTTGTCTTTCAGAGCCTCTTGGTACTTGACTGGCTGATGGAGTGATAGAAAACCAGCAAAAAGACAAATGTTTTGGGTTTGGATTCTTGTGAGCACCCCTTCATTTATGTTGCCAATGATTTGATCAGGTGGATGAGATCTCAAGAAGATTAAATCTCCTTGGTATGGTATGATGGCATTGGTTGGTGAAGGCTGTAAATGTGTATCATCTGAGCTAACCACTGCTGGGGACTTTGATGATCCAGCAGTGGCTTCAAAAGGTGGTGGAATAGGAGGTAATGAAGTGGACAACTGCTGACTTTTATCCACTGTTTGAGGACTTTTGTCAGCAGTGTTTGAGGATGTGGAAGCAGTGGTTGATGGGCTACTTTGGTCAACAACTGTTGAGGTAGCAGTGGTTGAGCTTTGACAACTGTTTTGAACAGCTGGTGCTATTCCCTTTGTGGCAGACCTTTGAGGGATGATGATTTCATACCCATAGTCTGGTGTTGTATCCTCTGATGGACCTGCACTGTTAGTCTTGACAGCAGTATTTTCAAAAGTAAATTTTTCAAGATCAAACAGATCTGTAGAGTTTGCTGGGATTTTCATTGATGAAAGTTCATTGAACTTTACATTCAAAGTCTCCTCCACTGCCTTGGTCCGTGTATTGAACACTTTGTAGGCCTTGGCAGTGGTTGAGTATCCCAAATGATAACCACAATCAATTTTGGCTGCAAATTTTGAAATGGAATCTTTTAAGTTCAAAATAAAGCATGGGCAGCCAAACACCTTGAAATATGAGATCAGTGGTTTGATTTTATACAGAATTTCATAAGCAGTCTTTTTGTGCCTAGGGTTTATTAAAACTCTGTTCTGGACATAGCAAGCAGTGTTTACTGCCTCTGCCCAGAAAGTTAGTGGCAAACCTGAATCTGCAAGCATGGTTCTGGCAGCCTCAATCAAAGTTCTGTTCTTCCTTTCCACTACCCCATTCTGCTCTGGTGTTCTAGGGATGCTGTACTGCCTTACAATCCCTTTCTTCACACAGAAGGCATCCAAATCCTTATTTTTAAATTATGTGCCATTGTCACTCCTAAAGCTTTTCACTGGAAGGTCAAATTGCTTTTCAACCTGTGTTACAAAGTCTTGCAAAATGCCTGCAGTCTCATCTTTTGAGTGTAAAAAGAAAGTCCATGTAAACCTAGAAAAGTCATCAACAATAACCAAACAATATCTTTTCTTTTTGAGGCTCATGACTTGAACTGGGCCAAACAAATCCATGTGTAGCATCTGCAAAAACTGAGTTGTTTTGGACTCTTCAATGGACTTAAAAGAACTTTTATGCTGTTTTCCTTTTAAACAGGAAATGCAATGTTCAGGACATGAAAACAATTTTTGTGGTAGGCCTCTCACCAAACCATTTTTTGAAATTTCTGTGATTGTCTTAAGATTTGTGTGCCCCAGCCTTCTGTGCCAAAGTTCTGTCTCTTTGTTAGAGGCAGCTGAGAACAGACAGGCATCAGCTCTGGGACACTCTTTTGGCATGTCAACAACATAAACATTGCCACTTCTTTGAGCAACAAGTTTAGTTTGACCAGTTTTGATTATTGCTTCAATCTTTTTGACCATTTCTGGTCCAACAATCCTACAACAGTCTTTTGTGAAGAATGACCCAAATCCCTTGTCACTCATTTGGGACACACTCAGAAGGTTGAATTTTAGATTGTCTATTAGATTGACATTTTCAAATTTTACATTTCCAGATTGAACTGTACCAGACCCCAGAACCTTCCCTTTACTATTATTCCCAAAGGATATATCACCCCCTCCATGGATTTTAAAGTCTTTGAGGAGGGCTTTACATCCTGTCATGTGCCTGAAGCCTCCACTATCTAAATACCAAAGACTATCAAAGCATGCAGAAGCTCCCTGCACATGAAGTAAAAGGATTAGTTCATTAAGGTCTCCAAAGCCAACAAGGCTTTGGATGGGGTCTCAACAGTGTCTGGGATGGATGCAGAGTGATGGACAGTGGTTAGGTCAGGGGTTTGGACTGTTTTAGGACAGTGTTTCTCTAACCACTGTTGTGGGTCCTGACCAATCACCTGCTGGTAACCAAAAGGATGCCTGTTCACTCTGGGTTTAGAGGGCCTTTTGTAGGCCTCAAAAACGTGTGGAATCCTTTGGTAAGACTGTTTTTCCTTGCCTTTTCTGAATTGATTAGCAGGGGGTGCATCAGTAACCTGAACATCTCTTTTGACAGATGTTTGGTTCAGCTGTTTTGTGACAGCTGTTTAAACTGGCACAAACAGTGGTTGTTTCTTGGTGAACTTGACAGATGATGATGATGATGATGGACTCAAGGATGTTTTAGCCATGTACTCATTCTTTTTCACATCAAAGTTTTTAAGATACACACATGCTTGAGTTTTGTGGTTTGTTTTACCATAAACAATGCAACTGTCTGCTGGAACAATGACACTTGTTCTGTTTAAATCATAAGCTTTCAAGTGGAAGCAGTCTTTTGTTAGATGATTCCTTTTCTCACAGAATTCACAAAACAAGTTATCAATTTTTTCTTTCTTCTTTCTCTTTTCAGACTCCTTTGCAGCAGAGGTTTTAACCACTGCTGGGATGTCCTTGAGAGGTATGACTTTAGCTTTTGGAGCTTTAACACCATCAGTTGATGTAAAGTCCATTGGCTTGAAATTTTCAAGAATATCACACTCGTCAGACCAAGTGGGTTTAAACTGATATTTTTCAAGTTCTTCAAAAGTAGAGGAACTCCTTGTTCTGCCAAGTGTGATTTTGTTACCAAGTTTGTCAGTGATTTTCACTTCTTGGCCATTCTTGTTTGTGGGGATGAACTCAGTGGTTGCATCAGTGTTTTCAACAGTGTTTTGAACATATTTTTCACAAGTAATGCATTCATCATCATATTTTCTATACCCAACCCCAAATTTCACATTACTTTCAATCTGTTTAGCAAGCATCACCTCATATCCTCTGCAGGATTCCACCCATCTTTCACAAGTAATCTGGGTGGATTCCAACTCCTTTTTGCAAACTTGGTATTTTTCTACCATAGTTTGAAGTTGGGTTTTGGTTATGCTTTGCTCTTCTTTTAGACAGCTGATCTCTTTTTCCTTTTCAGTCAATTTGATTTTAAGTTCTTTTAAAGACTTTTCAAATTTAACCTCATCAGTCAAGATTTTATCCCGAAGGTTTTCATTCACCTCTTTGATGTTAGCAAAAGCAATTATGCAATTTTCAGAACACAGTTTTTCAAGAACTTGAGGAGATACCTTGGCAGCTGCCATCATTGCACAATCACATTGATGATCTTCTTCATCATCAGCTTTCACCTTCTTTTCACCAGCCTTGTCTTCTTTCTCCTCTTCTTTGTCCTCTTCGGACCATGGATCTGTCATTGGTTCAATCAGGGTACCTGAACTTTCTCCCAACAGTAGTTCACCAGCCACTGCAGTAATCACTGCTTCAGTCACCTTATCCACTGTTTCAATACTCAGCTATTCCTCCTCAGTTTCAACCCCCTCCTGTATTGACTCTAATGCCATCAAACAAAATTCATTATGAGAAGAATCATTAGAAGCATAGAGTGCAAAATTTTCATCACTAAGGTCTTCAGGCATACTGCTCCAGTCAACAAACCCTTGAGTGAAAAAACTTTGTTGATCTGGTTGTACTGCTGCTGGAGCAGTGGTTTGAGGTGCAGGTTGCACTTGTGCCTGGGGGACAGGGGTTTGAACATATTGGATCTGTGGAACAGTAGTTTGGACATAGTGCACTGGCACAGGGGCAGCAGCATAGTGAGCAGTGTTCACTTGAGCTGCTGGGGCATACTGGGCATAGTGCACAGTGCTTTGGTTTTGAGGTCTAGGATTTGAGCTAGGATGAGTAATTATGGGACCAGTAGTTTGACTCCTACATTCCCTAGCGAAATGTCCCAACCTATTACACTTGTAGCACTTGATTGTCGATTTATCCAACCCAACCCTTAGATTCCCATGCAAACCTGGGAATTTTCGCCCTGTTCTTTTATAAAATTTGCTAGTTCTAACACTTAGCAATGCCAGTTGGTGCAGGATGTCCATTTCCTCTAAGTCAGTGGGATCAAAATGTTGCAAATCATTTAGTTCAAAGCTTAAATTGTCTGACATCTGGTTTTCGTTTGCAGTGAATGCATAACTAGCAGAGTGAGGATCAGGGTTGTTAAAATTTGCACCAGCAGTTATGTCAATGAAGTGATCATAACCCTGATCCTTACCACTGCTCCCAGATTCTTCTTGACCCAGAAGAGCAGTATTACCGAAAGTGTAATCATCAGTAACTTTTCCTGACTCTTGTAACCTCCTTTTCTGGTTCAACTCCCTTTCGTAGGTCAGGAGTCGACCATGGAGTTGGGTCAAGGTCAGATCCTTGAACTCAGGTGAGTTTCGGGTGACAAAAGCTATGGTGTCCCATTTTTCTGGCAGTGATCTAAGGAACCTGCTATTTTGAGTTGAGTTTGTAAAAGTGGTGTTAACAAGCCTCAGTTCACTGATGAGACAACTGAAACGCTCAAATTGTTGCGTTAGTGATTCACCTTTAACGTAACAAAATGTTTCATACTGTTGGTTCAGGATTTCCCTATTGTTTTCTATGACTTCTTCGGTTCCCCCAAACTGTTCCTTAAGTGCGTCCCATAACTCTTTGGCACTGTTACAGTGTAACAGTCCAGCATATATCTCGTTGGGCAGCGCTGATGCTATGATGCTAAACGCTTTAGCATCTAGTTCGATCTTTTGAAAGTCGGTTTCGGTATAATTTTCAACTGGTTTTGGAACGAACTTTTTAGCATCTTCAGCGCTTGGCACTGAAGGAACATGGGGACCATAAATGACAGGCCTCCAACAACCTGTGCTTTGTTGAGCAAGGATGTGACCCATCCTTCTCTGCCAGATGTTGTACTCATTTCTTTTTAGCATAGGTGGTTTAAAAAGCGAGCCGATGTTGTTTTTATCATCCTGAGATTGTGACGTCATTCTTGTTGTTTTACAGACACTGAGAAATCAACTTTAATGGTGATTAATCCTTGCTCTGTTTTTCAACGGACGAACAAACGATCAGTATCAACTGTTATGAGCCGAACTATTTACGTCAAAATGATTGTTAAATCAAATTTGACTGTCCAAGCTCTGATACCAATTGTTAGATCTGAGTTTGTTTCTGATTGTATTTTACGTTTGAGATTAAGATGGAAATGAAAGAGTTGTGCAGCGGAATTAATATGAAAACAAACTTTTCATACAATCAAACGAGAGTATTGCTTTGATCAAGACATTTTCAACAAGAAACCGAATGATTGAATTAACTTTCAACAACGATTACAAGTTATGCTTGAATACAAACTCTCCCTCAGCCAGAGCTCAGCGTTTGTTCGTGCAAAGAAGACGGTATTGCAAGAGCTAATAGAACAGTACAAAGTACTGAACTATTTATAGGCACTAGCAAACCACTAAGCATCTTTAGCTGACATCACCATGAAAGTGACATCTAACCTCCTAACAAACTCTAACCTCTGATCTATACAAACACTGATGTACTAACTACTGCTATTACATTTCATTACAAAAAAGACATTTAAACAGCTGCTGCATCCTTCCACTGCTGTGAACCCAGCAGTGCTTGTCCGGATCAGCAGTACTAGACTCAAGGCAGTAGATTGAATTAGCAGAGCTTTGGTCTTCCATCAGTCTTTGACATTGGGCAGTAGATGCAAGGCAGTAGTTGTAGGTCAGCACTTAGTAAGATCAGCAGATAGGAGGTCATCAGATATGAAACCACTTTCAAGGGGAGAGATTTGTATGTAAACATCTGCTTATTCTGGATCCACTGTTCTGATCCAGTTTTGGCTTTAATTATCTGTTCCTCTGATAGGGTTCAATCCCAATATAATTACTTATGGGATTGACTCCATTGAAGCTAATAGTCAAGTTGATTATTATGGTACAATTATCCTTAGTTAAAGCATGTCGAAAGGTTGGTGAGTATAACTGAGCTCTATGTTGGTCAATGGTGTTGGAACGGCCTGAGCCAGTTGCTTATTTCAGCGTATACGTACGGAAATCTAGTATAACAAAACGAACAACCTAATGGAAACATTGTCATGGAACCAAAGGCATACATCTAAGAAATTAAAAAAACATTTAGTTCTGGAACTGAGGAACACTTTTGATTTTTTACGGTCAAATCAAATAGTTTCCAAATTTGAATGTGACATGAAATTACATCTCAAAATCAAACATGAAACATTTGTTACAGATAATCATGTTGATATCAACATTATATAATATCAACAATCATGTGCGAAACTTTTAAGAGATGGGAGGGGGCAGGACCGGCTCAAGGGGGGAGTGAAATAAAGTAAGAGCTTTAGGCCTCCATTTTCCTAAGGCCTCAAATTCTAAAAAAAATATATTATATGTTGGTAATTTTGGCTTTGAGATTGTTAACATTGAGGTTTATGATCTATAATTATGCGTATACAAAGATGATATATGAATAATAGGATCTATAGCAATTTTTTCGTTTACAAAAGGGCCCCAAATTTGCTATCCGCTTTGGGCCTTAAAAAAATTAGAAAATTTTGAGCCGGCCCTAGGAGGGGGCGGTCGACCCCCCAAACTTTTCGTTCAGTAGTGGAAAGTATGTAGTTTTCGTATAGAAATTTTTAGATATATACATTTTTGACCCCCGGTTTTATAGAAATTTTTAACTCCGGTAATTTCCGCCCCTCGGTCGGAAATCTCAAGCTTCGCCACTGTCAACAGGGTTTGTTTACTTCCAAATCTAATCCAACATGTATCAAGTTTGCATCCTACATTTCTTTCATCCAACATGTATCAAATCAAGATTCCTCATCCACTCTAAGGACCAGATCACTACATCCAGTCAACAAAAGATAATAAAGATCAATAATTTTGTTAAAACAGGTAATCATATAACAAGCTGGTTGATCAAGCAAATCTTTTTCTCCATTTTTTATATAAAAAAGATTAACAATTAATGTGCTAAACACAATTGTTTACTTCATAACTAATTCATAAACAAAATAAACTCGTAACAGTAAACAAAAAAATAAGATCAAACTCATTGTTTATCTCTCTCTATAAGAAGAATGATACAAATTATATATGTATATTTTAGTAAACACCCATCTCATACCCAAAAGTATTGTTGACCAACTAAAAGTCAACAACCCCCTTCCTTCAGCACCTAAATTATAAATGATTTGAACCATGGCACCCACACAGGTTTTTTATTGGTATAATTTATTGTTCTGCCCTATATTCAAGTATAACCATCTTTCTTCCAACAAGCATAGTCACATAAACCAGGCGCAAGGTGTTAGCCAGTGCAGCAACAAAGACCCAGCCACGCACAAGATCCAAAGCAAATACAACCAGACCCCACCAGCATAAGTGTTCACCAAAATAATTAGGGTGTCTAAAGTAGTACCACAACCCTACATCAAGATTTGGGACTAACAGCTTTCCAAGTTGTTTCAGCCTCTCGTTTCAGCTCACAAATGTGTGAAGATGCGTGTCTGTGATGTAGGTTGTCACAATGCCAATCAGGCATATGGTAACTGCAGCCGTGTCCATTAAGTTCCATGATTTATTTACGGAGCGGACGATGTACAGTGGCAGGCATATGCCGATATAGTTCTTCCATCCCTCCCAAAGAGGATGTCGTAGACTCTCAACTGACTCAAGATGATAAAAGGGTTGACAACAATCAACAAAATCATCATGTTTTTTTTTACCATTGCTGTAACACCCCGTGTTTCGAAAGTCAAAGTCAAAGTCAAGATTGAAGTCAAAGGAAGAAAAGATTGCTAATTGCGATCCGTCTCTCCTTGCTCAATTCCTGTTTTGACTTCTTTGACTTGTAGTTAGTCTATTTTGTGTTTTACGTTAGTTGTATTATGTGGAGTACTTATTATAATTGTCACACCCCTTTCTGCGGCGGAAGCACGAGGTGTGATCATGAAAGGTTCTCATTGCATACGAAAGGTAAACATACTACATGCTCATAAAAATGACTTCAAATACCAAACATTTCATAACTTGAAAACATAAGTTCAGCGTTTACATCACGGAATAGCATAAAACATTGTCTTGAAAGTTCGCAACTTTATTTAAAGGTAAACATAGGCGACATCCACAAGCATGAGTAAGACCGCGCGCACATCCACTTTTAGTTACCTGAAATACATGTGAGTTTTGGGAAAAACATTAACATAATGTTGGTGTGAATTCATGCAGTGATTGTTTTGAATGTTTAAATACTTGAATGAAAACATAGTATGTAACTTATAGAATGTATGAATGTTTGAATGTACATGTAAAGCGTATCTGTAACTGAGTGCTATGAATGTTTGAATGTATTGGTAACACATAACTGTAATCTCCTTATTATGAATGTTTGACTGTGTGAGATCGCTAATGGTTTGCAAGGCCACTAACATATGTCACGACATAGGAAGCCACCAAACCTAGGCATTTTTGTCGACTTTGACTGAGACACAGAAGCACTCATTGGTAGAAGTAGGCCAAGAGTGGGGTTGCCTGAAACCCATTAGATCTAACATTTTGTTCCGCGGTCCGAATGTATACGTTGATTAATGGTGCTTATGGTACCCTATTCGGGACATGATCTAGAATGTTTCTCTTGAATGTTTTTGTACTCCATTATACCATATGTAAACAATGTAACACTTGTAACATGTATTTCACCCCCGAAGTTATAAAACCAAAAACAGTTAAAGAAAAGGGGGAGCATGAACTCACAACTTTGTGTTCCTTGCGTCGTAAACTTCACCGGATTTGCTTAATTGACGTCGTGACCTATACGTGTTTTCTTAACGTTAGTCACTAGACTTGTATCGCACAAGTACACGTCACTATCTTTTGTATATGTTTTCTTGTGTTAAAAATAATTTATATTTTTAACTATGTGTCTTACTTATATTATTTTCTCAAAAATAAATATAAGTTTCTTGTATTTTGCACCCGAATTATGTATCTTGTATGTTGTATGTGTATTTTGTTACAACAATTATGGTGAGATTTATATTCGAAAAGCATAGTTTAGAACACACTAGCAAACATTTGTCTAGATAAATATTCACTAAGTGTTAGGATTTTCAGAAAATTTCGCCATAGTCTCCTTTGTAAATGGAGGTGTCCATGCTAAGTAGCATATCATTTTCTTTAACATATAACATGTTAGGTCATTCTCAAATAACCTACCCAACATTTAGACACGCAAATTACTACTTATGTCGTTTCAGTTTTAATCTTCAAAACTGGGCTGTTTCCGGGGATTTTAATAAAATAGTTAACTTATTCCAAAAATTCCCAAACTTTTACAAAATGTCTTAAACGATCCAAATATTATTTTGTAAAAATCTCGGGATCCAATTCGTTACCAATATTTTATAAAAATTCATTTTCCGAACTGCAATCAGATTTATCTCTTTCTGACTGCAGTTCACGGAATAATTTATTTAAAATTCATCGAGAGTCCGATTTACGAAATTCCGGTGAGAGAATTACAAATACATCGGTGGTCATCTACAGTACAAATATCATGATCTAAATCTACATGGATTTCAAGTTATGGCGGAAAACAGAACGCATATTTTCAGCAGCAAAAATGCAGCTTTAGCTGTTGTTACAAAATGACACTTTAAAAATAGTAAACGAAATCCAAAAATTATGATTCCAGTGCCATTAGAACCGTATTTCATAATATCACGTTATAGACTCAAGAAAATCAGGTTTTTGTTAAGTTATGATGGGGTTACAGCCTGTTGAAGTTGGCTGAAAATACAACTCAGCATGCAGTTTTTAGTTTAGATGTTACTAAAATGCACACATACGATCACCATACTTTCTAATAACGATTAACAGCAGGTCATAGGTTATTTACAGCAGGTTATAGTTCATATATCTCAGATCTATCATGTTTTATCATATTTCATCATCATTTTAACACTACTTCATCACTTTACCCATTCTTCATCCTTTATGTTCAAGACTAGTTTAGGTTCTTAAGAGTTCTTATGTTTTTTATCTTTAAACATCATTAACCACTTAAATAACAAGTAAAACACAAGGATCTAAGCGCTTACCACTAGCTCAAGGCTAGGGGAGTTCAAGTGTTGAAAAGTGCTGGATAAAAGAAAACGAGAGCGGTCCTTCAACTTCCGAGAACACCAAGCTTCGTTGTATGCACTATAACACCTTTGTATGTTCTTAGATTAGTGGAAGATGATTGAATGGTGATGATGGTGGGGGAGTTTGAGTTCAGTCGATTGCAAGAGAGGAAGGAAGAGAGAAAGTGTGTTGGGTGTTGAATGGGAATGATGAAGTTATGGCCTTACATGTTCTCTTATAACCCATTTAAACATTTTAACCTATGGATATTGTGTTCCATATCAACACAACATATCAAGTAAAATATTAAAGGAAATCAAGTGCATGGGGGACATATCCTAACCGGTTTGGGGGGGGGGGGGTTTGGTTTAGTTACAATGTAATGGTAGTTAACTAACTTAGTTAGAAGTTAAGTGACTAAGTTAGGTGTTTTGTGTGTTATGTCATTATATAGTGTGTTATGATGTTCGGGCATCATAACTAGTTCAGAAAAATAAAAACAATGCTTCAACTAATTTTTTTTGACATCCCGGGTTATGTCCGGTTGTTCGGTTAGATACCGGTTTGTTAAAGTGCTAAATTGCACCGTTTAGTGTCTTTCAAGTATCTTTTTGTACCCCTTTCAATTCCCAATACTTGGGGAAGTATTCTGACTGATAAATCATACTTTCTGCATAATATTTATGTGTTCAAAGCTGATTTGTTGCTGAATTTAGATAAATTCTGCACTTAAAGTGCGTTTCGGGTGCTTTTTAGTGCGTATTTTAGCTTCCAGATGGTATATATGTAACCCTTGTACGTATTCTTGGGTTTTAATGTATTCTTGTTGTTGGACCTACACCTAGGCCTCAATTCTACTGTCTGACTGTTTTTTGCAGTTTTGTTAACACAGTGTGTCTTACCGGTGAGTTTTACTAGTACTTCTGACGCAACGCTCTCGTTTATGCATAAAGCAATATTTTGTAGTATAAAACGTGCATGAATTCACTTGTTTAGTATGTGTTCAGACAATGTTGACATTTAAGCACATAAATGCAGTCATTAAATAATAATTAAAGTGTACGGAAATTACCGGTTTGTGCCAGTTGTCACAGTCTCCCCCCGTTAAAAGAATTTCGTCCCGAAATTCAGGCTGAGCTAACTCTCGCAAGAGTCTTCTTGAATAGGTGGGGATACTTTTCCTTGAACTGGTCTTCACGTTCCCATGTGTACTCGGGTCCGTGCTTAGAGTTCCAACGTACTTTGACAAGTTTAACAGTGCTCCTCCTGGTCATGTTGACTTTCCAGTCGGTAACCTCAACGGGTTGTTCTGTAAATCGGAGGGCGTCATCAATATGCACTTCATCCACCGGGATGATCACGTTTTCTTGTGTTGGACTCTTCTTGAGATTGGATACATGGAACGTATCATGTACTCCATTAAGTTCTTCCGGTAATTCCAACTTGTATGCCACGGTACCAATTCTTTCCAATATTCTGAATGGTCCGTTGTATCGTGGATTCAGCTTCCCACGTTTTCCGAATCTGACTACGCCCTTCCAAGGTGAGACCTTCAACAAAACTTTGTCTCCAACCTCGAACTGTAATGGTTTTCGTTTTTGATCAGCTTAGGTCTTTTGTCGATCTCAGGCTGCCTTAATGCGCTCTCGGATCTGCATGATCTTGTCGGTTGTCTCTTGCACAAGTTCAGGGCCAACCATTCATTTGTCTCCAGCGTCTGCCCAATATAAGGGCGATCGGCACTTGCGGCCATACAGAGCTTCGAACGGCGCGGCCTTTATGCTTGTATGGTAACTGTTATTGTAGGAAAACTCAACTAAAGGTAGATGTGTATCCCAGCTGCCGCCTAGATCCATGACACATGCGTGAAGCATATCTTCTAACGTTTGTATAGTCCGTTCGCTCTGGTCGTCTGTTTGTGGATGGAATGCCGTGCTCTGATCTAGCTGAGATCCAAAGGCTTCCTGAAAGGATTGCCAGATTCTTGAGACAAAGCGTCCATCTCTGTCTGAAATGATTGAGATAGGCACTCCATGATGTGCCACAATTTCCCTTAAGTATATCTCTGCAAGCTTTCCAGTGCTATCCTTCTCTCGGATCGGTAGGAAATGCGCAGATTTCGTTAATCGATCAACTATCACCCATATCATATCGTGCCCTCTCGGGGTCCTGGGTAGTTTTGTTATGAAGTCCATCGAGATTTGTTCCCACTTCCACTGGGGAATCTCTGGTTGTTGTAGGAGGCCGGACGGTTTCTGATATTCAGCCTTAACCTTAGCACAGGTTAGGCATTTTCCAACATAGACAGCAACGTCGCTTTTGAGTCTCGGCCACCAATAGTTTTCTTTAAAGTCTTGATACATTTTGTCCGATCCTGTATGGATTGAGTATTTTGACTTGTGCGCTTCATCAAGGATGACATCTCGTATGCCACCATAGAGCGGAACCCAAATACGCTTCTTAAAGTATAAGGCTCCCTCTTCGTTTGGCACCATGTATTTCAATGCACCCCGGAGGTATTCGGCCCTTCGATTTTCTATCTGAAGGGCTTCTTGTTGTGCATCATGAATGCGTGCGGTGAGGTTCGTTCGAATAGTCATTTCCAACGCTCGAACCCTTAGGGTCTTGACCCTTTCCTTTCGGCTTAATGCGTCTGCTACAACATTTGCCTTTCCAGGATGGTACTTAATCTCACAGTCATAATCATTTAGCAGCTCGACCCATCGCCGCTGGCGCATATTCAATTCCTTCTGATCAAATATGTGTTGTAAGCTTTTGTGATCTGTGAAGATTGTACATCGAGTACCATATAAAGAGTGTCACCAAATCTTTAAGGCGAATACCACTGCGCCTAGCTCTAAGTCGTGCGTGGTGTAATTCTTTTCATGTACCTTCAATTGTCTTGAAGCGTAAGCGATGACTTTTTGGCGCTGCATAAGCACGCAACCCAAGCCTTGTCGTGAAGCGTCACAGTATACCACGAACTCTTCAGTGCCTTCGGGTAATGATCGTATCGGTGCATCGCATAGCTTGTTTTTGAGTAGTTGGAAGGCTTCTTCTTGTTTAACACCCCAGTCGTACTTCTTGTCTTTCTGAGTAAGGGTCGTTAGCGGTTGAGCTATCTTTGAGAAATTCTCGATGAATCGCCGATAATAGCCCGCTAAGCCCAAAAATTGTCGAACTTCAGTTGGGGTCTTGGCAGCTTCCCAATTCTTTATTGCTTCTATCTTGGACGGGTCTACATGAATGCCCTTCTCATTTACAACGTGTCCAAGAAATTGTAATTCGCGAATCCAGAATTCGCATTTCGAGAACTTCGCATAAAGTTTCTCTTTCTTCAGTAACTCCAGAATGGTTCTGAGGTGTTGCTCATGCTCTTCTTTTGTTCGCGAGTAAATCAGGATATCATCGATAAACACAATCACGAATTTATCGAGATATGGTTTGCATACGCGGTTCATCAGATCCATAAATACCGCTAGCACGTTTGTCAGTCCGAATGGCATCACAAGAAACTCGTAGTGCCCATAACGCATTCGGAATGCGGTCTTTGGTACGCTTTCTTCTTGGATTCTTAGCTGATGGTATCCAGATCGAAGATCGATCTTGGAATAGTAGCTTGATCCTTGCAATTGATCAAATAAGTCATCAATCCTTGGTAGCGGATACCGATTCTTGATCGTGAGCTTGTTCAGTTCTCTGTAGTCGATACACATCCGCAGTGTTCCATCCTTCTTCTTCACGAATAATACTGGAGCTCCCCAGGGTGAGAAGCTTGGCCTTATGAATTCTTTATCCAACAACTCCTGGAGTTGTGTAGATAATTCTTGCATTTAGGATGGCGCAAGTCGATAAGGAGCCTTGGCTACAGGAGCGGCTCCTGGAACCAAGTCTATGCGGAATTCGACCTGTCGTTGCGGAGGTAATCCTGGCAGATCTTCGGGAAAAACATCAGGGAATTCCTTTACTACAAGAATGTCTTCGAGTTTTGGCTCCACAGCCTTCTTATCTACAACGTGTGCTAGGAAGGCAACACATCCTTTCCTTAAGCACTTCTGTGCCTTCATGCAACTGATGATTCAAAAAGGCGCGTCTCGCTTTTCTCCATGCACGACGAGAGTTTCACCATTCACTAAAGGGATGCGAATGATTTTCTCATGACAAATAACCTCAGCTTTATTCTTGGACAACCAGTCCATTCCGACTACTACATCGAAGCTACCCAATTGAATAGGTAAGAGGTCGATGCTAAATCTTCGTTCACCAAGTTCTAGTGTGCAGCCTCTAACCACTTCGCCCGATTCAACAAGTTTACCATTAGCTAGTTCTATGGAATAAGGAATTTCTAACCTACTAGATTCTATTCCAAGCATGCGTTTAAATTCCACAGACATGAAGCTATAATCGGCGCCAATGTCAAATAATATGGATGCAAAGTGATTGTTAATGAGAAACGTACCGGTGACCACATTAGGGTCCTCGCGTGCGTTCTTTGCTCCAATCACAAATGCTCGAGCTTGAGCGTTGTTTCCTTTTGGGCAGTCTTTCATGAAATGATCATTGTTTCCACAACTGAAGCATCCCTGGTTTCGCCCAGCTCTATTACCCTTCTGGTTACCGTTGTCGTTCCCACCATTGTTTCCATTACCATTACCATTGCGGCCTCCAATACCTTTTCCCCAACAATCTTCGGTACGGTGGCCTGGCCTTCCGCAGTTCTCGCATTTCCCAACGCGACAATTTCCCACGTGGTGAAAGTCACAGCGGTTGCATTTGGGCAGGGTGCCCTGATACTTCTTAGTTCCTGTATTGCTCGCAACCGCGAAGGTTTTTGCCTCCATAGGTGGGTTAGCGTTATGCTTTTTGTTGTTAGAACCCTTGTTGTTGCTGCGGGTTACTTGGCTCAGATTTGAATGCTTTCTCTTCTTGTCACCAGACGACTCAGCATGCGTCTCGGTCTTCTCAGTTGGGTTCAGTGACAGTTTCTTCATACGAACACAATCTTCAGTAAGGCTGACAGCCAGAGTTACAGCCTCGGTGATTGTTTGCGGTTTGGCCGACGTCACCATGCCACGAAACTCTGGGGCCAGTCCCCAAATGTAGCGCTCAACACGCTTGAATTCGGGAGTCGCCATGTAAGGAAGCACTCTAGATAGATCGTGGAACCTTCGAGTATAACCATTAATGTCAGCACCTTCCATGGTCAAGTGCCAGAACTCCGTTTCCAGTCTTTGGAGTTCAGCACGAGAGCAGTACTTCTCTCTCATTCTTTCCTTCAGTTCCTCCCAAGTTAGGCCATAAGCGGCATCATCGCCCAAAGTTTGGACTTGCAAGTTCCACCAAGTCAGAGCTTCATCGACGATTAACCCAGTAGCAAAGGTGACTTGTTGATCCGCGGTACACTTGCTCATGCGGATAGTACCTTCAGTCTTCTCGGTCCAGTGCACAAACGCTACTGCACCTCCCGTAAAGTCGTAGTTTATTGGTTTGCAGTCAAGGAACTGCTTGAAAGTGCAGCCTGGAATTGATTTAACCAATTCACACGTGAGCAATCGAAGAAATAATGAAACAAGGACCGTTCATAAATTTTTCCATGCTTAGTACATTGTCTTAAGGTTACCTTGAGTTGCGTTTCCTCCAAACGAATCTCCATGCCCGTTACGTCTAGCATTGCTTGGTCGTCCACTGTCTTGAGTACGGTTCGCCTCGTACTGGGCGATAGCAGCGGAGATCCTTTTTTCCAGTAGAGCGTTCAGCTCTTCAGCAGTTCTTGGCAGTGGGGGAGGAGGAGGTTGATCATCATTGCGAGCATTCACAGCTTTCCTGGGTGCCATGTTCTGACAGAACATAACACAACAGGGTTAAACATTTGTTTGATATCGTCATACTAGACAGTAGTAGCATATATATTCACAGGTATATACCACATAAGTGACATCAAACAATTATTACTCTAGCAGAGTACTTAGTAGGCTTGCACTGAGGGAATCTATACGTGACAAGACTTGCTGTGGTTTCTGTGCACTGAATTCCATAATTATGTATGCATCCATAATTACGCAACTCCTTGCCCAGTCCGCACAGTTCGTCTCATCCTCGCATTTCTTCCTTCAGATGGGCCATCGCTTTCAGATAAAGTCACGCATACTTGTGACATTCTACTTCTAGTATATGCTAATTATCACACATAATTGCAATTAACTCTCAATCACAGACGAGTGTTACTCTCGTGCACCCTAAGTCTCGTAGTGTCTTCTCTAGACTCATGTAAACAATTTCAGGTAGTGGATGTCGCGGGACGTTTTTATGCAATGAAAACTCTTTGAAAAATTGTTTTCGTGAAAGGATCCTAGAGATTGTAGACTAGACTCGAGAAGGAATCCTGGTTCACTACAATCGCAGCTCTGATACCAATCTGTCACACCCCTTTCTGCGGCGGAAGCACGAGGTGTGATCATGAAAGGTTCTCATTGCATACGAAAGGTAAACATACTACATGCTCATAAAAATGACTTCAAATACCAAACATTTCATAACTTGAAAACATAAGTTCAGCGTTTACATCACGGAATAGCATAAAACATTGTCTTGAAAGTTCACAACTTTATTTAAAGGTAAACATAGGCGACAACCACAAGCATGAGTAAGACCGCGCGCACATCCACTTTTAGTTACCTGAATACATGTGAGTTTTGGGGAAAACGTCAACATAATGTTGGTGTGAATTCATGCAGTGATTGTTTTGAATGTTTAAATACTTGAATGAAAACACAGTGTGTAACTTGAAGAATGTATGAATGTAACACCTCGAAAATTCGTGTTCAATGAAATAACGACACGTGTCATGTAAGACAAAACGCGTTGTAAACCCGGATTTAATAAAGATGTTTGGCATGAATTAAAAGTGTCGTCATGTTTAATTTTCACATCTGAACGACCTCGTTTATAAATCCCAAGACCCAATTATATTTTACACACATCTAACATATCTTAAATCCAGAAATTTGTTGACAATAATTGAATTCGAAATGCATGATAGGTTCCTATGGAAATTTCTACGGTAAACCTTCAACTTCGGCACTTTCAAAAGGATTCAAAGAAACATATCATAATGGTAGGGTATGTAACTGTTAGAGACCCATAATAGAGGCCCCAAACTGACAAAATAATGTCCCAAAGTCGAGATAAGTGGTTGCCCTTTCGAAATCCTGAAAGAACAAAAGTTTTATGCTTCTGACCATAGGCTTACGGACCGTAAGCCACCCCCTTACGGTCCGTAAGGGGTGCCAGCGACTGAAAACTTGCTGTTTGCTGTTTAAACGCAAATTTCCACTTTTATTCGATTTTCCTCATATCCCTTGACCTCTAAACGACCCCTAAACACTAGGGACACATGTGGGAATGTTGTGGGCAGTAGTAGACTAAGATGTCAACACATTGTGGTGTCTTGGTTTACTATATAAAGCCTCTTTGTGCAAACACATTGATCATTCATTCCTCAAGCAACTCTGATCAATTGTGGAGCACCAGAGCATCTTCCAAGCCTTCCTAATCAACCATTAGACACTTGTAAGTTTGCTTAACTTTCTTTAATTAAGTTTAGCTTAGTTACTTAGCTAAAAGTCAAACCATCGTAATTACGGTTTGACTTCGAGATTAATTAATAATGGCTCAGTCAAATCTCGAATTAAAAGTAGTTATAAGTTGGTAATTATGTGGGTAATAAACCCTCAAAAGGGTTCCCCCTGATTCCCACTCTAACTAGGTCTAATGTCGGGTCAAACGTGTAATTAAAAAGTCAACAGAATGTTTAAATTGCAATTTATGCATGATTAGCAATGTAGAGCACATACAACCTGTTTGATCATTAATATAACTTGGTAATTAGTGTAAGAACATGTCTAAACATGTTCAACCCGACAATTTCCTGTTTAGACCCGGTTCGGAACCGAAAGTCGCATAGTTTGACTTATACTTTGACTTTCAGTTCTGACCCGTTTTGGTATGATTTAGAAATACCTTAGAGCTTTATTTGGACCAGGTTACATGCTAGTATAACCCTCTGTGATTATACACCTCGGATCATTAGTTATCCAATTAATATGCATGATTCCGTTAATTGCTCATATGTTGACCATTATGCCCTTTTCACCTTAAAACGTGATTTTTAGAAATGTAAAAGAGTAGAAACCTTAATTACTGGTATATAAACTTGCATACAAAATTTGACATCAGTTTGAGGTGTAGGTTAAGAGTTATGCTCGTTAGCGTAAAATTAAAGCTTTATGTTAATTAAACGGCGTATTTAGCGTATAGCCTACTTAAACATACTTTTGATATCAAACTCTTTACCCACTGATGTAATATATTATTTTGGGATTTTTAAAGATTTTTATTAAATTTTAGGCTGAGCATAACTTATAGTCGTAGGCTTAAACCGGTAATTGTCGGTTTTGCCCTTACGGGCCATAAAATGAGTTTTACATATCCAAACGAATCCAAACCTTTTGCTACTGATCTTAAATGATAAATAAATTATTTTAAGCCTTCTGTAATAGTAAAAATATCAGCTTTATGTATCGAACCCGTAAACGGCTTTTAATCGCCTAATTAAGCGTTTTTAATGCATAGTTTGTACTAAGAGTATTTTAAACATACCAAGGGTGATACCTACTGATATTTGGGGAAAATTATAATATTTTAACAGTAAGCAAAGGTTGATAAACTCAGACTTCAGTTTTGAGCTTTTCGGCTTATGTGAAATTACCAAAATACCCCTACGGGGCATGGTTTGGTCATAATGGATAAATTTCACTTATATACTTTAACCTACTGATATAACTTAGCAAATTGTGTATATTTTCTGATTACATCAGGCCTGTAACTCAGGTTGACACTTAAACTCTTTTACAACCTTTAAAATGACCAAACTACCCCTACGGGGCATAGTTTGCGATTAAATTCATTTCGGGCATGATAAAAGACATCTTACTGATGTCACAACATATATGAAGCATATTAACTTAGGAAACCTATAAATGGCTCTCATTACTACCCGTTACGCTTATTACGCGTTCGGTTCGGTTTATGTAACTAGTTTACATAAACTAGCCTAAACGGGTCAAACCTTAACGGTTTTATCTCAAAATCCAGAATGTGTATGAAATACGCATATTAAACAAGTCTCTGAACTTGTCGGGTCTAAATCACATTATATCCGGTCTTCGCTTAATCGTGCGTACGAACCGTGTCTTTGAAACTAACCGGTCTAAGCTTAAGCTTAACTAAAGACCCGTTAGGATTCTAATAGGTTATTATAAACCTTCGTTCCAGATTAGGAGTACCAGTAAAAGCTACGTGCATTTTGCTTATTGTGATTTATACATTGCGCAGGTAAATACTTTTAACTTATTTTCCCTATACGGGCTTGGGTTACGGTATATAGCATACCGCTTGATCGGGCATCAAATCTTCCATCGTTAGGTGGTTAATTGAATAATTTGATCGGCTCGTTTAAACAGTCTTGTTACTTAAAGCCTTTGGGGGGTTAATGACCATGTCCCGGATATCCTTGGCATCATTTTACGAAATGGCCACGACTTAAGCGCGGGGTGTAGGCATACACCCGTCAGTGCACAAAAGAATATTGTGGTGTGTCTATTGATCTTTAACCCGGACAAGATCCGGGCTACTGAACGCACAAGGAACATGTAATTCGTTCACAAGATTATAATATTAAATAATTCTCCCAAGTTAAAAAGATTAATCTTGCCTCTGTGCATTTTAATCAAATTATAAAACATTTATGCCATGTGCATCCAAACCAATTTTAAATAATTTTCCAAAATGAGTCAGTTGATTGTATTTACCAGTGTAAACTGACGTATTTTCCCAAAAAGATTAAATGCAGGTACTAAGCGTAATTGGCTGGGATTTCTCCTAAGCATCACTAGAAGTCTCGCAAGCTTAAGATGCCTGAAGTCTGTTGAACTATTGTTTCATTTTGTTTTCGATCCATCTGTGGATAAACTTCCGAATATTGTGACATTTGATATTACAATATCAAATTCGGTTGTATTATATCTTTTAAATTGCTTCCGCTGTGCATACTAAATATTGTGTTGTTTGACTATTATGTTGCCAACCACGTCACGATACTCCCCCACCGGGCCCACCGGTGACACGTGGAAATCGGGGTGTGACAGGTTGGTATCAGAGCCAACATTGAGTGAATTAAACACTAGCCTTTTGTGTTTAATCTCAATAGCACAATTGCACATATCAAAACTTTCGAGTCTAGACAAATAACATAGGACAAATTCTACCTTGTTTGGTTTTTGTTTTGTCCTTTAATTTTATATATTTTGTTGTTATCTCATATTATAATGACAGGACTTGAAAATGCCGCCAAGATTCTTCAGGAGAAGAGGAAGAGGCAAGGGGCCAATCACCGCCCCCAATGATAATGAAGCTGGACCTTCGAATGTGCGAGCTCCATCTACAACGGAGAGTGACGATCCCCGGCAGAACCGGAGAAACCTCTTTGAGCCGGCTAGACGGTCGGTCTCACACAGTTCAACACCTCCTAACCCTTATGGGCCGCAGCCGGAGTACGAGCCCAACAACCCTCAACCCTCATACATACCATTGCAGCGATCCTTATCGCATCATTCTTTTGGTGACCCTACACCAGTTTTTAGGGGCCGGTTTAACCCGGGCAAACTTTTTACAGGAACCAGTGGGTTTTAACCCATTGGGGCCAGAGGATCATTTCTCTGGCGATCATGCGGACAACATGGACGAGGATACGGACCCCGTCGAGCCTGCCAGTGGTACACCAAACAACCCGATAGAGATCTCTGACGGATCTTCTTTCCACGGATCACCCTATGTTGGTCCAGATAGCTTTCAAGCTATGTTTACCAGGCACGAATGGTACTATACACATCCTCACCATTCGTCGCCTCAGCAGCAGCAGCAGGATCCCTCTGTGGATTCAAGATTTGTGGCAGTCACGCCACCACCTCCACCTCCACCGCCACCAGTTCAACCGGCACCTCCACAACCGCCAAGGCGTAGGAGAACCGGAGCGCGTATGTCTTCGCGAGCAGGAGACTTTCATTTCAGCTCTCCTCGTCAGTCAAGTGGCAGCCACTATCTGCCACATCAAGAGGACCCACAAATGGGTGGACCTTCTAACCCAGCTATACCACAGCCACCACCGATGGGTTTTGACAACCCAATTCCGGCATACACGGGTTCTATGGCATACAACCCGTTCGAACCGCCGACTCACCACAATTATGGTTACGCAGAGGCCGACCCCTACATGGTAGCGGCTAACTACAACGCCTTTAACCCAGAAGGACCCTATGGCGCTCCTTGGGAAGTAGGGTACCCAACTCGTGGGTACCAGATACCGACCAGACCTATCATTAGGACGCAATCACAGGCGCCACGATTTTCTCCCCCAGAACGGGAGGAAATTCTTCAGAGGCTGGATCAGGTTGAGTGGGACTATCGCCGCGACCGCCAGGAGAGACAAAGCTTCTTTCAAGGATTGACAAGCTTGATCAAAGGAAAGAGCAAGAAGGACCGCTGAATCCTTCCATTTGATGTATAAACCCCTGCGTGGGTATGCTTGTTTGTTTTGACCCCTACGTGGGTCTATCTTTTTGTAAACCCCTGCGAGGGTATGTTATTTGTGTAAGTCCCTGCGTGGACTATTATGTTATTAAGCCCCTGCGTGGGTATGTGTGTTATTAAGCCCCTGCGTGGGTAAGTACTTGTTTAAACCCCTGCGTGGGTAAGTTTGTTATTTGAAAAGACCCGTTTAGGGCAGCGTGTAATATTTTAATAAATAAATGGAATGGTATGTTTATAAATTTCATCTTGCTGTTATATGCATAAATATTATATATGAAATAAATAAATCAAAAATCATTCCTTTTAAATAAATATCTGCCTATGTAAATTTTTAAATAAGAATCTTAAAGTGTGAAACCTAGCCTTCGGGTCATTATAAGGCGGGGCCAAGATGGTAAGACCTGTTAAAAAGATTCAAAACCCTGTTAACATCTGAAAATATGTTAACACTCCAGGCAGACGTGATTCATTTAAAATCACACACGTCATTATTATTAATGGATTCTTTAAAAGATTCCTAACCCAATTATATGATCTCTGAATCATGGGTTTAGGTCATCAATTAAGATGATCATATTTGACCATACGTGGTAATATAGCGCCTACGGGCCCTGCTCATTTCCATATGAGCCAAAAGACAGTGGTAGCGATGACTCCCTGTCAGATAAAGGTAATGAACTAGGTTCAAACCTTCATGCTTTGATTCTCTGAAATCATAGCTTATAAATTATAAATGTCCTTGTGACTAGGCCTACTGTGCCAGTATACCTTAATGTTTTGATTCTCTGAAATCATAGATTAAATAAAAAATGTCCATGTGACTAGGCCTTTTGTGCCACAAATAAAACTGTTATTGTTTTATAATTAGGATAAATTATAATAGAAATCCTAAATAAATTTGATTAATAAATTAACCAAATATGGTCTCTGCTACCATGGTTAATGAATTACCCTAAGGGGCAATTCCATAATAAACTCCCAAATAAACTATTGTTCTTGTTTTCTGTAACAGTTCAATTAAAATGGCTAACTCAGACGAGATAAATAGTCATCCAGTGGAGAATAACGAGAACGCCCGATTTAATTTAACGGGTGCTGAATTGAAATCTATAATAAACGGTGCAGTTACACAGGCCTTGGAAAGGCAGTACGAAGAGTATAGTGGGACTCGTAGTAGGACCCTAACTACACAGCCTTCAAATCCACCGTCCAAGAAGGACGACTCGAAGAAAGATGATGATCGACACTCTTCGAACCACAGTGCTCCATCTCAGCAGGTTGTACTAAACCAGGGACCCCGTGACAAGGGTTGCTCTTATAAATATTTCGTTTCCTGCAAACCCCGGGATTTCACTGGGGAGAAAGGAGCCATTGACTGTATGACGTGGCTGGATGAGATGGATACGGTTGTGGATATCAGCGGATGCGCTGAGAGAGACGTGGTCAAGTTTGTGTCGCAGTCTTTTAAGGGTGAAGCTTTAGCATGGTGGAGATCTCTGATTCAAGCCACCGGAAAAATCCCATTGTACAACATGTCGTGGGATCAATTTGTTGCCCTTATCAGGGAAAATTACTGCCCTCAGCATGAGGTGGAGAAGATAGAGGCTGATTTTCTATCATTGGTGATGGCAAACCTTGACTGTCAAGCTTACCTAACGAGCTTCAACACGATGTCCCGGTTGGTTCCATATCTGGTGACCCCGGAACCAAAAAGAATAGCTCGTTTTATCGGTGGTTTAGCCCCGGAAATCAAGGCAAGCGTGAAGGCTTCTCGGCCAGCTACTTTTTGATCTGTAGCTGACATATCCTTGTCCCTCACTTTGGATGCGGTCCGGCAGAGATCGCTGAGGAATAAGGAGGCTGAGAAGAGAAAACGTGAGGATGATAGTTCACGTAGATCGAACAAGAAGCACCGTGGGAACGGTGACAACAAGAAAGGATCGGAGTCAAGGAAAGATGGGCATAATTCTTGTGAGAAGCCCAAATGCAAAGTTTGCAAGAAGCAGCACTTTGGAAAGTGCAGACTCGAGTCGAACTCTCAGACTCAGTCGAAAACTTATGCTTGTGGTATATGCAAGTCCACGGATCACAAAACCTTGGATTGCAAGAAGATGAAAGACGCAACGTGCTACCGTTGCAATGAAAAGGGGCACATTAAAACCAACTGCCCTAAATATGCCAAGAAGCCTGAAGAGGCCAAGAAGACTAATGCGAGAGTCTTCAGAATGGATGCCAAAGAAGCGATTCTAGACGACAACGTTATTACAGGTACTTTCCTGGTAAATGACGTCTATGCAAGAGTACTTTTTGATTCAGGCGCTGATAAGTCTTTCGTAGATAACAAGTTTTGTGAATTGTTGAAATTACCTGTCAAAACCTTAAAAGTGAATTATGAGGTGGAGTTAGCAGACGGCACCCTAGAAATCGTCTCTACCATGTTAGATGGATGTGTTATATCCATTAAGAACCATTCTTTTCCTCTGTCTCTACTTCCCTTAACGGTTTATGTAACTAGTTTACATAAACTAGCCTAAACGGGTCAAACCTTAACGGTTTTATCTCAAAATCCAGAATGTGTATGAAATACGCATATTAAACAAGTCTCTGAACTTGTCGGGTCTAAATCACATTCTATCCGGTCTTCGCTTAATCGTGCGTACGAACCGTGTCTTTGAAACTAACCGGTCTAAGCTTAAGCTTAACTAACACTTCAGTTTTCATTTACAGTAAAATTTTCATGGTCCGATTCATCACAAAACTCAGGTTATAACTGAAAGTACGACACCCATTTATTGCTGTCAAAATTCAGCTTAAGTTGCTGTTACAAATTAACACTTTAAAAATAGTAAACGAAGTCCAAAAATTACGATTCCGGTGCCATTAGAACCGTATTTCATAATAACATATTTTAGATTCAAAATATCGGTTTTTCGTTGAGTTTAAGACCTGTTTACAGCCAACTGAAGTTGGCTGTAAAAGTTGGACAGATTCTGATTTTCAGTGTTTAACCTTCTAAATCGTGTTCGATCGATTCCGTTAACAAGTTTAGTGACCACAACAACATGACACCTTAATATTAATCAGCAAATCATCAAATAATCAACCAATAATCATAATCACACAAGATCTACATGATTTACACTAATATTCATCCATTAACCACCTTGTACATCACTTTAGCAAACTTTTAGACTTTGATCTTATATGTTCATAATTTTTAACCGACGAAACTCTTATTAACCACTCTAGACAAGATCAAGAAGAGGTTTAGAGTCACTTACTACTAGCTCGAGGCTAGGGAAGAATCTAGACGCAAAAAGAGTGGATAAAAGCAATAGAGTGAGGTCCTTCGCCTTCCGATTGCACCAAGCTTCCTTGTAGGTGATCCTTAATGCTTGTATGGACTTGGAATGGCAAGATCAAAGCTCGAAAAATTGATGGATGGATAGGGGTGTTCGGCCGAGAGTTCTTAGAGAGAGAGAGAGAGTTGTTTTGGGTGTTAAGTGGTGAATGATATGTTAGGCTAATCCTTGATCTTATAGTCATTCCATAAGTGTATTACCCAACGGATTTCATGCTCTCTAGATACTAAACATGAAGATTAAAATAATAATTTGGAGGACAAAGTATGTCCCCCCTCTTGGGGACGGTTGGTTAAGGGGGGGGGGGTCTCTAGTTCAAATCCAACCATCTAGTTAGTTAATAGTTAGGTTAACCTAGGTTAGTTAAGTGATTAACCCGGTTAGTAGTGTGTTGTGCTTCATTGCGGGTGTTAGGGTATTCAGGGACCCTAACTGGCTCAGAAAAAGATAAGAAATGTTATTAACAATATTTTTATGTTCTGGGTAAAGTCCGGTTGTTCGGTTCGATCCTGTTCCGTTAAACCGCTTAATTAATCCGTAAAGCGTCCTACATATATATTTTTGCAACGTTTTTACTTCTTAACACTCAGGAAGTCATAACAGACTATTTAATGACTTTTCTGTACACTACTAGTGTGTCAACATGCACATGTAAATATAACACAGATATCAGGAAGCAGTTAAGTAATTCCACACAGTCGTCAAGCACATTAATTATCAATAATAAATTGTACGGAATACATAGGATTTTGAGGGTTGTCACACTCTCCCCCTGTTAAGAGAATTTCGTCCTGAAATTTAGCGCGTGGTTACTGAGGAAGCTAGTTAAGTTGCGTTGTTTTCCTGTTTTTCCTGGGGTGTCACATCATCTCCCCGTTGATTTGGAATTTCGTCCTGAAATCCTGCCGTAGCTTCAGCCTCAGTAGTGGTTGCGTTTTTCTTAAACAGCTGGGGATACTTGAGTTTCATTTGGTCTTCGCGTTCCCAGGTATACTCTGGGCCACGACGAGCATTCCAACGAACTCAGACTAGAGGTATCCTGGTATGCTTGAGGATCTTAACATCTTGATCCGTAATCTCTACTGGTTCCTCGACGAATCGCAGCTGGTCGTCGATTGTGAGTTCCTTGAGGGGAACTATGAGGGTCTCATCTGACAGACACTTCTTCAGATTCGACACATGGAAAACATTGTGAACTCCGCTGAGTTCTTCAGGTAGATTCAGCCTGTAAGCTACCTTGCCAATTTTCTCAATGACTTCGAATGGTCTGACATAATGCGGATTGAGTTTGCCTCGTTTGCCAAAGCGGACTACACCTTTCCAAGGTGAGACTTTGAGTAGCACTCGATCCCCAACCTGGAGCTCGAGTGGTTTTCTTCCCTTATCAGCATAGCTTTTCTGACGGTCACGAGCTGCCGCCATTCGCTGTCGTATCTGAGCAATTTTCTCGGTGGTATCTACCACAAGTTCTGGGCCAGTGATTTGACTGTCACCAACTTCTGCCCAACAGAGAGGTGATCGGCATTTGCGTCCGTACAATGCCTCAAACGGAGCGGCTTGGATGCTGGTGTGGTAGCTGTTGTTGTACGAAAACTCCACTAGCGGGAGGTGCCTTTCCCAGCCATTACCAAAATCGATTACACATGCCCTAAGCATGTCTTCAAGGGTTTGGATGGTGCGTTCAGATTGCCCATCCGTCTGCGGGTGATAAGCGGTGCTCATATCTAAACGTGAGCCAAAGGGCTTGTGCATTGCTTGCCATAGTTCAGAAGTAAAACGTGCGTCACGATCAGATATAATAGAGGTTGGCACTCCGTGCTTCGATACCACTTCCTTTAGGTAAATGTCTGTAAGAGTAGAAAACTTATCCGTTTCTTTGATAGCCAGAAAATGTGCAGACTTGGTTAGTCGATCTACGATCACCCAAATGGTATCGTTTCCGCGTTGAGATCTGGGCAGGCCGGTAACGAAATCCATGGAAATTTGCTCCCATTTCCATCTCGATATCTCCGGTTGTTGAAGTAGGCCTGATGGTTTCTGATATTCAGACTTGACTCTCGCACAAGTCAAGCACTTGCTGACGTAGGTTGCTATGTGGGCTCTCATGCCAGGCCACCAGTATGTGGTTTTTAAGTCGTGGTACATCTTATCCGAACCAGGATGTACTGAATAACGAGACTTATGTGCTTCATCCATCACAAGCTCGCGTAAGTTGCCATAGAGTGGAACCCAAATATGCCCTGTTACATAGTAGGCGCCGTCTTCCTTTTGTTGTAGCCGCTGCCTCGATCCTCGTAGGGATTCAGCCCTGATGTTCTCTGCTTTCAATGCTTCAACCTGAGCATCTCGAATCTGAGCGGGAAGGTTAGACTGGATGGTAAGCTGTAATGCCCGTACACGCTTAGGTAAAGTATCCTTTCGACTGAGGGCGTCAGCCACAACATTGGCTTTGCTCGGATGATACTTGATAGCGCATTCGTAATCATTCAAGAGTTCGACCCATCGGTGTTGTCGCATGTTTAACTCCTTTTGCTTGAAGATATGCTCGAGACTCCTGTGGTCGGTGTAAATGGTGCACTTGGTACCGTACAGGTAATGTCTCCATATCTTAATCGCGAATACAACTGCTCCTAGCTCCAGATCGTGAGTAGTGTAGTTTCTTTCGTGAACCTTGAGTTGGCGCGATGCGTAGGCAATGACCTTGTCACGTTGCATCAATACGCAACCAAGTCCTTGGATGGAAGCGTCGCAATAAACCACGAAATCATCGGTGCCTTCGGGCAATGAGAGGATAGGCGCGCTACAAAGTCTATCCTTTAGATGTTGAAATGCAGAGTCTTGTGCATCACCCCAACGATAGATGACACCCTTCTGAGTCAGTGAAGTGAGAGGTTGCGCAATCTTGGAGAAATCTTTGATAAACCTTCTGTAATATCCTGCCAAACCCAAGAATTGGCGGATTTCTGTTGGTGTGCGGGGTGCAGGCCAGTTCTTGATTGAGTCAACCTTGGATGGATCAACATGAATCCCATCCTTGTTTACCACATGGCCTAGAAAGTGGACTTCGCGAAGCCAGAAGTCACATTTTGAAAACTTGGCATACAACTGCTCTTTTCGAAGAAGTTCCAACATAAGTCGTAGATGCTGCTCATGTTCCTCCTGACTCTTAGAATAGATCAGGATATCGTCGATGAACAAAATAATGAACTTATCCAGGTAAGGCTTGCACACTCGGTTCATGAGATCCATGAAGACTGCTGGTGCATTCGTCAGCCCGAATGGCATAAGCAGGAACTCGTAATAGCCGTAACGAGTTCTGAATGCTGTTTTGGAGACGTCCTCACCTCGGACCCTCAGCTAATGGTACCCCGATCTCAAGTCAATCTTGGAGTAATAGCTCGACCCTTGCAACTGGTCGAACAAGTCGTCAATACGTGGAAGAGGATAACAATTCTTCACAGTCACCTTGTTGAGTTCGCGGTAGTCAATACACATTCTGAAGGTACCATCTTTCTTCTTTATGAACAAGACTGGAGCTCCCCAGGGCGAAGATCTAGGACGAATAAAACCCTTTTCCAAGAGTTCTTGTAGTTGTGTGGACAGTTCTTCGAGTTCTGATGGAGCTAGACGATATGGTGCTCGAGCTACTGGTGCTGCTCCAGGAGCTAGCTCGATTTGGAACTCAACTTGACGATGGGGCGGAACACCAGGTAATTCCTCAGGAAATACCTCGGGAAAATCGCGTACTATAGGAATGCCTTCAATTCTCTTCTCTTCCGTGGATGTGTCAGTAACGAGTGCCAGAATGGCAGTGTGGCCCTTTCGCAAACATTTCTGGGCCTTAAGGAAAGAGATGATGCCTTCGACAGCACCACTCTTGTCGCCACGAATCACGATGGGTTCTTTATCAGAATGAGGAATGCGGATAATTTTCTCCTTGCAAACAATCTCCGCTTGATGATGAGATAGCCAATCCATCCCAATAACAACGTCGAAACTACCCAGTGTGATAGGAATAAGATCGATAGGGAAAATCTGACCAGCTAAGACCATGTTACAACCTTTAACTACGTGTGTGGCTTCAAGACTTTTACCATTTGCTAGCTCTACCGCGTGTTTGGTGTTCAAAAGTGTTGGAGTACGTTTAAGCATTTGACTAACTTTTAAGGATACATAACTAGTATCGGCACCCGAATCGAATAAAACAGTAACAAAGAAGTCATCCAGAAGAAACTTACCCATCACAACGTTGGGATCGTTCCTTGCGTCACCTTGACCAATCACAAAAGCACGACCCCTTGCTCCATTACCATTGTTGTTACCCCCGTTGTTGCCTCCATTGTTATTCCCGTTTCCCTGGTTGTTGTTGTTGTTTTGATTCTGGTTAAGCTGGGGACAGTTCTTCTTAAAGTGGCCTTCAGCGCCACACTGAAAGCATCCTTTATTTCCCTGCTGATGCTGATGCTGGTGGTTCTGTGGGGCTTGTTGTTGTTGGCGATTCTGATTCGCAGGACGCGGGCTCCTGCAATCCCTAGCTTCATGACCCAACTTATGACATCTCTGACAACGACCTTTGTTGCACTGACCACTATGGTGTCTGTTACATTTGTTGCACTTTGGGTGGTTTCCTCGATACCCACCCTGTCCTTGATTACCGGAGGATTGCTGACCCGGACTCTGGTAGTCGTCAGTCCTTCGCTGCTGAGACTGACCTGAAGCAGAACCCTTACTGGAGTTTCCATCCCATTTTCGCTTGTTGTCGGTAAGTACGTCAGAAGTAGTTGTGGCACTGATACGTTTGGGTAGCCTGTTTTGCTCCACCGCCTGGTCGGTGAGACGATGAGCCAACTTGATAATTTGCTGAATGGTACCCAGGTTGGCTGAAGTCACGTGACTTTGAATCTCTGGTACAAGGCCATTGAGGTACAGCTCGATTCATTTGATGGGAGGGTCCACCATAGTTGGACACAGGATGGCCAGTTCGTTTGACCTCTTAGTATACGCTTCAATCTCAGACCCCGTCATCTTTAGATGGTAAAATTCCACTTCTAGTTTGTGGATGTCATCTCGACTACAGTACTCCTCCTTGATCAGCTCTTTGAAACCATTCCAGGGTGTGGCATTAGCAACTGCCAGTCCTAGTAGTTGAACCTGCGCCTTCCACCAGGTTAACGCAGCTCCTTCAAGTGTTCCGGTAGCATATTTCACCCTACGGTCTTCGGGGCATTCGCACATCTCGAAAACTGACTCAAGCTTTTCAAACCAGTGAAGAAGGCCCACTGCTCCTTCGGTGCCACTGAAAGTGGTAGGTCGGCAGTCCATGAACGTCTTGAATGTGCACACAGGAGGCTGAGCATGTTGACCTGTTGCGCGAGAATAAAAGACAAAGTTAAGCACGAGGGTTGGTTTGCGAAGGTAGGATCTAAACATCCTAAGGTGAGTTGATATGGCAGGTTATACCTCCTGCAGGGACAGCTGCGAGTGCCTCAGCAACTCGTTCGTTGATCAAAGCCGTTAGCTGGGCTTGAGTTAGGTTCAAACGTCCACCCATGATCTTCACAACGAAATAACGTAGGTGAGAAAAGTGTCGCGAAAGTGCGTAAGTGTGGGACGATAGTAGAGAGTAATCACGCAAGGTTCAAATAGCAATTACCACATTATATAATGCACAGTGAGAACTATCTAACCGACAATATAACATAAATCATACCACTTATGGTGTCGAGTCTTGCACGTGGAGCGAAGCGTCGTTGTGGATCGTTGAGCACTGTACAGGTTATAGTCTGGTTTTATCAAAAAGTTTTTCCCTTTTTAAAACCAAGTTCACTATAACCAATGGCTCTGATACCAATCTGTCACACCCCCAAAATCCACCATGCGGAGTATCACCGCTTGGAGGCGTGACATGACCAGGATCGAGCCACCAATCATATTGAACATCGTAATTAAGTAAATAAACCAATCACAATACGATTGGTGACCAAAGCTAATTAACCATGTTTAGTTTAAAACAGCGGAAGCATAAACGTGAGTTCAAAAGCATAAGTCCCTAGTTCATAAGTTAAAGTTTCAAAACGCAAGTTTAGTAAGTTCATAAGGATTTAAACATTAAGCACGGAACATAACAGTCCGTACACCACAACGACTCCTTCCCCGTGCAAGCTCCAAGCATTTAGCGACCTGTAAGGCATGTAACAACGAGTCAACAACAAAGTTGAATGAGTTCACGTTTGGTTGTTTAGTTTTAAGTTGTTTCTGAAAACGTGGGTTGACTTTCGTTGGCTTATTTGCCGTGGGGGTCACCCCATAGTTGAAAGTATGTTTAACCATTTCCTTTTTCTTTACCCAATCCATAACCATGATCAGTGGGGGTTTTCCCCGTTTGAACTACTAGACGGTATCATATCGACTGCTACGCAAATAAGTTGTGCCCTATATCAGTGTCTATCATCACTGACAATCTGCCATAGTCCATTAGTACACGCCCGTCCTACCGGCACGGTGTGAGGTTTGTTAAACCTAATAGCGCTATTAACTAATGACCCGCTCGCCATTGGCCTCGGCGATTAAGTCGATATAAATTGAGGGACTTCATGATAGAGTTTTGTCTAGCTAATTTTAAGGTTGTTGTCCTGCACCAGGAGGACCACAACGTACGTATTCTGCACCAGGAGAATTCGTAGGATTAATAATGGCATCCAATCTATGGAGGATGGCCGTACATATCCTACCCAAGGAGGATATGTAGAATTAGTTTTAAATTCTTTAACCCGTTCCCAAACCACCGGGAATCCCATGCCTTGTAGAAAGTGTGAACTCACCTCGGTTTGCTCGGTTAGATTCTCAATATAGCTAACAGTCAAGGTCGGTCAATCACGTCCTAGTATGATTTACCAGTTAGTCATTTAGTGGCTTTCAAATAGAACACAAAGTTCCTACACGTATCTATCACACAACATGCATCACTGTAACGGTTTATGCCCATCTAAGTTTCCCGTCCATTCCCCACTCAAAATCAAACATACAATAATGCACATAACATATATAACATGTTAAATCATTCACAGATAGCATACTCGACATTTAGACACGCAAGTCACAACTTATGTCAATTCAGCATTAATACTCAAAACCGGCTGTTTTCGGACATTTAAATAAAATAGTTAGATTATTCCAAAAATTCCCAAATTTTTATTGGATGTCATAAACATTCCATATTTTGTTGTGTAAAAATATCGGGGTCCGGTTCATTACCAATATTTTATTAAAATTTCATATTCGGGACTGAACTCAGATTTATGTATTTCTGACCACAGCCCACGAAACAATTTATTAAAAATTCATCGTAAGTCCAATTTGTGAAATTCCAGTGGGGTAATTACAAATACATCAGTTTTCATTTACAGTAAAATTTTCATGGTCTGATTCATCATAAAACTCAGGTTATAACTGAAAGTACGACACCCATTTATTGCTGTCAAAATTCAGCTTAAGTTGCTGTTACAAATTAACACTTTAAAAATAGTAAACGAAGTCCAAAAATTACGATTCCGGTGCCATTAGAACCGTATTTCATAATAACATATTTTAGATTCAAAATATCGGTTTTTCGTTGAGTTTAAGACCTGTTTACAGCCAACTGAAGTTGGCTGTAAAAGTTGGACAGATTCTGATTTTCAGTGTTTAACCTTCTAAATCGTGTTCGATCGATTCCGTTAACAAGTTTAGTGACCACAACAACATGACACCTTAATATTAATCAGCAAATCATCAAATAATCAACCAATAATCATAATCACACAAGATCTACATGATTTACACTAATATTCATCCATTAACCACCTTGTACATCACTTTAGCAAACTTTTAGACTTTGATCTTATATGTTCGTAATTTTTAACCGACGGAACTCTTATTAACCACTCTAGACAAGATCAAGAAGAGGTTTAGAGTCACTTACTACTAGCTCGATGCTAGGGAAGAATCTAGACGCAAAAAGAGTGGATAAAAGCAACAGAGTAAGGTCCTTCGCCTTCCGATTGCACCAAGCTTCCTTGTAGGTGATCCTTAATGCTTGTATGGACTTGGAATGGCAAGATCAAAGCTCAAAAAATTGATGGATGGATAGGGGTGTTCGGCCGAGAGTTCTTAGAGAGAGAGAGAGAGTTGTTTTGGGTGTTAAGTGGTGAATGATATGTTAGGCTAATCCTTGATCTTATAGTCATTCCATAAGTGTATTACCCAACGGATTTCATGCTCTCTAGATACTAAACATGAAGATTAAAATAATAATTTGGAGGACAAAGTATGTCCCCCCTCTTGGGGACGGTTGGTTAAGGGGGGGGGGGGGGGTCTCTAGTTCAAATCCAACCATCTAGTTAGTTAATAGTTAGGTTAACCTAGGTTAGTTAAGTGATTAACCCGGTTAGCAGTGTGTTGTGCTTCATTGCGGGTGTTAGGGTATTCAGGGACCCTAACTGGCTCAGAAAAAGATAAGAAATGTTATTAACAATATTTTTATGTTTCGGGTAAAGTCCGGTTGTTCGGTTCGATCCTGTTCCGTTAAACCGCTTAATTAATCCGTAAAGCGTCCTACATATATATTTTTGCAACGTTTTTACTTCTTAACACTCAGGAAGTCGTAACAGACTATTTAATGACTTTTCTGTACACTACTAGTGTGTCAACATGCACATGTAAATATAACACAGATATCAGGAAGCAGTTAAGTAATTCCACACAGTCGTCAAGCACATTAATTATCAATAATAAATTGTACGGAATACATAGGATTTTGAGGGTTGTCACACTCTCCCCCTGTTAAGAGAATTTCGTCCCGAAATTTAGCGCGTGGTTACTGAGGAAGCTAGTTAAGTTGCGTTGTTTTCCTGTTTTTCCTGGGGTGTCACATCATCCCCCCGTTGATTTGGAATTTCGTCCCGAAATCCTGTCGTAGCTTCAGCCTCAGTAGTGGTTGCGTTTTTCTTAAACAGCTGGGGATACTTGAGTTTCATTTGGTCTTCGCGTTCCCAGGTATACTCTGGGCCACGACGAGCATTCCAACGAACTCGGACTAGAGGTATCCTGGTATGCTTGAGGATCTTAACATCTTGATCCGTAATCTCTACTGGTTCCTCGACGAATCGCAGTTGGTCGTCAATTGTGAGTTCCTTGAGGGGAACTATGAGGGTCTCATCTGACAGACACTTCTTCAGATTCGACACATGGAAAACATTGTGAACTCCGCTGAGTTCTTCAGGTAGATTCAGCCTGTAAGCTACCTTGCCAATTTTCTCAATGACTTCGAATGGTCTGACATAATGCGGATTGAGTTTGCCTCGTTTGCCAAAGCGGACTACACCTTTCCAAGGTGAGACTTTGAGTAGCACTCGATCCCCAACCTGGAGCTCGAGTGGTTTTCTTCCCTTATCAGCATAGCTTTTCTGACGGTCACGAGCTGCCGCCATTCGCTGTCGTATCTGAGCAATTTTCTCGGTGGTATCTACCACAAGTTCTGGGCCAGTGATTTGACTGTCACCAACTTCTGCCCAACAGAGAGGTGATCGGCATTTGCGTCCGTACAATGCCTCAAACGGAGAGGCTTGGATGCTGGTGTGGTAGCTGTTGTTGTACGAAAACTCCACTAGCGGGAGGTGCCTTTCCCAGCCATTACCAAAATCGATTACACATGCCCTAAGCATGTCTTCAAGGGTTTGGATGGTGCGTTCAGATTGCCCATCCGTCTGCGGGTGATAAGCGGTGCTCATATCTAAACGTGAGCCAAAGGACTTGTGCATTGCTTGCCACAGTTCAGAAGTAAAACGTGCGTCACGATCAGATATAATAGAGGTTGGCACTCCGTGCTTCGATACCACTTCCTTTAGGTAAATGTCTGCAAGAGTAGAAAACTTATCCGTTTCTTTGATAGCCAGAAAATGTGCAGACTTGGTTAGTCGATCTACGATCACCCAAATGGTATCGTTTCCGCGTTGAGATCTGGGCAGGCCGGTAACGAAATCCATGGAAATTTGCTCCCATTTCCATCTCGGGATCTCCGGTTGTTGAAGTAGGCCTGATGGTTTCTGATATTCAGACTTGACTCTCGCACAAGTCAAGCACTTGCTGACGTAGGTTGCTATGTGGGCTCTCATGCCAGCCCACCAGTATGTGGTTTTTAAGTCGTTTTACATCTTATCCGAACCAGGATGTACTGAATAACGAGACTTATGTGCTTCATCCATCACAAGCTCGCGTAAGTTTCCATAGAGTGAAACCCAAATACGCCCTGTTACATAGTAGGCGCCGTCTTCCTTTTGTTCTAGCCGTTGCCTCGATCCTCGTAGGGATTCAGCCCTGATGTTCTCTGCTTTCAATGCTTCAACCTGAGCATCTCGAATCTGAGCGGGAAGGTTAGACTGGATGGTAAGCTGTAATGCCCGTACACGCTTAGGTAAAGTATCCTTTCGACTGAGGGCGTCAGCCACAACATTGGCTTTGCCCGGATGATACTTGATAGCGCATTCGTAATCATTCAAGAGTTCGACCCATCGGTGTTGTCGCATGTTTAACTCCTTTTGCTTGAAGATATGCTCGAGACTCCTGTGGTCGGTGTAAATGGTGCACTTGGTACCGTACAGGTAATGTCTTCATATCTTAAGCGCGAATACAACTGCTCCTAGCTCCAGATCGTGAATAGTGTAGTTTCTTTCGTGAACCTTGAGTTGGCGCGATGCGTAGGCAATGACCTTGTCACGTTGCATCAATACGCAACCAAGTCCTTGGATGGAAGCGTCGCAATAAACCACGAAATCATCGGTGCCTTCGGGCAATGAGAGGATAGGCGCGCTACAAAGTCTATCCTTTAGATGTTGAAATGCAGAGTCTTGTGCATCACCCCAACGATAGATGACACCCTTCTGAGTCAGTGAAGTGAGAGGTTGCGCAATCTTGGAGAAATCTTTGATAAACCTTCTGTAATATCCTGCCAAACCCAAGAATTGGCGGATTTCTGTTGGTGTGCGGGGTGCAGGCCAGTTCTTGATTGAGTCAACCTTGGATGGATCAACATGAATCCCATCCTTGTTTACCACATGGCCTAGAAAGTGGACTTCGCGAAGCCAGAAGTCACATTTTGAAAACTTGGCATACAACTGCTCTTTTCGAAGAAGTTCCAACATAAGTCGTAGATGCTGCTCGTGTTCCTCCTGACTCTTAGAATAGATCAGGATATCGTCGATGAACACAATAACGAACTTATCCAGGTAAGGCTTGCACACTCGGTTCATGAGATCCATGAAGACTGCTGGTGCATTCGTCAGCCCGAATGGCATAACCAGGAACTCGTAATGGCCGTAACGAGTTCTGAATGCTGTTTTGGAGACGTCCTCACCTCGGACCCTCAGCTGATGGTACCCCGATCTCAAGTCAATCTTGGAGTAATAGCTCGACCCTTGCAACTGGTCGAACAAGTCGTCAATCCTTGCAACTGGTCCCCCCTCTTGGGGATGGTTGGTTAAGGGGGGGTCTCTAGTTCAAATCCAACCATCTAGTTAGTTAATAGTTAGGTTAACCTAGGTTAGTTAAGTGATTAACCCGGTTAGTAGTGTGTTGTGCTTCATTGCGGGTGTTAGGGTATTCAGGGACCCTAACTGGCTCAGAAAAAGATAAGTAATGTTATTAACAATATTTTTATGTTCCGGGTAAAGTCCGGTTGTTCGGTTCGATCCTGTTCCGTTAAACCGCTTAATTAATCCGTAAAGCGTCCTACATATATATTTTTGCAACGTTTTTACTTCTTAACACTCAGGAAGTCATAACAGACTATTTAATGACTTTTCTGTACACTACTAGTGTGTCAACATGCACATGTAAATATAACACAGATATCAGGAAGCAGTTAAGTAATTCCACACAGTCGTCAAGCACATTAATTATCAATAATAAATTGTACGGAATACATAGGATTTTGAGGGTTGTCACAGTATCCAAGTGGATCCCGCTAAAGTTGAAGCAGTAATGAACTGGCAAGAGCCAAAGACGCCTACAGAGATTCGTAGCTTCCTGGGATTGGCGGGATATTACAGGCGTTTCATTGAAAAGTTTTCAAGGATTGCTGCACCCCTAACTTCCTTGACCAAGAAGAAAGTAAAGTTCGATTGGGGCCCTAAGCAGCAAGAATCCTTTGATATTCTGAAGAAAAAGTTGAGCAACGCCCCAGTACTGACATTGCCAGATGGAATAGAAGACTTTGTGGTTTGCTGCGATGCATCGCACACTGGCATGGGGTGTGTGCTTATGCAGAAAGGCACGGTTATTGCCTATGCATCAAGACAGTTAAAGGTTCATGAAAAGAATTACACCACCCACGACTTGGAGTTGGGTGCCGTTGTATTCGCACTAAAACTATGGAGGCATTATCTTTATGGAATCAAGTGTGTGATCTATTCTGATCACAAGAGCCTCCAGCATCTGTTTAATCAGAAGGAATTAAACATGAGGCAACGCCGTTGGATAGAAACTTTAAATGATTATGATTGTGAAATAAGATACCATCCCGGCAAGGCGAATGTAGTCGCCGATGCCTTGAGTCGAAAGGAGAGGGTGAAACCCATCCGAATCAATGCCAAGCGCATGGAGATAAAGAATAATTTGATAGAAAGGTTGTTAGCTGCACAGAGGGAAGCTGTGTTGGAAGCTAACTATCCTAATGAAAAGTTAGGAGTAATTGAGGAGCAGTTAACTCTTAGCAAGGAGGGAATTCTAAGATTAAATGGACGAATATGGGTTCCAAATTATGGAGGACTTCGAGATGTCATCCTCCAGGAAGCCCATAGTTCCAAATACTCCGTTCATCCTGGAGCTGATAAGATGTACCAGGATCTAAGGGCAAATTATTGGTGGATTGGCTTGAAGAAGTCTGTAGCCACTCATGTAGCTAAATGCTTGACATGTGCGCAAGTCAAAGCCGAGCATCAGAAACCGACAGGTTTGCTACAACAGCCTGAACTTCCTACTTGGAAGTGGGAAATGGTAACTATGGATTTTATTACCAAGTTACCTAAGACAAGGAAAGGAAATGATACAATATGGGTTATAGTTGACAGACTGACTAAGTCAGCACATTTCTTACCCATCAAGGAGACTTATAGCTCCGACATGTTAGCCCAGTTATACGTTGATAAGATTGTAGCCTTACATGGCATACCTGTGTCTATTATCTCTGACAGAGATACTAGGTACACGTCACATTTTTTGAAAAGTTTCCAACAATCTTTGGGCACACGTTTGAATTTTAGTACAACTTATCATCCTCAGACTGACGGTCAGAGTGAGCGTACTATTCAAACGTTGGAAGACATGCTACGTGCATGTGCGATCGATTTGGGTGGTAGTTGGGATAAGAACCTACCATTAATCTAATTCTCCTACAACAATAGCTACCATACCAGCATCAAGGCTGCGCCCTTCGAGGCATTATACGGTAGAAAGTGTAGATCGCCCGTTTGTTGGGCGGAAGTCGGAGATGTCCAATTAACAGGACCAGAGATAGTGTTCAAAACGACCGACAAGATTGTTCAGATTCGTGACCGTCTCAAAGCTGCCCGAGATAGGCAGAAGAGCTACGCAGATCCGAAGCGTAAAGCTTTTCACTTCGAAGTAGGTGACAAAGTGTTGCTAAAAGTATCACCCTGGAAGGGAGTGATGCGATTTGGTAAGAAAGGCAAGCTAAGCCCGAGATACATAGGACCTTTCGAGGTTATCGAACGTGTCGGGTCAGTTGCCTATAAGTTAAACTTACCTGAAGAGCTCAATGGAATTCACAATGTGTTCCACATCTGCAATCTGAAGAAGTGCTTCGCTGATGAATCACTGGTTATACCACATACAGATGTGCATATAGATGAGAGCTTGAAGTTTGTGGAAAAACCTTTGTCGATTGAAGATCGACAGGTAAAGAAGCTTCGAAGGAAGCATGTACCTATTGTAAAGGTCAAATGGGATGCCCGTAGAGGTCCCGAATTCACGTGGGAGGTTGAATCCACGATGAAAGAAAAGTACCCTTATTTATTTCAGTAAATCTCGGGTCGAGATTTATTTTAAGGGGGTGAGGATGTAACACCTCGAAAATTCGTGTTCAATGAAATAACGACACGTGTCATGTAAGACAAAACGCGTTGTAAACCCGGATTTAATAAAGATGTTTGGCAGGATTTAAAAGTGTCGTCATGTTTAATTTTCACCTCTGAACGACCTCGTTTATAAATCCCAAGACCCAATTATATTTTACACACATCTAACATATCTTAAATCCAGAAATTTGTTGACAATAATTGAATTCGAAATGCATGATAGGTTCCTATGGAAATTTCTACGGTAAACCTTCAACTTCGGCACTTTCAAAAGGATTCAAAGAAACATATCATAATGGTAGGGTATGTAACTGTTAAAGACCCATAATAGAGGCCCCAAACTGACAAAATAATGTCCCAAAGTCGAGATAAGTGGTTGCCCTTTCGAAATCCTGAAAGAACAAAAGTTTTATGCTTCTGACCATAGGCTTACGGACCGTAAGCCACCCCCTTACGGTCCGTAAGGGGGTGCCAGCGACTGAAAACTTGTTGTTTGTTGTTTAAACGCAAATTTCGACTTTTATCCGATTTTCCTCATATCCCTTGACCTCTAAACGACCCCTAAACACTAGGGACACATGTGGGAATGTTGTGGGCAGTAGTAGACTAAGATATCAACACATTGTGGTGTCTTGGTTTACTATATAAAGCCTCTTTGTGCAAACACATTGATCATTCATTCCTCAAGCAACTCTGATCAATTGTGGAGCACCAGAGCATCTTCCAAGCCTTCCTAATCAACCATTAGACACTTGTAAGTTTGCTTAACTTTCTTTAATTAAGTTTAGCTTAGTTATTTAGCTAAAAGTCAAACCATCGTAATTACGGTTTGACTTCGAGATTAATTAATAATGGCTCAGTCAAATCTCGAATTAAAAGTAGTTATAAGTTGGTAATTATGTGGGTAATAAACCCTCAAAAGGGTTCCCCCTGATTCCCACTCTAACTAGGTCTAATGTCGGGTCAAACGTGTAATTAAAAAGTCAACAGAATGTTTAAATTGCAATTTATGCATGATTAGCAATGTAGAGCACATACAACCTGTTTGATCATTAATATAACTTGGTAATTAGTGTAAGAACATGTCTAAACATGTTCAACCCGACAATTTCCTGTTTAGACCCGGTTCGGAACCGAAAGTAGCATAGTTTGACTTATACTTTGACTTTCAGTTCTGACCCGTTTTGGTATGATTTAGAAATACCTTAGAGCTTTATTTGGACCAGGTTACATGCTAGTATAACCCTCTGTGATTATACACCTCGGATCATTAGTTATCCAATTAATATGCATGATTCCGTTAATTGCTCATATGTTGACCATTATGCCCTTTTCACCTTAAAACGTGATTTTTGGAAATGTAAAAGAGTAGAAACCTTAATTACTGGTATATAAACTTGCATACAAAATTTGACATCAGTTTGAGGTGTAGGTTAAGAGTTATGCTCGTTAGCGTAAAATTAAAGCTTTATGTTAATTAAACGGCGTATTTAGCGTATAGCCTACTTAAACATACTTTTGATATCAAACTCTTTACCCACTGATTTAATATATTATTTTGGGATTTTTAAAGATTTTTATTAAATTTTAGGCTGAGCATAACTTATAGTCGTAGGCTTAAACCGGTAATTGTCGGTTTTGCCCTTACGGGCCATAAAATGAGTTTTACATATCCAAATGACTCCAAACCTTTTGCTACTGATCTTAAATGATAAATAAATTATTTTAAGCCTTCTGGAATAGTAAAAATATCAGCTTTATGTATCGAACCCGTAAACGGCTTTTAATCGCCTAATTAAGCGTTTTTAACGCACAGTATGTACTAAGAGTATTTTAAACATACCAAGGGTGATACCTACTGATATTTGGGTCAAATTATAATATTTTAATAGTAAGCAAAGGTTGATAAACTCAGACTTCAGTTTTGAGCTTTTCGGCTTATGTGAAATTACCAAAATACCCCTACGGGGCATGGTTTGGTCATAATGGATAAATTTCACTTATATACTTTAACCTACTGATATAACTTAGCAAATTGTGTATATTTGCTGATTACATCAGGCCTGTAACTCAGGTTGACACTTAAACTCTTTTACAACCTTTAAAATGACCAAACTACCCCTACGGGGCATAGTTTGCGATTAAATTCATTCCGGGCATGATAAAAGACATCTTACTGATGTCACAACATATATGAAGCATATTAACTTAGGAAACCTGTAAATGGCTCTCATTACTACCCGTTACGCTTATTACGCGTTCGGTTCGGTTTATGTAACTAGTTTACATAAACTAGCCTAAACGGGTCAAACCTTAACGGTTTTATCTCAAAATCCAGAATGTATATGAAATACCCATATTAAACAAGTCTCTGAACTTGTCGGGTCTAAATCACATTCTATCCGGTCTTCGCTTAATCGTGCGTACGAACCGTGTCTTTGAAACTAACCGGTCTAAGCTTAAGCTTAACTAAAGACCCGTTAGGATTCTAATAGGTTATTATAAACCTTCGTTCCAAATTAGGAGTACCAGTAAAAGCTACGTGCATTTTGCTTATTGTGATTTATACATTGCGCAGGTAAATACTTTTAACTTATTTTCCCTATACGGGCTTGGGTTACGGTATATAGCATACCGCTTGATCGGGCATCAAATCTTCCATCGTTAGGTGGTTAATTGAATAATTTGATCGTCTCGTTTAAACAGTCTTGTTACTTAAAGCCTTTGGGGGGTTAATGACCATGTCCCGGATATCCTTGGCATCATTTTACGAAATGGCCACGACTTAAGCGCGGGGTGTAGGCATACACCCGTCAGTGCACAAAAGAATATTGTGGTGTGTCTATTGATCTTTAACCCGGACAAGATCCGGGCTACTGAACGCACAAGGAACATGTAATTCGTTCACAAGATTATAATATTAAATAATTCTCCCAAGTTAAAAAGATTAATCTTGCCTCTGTGCATTTTAATCAAATTATAAAACATTTATGCCATGTGCATCCAAACCAATTTTAAATCATTTTCCAAAATGAGTCAGTTGATTGTATTTACCAGTGTAAACTGACGTATTTTCCCAAAAAGATTAAATGCAGGTACTAAGCGTAATTGGCTGGGATTTCTCCTTAGCATCACTAGAAGTCTCGCAAGCTTAAGATGCCTGAAGTCTGTTGAACTATTGTTTCATTTTGTTTTCGATCCATCTGTGGATAAACTTCTGAATATTGTGACATTTGATATTACAATATTAAATTCGGTTGTATTATATCTTTTAAATTGCTTCCGCTGTGCATACTAAATATTGTGTTGTTTGACTATTATGTTGCCAACCACATCACGATACTCCCCCACCGGGCCCACCGGTGACACGTGGAAATCGGGGTGTGACAATGAATGTTCGAATGTACATGTAAAACGTATCTGTAACTGAGTGCTATGAATGTTTGAATGTATTGGTAACACATATCTGTAATCTCCTTATTATGAATGTTTGACTGTGTGAGATCGCTAGTGGTTTGCAAGGCCACTAACATATGTCACGACATAGGAAGCCACCAAACCTAGGCATTTTTGTCGACTTTGACTGAGACACAGAAGCACTCATTGGTAGAAGTAGGCCAAGAGTGGGGTTGCCTGAAATCCATTAGATCTAACCTTTTGTTCCGCGGTCTGAATGTATACGTTGATTAATGGTGCTTTTGGTACCCTATTCGGGAAATGATCTAGAATCTTTCTCTTGAATGTTTTTGTACTCCATTATACCATATGTAAGCAATGTAACACTTGTAACATGTATTTCACCCCCGAAGTTATAAAACCAAAAACAGTTAAAGAAAAAGGGGAGCATGAACTCACAACTTTGCGTTCCTTGCGTCGTAAACTTCACCGGATTTGCTTAATTGACGTCGTGACCTATACGTGTTTTCTTAACGTTAGTCACTAGACTTGTATCGCACAAGTACACGTCACTATCTTTTGTATATGTTTTCTTGTGTTAAAAATAATTTATATTTTTAACTATGTGTCTTACTTATATTATTTTCTCAAAAATAAATATAAGTTTCTTGTATTTTGCACCCGAATTATGTATCTTGTATGTTGTATGTGTATTTTGTTACAACAATTATGGCGAGATTTATATTCGAAAAGCATAGTTTAGAACACACTAGCAAACATTTGTCTAGAAAATATTCACTAAGTGTTAGGATTTTCAGAAAATTTCACCATAGTCTCCTTTGTAAATGGAGGTGTCCATGCTAAGTAGCATATCATTTTCTTTAACATATAACACGTTAGGTCATTCTTAAATAACCTACCCAACATTTAGACACGCAAATTACTACTTATGTCGTTTCAGTTTTAATCTTCAAAACTGGGCTGTTTCCGGGGATTTTAATAAAATAGTTAACTTATTCCAAAAATTCCCAAACTTTTACAAAATGTCTTAAACGATCCAAATATTATTGTGTAAAAATCTCGGGATCCAATTCGTTTCCAATATTTTATAAAAATTTATTTTCCGAACTGCAATCAGATTTATCTCTTTCTGACTACAGTTCACGGAATAATTTATTTAAAATTCATCAAGAGTCCGATTTACGAAATTCCAGTGAGAGAATTACAAATTCCAGTACAAATTTCATGATCTAAATCTACACGGATTTCAAGTTATGGCGGAAAACAGAACGCATATTTTCAGCAGCAAAAATGCAGCTTTAGCTGCTGTTACAAAATGACACTTTAAAAATATAAACGAAATCCAAAAATTATGATTCCAGTGCCATTAGAACCGTATTTCATAATATCACGTTATAGACTCAAGAAAATCAGGTTTTTGTTAAGTTACGATGTGGTTACAGCCTGTTGAAGTTGGCTGAAAATACAACTCAGCATGCAGTTTTTAGTTTAGATGTTACTAAAACTCATACATACGATCACCATACTTTCTAATAACGATTAACAGCAGGTCATAGGTTATTTACAGCAGGTTATAGTTCATATATCTCAGATCTATCATGTTTTATCATATTTCGTCATCATTTTAACACTACTTCATCACTTTACCCATTCTTCATCCTTTATGTTCAAGACTAGCTTAGGTTCTTAAGAGTTCTTATGTTTTTGATCTTTAAACATCATTAACCACTTAAATAACAAGTAAAACACAAGGATCTAAGTGCTTACCACTAGCTCAACGCTAGGGGAGTTCAAGTGTTGAAAAGTGGTGGATAAAAGAAAACGAGAGCGGTCCTTCAACTTCCGAGAACACCAAGCTTCGTTGTATGCACTATAACACCTTTGTATGTTCTTAGATTAGTGGAAGATGATTGAATGGTGATGATGGTGGGGGAGTTTGAGTTCAGCCGATTGCAAGAGAGGAAGGAAGAGAGAAAGTGTGTTGGGTGTTGAATGGGAATGATGAAGTTATGGCCTTACATGTTCTCTTATAACCCATTTAAACATTTTAACCTATGGATATTGTGTTCCATATCAACACAACATATCAAGTAAAATATTAAAGGAAATCAAGTGCATGGGGGACATATCCTAACCAGTTTTTTTTTTTTTTTTTTTTTTGGGGGGGGGGGGGGGGTTTGGTTTAGTTACAATGTAATGGTAGTTAACTAACTTAGTTAGAAGTTAAGTGACTAAGTTAGGAGTTTTGTGTGTTATGTCATTATATAGTGTGTTATGATGTTCGGGCATCATAACTAGTTCAGAAAAATAAAAACAATGCTTCAACTAATTTTTTTTGACATCCCGGGTTATGTCCGGTTGTTCGGTTAGATACCGGTTCGTTAAAGTGCTAAATTGCACCGTTTAGTGTCTTTCAAGTATCTTTTTGTACCCCTTTCAATTCCCAATACTTGGGGAAGTATTCTGACTGATAAATCATACTTTCTGCATAATATTTATGTGTTCAAAGCTGATTTGTTGCTGAATTTAGATAAATTCTGCACTTAAAGTGCGTTTCGGGTGCTTTTTAGTGCCTATTTTAGCTTCCAGATGGTATATATGTAACCCTTGTACGTATTCTTGGGTTTTAATGTATTCTTGTTGTTGGACCTACACCTAGGCCTCAATTCTACTGTCTGACTGTTTTCTGCAGTTTTGTTGACACAGTGTGTCTTACCGGTGAGTTTTACTAGTACTTCTGACGCAACGCTCTCGTTTATGCATAAAGCAATATTTTGTAGTATAAAATGTGCATGAATTCACTTGTTTAGTATGTGTTCAGACAATGTTGACATTTAAGCACATAATTGCAGTCATTAAATAATAATTAAAGTGTACGGAAATTACCGGTTTGTGCCAGTTGTCACAATAATCGAGGTGTAGTCGCTATTTATCGTATGATTAATCGCTTTATCGCTATCGCAATCGCACTCGCAACTCGAATTACGCATTTGGTTATTGTTATACGTGTGTGTGTGCCTTATGTGTTACTTGTGCATGTTTATTTATGTTATGTGTGATATTCAATCAAAACTCAATCGCAATCGAATCGCAAACGCTAAACGAATACGAAATAGGGATGCTTGTATGTTGATATAGTAGTTGGGATTAAAAGTAATTTGACTAGGAAACTCTATTGCATCGCAACGCTCGCAATCGCAATCGAAACGACAAAACTCATCGCATCGAACACTCAAACCAAGCGACCGATCGATCAGGTCACCAGCAGATCGACCAGCCATTCGATCGAGCTGCCGCTCGATCGGCCAGCTGTTCGACCGTGCTGCCAACCGATCGACCAGCTCCTTTCCACTTTGGGTAACCCTATAAATACCCCATGTCACCATCAAACATTCCACTTTTGCTCTCTAACGTCCGACCAGCGCTCTAACCTTGCTTTTTCTCCGATTTCTCGCAATTCCGGTAAGATCTCGTCCTAAATCTTGTACTTTCTTAATCTACACGCACCCCTACACCTTTCTATCTTTTGAATCTTAACTTTTAACCATGAAATCATCAAGATTCAAGGTGTTTTAGGATGACGTCATCATGTGTTCTTGAGAACTTCATGTTTTGGCCTCAATCCACCAAGAACAACTTAGATCTAACCGATTTCCACATAAACAAACAAAGATCTTTCATAGATCTAAACATATTCGCAACTAAAAGGATTGAAAGATGGTTTTCAACTTTCTTTCAACTCTTTTACACTCAATGCACTCAAAACCGATAGAATCGGAGCTTGCACCGACTTCCTACTCATTCTTGTGGTTGTGTGGTCCAAGATCTGGATTCTATCCACGAGGTTTACCGATTTCGGGTTAAACATGGAACACCATCTCGAACAGTTAACTAATCGGATTTGGGTGGTTCCTGTCTGATAAGGAGTACCAAGTATTGACAAGGTTTCTGTTGCTTAACACGTTATCAAAACATCTCGATAAAACGACAAACTATCAAAACAACCAAGTGTAAGACGAACGGAACGACCAGAACGGAATGCCGTCCTATCGAACTACCATCCGATCGGACTGTCGTCCGAACGGGTTGTCACCCGTTCGATCTACACCTTGGTCCCACACTTAACTTTTGTTTTCAAAACCTTGAAGGATGAACATTGAACTAAGGGCTGACCAATCGGGTTACCATTCGATCGGACTACCACTCGACCATGTAATGTTCTGACTTCAACACTTAGACAATTTTCAACATGTTCAATACCAGCAGGTTGCCACCCGATCGGACTACAATTCGATCGAACAACAAACTGCTATGAACTTGTTCTCACTAAAAGTATCCAACCTATCGGACTGTCGCCCGATCGAACGGTCGTTTGATCGATCGACCTGAAAGGAAGAGATACTTCTATGTTTTCAAAATACTACAACGAAAACTTCAAAAGTCAAGCCATCATACACAAACACATCCCTCCCAAAGGAAGTAACAATCCACTCGAACGGTCATCCGATCGGACGACTGTCCGAACGGACTGTCACTCGAACGACCTGTTGTCCGATCGGACTACCATCCGGTCGAACTGTTGTCCTACCCACTTGCACTCTGTATCGTTTTACGCGTCGCTTATCGTTATGCTATCAATCTGTTCAGGCTAACCCTACTCTCTAGCACTCCCTTCAATCCATCAACCGCTGTGAGTATACTCGATCCCTTTTTGCTTTACGCACTTTTGGGTGTTACATACGTTACTTATGCAAAATCACATCGAACACACTACGCAATACTTTAAACGCTAACCGTTATCGCATGTATACGTGACTTAATGAATGCTTGTTTGTTATGTTTACACATGGAATGTTGTCTACCTGCCTTAGCAACGATAGTACTATTAGTTTGGACTCAGCACCTGTTCACTCAGGGGTTGTTAAGGACAATTACTTACATGGCTCACAGTGGTGAGTATGTATCGCGAACTGCCTTGGGCAATCAACCCGCAGTCATTGGTATCGATAGGTTCATGTCGATAACTAACATGCCTCATTTTACACTGTGTAAGTGCTGGTTATACGTAACGATTTCGAACTCTATATGCTATTATCAAACTTGTATGCTCACCTTTACACTATGTGTATTGACTTTTACTTTAACGTATGTGACAGGTGCTTAGGATGCTTATTTGCTTACTTTGCTGTGAAATCGAGGCTAGGAAAGACCTAGGTCAACAATAAACAATTGTCTGTAATGAAAATCTGAGTTGTCGGAATAGAACAATTGACTAGATCTTTTCTGTAATAATTGTATTATCATTTATGACATGGTATGGGACGTGTTGCTTTAAATATTTGGTAAATATAGTTGTTATGGAAACAGAAGTAATATGGGAGAAACATGGTGGATACGCCGCTGGTACTTCCTATATATAAGTGTTTCAATCATATTAACAAACTTTCGTGAGAAAGTGCCAAGTGGGGCTCGATGTTGATTAACTTTTCAAACTGTTGAAAACTGACTTTTTATAAAAAAATTTATTAAAAACCATGGGACAGGTGAAATTCCCTCACAATGTGGAGATAACACCGAATCAGCTTAACTCCATGCCCAAGGGAAGTCTCATAAGTCCCGTTTTCTTTAAAAACTTTTGCAACAACAAAACGAAATCCTTCTTAAGACATTGGTTCGACATCGAGTTCAGCTCGAACCCAGGTCATAGGAGAGTTTCCGTAATCCCAGTTTTCATTTTCAAATTCTTTAAAATGTTTAAAAACCTAAACTTTCTTGCAACGTTGGTTAACATCAACTCAGTTGACCTTACGTTATAAGAAAAATTTTCAAGATTTCCTTTCAAATTTCTTTTAAAAATCTAAAAACGAACGTTTCTTGCAACAATGGTTAACATCGACTCAGTTAACCCTACGTAATGAGAAACCTTTCAAGTTCATCTTTAAAATTTCAATCGCATCAAACTTGTAAATTCTTCAATACTCGAGGTACTTTGAAACGGCAACTCTCGGAATGCTACTTTTGGCATTACGCCGCCTTCTCGCTATCGCAATCAATCTCTCTTACTCGAAACGCTCTCGCTTGCCAACTCTCAGTCAAATAACTCGCAGTATCGCTACTTACGTGGGATCAATTCTCAGAAGTCTACCTATTGGATTAATTTCGGGATGAAATTTCCTAAAGTAGGGGAGACTGTAACAACCCGCACTTTCGTGCGTCGTTACTACTCGTCATACTCGTTACGCCTAGCACTAGAGATTCAGATCATAATGTAACTATATCGCATACTTCACTATATCGAAACATCTTCGCATATTATCGCATATACTATCACTATCACATCACATTTGCACTTGCTGAAAACTACGGAGATGTCAAGTAAGGACCAATTCTACCCTCCTTGACAGCCGTGATGCGTCGCAGTGCAACTCATTACTCGAAACACAATAACGTTCACGATGACATCGAGAAAGGACCTATTCTACCCTCCTCGATGACCGTGAAGCGTCGCAAGTAATCGCATATTCGAAACGAAACACGGACTATTGTAACGCAACTTTAAAATATGGATACGTAAATATGACCCCTGGTGATTATATATATATATAAAATAATAATACAAATTAAATATAGGAAAGCGCGTACCCCAAAAACTAACGCAACACTCGAAACAGTGAAATTCCCCGTGCCAAAACTCACCGGAGTGGCCATCCGAACGGATAGGCCATCCGAACGGATATGCCATCCGAACGGATGGGCCATCCGACCCAGCACTCCCAGCCTTCTCTGTTGCCTATAAATAGCATGTCACATCACTTGAACAGTGATGTGACAGCTCTCACTCGACCAACACGCTCTTGGACCCTTTTCTCGCGATTCCGATAAGATTTCCACCTAAATCTTGTACTTCTATGATCTACACCCGATTCTTCACCTTTCTATCTTTTAAAACTCAACTTTTAACCGCGAAATCTACTGATTTGAGGTGTTTAAAGATGATGTCACCAAGAGTTCATATGAACTTCAAAGTGTGACCTCATCCCACCATAAACGACTCAGATCTGGGTGATTTCCACATGTTTTGATAACAAATCTCACCTAAAAGCTAAATATCCAATCAAAGAACTGTACGATTTCGGGTTAAACATGAGAAGCCGTCAAGAACGGCCAGATCTGATGGAACGGGGTGATTCCCGGCCGTTAGAACGGGTCGAAACTGATGAAATTTCATTACTTAAAACGATATCGCACCATCTCAGAAAAACCACGAGTATTCCTTCCTGAAATCGTCAAGAACAACTGACCAGGACGTTGGAACGGACTTATGCCAACCAGCCGGACAGGCCATCCGACCGGATAGCATGTCATCCGAACGGATAGCATGTCATCCGACCGGATAGCATGTCACCCGACCGGATAACATGTCACCCGACCGGATAACATGTCACCCGACCGGATAACATACCATCCGACCGAATGACAGCCATCCGACCCCAACCACTGTCAGTCATCTGAATCAAACAACTGTTATCCGACCGGATGAGGACATCCGGCCGGTTATCACCATCCGACCCAAAGAACTGTGGTCCGACCGGATGGGATCATCCGACCGGATGAGTGCCATCCGACTAGGCAACTATCCTTACGATACTATTCCCGCATAACCGTGCATCGCTTACAATACTACTCAATGTTTAACGCAGACGTACTCTGAACCGATCCAATCAAATTGCGCACTCGCTAAATACACACTGTGAGTATACTTGAACCCCTTTTAATCGCATTTTTTGGTGTAACATACGTTCCTAACAAATCGAACTCATCAAACGGATCATTCAATCAATCAAATTATCACTTGCGAATAACTGTTATGCATAGATATACGTGATGCTAGTTGCATATGTGCTAGGACTTATACTTGCGACGTCCCACCACGACTAGTATAGTACTATTGCGCCCGACGGGGTCTAGTTTGCCAGCGCGTATTCGAGCATCGAGGACTTAGTTGGTAGTATCAGTCTTGTGAGTATATATGTCGTGTGTTACGTTATTGCGTGTGGAAATTCGCAACATCTTTTTAATCTATTACGCTATACATATCAAACCTGTATACTCGCCAATACTTTTGTATTGAAAAATATTTTAACGTATGTTGCAGGCTAGATCGCAGGCTATTTCAAACCAAGCTAGGAAGTCTAGAAACTCAACTAAAATCTAGGTTGTCGGATTTGTATTATTCGAGAGGACAAGAAATCTGTGATAACTTATGTGATTGTATTAATTGTTAGTATGGGATAACGAATGTAATAAATATTATCGCAATATAGTTGTTATGGATTCTCTTGAGCAATCTGATTCGCCTAGTGCCGCGCCCCGATGATTCCGCCATCGATTGGGGTGTGACATAAACGGTAGCGTTCCTGTGAAGAGCCGATGAGTTTGATGTCTAATACCTATAGCAACGGCTTCGAGTTCATGTCGCCGGAGAGAATCAGCGGAATCGTGTTAGATGTCAAATTCACAGGCATTTTTAGAAGCCAGAAATGTGTGTTGTAAGAAATCGGAGAAATAAGATCTGGAAATTTGAGGGAAAAAGGTTAGGGTTTCGAGATGAAGATCGCCGGAGATTTGGAGGAGCGGTGTGGGAAGGTGGGGGGGGGGGGGGGTAAGAGTGTTAGGAGTCTCAAATGTATAGAGGGTTGTAATGTGTAAGATACAAAAATATAGTGGAAATGACATATATACCCTTTGACCATTACTTAATTATGTTGACTTTTAACAGAAGTTGTTAATAGGGGTAATCTTGCGACATAACAGCATATGTTTTGGGGGGGGGGGGGGGGGAGAATTGCAATTATTTTCAGGGAGGGGGTCAGAGTGCCAATTGAGTTAAACCCCAACGGATAAAATTGCAGTTTACTCTATAAACTATGATAATGTGTTATGTTTCAGTCTAAAATTTACAAAAATTAATAAACTCCAACGCACGTGTGATTAAATATTTAACATCTATTTTTTCCTTGTGATAAAATCAACAAATGCACCACAACAAACGTATTTTAAAAAAGTTTAGAAACACACACACACAAAGTATAGCTTATACGTATCAACCAAACATGAGTTTAGATAGACGTGTTGATAAACCCTAGCTCCATATAAACCCTAACAACTCATTACCCCAACTCCAATCTCGGACCCTAATCTCAAAATTGAAGCCCTAAAAGTGTTGGCTTCATCAATTCCATCCACAAGGCATACTTCAATTAACCCTCTTTTATATATTAATTTCTAAATTTTGAATGTGGGATTTCTTAATCATTTTTTTATCCAGATTTCCTGTGATCATGTTGCTGTAAGAAGACAATATCTGCGGCTAAAATGGCGTTGAAACAAACAGCAGTTCTGTATCATTATCCATGTCCTGATGGTGCTTTTGCTGCTTTGGCTGCTCATATCTTCTTCTCTGACTCATCTGTTCCACCTCTCTTCTTCCCCAACACTGTTTATTCACCAATCAAGTAATCTCCCAATCAATGTTTATTGCTTTAGATGAAAACCCAATTAATGTTGTTCCAATATCTAAATATGTTTTAAATTGTGAAAGAAACTGAGCAAAGGTTGATTCTTTGCAACCAGTTAGACCCGAAACATTCAGTATGGGATTTTTTTTGTGGGTATAGGAGAGGTTCGGGTATGACCGGGTTTTGACTTTTTCGGGTATTGGCCATACCCTGGTCGGGTTCGGGTATTGAACATAATATGCATACCCGGTCCCTACTAGGGTAGGGTTGGGTAGGGTTCAGGTTCAGGTTCGGGTTTAAAAAACCCGGTTTTTCTAATACTCGGGTTCGGGTTTTTTATCCGGGTTCGGGTTTTTTGTGCACCTCTAACCCAAGACATACATTCCCGATTAATACCGTAAACATTCTTATGTATTTATTTTTGTTCTTGTGTAGTATAGTAATCTACTAATCCAGTTACCGTTTAGTTTTATATAGAAATTAAAATAGCTAGAAGTTCACTAACGGGTATACCCGGTGGATAATGAATAATCAGGCACCTGATGGGTATGGGACACGGTCTTACAATCATGTATGAGACTGAGATTACTCATAACTGTCCCATTATCCATATTACAACAAGTAAAACTTTTTGCAAATTTATGCACTTGTGCGTTTTCTTTGTCATTTTTCAAACTTTGGTGACTAAATAGTGATCATCATGTTTTTCAGAGTTGAAGAGCTTCCTGTGGATCAAATTAGCGATGCTTATCTTCTTGATTTTGTTGGACCACCTGGTTTTGTTCAGCAGCTCTCCCCCAAAGTTGACCGGTTAGTTCTTCTATATATTCTAATCCAGTCATCCCATCGTTTTACTTCAGACCGATTTTTAAGAATATCCTTGAAACAACCTTAAACGTCACGCCAGAATCGCTGCGACACATTGATAAATTAGTCCAAATTGTCATTTGTTTTGATTTGTGCAGTGTGATAATATTAGATCACCATAAAACTGCACTAAAAATGCTTGAAGACGGTGAGTTTGATAGTGAGAATGTGACTAAGGTGATAGATATGGGAAGGAGTGGGGCTACAATCGCGTATGATTATTTTAAGGAAAAAATCTCAGCTCTTGCAAAGGGAAACAATATGAGCGGTCTTTGTAAGTTTGAACGCTCTCGTAGGCTGTTTGAATACATTGAGGATGCAGATTTATGGCATTGGCGTCTTCACAACAGCAAAGCTTTCAGCAGCGGTTTAAAAGATGCGAATATCGAGTTCAGTCTGACTTTGAATCCATCATTATTTCAGCAGGTAAATCTATTTGGTCTTATAATATATGATTTTCCAAAAAAAAAAAAAAAAACACAGAAGTAACGAGATTCTGCAGTTGCTTTCTTTAGACGCTGAACATGTGATAAATCAAGGCGTGAGCAGCTTAGCACATAAGCAGACTTTGATTAATGAGGTTCTTGACCAGTCTTATGAGATTGTGCTTGATGATGGATCATATTGTCTGGTAAGTTTTCACTTTCATATTTCAAATTCACAGCGTATTGCTTTGGAGTTAGTTAATCACCTCATTTTGTAACTGCATCATCTTGAGGGGAAGAAAACAGTTGAATGTTCTTAAAATCATCAACAATGATTTAAAATAAAAATAATATATAGTTAAATTTGATTTCATGATTCTACTAGTATTGTTCTGATCTTATTAGGCAGTTAATGCTGATGCTGTGTCTGATCTGAGGAGTGAGCTTGGTCACCAATTAGCTGTAAAAAGCCGCAATCATAACTTAAGGTTTGAATTAATTCCAACCTCTTCAATACGTGAGCTAATAGTTTTTTGTTCTTCATAGATGGATCTTTGTACAATTATTGATTTATCTCATCACATCACTATAGGAGCACGAGTTAACATGTTGTGTAACGGGTCGTAATGCGTACTTATTAGTATGGGTCAGGACGGGATGAACCACCACTGATTATTTCTTAAGGTTTAGACCTTAGAATATTGTTAGCATTTGAATACGCGTTGGGCAACTTTATGAAATGATTGAAATTGTCACCTCACCACATTTTGAAAAAAATATCTGCATGTATAGTAGATCATGTTGCAGCTACTGGCTTCATCACACGAATACATGATGAAGGGATCGTTTTTATTTATTTCTATTTTGTACAGGGGCATAGGCGCAGTGGTATACAGAGTCCCCGAGCTCAAAGACGACCAAATTCTTAAAATAAGCCTCAGAAGTATAGATAATGAAGATACGACTTCAATATCACAGGTTTTGTTTTTGAATCCCTCATTACCCGTTGGGTACTCAAAGACAAAGAATAAAAATGTTTAGGGTATGGTTCATGTAAACAGGTTACAAGTATACCATACTTGTCTATGCCCTGAGGTTTTTTTTTTTTTTATTTAGAGTTAAATGCCATGTTAGTCCATGTGGTTTGGGCCATTTTGTCAGTTTAGTCCAAAGGTTTCATTTTTCGTCTGTGGGTCCAAAAATGTTTCACCGTTGCCATTTTAGTCCACTGGGTTAACTTCATCCATTTTTTCTGTTAACGAGTAGGGCAATTCGGTCATTTTATATGGCCGAATGGCCCTCCTAGTTAACAGAATTACATATAAAATGGCCAAATTGCCCTTATCGTTAACAGAAAAAATGGATTAAGTTAACCTAGTGGACTAAAGTGGCAACGGTGAAACCTTTTTGGATCCACAGGTAAAAAATGAAACCTTTGGACTAAACTAGCAAAATGGCCCAAACCACAGGGACTAAAATGGCATTTAACTCTTTTATTTATAAAACTAATTCCATACATGGTCCCATACCTGTTTTTAGTTTTTGAGTTTACCCGTCGAGTTTGTGTTTGTTTGCCATCTCTAGACTTCATATGACCTTTTTTCGATAATTACAGAAACATGGAGGTGGCGGCCATCGAAATGCAAGTTCATTCATGCTGAGCTGTCAAGAATTTGAGCAATGGAAAGTAGGCTGTGCTGCCAACGGTGCTTGAGAAGACCGCATAGATTAGTTTGCTGGTTGAGTCATTTAACCCGTTTGTGTCATGGTTAGGTGTTTGATGCCAAAAATTACATCACGTTTTATAATTTAACCATAAAATTGTTTTATACACCTCTCTATTATTAGTTATAAAATTTAAAATTTTAATTTTTAGAGTAACAAAATGAAGAGGGGGCGCTATAGGTGAGGCTCCATGGTGGTAACGAGCCATTTTCGCGTGGAACGAGGAGAATTAAAGATTTTGTTACCGTTGAACGGTAACATTTAAAAAAAATTAATTTCCTTTTTTATAAATTAATCCTATAAATACCCAACATTCTCTACATTTTTTATACCATTCCTTTCACTTTCTCGGAATAGGATCAAATACAAACCAGATTTCGTATACAAACTGTAAGAATCATTTAAAAAGTGACATGTAGTATCCAACCAATTCTAGAGAAATGGTAAAATGATAACCTAAATAATATCAATTATCTTGAATTCTTTATAATTATGCTAACAAACAATTAAATTTTTTTGTTTTTAATGTGCTGATAAAGAAAAGTGCTGATATCATTTCACATATGTGCTAAAATCAATTATCTTGATTAATTTTCATGTGCTAATATAATTTAAAAGTGCTACTTTTATGAATGTATTGTTTTAGTATGTGCTAATTTAATTTTTTTTAAGTGTTAGGATCTGTTCTTACGGTTTGTAGAATAAATATGGTTTGTACCGGAACCAACCCCTCACTTTCTCTACCTTTCTTAATACTATTCTCTACACTTTTTTTATATCATTCTCTACAATGTTTCCCAACAACCCAAACCCATGAGACCCGAGCAATCCGTTTTGGCAAAGTTTGCAAAACAACGAGCAAGAGGACAGGTATCGGCGAGACCCGCGTACGGGTGAGCTTGGATATTATCCGATGCCACCAAGCACCCCAACTTCTCCTTATCCCACCACTACACCGATGCCCGGTTTTTACGGGTATTATTCTCAACCCCAATTTTTCCCCAAAACATACCTCAAAACATACCCCAAACCCAAAACATACTCGAAACCCAAAACACAACCCAAACCGAATCCGTTCCCGAAATCCAAGTCGAACCCTCTTCTAGAAAAAAGCGAAGTCATCGAAAGAAGGATGAGTCCGAAAAACGTGCTACTAAGAAGGTCGAATTTTGATCGCCTAAGGAAGAGTTCAAGTTGGCAAAAGCATGGCTCGACGTATCGGAGGACGAGATTGTTGGTAAATTTTATCTCCATATATTTTTTACATACTTTTATAAATGTATAGTTTTGTAAATTTATTTTTTAAATCAAACATATTCTTTTGTAAATACACTTTTTATAGGAAACGACCAAGACTTAAAGATATTTTGGGGTCGTATACGTGAGAAGTTTTTCGCCGCAATGAGTCGTGGCGAATATCGAACACCCAACTCTTTTTCGGGAAAGTGGGGTGCTATGAGGACGAAGGTTACCAATTTCAACAACATATATACTAATCTCGTCAACAGTAGTCGAAGAAAAAGTGGTTCGAGTGACGTCGACGTCATGACCCAAGCACACAACGACTATAGATTGTACCATGGACATGTTTTTACGTTGGTAACAACATGGGAGCTTCTTCGCAAATCTCCCAAGTGGCATCTTGTACCACCGTTCGACCCAACCCGCCCTAGGTCTAAACGGTCCAAATCGACATCCACTACCGAACCATCCGGGTCCGATGCTCGTACAACAATTAATCTAAACGACGATGTTGACGAATTTGAAGAACCAGAAGAGCTGCCTCGACCAACGGGTAGGGATAAAAGTAAGGCAGCGGCACGAGGAAAATCTTCTTCAGCGCCATCGGATGGCCCATCAAAGTTGAGCGACTTCGAGGCAAGTCTCAACAAAATAATCTTGATTAGGGAAATATACCAACAAATGAGAATGGAGAAACAAATCCAAAAAGACATGGATTTTCTCGCCAAAGATTTGTCAAATCTAGGACCGAGTCATTTTGGAGGCTCGTAAGGCACTTCGGGCAAAATATATGTAGTTTTTTCTAGTACCTTGTGTTTTTTAATGACTTTGTAATGTTTTTATTTTTTTTAATGAAATTATGTTTTTTTTTTAATTTTCTAGTTATTAAAATTGCTATTTAATTTAAAAAATAAATATTTAAATAAAAAAATAATTAGGTAATGATGACCGGGGCTCTATCCCACACCCTGCAAGTTAAAGGGGGGGGGGGGGGGGCGTGATAAAGCCCCCTGGCTGACGTTGATCCTACGTATCTCGCTTACGTGTCTTGATAAAGCCCCTAGGGGCTCCATCTCACACCCTCTAGCCTTAGAGCATTCACATCCTAGCCACCAAAATCTGTGAGAAGAGATTTTCATATTATAAAAGGTATAAAAGGTGGTTGTGAGTGGAAGAGAGAGAAAATGTTACTCTTCATCTGTATATTTGAGGGGACACGGTTCACACTCTATAATTTTTTATTATATTTTGAAAGTGATTGTGCGTGGAAGTGACAGAAAAGGTAATGATAAAGTTATAAAAAATATTATTTAATTGAAATGAGAAAGAAAAGATAGTTTTTTTAGTGTAATTATAGAGGAAAAAATGATGGATAGGATATGAATGCTCTTAGAAAATAAAGCACGAAGAGTTTTCTGACCAAAATAGAATTTTAGAACTTCATCGCTACTCAAAGAGAGATATTATTACCAAAATTCAAACTACAAAAGCGTATTGCAAACTTTTTAAACCACAAAAGATGTAACATTATCCATATATTTAATTGTACCTCCACATCATCATTAATGCATGTAATTTTTCTTTCAAACTATATATACGTCATACTGCGTATAAGGCCACCCGGGGTGGTCACGTTATGAAGCCCCATCACTCGTGGAACTATCACTCTACACCGCCGCCAGTCATTTCTATCACTCGTGGAACTATCACGCGTGGAGTGGGTAACGCGTTGTAAATCAAAAAAAGGAACATGTATCTTGTACATTGTGCATTAATATTTGTACATTGGAATCCCTATCACTAGTGATACCACCCCTCCTACATTTCTATCACTATTACTAGAATATTGGGTGCCACATGGCATCATTTGATTGGTTGCTTCCATCACTGGAATCTATCACTAACAAACCACCCCTACCCCCTAAAAAGTAAAGAGTAAAGGTTTTTGTAATGTCCGTTAATTTGTTTATATATAACCATGACTTCCACCTAGAACTAATTATACATATTAACATTTCCAAGCTGATGACGTCAGCGAGGAATAGTTATGTGAATTGGTTGGCCACTTTTGGCGGCCTGACTTTGTTTTTTTTTTTTTTTTTTTTTTCATATAATAGTTATTTATAAGTGATGTCAAGTTAGAATTTTATCCCAAGTGTAAAATTACGATTTCGTCTTCGATTCAAAATGAAATTTTGCTTTTGCCTCTTGCTTAAATTTATGATTTTGCCCTAAGTTAAAAAATACAATTTTGCCCCCACTTCAAAATAAAATTATGGTTTTGCCCTCAGCTAGAGTCCTGCCAAATTACGATTTGGTTCCCAGTTTAAAATTACGATTTTGCCCCAAGCTAAAAATTACGATTTTGCCCGCAGCTAAAATATTAAGATTTTGCCCCCATTTCAAAATAAAAAAATGGTTTTGTCCTCAGTTCAAAATATTATTTTGCCTCCATTTTAAAATTACGATTTTACCTCCGCTAAAAATTGCAATCTTGCCATCGTTTTTTTTTCTTTGGCAAAACCATGGTAGTGTTTTATTTTACTTTGTTGACTTAATTTTTTTTATTCATGCCAAATAGCTGCCTAGCACTCGCTAATTGGTCCTGACAAGTTATTGTTTTGCCGCCAACTCTAAATTACATGCTTGTTATCGTTTTAGTTAAATTTTTTTATCATAACTATGGTACTGTTTTTCTTTAATTGGTTAACTTGATGTATCTTTTTTGATATCATGTTATAGGTAACATGTATAACTAACCGACATAAAGGCGTACATGTTATTAACCTAAGAAATACTCGGTTTAGCGTCCCGCAACGCGGGCGGCGCATAACTCTAGCTGCCTAACACTGGCTCATTAGTCCTGAAAAATTACAGTTTTGCCCTGAGCCCAAAATGATGGTCTTATCATCGTTTTTTTCATAGCAAAATTATAGTAGTCTTTTTCCTAATTGATTGAGAATTATTCGGCCATCGCCCCGCAACGCGGACGGGGCATCTACTAGTTTGATACATTTGGATAAAAAGATTCCTTTCATGTTTCAAAGAACACAATTCCATTAGTTGTATGTTTTGCATTTACAATCAACAAAAGCCGATGACATTCACTATCTACGGATGGCTTGTACTTGAAATAGATGTAGTCAAATTACTAATATTAGACAAAGACGACAAACATACAGATAAAAAAACAAATGTGGTGTATAAAGAAATATTTAATGACTTAGGGGGTGTTTGTTTTTTGTGAAACCTCTTCAGAACCTCTTATGTCTGCCCCACGCGGACCACGTGCAGACGTTTGAGTCTGCATGACCTCTTTTTGGTGCAGACATGGATCAATGTATTCTTGGGTCTATAGACTCTCTTCTCCTCCACATTTTGAAAACACAGAGAAGCTTCTCCCATACAAACCCTAGCACCTTCTCCTCCACCCTTCTTCTCCCAGCCGCCACCTCCACAGCGCCGCCACCTCCACAGCGGCCGACGACCCCCACCAACCTCCATAGCATCCGTTGACCCCCGCCACCTCCACAGCGCCATCAACCTCCACCCCCTCCACAGCAGCTGCCAACCTCCACCCCTCCACAGCAGCCATCGACCTCCACCACTCTCCCTTAACAGCCATCGACCTCCACCACTCTCCCTCAACAGCCATCGACCTCCACCACTTTCTCTCAAAATTGAGATTTTTGGTGTTAAATTTCAGAAGTTTGTGGGTATTTTTCTGATTTTAGGTGTTAAATTTCAGAAATTTGGTGGTATTTTGATTATTTTTGGTGTTAAATTTCAGAAATTTGGTGGTATTTTGCTGATTTTAGGTGTTAAATTTCAGAAATTTATTAGCAGCTTGCAGAAGTTAAAAACAAACAATCTTCTTCCTGCAGACTGCAGAGGTTTGGTCCACATCTTCTACTACAGATGTCTGCAGATATGGTCCGCAGACTGCAGATGTTTTATCTTTGAAAAAAAAAAACAACACCTTAGTGATTTTTTGGTATTCATTTTTTTTCAGTTCAATGTAATTTAGTATTTACATTAGTAATAGAACGTTTATTTCATTTCAAGGTTTATCTATATACTATATATAAGCATTTCCTATGGATATGATGGTAATTTCTATCCCTAATTTTAAGATGGCATATGAAAAGGTAGTTAAAATCCCTAATATTTTTACCTTTTTCTTCCCATTATACCCCTCTTAACCTTCTTTCATCAATTCTAACCTATGATCAATATCAGAGCACGGGTCTCCATTTACAATAGTTGCTTCAGATTCCCTTCACTCTAATCAATTCAAGCCATTGAATGCCATAATTAACCATCTTGAATGCTAGAATCAACAATTGTTGCTTCAATTTCTCTTCACTGGTATCAATTCTTATCATTTTGATGTTATAAATCAGAGTGAGTTGTTAGAGCTTCATCTTTACTTCTATTTGTTTCAGATCGTTTGCGTTCTTGGACACCCACAATCTCAGGTACTATCATAATCACTTAAATCAAACTCGAAATTGTACAATTTTGGGGTTTTTGGTTCTTTAGTTATGTTTATGTGGGTTGTATATTGCTAATTATTATTTGATTTTTGTTGGATTACCCTTGATGATGTTCGACACTGAGAAGAAACTGGGACGACGTGCACTCAGGTAACGTTTTGGCTTTTGATAAGCGATCCTATTTGATTTTGTACTTCTGGCTTTTGATACTCCTGATAATTATCACCCCAGTTTATATTGGATTTTGTAGTTATTTATATGATATCTATTAAGCAGTCTCCTTTATGGCTTTCATGTATTTTACGTTTCTAATTTGTAGATAATCCCTAATTTCAGAATATACACCAGGTATGCCTTCTGGCTCAAAACATTCGAATTAGATGAATATGTATATTTGTATTTATCCATCATGCCACATTTAATTCCGTTATTATATTCATCAATCGCATATATGAGTGAAACCGTGATACAGATACTTGGTTAACGATGATATCAATTATTCACATGAATCACATACATTTTAAGGCTTATTTATGTTTTGTGCAGTTCCCAGTAGAACTAGCTGTATTTGGGTATGAATACATCAACTTGTACAAATAAATCAAAAAAATAAGAAACACTGGAACCGTTAATCAGTTTGTAAGGCTGCAATTGATTGCACCCTGACCCAACTTATGTTCTTTGCATTTTGTGGGGTCTTGGTGGGACTTTTGGTGGCCTATTGGGTTCATTCTTGGACCCTCTCTTACTTGAGATTGGGGTCATGCCACAGGTACACAACTTGTATGCCAGCTCTAATTCAAGTTAATATTAGAAAAAATAAAATTTTATGACATAATTATACCATGTGAGAATATTGTTAGTTTGTTCTATCTACTCATGTTACTATTAGGTTTAAACTTTAAACGTTAATGGTTGACAAGCATTAATAGACGAGCTGAAGAACAATGATATCCAACTGCGGTTGAACTCAATTAGAATACTATCAACAATTGACGGGTGATTATTGTTCAGGGGCATCAATCGACACAAGTAATGGTGTTGGGAATTGAGCATAGGTATAATTTAATCACACAGTCATTAACGTTGTCCGTTCGTTATTGTCTTCATTGTTCATTCATTTCATATTAGGTTCAAGATCGATTCTATCATATTCTGCTTGTTGTTTTCGTTACTAGGAGAAAAGCTTACCAGGTGGCCTAGGTACTTTTTTAAGTCCTGTTAACAAGTTTGAAGAAGTTCCTGCTAATGTGAGCTCCTGCCTTTTTACAAAATTGGTTATAATGTGGCTTTATACATCACTCAATGTAAGTGGTCTTCGTACTCATGGATCATTGCATCAACAAGAAATATGCTCCTTACAACATTTTGCTTCTATATACTGCTGGAGAATCACAGTGCATCATGCAGATGGAAAAGGGACCCCACTTTTTATCTACTTTGATTCTCATGGGGAAGTTTGTACTTTTTAATTATCTATTTTTGTGATACCGTGGATTAAGGCAGCATTGTTTGCTCTCCGGAACACACATGGCATAAATCGGCCACCCTTTGTTGAAGCTTATTCCTCTGTCTCCCTTTAATTTCGGTTTAATTTTAACTTTTTTTTTTATTTTGATCTCATTGTGAAGCAGGAACATACAGAAGCAGTCGGTTTATGCTTTGTAAGGTGAGACCTCATGTTTTTGTATAACTTTTTATATAGAACCACTAATGTTGGTTTATGCTTTCACAAAAGTTAAGCTTTATAAAGTTGATAATACCTTCTTTAAATCAATAAAGAAACTGTGTTTTTCTTAATAATCTTGGTTTTATAATCTTCATATCCAGGTGATTTGTTTTATAAGCTGAGATTATGGGTCTAAATTAACTCACACTTTGCATTATCTCGTTGTTTTTGAAATTTTGCATACAAGGTGCTTGATGAAATGCGGCGGCCAGAGCCAATGTAGGAGAAGGAGCCAGGGTGCATCAGAAGAGCCAAAGGTGGCTGTTGTTTATTTTATCTGTAAAAATTGACAGCTTCAACGGGTGGCATCGAAGTCGCTCTTGCGTCATCAGAGGGTTTTTTTTTTCCATAATAACTGTTGCATTTGATTTGTAGTTGTTGTTCATTAAGTCACCATCTCTCAGTGGCGGCAATAAGTGGTTAGTGTCGTTAACTTATTGAAATGTTGGAGGTTGTGGATTAATAGAAATGATAAAGCTTTTAAAGGCACATCATCTTCTTTATTCAAGTTGGTTGAAGACAAAAGAAAATTCTTAGTTGTGGTTGAAGAGTTGATTTCTTTGCATTGCTTTTTGGTTCATTTTTATCTTTTCTTGAATTGAATTCAGGACTACCCATGCAAATATTGACCTGTTTTGACCCATTTTCTGACCCACCTATTAATCTTGAATATTAACTACTGGAATCAAGTGAGTCAGTTAAGTTGGTGGGAGCTTCTAAATCTCAAATGTCTACTTTGTTAATTATACCAAAAATTATATCACCACCATCATATGACCATAAAATTCCTTGACAATTATTATTTTCCCTTCTTTCTGTTTATACTGAGGTTTATAATTATTTATCTGATTCTTTTGCATTCATGTGATGTGTAAAGCTAGAAGACGGTGAAGTCGAGTTGCAATCTAGACTGTAGCAAGAAGAAGAAGCTAAAGAAGCTTTGTTAAGCCAAATACAAAGACTGACAAAATTCTAGACTGGGACTTATGGTTATATTTACAAAGCTATACTCTTGAAATATGAAAGAATGATATTTCACTTACTTTTTAAGAGGCACAGTCTCAGCTCGTGTTTGGTGATTTGCATAGCTCTTCTTTTTTACCACCAAACATGCAGGCAAGAATTTTCAAGAAATAAGGCTCATTGAAGAATAGGTTCCACAACCTTTTTTTTCTTTATTTAAATTGGTTAGTGCAATCACCCATGCACACATGTTACAAAATGGTAGTTTTGACCCGTTTAATAAAATGGTTATTTTGACCCACCCGTTAACTAATATCGATGGGTAAGCATGGCAAAAATGTTGAGTTCCTATGGTGACTTGTACTCATTCCTGTCCATGGGTCCTAAATGGGTCAATAGGCTATTTTTAAACATAGAAGTCCAATGTTCTTTCTATTTTTTACACAGAGAATACCAATGTTCTTTCTCATTTATCCCAAATGGGTCAATAGCATTTTTTTTTTTGGAATTTGAGGCTTTTTGTTAAGAAACTTGGTTAAGCATGCCAACTTCATAAGCATTAGTCTCTTTCCTCTTAGCATCACCAATTTATACAGGATTATTTTTTTTACTTTACTATTTACATAGATAAGCATTAGTCTCTTTCCTCTTAGCATCACCAATTTACACAGGATTTTTTTTTACTTTACTATTTACATAGGATCATGGGAAACTTTCATTAACATTCCTTTTGTGTTTTTGTGTCATACATGTTTTTGCGGCCCAAAAAACACAACTACCCGCCGCAACGCGCGGAATGGCTTGATCTACGACAACTTACGGGATGTTATTACCAATTCTTTTAAGTATTTCGGTGCCTCACAAAAAACCGCAACTATTAATAAACAAAAGGAAAATGAGCACAACACTGTAAATTGTTGACTCCGCCGCAACGCGCGGGTTTCCCTCTAGTATTAATATAATTTACTTGAGCAACCCATATAACATTCGGGTACTTAAACTAGTTATTCACACTAAACTAAAGCATTGATATGGAACCTGATGTTCCTGTAGCTCCCTAGATCACTTACTCGATCAGGGATTTCTTGTCATCTATTTATTCATTGTTTTGATGTGTTAAGTTTGTTGGGTTTAGTTGGCAAAATTATCACTTGATTATTTTTGTATTTTGCTTTTTTTGTTTATCAAAATTGTTGGTTAAAGTTCATTACCCTAATTTGCCTTCGAATAAAGTTGGCCACAGCCAAAAAATACAAATAGAGATTGGTTCTCTTAGAAGTGCATTATATTTTGTGCAACTAGCATTGTCAACTCCTAGACTACCTCATCAGTTTTATTTGAAACATTGCAACTAGCATCTTTTGAATTTCAGAATTCTCAATTACTTGAGCCCTTTTAACTGAACCATTTTAACAAATCGGTTTTTTTCCCGACTAACAAAGAGTCTTGGATCTGCCTTCGTTAACTGTTAACTTGATATCGACTCCTTAAACGGTCATTGTATTAATACTGATAAGTTAATACAATAATCGTGAGTTAATTTTTTTTAAAGGGCTCAATTTTAAAGTTAGTCCATGGGGAATTCCTCTTAACATTTGAATCTAGATATCTCATATAATAGTGTTCTATGGTTTTGACTTTTGAGATGTTTTAAAACCCAACACTTGGTTTTGCTAGCCCACCGAACTTTGTTGGCCTAAAACTAAGTTAATCTAGGACAATATATTGTCAAGATAGGTTAGTTTGTTTGTTTCATTTATAATTAATTCGATGACTTTTGTTCACAAAAGTAACCGATCGAAATAAAACTATGAATACTAGTTGTTAGGGGCATGTTTAATTGAAGTCTTTAGAATATTTGTTAATTGGCCTTTAAGAGTTTTTTTTTTTTTATTAACTTATTTAACAATAATAATATAAAAAGCAAATTACAAATCATGGGTTGGTAGACGGGCAACAAGCTGCGCCGCCACCCCCTTTTGAGTTTTTACCACCTATAAATATAGAGATTGAAGAAGACATGGATTTCAAACAACTCACTAGATAAATTTGGATGAAGTTAGAAATTTCTCTACATGTAAAAAGAATATTATTTATTAAATTACACTTGATTTCTTATGGTAATCTACTTAGTTATTGAGAGTTTGTGTATATATTGAGTAATTTTCCCTATATTAATTTGCAAAAAGCTGGTGTGAGGTGTTTGTACTGTTCAATTTCTTACAAGTCTCTACAGCTATGTGTACAACTGGTAAAGCACCAAAATTATACTGATGTGCATAATAAACCATTCCCTCCATCTCTCTCTTAAATAGCCGTCTCCCCTTTCTCCTTCTCTTAAATAGCCGTCTCCCCTTGCAAAAAGCTGGTGTGAGGTGTTTGTACTGTTCGTATTTTTGAATCTCGAGAACAAAATGGTAATTTTTAGCTGGGGACAAAAACATAAATTTATTTTTAACTGGGGGCAAAAACATAATTTTTGGCTGGGGGAAAAGTATAATTTTATTTTCAACTGGGGGCAAATGCATAATTTTATTTTCAACTGAGGGTAAAATCATAATTTTAAACTGAGTGAGAAAACGTAATTTTACGTTAGGAATAAAATCATAAATTGCTTGGACCAATTGATGAGTGCCAGGTAACTGGCTGACACTATTCCTAAATAAAAAATAAAAAAAATAAATTTATTTTAGTGGTGGCCCACCGACCGCCCATTTTCACCAATAAGAGCAAGTTACTATTGCCGCACTTGTTTTTGTTAATATAGGAATATCGGGTAATACCTGCGCTTCGCAGCGGGCAAGGGACCTATTTTCTGATGAAATTTGAATAAAATCAGTGTAAAAACAAACAGACGGTGCAACGGTATATTCAAAGGACGAATTCATTTCCTATTTGTATTATATAGAAAAATAAAGGCTTACAAATTAATAAGAAGTATTTAGTTAAATGAAATACAGATGTCTTAATGTCTTATTATAGAAAAGTTAGATAATAGTTTGATATTGATATAAAACAATGGAAATTGTATATTGAATCTTCAATCTCACTATTCTCACATATGATACAAATGTATTAATACATATAGATAATAACTGCCAAACGGTCTTATCATTCAATACAATAATGTATACTTATGTGTAACTGACAAAACGGTTATGGTGGGAGTTATGTATATGAGTATATCTGATTTTATAACACTCCCCCTCAGATATACATTACTATTCATTATACACAAATTAACAACATGCGTCAGGATGATGTTAAATCGGTACTTCAGGACCTATGAGATAAACTGATACTGCTGGACCAGTTATGCTGCATCGTTAAAAACCTTACTAAGAAAACCCAATGGGACAAAACTTAGTTAAGGAAAAGAGTACAGCGTGTATAATTCTCCCCCTGAATTCAACAAACATCTTTCAATCTACGGAGACCGATCTTGTGTGATAGTTGCTCGAAACTGTTTCTTGGTAAAGATTTTGTGAATAGGTCAGCTAAATTTTCACTTGACTTGATTTGGCAAACATCAATTTCCCCTTCTTTCTGCAAGTCATATGTTGAGAAGAATTTTGGTGAAATGTGCTTTGTTCGATCACCCTTGATGTAACCTTCTTTGATCTGAGCTATGCAAGCAGCATTGTCTTCATAAATAATCGTCGGCTCTTTCTTGATCTGTTCTAATCCACATGCTTCTTGTATGTGAGTAATCATTGATCTCAACCACACGCATTCTCGACCAGCTTCATATAGTGCAATTAGTTCAGCATGATTTGATGACGTTGCTGTAAGTGTTTGCTTAGTTGACTTCCAAGAAATTGCTGTGCCACCATATGTGAATACATAACCTGTTTGGGATTTTGCTTTATGTGGATCTGATAGATATCCAGCATCAGCATACCCAACAAGCTGGGACTTTTGACCTTTCTGGTAGAAAAGACCTAAGTCTTGTGTCCCGCAAATATATCGGAATATGTGTTTTATTCCATTCCAGTGTCTACGTGTTGGGTTTGAACTATATCTTGCTAGTACATGTACCGAGAATGCAATATCGGGTCTCGTGTTATTTTCAAGATACATAAGAGCACCGATCGCACTTAAGTATGGTACTTCTGGACCAAGTACTTCTTCGCCTTCTTCTTGAGGGCGGTAAGGATCCTTTTGAGGATCTAGCGGTCGGACAACCATGGGTATGCTAAACGGATGAGCTTTGTCCATATTAAAACGTACTAACATCTTCTGGATGTAGTTTGACTGATGGACGAATGTACCGTTTCGTAAATGCTCAAACTGCAGGCCGAGACATAATTTTGTTGTGCCAAGGTCTTTCATCTCAAATTCTCTCTTTAATATATTAGCAGTTTTTTCTATCTCTTCAGGAGATCCGATGATGTTTATATCATCAACGTAGACTGCTACAATAGTGAATTTTGAGAGTGATCTTTTTATAAAAACACATGGACTGATTACATCAGACTTGTATCCTTCTTTTTCGAGATATTCACTGAGCCGATTGTACCACATGCGGCCAGATTGTTTAAGACCATATAAAGATCTTTTTAGCTTTATAGCACACATGTCTCGAGGTATTGATTTTAATGCTTCGGGCATTTTTAATCCTTTAGGGATTTTCATGTAGATGTCATTTTCTAGTGTCCCGTACAAGTATGCGGTGACGACATCCATAAGTGTCATTTGAAGTCCTTCTGAGATTGCAAGGCCAATTAGAAATCTAAGGGTTATCGCATCCACTACAGGGGAATACGTTTCCTCATAATCAACTCCTGGGATTTGGGAAAACCCTTGTGCTACAAGACGTGCCTTATATCGTACAATCTCATTCTTTTCATTTCTTTTTATAGCAAACACCCATTTATAACCTATTGGTTTGACGTCTATGGGTGTTCGGACTACAGGTCCGAAAACATTTCGTTTTTCAAGCGAATCTAACTCAGCCTTTACGGCCTCTTGCCATTTTGGCCAATCAATTCTGTGCGCACTTTTCTAGAGTTTTAGGTATGTAATCATTTTCATTGATTACATCTGTTGCTATAGCATATGCAAATATATCATTAACACGTGTTTCATTTCGGTTCCATATTGTACTATTTTGTACATAATTGATAGAGATCGCATTTTCGTTTGGTACCAGTGTGTCTTCTTGATTTTCATTTTCCTCTGGAATTATATTTGTCTCTTCTGGGACATTTACCTCTTCTAGGGTTTCATTTACTAAATTTTCACCAACTGATTTATTCTGCTCTTTTCGCTTACGTGGGTTCTTATCTTTGGAACCTATTGGTCTCCCACGTTTTCTTTGTATGGTAATCGCTTCAATTCGAGCAGGTGCATTTGATGCTGGTATATGTGACTTTGTCACCCTATTTGTGTCTGTGAATGCATCTGGTAATTCATTTGCGATTCTTTGCAAATGTATAATCTTTTGGACTTCAGATTCACATTGACCACTTCGGGGGTCGAGATTCGATAATAATGATGCATTCCATGTTAACTCTTGTGTTACCAGTCTTTCTTTAGTCTTATCTCCCCCTAAGACTGGGAATACTGTCTCATTAAACTGACAGTCAGCAAAGCGTGCTGTAAACATGTCACCCGTTAATGGTTCTAAATATTTAATAATAGAAGGGGAATTAAAACCAATGTAAATGCCCAGTCTTCTCTGTGGTCCCATTATGGTACGTTGTGGTGGCGATATCGGTACATATACCGCACAACCAAACGGGTGATAACGTGCTGATAACGTGATATAAAACAATGGAAATTGTATATTGAATCTTCAATCTCACTATTCTCACATATGATACAAATGTATTAATACATATAGATAATAACTGCCAAACGGTCTTATCATTCAATACAATAATGTATACTTATGTGTAACTGACAAAACGGTTATGGTGGGAGTTATGTATATGAGTATATCTGATTTTATAACAGATATGATATTTTTATCACACCAAAAAAAAAATAAGTTAAACAAATTTAGAAAACTGTGTACGAAATATTGCACCGAATTTATACCATCTAATGAAAACATATTATATCTGACCCTTCTGGTTTTCGAAAAAAATTACGTCAAAACGTAGACCAATTAAAAACGTACATAAAAATAAGCACGGAAACGTATTATATTTGACCTGACATATTTCCGAATAAAATTTACGTCGAAACGTAATCCAACTTGGATTTATATCGACACGTGCATAAACATAAGCACGTAAGAAAATAGTAATTAGAGAATAGTACGACGCGTTACGGCGATCTTGATACGTAAAGTGACTCGAATTTATACCGTCCAATGAAAACGTATTACCCGACTCATATCCAAAAAATAATAAAATTTACATAAATCAACTTATACCAACACGTACATAAAAATAAACACGTAAAAATCGATTACAAAGTCTTTAGGAAGCTAAGGAGTTGTAAGTGTCAATGCTAAAAGTTGAGGGTTAAAAATATAAAAAATACAAAAACATAAAAAAAAGAATGTCTAAGTACTGTTTTCAATACTTGGTAGTTGTAATATAGTTAACTGTTAAGTTACGATTTTATTTTCACTCTTCCTTTTTGGGATGAGAAAGAGGTAAGTTGTTGATTGCTGCATTTTACAACGGCCTGTATGACACGAAACTTGTTTATCGTGTCGTGTCATATGGCTGTCTATTAACATGTCTATGGTAGAATTTGTCGGTCACATGTACAAAGTAATAAATTACTTAAATGATGCCCTACCTTTGTAGTTGGTTAACTTGGAATGCTTCATATTGAAACAGGTTCCTGTGTATTATGAAGTTGATAAATGTAATATTATATAATTAGCTAGTAATAAAAATTTATCTTTTAAAAAAACATATGTATTGCACGGTTGAATTGATCCATGTAATATACAAATATAATAGAATATAATGTAATTTAATTTTTTAACATATACAATCGTCAAAATATGTATTTAAGAAATGAACATTGACGTGACACTTATAAATTTTGTTAAGTTAGTTTTCAAAACGCTATTTCTTCCAACTGGGTATTAACTTTGATTTCTTAATACCATCTATTTTTTTATTTAACATATTGTATTTTACCATTCTTACTATCCAACCACATTAAATATTTGATTTTTTTTTAGAAATTATTCATAAAAACAATTATCATCATTATTCTTTATTTCTTTAACTATTAAATTATTAAATAAATACAATTACTTTTACTAAGCATATTGCAAAGATAAAAATATAATAATAAGTTTTTTATTTGTATATTAATTTAATTTTTCAATGTTACTGTTCAAAACGTTCGAGATTTAATATATAGGAGAATATAGTAAAGATTGAGAAAACGTAGGAAAAATTGTTATATGGCTATTTAGTGGAATAATTTATTAGTTTAGATTATAATGAAACATATTTTTTTTATGTTGACTATTAAAAAAAAGTATAAATTATACATGTTTCATTATCAAACCAACCCAAAAAATTAATTATATTCCACCCAATTGAGTTAACCATTACTTTTAGTTTGTTAAAGTGTAAGTTACTCTCCAAGCAATTATTGGCTTCATGTGTAACTATTAATGTGACACACATACTCTTCATGGACTGGTACAAGATGAATTGGATTAGAAACTCTCTTTTATCTTTAATATGAGAGTCCATACCAATTAAATATTGGTTACATAAAAGTTACAAAATCCTAATAAAATATATGAAGTTAATGATATATGACTCATAAGATACACTTTTACCTTAAAGTGCTCAATGACTTGAGTAATTTAGTCCACTATGTAATTAAATTAACTCCAAAAATATACAATGTAAGGACCTGCAAAAATGCCTCAAAACGACCCGTAAGTGAAAACCCGGACCCCTGAAACCTTAATGTGCATGAAAAACCAAGAAATCAAGAAAATTAGGTTTCAGGCGGGCCGAGTAAACCATAAGAGGAGTTTACGCGGGCCGCGTCAACTCAAATTTGACCGGATAAGCGTCCCAGGCCACGTGTCGCACACGTGGCAGACCTAGGTGTGACACGCTAGCCCTAGTCTACGACTAGGTAGCCCTCGCGGGCCGCGTAAATGTAAGAGTAGGTTTACGCGGGCCGCGTAAAACCTATTTTTCAGCTATAAATTGCCTGGACATGGGACTTACTTCTGTGTTCGAAATTCTCAATCAAAACACACATATTCTGCTCGAAAACAAGTATTTAAGGGTCACGATGCTGCTACGATACAGGGTATTAACTCGATCACTGCTACGATTCAATGTCCGATCGATTGAAACCAGTCCGATGGATGTTTAAGTGCTGCCCGAATCAGGGCTATACTTTGTCATTCGTCGTGAGGGTTTTAATCTCGTGAGTTATCGTAAATGTTGTATTAAGTTACTGACCTAGTTCGTGTGCATTGTCATTTAATTTAGGTTACAAGGCTTATCAGTAGGCTAAACTCTGCCCGTTTAAACTTGCAATGTGAGTCATTCTCTTTTTATCAACAATGTTTTACAATACTCCAACCATTTTCAAAAGTTATAATTATAGGGATTAAGTCGTGGTTATCTTGAATCACTGGCTAGTGGGGTATTGTGCACATTACTAATTTCTCACGGTTAGGCTCATCAACCTAACAGTGATAATCATCACTACTTGGGTGAAAGGACCCAATAGTTGTATGACTATCGTCACCAGGAGGTGACACGGCACCAGATAAAAATAAGATAGTAGCCATTGTAATCGCTCTTATGCTGTAATTTATAACTATGTGTCGTTTTATCAAATTTGAGTGACTCGCCAGTATTTCCCCGCTGATAAAATATTTTAAAACATGTTTCAGGTGACCTACTGTGAATCAAGGAAACGTGCTATGGAGCACTAACAAGCTTGAAGTAGTGGCTCAGTTAAATAAATAAACATGTTTTGTAAGGGAATTTCCTCATGAAATTCCTTTATTGTAAATTACGGGGATTATCCCGAATTGTTAAATAAAATAATCGGGCATTTTCAAGTCTTAAAAAATCATGTTTAAACTTCCGCTGTCAACTCAAATAATAAATACCACGGGTTTCTGTCCCGCGACTCCTGGACCGGGTAAAACCGGGACGGGGCCGTGACAGAAAAAGGTGGTATCAGAGCCACTGATTTAAGCCAATTAAGTATTTAGAAATACTTAATTTTCTGATTGCCATTCTGGGATTCTGTGAAAAATTTAATTTACAAAATTTTAACTTAGAATTTTTGTGTGTTTCTTCATGTATGCTAAACAACATGAATGAACTATCAGAAGCACTTCAAAACTTTTCTATACATAACTCATTTATGGATACCACCAGTACTTTTACTGGCTACCAGGCTGACACTGAAGAGCCAATAGTATTCCAAGTCCAACATCAGGAAAAACCTAAACCGAAGAAAAGAAGAAGACTTGTAGGCTGGAGGCGTGTGCGTAGGAAGAGGCCAGTAACATAGAAAGTTATAAAAACTGAGGATCCCAAAGATAAAGGCAAAGGAATAGAGATTGGGGAGAGTTCAGGGCAAGCTCAAGAAATGCCACCCTGGGAGGAACTGGACCGCCAACTGGCGAATAGCGACCTCATCAGACCTGCCGATGGGAATCTCTTCAATTACCCAGCGAAAGCACAACTTCCAGTTAGTCTGGAACCGGCTACTCCAGATCCCCTTGTTAACTCCTGACCTCTAGGAGAACTAGAAGAATGGTGGACCACTGACTGGCAGTTTCAGAATCTCCTAAACAACCCTAATACCTTTTTCCCCCAATTTGATCCTGAGCCTCCACTACACCCACCTATGAGCTCTGAGAACTTGGCTGAACTCCGCCACTATGGCGAGGAGTTGGTGGACGCAGGAAACAGAATCCGGGAAGTAGGGGAGAGGATATCCTGGAAGTACGACGAGAGGGAACGTCGTTTCCGAAGTGCCAGCTGACGGGATCATATGTGATTGTGGGAATGTGTGTTTAATAATAATATAATAATAAAAATATTATTATGTAAAATAACTAAAAATAAAACTTGTGTAACATAACTAGTATGTACGGACGCATATTAAAATATATAAAATATGGAAGTCGAAAAATCGACAATTTTGGCTATACGTGTTGATGTGATTATGTGCGATTGTTTTCTTATGTTTGGGTATTATTTATTTTGTGCTAATCACTTATATATATTAATTACCAGATGGAAAATGCTGGTAATGAACCAGTTAACGAAGTTAACCAATCTGAGCAAAACCATGAAGATCAATTTCTGAATAGGCAAGATATCGAGAATATCGTTGCTCAGGGAATAGCTAATGCTATTCCAGCAATCCTTGCTGCTGCCCAAAATCTAGTTGAACCTCAACCAATTATTCCCAGCAAACGTACTCACAGCGACAATTTCAGCAATAGTGTAATGGAGGCGGCAACACTAATAATAATGATAATGATGGGATGCAAGCCCCAGTTCTTAAAAGGATGAAAGCTGCAACACTTGGTTGCACTTATAAGGAGTTTCTTGCCTGTAAACCGGTTGAATTTGCAGGCAACGAGGGGGCGACTGCCGCACTGCGTTAGTTGGAGAAAACCGAGGCAGTAATTAAAATAAGTAAATGTGCCGAGGAAGACAAGGTCATGTACGCGTCGCATCTTTTTAAAGAAGGGGAGCTAGAATGGTGGAATACGGTAATTCAAGCCAAGGGAAGCGATGTGGCCTATGCCATGAGTTGGGAAGAATTTAAGCGGCTAGTAGAAAGAAAATTATGTCCCGAATATGAAAAGGAACAAATGGAGAATAAATTCTTGAACCACCGGATGGTGGATGTAGACTGTCGAGGGTATACTTCGACATTCTTCGAGTATGCTAGAGTTGTACCAACCCTGGCTTCGCCAGAACCGGTACTTATTTCCCGCTATATTTGGGGATTGATTGGCGAAATCCGTGATATCGTTAAAGCTGCGAGACCTCGCACAATTGACGATCCTGTAGAATTAGCCAACACCCTAACTGACGGGCTGGTACGCACAAGAGAAGAAAACCGGAAAAAGGAAATGGCCAAAAGATTACCCAGGGGTTCCGTGTGGGTAACAGTAGTAATTTCAAGAAAAAGGGGACTGGGCAATCTTCCACTGTTCCATTTTGCAATACCTGTAAAAGAAAGCATTTTGGTAGATGCAAAGGGTATTGCAATTTCTGCAAAATTCCAGGACATCAAGAAGAAGATTGCAGGAAGAAGAAATCAACAATCTGCTACAACTGTGGAGAAGCTGGACATTTTAGGCTAGACTGCTCGAAATTGGTCAAACCAGCTGATAACAAAGCCAAACCTGCAGAAGGAACTACCAAGAAAAACGCAAGAGCCTTCCAGTTGACTACTCAGGAAGCAGAGCTAATCCCTGATGTGATAACTGGTACGTTCCTAGTTCACGACGTTTATGCAAAAGTATTATTTGACTCTGGTGCATATCAAAGTTTTATAAATACTTCATTCTGCCAAGCTCTTAACTTACCCTTAGCCAATCTGAGGCAGATTTTTACTGTCGAAACGGCAGATGGAAATTCTGTTAACCTAGATAAGGTTTTGCGAGAAGGAAAGATAGAACTCTTAGGCCATAAATTTTCTGCAAACCTGTTACCTATGAATTTAGCCGGATTCGATATTGTGTTAGGAATGGATTGGTTAGTAGCCAACCATGCTCGAATTCTCTGTGATAAAAATTCCATAGAAATTCATACACCCACAGGAGAATTAGTGGTAATTACAGGAGATAAGCCACGTAAGCCACTGAAATTCATTTCAGTAATGAAATTGGCCAGTTATTCAAGAAAACAAGAAATAATGTATATGATCTCAGCAATCATTAACACTAAAGGTAAGGAACTTACGAAAATTCCAGTAGTATCAGAATACCCGGATGTATTCCCTGAAGAACTACCTGGATTACCACCCGATAGGGAAGTAGAATTTAGAATTCATCTAATTCCTGGAACTACACCGATAGCCAAGACACCTTATCGGTTAGCACCCACCGAAATGCTAGAACTGAAAAAGCAGTTAGATGAATTACTAAGCAAAGGATTCATACAGCCTAGTTCATCTCCATGGGGAGCACCCGTGTTGTTTGTGAAAAAGAAAGATGGTTCAATGAGAATGTGTATCGATTATAGGGAATTAAATAAGGTTACCATTAAGAATCGATACCCATTACCTAGGATTGATGATCTTTTTGATCAATTGCAAGGAGCTAGATACTTTTCTAAGATAGACTTACGCTCCGGATACCATCAGTTGAAAGTACAAGAAGAAGACATACCTAAAACTGTTTTCAGAACTAGGTATGGTCATTACGAGTTTACAGTTATGCGCTTCGGACTAACAAATGCTCCCGCAGCATTCATGGACATGATGAATAGAATATGTAAACCGTATTTGGATAAATTTGTAATTGTCTTCATCGACGATATACTCGTTTATTCCAAAAGTCAGGACGAGCATTGTGAACACTTGCATGCACTCTTAACTTTGTTAAGAAAAGAAAAGCTTTATGCCAAATTCTCGAAATGTGAATTTTGGCTACAAGAAGTGCAATTTTTAGGACACATGGTGAATCACGAAGGTATTCACGTAGATCCCTCCAAAATAAAAGCGATCACCAAATGGAAAGTCCCGCAGTCAGCTATGGAAGTTAGAAGCTTTCTAGGATTAGTCGGATATTATAGACGATTTATTAAGGATTTTTCCAAAATAGCTGTACCATTAACTAAGCTAACCTGCAAGGCAGTTAAGTTTGAATGGGGACCTAGGCAAGAAGAGGCCTTTAGGATTTTGAAGCAAAAGTTAACAAACGCCCCAATTCTAGCCTTGCCGGAAGGAACAGGGGGATTTTGAAGTTTACTGCGATGCTTCTAAGCTAGGATTAGGATGTGTGCTAATGCAACGCAAGAAGGTAATTGCTTACGCCTCAAGGCAATTGAAAAAGCACGAGGAAAACTATACGACTCATTACTTAGAGTTAGGAGCCATAATTTTTGCCCGTAAGATTTGGAGACACTATTTGTATGGAAGTAAGTTTACTGTCTACACAGATCATAAGAGCTTAAGATACATATTTGGGCAAAAAGAATTAAACATGAGGCAAAGAAGATGGATGGAGATTCTAAGTTACTACGACTGTGATATTCAATATCACGAAGGAAAAGCAAACGTAGTTGCAGATGCCTTAAGTCGTAAGTATCATGAAAAACAAAAGCGAGTTCGTGCTCTTAGATTAAATCTACAATTAGATTTAATGGAACAATTAAAGAATGTCCAAGAAACAGCAATCAAGGATGATGCTGAAGAAATGAAAGAATAATAAAAGACTTGGAGCAAGGGGGTGATGGAATCTGGAGATTCCACAAGAAAAGGATTTGGGTACCTAAGCAAGGAAAGTTAAGAAATAAGATTTTAGAGGAAGCCCATAAATCTAGGTATACCATGAATCCTGGTAACAATAAAATGTACCAAGATTTAAGGAATAATTTCTGGTGGATAGGAATGAAAAAGGACATAGCTAGATATGTTTCTAAGTGTCTTACTTGTTCGCAAGTTAAAGCAGAACACCAGAAACCTTCAGGTTTACTACAACAACTAGAAATGCCTGTATGGAAATGGGAACTCATAACCATGGACTTTGTAACTAAGTTGCCCAAAACCAGAAAAGGTAATGATGCGATTTGGGTAATTATGGATCGATTAACCAAATCAGCTCATTTTCTACCCATGAAAGAAACCTTTAGCATGGAAAGGTTAGCAAAGTTGTACGTAGACGAAGTAGTATCCTTACATGGAGTTCAACTCTCCATTGTATCGGAGAGAGATAGTCGTTTCACTTCCCATTTCTGGACCAGTTTCCAGGAAGCAATGGGAACCCAACTAAATTTAAGTACTGCATACCATCCTCAAACAGACGGACAAAGCGAAAGGACGATCCAAACCCTGGAAGACATGCTTAGGGCATGTGTGATAGATTTTGGTGGAAAATGGGATGACCACCTACCCTTAATCGAATTCTCCTATAATAATAGTTACCATGTAAGCATTGAAGCTGCCCCGTTTGAAGCATTGTATGGACGAAAGTGCAGAACTCCAGATTGCTGGGCAGAAATAGGAGAAAGTCAGTTATCAGGCCCTGAAATCGTACAAGAGACCACCGACAAGATCACTCAAATCAAGGAAAGTGTAACACCCCGAAAATATAAAACTTTATATTTAAAATTTTAAAGTATAAAGTAAACAAAAACAAACTAACTAGGAATAAATAACCTAGTTACTCATAAGTGTAGTTGTTACAAAGGAACTTGGATAAAAACCCTTAGGGTAACTCAAGTAAAGATAAGGGACCAAAGTGGAACATGTGCTAATTAGTTTTAATAAAAAAAATTAATTAACACACCAAAACACACACTTGGTGTGTTCTGGTCGCGCACAAACACAGAGCTAGGAGAGGCTCCCCAAGCTCAAACCCTAGTTATCAAGAATTGACTAAATTGAAGGCCAAATTTCGTTCCAAATCGCAATCCAAGCATAGAATAGTGATCTCCTCTGAAAGAGGATCATAAGGTATGTAATTTCCATGGAAAACCTTCATCTAAATTTCTGAGTGAATTCATGAAATTCAGAATTGATGTTGCATGTTAGTTGTTTGGAATGAAATAGTGTCTAGGGATGAACCCTAGTCAACTACTTGTTGAAATTTCGCCTATTTCTTGTGAAATTCATAATCACCATTGAAGGTGATAAGTGGGTTTTGTAGAATTATGTTGAACACTAGGATTGTCTTTGTTAACTTAGTGTATTTGAGCTCTATGGAGCAAATCCAGATTTGTTGATATGAAAATTTGTCATGAACATGTGAAATGATGTTTAAATCTTGGTTAAATAGTTAGTCAAGAACTTGATTTTTGAATTGTATGAAATCATGCTCATTAGGTGTTTGATATAATGCCTAAGAGAAGATAAATGTAGAGAATTTGGACTAAAAACGCATATTTGATTAGTGTGGTAAATTATGTGTTATATACTATAAGAGAGTTCTAAACACCTATGGTTGAACTCTATAGGCAAGGAAATCGGAACGTCAAGCGGACAAGCTAATGGCAATACGCGTTTGTAGGGAACGCTTGGAAGGTACGTAACCACGGTTTCGTTACGTTATGTTTATTATGTATTTTTACTAGTAGACTTGAATTTAGAATAGTGTATGAATTTGGATGTCTAGTCGAAGTGACGAAAAACACTAGATGAGTAAATGGGTTAAATGTTGGTTAGAAAAAGTTTGGTATGTTGTAAAATGGTGGTTCCCATTAAACAACCAAACGGGTCAAACAATGGTTGAATTTGTAAGTGTTGAAGTGACTAAAACGTCACTCATTATGATTGAGTTATAAAAACATAATCCATGGAATGGATGTGAAACTCTAAGATTGACAAGCCCGGGAATGGGTAATTATGATTAGATACCAATGTTGATGAATTATGCAAGTATGTAACTTGATTCGTTACATTGGGTGAATTTTGGTAATTAGCATATGTGTAGTCGAAATGTAGAATAAAAGTTGTGTTGATTTTAAGCGATAATGTTCGCTATATTGAATAACAGGTCAAGAATTGGTAATGTTTCGTTGGTAGTCATCATAATGGAGGATTCCGTAGATGAGCCAAACGGGCCGAATAATCAAATAATGAGTGGCTATTGTAGATTTTGAACCCGAGTGACGGGTAGCGAAATACTAAACACGCAAACCGATGATGGGAGCGTGGGTGTTGAAAATAAAGAACCCATGATTGGGATCTTCTCGTTTAGAAGAGATATCCCGTTCATGGAAGTTTGGGTAAAATGATTAAATGGGTCAAACAACAAAGTTACAGCACCTACCGTAAGTTACGGTCTCCACCGTAACTTACGGTAGAAAATAAAACTTTACGGCAGTTCTATACTGCCTTACGGCAGACACAAGTGATCCAGCTTCTACCGTAACTTACGGTGGCTACCGTAACTTACGGTAGAGCCTTGACATTTATGTTAAATTATGCATATCCTTGTTAATCGAACCCGTTTTTGAGCGTAGTTTCGATTATGTATTATTTCTAAGAACTCTAATATTAGTTTTTGTTAAATACATTTCAGTTTCTAGGTATTGCAAGTGTACGGATGGCGATCAAGCAAGTTTTTGAAGAACCGAACACAACTTTTGAAGCTTTCGCGATTTCATAACTTTGTTAAACAATGTTTCTATTTCTTTTGAATGTAAATAACTTGCAAATCGGGTCATGAATGTTTTAACTAGTCGTTGGTTGACTAGTTTTGATTACTCGGAACCTTGTTTTGGTAACTATGTTTTAAATTAGACACATTTTATATAAATCGTTTGAATTTTTTTTATTAAATTCAAGTAATAATTAGAAGGATGTTACAAGTTGGTAATCAGAGCTTAAGGTTGTCAACAAAGTGTTCGGTTCAAGCTTGATCAATCGTCCGGTAAGAATTAATTTATTATTTTAGTAGATTTTATCTTATGTAAGAAATGAGATGTGAATTAATGTGCATGGGAAAAAAATGTGTTAACTCACTCAAACCCGGAAAGTGCACCAAAAGTGAATGGTTAAAGCAAGTAGTGAACTTGGCTAAACCAAAGCGAAAGATGCAAATGATACAAAATGAAATGTTTAACAATTAATATAAACATTCAGATTCAAGATGACTAATGAAGGCAACGATAATGATACGGTGCCGAAGGTCACCGAACAGATGAAAGAAATGTCCGGTGTAACCGAGAGCGAATTAGCATCTCAATTAACTGAAGAGATGGAAGCTAAAATTTCTGAGGAAGTCGGAAAGACAATAGAAGCCAGTCTACCGCAGTTCGCCGAGAGACTACAAACTACAATTTTGCTAGCAGTAGAGGATATGATGACTGAATTAAAAGATAGTCTCTCACAAGAAAAAGATGACGGGAGTGAGTCTGATATGGACCCAAGACCCGCAAAGAAATTAAAGCCTGATACCCCGAAAGAGAAGACAAGGTCTTCCCACACGATATCCGCGGAGGCTAAAGCTGAATCTGATGTTGTTCTAGGTATACTTATTACAAATTTAATTTCACTATAAATTTTATTCAATACTAGTGTGAACAATAGTTGCATAGGGGCATACATGAGTAGTGAAACGGGCGAATTATGTGAAAGAAATGTTTATGCATAAGAAAATAAACAATGGTAAGCATGTGAAACCAAGGCAAAAGTAATCATGGTCAATATAGTCGTGGGAAGGAGTGCGCGTACACTCGAACCCGGGAACTTAATAAAGTGAATAACTGACGTATTGGGAAGGAGTGTAATAACACCCGAACCTGGAAATTTGCAATAAAAATAGACGACAAGGACAAGGTTATAGACTTGGCCAAACCAAATAAAATATGCAGAAACTTTGTTATATAAATAAACGATGTGGATAAATTTCATACAATGATATGGAATAATAAAACGAAACGAATTGATTTTGTTATAGTTACAATAGGATTAAGGTTAAAGATGAGAAATTACGACTCGGACCAAACATATCCTCGAGAAAGAAACCAAATGGATGATACGTGTTATTCGCTACTATGAATAACAAAGTATCAATAAATGCAAATTTGGAAACTTGGGTATGGGTAACCATCCAAATAACACATTATTAATCAAACCTTTATGAGGAAGGATGATCACAGCGATGGATGTGATTATATAAAAGATTAGTAAAATAAACGTTATGAAAGTATTAGAATAAGGACGGGTAAACCCCAAAAGCCGAATAACAATAGCAGTAGTTTTACCAAATAAGACTTGAGAAATGGGCCTTCGGGACATTAGCAAAAGAAATAGACCTAAGGGTCGCTAACAAAAGAAAGGCGGTGTTCGGATCAAATAAGTAAAATGCGTGATAATAAAGGTAAACGGAAGCCGGATAACGGGAGCGTATTACATTAAGGTAATGAGCCCAAGGGAAGGGATAAGAATCAAGGTAATTAAAATTATAAACTAACAAACAAGAATGTTAAGGCAAAAGGATAAAGTTTGACTATTATAAGTAATAAAGTTCATCAGAACAAGTCAAACAAAATAAATGGAAGAATTAAGGAATTGGTGAAATAAAGGCGACGGGTTATGCTAATACCACCGAATAAATCAAAACGAAATCTTAATGCATGTCGGAATGATGACTCTAATAATGATTTCGGTAAAATAACCGATAGATGGGTAGGACTATGAATATATGCGTAAACCAAGAGACGGTGACGCATATTAAAAGTCAAAAGACTCGGACTAAGAGCTATGACTAAAAGACGATGAAATTTCACAAAACAGAAATTTCGATAGTTATATTAAACTATTGCAATGCCGGACGGGCTGAATAAAGTATAATACCTAATATTTCAAGTAAGCGCAAAACGAATAATGGAAGTGCGAAATATTACTGAATCTGTGTGATAGGTCGTAAAAGAGTATGGAAAGGAAAATGCAAACCAATAAAATCGAAGTGTTAAAAACATTAAGATAAAGAACCCGGGTAACGGGTTGAAAGGAATAGGGGCGTAAATCAAATAACGGTATGAGTGAAATAAATCGACACGAAAGTGACATAAGAAGCCATAGAGTCGGAAGGATGATCCGAAAGAAAGCGGGCGTAGCATTGGACTACGGTCGAATCAATAAAAAAAAAATTCGAAGATAAATGAATTTTAGGCTCGAAAGGGATGCCATGATACCATGAATGTATTTCTAAGTATATGAAAACTTCACAAGTAAAGATGATCTATGGGATCGTCATAACCTTTGGAATTATAAACAAAGTAAATGTTTAAAGGACTAAATAAATCTAGCGTCAACAATAGAAAGAAATGAACCAAAAGGGATGAAAGCCTAAAGAAATAACCTATGAGGCTAAGCAAAAGAACCTTCGGGTCACTCGGGATATAGTAAGAGGACTGGATACGACTCCCCGCGTAATATAATAGCGGATAAGAATAAATTCTTGTCGTCAATTCCCGGATATGGGTAATTGACATAAGTTAAAAGAGATAAACGTTAAACAGAAATTCAGTTTTAGTAAGGAACAACGTTTAACGAAAATGAGTGTTATGAGACAAATTAGAAAACAGTTAATAATAAAAGACATAGGTCTTAACACCGATAGGTGTAAGACGATACATTAGAAAGAAGATATTGATAACAAAAAGATTATCTAAACTTAAACATGACGTGATACGATCACGGTTAAGAAAAGTGATACAGAATATAGTCATGTTGTAGCATGAGTTATGGGATTGAAGATCGTAAACTTACCTAAGTTCGATTATGGCAAAGAGGGATAGACCCGAAATCTATGGGGCATGAAGTGATGGTGACTAATCAGTCTAGCCGATGGGTCCGTATGGAGTCAAATTAGTGTTGGGATTTATACAAAACCCTTGTCAATATAGAGTTAGTATAAAGTAAACATGTGGGCAAACTCATACTATTGAGTGATCAATTGACGATTGGGACAAATAGGCGACAAGATAAAAAAAAACACAAGACACAGGTTAAAGTCCATGAGGACTTACATGTGGAAAATGCATGCGTTGAGGCAAATGATAACTTTTGACTAAAAGAAATAAGGTCTGAAAAGCAAAACTAAGTCAGTTCGGTTCAAACCAAAGAACTACTTAACGAAAGTTTCGGGTACGAAACCTCTTTAAGGGGGGTAGACTTGTAACACCCCGAAAATATAAAACTTTATATTTGAAATTTTAAAGTATAAAGTAAACAAAAACAAACTAACTAGGAATAAATAACCTAGTTAGTCATAAGTGTAGTTGTTACAAAGGAACTTAGATAAAAACCCTTAGGATAACTCAAGTAAAGATAAGGGACCAAAGTGGAACATGTGCTAATTAGTTTTAATAAAAAAATAAATTAACACACCAAAACACACACTTGGTGTGTTCTGGTCGCGCACAAACACAGAGCCAGGAGAGGCTCCCCAAGCTCAAACCCTAGTTATCAAGAATTGACTAAATTGAAGGCCAAATTTTGTTCCAAATCGCAATCCAAGCATAAAATAGTGATCTCCTCTGAAAGAGGATCATAAGGTATGTAATTTCCATGGAAAACCTTTATCTAAATTTCTGAGTGAATTCATGAAATTCAGAATTGATGTTGCATGTTAGTTGTTTGGAATGAAATAGTGTTTAGGGATGAACCCTAGTCAACCACTTGTTGAAATTTCGCCTATTTCTTGTGAAATTCATAATCACCATTGAAGGTGATAAGTGGGTTTTGTAGAATTATGTTGAACACTAGGATTGTCTTTGTTAACTTAGTGTATTTGAGCTCTATGAAGCAAATCCAGATTTGTTGATATGAAAATTTGTCATGAACATGTGAAATGATGTTTAAATCTTGGTTAAATAGTTAGTCAAGAACTTGATTTTTGAATTGTATGAAATCATGCTCATTTGGTGATTGATATAATGCCTAAGAGAAGATAAATGTAGAGAATTTGGACTAAAAACGCATATTTGATTAGTGTGGTAAATTATGCGTTATATACTATAAGAGAGTTCTAAACACCTATGGTTGAACTCTATAGGCAATGAAATCGGAACGTCAAGCGGACAAGCTAATAACGATACGCGTTTGAAGGGAACGCTTGGAAGGTACGTAACCACGGTTTCGTTACGTTATGTTTATTATGTATTTTTACTAGTAGACTTGAATTTAGAATAGTGTATGAATTTGGATGTCTAGTCGAAGTGACGAAAAACACTAGATGAGTAAATGGGTTAAATGTTGGTTAGAACAAGTTTGGTATGTTGTAAAATGGTGGTTCCCATTAAACAACCAAATGGGTCAAACAATGGTTGAATTTGTAAGTGTTGAAGTGACTAAAACGTCACTCATTATGATTGAGTTATAAAAACATAATCCATGGAATGGATGTGAAACGCTAAGATTGACAAGCCCGGGAATAGGTAATTATGGTTAGATACCAATGTTGATGAATTATGCAAGTATGTAACTTGATTCGTTACATTGGGTGAATTTTGGTAATTAGCATATGTGTAGTCGAAATGTAGAATAAAAGTTGTGTTGATTTTAAGCGATAATGTTCGCTATATTGAATAATAGGTCAAGAATTGGTAAGGTTTCGTTGGTAGTCATCATAATGGAGGATTTCGTAGATGAGCCAAACAGGTCGAATAATCAAATAATGAGTGGCTATTGTAGATTTTGAACCCGAGTGACGGGTAGCGAAATACTAAACACGCAAACCGATGATGGGAGCGTGGGTGTTGAAAATAAAGAACCCATGATTGGGATCTTCTCGTTTAGAAGAGATATCCCGTTCATGGAAGTTTGGGTAAAATGATTAAATGGGTCAAACAACAAAGTTACAGCACCTACCGTAAGTTACGGTCTCCACCGTAACTTACGGTAGAAAATAAAACTTTACGGCAGTTCTATATTGCCTTACGGCAGACACAAGTGATCCAGCTTCTACCGTAACTTACGGTGGCTACCGTAAGTTACGGTAGAGCCTTGACATTTATGTTAAATTATGCATATCCTTGTTAATCGAACCCGTTTTTGAGCGTAGTTTCGATTATGTATTATTTCTAAGAACTCTAATATTAGTTTTTGTTAAAAACATTTTAGTTTCTAGGTATTGCAAGTGTACGGAAGGCGATCAAGCAAGTTTTTGAAGAACCGAACACAACTTTTGAAGCTTCCGCGATTTCATAACTTTGTTAAACAATGTTTCTATTTCTTTTGAATGTAAATAACTTGCAAATCGGGTCATGAATGTTTTAACTAGTCGCTGGTTGACTAGTTTTGATTACTCGGAACCTTGTTTTGGTAACTATGTTTTAATTTAGACACATTTTATATAAATCGTTTGAATTTTTTTATTAAATTCAAGTAAAAATTAGAAGGGTGTTAAAGAAAGACTGAAAAGGGATCGAGATTGCCAGAAGAGTTATGCAGACAATCGACGCAAGCCACTAGAATTTCAAGTTGGAGACAGAGTACTCTTGAAAGTTTCTCCTTTGAAAGGAGTAGTTCGGTTCGGTAAGAAAGGAAAGCTGAGTCCAAGGTACGTAGGACCCTTCCCAGTAATCAAACGAATAGGACCAGTCGCCTATCGCTTACTCTCTTTTATCTTTAATATGGGAGTCCATACCAATTAAATATTGGTTACCTAAAAGTTACAAAATCCTAATAAAATATATGAAGTTAATGATATATGACTCATAAGATACACTTTTACATTAAAGTGCTCAATGACTTGAGTAATTTAGTCCACTATGTAATTAAATTAACTCCAAAAATATACAATGTAAGGACTTGCAAAAATGCCCCAAAACGACCCGTAAGTGAAAACCCGGACCCCTGAAACCTTAATGTGCATGAAAAACCAAGAAATAAAGAAAATTAGGTTTCAGGCGGGCCGCGTAAACCATAAGAGAAGTTTACGCGGGCCACGTCAACTCAAATTTGACCGGATAAGCGTCCCAGGCCACGTGTCGCACACGTGGCAGACCTAGGTGTGACACGCTAGCCCTAGTCTACGACTAGGTGGCCCTCGCGGGCCGCGTAAATGTAAGAGTAGGTTTACGCGGGCCGCGTAAAACCTATTTTTCAGCTATAAATTGCCTGGACATGGGACTTGCTTCTGTGTTCGAAATTCTCAATCAAAACACACATATTCTGCTCGAAAACAAGTATTTAGGGGTCACGACGCTGCTACGATACAGGGTATTAACTCGATCACTGCTACGATTCAATGTCCGATCGATTGAAACCAGTCCGATGGATGTTTAAGTGTTGCCCGAATCAGGGCTATACTTTGTCATTCGTCGTGAGGGTTTTAATCTCGTGAGTTATCGTAAATGTTGTATTAAGTTACTGACATAGTTCGTGTGCATTGTCATTTAATTTAGGTTACAAGGCTTATCAGTAGGCTAAACTCTGCCCGTTTAAACTTGCAATGTGAGTCATTCTCTTTTTATCAACAATGTTTTACAATACTCCAACCATTTTCAAAAGTTATAATTACAGGGATTAAGTCGTGGTTATCTTGAATCACTGGCTAGTGGGGTATTGTGCACATTACTAATTTCTCACTGTTAGGTTCATCAACCTAACAGTGATAATCATCACTACTTGGGTGAAAGGACCCAATAGTGGTATGACCATCGTCACCAGGAGGTGACACATCGCCAGATAAAAATAAGATAGTAGCCATTGTAATCGCTCTTATGCTGTAATTTATAACTATGTGTCGTTTTATCAAATTTGAGTGACTCGCCAGTATTTCCTCGCTGATAAAATATTTTTAAAACATGTTTCAGGTGACCTACTGTGAATCAAGGAAACGTGCTACGGAGCACTAACAAGCTTGAAGCAGTGGCTCAGTTAAATAAATAAACATGTTTTGTAAACTAGGGAATTTCCTCGTGAAACTCCTCGATTGTAAATTACGGGGATTATCCCGAATTGTTAAATAAAATAATCGGGCATTTTCAAGTTTTAAAAGATCCTGTTTAAACTTACGATGTCAACTCAAATAATAAATACCATGGGTTTCTGTCCCGCGACTCCTGGACCGGGTAAAACCGGGACGGGGGCCGTGACATACAAACAAATAGATATGTCAATGGCCGCCAGATATTCGAAACCTCAGCTTTAAACCCGATTATAAATATACCCGTTGGGTATCTATAAAGTAATTACCCATTAGATATGAAGTATAACTATTGAGATTTCTAAGGACGTTTCTCTTTTACTATCTTAATTATTGTATAATTTTTATAGTTAATTATGACAACTATTTCATATATAAAATATTATACATCATAGGGTGGGAGTTGGCTACAAAGTCCATTTTTCCTAAAAAATGTAAAAAGTCATAAAACACCATAATATCAACTATAAAACACACTCAAAACTAACAAATAACATAGTAAAAATTACTAAAACACCATATTTGTGGGTTTTGTGTTGTGTTTTGGATGATATGGCTTTGATTATCGAATGACTAACATTAGTGTGTTTTATGTTGATTATCATGTTGTGTTTTATATTCATAGTTGTACGATTGTGTTTTTGAAGTTTTTAAGGACTATTAGGGTTTGGATATTGTGTTTTAGTAATATTCACTATGTTATTTGTGGCTTTTAAATGTGTTTTATGACTAAAATTGTGGTGTTTTATGACTTTGTACACTTTGTAGAAAAAATGGACTTTGTAGCCGAACCTCACCCATACATCATATACAGATACGTTTTATCATAACAAAATAACCTCATTATATTTTTATTTAATTAAATCACAAACATAACATAAATAATTTTATCAAATAATTATTCCAAAAGACAAACTAATTTTCAACATAACTAGCATACTAAAGATAAAACAATAATAGAAAAGGATTAATGGAAAACAAAGATAACATTTGAGTATATGATTCAGGTAATGGTTCGGGTAAATATGTATCTAATTTCAGGTAATTGGGTTGGGTAACAGCTAATTTCCTATCAACAAACTTTTTTATAAAACTAATCACATATTCGGTCCCACTGAAGACATACTTGTCGAGCTCAGTTGTTTTATTATCACTACAAACAAATAATCCAAGATAACTTTAAATCTATGTCGCCCATGACATTATAGTCTAGTGATATCTTGGGGTGTGATAAGACTTTTAGACCAATAGGTCCTGGGTTCGATTTCCACGAGGTTTTCCCATATGTATTGGGTTTCCTCTTGAATTGGTTTATATGCATTATGCCCAGGGCCGGCCCAAGGGTAAGCCAAATGAGGCTTGGGCCTTGGGCCACCAAAATTATAGGGCCTCCGTTATTTGATGAAACCACAGTCCATTTATAAAAGATTTAGGGTGTGGGTTTCAATAGATTGATGGTTGGTAGTGTAGTGGTTTTGTGTATGTATGGATGTTGGTGAGACCTGGGTTTGAATCCCTGGTTCAGCTTTCTTTTTTATTTATTTTTAAGTTTTAACACAATCTTTCAAATAATTACACTTGGGCCCTTCAAGTTTAACTTTCAGTTACATACATTTTTTTTTGGGAAAAAGGCCACAATATTTTACTTCGCCTTAGGCCACCAAAATGGTTGAGCCGGCCCTGATTATGCCTAATGGAGATGGATATGATCAGATACGATAATACTCTAGTGGTCTGTTAGTCATCCAAATTTGCCGTAAAAAAAAAACTTTAAATCTAGGGATGTAAACGAACCGAACGAACACGAACAAGTCCTAGTTCGTGTTCGTTCGTTAAGGAAATAAATGTGTTCACGAACGGTTCATGAACACTTACCGAACGAGATGTTATGTTCGTGTTCGTTCATTAAGGAAATGAGTGTGTTCGCGAACGGTTCACGAACACAAATAAATTTGGCGAACGCGACGAAGGATAAAGGTAGATGGCCCAGAGAGTAGCACTGGAACTTGAATCCCTTATTGTGGAACGGATGTCAATCGTATTCGCCGATATAAATAATGAAAAAGGAAAGGGAAATGGCGTATAAACAACGTGAAATAGGGCTTCCAAGTTTAATTGTTAGGGTAATAAAATAAATAAGAGTTTCATACTATAAAAAGTATAGATAAAATATACGAAAGTACAAAAATCTTTAATTAAAACACAAACACACAAACATAAACGAACGCAAATGAACGAATGTTCACGAACATCTTACCGAACGTTCACGAACACAATCGAACGAACGAGACCTCTGTTCATGTTCGTTCATTTAACTAATCGAACGGAATTTCTTGTTCATGTTCGTTCGTTTATTAAACGAACGAACATAAACGAACTTCCCGCCGAACGGTTCACGAACTGTTCGCTGAACGTTCGGTTCGTTTACAACCCTATTTAAATCTATATCAACATGAGAACCCACACCTAGCCAGTTATGCAATCCATCACCAACCATACACGTCACCTTCATCCCCACTGGACTAAAACACCACACATTACACATTTTAAAATCACATTCGTACAAGACCCCTCTATAAAATCCTCAAAAACACCCCAAGAATATCAGTTTTAAACAATGGAAGGTACCATTCGTTGTGCTGCAAATTACGTCCCTCTTTCCCCGATCAGCTTCTTGGAGAGATCTGCTGTTGTTTATAGAGACAGATTATCTGTTGTTTATGGTGATCGTGTCAAGTTCACTTGGAAACAGACTCATCAACGATGTCTTAAGCTTGCTTCGTCGATCGCTTCTCGGTTTCGAATTTCTCGTGGAGATGTTGTAAGTTTTACATCAACTTATGTTGCTTTTATGTTCCTTTTGATTCATTGAGTTATGAACTGTTGTTGATTGATTCGGGGTTTTGATCGAGTAAGTTCGATTCATGTATTTGGTTGATCGATCGATCGTGTGTTATCAGTGAATCAATCTAACATTTTCGAACACACGTTTTGACTTTTTGAAGTCAAACTGTTGATTATATAAAAAAATAAATTTTATATGGTTTTTTGATTATTTGAATATAATTATACAAGTTTTCTTCTTATCATCATATTAGAATGTTTTTTTTTTCGAAAAGGGGCTGATTTTATCTCTCTTTGAGCCTTGAAAAACACTGACGAGATCATAGATCCAACTTTTGAATTAGAGTTTAGAATTGCTTCAGTTGACCAAGAAAAGTCAACTTCTGAAAACATGTTCTTGATCTTGCTTGGATCAAGTGACAATCATGGACTTACCTCGTATGTATGGTATGGTACGAGGTTGGTTTTTATGTTTATGTGTAACGTGTGTTACAGTTTATCGACAGAACCCCGAGATTTTATAAAGTTTATCTAGAAAAGATCAATCTATACATGTTACACGTAACATTTGAAGACAAAGTGGAAAACAAAAAAAAAGAGTAAACTGCAAAAATCGTCCCTGAGGTTTGATTACTTTTGTTATTATAGTTCAAACTCAAAACTTTTGAATCTGAATCTCTATGGTTTTAATTTTGTTGTCATTTTCATCCAAAAGCAAATTCTTGTCAGATTTTTCAGTAAATATCCATTTTTTTGTATTTTTCCTCTCTTTTAATGAAGCGCAAAATGATATAATTTTTTTAATTTGTTTTAATAAAACGTTAAAAGACCATTTTACCCTTTATTAAAAGGGAAGAAAAAGATAGAAAAGCTGGATGTTAACTGAAAAATTTAACCAAATTATGATTTTGGTTGAAAATGATAATAAAATTGAAACTATAGGGGCCCAGATTCAAAAGATTTGAGTTTTGAACTAATATGACAAAATTGACCAAACCTCAGGGACCATTTTGTCAATTTACTCAAAAAAAAAAAAAAAAACAAAAAAAAAGTATCCAATTTGATTAAGTACTCTAAATGGTCGTCTAACACTATGACGTTTCCGTGGTCCTGGTTACCTCAAAAGTCAAAAACATCATTGTAGCACAGTTGCTATGAAAGTTATACTTATTTACGTGACCTGACTCAAACCGAAAATTTAGACTTCGAGTTAAGATACACCCAAATACCAAAATAACCCGACCATTATGGAAAATACCCTGGGACCACCTTTATGTTTCACTCTTATTTGGTAATCAAGGTGCTATGTTTTTTGGTATTGTATAATTTTTTCTTATTTATTTACAATGTTTGATATTTTGTTGTTGTTTGCATTGACGAGCAGGTGGCTGTCCTAGCTCCAAACATACCGGAAATGTACGAGCTCCATTTCGCCGTTCCGATGGCTGGAGCTGTTCTTTGCACCCTCAACATCCGTCACGATTCAAAAATGGTGTCAACTTTGCTTAAACACTCAAACGCCAAACTCATATTCGTTGATCACCAGTTTATAGATGTTGTCAAAGGCGCAATTGATATCATGTCGAAATCACCGGCCACAGTGCCTCAAATTGTCTTAATCCCGGATTCCGGAGAACTTCCGACACTTCGGAAGTCGAACATGGTCGAATATGAAGCTCTTCTGGCAATGGGAAGTCTTGATTTTGAGATTAGGAGACCGATCGACGAGTGTGATCCGATTGCGCTTAATTATACATCAGGTACAACTTCGAGTCCGAAAGGGGTGGTTTATAGTCACCGCGGCGCTTATTTGAACTCGTTAGCCGCTGTTTTACTTAATGAGATGCGGTCGATGCCGGTATACTTATGGACGGTTCCGATGTTTCATTGCAACGGGTGGTGTTTGACGTGGGCCGTGGCAGCGCAAGGCGGCACCAATGTGTGTCTACGGGCGGTGACCGCGAAGGGGATATTCGGATCCATATCTCGACATCAAGTGACACACATGGGTGGTGCGCCAACGGTTTTGAATATGATAATCAACGCGCCAGAAACCGAGCGGGTCCCACTTCCCGGAAAGGTGACAGTGATGACAGGTGGAGCGCCTCCGCCTTCGCAGGTGGTGTTTGGTATGGAGCAGCTCGGGTTTGATGTGTGTCACGCATATGGTCTCACGGAGACATACGGTCCCGGAACCGTGTGCGCCCCGAAACCCGAGTGGGACTCGCTACCGTTGGAAACTCAAGCGAAACTTAAGTCGCGACAAGGCGTAACTCATTTGGGGATGGAAGAAGTTGACGTTAAGGATCCGGAGACGATGAAAAGTGTCGCGTGGGATGCGAAAACAATCGGCGAGGTCATGTTCCGCGGAAACACCGTGATGAATGGGTACTTAAATGACATTAGCGCGACACGTGAAGCTTTTAAAGACGGGTGGTTTCGGAGTGGGGATTTAGGTGTTCGACATTCGGATGGTTACATCGAACTCAAGGATCGATCGAAAGACATTATAATATCTGGTGGCGAGAATATTAGTACGATTGAGGTGGAATCGGTGCTTTTTCGGCATCCAGCGGTTCTAGAGGCTGCAGTCGTGGGTCGGCCTGACGACCATTGGGGCGAGACGCCGTGTGCTTTTGTGGAGCTAAAACAAGGATACAAGGTAAAAGAAAATGAGTTAATAGCCTACTGCCGGAAAAATTTGCCGCGGTATATGGCGCCCCGAACCGTGGTGTTTCGGGAGTTGCCGAAGACGTCAACAGGGAAGACGCAGAAGTTTGTGCTCCGGGAACAGGCCAAGGCGATGGGGAGTTTGTCGTCGAGAGGAAAGAGCAAATTATAAGGTTGTACCTTGTGAATTATATTTGTAATGTAATAATGGTTGCAAATTAATGATTTAGACATTTGAAATGGTTATTATTTGTTCACCCGCAGGCAAATTGGTTTGGGGGAATGTGAGAAGGTTTACCCACTTATGTGGAGTTTCTGTCCGAGAGGTCTCAGCGTTGAATCTTTTTTTGCATTTTAACCTCTTTGATTTTTTAACTTTTAATCTAAAGTTTTTAATCTTTTACAATTCAACTCCAACATTTTTTTATTTTCGCCGCAAGTTTTTCGTTTTACGTTTAGTTCTAATGTTTTTTGCAAGTTAACACAACAACTTAAGTGTGGAGTTCAACGTTTCTCGTCTATTTTTTCCGGTAGACAGGTCCGTCACAACACGTCTATCTTTCCCCGTTTGACAGATTCGTCGCAACGATCGACTTATTTATTCTTTTCTACGTTTTACATTTCACTCTAATTTCATCGCATTAACACGCCGCAATGGGCGTGCGTGGCTCAACGACCTAAACCTATTCTAACCCAACAACCAACCCACTCATTTTGCCGCCTCTACCGTTAATGTTTTCTATGTATGAGTCGTGTCACATATAATATGTTATGATTGTGCGATATAAACTTGATTTACTTTACATTTTGATCCAATAGCAATGCTTATATAGGTCACACTGAGTTCAATTAGATACTTCGAAGTGCGTTTTCATATGATTAATGCAACACATACCATTTGGACTAATCCATTCAATATTTGTGATATGCCGGCGCCGCAACACGCCTGGGTCTTATTGCTAGTTCTTGGATTATTTGTTAAACATTTTCATTGTGGTCTAAAGTTCAAATTTTATAATCTGAAAGATAAAGTTCGCAATAAGTAATAACAAGTACTTGAAACAGTTTACTCGCTAAACGCGTCACCGATTCAACAAGTTCGTCAAAAACAGGCCCTTCAACCTATGCAAAAAGAACTAACGAGCAGTCTGATCTGGTTTCCTATCCGATTGGCCGGTTTTAATCACATTGAATAACATAAACTTTTTAACAACCTCAAAATTAAAATATCACTATCGTACAATATCTCGTCAAATTAGCAGTAGTTGCTTGAAATCAAATAAGACTACATTCCACTTTTATTTTCTTTAATTACAATAGTATAAGCCTTTAATCTTTAGTTAAATATCTTTATACAAATACAAATTATTTTAGATTGTAATGCGAATTCTGTTGGTCAATAACTCTTATCATAGATTTTTTTTATTATAACTGTAAACTTTTGAGTATTTTTTGAGTCGTGATGTGTATCATAGATTTTTTTAGAACTGTAAACTCACACATCTATGTAATCTACTTTCATCAAAGAGAAGTTTATGGGTATGTACCAAGATTAAGGATAAGTTACAAAGGGACTCCATTTTAGCTAGAAAAAATACAGGACTGATCTCAGAAGACCCACTCCAAAGTAATCCTTCTCAACCATTTTTCGTTGGCGCAAGACTTGATAAAAGCATCAATGAAATATATCAGAATAATTTCTGATTACTTCCTAACTAATAGCATTACAACAACAGTAAAAAAGATACAAGATTTTAATACAATTTGTCACATGTACCATTCTATCTTTATTTGTCAAGCTCCAACTGATTCATCACTACCTGATCAAACACCATCAATGTATTCTTTTTCATGATTTAACTTCTCCAAGTACCAAACAATATATCACGACTGTGATCCAAATAAACTACATTGGCTTGCAGAAATATGTTTACCAAGAAAAACAGCCCATGATCTTTTCAACCTAAGAACAAAACTTGGTCAACATGCCGGTTTCCATGAAGAAATTGCATATAAAACACGCCCTTTCCAGCCCTGCAACATCCAATAACCATCTTCATCGATGACAAAATCTTTATGGTAATCAGAACTCCCTCTATCTTTAGCCTTGTTCACGATTTCTTTATCCAACGCCACCTGGCGAAATCCAGCCCGTTGAATCCTAACCTGCCATTGTTTATAAGTCTCTGGTCGTTCAATCCTCTCACCATCTTCACAAGCAATAACGTTCATCGCCTCGCGTCCTCACATCGTTTTCTCAATCAACATTCTTTCTTCAGTAAAACGGTCAACAGTTGCATCAAGCATATCAAACAAAGAAGAAAAGAAAAACAAAGCCTCTCTAAACCTTGTGAGAAAAAAGGGTACACCATAAGACCCGTTAACAATCCCATGTATAAAGATTTCGGGCTTCATTATCCTAATAAGTTTTAACACTTTTTTCCTTGGACTATCAACCATGACTGTTTCATCAAGCAAGTTTCTAAACCTGTAACCACAATTTACAACAAGTGTTTCTTCATCATCAAGCTCAAGATCCTGTATTCTGATTGTTTCCCACTTTTGGGCAATGGCTTTAAATTTAAACCGAACACCGAATGTTTCAGCATAGTTTGCTAACCGTCGTCCTGTTTCTTCAACCCGTTGGGTGGGTCGGAAACCAGGACATGGGAAGTCGATGCCAGTGATTCGAAGCTCGGGTGGCCCACCGGGCCTAGTTGAAAATTGTTGTATGAGGCAGGGCCATTGGAACCCATGAAGAATTCCAAAATCTATAATGTGCAGTTTCGTTTTGTTTTGGGCAACAGAGATAATAGTCTTGTTTGAAACAAAATGGGAGATTTTTGTAAAAGGAAAGCACCCTAGGAATAAACGGTATGCTTTCAACACATCAACAGCTGATGTGGGTATAGAAAGAAGGGCTTTGTAGATTTGGGTTCCAGACCCGGCCATACGGGCTTCAAGCCCAGCAGAAAAGTAATGGGCCAATCTTTCCATTCCGTCACCTGTGGGGGAAGCATGCTCTCTTATCCGTCTCAGTAGATCGGTTGCACCCCTTTGGTCGTTGATGGAAACCGATTGTGCACATAGGGTTAAAAGTATTCTTAAATCTACCGCTTCCTTCGGTTTCTTCGCACGGGCTTTAACCCCATTAGATCCCTTAGGTTGACCTTTATTCGCGTACTTTTTGCAAACAAAATCACATTGAAAAGGATGAGTTTTGGGTCTACCACACAGCAACACATCATCAAACATCTTAGAACTCACAGGTGGCTCATTATAAACCGCAGATTGCTTGGAATACCTTCCATCCTCAATAAGATCTTTGGAATACAGATTTTTTCTTCCTCTTGATCCATCCCGGGTGAAGCTAATTTCCCATTTCTTCTCCATTGTTTGATCCAAAACACCCGTGCCTTTAAAATCTAAGATCGTTCCATTAGGAAGAAACCTACTAGCTGCATTGTTACCATTTCGAAATTGCACCATGGACGGGTTATCACAAAAGATATACCGAGAACTTAAAATACTCACAGGGGAATACAGGAATCCATCAACGATATTCCTAGTACCGCTAAACAAGCTGTAAGATGGATTAAATCTAGATTGCGAATCAAAATTGATCAATGTATTCGGTAAAAGAAAAGATTTGGTAAGATCTGTACCGCTCATAGAGCTGCTGATGCCAAAAGAAGCTATCAGTTCTGTAGCAAGATCTTGATCTTGGCCATCATTTTGAAGTTGACCATGTTCTTGATCTTGCCCTTGATCTTGAACCATAAGAAGATTATGTAAAGATTCGTCTCACGTCTGCAACATTGTCTTGATCTTGATCTTGACCACGATTTTGAAGTTCACCATGCTCTTGATCTTGATTCTGATCATGATCTTGATCTTGACCAAGATTTTCAACTTGACCATGATCTTGATCTTCACCAAGATTTCGAACATGACCATGATCTTGATCTTGAATTATATGTGTATTATATAAATATTCCTCTTGATCGTGACCACAATATTGAAGCTGACCATTATCATGATCTTGATCTTGACCATGATTTGGAACTTGACCTTGATCTTGATCTTTCAGAAGAAGAACATTATAGAAAGACTTTTCTGCAGCTTGAAGAGCAGCAGACTCTTGAAACATGCAGTTTTTCTCCACTATATCTTCTTCCATAAGCATCTGGTTTATATAGTTGAGGACCAAGTCACTAAATTCAGAATCCTCGTTAACATCTCCTTCAGAATCAGGTAACCTCGTAGGTTGGTTTACAAGTTACCAATCTGTAAACAACTCGTCTAAATCCACTTGCTCTTGAAGAACTGTTTGATCCAACAGATTGGATAATCCACTATCCATGGCAAACTATTTCCAGAAACCAACTTTTATTATTAACTAGAAGAATATATCAAATTGATTCTGAAACCATCTACACATATATATACATATGATACATAATATATACAGTAAGGTAAGTAGGTAACTGTGGATGAATATACAGAGATTACGAACCCTAGAAGAAGAAGAAAACGCAGAACCCTAACGCGCCGCCAGAAGAGGGTGGATCGTATTCGTATGACTCTACGAAGAATTAAGGAATTACTAATAAATAGAGTAAACTTCTATTTTGCTCCCTGTGATTTGGTGGTTTTAACGCTTTTTCCCAGACCTTTAAAAATGGACATTTTACTCCCTGATCTATACAAGCTATCTCTATTATACTCCCCGCCTCAAACGCCATTCATTTCAACTGTTAAAGGACTGTCACATGCCCCTCATGTGAGGGGCAAATCTGTCATTTCCAAACCCTGAAATTTATAAACCATTTAAAATCCCTAAGTTCAGTATTATAGTCTTGATTCCCCCAAAACGACGTCGTCTGAACCAAACCCTAAATCAACAAAACCAGAACCTAAACCAGAACCTGAACCAGCACTATTCAAATCAAAATTAACATAATCCTCCCACTAATCAATCGATCACTTATCAAACGCACGCTGAATCACTCCCTGCACGTGATCATAATAATATTTGGAAACCCTAGGTTGATCGGTGACGTCATCGTCAGAATAATGGTTGAAGATGTCGTCTTCTTCTTCTTCGTCTGAAACCCTAGAGAATGGATCGTCGTCTTGAACGGTGTCGTCTAGGATGTCGATGTGGTCGTCGTTGGAGGTACGGTCGTCGGGATCATAGTCTTCGAGGAGAGGGTTGGAGGTGAGGTCAGAGTGGTGGTGGTGGGGGTGTGGTGGTTGGTGGGAGGTGAGGCGGATGTAGAGGATGGAGGCGGAGAGGAGGAGGATGGCGGCGGTTAAGGCGCATAGGTGGGTGGTGTAGTGGGGGTTTCGCCGAGATCGGAGCAAGTTCAGTATTTGGAAATGACAGATTTGCCCCTCACATGAGAGGCACGTGACAGTCCTTTAACAGTTGAAATGAATGGCGTTTGAGGCAGGGAGTATAATAGAGATAGCTTGTATAGATCAGGGAGTAAAGTGTCCATTTTTAAAGGTTTGGGGCAAAAGCGTTAAAACTACCAAACCATAGGGAGCAAAATAGAAGTTTACTCTAATAAAATGACAAAATTCCAGAAATCAACGTTTATGTTATGTCTAAACTTCACTTCGTACTTTTTACTATAAATTCGGCAAAAACCAACCTTTATATTCATGTTTTGATACATGGGTCAACCTTTAACACTAATACCATTAGATTTCTTGGCATTTTAGTCTTTCTCTAGCACATTTAATATAATTATATTAAAAACTCTTTTCCTTCACCCCCTCTCACGGGCTCTTTCTCTCTGTAAACCTGCAACCACCCTCCTTCATTGATTCAACCTCCCAAAGATAGCCGGATGGAGATTGTGGTGGTCGGAGAAGAGGAGGAAGATGATCGGTGATGATGCAACAATGAGAGGCGAAGGTTACTGACTTATTGTAGATGATGGTGGTGGTATCACTGGTGGCAACTATGTTGTGGTTTTGATCTACAGTCCCGGTGATGATGGTGATTGCCGACAACAGAGATGTTCTTAAGTCTTATAAGTTTTGTTTTCATGGATTGATACAGCCAAAAATTGTTGCTAAGCAAAAACTTGAATTTTGGTAACTTATGTATTGTATTATTACAATTATATATTTCACTTATCTATATTTTTATATTAGTTTTGTTCATGATGATATATGATTATTGTTTTTTTTAAATGATGTAGAACTGTAGCGGAAGTGTTAAGTAAGGTGAGGTTTTGGACGATGGTGTCACACCCCTTTCTAAGGCGGAAGCACGAGGTGTGATCATGAAAGGTTTTCATTGCATACGATTGGTAAACATACTACATGCTCATAAAAATAACTCCAAATGCAAAACATTACATAACGGAAATCATAGTTTAAGTGTTTACAACACGAGACAGCATATTGTCTTAAAAGTTTACAACTTTATTCAACGATAAACATAAACGACATCCAAGAGCATGAGTAAGACCGCGCGCACATCCACTCTAGTTAACTGAAATACATGTGAGTTTTGGAAAAACGTCAACATAAAGTTGGTGTGAATTCATGCAATTTTTGTATTTCACGCTAGTATACTTTGTATGAAAACGTGATATGTGTCTTGTAAAAATAAAGTATTCTTGTGCAAATAAAGTACTCTTGTATAAATAAAGTCTTCTTGTGGTATGAACCAAATAAAGTATTCTTGTGTACGAACCTCGTACAAATAAAGTATTCTTGTGTAAATAAAGCATTCTTGTATAAATAAAGTATTCTTGTGTAAATAAAGTATTCTTGTATAAATAAAGTCTTCTTGTGGTATGAACCAAATAAAGTATTCTCGTGTACGAACCTCGTACAAATAAAGTATTCTTGTATATATCAGGGTTGTTAATGGGTTGCAAGGCCATTAACATGTGACACGACATAGGAAGTCACCAAACCATATGCATTTTTCTAGTTGTCGATTCACGACGGAGACACAAAAGCACTACTCGGTACTAGTTTTCACCAAGAGTGTGGCTGCCCGGTCACCCGTTAGATCTAACATTTTGTTCTGCGGTCTAAGTATGTACACGATTAATGGTGCTTATGGTACCCTATTCGTGACACGATTCTCGTATCATTCCTCAAAACGCATCATACTTGGTACTAGTTATCACCAAGGGTGCTTCTTGTTTTTGTATCCATCATACCATTTGTAAACATTGTAATATTTGTAACATGTATTTCACCCCCAAAGTTATAAAACTGAAAACAGTTAAAAGAAAAGGGGGAGCATGAACTCACAACTTTGCGTTCCTTGCGTCGTAAACTTCACCGGATTTGCTTATTTAGCGTCGTGACCTAAACGTGTTTTACTAACGTTAATCACTGGACTTGTATCGCACAAGTACAAGTCACTATCTTTTATGTATGTATTCTTGTGTTAAAAATAATTTATATTTTTAACTATGTGTCTTACTTATTTTATTTTCTCAAAAATAAATATAAGTATCTTGTATTTTTCACCCGAATTATGTATTTTGTCTAAATCTTCATTTCACGTTCATAACTTGTCCAAGTTATTTATTCTATCAAGTAATATATTTTCATAAATATATTCTCTTGTATTTGTCTAAGTATGTTGTATGTGTATTTTTACTCCTTAGGAGTATTTAGTGTATTTTCAAGTCCTAATACACTATCACGTATAATACATACTACATACACTTAGCACAAAATTTGGTGATCAATAAATATATATATTTTTCTCAAAAATATACATACTTAATATCAATTTTAATCTTGAAGAAATCGTCATTTCTTAATACCAAAAATTAGGGAAACCTTGGTAAATGTTTTTAGATACATTTTTAGGGAATAAGTTTCTCAAAACTTATATTTTTTCTAAGTGTCAAAATTTATAAAATTTTTGACATGGTTTCCTCTAAAAATGGAGGTTTCCCATGTTTTAAAAAACATGTGTTTATTTTCTTTTAAATCATCATCAAGCATCAACAACACAATCAAGTATTATCATAAGTCTAGATCATGTACATCATACTACATCATGAACTTGAAGTTCTTGTAAAAACTTGTAGTAACTTACCATGTTATTTAGTAGGTTTAGATACCCTTAAAAACATGGTTGTTTGTTTGTAAATCACATTATTAAAAGATTTGGTCCTTTACAACTTGTAATCACATTTTACAAAAATGTTTATTTGTAGCATCTTCTTGTTTCTCTAGTATCTTTGCACTTGTTTTATCACTGAAAATAGTGTATGTTTAAGTAAAACCAAGATTTTCTAAAATCATATTTTAAACTCGGTTCTTTTAGAAAAGCCACTCATGAATCTTAGATTCACAAGATTACTAGCTTGCTTTGTTTAATATTTTTCCAAGAAATCATTCATTCATCGAGTTCATGACTTAACAAGAAGATGACTATTCTAGGTTGTTACATAATCATCCTCCCACTTGCTAGATCATGTGTTTAATCACAATCTAGCAAGCTTTATGTGATGATCAACATCATCATTTCAACTAACAAGCATTATTCATACACTAAACTCATAGCTTCATCACTATTTCATTATGTATAAGACTTTATGTTCAAAATTCTTGCTTAAGCCTTTTAGTGTTCTTGTGTTTTTCAATAAACTACATCTTTTAACCAATCAAAATATGAAGTAAACAAGATCAAGAGAGCCTTACCACTAGCTTCAAGTTAGGGAAGAATACTAGAACTTGGAGATGACAAAATGGTTGGATAAAGGCAAACGAATGAGGTCCTTCAACTTCTGAGTCCACCAAACCTCCTAAATCACCTTGTATCACACTTGGAATGGATGAAGGAGATCGAAAATAATGGTGGTGTGGAGGGGCTTGTTTGGCCGTAGCCTATGTGAGGGAGAGAGGAGAGTATGGTGGTGATTGGTGAAGATGAGAGTTTAAGTCTTTTATAACATCTAACCCTTTACCCATTGTGTTTTGTGTCTTGCAAGTACCATACAAATCTTTCAAGAAATCTTATGAAATCAATTAATATCTAGTGATATCTTGCAAGATCAAATGAGATATTGAGATAGGCCATGTGGCCGATTTTGTGAAGATATGGGGAGGGGGTCTAAGTGTAAACTTTAACCAATAAGTTATCTTATAGTACATGCAAATCTCTAGTGAATTTTCATTATATCTTCATGAATCCAAGGTGGATCAAGTGTAATCTTGGGAGATCTTTGGAAGATTATATGAGATCAAGAGTGGGGCCATCATGTGACCGTCCACCTTGTATGGGGGGGGGGGGTAAATTGTAATTTCAAATCTCTAGTTACAATAATAAGTTGAGTTTCAAGTATAAAGTTTAAGGATTTAATGTGTTATTGTGTAATAAGGGGTGTTATGGTGTTCGGGGACCATAACTAGCTTAGAAATAAATAAACAATGCTTCTAGTAATATTTTTGTGTTCCGGGTAATGTCCGGTTGTTCGGTTAAATATCGGTTCGTTAAAGTGCAAAATTGCACCGTTTAGTGTCTTTTATGTACCCTTTTGTACCCCTTTCAATTCCCGACACTTGGGGAAGTATTCTGGATGATAAATCATGACTTCTGCATAATATATCAAGGTTAAAATGCTGAATTATGGCTGATTATAGCTGAATTTAATAAAATTATGCACTTAAAGTGCGTTTCGGGTGCTTTTTAGTGCGTATTTTAGCTTTCGAAAGGTCTACATGTTAACCCTTGTATGTGCTCTTGGGTTTTTATGTATTCTTGTCGTTGGACCTACACCTAGGCCCCAATTCTAGTGTCTGACTGCTTTCTGTAGAATTGTGGACACAATGTGTCTTACCTGTGAGTTTACTAGTATTTCTGACGCAACGCTGTATAAAGTAATTCTTGTAGTATAAAACGTGCATGAATTCACTTGTATAGTATGTAATCAGACAATGTTGATATTTAAGCACATAATTGCAGTCATTAAATAATAATTAAAGTGTACGGAAATTACCGGTTTGGTGCCAGTTGTCACAGTCTCCCCCCGTTAAAAGAATTTCGTCCCGAAATTCAGGCTGAGCTGACTCTTGCAGGAGTCTTCTTGAACAGGTGGGGGTACTTCTCTTTGAACTGGTCTTCACGTTCCCACGTGTACTCGGGACCGTGCTTAGAGTTCCAACGTACTTTGACAAGTTTTACACTGCTCCTCCTAGTCTTGTTGACTTTCCAGTCGGTAACCTCAACGGGTTGTTCTGTAAATCGGAGGGCGTCATCAATATGCACTTCATCCGCAGGGATGATCACGTTTTCTTGTGTTGGACTCTTCTTGAGGTTGGATACATGGAACGTATCATGTACTCCATTAAGTTCTTCCGGTAATTCCAACTTGTATGCCACAGTACCAATTCTTTCCAAGATCTTGAATGGTCCAATGTATCGGGGATTCAGCTTCCCACGTTTTCCGAATCTCGCTACGCCCTTCCAAGGTGAGACCTTTAACAACTAGGGGTGTGCAGAATTCGTTTCGAATTCGAAAAATTCGAAATTCGTTTAAATTCGATTCGATTATCAAGAATTCGTTTCGATTATAAGAATTCGAATTCGATTCAAGTAAATCGAATTCGAATCGAATACGAATTTATAATTTCAAATTCGATTCGATTCGAAATTCGAATAAAAATTATACATTTTTATTTATTATTTTTATATATAATACATATATAACTTTGATTAGGCTATACTATAAATTATTTTCAAATTTTTTCCAAGTATTAAAATTACCCATTACCAAACCCACTACATGGCCCATAACTAAAACCTAAGTAACAAATCTATCAATAGATTTTTAAGCGTAAAAATATTAACTTGTAATGTGGAGTGGTTATTTCTGACGTCTCGTTTTGAATTTTAGACTTGTGGTACTTTATTTGGAACTATTTAATGTGATATCGTGCTTTATGACAGCTTTAAAATTTATGTTTCATTATGAAAGTTTTTTACATGTTTTTAAAGAATCTGAATTAAATCGAATTTATTCGAATTCGAATTTTTAATCGAATACGAATCGAATACGAATTGGGTTTTTTATTCGAATACGAATTCGAATCGAATTCGGTAGGTTTTAATCGAATTCGAATCGAATACGAATTCAAGAAAAAAATAAAAATTATTCGAACAATTCGATTCGAATAATTCGAAAATTCGATATTCGATTCGATGAACACCCCTATTAACAACACTTTGTCACCCACCTCGAATTCTAATGGTTTTCGTCTTTGATCAGCGTAGCTCTTTTGTCGATCTCGAGCCGCCTTAATGCGCTCTCGGATCTGCACAATCTTGTCGGTTGTCTCTTGTACTAGTTCAGGACCAACCATACGTTTGTCTCCAGCGTCTGCCCAACATAAGGGCGATCGGCACTTGCGGCCATACAGAGCTTCAAACGGTGCGGCTTTTATGCTCGTATGATAACTGTTATTGTAGGAAAACTCAACTAAAGGTAGATGAGTATCCCAACTGCCGCCTAGGTCCATGACACATGCGTGAAGCATATCTTCTAGCGTTTGTATAGTCCGTTCGCTCTGACCGTCTGTTTGTGGATGGAATGTCGTGCTTAGATCTAGCTGAGATCCGAAGGCTTCCTGAAAGGATTGCCAGATTCTTGAGACAAAACGTCCATCTCTGTCTGAAATAATTGAGATAGGCACTCCGTGACGTGCCACAATTTCCTTTAAGTATATCTCAGCAAGCTTTCCAGTGCTGTCTTTTTCTCGGATTGGTAGGAAGTGCGCAGACTTTGTTAACCGATCAACTATCACCCATATCATATCGTGCCCTCTCGGGGTCCTGGGTAATTTTGTTATGAAGTCCATCGAGATTTTATCCCACTTCCACATGGGTATTTCTGGTTGTTGCAGTAGGCCAGACGGTTTCTGATATCCAGCCTTAACCTTAGCACAGGTTAGGCACTTTCCAACGTAAATAGCAACATCGCTTTTAACTCTCGGCCACCAATAGTAGTCTTTCATGTCTTGATACATCTTGTCCGATCCTGGATGGATCGAGTATCTCGACTTATGAGCTTCATTAAGGATGACTTCTCGAATACCGCCATAGAGCGGAACCCAAATACGCTTCTTAAAGTATAAGGTTCCCTCTTCATTTGGCACCATATACTTCAACATACCCCGGAGGTATTCAACTTTATGATTTTCCATTTTAAGGGCTTCTTGTTGTGCATCACGAATGCGTGCAGTGAGGTTCGTTTGAATAGTCATTTTCAATGCTCGAACCCTTAGGGTCTTAACCCTTTCTTTTCGACTTAATGCGTCAGCTACAACGTTTGCCTTTCCAGGATGGTACTTAATCTCACAGTCGTAATCATTTAGCAGCTCGACCCATCGCCGCTGGCGCATATTCAATTCCTTCTGATCAAATATGTGTTGTAAGCTTTTGTGATCTGTGAAGATTGTACATCGAGTACCATATAAATAATGTCGCCAAATCTTTAAGGCGAATACCACCGCACCTAGCTCCAGGTCGTGCGTGGTGTAGTTTCTTTCATGTACCTTCAATTGTCTTAAAGCGTAAGCGATGACTTTCTGGCGTTGCATGAGTACGCAACCCAAACCTTGTCGTGAAGCGTCGCAGTATACCATGAACTCTTCAGTGCCTTCGGGTAATGATAGTATCGGTGCATCGCATAGCTTGTTTTTAAGTAGTTGGAAGGTTTCTTCCTGTTTGTCACCCCAGTCGTACTTCTTGTCTTTCTGTGTAAGGGTAGTTAGCGGTTGAGCTATCTTTGAGAAATTTTCTCATTAAACCGTCGGTAATAGCCTGCTAAGCCCAAAAATTGTCGGACTTCAGTTGGGGTTTTGGGGGCTTCCCAATTCTTTATTGCTTCAATCTTGGATGGATCCACATGAATGCCCTTCTCATTCACGACATGACCAAGAAATTGTACTTCGCGAATCCAGAATTCGCACTTCGAGAACTTTGCATAAAGTTTCTCTTTCTTCAGTAGTTCCAAAATGGTTATGAGGTGTTGCTCATGTTCTTCTTTCGTTCGCGAGTAAATCAGGATATCATCGATAAATACAATCACGAATTTATCGAGATATGGTTTGCATACGCGGTTCATCAGATCCATAAAGACCGCTGGTGCATTCGTCAGCCCAAATGGCATCACAAGAAACTCGTAGTGCCCATAACGTGTTCTGAATGCAGTCTTTGGTACGCTTTCCTTTTGTATCCTTAACTGATGGTATCCAGATCGATCTTGGAATAGTAGTTTGATCCATGTAATTGATCAAATAAGTCATCAATCCTCGGTAGCGGGTACCGATTCTTGATTGTGAGCTTGTTCAATTCTCTGTAATCGATACACATCCGCAGAGCCCCATCCTTTTTCTTTACGAACAATACTGGAGCTCCCCATGGCGAGAAGCTTGGCCTTATGTGTCACACCCCGACCACGTAGAACATACAAAACGTGGCGGAAACGTCGAGGAGTGTTGTAACAGAATTATTGTTTCATAACCATGGCCTAAATAAATTCTGTTTTATTGAATAAATGAACTCATTGTTTTAATACAATCAAATAAGTACAACTATGATCTTCCAAGTTTTAAAGTTGCTAAGGCACGAGTCCGTCCTATATGTAGCATGTATCAACAATCATTGCAAAGCAGTACCTGAAACATGTGTAAAAATAGGTACGTCAGCATAAAAATGCCTGTGAGATACATAGGTTTTGTGAAAATAAGATTCATGACTTATGTTTAAGAAAATGTTTAGTCATGAACCTTGTAGTTTGCTTTGTTTTGTAAATCATTTGAGAAGCAATAAGATCAGATGATACGTATAAGTAAAATAATAGTGTATGGTTAAGTGAATAACCAAATAGAATGAGTTTGTATAAGAGAAGTTGTTTTGTAAAACAATGTCTTGTGAAAAGTATGTTATTTGTATAAAATGTTATATGTCTCAAATTGAAATGATTCAAATAACGCTACAATATGTAATACCATACAAACACTTATATATAGGAAGTACCAGCGGCGTATCCACCATGCTTGTATCATATTACACACGCCTCGTTACTTAATCACTTACTCAAACCAAACCAACAATGTAAGATGTCTATGTTTAAACCAATTACCAAACGTATTGAATAATATGTCAAAATGTTTATGTCAAGATGTAAGTCATGTAATGTATAACCAATGTCAATAATGTTTATGTGTCCAATGTAAGTCATGTAATGTGTAACCAATATGATATGTATAAATATATGTAAGGATTAAACGAATAACCTTATAATAGCATATTAAAAGTATACTTTGGATTTGTAAGTAACATATTAAACTATGTTTTGGTTTCATAAATAACATATCAAAATATGCTTTAGATGTGATAAATAACATATATGTTGGTTTTGTACAATATCACACATGGGAGTATATCAAACTATACTTTAATAGTGTGATTTGAGAATTCATTCAGACCTGGTGCATCAAAATACACCTTTGAGACTATAGAAATACCACAAAGGCAATCCCTATTTGGATGGAGCAACAAATTGGTTTCAGACATTCCATGACAACAGGAATGGGGTGTCAAATCCTAAAGCGCTATATCATACTAACAATCGGTCTGGTGAACATAAAATAAGTACAATTCAACATTTTATTTTATGTTCTTTGAGAAATCAGTGCTTAAATCATAGATAGTCATTCAATTTGTCAATAGATAAGTAATAACATGTATAATCAATTATACTTTTGGAAAACATGAAAGTAACAGATAGGTACACATGCTTCACCCCAAAACAGTTTGGAAAACAGTAAAATAGGGGAACTATGTACTCACTTGAGATTGCTCAGAAGTCCTAAGATAACCACCAAGCAATGCTAGAGATCACAGAATATCAAACGGCACCTAATATAGGTAACTACATTAATAAACCGGACCTAAATCGGAAGATCGGATAGAATGAGGGCTCGTAAACCAAATGAGTATGGGAACTCATGTAGTATGGTTTATTAAATCCTACATACTAAATGAAACCTAACCTAAGTGCTTGTGACCCATTACGACCCGTTTAGGTAGCTTATGCTACTTTAACGCGTCGTTCGCGTGAAACGCGTTCGGACCGCCTAACTAGTCCTATGACAAGTAATATATGCCTTAACATGTCTAAAATGGTTGTCAAATCAGTTTAGATGTCAAAAGTTATGTTATATATGTTTAAAATGAATTTTGGCATCAAAGGGGTATTTTGGTAATTTACCTAAGGCATATAAACTACTTATCATACAACTAACTAAACGTCGTGACCATAGGGTATAACCTCGGAAGGTTATTCCCTATACTATGGTCACCTAAAGTGCTTGGTCGGATCCTAATGATCGACCAAACGGGTCGGGTTCGAAAGTATAAGCGATTGTTTAGATCGCTTACCCTACGACCCTATATAAGCACTAAACTAAAAGTGACGAGCTAAGCATGTTAAAACATGCTTAACTAAGTTTAGAAAACAGGTTTGGTATCACAACAAACGGTTGTGATACCTAAGAGTAGTTTGGTTACAAAATACGCAAGAATACGTATTCTGACCGAAACTACGGCTCGTCACTAAGCCTAGATAACGTGGTAATCAGTAGGTATAGTCACTAGGAACTATAACCATCGTGATCACGCTCACGTTATGAAGTTCAAACGAACTTCGCATCGACCATAAATTGGTCAATGCAGAAAGTCAAACAAAGTTTGACTTTCGGACTCGAAAAGCAATAAAAGAACGAAATAATACTTACGAAGGGTCCCCGAATGCTAATCGTGATCAAAATAACTCAGGTATGAAACAAAGGTTCTAACTTAGAGTCTTTAAGATCAGATTCTAGTGGGTTTGGCTATGGAATGGGTTGGGTATTTATAGTATTCGGAGAACCGTTAAGATCGTTTGTCGAATATCGTGCCTAAATCTTGTGGTTACTGAAAATGATCCTTAATGTGCTGAAAGGTCAAGTGTGGATTTGTGGTTGAGGATTAAACAGCTGGAAATCTGTTGACTGTTTAATCTAATCTGATCTGCAGAACCCATACGCACCGTAGGGCAAAAATGCATGCGCATCGTAGGGCACAAGTTTGGCAGAATTACAGTTTTGGTCCCTGCAGCCCCTAAACTTGGTTTTCGATGCATTTTTGACACGTTTAAGCCCCGTTAACCCCATTTCAAAGCTCTAAAATGAAGTTAAAGTATAGGGAACTTAAAATATGCTCAAAAATATCTCGGATGTCGGTTCGTTTGGTCGTACGAACGCGATGTTCACTTAATTACGACGGAGTGCGCATAAGCACGAAAAACGATCCAAATGACGCAACGAATGGATTTTTGGCAAGCCAAACACTAAAGCATAATATAGTCATGCTTACATAAATTTTTGGATGTCCGGATGTATTCAGAACGTAAGTTATACGCGAAAATGCAAACTTGTGCACTTTTTGACACTTTTAGTCCCTGAATGACCCAAAAGTTTATTTTAGCATACCGAACCCCTAAAAGCCTATTTCTAAGCTATGTGAAGGATATTTATGGCATGTTTAACTTATGGTCATGTTCTGGAATGTCTGTTACAGTTCAAATTGGCATACTTTCGCAGTTTGTCAAGTTTAGTCCCTGTAAGCGAATTAACTTTGATTTCACCACACCAAACCTTCCAAAACTTATATCTAAGTTATGTAAAGGTTATTTAAGGTATGTTAAGCCTATTTCACTATTCCGGAGTGTTCGTTGGGTTAAACTGGTTATATTTACGCATCAGAGCGCGTATAACCTTCCAGAAAGTGATTTAAAGCTTAAAATCGAACAAGAGTTGATATGTGCAAACGATACACATATTTTTACAAATCCCAAGTATGAAATATAATATTTCATTGGTTTGGCATTTGTTTGATGGTTGAAGTGACACAGGTGTCACATTATGAATCCTTTATCCAATAACTCCTGGAGTTGTGTAGATAATTCTTGCATTTCGGATGGTGTAAGCCGATAGGGTGCCTTGGCTACAGGCGCGACTCCTGGAACCAAGTCTATACGGAATTCGACTTATTGTTGCGGAGGTAGTCCTGGTAGATCTTCGGGAAAAACATCAAGGAATTCCTTCACCACAGGAATGTCTTCGAGTTTCGGCTCCTCAGCCTTCTTGTCTACAACGTGTGCTAGGAAAGCAACACATCCTTTCCTTAAGCACTTCTGTGCCTTCATACAACTGATGATTCGTAGAGGCGCGTCTCGTTTTTCTCCATGTACTATGAGGGTTTCATCATTCGCCAAAGGGATGTGGATGATTTTCTCATGACAAATAACTTCAGCTTTGTTCTTGGACAACCAGTCCATTCCGACCACTACATCGAAGCTACCCAATTGAATAGGTAAAAGATCGATGCTAAATCTTCGTTCACTGAGCTCTAATGTGCAACCTCTAACAACTTTGCCCGATTCGATGAGTTTACCATTGGCTAGCTCTATGGAATAAGGAATATCTAATCTACTAGATTCTATTCCAAGCATGCATTTAAATTCCACAGACATGAAACTATAGTCGGCACCAGTGTCAAATAATATGGATGCAAAGTGATTGTTAACGAGAAACGTACCGGTGACCACATTAGGGTCCTCGTGTGCGTTCTTTGCTCCAATAAAAAATGCTCGAGCCTAAGCGTTGTTCCCCTTTGGGCATTCTTTCATGAAATGCTCTTTGCTTCCACAACTGAAGCATCCTTGGTTCTGCCCCTTTCCGTTACCATTCCTGTTACCAGCACCATTTCCATTCCGGTTCTTTCCTTTTCCCCAACAATCCTCAGCATAGTGACCCAACTTTCCACACTTGTCGCATCTTGGAATGTGACAAACCCCTTCATGATGACGCTTGCAATTGTTGCAAGTGGGCAGAGTGCCCAGGTACCTTTTGGTAGGAGCGTCGTTCATGGTTGCAAGAGTTTTCGCCTCCTGAGGCGGTTTAGTGTCATGCTTCTTGTTGTTGAAACCTTTTTTGTTACGTGTCGCTTGGTTCAGGTTTGCATGTTTTCTTTTCTTGTCACCTGACGACTCAGCATGCGTCACGGTCTTCTCAGTAGGGTTCAGTGATAACTTCTTCATACGAACACAATCTTCAGTAAGGCTGACAGCCAGAGTTACAGCCTCAGTGATTGTTTGAGGTTTGGCCGAAGTTACCATGCCGTGAAATTCTGAGGCCAATCCCCAAATGTAGCGTTCAACGCGCTTAAATTCAGGTGTCACCATATAAGGGATCACCCTAGACAAATCGTGGAACCTTCGAGTGTAACCAGTGATATCCGCACCTTCCATGGTCAAACGCCAGAACTCAGTCTCCAACCTTTGGAGTTCAGCACGTGAGTAATAATTTTCTCTCATGCGTTCCTTTAGTTCATCCCAAGTCAGGCCATAAGCGGCATCATCACCCAGGGTTTGGACTTACAAGTTCCACCAAGTTAACGCTTCATCAACAAACAACCCAGTAGCAAAAGTGACTTGCTGATCCGCGGTACACTTGCTCATACGGATAGTGGCTTCAGTCTTTTCCGTCCAGCGTACAAACGCCACTGCACCTCCAGTGCCGTCATAGTTCAGCGGTTTGCAGTCGAGAAACTGCTTGAAAGTGTAGCCCTAAGCTGCGTTGCCTCCAGATGAATCTCCATTCCCATTACGTCTAGCGTTGCTTGGTCCGCCACTGTCTTGGGTTCGGTTTGCCTCGTACTGGGTGATAGCTGCGGAGATCCTTTCCTCCAGTAGAGCGTTTAGCTCTTCAGCAGTCTTTGGCAGTGGGGGAGGAGGAGGTTAATCTGAATCTCGATTGTTCACAATTCTCCTAGGTGCCATGTTCTGAAAGAACACCACACAATAGGTTTAGGCATTTGTTTGATATCGTCATACTAGACAGTAGTATATATATACACAGGCATATACCACATAAGTGACATCAAACAATTATTACTCTAGCAGAGTATTTAATAGGCTGGTGTTCACGTTTGACCTTTTCTTGCACTGAGGGAATCCATACGTGATAAGACTTGCTGTGGTTTCTGTGCACTGAATTCCATAATTATGTATGCATACATAATTACGTAACTCCTTGCACAGTCCGCACAGTTCGTTTCATCCTCGTATCTCTTCCTTTAGATAGGCCATTGTTTTCAGGTAAAGTCACGTATACTTGTGACATTCTACTTCTAGCATATGTAAATATCAATTATCACACATAATTGCGCGTAATTCTTAATCAACGACAAGTGCTACTCCAGTGCACCCTAAGTCTCGTAGTGTCTTTTCTTGACTCTTTGTAAAAGTTTCAGGTAGTGGATGTCGCGGACAGTTTTATGCAATGAAAACTTTTTGAAAAATCGTTTTCGTGAAAGGATCCTAGAGATTGTAGTCTAGACTCGAGAAGGAATCCTGGTTTACTACAATCGCAGCTCTGATACCAATCTGTCACACCCCTTTCTAAGGCGGAAGCACGAGGTGTGATCATGAAAGGTTTTCATTGCATACGATTGGTAAACATACTACATGCTCATAAAAATAACTCCAAATGCAAAACATCACATAACGGAAATCATAGTTTAAGTGTTTACAACACGAGACAGCATATTGTCTGAAAAGTTTACAACTTTATTCAACGATAAACATAAACGACATCCAAGAGCATGAGTAAGACCGCGTGCACATCCACTCTAGTTACCTGAAATACATGGGAGTTTTGGAAAAACGTCAACATAAAGTTGGTGTGAATTCATGTAATTTTTGTATTTCACGCTAGTATACTTTGTATGAAAACGTGATATGTGTCTTGTAAAAATAAAGTATTCTTGTGCAAATAAAGTACTCTTGTATAAATAAAGTCTTCTTGTGGTATGAACCAAATAAAGTATTCTTGTGTACGAACCTCGTACAAATAAAGTATTCTTGTGTAAATAAAGCATTCTTGTATAAATAAAGTATTCTTGTATAAATAAAGTATTCTTGTATAAATAAAGTATTCTTGTGCAAATAAAGTATTCTTGTATAAATAAAGTCTTCTTGTGGTATGAACCAAATAAAGTATTCTCGTGTACGAACCTCGTACAAATAAAGTATTCTTGTATATATCAGGGTTGTTAATGGGTTGCAAGGCCATTAACACGTGACATGACATAGGAAGTCACCAAACCATAGGCATTTTTCTAGTTGTCGATTCACGACGGAGACACAAAAGCACTACTTGGTACTAGTTTTCACCAAGAGTGTGGCTGCCCGGTCACCCATTAGATCTAACATTTTGTTCTGCGGTCTAAGTATGTACACGATTAATGGTGCTTATGGTACCCTATTCGTGACACGATTTCTCGTATCATTCCTCAAAACGCATCATACTTGGTACTAGTTATCACCAAGGGTGCTTCTTGTTTTTGTATCCATCATACCATTTGTAAACATTGTAATATTTGTAACATGTATTTCACCCCCGAAGTTATAAAACTAAAAACAGTTAAAAGAAAAGGGGGAGCATGAACTCACAACTTTGCGTTCCTTGCGTTGTAAACTTCACCGGATTTGCTTATTTAGCGTCGTGACCTAAACGTGTTTTATTAACGTTAGTCACTGGACTTGTATCGCACAAGTACAAGTCACTATCTTTTATGTATGTATTCTTGTGTTAAAAATAATTTATATTTTTAACTATGTGTCTTACTTATATTATTTTCTTAAAAATAAATATAAGTATCTTGTATTTTTCACCCGAATTATGTATTTTGTCTAAATCTTCATTTCACGTTCATAACTTGTCCAAGTTATTTATTCTATCAAGTAATATATTTTCATAAATATATTCTCTTGTATTTGTCTAAGTATGTTGTATGTGTATTTTTGTATTTCTACTCCTTAGGAGTATTTAGTGTAGTTTCAAGTCCAAATACACTATCACGTATAATACATACTACATAGACTTAGCACAAAATTTGGTGATCAATAAATATATATATTTTTCTCAAAAATATACATACTTAATATCAATTTTAATCTTGAAGAAATCGTCATTTCTTAATACCAAAAATTAGGGAAACCTTGGTAAATGTTTTTAGATACATTTTTAGGGAATAAGTTTCTCAAAACTTATATTTTTCTAAGTGTCAAAATTTATAAAAATTTTGACATGGTTTCCCCTAAAAATGGAGGTTTCCAATGTTTTAAAAAACATGTGTTTATTTTCTTTTAAATCATCATCAAGCATCAACAACACAATCAAGTATTATCATAAGTCTAGATCATGTACATCATACTACATCATGAACTTGAAGTTCTTGTAAAAACTTGTAGTAACTTATCATGTTATTTAGTAGGTTTAGATACCCTTAAAAACATGGTTGTTTGTAAATCACATTATTAAAAGATTTGGTTATTTACAACTTGTAATAACATTTTACAAAAATGTTTATTTGTAGCATCTTCTTGTTTGTCTAGTATCTTTACACTTGTTTTATCACTGAAAATAGTGTATTTTTAAGTAAAACCAAGATTTTCTAAAATCATATTTTAAACTTGGTTCTTTTAGAAAAGCCACTCATGAATCATAGATTCACAAGATTACTAGCTTGCTTTGTTTAATATTTTTCCAAGAAATCATTCATTCATCGAGTTCATGACTTAACAAGAAGATGATTATTCTATGTTGTTACATAATCATCCTCCCACTTGCTAGATCATGTGTTTAATCACAATCTAGCAAGCTTTATGTGATGATCAACATCATCATTTCAACTAACAAGCATTATTCATACACTAAACTCATAGCTTCATCACTATTTCATTATGTATAAGACTTTATGTTCAAGATTCTTGCTTAAGCCTTTTAGTGTTCTTGTGTTTTTCAATAAACTACATCTTTTAACCAATCAAAATATGAGGTAAACAAGATCAAGAGAGCCTTACCACTAGCTTCAAGCTAGGGAAGAATACTAGAACTTGGAGATGACAAAATGGTTGGATAAAGGCAAACGAATGAGGTCCTTCAACTTCCGAGTCCACCAAACCTCCTAAATCACCTTGTATCACACTTGGAATGGATGAAGGAGATCGAAAATAATGGTGGTGTGGAGGGGCTTGTTTGGCCGTAGCCTATGTGAGGGAGAGATGAGAGTATGGTGGTGATTGGTGAAGATGAGAGTTTAAGTCTTTTATAACATCTAACCCTTTACCCATTGTGTTTTGTGTCTTGCAAGTACCATACAAATCTTTCAAGAAATCTTATGAAATCAATTAATATCTAGTGATATCTTTCAAGATCAAATGAGATCTTGAGATAGGCCATGTGGCCGATTTTGTGAAGATATGGGGAGGGGGTCTAAGTGTTAACTTTAAACAATAAGTTATCTTATAGTACATGCAAATCTCTAGTGAATCTTCATTATATCTTCATGAATCCAAGGTGGATCAAGTGTAATATTGGGAGATCTTTGGAAGATTATATGAGATCAAGAGTGGGGCCATCATGTGACCGTCCACCTTGTATTGGGGGGGGGGGGGGGGTAAATTGTAGTTTCAAATCTCTAGTTACAATAATAAGTTGAGTTTCAAGTATAAAGTTTGAGGATTTAATGTGTTATTGTGTTATAAGGAGTGTTATGGTGTTCGGGGACCATAACTAGCTCAGAAAAAAAATAAACAATGCTTCTAGTAATATTTTTGTGTTCCGGGTAATGTCCGGTTGTTCGGTTAAATATCGGTTCGTTAAAGTGCTAAATTGCACCGTTTAGTGTCTTTTATGTACCCTTTTGTACCCCTTTCAATTCCCGACACTTGGGGAAGTATTCTGGATGATAAATCATGACTTCTGCATATTATATCAAGGTTAAAATGCTGAATTATGACTGATTATAGCTGAATTTAATAAAATTCTGCACTTAAAGTGCGTTTCGGGTGCTTTTTAGTGCGTATTTTAGCTTTCGGAAGGTCTACATGTTAACCCTTGTATGTACTCTTGGGTTTTAATGTATTCTTGTTGTTGGACCTACACCTAGGCCCCAATTCTAGTGTCTGACTGCTTTCTGCAGAATTGTGGACACAATGTGTCTTACCGGTGAGTTTACTAGTATTTCTGACGCAACGCTGTATAAAGTAATTCTTGTAGTATAAAACGTGCATGAATTCACTTGTATAGTATGTAATCAGACAATGTTGACATTTAAGCACATAATTGCAGTCATTAAATAATAATTAAAGTGTACTGAAATTACCGGTTTGGTGCCAGTTGTCACAGATGGGGCATTGAAGATTGGGAGTTCGACTGTGGAGCTTTTGAAGAGAGTTGGGAAATAGTTACAGAGGAAAATTGTTTGTTTTTTTTTTCAAGATTAGGGACTCTAGCTTTTTCATATTTTATTGAATCTATAAAATATTGGGAAATTTGTTAAAACGTGAACCAGGAAACTGTTAGACAACCTGTATAAAAGAATTGAACAGAAACTGGACAAAATGTAATAAAATTGAAGAAACAGTAAACGAGTGAACCGGGCTTGTGTTTGACACAATTCCCTTAAACAGATTCGTCGTCTGTTCCCAGGGTATGCCGGTTCTAAGCAGCGCCGTGCACTGCCGGACTTGAGCAGTTGCCTGAAACGAAAAGAAGCTGTGTTGCAGAAACTGAGATTGAGAGAGGAGAAGCTGTTGAGGTGTGTCTAAACAGGTTGTCTGCATTGGGTTTTATAGGCACAGATCATAACTGATTCTGGCCTCATCATTGCAGAGAATTAAAGGCTAATCGGTTTCGAAACTTATGCCTCATCATTGCAGAGAATTAACTCACATAATGGCTCAGCGGTTTCGAAACTGAATAATATAATGATTCTCATTAAAACTGAAAATCATTTCAGTTAAAAACCCATTAATAAGACCAACCGTTTTAGTTTTAAAGACTAATTAATAAAAACAATTAGTCAGTCTCGAGTGCAAAAACTGTCTCCCGCGAGCTTGGGTTTTCGGAGCTGCATTCGTGTCCGCAGGACGTGCGGGCATACGCGAGTTCAACTAAATCCGGTTCCATTTTTTGCATCCCACCCCTGCGCGCGCGGGGGTAGGACTTGTGGTAAAACATGTCATAAGACTTCAAAGGCTTCATTAAGGTTTCACCTTATAAATAGCCTATCTTTTTGTTCCCACACCAATGTGGGACAAGTTGAATTACCAACTTGAGACTTTCATTCACACTAAACTTCCAGCAATCCCCCACATGAATGGAGGTCGATCACAGAAACAACATAATTCCTTATTACATTTCAGCAGTTGAGGTTTGCATACGATAGGTAGGTGTTGCCCTTTGAATCTTCGCTCATGAAATGCACTTAGCCTACTAGCTCTGAGTAGAACTCGATGTCTTTGAACTCGTCTGCCGTTTATGTAGACGATAATGCACTTCACACAAGACTCTCCCTGACAAAGTCAAGTCCTCATAGTTATGTTCGTTATGGTCATGAACATGATGCCTGGTTCTGCGAGAGCCATTAGGTATTGTGCCCCAACAATACCCTTCGAAGCGACCCCACTTCTCTCTCACATAGGTGATTCACTATTTTAGTTGAATCATTAAAAGCCATAGGCTTAGCCTCACACTTGTCACTTTTAGGAATGGACTAGGAAGTTTACTAAGCTTTGCAATAAACTCCCTTATATATATATATATATATATATATATATATATATATATATATATATATATATATATATACTAGTCGTTTACCCGCGCGATGCGGCGGGAAACATGTCACTTAGGTTGGTGAGTTTAAGGCTATGTACAGGACGGTTCAGTTTTGAGCCATAACCAAAACCAAATTTACGATGCAACGGAAAACAAACACTTGTTAGTAATTCTAAGGGTGTGCATGAGAAGATTCAGTTTAGTTGGGTCATAACTAAAATTTAAATTTTTTTTGCCTTTGGGTAAGAGAGGCTACATGTCATTTATTTTTATTAGGGGTGTGAATTTCTGACACGACTCGAAAATACAACTTGAATGTACTTTTAATACAGCCTGAAATCTGGGACTTTGTTCGGGCACAAAAGGGCCTAGTCCCACATAAATGGATATATGCTATAAAACCAATACTCCATTCATTATCTATGTAGAACTTCACGAGCGTTGCGGTGTCGTCAACAAATCTAGTAAGTAAATTATTAAGCATTTACCTGTTTTTTAAAACCTTCCATATTCAATTTCTATAGGTGAGAATTTGCAATTTTTGATGCCAAAACTTTAAAGATAAAAGTAATAGCATCGGGTTTTATATTTTATACATAAAAACATTTTGTGCACGCTTGTATATATTGTCATAAATTTCAACTTTTGAGTACAAATATGCATAAAACAGTACAAATCATTCTGTATTCACGGATAAGACATTGACAGACGCCTTGAAGTCTCCCTACTTAAATCTGCACACCTTTTTGGATATAATTATCACCGAGAATTGCTTGAGTCCTATCCTCACATATCTCACAATGGTTAAACATGTGAGCATGGAAAGATATATAATTATACATACTCCAGATCTCGTCATTGAACTCATCATCATCAAAGTTGAGTCTTTGACCTTGCATACATATATGCGAAAATCACAAGGTTTTGATTCAGATATATTAATACGACATCTTGTACGCCTCATGATCTGGTGTTTTATATATGAATCCCGAGTCATCACTGGGTCGCCTCTTGACCACGCTTGCCCTTTGCATGAGCCGAACCAACGCTTACACAACTTCATACATGGGAGGCCGGAACTCCGGTTCGAGCTGTATGTATACAACACCAAAAACATCATGCTATGCTCTTTTCTTATTTGTTTTGAATTAGATATGTTATATATGTAACAACTAAGTTATGACAAGTTTACCTGAACACAAGGGGCAATGATGTCAGCAAAGCACGACAAAGATTTGGCAGGATACATGCCGTTCAACGTAGGATCAACCATTTTGGCCAAGGAGTCGATGTCATGGAGTTGAGGGGTGGCCCATCTTACAAGTGATTGTTCTGACCGCGGGCTTGAACCGTACACATCACGAACAGAAGATGCAAGAAACTGATGTCAAAACAAAAAATAAAAACAATTGAAAAAAGTATATCTATATATCGTTAATTGAGGATTTGCCTATAAACGTCACCACTCCAAAGCTATAAACGTCACTTTTTACGGTGTATATGCCAGACAATGCGAATTCAGGGGCGATATAACCAAACGAACCAACTGTGTTGCCACCTGTACAAATTTGAACAAAACTTGTTCATATACCTATTGTAGATACATATGCCAGATTTATTAAATTTACCTCTCGCTTTGTGTTGGGTGTAAGGGCGGCTAAACCACAGTCTGATAAATGAGGATTCAGTCTGATAAATGAGGATTCAGCTCTTCGTCAAGGCAAAATCGAAGCAATAGCTGTTCCTCCAGCCAAGCGATCAATCTTGAAAAGGATGTTTTTTTCTAGATCCGGCTACCGCTGAATACTCAGGGTTTTGATAGCTTCATGTCTTGGCATCTCAAAAATCTGGTTATAGAAAAGGACTAAAGATAAAATAAAATTAAAAAGAAGTATATTATTTTATAGAATTACAGTAATTGTTTACCTTATAAATGAGATTCATAATTCCATCTTTCACAACACAATGCCAGGGCCTATTGTATAACATAATTGCCAACAGCTGAACCCTTGAATGCTGGTCTCTTCGGCATACAATACACTAACCGCCAACCATGACAGTGCATCTTGAAATCTGTTAAGTTGTCATTAGCAACCGAACCATAAATCCACGTTTAGCAAAGAAAACCAAGAAGAAATGTAAATAAAAAAAATAAAGAAGTTGGGTGGGATGAGCGAGGGAGGGGGCTGCATTTCCACTTTTATATAAGCATGATTTGGTTATGTATAACCTTTATCAGGTACAAAGTGTATTTTTTACTATAAAACCTTCAAATCATTTTAGTAATAGGTCAGGTCAAAAATAAAATGCCTAGCTAATGAGGAAACATCTAAAATGGGTCTGAATTATTGCATGCAGTCTTTCCAAAATTGTGATGTTTGAACTAAGCTGTAATAATATTGCTTTCCCGATAAATAATTAACTCGCTCATTATGTATTAGCCTAATTTGCAGTTTAAAATTTATGGATTTACCTTTCGTCTCTGATGGCAATTTACTTCAGTGTTGCATGAGTTTGTCATAACATGCTTGTTCTGTTCAACCCGACTTGCCTGATTTTGTCATAACATGCTTGTTCAGTTCAACCCGACTGATATAATATGTATTTGCGTTTACTCATAAGCACTACGTACGCCTTTCCTACAGATCCATACTCATCTTCAACCAGCATCAAACTACAGTCAAAATCAGTTTCAAAACACAATAAATTCTTGAACTTTATCATAAATTCAAATTCAATGATCACCAAATCAATACTTTAACAATCAATAAACCGGAAAACATTTTACCTTTCGTAATCAACAACACTAAGAGATTGTAAAATTGTTTCGATTTCGATTGAACAACCAACATATGCTGACACTTCGATTTCTATAGGTTGCCCCCTTTCGTTTTAAGACCTAACTCTCTGTCGCTGAGATTTGAAATCTGTTTGGGAGTCTGGGGCTCTACACAAAACAAAGATTTCCAATCAAATTCATATATTAGAAAGGAACCAATACAAATAAAATGTAAACAAAATAACTATACCTACATTAATTCAACAATATACATTAATATTGAACATATTAGCAGGTTGATTCATGGCAAGAGACTAAGATTGACCCTTACTCTAGATAGATATATTAATTTGTGTGGGTTAAAAGACTCGAGTAGGGTTGGTTAACCTCTTTCTACCAATTATAATATAATTTTTCTTATATATGATTAGAGAAAATATATTGTTACAATAATAATAATAACAATAATAAAGTTTTTATTAGATAAAGCGATTATATAGGCATTTTTAACGATTTTCTGTTTCGCTACAACGTTTTATATCTATTTAACCCATAAATAAAAGTTTGGACAATTAATGATGATAAATAAACCAATTTATGCATCAAGAAAGCAAAGCAAGATTCAGATAGAAGCAAAGCAATTTATGTCAGTGAAACCTGACCACTATTACCCATATTGATCCACTACTCTGCCCGCCCAGTCAGTTGGCTGTTTAGATTAGCACAATAATGATAAATGAGTTTGATCCAAATGAAAAAAAACCTTACCTCGATAAGGTCTCTAATTTGTGCCACACACTTTTTAACCGCTGCTTGAGAGCTCCCATCACTTACTGTTGTAGTATAATCCATGGCAAGAACCACCTTCGCAGCATGCCCCAAGACAGAATTGTCAGCCTTGTCTAAGGTGAGCCCCACTTCATATCTAATCACAATTCCTAATTTACAAAAAATAGCTTACTGACTTGTATAAGGGGAGCCCCACTTCATATCTAATAACAATTCGTCATTGATTCTACACACATTCCCCAAATTGCACACACACAGACTCAATATGTCAATCAATCAAAAAAGTTAACCTAAAATTCTACATTGTTCAAAACCCGAGACAAAAACCTCAAACAATATCAAAAATCAAATTGTAAGTAAAACACAAAGTTGAGAACAAAACCATTATCTTCAAGCATTGTTTCTTGACCCGGTTGTATCAACTCTGATTGATGTACATGCTCTGCCCGCAATCGCTTCGACCCGCGCTCTGTCAGTAAATTTCCATTAATTGGGTTTTCAAGAAACAAAAACCGTAGTTCTAAACATTAAAGAACCACTACAACATATCATGAAATGACATCAAAATTCAAGAACATAATACAGAATACACAAAACACCAGAACATACAATTAAAAAATACAAAATTACACAGCGATTCAAGTTGTATAACAAAACTATAACCTAACTATGATGAAACCCTAAAATTACATTGTTATTTATTAACAACATAATCAAATAATAGAACTAAACGCTTACAGGGCCTTACAAATCGACAAAACCACTAAAAACTCATAATCGCGTTATCAAGCCACGAAATCTGCATCACAAGTTCAGCTAAACACCTCAATATCTTCAGCTAAACACCTCAATACCTTCACTAAAAACGAAAAACACTAAGCATAAACACCGAATCACGTTCCAATCGCTACTCAAGCGAATCATTGTTCTATTTCGATACACTGAATCATCGATTCAGCTCCGTTAATCGCTATTTCTTCAGGTAAACACCTCGATACTATCACCAAACACGAAGAATACGAAGCGGAAACAAGGAAGAGAGTACCTGAAGTTGTTGATGAAAAGAATGTGTTTACACCGGTGAGATTGTACGGAGAGTGTTCGTCGTTGGATCGCACCGGAGAAGTCTTCTGGGTGGTGAAAATTGAAATCCGTTTGTTTGAGGGGGGTTTGAATTTTGAAATGGGTTTGTAGAGAGAGAGAAAGAAAGACAGGATGAGTAAGAAACCCTAAATCGGAGAGAAAGCAGAGGGTGAAATGTGAAATGAAAAGTGGGAATGAGCGAAATGTGAAATGAAGGGGCTGTTTGGCTAAGCTTATTTTTTTTACTTATTTACTTATTTGCTTTTTGAAAAGTTAAAAGGTGTTTGGGTTAGCTTATTATGTGAGAGGAATAAGTAAATAAGTCATTCCATTATGACTTATTTGCTTTTCAAATAAGTAAATAAGTCAAAACAATAAGCTTAGCCAAACAGCCCCGAAAAGTCTATGGGGAAGTGGGAATGAGCGGGCATTCAAATTTTGAACAAAAATGGCCGCTCAAAATTAGATTTTTTCAAAATTTGAACAAAAATGGCCGCTCAAAATTAGATTTAAAGGTTGGTGTGCTTTATAAGACTTGTACACCATGCTTTAAAAGTGTCAAAGGGTATAAGTGGAAAGTGATGTTTTATGGTGCTTAAAAGACTTGTACATTATGCTTTAGGGGTGTTTTAAGGAAATTTTTTTGGACTTTAAGAAGTCCTTCCTATATGCATTTTAAAGTAGTATAGAAGTATAGATATATATAGACACACACGTAGGGTTATCCCCCCACAGTGACCTTACTAATTCATACAATTAGGTTTTCCTATTGAACTCAGCTCTTGGGATCTCCAGTCTACTGAGTTAGGTTTCCATCATATGAACTTATATTTTCAAGGGCTTCAGTCCCATTCCCATGGACGACTTCTGTACTAACTCTCTACTTAGGCCTTTTGTTAGCGGATCCGCAATATTATCCTTTGACCTCACGTAGTCAACAGTGATAATTCCTGTAGAGATTAGTTGTCGTATCGTATTGTGTCTATGTCTGATATGTCTGTTCCTACCGTTATACATTGTGCTACGAGCTCTGCCAAGTGCCGATTGGCTATCACAATGTATACAAATGGCTGATGCCGGCTTAGGCCATCTTGGTATATCCTCAACAAATTGACGTAGCCATTCTGCCTCTTCACCTGCTTTATCTAAAGCGATGAACTCTGATTCCATCATGGATCTAGCGATAATCGTTTGTTTCGATGATTTCCACGATATAGCAGCACCTCAAAGTGTGAATACATACCCACTTGTTGCTCTGGAATCATTCGTGTCAGATATCCAATTTCCATCGAAGTGTCCTTCTATAACAGCTGGGTATCTGTTATAATGCAACCCGTATTCCCGAGTGTATCTTAAGTAGCGAAGCAACCGAGTGATACTGTTCCAATGCATTGAACTTGGGTTGCTCGTGTATCTACTTAGCTTGCTCACATCATATGATTAGTTTGCTCACAGCATATGCTATGTCTGGTCTAGTAGAACTCATAAGATACATCAAGCTACCAATAATTCTTGAGTATTCCAACTGGTTTACGGGTTCACCTCTATTCTTGGCTAGATGTTGACTTGTGTCAAGTGGAGTTATAGCTTCATTAGAGTCATTTGTATTGAACTTCTCAAGAATTTTGTCCACATAGTGGGATTGACTTAAAACAAGTCCACTTTGGGTTCGCGTGATTTTGACCCCCAAAATCACATCCGCTAGACCCATGCCTTTCATGTCAAATCTTGCTTTTAGCATGTTCTTTGTAGATTTTATGATTTTGTCATCACTTCCAGTAATGAGCATATCATCTACATATAGACACAAAATGACATATCCATCAGATGTGTCCTTCACATACACACACTTGTCACATTCATTGATGTTGAACCCAGCATCAAGCATGACATGATCAAACTTTTGGTGCCATTGTTTTGGAGCTTGTTTCAATCCATACAAGGATTTTACAAGTTTACACACTTTCTTTTCTTGTCCAATAGCTGTGAAGCCTTCGGGTTGCTCCATGTAGATTTCTTCTTCTAGAATTCCATTCAAGAAAGCTGTTTTCACATCCATTTGGTGAACTTCCAAATTTCTAATGGTGGCAATGGCAAGCACCAACCTGATGGATGTTATTCGCGTAACTGGTGAATATGTATCAAAGTAATCTAAACCTTCTCGTTGTTTATATCCTTTGATCACCAACCTTGCTTTGTATTTATCGATGGTTCCATCTGGTTTCATCTTCTTCTTGAAGATCCATCGATATCCTAGTGGTTTACATCCTTGAGGAAGATCCACTAGTTCCCAAGTATGGTTTTGTAAGATAGAGTCTATCTCACTTTTGATTGCCTCTCTCCACTGAGGTCCTTCTGAGGAATGCACCGCTTGTTGGTACGTTTGAGGTTCATCTTCTACCATATAGGTAAGAAACTTAGGGCCAAAAGATTTTTCAGTCCTTTGCCGTTTACTTTTCCTGATTTCAACTTCCTCAGTATTAGATTGTTCTCGAGGTTCATCGTTTTCAACTTCACCCTCGGGAACAATTTCCTCAACCGGTCTAGAAGAACTTGGTTCACTTTTATCTAAGCATGGGAACATATGTTCAAACCATGTTGCATCCTTAGATTCTATTATGGTGCCTTTGCATATTCCAGGATTCTTAGAATCATGCACAAGAAAACGATAAGGACCATAAGGACGGGTGTATCCTATAAATACAAAATCCACCGTTTTGGGTCCAATTAGTAGGCGCTTAGGTGGTGTGACCACCACCATAGCTAAACACCCCCACACTTTCAAGGATTTATATGGTGGTTTCTTTCCTGTCCATAATTCGTAAGGCGTTACATCCTTTTTCTTGTTGGGTATCATGTTCAACACATAATTTTCCGATAAGATTGCTTCCCCCCACATGTTTTGGTTTACACCAGAACTTATCATCATGGCATTCATCATTTCTTTCAAAGTACGATTTTTCCGTTCCGCTATGCCATTTGATTGAGGGGAGTAAGGAGCCGTGAGTTCGTGGATGATTCTACTTTTTGAACATACGTCAATAAAAGGTGAAACATATTCACCTCCTCGGTCGCTCCTTACGATTTTGATTTTCCGATTTAGTTGATTCTCAACTTCGGCTTTGAACAAGATAAACTTGTCAATAGCCTCATCCTTACTCTTAAGTAAGTACATATAGCAATACCTAGTACTATCATCAATGAACGTGATGAAGTACTTGTTCCCACCACGAGTAGGAATTATTTTTAGATCACACACATCAGTGCGGATCATCTCGAGGGGTTCGGTGAGTCGTTCAACCTTTTTGAATGATGATTTCGTTTGTTTTGCTTCTACGCAAGTTTCACATTTATTAATTGAGTCGATATCGAATGTTGGTATGCAATCAAGTTTAATTAAATGACGAATGGAATTATAATTAACATGACCTAGTCTACCATGCCAAAGATAAGAAGACTCAATCAAGTAAGTAGAACTAGTAGCGTTTTCTTTCATTGCATTCACGACAATTACATTTAGTTTAAACATTCCATTGAGGGCATAGGCCTTACCAACATACACACCATTTTTGGTCAACACGACCTTGTCCCACTCAATCACCATTTTGAACCCAAATTTATTCAACTTCCACCCCGACACAAGGTTCTTACGAATTTCTGGAACACACAACACGTTTTACAAGGTGAGTTCCTTTCCAGAAGTCATTTTTAGAACCACGTTCCCCTCACCTTTAATTTCGGCCCGTGGCGGAGTTTCCCATAAAAACCTTTTCGCCATTAGTCACCTCTTTGAAGGTGTTGAAAAGGCTCTTGTCGAAACACACATGATGGGTAGCCCCCGTATCAACCCACCAATCCTTGTTATTTTGCCTGACCAAATTAACTCCAGTCACCAAAATCAAGAGATCCGTGACCATGGCAACCAGGTTGTCGACTTCATCAACCATGTTCACGTGTCGAGCATTTTCCTTCTTGGGAAGCTTGCATTCACTGGCCTTGTGGCCTTGATTTTGACAATTATAACAAGTTCCTTGGAACTTCTTTTTCCCAACTCCTCCCTTAGGACCAAGGTTGGAGCGTTTCCCATGACTTTTCTTTCCACCCTTTCCACTGTTTTTTCCCTTTGAAGATTGGCCATGTTCAACAAGATTGGCCTTCACTGTTTCAGGACCATCAACCTTTTTAGGGCCACTTTGTTGTCTTCTTCAATCCGAAGAAGAACAACAAGATCTTCAATGGTCATCTCCTTTCGCTTATGCTTGAGATAGTTCTTGAAACCAACCCAACTTGGTGGCAATTTTTCGATCATTGCAGCAACTTGGAATGTTTCGCTGAGCATCATTCCTTCCGTATGAATATCATGAAGGATAACCTGCAATTCTTGGACTTGGATCATGATCGTTTTAGAGTCTATCATTTTAAAGTCCAAGAACTTAGCCACCACGAATTTCTTAGTGCCCGTATCTTCTGTTTTGTATTTGTGATCCAAAGACTCCCACAATTCTTTGGCAGTCTTTGCTTTGCAATACACATTATACAATGTGTCCACCAAACCACTCAAAATAAAGTTGCGGCATAGGAAATCCGAATGATTCCAAGCATGCATCGCGCTCACAGATTGACCATCCATATCCCCTTCATCAACACGGGGTTTACGTTCAGTCAAGAACATTGCCAGGTTCAGCGTGGTCAGATAAAAGAACATCTTTTGCTGCCACTGTTTGAAATTCACACCACTGAATTTCTCTGGTTTCTCAACATGCGACACTGCATTAGGCAGTGGTGTCACTAGACCGGTAGTGACAGTAACAGCAGAAATCATGACCGCAGAAACAGCACTGGCCATGACAGTAGAAACAACAGTAGTCATCGGCTGGGATTCCATTCTGAAACGGAAAGAATGCAGAAACAATTAGTAAAACGGATTTGTTTAAGTTTGTTAGAAAACCTGTATAAAAGAATTGAACAGAAACTGGACAGAATGTAATAAAATTGAAGAAACAGTAAACGAGTGAACCGGGCTTGTGTTTGACACAATTCCCTTAAACAGATTCGTCGTCTGTTCCTAGGGTACACCGGTTCTAAGCAGCACCGCGCACTGCCGGACTTGAGCAGTTGCCTGAAACGAAAAGAAGCTGTGTTGCAGAAACTGAGATTGAGAGAGGAGAAGCTATTGAGGTGTGTCTAAACAGGTTGTCTGCATTGGGTTTTATAGGCACAGATCATAACTGATTCTGGCCTCATCATTGCAGAGAATTAAACGCTAATCGGTTTCAAAACTTATGCCACATCATTGTAGAGAATTAACTCACATAATGGCTCAACGGTTTCGAAACTGAATAATATAATGATTCTCATTAAAACTGAAAATCATTTCAGTTAAAAACCCATTAATAAGACCAACCGTTTTAGTTTTAAAGACTAATTAATAAAATAATTAGTCAGTCTCGAGGGCAAAAACTGTCTTTCGCGAGCCCGGGTTATAGGAGCTGCATTCGTGTCCACAGGACGTGCGGGCATACGCGAGTTCAACTAAATCCGGTTCCATATTTTGCACCCCCCTGCGCGCGCGGGGGTAGGACTTGTGGTAAAACATGTCATAAGACTTCAAAGGCTTCATTAAGGTTTCACCTTATAAATAGCCTATATTTTTGTTCCCACACCAATGTGGGACAAGGTGAATTACCAACTTGAGACTTTCATTCACCCTAAACTTCCAACAATCCCCCACATTAATGGAGGTCGATCACAGATATAACATAATTCCTTATTACATTTCAGCAGTTGAGTTTTGCATATGATAGGTAGGTGTTACCCGTTGAACCTTTGCTCATGAAATGCACTTAGCCTACTAACTCTGAGTAGAACTCGATGTCTTTAAACTCGTCTGCCGTTTGTGTAGACGATAATGCACTTCACACAAGACTCTCCCTGACAAAGTCAAGTCCTCATAGTTATGTTCGTTATGGCCATGAACATGATGCCTGGTTCTGCGAGAGCCATTAGGTATTGTGCCCCAATAATACCCTTCGAAGCGACCTCACTTCTCTCTCACATAGGTGATTCACTATTTTAGTCGAATCATTAAAAGCCATAGGCTTCGCCTCACACTTGTAACTTTTAGGAATGGACTAGGAAGTTTACTAAGCTTTGCAATAAACTCCCTTATATATATATATATATATACACACACACACACGTAGGGTTATCCCCCCACAATGACCTTACTAATTCATACAATTAGGTTTTCCTATTGAACTCAGCTCTTGGGATCTCCAGTCTACTGAGTTAGGTTTCCATCATATGAACTTATATTTTCAAGGGCTTCAGTCCCATTCCCATGGACGACTTCTGTACTAACTCTCTACTTAGGCCTTTTGTTAGCGGATCCGCAATATTATCCTTTGACCTCACGTAGTCAACAGTGATAATTCCTGTAGAGATTAGTTGTCGTATCGTATTGTGTCTACGTCTGATATGTCTGTTCCTACCATTATACATTGTGCTACGAGCTCTGCCAAGTGCCGATTGGCTATCACAATGTATACAAATGGCCGATGCCAGCTTAGGCCATCTTGGTATATCCTCAACAAATTGACGTAGCCATTCTGCCTCTTCACCTGCTTTATCTAAAGCAATGAACTCTGATTCCATCGTGGATCTAGCGATAATCGTTTGTTTCGACGATTTTCACGATATAGCAGCACCTCCAAGTGTGAATACATACCCACTTGTTGCTATGGAATCATTCGTGTCAGATATCCAATTGACCTATTTTATGCCAAGGAATCTCTTAATGCTATATAGTTAACATATAACATTTCTTATCAGATTGTACAAATTAACATGTCACTTTGAAATATATATATATATATACATATAATTAAAATTAAAATTCAACTTTCAGAAGAAAAAAAAACAATGCAAGATATAAATAGTCAAATAAAAGACACGTGCTGAAGCAATGGACGAAATGAGTTTTTGTAAACTTACATCAAATGTTTTTTGGTTGAAGATTTATGTTATAACATCCTTAATTATATCAAAATAATTACCAAAATGGTCATAAACATCATGCCATCCAATATAAAGTATTATATACAAATCAGTTAAAAAAAAAGCTGATGAGGGTAAGTAAAGAATGTGAATTAATCGATTCAGTAATCCTAAACTTAATTGTTTGCGTCTGAGTTGGTTGGTTTGTCGTTTTGATTGATAAGGTTCGGGACACTTGAGCCATCAACGTGACCCATCCTAGCCCATTTAGTCTCAAGATATCGTTTATTATGCTTCGTAATGGGAGTTAGAGGGGGAACTCTACCTTTAACTTCTAAGCCATAGCCCTTGAGCCTATTAGTTGTTAAGGTTCGGGACACCAGAGCCATAAACGTGACCTACTTAGCCCGTATAGTCTCAAGATATCGTTTATTATGCTCCGTAATGGGAGTTTGGAGGAGAACTCTACCTTTAACTTCTAAGCTATAGCCCTTGAGTCCATTGTACTTAACAAGGTTGTTTGTCATCAACTTCATTGTCCTAACTCCTAAATGTCTCAAAATTTACATATGGTTTATTAACATAAATTTCAAAATAATAAGTATAATCAAAAGATATAAGAAATCTGAAATTTGGGATATCCACATTCGACTCGTTATCCTTATTGGGTCAATGGTAAAAGTCAAAGAGTGTAACTGAAAATGAAATGGGTCAAAACATAGTAAAGTGTAATTTTACAGAATACAACCTCAATCACTTTATCAAAACTGTTTATCTATTATAGATTTTTGAAGGACAACGTTTCAAGTCAATCCAACTCAATCCATACCAATGATTACCTTTTGGAACCAAATATATGTTGACTCGTTAGGCATCCCGCCTAACCTGGCCATCTTGCCAATGCCACCTATATGTGTACCCATACCATTTCGAGTTATGAACATTTGCTCATAGTGGTGGCAACTTCAACCCATCCACTAAACGCATGCATGGAAAGAAATAGATGTAAATACCTTCCTGGTTCTTGTATATTTTGTCTTTGTCTTTACCAATGGAGAGAATACTCAGGAGTAGTATGAGTACAATAAACCTAAAGAAACTAAATAAACAACAACAATGTTAAAAGTTAACCATACTTAGCTAAAACTATGCAAATGCAAGCATACGCCCTTCATATCGAATTACACAACATTATCACCGTTTTCTTGGTTCTATAATAAATAAGACTACAGAGTTTTGGTAGAGTGTGATCATCTTAGCATTTTGCAATCAAAGCCAAAAGATAAGATCTAGGGTGTGTAGTCTAGGAATGGCAATGGGCCGACTATTGGTAATCCCAGGCCCGCACCCGGTTGTAATTCTTTGTCCTATACCCGGCCCGTTACCTATCGGGTATCGGGTATACCCGTTAATTTTTTTAAAAATACCCGTTAGGACAAATGTGCAATTTTTACATTGATGTTTATATAATTTACAATTTTAATAACTATAACAAGTGTGGTTGTTTGTTGATCTTCTTGGTTATGTTGATTACTATCAACATGTGTTTGTGTATTAGAACCATCAAAATCCATAATCCCTTCTCATTCCCCATCCATATTACCTAAAAAAGAGTATGTAGCAGCCAACAAAAACTGCAGTTTAGCCTATTTCAATGCTGAACAAAAAGAAAGAATTGTAGTAAAAAGGACTTTAGTGAAACTTCATGTGAACTTATGTATTTAGCATTTAATACACTTAAAAGGGATATCAATCATCATTATGATAGCATTCATTATTATAATCCATCATAATATATGCATTATTTATTCTCTTGATCTTGGGAATTACAGTGGAGCTAATATAAATAGAATTAATAATTGGGATCCTATAATTGAGATTTTCGATAAAAGGTTGTCGATTTGGAAAGCTAAAGCATTTTGATAGGGGGGGCTTAATCTGATTAACTCTGTGTTGGAGAGTCTCCTTATTTATTTTTTCCCTATACAAGGCCCTTGCCGGAGTTATTAAGATCCTTGAAGCTAAAATGAGAAAATTCTTTTGGGCGAGTTCTAGTGGCTTGGGGTTGGATCACTTGGCCTAAGAAAAAAAAGGGGATTAGGTATTAACAGACTTAAAGAGGTAAACGGGGCTCTATTAATTAAATGGGGTTGAAGGTATAGGGTGGAGAATCGTAATCTTTGGAGGAAGGTGGTGGAAGCTTGCCATTTTAAAACAATCAAAGGAACTTCCTTCCGCTTAACGGTAACATCTCGGGATGTTGGAAAAATATCCGATTTGTAAAATGAAGATTAACGGGAAGGGTGTTAATCGTTTGATTTTGGGTAAGGTGGGGAATGGGTATGAGATTCGGTTTTGGATTGACACCTGTGTGGGCAACATTCATGTTATGGAAAGATGGCCACATCTGTTTGGTTTGGAAATGTTTAAATACTGCAGGGTGGCAGATAGAATTGGTACGAATCAGGAAAATGGATATTTCTCATGGAACTTGTCTAGACAACTCGACTTAGATGCGGAGCTTTTGGAATGGCAGGAATGTCAAGATATTCTTAACTCAGTTACACTTTCCAACGATAAGGATTCTTGGTATTTGGATGGTGGCGATCAAGGTGGTTTCTCGGTTAAGGAAGTTAAAAAGGCTTTAATTTGTGATAGTGGGGCAAGCCCCCTTTCTGATTTTGTTTGGTGTAAATGGGTGCCTCTTAAATGCAATATTATGGCATGGAGAGATAATTTGGATAGGTTGGCTACGAGAGTTAATTTAAGAAGAAGGAACTTAGACATCACATCGGTTATGTGTCCTACTTGCGATGAGTACGAGGAAACGATAGAGCACTTATTTACTGCTTGCTCGGTGACTAATCGGGTTTGGTCCGAATTCAGTGTGTGGTGCAACATTCCCCAAATTTTTGCTTTCGATTTCAAAGACATTTTGGAGATTCATAATTACTCTCAATTGGGTAAAAAAGCGAAGAAGATCATATACGGATTAGTGATTATCTCTTGCTCGTGTATTTGGAAAGGAAGGAATGAGCTGGTATTCAAACAGATTAATCGAATCCCGCAAGATATTATAGGGGATATTAAATCGAGGGATTTCGGCTGGGTTAAAAATAGAAATTAGAGTAATTATATTAGTTGGGCGGAATGGTGTAAATAACCGTTGTATATGTTGTAATTGTTTGCCCTTTGCCCGTTTGGGTTGGAGGTCTTGTTTTGTATGGCCTTTTGCCCAGTTGGATCGGTGGCGTGTTTTAATGAAGTTTTCTTTAAAAAAAATTATTCTTGTGAACTTCATGTGCATATATGTATTTTGCATTTAATAGACTAAAAGGGATATTACATACATCATAATTGGTGCTATTAATGTTCCTACGAGTATTAAACAAATATATACACCAACTATTTTAAGACACATAAAGTCAGTTTATTTATTTAGTAATTTTGTATAGTTGTTTTTGCCGCCTTGTTTCGGGCTGTGCCTGTTAATGAAATTCTCCTTTCAAAGAAAAAAAATTAGCATTTGGTCGAGCACCTGGTAGACATGAAAAAAATAGTAGCATTAAGTAGTTCAGTAGACAAGTAATAATGACCCCATTAATCTCCATAACCTAAAATATGTTTTATAAAGTGATAAAGTGAAGAGAGGGTTAGGTTTTGTGTTACTAGATTTGTATTCTGGCTGACGTAGATGGTAGGGACTAGGAAGGTTAAAGATGTTTTTGTGAGTAATACCTTAGACCATATGCGGTGGGGCGTGAACCCCACCTTTCACGCCCCAAAACGCCATACGACACCCCCCACGAGGCTGTGATGCTGCGCAAATCCATGTCAACAACGTAAATAGACATAAAACATTATCATAATTCTTACTTAATTGAAAGATTTCTCACCAAACCATGCTCTTTGTTTCTTCTCTCACAACTTCTGCGTTGGCAACAATAATGAAGACGAAACGTCAATTTATTTATTCTGTTAAAGGGTTAAGTTATTCTACAAAAGCTCCTAAAAATAAGAAGTATCGAAAGACACAATGGATGACACAAGATGACACATTGTCGAGCAAAATATAACACAATGCTGGAAAATATAACACAATACGGAAAAATATAACACAATGTCAAGAAAAAAGACACAATGAGTCACAAAAAAAAAAACATAATAACGCAAATATAGAAAAGACACATTGGTAAATAAAAGACATAGTTATATTAAACAAAAATTATAAAATCTACAACCTATAAATCCAAAAGTGAAAACCTAAAATCTCACATCGTAAAGTTCGATGAGACGGTTCCAATGCCGCTTGAATAAGATCAATTTGAGTCTGTTTCATACTTTTTATACCACTTCTTATTTTTAGAAGTCTTTGGGGCTGTTTGGTAGCCTCTGAAAGGTCATTAAGAGGCTACCTCTTAATGGAACCATTAAAAATTTTACCACTGAGAAGGTAGAAGAATGTGACATGTGATAATTTACCATTCAGAGGTTACCTCTTAACCATTCAGACTTAAGGTTACCTCTTATTCATTCAGAGGTTTTAAACCATTAAGAGGTAGCATCTGAATGGTCATTAAGAGGCTACCAAACAGCCCCTTTGTATTTGATCTTAAACCATTTATTAAAACCCCTAAAACAGTCCTAAATATGTATTAAGCTTGGCCCAAATTTTGTTTCAATTTTACTAAGGCTTATTTATGGTCTAACAACATGTCTAATAGTTTTATGTTTTAACAATGGGTTCGAGAAGAGGGTTTGACATGTTTTATTAAGATTTTTAGTTTTTTTTTAATGTTAATGTATTTCTTTATGTTTTTCTTAATTATTTTCCAAATTTCATTTATATTGTTAAAATATTTAAATAAAAATGTAAAATTAATTAATAATTGGGTAATGATGGAAGGGGCATGAAAATCGTTCCAACATCTTTTAGTTAAAAAAAATGAATATGTATATGTGAACGCCACATGATGAAAAATGCCCGAACATAAACCACTACACACGATCATAGTGGGAAACTTGAAAGTATTGTTTATCAGTTCTGTTTAAACATGATGGAAAACATGAAACACATACATGTTATTGCATTCAAAGCAGTAGAGAATCCAGTCAGAGATCCAGCCATACTGTTCGACATCTTTGTCAGGATGATCCGGTTCCTCCTTAGGGTGTAAAGTGATGATGGTGATGAAACCGAAAATAGGGTAGAATTCGGTTATAGGAGAGAGTTACGAATTATGATGTTAATGAGGGTTGGTTGATTGTGTAAAGTGTCTAACCCTTTAACTCTCTAATAAGCCCCTTATTTATACACCCAAGAGGAAACCTAATTAGTTAATAAGGGTAATATGGTCCATCAACAATTACCAACTAATTATAATAGGTTATTAATATATTTTGATCTAATATAATATAAATGATTATAAAGGCTAAAAGATTAAATATTATAACATTAATATATTTAATCTCACATTCTCCCACTTAGCCGAGTAATCATTTATCATGAGTATTAGGTAAGCCTGGCCAGGAGTTAACACTCATTTTAGCCTTAAACCAAGAACTATAGCAGAGAAATACAGCCGTTGAATCATCATTCGACTCAGGACCCCCATTAGTCATACTATAGCCTCAATTTAAAACCTAACAGTTACGATCAAAATACATAAGCCCTTTAGCGTCTGATTTGTATTTATATTTGTCTATATGTCATTACACCGGCAGAACATATGTTAGAGACATACAAAATCAAACTGAGGAAATTTTATTAATTAAAACATAAGCTAGTACAATATGCCATTAAACAAGGTCTTTAATAAGTCCCATATTCGATACATGTTCTTCGAAAACTTTAGGTGGGAGACCTTTAGTCATCGGATCCGCAAGCATATCTTTAGTACTAATATACTCAATACAAAGATTATTTTCCTCAACTCGTTCACGTACGAACAAGTACTTCGTATCAAGATATAAACCAGCTCCAGTCGAACTGTTATTGTTCGAGAAACTAACGGCAGCTGAATTATCACAGTAAAGCTTCAATGGTCTAGAAATGGAATTAACGATTTTGAGTCCAGTGATCAGATTTCTAAGCAACATTCCATGACAGGTTGCGTTGTAAACAGCAATGTATTCTGCCATCATTGTGGAAGTTGTAGTTAACTGTTGTTTATGACTCTTCCATGAGATGGGTCCGCCTGCTAACATAAAGATGTAGCCCGAAGTGGATTTCTTGTCATCTTTGCATTTGGCAAAGTCAGAATCAGAATAACCTACCACTTCTAAGTGATCACTTATTCTATAAGTCAGTTTATAGTCTTTCGTCCCTTGCAGATATCTGAGGACCTTCTTAGCTGCTTTCCAGTGATCTAGGCCAGGATTAGTCTGATAACGACCTAGCATTCCAGCAATGTAAGCGATATCTGGGCGAGTACAGACTTGAGCATACATCAGGCTCCCGACTACTGACGCGTAAGGTATCTGGCTCATTTGCTCCTTTTCAACCTCTGTTGTCGGACACTGGAATGAACCGAAAACATCTCCCTTAACTACTGGAGCGACGGAGGGTTTGCACTGTTGCATGTTGTAACGTGTAAGGACACGATCTATGTAAGTCTTTTGAGACAATCCTAAGATCCCTTTGTGTCTATCTCGGTGAATTTCGATGCCAATGACGTAAGAAGCATCTCCGAGATCCTTCATGTCGAAGTTATGCGAGAGTAAACGCTTCGACTCATGCAACATGTCTAAACTATTACTTGCCAATAGAATATCATCTACGTAAAGGACAAGTATAGTAAAGTTACTCCCACTCATCTTGAGGTAGGTGCATTGATCCACTTGATTCTTCATAAAACCTTGCCTCTTCATGACTTCATCAAACTTGAGGTACCATTGACGTGATGCTTGTTTTAACCCATAAATGGATTTCTTCAACTTACAGACTAGATGCTCCTGACCTTCAGGTTTAAAGCCTTCAGGTTGTTTCATGTAAACATCTTCGTCTAAGTCTCCGTTAAGGAAAGCAGTTTTGACGTCCATCTGATGCAGCTCTAAATCAAAATGAGCTACTAGGGCCATAACGATCCTTAATGAATCTTTACGAGAGACAGGTGAAAACGTCTCTTGATAATCAATTCCCTCTTTCTGAGTGTAGCCCTTTGCAACCAATCTCGCTTTGTAGCGTTCAACGTTCCCATTCGGATCCAGTTTTGTTTTGAACACCCATTTACAACCTACAGGTTTGGCACCATTGGGTAATTCGACTAAATCCCAAACGTCATTTTTCTTCATGGATTCAAGCTCATCAATCATTGCTTTGTTCCATTCAGAAGACTGATCACTGCTAATGGCTTCATTATAAGAGATAGGATCATTGAGCTTTCCAGCATCCATTTCAGTCAGGTTGGTAACATAATCATCCATATTAGTAGGCCTTCTTTGCCTAGATGACCTCCTGAGTTGATTAGCGGGTTCAGCGTTGTCTTGGTTTTGAGCGTTTGATGTGCCTTCGTTATGAGGTATAATGGGTTCTGATTGTGGAGATGGAATTTGTGCAGTGGATTCAGGTACAGTTGTTGCATGGGGTACAAGAGGAGTAAACGGAGTAATGATAAGCGACGAGTCTCTCCCCCCCGCGTCTTGTACTTCTTGCAATTCCTCGTAAGGGTTGGTACTGCTCCCACTGACCTTGAAATCCTCCAAGAACGCAGCACGCTTGGTTTCAACAATACGAGTGACATGGGAAGGACAATAGAAACGATAACCCTTCGAATGATCAGGATACCCGATAAAGAAGCAGGTAACTGTTTTAGGGTCAAGTTTCCTTAGGAAAGGATTGTAAAGTTTTGCTTCAGCAATGCAGCCCCATACTTTCATATATTTAAGACTCGGTTTCCTTCCTGTCCAAAGTTCATAAGGAGTTTTAGGGACAGACTTAGAAGGAACTCTATTGAGTATATGAACAACTGCTTTTATCGCTTCAGTCCAGAGGAATAATGGTAAATTAGTGTTGGCTAACATACTGCGCACCATGTTCATAAGGGTACGATTTCTTCGTTCAGCGACACCATTCTGCTGAGGTGTACCAGGCATGGTGTATTGGTTCACAATCCCCTGGCCCTTACAAAACTCATAAAATGGACCAGGAGCTTGACCCACATCAGTATGTCTTCCATAATATTCACTGCCTCTATCTGATCTCACAACTTTAATCTGACGATCTAATTGCTTTTCAACTTCAGCTTTATAATCTTTAAAAGTTGTAAGAGATTCAGATTTTTCCTTTATAAGATACAAGTACATGTAACGAGAATAATCATCAATGAAAGTGATAAATGAAGTATGTCCTGTTATACCAGCGATTTGATAAGGACCACTAATGTCAGTGTGAATGAGTTCTAATAAATTAGAGCTCCTAGTGGCACCTTTCTTATTCGCTAATGTCATTTTGCCTTTAAGACATTTGACACATGTTCCAAAATCGGTGAAATCGAGAGGAGGTAAGACTTCATCCTTTACGAGACGATTTAATCGTTCTCTTGAGATGTGGCCTAAACGTTGATGCCAAAACATGGATGAAGTCTCTAAGTCTCGAATTTGTTTCTTTTCCATCTTTGTGAGTGATTCATTAATATTATATGACAACAAAGATTTGGAAAAATTATCATCTAGTTCTAATCTATAGAGACCACCATCCAGAATGCCAATACCATAAACAACGGAATCATAGAGAATAGAGAGTTTGCGATGACCATGAGAAACGACAAAACCGTCCATGTCTAACTTTGGTCCTGATACAAGGTTTCGAGTTACCTCAGGAACATATAAGGTATCATAAAGTTTAATACATAAACCAGTTTTCAAAAATAATTGTAATGTTCCTATGGCCTTCACTTCTAATTCCCGATCATCTCGAACTTTAAGTGTTCTTTGGTTTCTTCCCAGCTTCCGGATTGTAAGGAATCCCTGAAGTGAATTTGTAACATGTACCATAGAACCAGAATCAAACCACCAAGAATTAGCAGGAATATTTAAATTAAAGGACTCAAGTATCATGAAAAAATCGTTACCTTTCTTAGCCAGCCACTCCTTGAAGTCTGGGCATTCCTTTTGCTTATGTCCTGTTTTCTTACAGAACTTGCAGTAGGGTTTGCCTAAGGAGTTCTTAGAGCTGGAAGGTGCACTTGTAATAGGAGTTGGATTTGGCTTTTGAACCTTAGAAGCATCCTTTCTTTGATAATTGTGCTTCCTCTTCTTTGAGCTGGAAGTGGTGAAGTTAGCAACATCAGTAGTGCGATCCATCTTCATACACTCTTCCTCCTGCACGCACATAGCGATCAGCTCACTCATCGTCCATTTGTCCTTCTGAGTGTTGTAATTGATCTTGAATGCTTCATAGGACGAAGGAAGCGAAGTGATGATGAAGTGAACAAGAAAACCATCACTGATCTCCATCTCTAGGCCCTTCAACTTATTGGCCATGTCATGCATCATCATGATGTGTTCGCGAATGCCGCTCCTCCCATCATACTTAGTAGTCACCAGCTTGGGGATAAGAGTGCTAGCGTGTGCCTTTGATGTTCCCTTGAATTGATCCTCCACAGAAGCCAAATAGGGTTTAGCATCGTCAGAATCAGGAATGGACCCTCTGATTGAGTTATGAATGGACTGCTTCATGAACATGAGAGACATGCGGTTACACCTAGTCCACTTATCATGGAGTAACTGCTCAGCAGCAGTACTTGTAGCAGTAAGGTCCGCTGGCTTATTCTCTCTTAGAGCATAGTCAAAGTCCAAGAGTCCAAGTGTAAGCATGAGGGCATCCTTCCATGCAGCAAAGTTATCGCCAGTCAAAGGTGGAATCCCTTGATTTGGTGCTGATAGTGGAAATAAGATGAGCAAGTTATGACACTAAGAAAGAAGTCCTAATGTGATCTGAGGGCATGTTATACTAAGGCAAGCATAAGTAATGACCATTTTAATTATGAAGCTATGATAATGTCTATTACTAACATCAAAATAATAGACTTAGTAAAATTCTATTTAAACGAAGACAAATCAGCTTTGGCCAGAAGTGTAATCATTTAAATATGTGTGCAAAGTAATTGTGACAAATCAGCTTTGGCCAGAAATGAGACAATCACTCTAGTTATGCACTTGTCAAGCATGCTAAACATAAATGAATTAAATCAGCTTTGGCCAGAATTAAAACATTTCACGTTTGTAATGCATACTTAACATAGCTTTTTATAAGACTTGAACAATAAATAGATGTAGTAAATCAGCTTTGGCCAGAATTAATACATCAAAAACTCATTCAAGTTAAGCTATATTTGGTTTTGGAAAAAATTATCTGATTCTGATTAATTAATTAAGTATAAACAAAACCAAGTATTTAATAGCAAACCACCTGTTAGCGCGGATCGAGTCGCAACCTTGGTCTCGAGTATAAACAAAAATTTTTAGGTCACATTAAACAGCTTAAAAAAATAATGAGATTTCGAATTGGGTCTCGACTAAGGTATGAGATCTCGAGTCGCAACCTTGGTCTCGAGTCGTAATCATGGTTTCGACTTTGAGTGTTTTTATGAGATCTCGAGTCGAGACTGTTGTCTCGAGTTGTGAAGTTTTGAGCCCTTATGATCTCGAGTCGAGACCTTGTAGTCTCGAGTCGAGACCTTGTAGTCTTGAGTCGAGACCTGATGGTCTCGAGTTGTAAGCTTCTGGTCTCGAGTTGTAATGGTTTAATGACCTTTATGATTTTGAGTCGAGACCTTGTGGTCTCGAGTCGAGACCTTGTGGTCTCGAGTCGAGATCTGATGGTCTCGAGTCGTAGTCTCATGGTCTCGAATCCTCTGTTAACAGCTGCTGATTGTGATAATAACTGAAAACTCGAAATTTTTTGGGATTGTGGGATAATGTTTCCTGTTTTAATGCTGAACAAAACTTATCAAAGATTTCGAAAATAATAACTGATTATCTCTTTAACAGTTTTCGAAAATTTTAGTAGATAAAATTCAGATCAAAAACAGTAAAACACCCACTAATCCAAAATTATATTCCAAAATTTATGGAATTTTTCGAATTTTCTTAGAACATAATGATGAACCCTAAAAACATAAAAAATATAATCTGGAAATCCGAAACCTGATTTTAATGGTTTTGTAATGGATTTCGTGACAATAAGTTTAATCCTTTATAATTTCGAGTCGATTTATCAATTAACAGTTTCCGAAAACAGGGATTTCGGCCACAATGAAACCCGAAAACAGTTTTGATTTTAAGGCTTTAAAAACTTCCGTTTTCCAGATTTTTGATCCCAGAATAATGGATACGAAAAACAGAACTGATTTATCAACATATGCTCTGATACCACATGTTGATCAGTTCTGTTTAAACATGATGGAAAACATGAAACACATACCTGTTATTGCATTCAAAGCAGTAGAGAATCCAGTCAGAGATCCAGCCATAGTGTTCGACATCTTTGTTAGGATGATCCGGTTCCTCCTTAGGGTGTAAAGTGATGATGGTGATGAAACCGAAAATAGGGTAGAATTCGGTTATGGGAGAGAGTTACGAATTATGATGTTAATGAGGGTTGGTTGATTGTGTAAAGTGTCTAACCCTTTAACTCTCTAATAAGCCCCTTATTTATACACCCAAGAGGAAACCTAATTAGTTAATAAGGGTAATATGGTCCATCAACAATTACCAACTAATTATAATAGGTTATTAATATATTTTGATCTAATATAATATAAATGATTATAAAGGCTAAAAGATTAAATATTATAACATTAATATATTTAATCTCACAAGTATCTGAACACATAGTAGCTTATTACAAATCTTAGATGCTTATTTTAGGCAAAACACAATATCTTAACACATAGTAGCTTATTACAAATCTCAGATGCTTATTTTAGGCAAAACACAATATCTTAAAGTAACTTAATAGCAGAAACCACCGAACAAGGTGGTATGTTCTCTGTGAGATTTCAACGACATGATTCAACTCAGGCGCATACAACCTTCACATTGTTTGATTCATCAACAACACAGATGCAACCTTCACCGCACTCAAAGTATTTCTTGCCAGCATCGGGGCCCTCGGTTTTGGATACAACACAAGACCAACCTTCACGACACTCACAGAATGCTTTGGCTGATGCAGAGATCTCCAATGGATGTTGCACCAAAGCTGTCTCACTGCAACATGACCATATAGAGTGAGTTTCTTAGTTTTATAAACAAAGTGTAGTGTAGGTATTACAAGAAAGAGAACATATATACGTGACACAGGTGCAACCGCTGCCGCCACATTTTGCGAATGGTTTGCCAGTCTGGGATGGCTCAGTTTTGGTGACGGTGCATTTCCATCCTTCTGAGCACTTGCAGTTTGGCTTGTTATCAGTGCTGCACAAGGTACGTACTGATTAGTATAGACTGTAATAAGTTATTACAACTAGTGTGAAAAGCTTAAATGAGAACGTGGAATACTAACCTTGGATACTCCATATTTGGCGAGTATTAATTAATGAAGTTGCATGTTGTGTCTTATGGTATTTATCATCAACGAGAATTTGTCGTTTTCAACCTTTTTTAAAGTAACTTCGTTTATTTATCATGTTGGAATAGAAGCCACCCCTTATTTTATTTCTGAAACGTCGTCATCTATCTATACTTTCTATAAAAGGAGAAATCCAAGTGACAAAAGAAAAGCTGATGTGTCAGCTAGAGAGCATGTCCAACAAGGCTTTTCTTATGTCATTATTACATCATAGTGCCTAATATTAAAAGACTTTAAAATTCAAAGTTGGCCCACATCCACCTTTTCAAAGGTCTGACCATTTGTATAATGTCTTATACTCAAAGGTCTGCCCTCATTCATAATTTAAAGTACTGATGTTTATTGAAAATTCAAAAAACCTCTTCTCACGTTCAAAATTCTGGCTCCACATTCAAAATTCAAACCATATATATTCTAATCCTATAATAAGATATAATTATCTGGCTCCACATTCAAATCTCTCTCGCTCATATCTACATATGAATTTGGCTCCACATTCAAATTTCAATTTATCTCTCTCCTTTATATTTGCGATCATATCTCTCTTACACAAATGCATATAGCTCTCATGATTGAGCCGGCTAATCTTCATATACAGTTCTTTGTTCCAATATCATTGTTCCAACATCGTTGTTTCATGGAAGCTCTGTTTCACACACTCACCTTTGACCTTGGCTTTGCATATTCAGTCTGTTCATCTGCGATTACAGCTTTTTGTACTTTACGAAATTTTTCCAACATCATTGTTGCAACATCGTTGAGGATATGTTTTTTTCTCTGATTTTGAATCTTAAAATTTCAACTGATCTGTTCTAATTCTCTGTTTATATTTCAGCCTAATCAGAGTTGTTTAAAATTCAAACAATCAGTTGCGGGTTATTTTAGGTTTGTGGATTCTTTTAAACTGTTGATATATGTTGATAATATTTATTTTAAGGTGTTGATATATTTCAGCTTTTTTTCCCGAGCGAGCAGTGGGGAGTTCTTCTGCACTGTTTTTGAAGTCTGAAGTGTAGAAAGTGGAGTACTTCTTTATGATAAATGAATAAGTTAATGGTAATTATGAGAACTTGTTTTTTTCTAATTTTATTTTTGTTCTTTCGGTTTATTGATATTTAACTTTTTACTACAATTATTATATCCTTCTTTTACATGAGACTTGAAAAAATATACAAGTTAAATAACATATATGAGTTTCGCTCCACATTCAAGAGTTAAAAATATCATCATACCCTTCTGTAGGTTCTTATGATTTAAAGTATCGGTTTATCAAGCAAGTTGAGGATCAAGTATATAAGGATAGGGCTATTGTTCAAGAACTGAAGAGCTGAAGAGGTGTTTTGGTGATGTCTTTCTGCACTTCGGAATTCAAAAACTGTGCAGAAGCTTTTCATCACGTTTTACTACCATTATATCCTTCTTTTACATCAGAGTTGAAGAAATATACAAGTTAAAAATGTCATCATATCCTTCTGTAGGTTCTTATGATTTAAAGTATCGCTTTATCAAGGAAGTTGAGGATCAGGTATATGAGGATACGGCTACTGTTCATGAGTTGAAGATTATTAAATTTCGTTGTTCAGTTCTTAATGTAATTGTTGATCTATCGTCATATGTGATATGTAAATTTTAATTCTATTAATCTTTGTAGAGCATTTTATTTTTACTGATTTGAGCATCAACAGTTGTTAGTGTTGATACCTGCTATTGTAAATGTTGAGTTGCTATTGTTGCCAGCATCTGTTATTCCCAACAGCAGTTTCGAAAGACAATAGAAGTTCAGAACATTCTTAAAAAATAGACAAAAATCTTTAAAAGTCTGTTGAAAACAGCTGTTTTTAAAACATCTGTTTGGCAAAAGATTTATCCACTGTTTAAAGGTATTGTCTGTTCTCATAATTCCTGTTTTTTTGTAACGACTGTTGAGTTGCTACTGTTGCCAACATCTGTTATTCCCAACAGCGGTTTCCAAAGGATTGTCAACCATCAACCCAATAGAAGTTCTGAACATTCTTAAAAAATAGGTATTTTGAAAAAAATTGACAAAAAATCTTTAAAAGTATGTTGAAAACAGCTGTTTTTAAAACATTTGTTTGGCAAAAGATTCATCCACTGTTTAAAGGTATTGTCTGTTCTCATAATTCCTATTTTTTGTAACAACTGTTGAGTTGCTACTGGTGCGAACATCTGTTATTCCCAACAGCAGTTTCCTAAGAATTGTCAATGATTAACACAATAGAAGTTCTGAACATCTGTTATTGCTCAACGTCTTTAAATGAAGAGGTTTTTTTACCGTTGTTGATTTACCACTGCTCAACAGTTCTGAACATCTGTTATTGCTCAACTGTTATTGCTCAACAATTCCTGTTTTTTTGTAACGACTGTTGAGTTGCTACTGGTGCGAACATCTGTTATTCCCAACAGCAGTTTCCAAAGAATTGTCAATGATTAACACAATAGAAGTTCTGAACATTTGTTATTGCTCAACGTCTTTAAATGAAGAGGTTTTTTACTGCTGTTGATTTACCACTGCTCAACAGTTCTGAACATCTGTTATTGCTCAACTATTGGTTTACCACTGTTTACAACATTTGTGTCCGATGAAGTGGTAGTAGCCTTTGTTTGCCATGTAGATTATTGTTGGTCTTTAAATGAAGAGGTTTTTTTTATATTTTTTTTATGGCAGAGGTTTAAAATTTGTCCTTTCAGTTTCTTGATATTTAATTTTATAGTTTTCCCATGAAAATTTATTTTTTAAATGTTTTGCATTAAATGGCTGCTGATACTTAATATCAATTTATTCGTTTATATTAAAAGTCTGTTGAAAGGACTGCTAACTTACTATTGTTGTATAAGATCTGTTGTTGCCCAACAGTGGTTTCCAAATATTGCTGAAGGGTATTGTCTGTTCTCATAGGTTCTGTTTAATCTAAGGACTACTGAGTTACTAATGTTGCCTAACATATGTTGTTGGCCAACAGTGGTTTTCGCAACAACTGTCATCCATTATCAGCGCAGAGGTTGTGACGTGGACAGATGTTAGCCATCAGATCTTTCTAACTTCTGACACGTCAGCATTCACATTTTCACTTTATAAACCGTTGTTTCATCCCCAAACAGAGGTTTTACTTTCGTCTGGAGTTTAAAATTCAGCAGAGCGGTTTCCACCTTCTTCTTCAACACTTCTTCGTCAACCTCTCGCAACTTTCAATTCCGATCATGACTTTGGTGATGAAAAATTCGCATAACTACGTTGCTATTTTTGAGAAAACCGAGAACAATACTCTCTATCATTCGATGATTGATGTTCTTACATCATCAAGATATAAGGCCATTCTTACCGCCGACGCACCCATTTTCCAAGAGACGCTTCGCGATTTTTGGGCTAATGCGAATATTGAAGAACAAAACAATGTGGCCGTAAGTATAACTTCAAAAGTCGGAGGTGAATCGGTTGCTATTACCCCCAGTACCATATCAACAACATTTGAGGTATACGACTTGGCATGTAAGACCTCTTTGCCGAAAAATGAGATTCAAACATACTTGATGGGGAGGGGATATGATGGAGAGTTGAATCAGGCAACTATGTTTAAAGGTAATTTTCCACCGCCAATGAAATTCCTGTTCCATACTCTCTTAATCTGTCTCTCAAATAAAACTACTTCTTTTAATGAAATACCTTTGAAAATTCAGTCACTGGGGTATGCAATTTTGACAAATACTGATTTTAACTACTCCCAAGCACTGTTTGCTGATTTGGTTGCAAATTTAAATAACATTAAAAAGGGCAAAATTGCTGCTATTAAAAAGGGCAAAACTGCTGCTATTAAAAAGGGGAAAGCTGCTGCTATTAAAAAGGGGAAAACTGTTGGTTTTCTTATGTTTCCTAGACTATTAAGCTACTACCTGCAAAAACATGTTTCTCAAAAAGCTTTTGAAAAAGGTGAAGCTATTAAAATGAAAAGTCTAACTTTTACTCGCCTTATGGCTAAAGAGTCACATGTTTTCAAAACTGAAGCAAAGGGGAATGAGGAAATTTTAGATGAGTCTACAACTGCTCCTCAAATGTCTGTTGCTGAGCCCACTGCTCTTGGTGATCACAGCACTACAACCACTGCTGTGAAACCCCCACCAACAAAACTCAAAAAGGCCAAAACAAAATCCAAAAAGCCCACCGAAACCAGCAAAACGGGTCCTCTGGAAGATGAGATCCCAGAGGTTAACCCTGTGACAACACAGATGTCACTACAAACCACTGTTGCTACTTCCTCACAGCATGTGGAAAGATCTCAACCCATAAACCAAACTCCTCATGGTTCCTCACAAAAGGAACATGTTGTATTCACAGGGACACCACAATATGATGTCATACCCTCATATGAGAGTATACTTAAAAGCCCTTCTCCCGCGGCAATGTCTCTTTCGACAGCAATCCCTTCATCTTCCATTCCACCAAAGTTTGTAACACTGCTTCAAGCTATTGACATTCAGAGTGATAGCAATCCCTCTCACGAAAACTTTACTGAGAGTTTAACTTCAACAATAGCTATGTCTGAACCTTTTCAATTACCTAACCCATAAATAGTTGAGGAGGCTACACCTCTTGAATTTCAGCAAATTCTTGATGATATTTCAAGTGGAACAGCTACTACAAATGTCAAATCCACTGATTTACATCTGGACAGTAGTTTCATCAGTCAGACTCCCTTGAAGGCAACCACTGCTGTGTCTATCAAGGTATCCACTAGTAAGTTCAAGTTAACCACGAGTGAGATCACTAAGGTAACCACTGATGCAGAGGGAAGTCCCCAGAACCAAGAACAAGGGGCATCTGCTAATGAAAATTTGGAGATACCTCCTCTTTCAAAAGCATATACAACCACTTCTGGTGGGAATTCAGATGATCGTATTAAGTTAGGCGATTGATTAAAATACCAGGATTTGACGAACAAGATATCTAACTTGGAAACAACTGTTGCTGATATGAAAGATCAATTGAAGCAGTTGGTGGATGCTTTCAAAAGTCGACCTTCTCATCAGCAGTTATGCCAAGAGCTTTGGAATTCGGTACAACCCATTCTTGCAGCTCAAAGGGAACTGGCTGAGATTCAACTTAATTCCCACATGAAGCTAATTAGAGTTATGGTTGAAGCAAGATACAAAGACACACAGGCTGACATCAAGGGCATAAAAGAATGCATTGCAAAGTTAACTGGTACTACCCCTACACCTGTGTTTGAAAAAGACGATGAAGATGATGCTGAAAAGAGGGAAAAGGATTCCATGAAAAACTTTGGCAAACCAACACCAAGGAATCAGCCAAAACAAAATCCAAAGCCTGCCAAGCAAACTTCTGCAAAATCTCCTGGAAAATTTGATACTGGTAAGAAAAAAGGAATTGATGATTCCGTTAACAAACAGACAGATAAGGAGATTGAACGAAAACAAAAGAGGAAGCATACAAAAGAGGAAGATGAAGTGCTCAACATTGGAACTTCAAATAGTAGAAAATCACAGAAAGATAACGAATCTCCTATTTTCATATTTCCTAAATCAATATCACCACCAGAAAAACCAACCACTGCTGCAAAACTCAAAACCACTGCTGAACCTAAGAAGTCAGATTCTGATATACCTAAAACAAAACTCTCACCAGAAAAACCACCTGTCAAAAAGCAGAATACAAAATCCTCATCACCACTGCCAACCTCGACTGAAACAATTGTTGATGCAAATAATGTTTCAGCATATGTTAAGACAACAGCAGTTGAGACACCAGTTGTTTCAACAGTTGTTAGTCAATCCACTAATTCTACCCAATTTCAATTTCCATCACAATCAACCCTTACAGTCGTGGCACCTTTTTCTTCCTTAATTCATCCTTTTCCAAAATCTGTTTACACAAGAAAGAGAAAATTCATGGTGCATGAAGAAGAGAAGGAAGAAAAGGATATACCCGCACCAATTTCGTTATCAGCTACTCCGTTCATTCAAACTTCACCTAAACCATTCGTCCCACCTCCATCAACAAATATCAACCCATTGGCAGTAACTTTCCCTCTGGAACTGCTTGCAGTTCAAGATGAAATGACTCAATTTTACATAGAGGATGATCCATTGAAAAGAACCTTCCCATCTCTTCAGGGATTGAAACTCCAAAGAATATTTATGAATATCTAAAGCTAAAGGGCAAGCAAGCAGAAGATAAGGTAAATGAAGAGTGTAAAGGGCTAGGAGACATTAATTTATCAGCTCGCATGCAACATTGGCTTGGTGAAGTCAAGAAGTTGGAAGATTTTGCTAGAGACCTGAGTAAGAATATGTCAAATCTGTCACCAAATGCTGAGCTAGAAAAGACATTAAGAAATGATTTCTTGAACACTATCATAGAAACCAAGCCCTACGAAGCATACAGATCTGATTTCAAAGACTGGCCCCTTGAGGCTCTTAATGAGGAAGTTAATAGAATTAAAAAGATGAATAAAGATCCTCAAATGCCAAAATCTGCTCCCAACTGGAAACAATACAAAAAGGTTGAAGTGGATGAAGTGTTGAAGTAAAAGAGAATGAAGGCAGAACTTATAGCAGCTAAGGTTGAGACTGCTAGACAAATTGGAAAATGGATTAGGGAGTCTATTGATCGAGCTTACAGTAGGTTAGAAGAGCGAAGAAAGACAGATCTATTCCTTCCTAAAAAGCCAGTATACAAAGATGAAACGACTGTTATACGTCGGCAGACTGTTACATCTAAAAAGCTGTTCTCATCAACAGATGTATCCATCGCTGCCTTGAACCAAAGAAAAAGACAACAACTGATGGATGGGGAAGATGAAAATAGGTATGTTGAGTACAGAAAAGAGTCTATCAGAAATCAGTTACGATATGGATTGGATGATGCTTCGTTGCAATTACAAGCTCAAGTTGCTCAAACACTTCAGAAGTTGGCAAGCAGGCCTCAATCGCCAAACTCCTCTCAAATAAAACTTCTCCCAAGAAACCCATCAGACCCAAAAATACTAAAGTGGAAGTCTGACAAACAGACCCATGAATTGACTTTGATCAAGCCTGATGGTAGTGTTGAAAAGATATCAAGGGAGAATGCACTTGGTCTGAATCCAGTTGACCTCCAAGATCTTTTTAACCTTCAGCTTGATAGGGATGAAGATGATACTGATTTCTTGGATTTTGAGCTCCAATTCAAAGGGCAAATCCGGGAAATGTTGATGAGAGAATAAAGATCTGCTGATTTCTAAAATCTGCTGACTCCTTGATTTAGTTTTGCTGAAAGTTGTTGAGGCAGGTGATTGTGTTTTTGTAGTTAACGTTTGTTGAACTTTATGTTGTATTCAAATTCTATGAAGTACGAATGTCTATAAACAGTTTATATTGTCTTTTTGGGTAAACAGTTAAATTGTATGTAATTGATATATTAACCGATAATCTATGTTTATAGTTGTCTTTTAGCTATAATAGATAACACGTTTTGGTACAATATCTATGCACGTATCTATATGTTCTATTAATATCTGTTATGCATGCTTGTCTAAGAAACGACTCGTGTTTGCAGCTCTCATTTTTAATGAGAGTACTAAATTCTTTGTTAATAACATTATTCTCTTAACATCTGTTTACTAACCTTTGTAATTTCTGTTGACTGACCTTTTTAACATAGGTTGACTAACATGCATATCTGTTTACTATCTATCCATCTGGCAAGCTCTGTTGGAGATAATGGATAACATTTTTTAGGAAAGTCTGTTGGAAAGCAACATAAGTTTTTAACAGTTAATAGACAACAGTAGTTTGCTATCAACATAATGGAATTGCTGTTGAATAAACCTATTGACCATTAGTGTATATCAATTTTATAAGTCTGCACTAATTATTTTTTGAGTAAACTGCCATTTTGGTCCCTGTGGTTTGGCCAGTTTTGCCACTTTAGTCCAAATCTCAAACTTATTACATCTGGGTCCCTGTGGTTTGCATTTTGTTGCCATTTTAGTCCAAAATCCAAAAACCCTATTTTTTGACTGTTGCAACCTCCTATTTTGTCCTGTAGTGCAGGGGCATTTTGGTCATTTTGCTTTTCATTTTACATTTTCTTAATTAACATCATCCCCAAATAAATCATCATCATCATCCCCAAATAACTGACTCTCTCTCTTCTCTCTCTAAATCATCATCATCAACAAAATGCAGCATAGATTCAAGTAACAAAGTTGGGAGATGCGGATATAGCAAAAACAAAAACAAAAACCACCTGCAACTCAATCCGGGAGTGGAGATGCGGGAGTGGAGCACATATCATGTGGAGCAAAAACAAAAACAAAAACCACCTGTAACTCATCGGGTGAGGATAAATCATAGCAGATGCAGGGGGTTCAAGTTAATGATTAAAAAGCACAGATTCAAGTAACCACCAGATTCAAGTAACAAAAACCAATCCAACACAGATTCAACTAACCTTGCATAAATCATAGCAGATGCAGAGATGACGATGACGATGGTGGATCTGACACACGTCACCACCATCTCGCCAAGCACCACCACCTGCCACCACCACCACCGCCGCCGTAGTTCCTCCTCGGAGATCTATCCCCCCACCACCATTCTGTCTCTTCAAACAACATTCCACTGTAGGAGATCTATGTCGCCGCCGTAGTTCCTCCTCGGAGATCTATCCCCCACCATTATGCACTAGAAAGAGAGAGAGAGAGAGAGAGAAACAGGAGAGAGAGAGAGAGAGCCGAACGAGAGAGAAACATGAGAGAGAGAGGAACGCAGAGATGACGATGATGATGGTGGATCTGAGTTTCGGTAGGGACGACGCCGGAGTGGTGCTCAGGTGGGACGACGCCGGATTATGATGATCGATTTAGGTCTGCATTTTGTTGATGATGATGATGATGATTTAGAGATAGAAGAGAGAGAGTCAGTTATTTGGGGATGATGATGATGATTTATTTGGGGATGACATTAATTAAGAAAATGTAAAATGAAAAGCAAAATGACCAAAATGCCCCTGCACTACAGGACAAAATAGGAGGTTGCAACAGTAAAAAAAATAGGGTTTATGGATTTTGGACTAAAATGGCAACAAAATGCAAACCACAGGGACCCAGATGTAATAAGTTTGAGATTTGGACTAAAGTGGCAAAACTGGCCAAACCACAGGGACCAAAATGGCAGTTTACTCTTATTTTTTTACTCTCTGTCAATATGGGCTATGTATGGTTTTCTAAGAAACGACCCGTGTTTGCACACGGGTCTTACCGCTAGTCTACTATAATAAAAGAAACCAAGTTTTGGACACGTGTCATTCATAGAAGGTATCCTCAAATCTGTACTTATCTTATATTAACTAAATAAATAAATAATAAATTAATATTAAATCTTATCATACTTTAATAAAATATTATCCTCAAATCCAAATTGTTAATTTAATATATTTTTAAAACAAATACCTATATTTCCTACTTATCTTATATTAAATATATAAATAATAAATTAATATTAAATGTTATCCTATTTTATTAAAAATATAACTTTTTTATTATTTGGTATACAAAATTACATTTATTCAACTCGTGTAAAACGCGGGGTTTTTTAAAAGTATAACTTTTTTAATTATCTTCCTATATAATAAAGCAAAACATTAGCTGGCCACGTGTCATCACCTCCAACCCCCCTTTTCTTCTTCCCACGTGTCACCTTCTCCTGAGTTCTTCTTCTTTTCTTTTTTCCACAGCTCCTTCGGTATTACCTCATTCCAAGAATTCAAAATTCAAAAGCCAACACTCTTTCTCTCTCTTAATGCGGCTCTTCCATTTGTAAACCCTAATTTTCCATTTCTTCTTCCTCCTCTCCTGTAGAACCCCTCCTCAACCCTAATCTCTTCTTCGTCAATCTCGCCACACCAAAGTTGATTCTAAAGGTTGTCTCAAGGTAAGTTTCTGGTTCCGATTTGAAGTTATTAACATTGAAGTTATAAAGTAGGCAATTACATTTTTGCCAATAATTGCTTACTTTATTATTATTATTAAATTTTTTTTGGTAGAATGACGGTTAAAGGCTTGAAGGAGAAACGAGTTCTACGCCCTTGATTTGGGTTGTTTTGGTAGAGGAATCGACTCATAATCAATGGTAAGTGGTTTGGTTTGGTTATGCACTTATGCGTAATGTTTACCAGGATTTTAAGTGATTTTGGGATCCATTATTGAAGGTAAACGAGTTAAGAGGATGCTGCATTTTGGTTCTTATTTAGTAACAGATCAAATGGTAAATTAGCATAACTTTAACTAAATTGCAGCAGTTTGTTTCAATGATTATCGTTGTTCTTGTCGGATGCCGGATTTACATGTGACGCATACTTGCCTCTTTTTGGTTACGTGTCAAATTGCTGTCAAAGTCGATTAAAGAATGTAGAATTGATGCAGGGGCTTATGGGTATTACTGAAAATTGAAGGTTTCTTTTAACAAAATTGGACATGTAGCTCGCTCAGTAACTTATTACTTTGTACATCCAGTTACAAAAATATATATTTTTTGTATATTAGTTATAACACTTTAAACCAACTTGGGTGTATTTACTGTATCTGTGTAGGTTAAGATCTGACATTTCTCTACCAATCAAGAAAGAGCTGGTTCCACGCCATCTTCAAGACATTGGCAACTGGCAAGGTATGCCATTTTTTTTGTTAATTTATAGATTTTCCATACATAGCCTACACTTTTATTTCGTTATTTTTAATTTATGTATTTACCCTTAAGCGAAGAGGCGGGATTATTTGGAAGATGGAACTGTAATTTTTTTTGACTTAGTTCATTTTGATCTTTATTTTTGCGATTGGATAATTTTGCAAGAGTACTGTCATTACAAACTCCATTCTAAAAGAGTCAATGATTGACTTATGAATGTCAAATACATCATCTTTTAGTTTTGAGACCATCAAACTTTATGCCCATTTGTGTAAAGATAATTTGTTGGTAAAAGTATACATTTTTTCTCTATTATTAAAGTCTATTCATTTGGTTGTTTCATAGTTGACTAACTGAGTTTAACTATGAATAATTGAATATATATTGTATAAAAAATACAAAGATCAAAATGCATTCGTTATTATTGTGCGTGAAAGTAGATCCATTAGTTCACTAAACTTCAAAAGCTTCATGGTTCTAATCTATATGACTTTCATTTTTGTGGGTAGATTCTGAAATCTTGGCTTTTTCTTACAACCAGTTTGTTAGGTAAGCGCCATGAACAAATGAAGAAAATAAGAAACGACATGCACCAAATTCAAAGCCGAGTAACCAATATTTGACAAGGTAATATTTGTTGGTTCTATTTTTCTTGCAAAGTTCTTTATATTAGGGTAAAGTTAGCATTTGTAGTATTATTAGGAAAGCATGATTAGGTTTCTGGAGTTTAAGGGTGTTATGTGTCTTTAAATTTAAGTTGCAATAATTACTTTTGCAATAATTAGAACGCTGTAAACAAACAGTCGTGATTCGTGATTGGCGTTGGTACCAGTGTATCATGTATGTGGTAACGGACTACAATGGCAAATGCGGGGTTTTGCTTAATTTTCATTCTTATTTGATAAATTACAGGGAGTGAGTGCGGTAGTAGCGTTATCTTGTGCGAATTGAGGAATATGTTGAAGAAGAAGCAAGGGGCAGATGAGCTTGAAATTTAGAAGACTTGGGTCAAGACACACCATCTTTTGTTGCGAACCACATATAATATTATGGTAAATAGCATCTACAACTAATGTTAATCTTTTGTTACAAATGTTGTTAACTAGATTTGGTATGTAAAATTTCTAAAGACTGCCCGTGTTTTGGTTGGTATGGGTTCAGGGTCTTCTGTATGGTTCGATTGGATTTGGTTGCGGTCTTATTGGCCAAGGAATTGGGAATATGATTATGAATGCCAAACGGTATGCTCATTGCACTTTCTTTGTCAAATAAGAAAATCATTGTTGCAATATGAGGAAGTATTCGATAAATAATCAAGTACCTAAAAGACCCCTATATGACAATTTCAGGAGAATATATACGTCAGAAGGTGATGTTAAGGTGCCTCCTTTGATGCAAAGTGCAGTTCTTTGGGGTATGTTTTGTGATTTGGATTTGGATTTGGATTTGTAGTTAAATCATTAATGGGAGCAACCTAAGTAATGCTGTGTTTAATTGATATGCAGGTGTTTTCCTTGCGGTGTTTGCAAATACGCGTTACCAAATCGTCAATGGGATGGAAAGTTTGGTGGAAGCTTCTCCTTTTGCAAAACAAGTCCCTGTAGTAGCAATGGCGTTTACAGTTGGGGTCCGTTTCGCAAACAACATCGATGGTGGGATGCAGTTTGTAGACTGGGCTAGATGGAGTGGGGTGCAGTAATTACTAATAACAGCCCCCAAGCATTTCTATTTCTTTTTAAATTTAGAATTTGGATCTTTGGAATTAGCAGGCACTTGCAGCCTCAAATTTATTAGCCAGCCTCCTCTTTGCCAGGCTGCTTCTTTTTTCTTAGATAATAATAATCAGAAATCTTTTTATATATCGTCTTGTCAGTGTTTGTTCATGCCCTTGTAGTCTGGTTGTACTTCGGAGTAAAAAATGTTACTAAAAACTATCATATCCTCGGTATTTGCTTTATTGATTTGTAATGCACAACCTTTCCATAATGAATCATGGAAAAAGAAGCACACGCTTTAAGGATCAACGGGGAAATGGTGAGCATACATAGCGGGTTACGGCGAATATGGTTGTAAAGTAGAAGTGCTTCTTTGGGTGTGCCATCAGAGATGTGATATTGAATAGCAGTAGGGATGAGCATGGTACCGGTACCAGTACCGAAAACACCCGTACCAAAATTCCTCAAAACTGGGTACCGGAACCAAAATATTCGGTACGGTGCCGGTATGGTACCAGTATTTGAAGGTAAAATTCGGTATTTTACCGGTACCGTACCGGACCGGACCGAGCTCATGTTACTTTCAGTAAATTAAATTGTAAATGTAACATTATTTGTTTTATTTCTTGATTTTTTTATACACAGCTTATAAAGAAAACTTCATACCTAATGCTACAATCCATTTTGTTAGTAATGCATGTAATATGTCACTTTATTTGCATTAATTTGATATATACACTTATCATTAATGTAATTTAAATTTTCCTACCCTGGAAGTTCTCGAGTGATAAATATATTATTTTCCCACACATCGTACATGATAAATAAATTTCTACATTAGTTATTTACGTCATTTAAATAGTCAACCCGGGAAGCTCCCGGGTGATAACCTAGTTTACTATATAAAGTTGCATTTATATGACACGTGTAATATACGAAGTTTTTAAAGATATAACTTTTTATCATTAGCTATGTAAAATTAGATTTATTCAACACGTTTAATACACGGGGTTTTTAAGGAGACAATTTCTTTTATTATTTGGTAGATATTTCAACCCAACTATACACGCGTTTTTTAAAGATACGACGTTTTTAGTATTTAATATACAAAATTACATTTATTTAATGTGTAATACACATGGTTTTTAAAGATATAACTCTTTTTTAGATATATTCAACATGTATAATATATGAGGTTTTTAAGGATGTAATATTTTTATTATTTGGTAGATTTATTCAACCCGATGATACAAGAGTTTTTAAAGATACGACGTTTTTAGTATTTAGTATACAAAATTACATTTATTTAATTTGTGTAATACACATGATTTTTAATGATATAACTAGGGCTGTAAACGAACCGAACGAACACGAACAAGGCTATGTTCGTGTTCGTTCGTTAAGGAAATTTGGATGTTTGTGAACTGTTCGCGAACACATGACGAACAGAAGTTTGTGTTCGTGTTCGTTCGTTAAGGAATTTTGGTTGTTCGCGAACAGTTCGTGAACATTAACCACGAACGCAAATGAACACAAACGGACACAAATGAACATTAATTTTGAAAATTAAAAAAAGGCACCGTTAAGGCCACATGGATTATTAGTTTTTACTAATTTTTTAATATAATTAGTGTATTGAAATGTAGGAATTAGGCGGGAAAATTAAAAAAAAGGTGGGAAAGGTAAACAACAAGAGAGGGAAATAATACTTATGGGGGAAAGTAAAAAGTTAATAAAACATTAAAACCTTTTAGAAAAATAAACATAAAAAACCGAACACGAACGGACATAAACAAACGAACAAGAACGAACATATTACCGAACGTTCACGAACGCAGTCGAACGAACGAGACCTTTGTTCGTGTTCGTTCAATAAGCTTATCGAACGAAATTTTTTGTTCGTGTTCGTTCGTTAGCTTATCGAACGAACATAAACGAACTTCCCGCCGAACGGTTCACGAACTGTTCGCTGAACGTTCGGTTCGTTTACAGCCCTAGATATAACTATTTTTTATTATTTGATATATAAAATTACGTTTATTTAACCCGTACAATATACGGGGTTCATAAAGATATAACTTTTTATTATTTAATATATAAAATTACATTTATTCAACTCGTCTAATTCACGGGTTCTAACCTAGTGTTTTAATATACTGTACCTTTTCTTTTGTCCTCGTGTTTCTGTGTGCTGTAAAGTGTAATCAACCATGCAAGAGTAGCCCCATAGTGGGCTTAGGAATAGGACTAGATAGTGATTAATCAGGATTTGTGTATGGGCCTTGAAGTAAACCCGGTTAACGGGTATGATCAAGCGAAACAATAACCGGGCCGTGTTTTTGGTATTACACAAAATTTGCCTTGTATTTTGTATATAACTAAAAAAATTGCCTTGTATTTTGTAAATAACTAGTAAGATTATCCGTGCTACGTTACAAGGTTTCAGTCCATATCTATTTTGGTTCAGTATGGCAACCAAAAAAAATATCCTCAAAACAATATCTATACGTGTACATCCACTGAAAACCGTAAAATTAAATTTGAATTGGACAGTGGTACGGGTTGATTTTAAATTTCTTATAAATGGAAATGTAAACGTTATCTTAAATATAACTGTAATGAAAATCTACGTCTAAATGTAAATCAACTTGAATTTATACGACACGTGCATAAAAATAAGCACGTAAGAAAATATTGTATTTTTAAGTTAAATACTGCAACGACGCGTTGCGGCAGTGTCGAAATGTAAAGTGACTCGAGTTTATACCTTTTAATGAAAACGTATTATATTTAACCCGAGTTGTTTCCGAACAAAATTCACGTCAAAACGTAAAACAACTAAACGCGTACATAAAAATAAGCATGAAAACGTATCATATTTGACCGACTCATTTTAAAAAAAAATACAAATGAAATTTATGTCAAATCGTAAATCAATTGAAAACGTACATAATAATAAGCATAAGAACATATTATATTTGACCCAACTCTTTTCCGGGAAAAATTTACACTGAAACGTAAATCAACATAAATTTATGCCAACATATACATAAATATAAACACTTAAAACTCGCTTACAAAATGTTGAAAGGCATGGATTATAGATATCAATGCTAAAAGTTGAGAGATGAAAGTATAAAAAACATAAAAAAACACAAAAAAAAAAAAAAATCAAAAAGTGAGACACTACTCACAAAAAGTTTTCTACACATAACAATGAATTGCAACTCTTTTCTCTTTTAGAAAGGTTTCTTTCTTTTTTGTCATACCAAATTTAGGGTTTATCATTTTAGTAATAAAACTTGGTTTTAAATGAATTTAAACTTTTTAATACATGTTGGTACAAATTTGGCTTCGTCTACGTTTTATGTTACATGAGTCATTTTTTGTTAGAAATTCATGTTTTTATATTTTACGTATCTTTTTTTCAGTTTTGATAGTCGTTTGGTTGTTACTTAGCATGCTTTTACACCCCTTCCCGCAACAGTGATGACACAGTTTTACGCTCCGGCACCGCAACGCGTAGGCTTAACACTAGTTGTAATATAGTTAATGTTTATTACCCTAGCTATCTTTAATATACGACTTTAAAAAATGTCAAATGTTAACACCATATCATCCTTCTAAAATTGATATTTAATTATTTTTTAAATTGTGCTAACATTCATATATGATAAAATTCAAATTAAATGAACAGTGAATTTAGGGTATATTAGAATATGGGGTATGGGGCGGGGTTGTGGCGTGGGTTGGGTACAAACGCCCAAGTCACCACCCCGGGTGGGCTTGGGTTTCGGCGTGACCCCTTGGGCTGGGGTTTCAGCCCGGGGGCGAGGGTTGTGGCGTGGGTTGGGTACAAACGCCCAAGTCACCACCCCGGGTGGGCTTGGGTTTCGGCTTGGCCCCTTGGGCGGGGTTTCAGCCCGGGCTTTGGACGGGGCTATCAAGATGAAATGGCGGGATCTCATTGGCCAAGACAAGTAGCCGTTTGGGCTAGCTGTTGGCCAACGACTATGTGTTTAAAAAAATTTATTCACTATAAATACTCACACTTCTTTTCATTTTTTTACCACAACTACTCCACCTCTTCTATAATCATATCTATCTTATTTAAAAAAAAAAAAATTCTCATCCAACCACAATACGAAAAATGAATCATCATAATCGTGGTTTTGACCCGAACAATCCGTGGGCATTCCAAGAAACACCTAGCCCAGCATCCAATCGTCCAATTGTTCCCTTTTTAATACACTCCACGATGCCGGATATTGTCACACCCCGACTTTCCACGTATCACCGGTGGGCCCGGTATGGGACTATCGTGACGTAGTTGATATCATCATAGTCAAACAACACAATATATAAATGCACAGCGGAAGCAAAAGATAAATATATTACGATCCGAATATAAAGTAATATCAAGTATTACAACTGAAGGTAAAGGATCCACAGGCGGATCTTTAACAGAAAGATAATATCGTTCAACAGACTTTAACATCTAAAGCTTGCGAGACTTGATTATTGAATGCCTGGAGTAGCCAGCCTATTACGTATAGTACCTGCATTTAGCCTTTTTGGAAAATACGTCAGTTTACACTGGTAAATACAATTAACTGACTCATTTTGAAAATGGTTTAAGAAAATTTATTTGGATGCACGTGGCACAAAAATATCTTTTATAATTTGATTAAAATGCACAGAGGCAAAATTAATCTTTTATACTTGGGACAATTATTTAAATATATAATCTCGTAAAAGAATTTACATGTTCCTTATGCGTTCAGTAGCCCGGATCATGCCGGGTTAAAGATTAATAGACACACCACAGGTATAATGCCCACAAGGCCGATTCCTTAAGGTGGGATACCAGTTTTTACATATGCAGCTGTCAGGTGTACGCCTACACCCCGTGCCTAGGTCGTGGCCATTTCATGAATGATGCCAAGGATATCCGGGACATGGTCATTAACCCCCCAAAGGCTTTTAAGTAAACAAAACTGTTTAAACGGGCCGATCAAATTATTCAATTAACCACCAAACGATGGAAGATTTGATGCCCGACCAAGCGGTATTTTATATACCGTAACCCAAGCCCGTATAGGGAAAATAAGTTAAAAGTATTTACCTGAGCTAAATATAAATTCAATCCCAGCCGTATATCAAATCAGCAAGTACAGATAGCTTTTACTGGGCTCCTAATCTGGAACGAAGGTTTTTAATAACCTATTAGATTCCTAACGGGTCTTTAATTAAGCTTAAGCTTAGACCTGTTAGTTTCAAAGATACGGTTCGTATGCATGATTAAGCGAAGACCGGATAGAATGTGATTTAGACCCGACAAGTTCGAAGATTTGCTTAATATGGGTATTTCATACACATTCTGGATTTTGAGATATAACCGATAAGGTTTGACCCGTTTCGGCTAATTTATGTAAACTAGTTACATAAACCGAACCGAACGCGCAAGAGGCGTAACGGGTAATTATTAGAGCCATATACAGGTTTTCTAAGTTAATATGCTTCAAATATGTTGTGACATCTGTAACACCCCGAAAACGGGTTTGGTAATCAAACTCCATTAATACTAAAAGACGGGTAAAGTACCGTTAGTAGTAAAAATAACCAGGTGAATATTTGGATTTAAATAAGAAATCCTAATAATAAATACAAGCGAATCAAAGTTTTAAGGAATTGAGTTTATAAGAGCCCGAGTTAACGGGACTTAAAATAAAATGGGTTATAACTCCCGGGACCCACTAAGTAACTAGGGATAAATTGTAACATCCCGACAATGCGAATTCTTAAATTTGCAATATGGTTGCGAATAAAATAGTGAAATAAACTGACTAAGAGTGGCACTAACCAAGTTAGTTGGTCACTTATAAGTATTTAGGAGTTAAAACATATAAAGTATCAAAAGTGAGGGACTAAAAGTGTCTAAATGAGAACTATTTTTAATAAAATAGCTAAATAAAAACACAAACATATTTTGTCTGTGTTGTGGAGATCGACCAGGAGTCAGGGGCGACCCCAAGCTCCATCCAAGCCCTAGTTCATCACAAATTGAGGGTCTAAATCTGATCAAAAACAAAAATCGAGCATAGATTATTGATCCCATCACAAGAGGATTACAAGGTATGTAAAATTTGATAAAAACTCTCAACTTGAAATTCTCATGAAATTGGGAAATCTGAAAATTGATGTTGCATGTTTGCTATTTGGGTAGAATAGGGTTGATATAGTGTCTAGGAGTAAAACCTAGACAATAACATGTGAAATCTTGGCAAATTCCTGAAAATCTCATGAACACATGGAAGGTGATTCATGGGTTTGTGGGAAACTAGTAAACACTAGGGTTTAGAATGATTATTCTAGTGTAATACGGGTCATAGAAAGGGATTTCTGATATGATGATGTTAAAATATGTGTATATAGTCTAATTGAAGTTAATTAGGGTGATAAACTCAAGTCATGAGCTTGGTTTTGATCATGTAGAAATCTGACCCGCTAGGTGTTTGATGAAACGCCTAAATGAGGGTTAAAATGTTAAAAGTTGAGTAAAAACGCAGATTTGATCATTTTAGAGAATTATGCGTTAAAGCTTGTGAAAGAGTTCTAAACTTATCGTGAATTGAACTCTTTAGGCAAAGAGTCCGGAACGTCAAGCGGACAAGCCGGAGGTGATACTCGCTTGAAACGTGTGCTTTAAAGGTACGTAACTACGGTTTCGTTACGATACGCTCGATTACGTATTTTCGCTAGTAGACTTTAAATTATCATAATAGATGAAATTGGTATTTAGTTAAAGTGACGAAGATCACTAAGTAGATAAACGGGTCAAAAGGTGAAATTATCACCCTTTGACAATATCGACTAATGGTTCGTTGAGTTATATGATTATAGGAATGAATATCATATGGATGTTTACAGCGCTATCACTTAACAGCCACTAAGGCAAGGTATTGAAACGGGTCAATATATTGATCCGAGCCAGGTATGTATAATAACACAACTCATCACGTAGAATTTGGAGTTCTATAAGAGTTAGACAGGGTTAAGGTATAGATATTCGGTTATCTTTAGGTAAACCGAATAAGTTGAATTATGTTTATGGTGTTTTAGAAGCACATGAGTTTACAAACAAGAATTATAGTTAAAAGGTTGGATTTTTAGTCAAACAAGTATTTAAAGGTCCTTGTAGTAAAAGAAGGATGAAAATTGACCAAATTGCCCTTGTAAGCTAATTTGAACGAACGACCCATAAAGGTGGTTCGGAAATAAGTTTTATGATTAAATATATGCTTAGAATGAGTATAGGTAGTGAAGGATGTAAATCCTTGGGTCGAAAGACTTTATATGAGTCTTTGTCGTAAAATGATAATCCGAGGGGTAGAAACTCGGAACATATAGATATCCATATTAAATCCAACACACATATAGATGTGGTGGAAGATAACTTGATAAGACATGTAGGAATAAGATGCTAGAAATGAATGAAAGCGATTTCAAGCTTTAAAGTGCTTAAATACCCTTAACGGGTTAAAATATGCATACGAGCGAAAACGGGTTTTAATGGTGTAATAAACCTATTATTAGAACCTAATATAGTAGGTAACATTAATTTGAAGAAGTGTATGAGACATAGGAATCAAATAAATACGTTTGTTTGATAAAATGCATAAACGAGTTAAAATTCGATAAAAAGGTAACGAGTCGAAGGCTTAGAAGTCTCAAAATTTCTTATTTTGGATGTAGGATTTTAACTCCATAAGATGGAGGATTAATTACGGATGCGTAGGAAAAAGAATCGGGTAAAACGGATCAATAACGGAAAAGTTATGGCCGTTTCCGTGAAATCAGATCGTGCTGGGTATGTACAGCATCAGCTAAGGCAACAGGCTGTGAAAAACAGGGCTAGGCGTGACACCTAGGCCCTTGGCGTCACGTCTAGCCCCCTAACTCCGAAAATTTTTAAATTTTGTTATTTTCAACCCCTGTACTTGTTTGAACTTAATATTTGACTATCAAAACCAACTTTTGAGTTGGTTTTGATCATAGGTGAATGCCAAGAGTGCACGGATGAAGATCAAGCGAAGAGCAAGAACCGAACACGATCACGAAATAAGCTTCCGCACTATGTATCGTTATTATGTTAAACGACGAACGTACACATGATATGTTGTATACTTTTTAAATTGTAAAAAGTTTTAATAAACCCGTAATTTCCAATGCATATGTAATCTTAATTACATGACTGTTTTTCGTAAATGATACGTTAAACCTTAATTTATAAGAACGGGTGTTACAACATCAGTAAGATGTCTTTTGTTATGCCCGAAACGAATTTAAACACAAACTATGCCCCGTAGGGGTAGTTTGGTCATTTTCAAGGTTATAAAAGAGTTTAAGTATTAACCTGAGTTACAGGTCTGATATAATCCGCAAAAATACTTAGTTTACTAAGTTATAACAGTAGGGTAAGGTATATATGTGAAATTTATCAATTATAACCAAACTATGCACCGTAGGGGCATTTTGGTAATTTCACATAAGCCGAAAAGCTCAAAACTGAAGTCTGAGTTTAACAACCTTTGCTTACTGTCAAAGTATTATAATTTACCCTAAATATCAGCAGGTATCAACCCTTGTATGTTTAAAATAGTTCTAGTACATACTATGCGTTAAAAACGATTAAAAAGGCGATTAGAAGCCATTTCCGGGTTCTATACATAAAGCTGATATTTTTATTATTCCAGAAGGCTTAAAATAATTTATTTATCATATGTAATCAGTAGCAAAAGGTTTGGAGTCAATTAGATACGTAAAACTCATTTTATAGCCTGTAAGGCAAAACCGACAATTACCGGATTAAGCCTACGACTATAAGTTATGCTCAGCCTAAAATTAATTAAAAATCTTCAAAAATCCCAAAATAATATATTACATCAGTGGGTAATAAGTTTGATATCAAAAAGTGAGTTTAAATAGGCTATACGCTAATTACGCCGTTTAATTAACACAAGGCTTTCAATTTACGCTAATGAGCATAACTCTCAAACTACACCTCAAGCTGATGTCAAAATTTGCATACAAGTTTATATATCAGTGACTAAGGTTTCTACTCTTTTACATTTTCAAAAATCACGTTTTAAGGTGAAAAGGGCATAATGGTCAACATATAGGCAATTAACGGAATCATGCGTATTAATTGGTTAACTAATGAACCATGGTGTATAATCACAGAGGGTTATACTAGCATGTAACCTGGTCCAAATAGAGCTCTAAGGTATTTCCAAATCATACCAAAATGGGTCAGAACTGAAGTCAAAGCAAAAGTCAAAGCTTTGCGACTTTCGGTTCCGAACCGGGTCTAAACAGTAAATTGTCGGGTTGAACATGTGTAGACATGTTCTTACACTAATTACCAAGTTATATTAATGATCAAACAGGTTGTATGTGTTCTACGTTGCTAATCATGCATAAATTAGAAAATAAGTATCCTGTTGACTTTTTAATAACAAGTTTGACCCGACATTTGACCTAGTTAGAGTGGGAATCAGGGGGAACCCTTTTAAGGGTTTATTACCCACATAATTACCAACTTATAACTACTTTCAATTTGACTAATCACTGGACCATTAGTGATTAATCTTGAAGTCAACCGTTAATTATGAGGGTTTGACTTTTAAGCTAAAACTAAGCAAAAACTTAACTAAGAAAGGTTAAGCAAACTTACCAAGGTCCTATGCACGAAATGTGAAGCTTAGAGAGGAGTCTTGAGCTCCAGAAATGCTCCAAAGTGCAGATGGAAGGTGTGAAGAACTTGTTGCAACTTAGTGGCCTTTTATAGTGTTTAAATCACCATAGATTGTTGACATCTAAGTCTACAACTGACCACAATTCATCCACAAGTGTCCCTAAGTGTCTAGGGGTTGTTTATGTTGGACCGTGTCGTGTCTCTAAACGATCAGTTGAGAAAGTTCATCATTACGTATAAAGGCGGAATCAGTATACGCAACGTAACAACAGCTTATCCTTTCAATTCCTTTACTTTATTAGCTTTCTGAGATCAATTTGACAGAGTTCAGTTACACAGCTAATGACCAGGTGTCGCTCTAATGAACACACACATAAGGTATTTATAGTGAGGCTGATTTCGCTTCAATGTCAAGTCCATTAAAGCGAAATCACATGTAATCTGATTTCGCTTTTATGTCATGACCCTTAAAGCGAAATCCCATGTGTCCTTAGAAGCGAAATCACCTATAACTAATGTACATTGAAGCGAAATTAACATTAAAACCCTAATCTTGACTTTTAAGCTTCTATCTTGACTTTATTGACTTAAGACTTGATGAAGATGAAGTCAACAGACATTCTTGTGCATCAACAGACTCCCCCTTGGATGTTGACGTAGTCTTCAGATCCTGAGTCTTCAGTCTTAGTCTTTTCTTTAACTCTGTCTTTTCATCATAAGCACTCTATCTTCACACTCCCATAGACTGTTGATCCAGACTCCCCCTTTCACAGACTCCCCCTCTCGATATGCTAGAATCTGAGATATCTGGTTCAAGCTTTGACAATTAGCTTCCATTGGGAATTATGAAATCCAAACCTGTTACTCAACCAATAAACATTACAAACTTATCTTTTCACATATAACTCATAAACTTAATCAGTTTTAGAAATCCACTCAAGTATTCAGGTCCAAGTTAATGACCCTGATTACTTGATTAATCTACCAAGTCCAAATTAATGACCTTGGTTGATCATTTGACGAAACAAACTGATTTTGAAAACATTTTCTGAAAATAACAAGTATCAAATTAATGAACTTGTTTTTAACTTTTCAAACAATTTCAAACTTCATCAAAGTAAGCTCTCCTCATTCTTCAGTCCAGAATCTCCTGCATCTGCTTCAAACATCTGAGAATCCAACAATCAACTCTCCACTTTGGTTTGTCGGAAAATAAAGCAGAAATAAAATCTTTTTGGATTTTATAAAGTGATCTAAACTAAGAAATGAAATACAGAAAACTTAAATTGCAGAAAGTAAACAAAGTAAACTATTTACAAACATATTTTTGGCGAGCGTGTCAGGGAATCATATCAGCTATTCAGACAAATCACAAGTACCGTTAAGCTTCATTTCATACTCAGATTTAAACAATTCACATTGATTGTCGATATACTGATCCATCTTAAATTCCCACACAAATTTCAATTTACTCAGGATACGAATTAGATGAATTATGAACTTAGCTCATTCATGTGTCCCACCTCTTGAATATACTCCCGTATCCAGAATCTCAATAATCAGTCTTACAGGTGAGAATACTACAATGATATCTGTATATAAATTAGGTATGCGAGGGCCGAGGGATCTCAGGTCGATACTTCCGTATACGCAGAGAGATATCAGCTTCGACTTTTCGGTGTGTCCCCTTTAGAGGATCTTTTTGCTTACAACAGCAACATTTATCAATTTTATTGTTTCAGCATGCTGAGGGTTTAATGCTGTGTTTCAAGCATTATAGCAAGTATTAGCCAAGGACTAGGTCAGAACTACCGTTCAGCAGAAGTCCCGGAATAATACCCCAGACATCATTGAGTATAAAGACCTAGTATATCAGATTAAGAGACCTTTCAAACGAGATTTCAGGGGTTACCTATATATCCAAGTAGTGTTCCCCACGAATTCACAAGTTTGAATTTAGGTTTATATCCCGAATAAATCTGCTAAATGTGCGAAAACCTATCAACACATCATCAGTGAGACTGTTTAACTCTTTTATACTTTGCAAATCTTTAGCATACTGTAATCGTCTAGCTGATGTACTATCATTTTCCCTATATACACAAGCTCTTTTTCAGATTTTATCATGTTTTTGTATTTTATCATTTTTTACTGTTTTTGTATTTTCTGAAAAATAAACTATGTACAAATATCTACTCCCCCTAAATACCAAAACAAGTAAAAATTCGACAAACCATTGCAGATTGTTTCTCGTCTTCATCCGCAACAGTACTCTCATCAACGCCAATTATGCCATCCGACACCGACAGAAGCTTCATACCATTCAGTTTTAACAAATATTTAAACCGATTTTTATCAAAAGCTTTGGTATGTAAATCAGCTTTCTGTTCGTCAGTGTGGATTTTCTCAATTCGTATCAACTTTTTCTCAAACCAATCACGAATAAAGTGATGACGAATTTCTATGTGTTTAGTTTTAACGTGATGTACTGGATTTTTTGTTATATTTATTGCGGCCTCATTATCAACAAAAAGAGGTGTGTTAAGAAACTGCAAACCGTAGTCGCGCATCTGTTGCTGTATCCACAAGATCTGAGAGCAGCAACTGCTAGCAGAAACATACTCCGCTTCACATGTAGATAACGCCACAGACGTTTGTTTCTTACACTGCCAGGTAACCAATCTAGGACCAAAGAACTGGCATCCTGCAGTTGTTGATTTTGAATTGACTTTGCAACATCCAAAATCCGAATCGGAATACCCTTCGAGCGTAAAATCGCCTTTCCTAGGATACCACAACCCCAATGAAGGAGTTCCTTTCAGGTAGCGCAATATCCTCTTCACAATGATCATATGCGATGCTCTTGGGTTAGACTGAAATCTTGCTGTGAGGCACGTTGGGTACATAATATCAGGACGTGAAGCAGTTAGGTACATTAATGAACCTATCATGGATCGGTAAAACGTTTCATCAGCCCTGTCTCCGGTGAGATCTGGGTGAATCCCATGATTTGTTGCAAGTGGGGTAGCAGCTGGAGTAGAACTTGACATCCCAAATTTCTCTAGAATATCATGAACGTACTTTGACTGATGAATGAAAATTCCCTCAGGAAGTTGTTCAACTTGTAATCCCAGAAAGAATTTCATCTCCCCCATTGATGACATTTCAAACTTTTGCTTCATCACTGATTCAAAATCTTTGCCTAGATTTTCATTTGTCGACCCAAAGATTATATCGTCCACATAAATCTGAACTATCAGAAGATGACCATCGACCTCTTTAGTGAAGAGAGTGGCATCCACTTTTCCACGAATGAATTTGTTGGCTAGTAGGTGTTGAGACAAAGTCTCGTACCAAGCTCTCGGGGCCTGGTGTAAACCATACAGCGCTTTATCCAATAAGTAGACCTTGTTTTTGTGGATTGGATCGGTAAAGCCCGGTGGCTGACCGACATAAACCTCCTCTTTGACCTTCCCGTAGAGAAAAGCCGATTTAACATCTAACTGATAAACTTTGAAGTTCTTCCAAGACGCAAATGCTAGGAAAATTCTGATTTCCTCTAGTCGAGCCACAGGAGCATAGACTTCGGTAAAATCAATTCCCTCCTGTTGACTAAAGCCCTGAACAACGAGTCGAGCTTTGTTCCTTACAACAATTCCTCTATCGTCCCTCTTACACTTGAACACCCATTTGGTGTTAATTTTCCTTTGACTATCCGGAAAATCAACTAACTTCCACACACCCAATTTTTCGAATTGACTAAGTTCCTCCTGCATAGCATTGACCCAAGAGTCTTCAGTAAGCGCCTCTTTGTAAGTTCTTGGCTCAACCTGCGAGATAAAACAACTTAATGAAAATTCAGTTTGCAAAGGAGCAACTTTTGTATAAAAACATGTAAGCCCTTTATCAATCTGATTTCGAGTGCGAACGCCTGTCTGCAATTCTCCTATGATCAACTCCTTTGGATGATATGAAAAAGTTCGCGGCATCACTTCACTTGGAACATCTACATTTCCCTCCAGATTAGTAACATTCTGTTCTGCATCTTGTTCACCAACTTGGTTTGTTTGACTTGAAAACTGAATTTGCTCCCCCTCAGAATCTGAATCACCATGATCAAATACTGGCATATTTTCAGCTTCTAGATTATCATTCTGAACCGACTGATTATCTTGAGCAACTTCATTCTGTTGGACATCATCATGTTCACCAGCATTACTTGGACCTGCTTCATCGTCATTTGAAGTTTCCCGTGGTCTTCTCGAATACTCAGCTGGGAACCTTAGCTGTGACTCATATTCACGCAAAATATCCAACTCATCAAAGAAATCTTCATCTTCCTCTGATTCTTCTCTCATGTCAAACGAATCCCAAAGTTTGTCATAATGATAACGCCATGAATCACCAGGATTCTGCGGCGGCATAGTATAACCTTGACATTCAACATTTGCAGCTTCAATAATCCGCTTCTCACTTGGAACGAAGACGCGTCGTAACGGATTTGCATAACCAACAAATATACCCTCAATGCACTTCGGACCAAACTTTCCAAAAGGCTCTATAACCGTACAGGGTGACCCGAACGGTTCTAGATACTTCAAATTCGGTTTGCGGTTATTGATTAGCTCAAAGCATGTTTTGTTAAACTTTTAGACAGTGAGAACCCTGTTGAGCGTATAGCATGCGGCGGAAACAGCTTCAGCCCAAAAATTAATCGGTAACTTTGAATCTGCGAGCATAGTTCTAGCCGTCTCGATTAGTGTCCGGTTTTTGCGTTCTGCGACTCCATTCTGCTGCGGAGTGTACGGAGCACTAAACTCATGCAAAATACCTCTTTCATCACAAAATTCTTCCATGTTGCTGTTCTTGAATTCAGTACCATTATCACTTCGAATTCTCTTGATACGCCTTTGGTACAAATTCTCAATCTTCCAGAACAGCCCCATCAAACTGTCAAATGTTTCATCTTTCGTCTTCAAGAAAGAAACCCACGAAAATCTGGAATAATCATCAGTAACGACCAAACAATATTTATCTCCTGTAATACTTTTGACATTCACTGGACCAAACAAATCCATGTGAAGTCTTTCCAGCGGTCTCGAAACTGAATTGACTCGCTTTGTAGGGTGTGACTTTTTCTTCTGCTTGCCTTTGATGCAGCTAATGCACTCCCCTTCCAGATGAAAACCTTTGATATTAACTCCCAATACCAAATCATTGTGCACCAAGTGATTCATCTTCCTTAGGTGAATATGCCCCATCTTTCGGTGCCACAATCTTGATTCTTTCTCAGTTGCTCTAGACACGAAACAATGTGCTTGACCAGTAGTTGTAGTTGCTACACTCATATCCAATACATATAAATCATTCACTCTAGGTGCCCTCATGATAATCCAATCTTCAGGAATAACAAAACCAGGTTTCAAAATCAAACATTCTTTATCAGTGAAGTGAGTAGTATACTGATTGTCACAAATCTACGAGATACTAAGCAGATTGTTCTCCAGCTCAGTGATGTAGTTAACTCTCTTAAACGTCACAATCCCATTGGATAACGTTCCTTCACCAACAATTCTACCACCTTCATGACCAGCAAATCCCACATAACCACCATTGATATTCCTCACATCATATAGCAATGCAGTTTTTCCTGTCATATGTTGAGATGCGCCACTATCCATGATCCATCTTGAAATAGCTCTTGGAAGATCATGCACATACCACAAGTTGATTTTAAAACATTTCAATAAAGATGCCGATTCATGCTTCGCGATCCAGGAAGCTCCGGCAATTCAAACTGCTTATTCGAACATGGTGTCCACCCAGGCCTCATCAGCCTTAGGTGTAACCTTGACTCTCGCAATTTGAATTTTGAAATTTTCAGCCTTCAAAGGTGGAAAATTTGCATCATAATCAACCGAAATTGATTCTTCAGCCTTTTTCACTTCAGAAGTTGAAATTTTCATTTCAGTTTTTGGTTTCCAAACTTGTTGAGATACTGCAACCCTCTTGTAAAATTTGTCATTTTTAGTTACCACTTTCTTTACAGGTTCATTTTTCAATTTAATGTTGTCATTTTTCACATTCTTTTTCTCAACAATGATTGGTGTTTTACCCTTCACATCAACTTTTTTTCTTTTGTCTATCAACAACTTCAGTCTTAGGCTTGGAGTTGGTGCAATTTCTTGCTATGTGACCAACTTTGTTACATCTAAAACATGTACGAGTATCATCAACTCGACTTGTGCCTTCAGACTGAGGTTGTGAAACCCTCTTCTCAAAGAACTCTTTATTTGATTTTGAAAAAATTCCATTCTCTTCATCAGCAAGTGAACTTGAACTGTTCACAAACACCTTCTTTTCAGCAAACCTTTTGTTTTGAAAACTCTTTTTCTGATAACTATTACCACCCCGATAACCACCCGACCAATTGTTTCAATTGTTATTATAAAAACGTGGTGGAACAACAGGCTTTTTGTAATAAGCTTTATCTTTCTCAAAATTCATTTGCCTTTTTGTTTGACACAAACTGTTCACTTCTGACAACTCAACTTCAACCAATTTGAAAACATTTGTCAACTTTTTCACATTAACATTCTCAATTGGAAACTTAGAATCCGAATACAACTTATCAGATCCAGCCATCTTGTACATCACAAGACCCGGTTCATCACTTAAGTTGTTTTTGGACTTTGATTTCTGAATGTATTTGTCCAAGAAACACCCATCATCTTCAGCTGAATCACTATTCAAAACACTTTCAGCTGTGCTCTTAACAATCTCTGTCTGAACACTATCATCAGATGATGTAGAAAAAGTAACATCAATGTTCTCCGGAAGTATAACTTCTTTTTCTTCCTCAATTTCAACCAACCCAGACTGCTTTTTAGTGTAATTATGAAGAACAGGTGGTGGTACTTGATGAAAACCCACCCCAGTTCCATCAGAATACACATCTTCGCCCGCTTTGTCTTTCCCGATGGGTTTGGGAATGATATGTTGCAAAACAAAGCTTGCGGAGCTGTAACTGTTAAGCTTCAACTAGATTCGCTCGTTTTCGATTACAGCCTCTTGAACTTTAAGTTTCAATTTAGCGATTTCATCCAGTTGTTTATTGATTGATTCTTCTTTAACTCTAAGCACTGCTTTTAAATGTTCATTTTCTTTAAAAGTTTTACCATTTTGATCATCACAATCTTTCATTGTGCTTTTGAGTTTTTCAAATTTTTCAGAAATCTGACGGTTTTCAAGAATCAACTTTTCATTTTCTTGTTTAATTTTGTCATGATCAATTTTATCAGTTTCAATTTGAGCAGTTAATTCTCTTATCCGTTCAGTTGAAGCTTTAACTGTTTTGTCACGACCAAGAATCTGATTCTCAACGTTTCTGACCTTTGCTGTCAGATCTTTAATTTTCTCACCGTTGAGATACGTGACAGTATTACAAAATTTGCACTCTTTGTTGCAATTTTTGCAATCAGCATTTCCTTCGATCTTTTTACCTGACGCATTTGTTGACACATCTGAACTGACCTGGCTTTTTGATTCAGACACGGAGTTAGAGTCTACCTCAAGTGCCTTAGCAGCCAGCACTTTGTCAGCCATTTTTCCTAGGTTCTCTGCAGTCAACTCCTGCGTAGTATCGATAACTCCAGTATCAATCTTCTTGGATTCTTTTCCTTCTATTTTTTTTTTCTCTTTCTCCTCTTTCTCCTTTCTCTCTTTCTCTTTCTCTTCTTCAATCATTTTCGAAGTTGGAGTTCCCCACCATTTATGTTGCCAATACTCATCATTTTCTTTCATTTCCTTGATTAAGACTTCCAGATCAAGAGTTTTGTGATCGATTGCAATATTTCCATACTCATCAAGATAACACTCTCTGTCTGGATCCCATCTTTTGGCTCTCTTTGCTTCCAAATAGATACTAGAAAGTCTAGTAATTTTGTTTTCCGAAATCATCTTTCTGTATCTATACTTCTGCTCTTCAGTTCTATCATCTTTCCATGGAATAGGTTCATTTTTCGCCATGAATGCGTAACCAACCACATCTTCTTCTGGTAGAACCTCTTGACTCCAATCATATCCCTCATCATCATAAATCACTGCAAGAGCTCTAGATTTCTCTCTGTTGTCTTCAACCTGCTTCAATCTAGGCGGCTCAGATTTATTCTGGTGATAAATCGCCTTCTTGTAGTAATCATCTCTGAAAGGATTCTCCGACTCATCAACATAAGCATTTCGGCATTCTCGTTTGAAGTGTCCCTTCTGCTTACACTTGAAACAAGTCACCTTCGATTTATCGAACCCCAGCTTGGTAGAAGCACCACCAATTGTTTTTCTTCCAGTAATTTCCATGAATCTTTGTGCACGACGAACAGCACTTGCCATAGCCCAACGAATATCGATCAGTTCCATTTCCTCCGGATCAATCTGATCGTAATCTTCTTTCATCAGATTTGTATTGCCAATCTTCCCAGCTACCAATCCTTCATATGATTCCAACACCGATGCTAGGAAAATCATCTGCTGCTTGGCCGATTCTTCATCAAAGTTATGAGCATTCTTCAAATCTATCGCGATGTTGCATTGAAAACGATTCTTTGCATCAGAATGACTTGCAGATGATGAAGATCCACTGTGAAAACCACTATGACTTCCACTGCTTTGACCACTTTGACTTTCTTTGCCAGCTGTCGACACATTTTCAGCAGAAAACGCAGTCTTTGGAGAAGTAGCTTTCGGCATCATGCTTTTTGGATAATACAAATCCAAATTCTGCTGGTAGGATGAGTGATTAACTTTGTACGTCTTCTTCAACTCCAGCTCATGACTCTCAAGTCTCTCAATCACCAAATCTGGTTTCAACAATTCAGAAGGAATAGTGTTCTTAAGCATGAGAGCATAATATCTCCACTCCATCTCGTCTGGCAATGAATCGAACAACTTGTCTACTTGCTCATCATCAGAATACTTGATATCATGTCTTGCTAATTCCAGCTTCAGATGACCGAACCTTTCTATCATTTTACACACTGACTCATTCTTAAGACAACCAAACATATCAAACTCTTTCCTAAGAAGTTTCTTTTTGTTTTTCACGATTTCAGTACTTCCTAAACATTTCTTTTCTAACTTTGCCCAAAGATCTTTAGCATTTGTATAGTCTATCAATGAGATAATATCCTCCCGAACAGACTGAAATAACAACGCCACACACTTTTGTTCGGCTACGAATGATTCAATCTCATCAGATGCTGTTAAAACTTCACCATTCTTGTTTCCTTGTTCATAACCGTTCTTCAGACTTTTCCAACTTGGAAATGCAAATGCCATCATCCAATCTTCAAACTTTCTGGACCAACGACTGTACTCCTCAATAGCCATTAGCTTTGGGGGTTTATTAAACGTTCCGAATGCACTTTCCGATTCCCAAGCTTCCTTTTTCTTCTCTTTTGGCGGGTTCTCGTTCACATTGCTTGACGAAGAATCATTGTTTCCGGAATCTCCAGCGAATGCATACATGTCGCTAAATGGGTTCATGAAAAGATCATCCATCATGAATGTACCTGAAAAAATCAGCAAACACTTAGACAAATTTTCGAAATTTTAACAAACACTGACACTGAAGCGAAATCACTAATAGTGACTAATGAGCGAAATCAACAACAATGTCCTCTCGAGCGAAATCACAACTGTTCACTCGAGCGAAATCACTTGAGTTCCTTGGAGCGAAATAGCAAAAATTTACTCTTGGAGCGAAATCTGATTTGACTGTTGAAGCGAAATCAGATCTTGTCTCTTGGAGCGAAATTAACCTTGTCCGTATGAGCGAAATCAGTTGATTCACTCTCGATGTACACAAAAGCGAAATCAAGTGATGTACGTAAAAGCGGAATCAGCTTTTAACCAATTTTCACCATGTTTTAATCCGAATTACAATCTGATACTTTCAAGGAATGATCTACACTGAATTCCGAACACAATGATATGATTATTGTTCAATTTCGACCACAAATATGTTCCAGATCTAATAATGAAGTTCCGGTTCGAAAACTAATCAAATTTTTGTTAAAATTGATTGAGTTTTACTTTGTTTTAAGGTCTGATATTGTTATAGATTGATTAAAAGACAAATTCGCTCAATATGCTTGAACTTCAGATCATTCTGTCCGTAGGAACTTGTATAATCCGAAAAAATAAAAGAGAAATAGAGTAGAAATGAGATAATAGTGTCGAATCGGCTGATGTAGTATGAACTCCTCGTCCTGAAGCTCTGATACCACTTGTTGGACCGTGTCGTGTCTCTAAACGATCAGTTGAGAAAGTTCATCATTACGTATAAAGGCGGAATCAGTATACGCAACGTAACAACAGCTTATCCTTTTAATTCCTTTACTTTATTAGCTTTCTGAGATCAATTTGACAGAGTTCAGTTACACAGCTAATGACCAGGTGTCGCTCTAATGAACACACACATAAGGTATTTATAGTGAGGCTGATTTCGCTTCAATGTCAAGTCCATTAAAGCGAAATCACATGTAATCTGATTTCGCTTTTATGTCATGACCCTTAAAGCGAAATCCCATGTGTCCTTAGAAGCGAAATCACCTATAACTAATGTACATTGAAGCGAAATTAACATTAAAACCCTAATCTTGACTTTTAAGCTTCTATCTTGACTTTATTGACTTAAGACTTGATGAAGATGAAGTCAACAGACATTCTTGTGCATCAACAGTTTAGGGGCCAAGCAAGATGAGGAAAATCGAGTTAAAGTCGTTTGCAAGGGCTATGGCAGACAAGATCAACAAGAAAATCGAATTCTGATCAGATAGGGCCGTCGCGTAGCTCGACGGCATATGGGGTAGGGCTCACGCTACGCGAGCATGTGCTGTCCAGCCAACCAATTTTTCCATTATTTGCAGTTTTGGTCCCCGGTCCTTCTAAAGGTCGCTTTCACGTCTTGTTTTGCACAATGAACCCTCTAAATTGACTTATAAGGGCTTTAGGACATTTACTTACTTTGTTTAGTCCTTGGTTAACTTTATTGTTACCCGAAAAGTCATAAACTTCAACGTTGACGCTTTAACCCCTTCGCATACGAATTTGATCATAACTTTCTCATACGATAGCGAAACTTTATGAAATTTATATCGTGCATTCTAGTGAGTATAATTAACCGTTACAAAGCTTCGGGTTTGTCAAAAGGTCACTCAGAGGTATAACTTTAAACATGTTGACACATTTAACCCATGTAGTTTGTAATCTCTCACTTTCTTTCATATTTAGCTTCGTATGATCCATGCTTTATTCGTTTGAAGGTATGAGCATCATGTAGGGTTAATGTACAATATATTTATTCACTGTTGACATTTAGAACTTGTATATTCACATACTTTCCATGATTGTCAACTTTAATCCTTCTATAACATTCTTTCACACGTTCAAACATATGACACGTGTCAACACATTATAGGACGTGAATTTTTGAGGTGTTACATCCTCACCCCCTTAAAATAAATCTCGACCTCGAGATTTGTTAAAGTAAAGGAAGTATTTTCTACCTTATATTGGGCTTAATCTTCCCCAGTACATTTGAGCTTCTAAGGCACTCCAATTGACCTTTATAGTAGGTACATGTATCTTTTTGGAGCTTCTAATCCTGTCGATCCTCAATCGACGTAGGTTGCTCATACAATCATAGATCTGCATATCATTATGTGATAGTGCTTTTCGGTTTATTGGCGAAACACATCCTTCAATCACTAATGTGTAAGGTATTGCGAGCTCCGCCAAGCTCCTTAAATAGGTTTTAGCTTATAAGCTACTTGATCTTGATACATTCGATTTCCTTCGAATGATTTCTATATATTCAGAGATTAACTAGCCTGATAATTTAACAAATTCGGCACACCCTTCCTGGGTGATTTCTTTTGTTGAACCTTATTCTTTAACGAGAATTTAGGGGGGTGCTACTTTCATTAATTCTTGATTTTCTGCCGAATACTGGCAACTTATAGATGATTAGGGATTTGTATGATCTTACTTGTTGTTTTCTAGGCAACTTTCAGATCCTGATATTTGGACTTACCAATTCTCTACCTAATAATAGATGTTTAACATTCCATCTATACAAGGTCTCAAAATGAGTAGCCTTGATACTTATATAATAATTGCTATAGAAAAGCTTATTTTATGGTGAGATGGTTATTCCAACCACTGCTTGTGACAACCCTCACTAAACCAGGTATCCGTACAACTTAATTAATTATTAATTACTGCTTAATTACTGTGCTTGTTTGAAATTACTGATGAACTGCTACTTGATTTCTGATACATGCATATTCCTGCATCATACTTTACTTACCGTCACTACATTATTTACATGCTGAACCTTAGTGACAAACATGATGCACAAAAAGCACAGTAGCACTATAACGGATAACCTATTGAACATGCTGATAAAGCCAGCATCAGGCAGACACTGCCTCTAAGGCCTGTATGAGCCAGAAATATTTTACTACACTAGTGGTGAGTGTAGGGATACAAGGGTTGTAGAACTGCGTCTCTAGGAATAAGTTTCAATGACTGGATGTGCCTAAAACGTGCTCTAAGCACAAAATTCTGCACTTTACATAATAATTCAGCTTTTAGCTAACTAATAAAGTGCCAAAACATGAGAAAAATATTACTAGGCACTTTCCAAAGTGTCAGAAATAAGTTGTGTCACTAAAAAGGGTATTAACGACACTTTAAAGCTTTGTTAACGCTTTAACAGATTACTATCCAACCGAACAACCGGACTTTACCCGAAACATGAAAATATTGTTATTTTCATTATTTATCTTTTTCTGAGCCAGTTAGGGTCCCTGAATACCCTAACACCCGTTGTAACGCATGACACACTACTAACCGGGTTAACCTACACTTAACCTAACTAAGTTACCTAACTAATTAGTTGAAAATGAACTAGGGACCCCCCCCCCCCCCTTGAACCGAGATCGTCCCCTAGGGGACACCCTTGTACCTTTGATGATTATTTTATTGTAGCATGTTTAATATCTTGCATACATATGGACCTTTGGTTAATTGAACATGACATTGTCTATAAGATCATCACTAAACGCACTTGATCTTTCACTTCACAACACTCAACAAGAACACTCCTCTCTCTCTCTCAAAGGCTTCGGCCGAACACCCCTTTGAACTCACCACCATCTTTGAGTCTTGATCAACCAATTCCAAGCTCATACAAGTGATAAGGATTGCGTATAAGGAGTCTTGGTGCAAACGGAAGGCGAAGGACCTCTTTACATCGCTTTTATCCACGCATTTTTCGCTTAGATTCTTCCCTAGCCTCGAGCTAGTGGTATGTTACTTAAATCACCTACTCGAACTATTTTGAAGTGGTTAATACGATGTGTAACGGTTAAAACTCGAAATCATACAAATGATACACAAAAGTCTACTAAAAACACTAAAAGTGTTGGTTAAAAGCTCATATGTTGTGTAAAACTTGTAGTATTTGATTTGTGTGATTATTTGGACCCGATCTATATTGTGGTAGCTCGGATCGTCATTTAACCCGGGTTGGTCACGATCTTGGATCATGACATAAGGTTGTTTTGGAAGTAACAAGGGTTAAAGGGCGAAACTCTACCACACACATATCATGAACTTGTGTAAAAGCAATTTTGTTTGTACAATAGTGTTTAAAACTAGTAGATCTACGTATCTACAAGCGGTATTTTCAAAAGACCAAGTGTCAAGAGAAAACATACTTTTAAAGACGGATCTTACACTAACACGAATGGTTTTTAGAACACACAAGTGTGTAAATACTTGTGTAACACTAAGTTTCGACAAGGAACTAGTTTTGTCAAATTTTACAAGAAGTTGTAAAGATGGAATTTCTTTAAAAACGAGGTTTTTACAAAATCGGATTGTTTTATATAAAGATCCACTAAAAGTAATGGGATTTACTTCATAGTTTGGATAAATCACAAGTTCATGAAATTTATGCGATTTATATACATATTTTGACTAGTTTGTGGTTTGAACATTGTTTTGATTGAATAAGAAGATTGTTGGTTTGATTTATAAAAGAAAATGATACGCTTGAAAGCGTGGCCACCTCCAGTTACAGAGGAAACTCTGGCGAAATTTTTCCAAAAGCCTAACACTTAGAAATATTTTCACTATAAGTGTTAGAAATACATTTTGACTTGTTTTCAAAATATAGATTTCGCCACGACTTATTTACAAAATACCGGAGGTGGGATTTCACAAAATAAAATGTGATACATAAATATATTTAGTATATATTTTTCACAACATCACTTGTATAAGTGTTTATGATTATTTTGTGAACTACGTAAATATTATTTTTAGAGTAAAAATAATATTACTAAGTATTATTTTGGGGAAATCGCATGTATTAAAATATAATATTTTTGGGAAGAATATTTATATTTTGGAGTTAGGAATAAAATATATATTAAGTGAGACTTAATAGTGTAATCCGAATTATACGAACGCACATGTATTAAATCCCCCATCCTTGGGAAGGAAAAATAACTACCAAGTATATACAGAATGTAAACACGAAATAGTTGCCTAATGTAACACCCCGAAAATATAAATCCTTATATTAAAATTTAAAAGTAAAAATAAGCAAGAGTCAATCAACTAGGAATTTTAACGTAGTCAATTACAAGCCTTGAAATAACCCATGATAGGGTTAAAACACTCAAACTTAAGGATAAATCAAAGTTGAGGGTTTAAACTTGTCAAAACTGAAACTTAGGTTACTAATAATAACCAAAACAAAAACCAAACACCCCAAAAAGCTGGTGTCTGGTCGAACAAAGGGCATGGGGGCGACACAGGGTTTTCTTCAAACCCTTGTTTCATAGCAAATCTCCAAATTGAAGCTTCAAATCTGCCCTAAATCAAGTCTTGAATATAAATTAGTAATCCTCTCGTAGTAAGGATCAAAAGGTATGTATAATTTTGATATTTTGATTCACCATAAATTCTAGGTTAATGGTGAATAACTGAAATTGAACCTAGATATATCATGCATGAATGAATCTTGAAGTAATATGTTGTTAGGATTAAACCCTAGATGATTATTTCTGAAAATCATTGCATGTTACTTGAAGAAATTACAATCACCATAGTAGGTGATTTATGATATTGTAAAGACTAGACAAGCACTAGGATTATGAATTTTAATCTAGGGTGAAAAGCTAAATAGTATGAGGAAATTCAGTAATTTGAATGTTTAAATGTGTGCAAATTGCTTAATTAAAGTGAAATTAGATGTTAAATTGCAAGTCATGAACTTAGTAATGATTGTAGAAAAATCTGACTCGTTAGGTGTTCGTTGAAATGCCTAACTGAGGATTTAAATGTTAGAATAGGAGGAAAACGCAGATTTAGTCATGACTCATAATGATGCGATTATGGTCATGAAAAGAGTTCTAAACAAGTTGTAAAACTGAATTTCTAGGCAAAGAGTCCGGATCATCAAGCGGACAAGCCGGAGGGAATTCACGGGGGAAAGGCGTGCTCTAGAGGTACGAAATTACCGTTTCGTTACATTATGAATTATTTGTTAGTTTTATGTTGTAGTTTTGCAAACATGGTAAACAAGATAGAACAATACGTCACGGAGGTGACTTTTCGTCTTAACCAAGTGGGACGGGTCAAAACAATTGTTAGAAATGGGATTTTTGAAATATCTTGTTTGATGCCTAACTCTTGGGATCCAAACGGGTCGAACAATCAAGTAAGGCATGATAAATGCTTAGGAATATGATAGATTGTTCTTTGATGACTGGTTAATATATATCATATAAGAAATACGAGGGTTTTTTTTATGTTTTGGTATCATAGAAAAACAGGAATTCGAGAGTTAGAAACTTAGTGTAACAAACAAACAAAACAAATCATGAGATTCCAGGTATTACCGTAAATTATGGTAATACCGTAATTTACGGTAGATATTCTATGTTTACGGTGTGTGGCTACTGATTTACGGTAGACACTTAATGAACATTGGCCACTGTAACTTACGGTGGAACCGTAAGTTACGGTAGCATCTGAACTCTTATAAATGTTGTGAAAATAAAGAATATAAGTTTCATTTCAATTATTGTTCTGAACAAATAATATTCCAACCATACTAATATGAATGTTTATGTAAACATTGCAGTCTTAGGTACGCAAAGTTTATGGACGACGATCAAGCAATTTATCAAGAACCGAACACGACTTTTGAAGCTTCCGCTATGTGTTTAATCTTACTTAAATTTTGTTCATGGGTTGTAACAAATTAACAAACAACTTTTGTATGTTCTACCTTAGTCATTAGTCGACTAAGGTTTATGATATTTCTGAAACTTTGTTAAACTATTATCTTTTGGTATAATTCCTTGATTAATTCAAGTATAAATTTAAGGGTGTTACAAGTTGGTAATCAGAGCCTAAGGTTGTCAACAAAGTGTTCGGTTCAAGCTTGATCGATCGTCCGGTAAGAACTAACTTATTTTGTTAATAAATTAAGTACTACGTAAAGAATGAGAAATGAACAATATGCATGAAAAGAGTGTGTAAGCTCACTCAAAAACAAGAAATGCATGAAACAAGAATGATTAAATCAAGTTACGAACTTGATTGAATTGAAACAAGAATGATTAAATCAAGTTACGAACTTGATTGAATTGAAACAAGAATGATTAAATCAAGTTACGAACTTGATTGAATTGAAACAAGAATGATTGAATCAAGTTATGAACTTGATTAAATCAAAACAAGTAAAGCAGGTGTTATAAATGGAATGTTTAACAATCTATGTAAACATTTCAGAAATAGAGATGGCTGATGGAGGTAATGATAATGCGGTGCCAAGAGTCACCGAACAAATGAAAGAAGTGATTGCCGAAGAGGTTGGAAAGGCGATCGAAAACAGTTTGTCGGGCTTTATTGATAAAATTCAAAACACAGTTTTATCAATAGTAGAAGAGAGAATCAAGAAATTGGAAGATGATTCCAATTCAGCAAAGGAAAAGCATGGTGGACGAAAGCCTTGTTCATACAAGGAATTCATGGCCTGTAAACCCCCAATATATAATGGGGAGGTTGATCCGATTGTGTGCCAACGATGGCTAAGTGATATTGAAGGAGTATTCGAGAGAACTCATTGTGATGAAAATGACTACGTAGCTTATGGTACGGGTCAATTAAGAGGTCAAGCGAAAGACTGGTGGGATAACAAAAAGAAGGAGATTGGAAGTGAAGCGGCTAAGGCCATGACATGGGAGGAGTTTAAGACGCCGTTTCTTAAACACCATAGTCCCAAAGCGGTCATAAATAGAATCAAGGAAGAGTTCATGCAACTCAGACACAAGGGTGAATCCATAGACAAGATCACGGGGATGTTTATGGACAAGATAAAGTTCTGTGATGATTTGGTGACAAATGAAGAACAAAAGGTCTATTACTACCATAACATGCTAAGCGCGGAATATAGAGAGTTCATAACCCCTTCAAAATACGAGACCCTTACCGAGATTGTCAATGCTGCTCGGGAAAGGGAGATCGAACTGAAGAAGAGCATAGAACGGGGTGAACGAAGGGCACAAGATGTGAATCCAAGCCCTACTAAGAAGGCACGAACAAACGAAAGCGCAAAGAAGTCTGATACGAAAGGCGGGTCGCCAAGTTGTAGAATCTGCGGGAAAGGTCATAAAGGTGAATGTCGTTACAAGGATAAGCCTTGTCCCATATGCAAGAAAACGGGACATATGGCTATATCATGCCCGGAGAAAGTGACGGTTTGTTACAACTGTTATCGAACGGGTCACAAGAAGTCGGAATGCCCAGAACTGGTTGGAAAGAAGGATGGGCAAGAATTGAAAAGTGAAACCCCGAAAGCAAAGGCAAGATCTTTTCAACTAACCGCCGCAGAAGCAAAGGTTGAACCTGACGTGGTCTCAGGTATATTTACTGTAAATTCAATTCCTGCACACGTGTTATTTGATACGGGTGCGAATAAATCCTTTGTTTCATATGGACTTATTCGACATCCTTCATTTGTTCTAACAAAATTACCTGTGCCTTTAGAAGTAGAGATAGGTAATAACAAAAGCTTTATTGTTTGTGATGTATGTGAAAATTGTAAACTGAGCATCGACGATGAAGAATATTTGATAAATCTAATCCCGATGTCGATGGGAGAATTTCAAGTAGTCGTTGGGATGGATTGGCTATCTCGACACCATGCAAAGGTCGTGTGTTTCCGTAAAGAGATAAAACTAACATCTCCGAGCGGGAAACACGTCACCATCTATGGCGAAAAGGGAGGCAACCCCATAGTATGCTCAATGTTGAAAGTTCACAAGCTAATGAAGCGAGGATGCAAGGCATTCATAATATACGCTAATGAGTCCGAGAAAGATTCACGAAAGATTGGAGATGTACCGGTAGTACGAGATTATGAAGATGTTTTTCTGGAAGATTTACCGGGGATACCGCCTGAACGGGAAGTAGAGTTCGGGATCGAATTGATTCCGGGCGCGAAACCCGTAGCAAAAACCCCGTACCGGCTTGCACCGTCAGAATTACAAGAGTTGATGTCTCAAATCCAAGACCTGCTTGACAAGGGATTCATAAGGCCAAGTGTGTCTCCTTGGGGTGCACCGGTGTTGTTCGTGAGAAAGAAAGACGGGAGCATGCGCATGTGTATCGATTACCGGGAGTTAAACAAACTCACGGTAAAGAACCGATACCCGCTCCCGAGAATAGATGACTTATTCGACCAACTACAGGGCGCGAACTGGTTTTCAAAAATTGACCTTAGGTCGGGGTATCACCAACTAAAGGTCAAAGAAGAAGATGTGCCGAAGACGGCTTTCCGCACGAGATACGGACATTACGAATTCCTCGTGATGTCATTTGGGCTAACAAACGCGCCCGCGGCTTTCATGGACCTCATGAACCGGGTTTGCAAGCCAATGTTGGATAAGTCGGTCATAGTGTTTATCGATGATATCTTGGTGTATTCGAAAAGTGAAGCTGAACACGCACACCACCTACAAGAAGTGTTAGAGACACTTAGACGAGAGAAGTTGTATGCAAAATTCTCTAAATGTGCCTTTTGGTTACGAGAGGTACAATTTCTCAGCCACGTCATAAGTGCCGACGGAGTATTGGTGGATCCGTCAAAGATAGAGGCTGTGTCAAAATGGAATATTCCGAAGAACCCTTCGGAAATTAGAAGCTTTTTGGGGCTTGCGGGATATTATAGGAGATTCATTCAAGATTTCTCCAAGATTGCGTCACCGCTAACAAAGCTAACACGGAAGAAAGAAAAGTTCATTTGGGGTACTGATCAAGAGAAAGCGTTTCAAACGCTAAAAGAAAAGTTAACTCAAGCTCCGGTATTGACATTGCCGGACGGAGTCGAAGACATGGTGGTTTATTCGGATGCTTCATTATTAGGGCTCGGTTGCGTGTTGATGCAACGGGGCAAGGTAATAGCCTATGCCTCGAGACAATTGAAGATACACGAGAAGAAATATCCCACGCATGATCTCGAGTTGGCTGCGGTGGTATTTGCCTTAAAAATATGGAGGCATTACTTGTATGGGGTAAAGTGCACCATATTCACCGACCATAAGAGCTTGAAATACTTCTTCGATCAGAAGGAGCTAAATATGCGACAAAGGCGATGGCTGGAAACGGTGAAAGACTACGATTGTGAAATACATTATCACCCCGGAAAGGCTAATGTGGTGGCGGATGCGCTAAGCAGAAAAGCGGACTATGTCCCAATACGAGTAAGATCGATGCAACTCGTGGTGACCTCGGGTATACTTGAACGTATTCGAGAGGCGCAATTAGAAGCAATGAAAGAAGAGAATTGGAAGAAAGAAAGAATAATCGGGCAAGTGAAAGATTTGTCGGATGGAAATAACGGGTTGAAGACTCGATCCGGAAGAATATGGGTCCCACATACTTGTGGAGTAAAGGCACTTCTACTTAATGAAGCTCATAAATCCCGCTATTCGATTCATCCGGGTGCAACCAAGATGTACAATGATTTGAAACAAAATTATTGGTGGCCCGGAATGAAGAGGGACGTGGCGAAGTATGTGGAAAAATGCTTGACATGTTTACAAGTCAAGGCGGAGCACCAGAAACCCTACGGCAAACTCCAACCGTTAGAAATTCCGGTTTGGAAATGGGAACATATTACAATGGACCTATTAACCAAGTTGCCTAAGACGAATCGTGGTTTTGATGCCATATGGGTAGTGGTGGATAGATTGACGAAAAGTGCTCACTTCATTCCGATTCGTGAGACTTATACGTCAGAAAAGATGTCAGAAGTTTATACCAATGAAATCATAGCACGTCATGGGGTGCCGGTGTCCATCGTGTCTGATAGGGATACTCGGTTTACTTCGAATTTCTGGCCGGATTTCCAAGAGCAAATGGGGACCAAATTGTTCATTAGCACTGCGTACCATCCTCAAACGGATGGACAAAGTGAAAGAACGATACAAACATTGGGGGACATGCTACGGGCGTGTATAATCGACTTTGGAGGCAGTTGGGATGTTCACCTACCGTTAGTCGAGTTTTCGTATAACAACAGTTACCAATCTAGTATTAAGATGGCACCATACGAAATGCTTTACGGTAGGAAGTGTCGAACCCCGGTATGTTGGGGTGAAGTGGGACCACGTGAACTCGCCCACCAAGATATAGTACGAGCCACGAATGAAAAGATCGATATAGTTCGGGCACATTTGAAAGCGGCTCAAGACAGGCAAAAGGCGTATGCTGATAAAAGGAAAAGACCAATCGAATTTCAAGTTGGTGACGTGGTCATGCTAAAAGTTTCCCCATGGAAGGGCGTTATTAGATTCAGAAAAAGGGGGAAACTAAGCCCAAGGTTTATTGGGCCGTTTAAAATTATCGGGAGAGTTGGCAAGGTAGCTTACCGTCTTGAATTACCTGAGGAGTTAAGTGGAATTCATAACACGTTCCATGTATCACAATTAAGAAAGTGCCTAGCAGACGAAACGACCTATATCCATTACGATGATATCGAAGTGGATAATAGTCTAAATTATGCGGTGAGACCGGTGGAGATTTTAGATCGAAAGGTCAAACATTTACGAAATAAACAAATTGACCAAGTTAAGGTCAAATGGGAGCATAGGAAAGGTTCGGACACTATGTGGGAGTCCGAAGAAGAGATGCAACGTCTTCACCCTACTTTATTTGGTACGTAATACGGTTTCGGGGACGAAACCCTTTTAAGGGGGGTGAACTTGTAACACCCCGAAAATATAAATCCTTATATTAAAATTTAAAAGTAAAAATAAGCAAGAGTCAATCAACTAGGAATTTTAACGTAGTCAATTACAAGCCTTGAAATAACCCATGATAGGGTTAAAACACTCAAACTTAAGGATAAATCAAAGTTGAGGGTTTAAACTTGTCAAAACTGAAACTTAGGTTACTAATAATAACCAAAACAAAAACCAAACACCCCAAAAAGCTGGTGTCTGGTCGAACAAAGGGCATGGGGGCGACACAGGGTTTTCTTCAAACCCTTGTTTCATAGCAAATCTCCAAATTGAAGCTTCAAATCTGCCCTAAATCAAGTCTTGAATATAAATTAGTAATCCTCTCGTAGTAAGGATCAAAAGGTATGTATAATTTTGATATTTTGATTCACCATAAATTCTAGGTTAATGGTGAATAACTGAAATTGAACCTAGATATATCATGCATGAATGAATCTTGAAGTAATATGTTGTTAGGATTAAACCCTAGATGATTATTTCTGAAAATCATTGCATGTTACTTGAAGAAATTACAATCACCATAGTAGGTGATTTATGATATTGTAAAGACTAGACAAGCACTAGGATTATGAATTTTAATCTAGGGTGAAAAGCTAAATAGTATGAGGAAATTCAGTAAAGACTAGACAAGCACTAGGATCCGAATTATACGAACGCACATGTATTAAATCCCCCATCCTTGGGAAGGAAAAATAACTACCAAGTATATACAGAATGTAAACACGAAATAGTTGCCTAACTCTTTCCCAAAAACTTAAACCATAAAGCTAAGGCACAGCCGTCCGTCTAATAGAGTTAGTACGTGTAGGTCGTCACATAGCTGCTTGATTTGGAGGCATACTTGGTAGAGACGCACCACTGTGAGTTCATGTCCCCCTTTTCTCTTAACTGTTTTCAGTTTTCTAAACTGCGGGGGTGAAATACATGTTACTTTGATTATGAGTACTTTATACATGGTATGGTTAGCGTAAGGAGGTTTATTACTTAGATCATGTGAGTGGGTAGGCGTGAACTGGAGGCCATTAATCCTCATTATAGGACCGAGGGACGTAAGCGGTAGATCTATCTGGGTGTAGCGAGCCCAACCCCAGGTCCAACAGTACGGACCTCGGGGTGACTTTGTGCCCCGACGCAAAATCGCAAGGTTTGAGTCTTCCTACTTGCACTTCACACATATCAATGGCCTTGCAAACCATTGGTGATCTCTTTTTCCTTATTTGCTACATACCAGGATTTTTATACATACAAGGTTTATTTACTCACTTACACATGAGCTCGCTCAACATTATTGTTGATTTTTCAACTTACATGTATTTCAGGGAATTAAAGGATCTGGCGCGGTATGACACGTTTTCCCGCTGCACTAGTTATGAGGTCATCCGGGTTTGGGGAATGTGACTCTTTCCTGGACAAGTTACAGTCCTTAAACTGTGTTTATGTTATGTTGTGTTTGTTGAACAATGTTTATGTCGCTAGGATGTGTTTCCGTTAAGACAATGTTATTGTATTTGGTTTTTAAAACTTAATTAAATGGATGATCTTGCATGGTTTTATTTCATATAGCTTTGTTATGGTTAAGCTATGGTATTAAGAAGTCACACCAAATTAACCACGCTTCCGCAAAGCCAGGGTGTGACACTGCTTAACTAATCTCAAGGAATAGCTAAACCTTACAGCTAGTCGAACCAAACGATGGTCCTGGACAGGTAATAGCGATTCTTAATTGTTGCCTATATAGGGTTGCGGTAATCAATGCATAAGCAAGATGATCCGTCTTTCTTATTTATGTAAATCGGAGTTCTTAGGACTTCGAATTTTGGCTCTATGAAATCTTCTCTAAAAGCTTATCGATTTGGCTCTTAGTTCTTCCTATTCCGTTGATACTAACAGATATAAGGCTTTTACAATAATTGTAGCCCTAAGCGGGATGTTCGTTTTAACATTCATTTGCCTCTCAGGAGGTAAACATGGTAATTCTTATAAAGAAGATAATTATGACACACAGAGATGTCAGAGGTTTCCGCATTCTCAGGCTTTGGCTCATCTATCGCAGTCGGTGTCAGATAAATGACGCAATCTCTTTACAATTGCAAAGATGCCCTAAGTAGAGATACTTATAAGGACATTTTTATATTGTATATCTTCTTTGAATACTACTAGTCGACTTTAGCACAATATGACCATTGGGATATCTCAGGGGTTCCATGTATTAAACCTCCATGCTGATCAGGCATGGAAGTAATCTACGGGACACACTAGGATACGCCAATCCTCATATGGCACTTTTATCAACATAGTTTGGCATTCGCAGGCGATAGAAAAACAATGAGAAAAATAATTACAATAACATATGTTGTCGTACTCTATGCGAAGAAATAGTACTCTTAGATTTTTCGGAAGGATTCCTTGCCGATACTAGAAGAATCGGTTACTATGGTTTCCTTGGTGAGTTATACCTTGTGGATAATATAAAAGTTTGCTAAGCTTATGGTTTATGAAGATTTATTATTGTCTGTATTAAATCAGGACACTTAGCAGAAATTATCATTGGTAAATGATAAGGGATGTACTTGATGACATCGTGAACTGCCTTTTGGCATTCATCATGTGAGTTCAGGCATTTCTTCCTTTAGCCTTTCCAGGCTTAGCTGCACCTTCTTTGGCAGCTTTATGGAATCTAGTTCTGATGCGGCCTTATTCACCACAGCCGTGATAGACTGCATTCTTTATGTCCCTACATTCCTGGGAAATGATGACCTGTTCCTTAGCAGATGTCACACTGCTTTGGTCATGGTTCTATTCGACACTGTCCCTAGTGTCTTTTATAGCAATTCTTACATACAGGCTTCTTACTGAACTTTCGTTGCTTTTTATTAAGCCTGTACTTGCTCTCTTTCTTAGATTTCTGGGAGTTATCCTCCTCCTTTGGTTCATCCTTCATATTCGAAGTGTGAACAAAGCTCTTCTCATGAGCAATTGAACGTGGTTTTGAATGAAATTTAGAGCTAGAAGCATTCAGCTCTTTGGATTGTTTCATACCTTTTCCCATGGCCTTTCAAATTGCTGCGTTAACCACCGCTTGGAGATTAACTCCATTAATATTGAGGTTTACGTTTGAGACATTATTTGCTTTTGTCGCATTAATAGCATCGTGACTATTTCCTATCTCATTCGAGTTTTCCATACTCAAAACTTGGTACTAATTACCAAATTAAACCATTATTAGTCATCATCCTGATGACCTGACATAGATTAGCCACAGCATCCACGAACCGTATAGGCCATTATGTTTCGAACATTCTTAATGAATGCTATTTGAATGTATATCTATTACATTTAGCTTCGGTCACAAAAGGGCTATCAATGGCATTCAAGGTTTGGAGCGAGTTCAATACCTGCTTGACAGGGGACCATAATGTCACAACAGTCTTTGTCACAAGGACGATTATAAATAGCTCAAAGGCTAGCCTTACATGACTTTGGTTATATATATATATACATATATGGCATAGAAGCCTGTCGCGAGGGACGTAGAAAGATATGGCATAAAACCCAGTCATGAAGGACATAAGTAGTCATATGGCGCGAAGGCCTTGTCGTAATGACATTTAGATACGGCACAAATGGCATTGTCTCTAGGAAGTTATAGGATATGGCACTAAGGTCTGTCACCAGGGATGTTAACATTTAGTATGTTAACTTGTCACGAACGAAGAATTATAGCATGGAGGCTTGTTATGGGTGACTTGAAATATAACTTGTGGATTTGTCACAAGGACATCAATTCATAGGCTGCAATCTTATTAGATCAGGAGTTTTAAGGCTTGAACATAGTTCTTCACCTTTGGACAGGGAGTCATAGACTACAACTGTCATTGTCTTGAAAGGCGATTTACTTGACAGAAAGGTAAACCAATTAACATCACTAATGGATGTCTATATATAATTATCGTATCTAATGATATTAGTCATGATCACATCGATCATATTGACTATTAGGTTTGGGTATAATCCCACCATTTTGAATAGGGGATCATAAAGATCACCACTATTTTGTCTTATTGACAATAGAGTAAAGTATAGCCCGTAGGCAATTCATCACTAGGGATGTCAATATTATGAATTTATGATCATCATACTGATGATACTAGTCAGGATCGCAATGATCATATAAACTATTAGGCTTGAGCGTAGCTCACTACCTTAAACAGGGGATCATAGAAACCATAATGTTTGTGTCACACATGGACAATATAATATGGCCCGTAGGCGAAACATCACTAATGGATGTTTATAATGGATTCATCATTTTAGATGATATAAGTCAGGATTTCATTAATCATATTGAATATTTGGCTTGAGCATAGCTCACCACCTTAGACAAGGAATCATAAAGATCATAATGTCAATGTCTCAGATGGACAATTTATTATAGCCCGTAGGCAAAACATCTTTTCTTGACAGGGAGTTGTAGGCTACCACTGTCTTTAGTCTCTGAGGACGTTAATTATAGCCCGTAGGCATTTCCTTCCTAAGGGATATTTATGGTATGATCATCTTTTCAGATGATATTAGTCGAGATCGGATGGACCCTACCGACTATTATGCTTGGACGTATTCCAACATCTTTAGACAGGGTCAAAGACCACCACTGTCGTCTTATCGGACAACAAATTTAGCCCGTAGGCACTTCATCACTCACGGATGTTTATAATATGATCATCTTATAAGATGATATAAACCATGATTTCTAGATCATAAGGCAAATTAGGAATTTAAAATTTCCAATATAGGGATGATTGTTGTGATTTTATCGAATCACATTTGTCAGGAGTGCTAACACATTCTTAGGTGTTAACAAGGATCTGAATCCCTTGAGTAGGTTTCACCATCTTGGCCGCGTAGGCTAGGTTTCACCTTTAAGATTCTTTTTAAAATGCATACTGGCAGGGAAGGAAGGATATTTATTTTATTCAGAATTTTTATCAAAAATCCTAATTTATAAGTTAATAATAGCACAAATGGCCTAGTCCCGATTTCAAGAAATGTAGGAATAAGATGCTAGAAATGAATGAAAGCGATTTCAAGCTTTAAAGTGCTTAAATACCCTTAACGGGTCAAAATAAGCATACGAGCGAAAACGGGTTTAAATGGTGTAATAAACCTATGATTAGAACCTAATATAGTAGGTAACATTAATTTGAAGAAGTGTATGAGATATAGGAATCAAATAAATACGTTTGTTTGATAAAATGCATAAACGAGTTAAAATTCGGTAAAAAGGTAACGAGTCAAAGGCTTAGAAGTCTCAAAATTTCTTATGTTGGATGTAGGATTTTAACTCCATAAGATGGAGGATTAAATTACTGATGCGTAGGAAAAAGAATCGGGTAAAACGGATCAATAACGGAAAAGTTATGGTCGTGCTGGGTATGTACAGCATCAGCTAAGGCAACAGGCTGTGAAAAACAGGGCTAGGCGTGACACCTATGCCCTTGGCATCACGTCTAGCCCCCTAACTCTGAAAATTTTTAAATTTTGTCATTTTTAACCCCTGTACTTGTTTGAACTTAATATTTGACTATCAAAACTAACTTTTGAGTTGGTTTTGATCATAGGTGAATGCCAAGAGTGCACGGATGAAGATCAAGCGACGAGAAAGAACCGAACATGATCACGAAATAAGCTTCCGCACTATGTATCGTTATTATGTTAAACGACGAACGTACACATGATATGTTGTATACTTTTTAAATTGTAAAAAGTTTTAATAAACCCGTAATTTCCAATGCATATGTAATCTTAATTACATGACTGTTTTTCGTAAATGATACGTTAAATCTTAATTTATAAGAACGGGTGTTACAACATCAGTAAGATGTCTTTTATTATGCCCGAAACGAATTTAAACACAAACTATGCCCCGTAGGGGTAGTTTGGTCATTTTCAAGGTTATAAAAGAGTTTAAGTATTAACCTGAGTTACAGGTCTGATATAATCCGCAAAAATACTTAGTTTACTAAGTTATAACAGTAGGGTAAGGTATATATGTGAAATTTATCAATTATAACCAAACTATGCACAGTAGGGGCATTTTGGTAATTTCACATAAGCCGAAAAGCTCAAAACTGAAGTCTGAGTTTAACAACCTTTGCTTCCTATCAAAGTATTATAATTTACCCTAAATATCAGTAGGTATCAACCCTTGTATGTTTAAAATAGTTCTAGTACATACTATGCGTTAAAAACGCTTAAAAAGGCGATTAGAAGCCATTTCCGGGTTCTATACATAAAGCTGATATTTTTATTATTCCAGAAGGCTTAAAATAATTTATTTATCATATGTAATCAGTAGCAAAAGGTTTGGGGTCAATTAGATACGTAAAACTCATTTTATAGCCCGTAAGGCAAAACCGACAATTACCGGATTAAGCCTACGACTATAAGTTATGCTCAGCCTAAAATTAATTAAAAATCTTCAAAAATCCCAAAATAATATATTACATCAGTGGGTAATAATTTTGATATCAAAAAGTGAGTTTAAATAGGCTATACGCTAATTACGCCGTTTAATTAACAAAAGGCTTTCAATTTACGCTAATGAGCATAACTCTCCAACTACACCTCAATCTGATGTCAAACTTTGCATACAAGTTTATATATCAGTGACTAAGGTTTCTACTCTTTTACATTTTCAAAAATCACGTTTTAAGGTGAAAAGGGCATAATGGTCAACATATAGGCAATTAACGGAATCATGCGTATTAATTGGTTAACTAATGAACCATGGTGTATAATCACAGAGGGTTATACTAGCATGTAACCTGGTCCAAATAGAGCTCTAAGGTATTTCCAAATCATACCAAAACGGGTCAGAACTGAAGTCAAAGCAAAAGTCAAAGCTTTTCGACTTTCGGTTCCGAACCGGGTCTAAACAGTAAATTGTCGGGTTGAACATGTTTAGACATGTTCTTACACTAATTACCAAGTTATATTAATGATCAAACAGGTTGTATGTGTTCTACATTGCTAATCATGCATAAATTAGAAAATAAGTATCCTGTTGACTTTTTAATAACAAGTTTGACCCGACATTTGACCTAGTTAGAGTGGGAATCAGGGGGAACCCTTTTAAGGGTTTATTACCCACATAATTACCAACTTATAACTACTTTCAATTCGACTAATCACTGGACCATTAGTGATTAATCTTGAAGTCAACCGTTAATTACGACGGTTTGACTTTTAAGCAAAAACTAAGCAAAAACTTAACTAAGAAAGGTTAAGTAAACTTACCAAGGTCCTATGCACGAAATGTGAAGCTTAGAGAGGAGTCTTGAGCTCCACAAATGCTCCAAAGTGCAGATGGAAGGTGTGAAGAACTTGTTGCAACTTAGTGGCCTTTTATAGTGTTTAAATCACCATAGATTGTTGACATCTAAGTCTACAACTGACCACAATTCATCCACAAGTGTCCCTAAGTGTCTAGGGGTTGTTTAGGGGCCAAGCAAGATGAGGAAAATCGAGTTAAAGTCGTTTGCAAGGGCTATGGTAGACAAGATCAACAAGAAAATCGAATTCTGATCAGATAGGGCCGTCGCGTAGCGCGACGGCATATGGGGTAGGGCTCGCGCTACGCGAGCATGTGCTGTCCAGCCAACCAATTTTTCCATTATTTGCAATTTTGGTCCCCGGTCCTTCTAAAGGTCGCTTTCACGTCTTGTTTTGCACAATGGACCCTCTAAATTGACTTATAAGGGCTTTAGGACATTTACTTACTTTGTTTAGTCCTTGGTTAACTTTTTTGTTACCCGAAAAGTCATAAACTTCAACGTTGACGCTTTAACCCCTTCGAATACGAATTTGATCATAACTTTCTCACACGATAGCGAAACTTTATGAAATTTATATCGTGCATTCAAGTGAGTATAATTAACCGTTACAAAGCTTCGGGTTTGTCAAAAGGTCACTCTGAGGTATAACTTTCAACATGTTGACACATTTAACCCCTGTAGTTTGTAATCTCTCACTTTCTTTCATATTTAGCTTCGTATGATCCATGCTTTATTCGTTTGAAGGTATGAGCATCATGTAGGGTTAATGTACAATATATTTATTCACTGTTGACATTTAGAACTTGTATATTCACATACTTTCCATGATTGTCAACTTTAATCCTTCTATAACATTCTTTCACACGTTCAAACATATGACACGTGTCAACACATTATAGGACGTGAATTTTCGAGGTGTTACAGATATGGCTGGTTACGCATCGTTTATCTCGAATTGTTTGTAGAATGATGTCGGTCGAAAACACCAATGCCTTTCGCGCAACGCGCGTCATTGAAAAACACTAGTTATCAAATAACGATATTACTTATTTTAAATTTTCTACCTTAATAACTGGGTCCTGTTTAGTTTTACTCATAGTTTGCTTTGTATGTTGTAAATATTACTTACTATATTATATAGTTTTAAAATTATATATATATATATATATATATATATATATATATACAGTGTTGCAAAAATCGGCCTAGGCGGCCGATTAATCGGCGCCTAGGCGCTAGGCGGCTAGTTACTGACTAATTTTGAGCTAGTCGGCCAATTAATCGGAGTCGGTCAAAGTCGGTCAAAATCGGTCCTAGGCGGTCCTAGGCGGTCAAAAATCGGATTAATCGGCCTATATTAATCGGTTAAAATCGGTCAAAATCGGTCCCAGGCGGTCCCAGGCGGTCCTAGGCGGTCAAAATTGGTCAGAATCAGTCAAAATCGAACCATACTATTTGAAACTTGAAGTATTTATGTGAATTTTGAAGTATTATTTTTATATTATTGGGTATATATATATAATTTTGAAAAAATACATATAAAAATCCCAATCCGATTAATCCCGATTAATCCCGATTAATCCCTAGGCGGTACCTCACCGCCCGACTAGCGCCTAGCGCCTTCTACAACACTGTATATATATAGGGGAAGGTTCAAATGAAAACCAATAGTTATCGCGAAAACTAACTAAAAAAGCCAAAAAAACATACCAATGTTTTTTTTGCATACCAATTTTCGCCATTTTTTATATATAAAAAAAATTTTAAAAAAAATTATTTGTAGTGCACATGTGTAATACTACACATGTGTATTATTACACATGTGTACTACAAAAAAACTTTTTTTATATAAAAAACCTGCGATTTTTATAAAAGAATTGAAAAAAAAAATTGTGTGGTTTTTAGGCTTTTTTTAGTTAGTTTTCGAGTTTTCACGATAAAAGTGGTTTTCATTTGAACCATCCCCTAGGTTCAAATATGATAAGGATCATGTGAGAAGTAGTAGGATAATTGAGAAACTTGAGAAGCATTCTGGAGCACACATTTTCCCTAAGCAAAAAAATGTAAAAAAATGCAAAAAAAAAAAAAAATAAAAAATTTCTGAAAAAGTCAGAGCTTTTTCTTTAAGGTTTTGTTTTTTTTTTTTGTGATTTATACATATGTGTATATTGTTAATCTTTTAACTATACATATGTGTATATTGTCAAATATACATATATGTATATACATGTTTAAAATTGAAAAGTAAGTGTTATTTAGGGTTTAGCATTGGTATTTAGGGTTTAGCATTAGGGTTTAGGGTTTAGCATTAGTATTTAGGGTTTAGCTTTAGGGTTTAGCATTAGTATTTAGGGTTTAGCATTAGGGTTTAGCAATAGTATTTAGGGTTTAGCTTTTGGGTTTAGCATTAGGGTTTAGCTTTAGCTTTTGGGTTTGCATTAGGGTTTAGCTTTATGGTTTAGATTTAGCTTTAGGGTTTAGCTTTAGCTTTAGGGTTTAGCATTAGGGTTTAGCTTTACGGTTTAGAATTAGGGTTTAGCTTTAGGGTTTAGCATGAGGGTTTAGCTTTAGGGTTTAGGGATTAGATTTAGCTTTAGGGTTTAGATTTAGCTTTAGGGTTTAGGGTTTAGCTTTAGAGTTTAGGGTTTAGCATGAGGGTTTAGCTTTAGGGTTTAGGTTTAGAATTAGGGTTTATTTTTCAATTTTAAACATGTATATACATATATGTATAATTGACAATATACATATATGTATAGTTAAAAGATTAACAATATACACATGTGTATAAATCCCCAAAAAAAATTAAAAATTAAAACCTTAAAGAAAAAGCTCCGATTTTTCCCAAAAAAAAAAAAAATTGCATTTTTTCCACCTTTTTTTGCATTTTTTTTATTAGAGAAAATGTGTGGTCCAGATTGCTTATCAAGTTTCTCAAATAGGGTGGACTTCCCTTAGGATCCCTACCCTATATATATAATAATAATTACGTTCTTTACTTTTTAAGTTAAATACATTTTCATACTTTTCTTAACTTTAATTAATCCATTTTTAATTATTGAAGTGTGTTATAGGTTGCACGTATATGAATAACCATTGGTAGACCTTTGACCCATTTGAATCATTTCAACTTCAATTAAGTTTCTAAATGTTCCTGTTCTTCTAGTCGATCAGGATTCAAGTATAACCGAGATACTCAGTCTATATACAAATAACTTATTGGTTCAATTTTATCGAAACAATATAACAATATAACTTCTGTAATCATATTTAGAACTATAAATTAAAAAATGTTTCAACTCAATCACACTTATTACCAGTTCAACTCGAAAAGTACCCATTTTTAGAAATTCAGAGCATGCATTTGAGACTGGATTTTTTTCAAACCTTTCCAAACTGATCAAATCCATCAAGCTGGTTGACTGGTTCAGCAACTGCATGAGTGTTCTTGGAATTTCACGATCAGCACTGGTTCCCTCTCTGAAACGACACCCACCAATGGCATCAATCTCATCAATATATCATTTTCCTTAAACATACACAACCCAAATCAAACAAAAAAAACATCACACTACAAGACTTCAAATAAACTGATCAAAACAAACCTTTGAGACCAAGAAACTATGTGCCTCTCTTTCTGCTTCTGGGCTTTAGCACTATGATTACAACTTCCGGTACTATCTTAAGCATTCTTTTTCATATTGGGCATCTTTCACCTACAAATATTGTTTTTCCACCACCGATATTCCATATGAAGATCCTAATTGTTCATCATCACTGAACTTACAATTTAAACAAACCAGTTTCTCTAAATCAAACACAGTATTAATCAAAACTGAGACCAAATTTCACAATTTCATCAACAACTATGAATATTGCACGAAAACTATATAAGTTGGACAATAATTTCCTACAATCAAACCCTAGAAAAAAATCTACAATTCTCCCCAAAATCAAAACAGCAAAACACCAAACTACAATACGAATGTCAGTGGAAATGGATTTAGAGCACCAAAAATCTCAATTATTGGAGAGGAATCGGTTGCGTTTAACGATTATATAATCAGAAGAATAAAAACCATGAACTATTGTAACAATGGTAAACAAACTTACCTTAGTGGCATCTGGAACACTTTACATGATGGTCTCTCTTGAAGATAGCCCTAATTTTGACCATGAGACACAATCGAAGGAAAAGAAGGAAAGATGCAGAAGGAAAGATAATTGGCGGAATATGGAGCAGAGGGGAGAGGAGGTGGTTTTGTGGAGAATGTTCAGATCTGAAAAAACCTAGGGGCTTTTTGAAATTTAAAATCCCGCCCAAGAAATTTCAGGGATATTTGAAAACTGAAATCTGTGCCTTAAAAGAAATTGTGCTTTTAAAGCCTTGTACTTAATGGTTTAAAATTTGTACTTGTTGAAAAAGTGGCAAATGACCATTTCTGCCCTTAGAATATGCATTATATATGTATATATATATAGTATAGATAATATAATAATGAGTTAATTGTCAAAATCGTCCCTGAGGTTTGGGCACGTTTGACATTTTCGTCCAAAATGACACTTTTGTATCAAATTGCCCCCAACGTGTGTAACTTTTTGTCATTTTCATCCAAACCACTAACTTAGTTTATTTTTTCTGTTAAGTTGAGGATATTTGGATGAAACTGGCAAATATAAAACCATAGAGACGATTTTGGCAATTTACTCAAACCCTTTTTAATTTCTTTTATTTAATTATTTTTGTTACATATATAATAAAAAAGAATATACATGGAGTTTTTAGAAAAAAAATTAATAGTTTTGTCACATAATTTTTATAAATTTTCATTCAAATCACTAACTCAGTTTATTTTTTCTGTTAAGGTGAAGGATGTTTTAAATGTTATAAATTAAGATATAAATTAATTTATAGCTTCTTTATATTTTATAAAGAGAAAACGTCATTGGTGTGCGACACATAACAATCGATTACAACTTCTAGTATTTATCAGTTGTAGAGATAGAAAAAAATTGTAAAACGTTACATATTTTTTAAATGTGTTGAGCACCTAGGAAATATGTTGGTAGAAATAAAATATTTATTTAATTAAGATTATGAGGGTAACTAACTAATACTTATTCTGAGTGGCTTAAGTAAAGATATTTTTGGTTCATAGCATTGTAATTACAATTTGGTGGGTACTTTTAAGGTTTGGTAACGATACATTGTTTGAAAGAGGGGGGGGGGGGGGAGGGGGCACTGGCTTCTGTTTTTCCTTGGAAGCGAATTTAAAAGAGTAGAAGATAAATTACAAACTTGGTACATATGATAAGATTTTTTTATTTGACATTTTTCAATAAGGTCACCAGCATTTTAGTTTTATAAAATTTAGAGGTTTAAGTAGATTTTATTTTTATAAAACTGATCTATATAAAAAATTAGAAATTAATTTCTGTCTTAGTTTATAAACATCATTCGCCTTAATAGAAAAATTAACTTACTTTGTGGTTGGATGAAAATTTATAAAAATTATGTGACAAAGCTATTGTTTTTTCATGTATATTCTTTTTTATTATATATGTAACAAAATTAATTAAATAAAAGAAAATTTAAAAGAGTTTGAGTAAATTGCCAAAATCGTCCCTGTGGTTTTATATTTGCCAGTTTCATCCAAATATCCTCAACTTAACAGAAAAAATAAACTAAGTTAGTGGTTTGGATGAAAATGGCAAAAAGTTACAAACGTTAGGGGCAATTTGGTACAAAAGTGTCATTTTGAACGAAAATGGCAAACCTGCCCAAACCTCAGGGAAGATTTTGGCAATTAACTCTATAATAATTAACTAATTAATTAACTAATTAATATTAATAATTATTAAAAGAACATAATGAATAGTAATTTTTAGTATTATAATAATAGAGTTAAATGTTGTTTTAGTCCCTGTGGTTTGGGCCACTTTACCAGTTTAGTCCAAAGGTTTTATTTTTCGCCTATGGTTCCAAAAGGTTTCACCTTGCCATTTTAGTCCACTGGTTAACTTCATCCATCTTTTCTGTTTACGAGAAGGGCAAATCAATCATTTTATATGGCCGAATTGCCCTTCTAGTTAACAGAATTACATATAAAATGACCAAATTGTCTTTCTCGTTAACAGAAAAAATGGTTCATCAAGCAACACGTCCCATGAAACTACTCGCTCCTTAGACTGCAAGTTCCTATTCCTTGAAATATCTAACGACCTGCAAACATTTAGAAAAAGTGTGTCAACATAAAGTTGGCGAGTTCACAATTTTGTTTAACGTAAATCATGTAAGAGTCTAGTTTAAAGACATGTCACGAATAATAAACTCGATACCGATTGACTGTTCTGTTTGTTGTGCCCTCATCAGTGTCTATCAACATTGATTAAAAGTGTTTAAGGTCATTAGTTCATACCGGCTCCCAGCACAGTGTGAGGTTTGTCAAGTCTAATAGCGCTATCAACTAATACCCTGTTGCCTCCCAGGCAACTAGCTCGGTAGTAAGTAAGGACTTTCGTGATAAAGATTGAGTTTATTAACCAACATCGAATTTAAACCACAATGTTTTAAAAGTATTCCTGTCACACCCCAACCGATGGCGGAATCATCGGGGCGCGACACTAGGCGAACCAGATTACTCAAGAGAATCCATAACAACTATTAAATGGCAATATTTATAAGGTTAATTGTCCCATACCAGTCAACAAACATTCCACAAATAATTATTACATACAGTGTGTCTCAAAAGCAATTCAAGTCCGTTAACCTAGATTTCTATTTGTGGAGTTTCTAGACTTCCTACTTCGTTTCATCACAGCGTAGCATCATATCAACCTGTCACATACGTTAAAATAAAGTCAATACATAAAATGTAAAGGTGGGTACACAAGTTTGAGTAGCATATAATATAGCGAAAAGCGTTTACGCATAACCAGCATGTATCATGTAACGGGTGAAGCAAGTAACTATCAAAACTATGTTCACACTTAACCACAAGACTGCGTTGTAGAGTATGCGCGACACATGTCCAGCAGTCACTTGAAGTAAAGAGGTGTGATCCCTAGCAACCCCTGTCCACGACAGGTGCTGAGTCCAAACTATAGTACTATCGTTGCTAGAGGCGGTATAGTGTAACACTATATAAGCATAGTACAAGCATTCAAGTACACGTATAACATGCGGGAGCGGTTAGCATTGTAAAGTGTTTACGTTGTGTGTCGTAGTGTTTTGATATAGAACGTATGTCATACCCAAAAGTGCATTAAAAGAAAATGGGTTTGAGTATACTCACAGTGTGTGTTTAACAAATAAACACAGCCTTGATTAGATTGAAGGGAGCGCGTTGGAGTTAGCCTGAGCATGGAACAGTAGCGTGAGCGTTGAACAACGTGTAAACAGAATTTCGAATGGTGGAGTGTTCGGATGGTGATCTGAACGGATGTGTACCCATTCGAACAGATGGCCATTCGAATGAGATGTGGGAGTTTATAAATCGTTTTGAAAGTTTAAAGTTTTCGTTGTATCATTTAAACAACGTAAAGTATAGATGCCAAGTCATCCGGACGGATGGCCATTCGATCGGATGGCTATTCGAGTGAGAAATTGTTAGTTTAAAAGTTTGGTAAAATCGTTTTGAACAGGGAATATTATGAGGGACAGGTCACCTGGTCGAATGGTCATTCGATCGGATGGTCATCCAATCGGATGGCCACTCGAGCGGGTGGTCTGTTGTTTGAAAACTTTGTAAAATTTTCTAAGTTAAAAGTTTGAAGTTTAACGGAGACGTTGTGACGACGTGTCAAATAACAGAAACACACCAAGGTCCAGCTAATTCGATCGGATGGGAATCAGCCCATTCGATCAGATTCACTGTCTTTGATGGAATTTCATGCTCGACCCGTTAATTGGTTATCTCTCTGGTGAAAATTCATCTTCAAGCCGGTTCTCAACTAGAGAATGAGTAGAGAGCCTGAGTGAGTCTAGATTCCATCAGTTTTGTGAGGAATGTTGAATAAAAGTTGAAGATAAGTTGAAAACAGTTGAAAATGTTGAGATCTCGTTGAGATTCGTGTTTAATCGTGTGGAAATCCTTTAGATCTGAACTAATCTTGATGAGATGATGTCATACAACAGTTTGCATATGCAACTGTGCGAGAACCACCTTCAAGGAGTCCAAATCAGGTGATTTCGAGAAGAAAATGTGTGATTTTGATGGAGAAGATGATGGAGAAGTGTTTAGTGATGATGATTGTACAAGATTTGAGGATAAACACTTACGAAATAGCCTTGAATCGAGAGAAAAAGTGTCTGAGAGCATCTAGAGTGCAGGTGGTCGGATGGAGATGTCACATCAGTGAACAGTAGTATACGGCGGGTATTTATAGGGTGAGAGAGAAGTTAAGGCGGTGGAGAAGCGAGGTGTCGAATGGGTGTCCGGTCGGATGGCCATTCTATCTGATGGTCATCCGGACGGATGTCCATTCGATCGAGTGGTCATTCGATCAGCCGAGTTGTGCAAGCTAGTTTTCCAACTTTCGTTTCGTGTGATAAGCCTTGTGTTGCGTTGCATTTAAGCGAGTTGCGAGTAAGCGTTGCGTTGAGATAACCACATAACATTGAACAAATAATCACATAAATAGTACCTATAACTACTTTTAGAAAGGTTTGACCACCTTACGACTGTAATAAAACGGAACATAATCCCAGATTGTCTAGAGAAGCGTTTTTATCATGTTTCATATTAGAGAAACATAATTTTACAGACGATTTATAGAAACAGAGAATACGTTACGAGATTCTTCGAGAATTATAAAAGGAGAAAATACGGAACGACACGGGTGCTGGTCTTTTCTCCCACGTGTGATCCAGAGGTCAGTCTCGGGTGGGCATAAGATCCGTGGGCCCTATTGTCAGACCTGTGACTCCATGGAAAATGTGATTAAGGTAAGCGTGCCGAAAAGTTGCACCTGTTGTCTAGAGAAGCGCTTTTATCATGTGTCATAAAACGGAACATAATCCCAGATTGTCTAGAGAAGCACTTTTATCATGTGTCATATTAGAGAAACATAATTTTACAGACGATTTAGAGAAACAGAGAATAAGTTACGAGATTCTTCGAGAACTAGAAAAGGAGAAAATACGGAACGACAAGGGTGCTGGTCTTTTCTCCCACTGTGCAAACTTGAAGAATCTCACCATAACACATTGTAGACTGGTGGACTTGAAGATTCGTGGGCCCTATTGTCGGATCTGTGACTCTATCGAAGATGTGATTAAGGTAAGCATGTCGTAAAGTTGCATCTGATTTTTAAAACATGCCCACTGACATATTATTTTACAAATTGAGAACCACATATTCGTGTGTAAAAGCTCGGAAAGATGACCGAATAGAGATATGAATATCCCTTTGGTAGTTGTTACCACATGACACATGGTAAAAGGGCTTCTTTAGACAATCTGGGATTATGTTCCATTTTAGGGTTTCTTCATCACCTATAACTGTAACAACCCGACCTTTGAAGTCAAAGTACAAGTCAAAGTCAAAGGAAGAAAAGATTGCTAATCAGATCTTTCATTTCTGGCTTAATTATTGCTTGTACTCTCAACTCGATAATTGATGTATGTTAGTTACCGCTGTTTTAGCTTACGATTTGTATTATGTAAAGTAACAATGCGATAAATGCAATTAAACGCTAATCTACTCAACGTTATCTCATCGCTATCGCATCGCAACTCGAATCACTATTATTGGTATTGTTTTATGTGTGTGTGTGTTAATATGTGTTACTTGTGTATGTTTATTTATGTTAAAGGTGTTATTCGCAAACGCAATCGCAACTCTATCGCAACGCAATCTTATCGCGAACTGGAAATGCAAGTTTACTTTTTGTGATTTTTAGTAGTTATGTTATTTGTGTAACTAATGTGTAATACTATCGCATCGCTTACTCGCAACTCGCTAAAACACATCACAACGCTCAATGCACGAAACGGAAATCGGAAACTAACTCACACGCGCCATCCGATCGAACGACCATTCGATCGAATGGTCATCCGACCGGATGACCATCCGATCAGATGGCCGTCCGATCGAAAGGCCATCCCACTCATCTCCTCTGCACCGCCTTTCTCTCATCTCACTATATATACCTCACCTGTCACATCACTGTTCACTTGATGTGACAGCTCCCTCCGACCCAGTGCTTTCTCAGGCTATTTTCTCTCGATTCCTCATGATTCTTGTAAGTTTTCATCTCAAATCTTGTACTTCTATCATCTACACACTCTTTCACATCATCTTCTCCAACAACTATGAAATCACTGGATTTGGGCTGTTCTAGGGTGACATCATCATGGAGTTCTTATGAACATTGAAGTCTGACCTCATTCCACCAAGAACGGTTCAGATCTAAGGGTTTCTACATTATTTAGCACAAACCTCACAGCATTAAAAGATGTTAAAGGATGTTTTCATACTTCTCTTTTACATATCTTTCACTTTTACTCAAAACCGTTGGAAATCTGGACTCGTTCGGGCTCTTCACTTATCCTCTAGTGAAGAACTGATCTGAGAATGGATTTCTATCAAAGAGACGACCGATTCACGGGTTGAACACGAAGTTCATCTCGAACGGTTAAGTCCGACCGAATGGGGTGATTCCCGTCCGAGCGGATGAGCTAAACTTGGTGTGGTTTCCATTGTTTAACACATCATCATACCGTCTCGGTCAAACCGCAAACTTTTAACTTAACAAATTTTACAAGTTCTTCCAACAAAACAGGTTAACTCAATCGAATAGCCGTCCGATCGGATCACCATCCGATCGAACGACTATTCGACCAGGTGCCTTGATTTTGTGAGTTAAACACTTGAAGTTTTGGAAAGTTTCAAGGAATATCAGTGTCACACCCCAACCAATGGCGGAAACATCGGGATGAGACGAAGTGTGAAGATTGCAAGAGACTTCATAACGCTATTTGTGACATTATTTAATAAACCGATTTCATTTCATAAGTAAATTGTCAACAATACAAGAAATTCAAATAACAACAAGTTCAAAGGAAATACATAACAACATAATAAAAGTTGATACAACATTTAAACCTAAACGTCTATATGTGTATCTAGGCATCATAGCTACTTCATTTCATAGCATCATCATCAACCTGTAACATGTTTGAAATACAATTCAATGCAAAAGCAAAGGCGAGTATACAAGTTTGGTACGTACATAACAAAGATAAGTTTTAAATGATTCCTCATAGCAAGCATGTGATTCAAGATAAACAATAAATTTGGCATGTGTCAACATATCAAACCAAAATGAGACGGAAGATGCTCATGACATAACCACAAGTCTACGGGCGGGTCGGCAATCCTATAGCGCTACATATGTCACGGTTAGGCTCGTACGAAGTTAATGATAAGTTCAAAACATAAGTCTCAACCCAAGTTCAAAGTATCAAGTAATCACGTATACAAGCATGTTATAGGAATGTTCATATGTTTAAGCAAAATGTTCATGTGTAAGTTTTTGATAAGTAAACATGTTACACCCCAAAAGTGGTAAAAGTAAAAGAGGGGAATACGAGTATACTCACGGTTTCTCAAAGTTGTTCCTATGGTAATTCCGTGAAGAGTTGGAGAATTGAAAGTTGGAACACCGTGGTCACCCTATATGGGGTAAACGGAGGTGTGAGAATTGGAGTGTTTAAGGAGGATTCGGATTGAAATTTAAGATGCAAAGTATATAGGTAGATGTTCATAGTATATATTACGTATGAGGATATATATATATATATATATATATATATATATAGTTTATAAGTTAAGTCCTTTGCAAGTTAAGTCCAAGAGTTAGGTTGTTATGTTATGTCCAAAATCACATATCAATACGAAGTTGATCGGACGGTATGATTAACCATCACCTATCACCATAGGTATGATCGGATTGTATCACATATCAATACAAGTATGATCGGACGGTATAAATTACACATCTCTTATCAATACAAGCATGATCGGATTGAAAGGAAATTAACAACATAATAATAGAGTTTGTAATTAAGTTAGCTTAACCAAAACACAAATCTTATCACAAGAATTATGGTAGACTCGGTTGGTTTAACCAAAACACTTGCCACCACAAGAACTATGATAGATTTGGATGGTTTTAATATTTGTAGTTATGTTAGTCATTAATAACAGAAAGTTAAGAGGGTTTTCACACCTCTAAACTCATGAGAATTAATCATACATAAGTGTCTTGAACATGGTTTTGATTAGAAGTATGGAGGATATAAGTTTCATGTATGTTAGTATGAATATAGATATAGTATAAGATTAATCATCAAAAACAGTAAGTTTGGATCATGAAATGGTGTTGTTGTACCTTAGATTAACAAGATAATCTGTTGGAAACAATCCTAGAGAAGATCCAAGCTTTGTAGCAGAAGATTTGATGAAGAAATGATGAAGAAAAGTGAGTTTGAACACACTTATATACTAAGAAAAATTTTGCACTTGTTCTTGAAAATGCAGAATTTTAGAGAGGATTTTGATGATTTAGAAGTGTTTGGCAAGTGAAATGAGGGCTAGAGAGGTTGTATATATAGTGTAGGGGGTAGGTGAGAGCTTGAAATGATCAAAAATGGCTGCAAAAAGGTCAACAAATGAGAAAATTCTGCAAGTTTTCGTTCAAGAGAAGTTGCTGAATGAATAGTGCCTGCAGGGCACTGTTCACACTATTCACCCGTTTTTTTTTTGAATACTATGGATTAAAACAAGCACTTTTTGTAAAAGGGACCTATGCTAAAACAATTTCTAAAAATTACTAAAATTTCTTTTGTAAAGTTTCACGCTAAAAATTATTAGAAAAATATCTTTGTATAGTTTTCCGGTTTCTTATAGAATTCTTGTGTTTATCCATTAACAATGTGATAAAAAATGTATTATCATTATGATTAACGCCTTGAAAAGTAAAATAAAAATATGAGAATACGAGGCGTTACAGTCTCCCCTACTTTAGGAAATTTCGTCCCGAAATTTATTCAAGAGGAAGGCCTCGGAGAAAAAGCATTTTGGCTAAAAGATAGGTTCATAAAAGGAATTCGTATAGGGAACAAGATTAATGATGGATAATGAAGGTACAAGAGTGAACGATTGATCTAACAAACGAATGCGAGTAATATGAATGATATGTGGATTTGGTATTATATGAACACGAGTATTGAGGATGTTGCTTCATCACGGATAGTCGGATGTTGTGCGCTTAGCAATGCGTTTGTGAATTGTTGAAGTCTGTATCGGGTCTAAATAGGTCTGTAAAACACCAAATTTCTCATGGCATGTTTTACGAAAGTTTGATAACATGGTGAAAACACTTATATACAGGAAGTATCAGCGGCGTATCCACCATGTTTTGACCATGTTATGTCCGTTTCGTATTCGGTGTCGTGTTACGTTCTGTGTTTTATCATACACAGTAGTACACTCTATGGTTTTTGTACGCCTATCACTATAATCCCGTGTGCACCCGTGATTATATTGATCGTCGCATGATCCGCATAGCTTGTACTAGTTGTGTATGAATTTAGGGTAGGTACTCCAAGAAAATAAGGTGTATCAAAAATTTCGTTTAACGTGTTATTGAAAAATTTCTAAATTTGTATGGTAATAAAAATGGTGGAAACGGCCGTCCCCGGGATCGAACCCGGGTCTAGGCCACACCCTTTCGCGTGCCTAGCCAACCGAGCTAGGTGCCTAGTTTGTGAAATTTCCGTCAAAGAAAAATAAGAATGTGTGTGTATAAGAATAAGGTATGTAAGCAAGTCCATGCTTAAGTATGTATAGGAACCACGTAAGCGAATCACTCGGATTACGCTCGCGTATGGGTACAAAGGTATGAATCACGAGTATGAATGAAGGCATGAGCATAAATATGATTATTCACGTAAGTATGAGCATAGACATAAAACGTATGAGTAGTATGAGTACACGTATAAGCATGAAACGTATGAATATAAATATAAATATGAGCATAAATATAAAATGTATTGTTATGAGTATGAGCATGAGTGTGAGTACGAATACTAATGATTGCGTATATAGTATTAATTGAAACATGACAAAATTTAAGCATGTAAAACAATCATGAAATTTCGAGTGTGAAAAAAAAAACGAAGTATAATGATAGTATGTGTGAATTTGTCACGATATTTGACTGCACGAGTTGAAATGTGTATGATGATGTATGTAAAATAGTTGGTAGGGTAATGTAATGATTTTATTCCTACTATGGTTCACTTAAAATTTTATTTCTGAAATGAGTACAATAAACATGACAAATCATACCCTTATCATCAAACAAATAAAATACAATGGTAAAACAACGAAACTCTCCAAGAATAAATATGAACCAATTTCTTCTAATGGAAGGCTAAAAATCAAGTAATGCAGTATCACGATCAGTACCCCAGCAAACACAAGAGCCGGATGAATCATCCTTAATATTATTTTCAAAAACTTGAAGAGAGTGAGAAGGGAGAGTGTTTTGTTATGAATAAAATGAGATTTGTTGATTGGGTATTTATAGGGGGAAATATATAATAAATAACAATTAATAACATAATGGTCCACGATAACATAAAATCTTCAAGTGATTCTGGTAACGTTCCGAGGTATAACACAATAAGATTGGGGTATCGTTTAAATCTAATAAGCATCAATATAACACAACCTTAATTGAATCAAAACATAGATAGCATTGTTTGTTTGACAGTCTATAATGTTGTGAACAAATTACATTTGAAATAAGTCATGTAATGGATCAATTTCAGGCACAAAATTATCAGGTAGTGGAGGTAGTGGATCCAGTTGCATACGAGCAGCTAGCATGCTTTCCAACCATTGATTTCTTTCAGTCAGTTCTTGTATTTGCTGAGACAAATTTTGGACCTGATTGTTTAACCTAGTTACTTCAACTACCATTGAATCTGGAGGTAGATCCATTTGAGGCATCGTACTTGGGCCTGCTATATCAGTTGGTGGTAGTTGTTCTACTTCGTTCAATAGTGCTTGGAAAGACTGTGGCAAAAGTGATTCCGGTGCTAACTGTTCTTGGGGCATCATGTTTTCATAAGTTTCTTGCATTGTTGGATCCTCCTCAAAAACTATGGGTGAGAAGCCTTGTGAGACGTTTGATGCTAATGGTTGGAATATGTTAGTGGTAATATGTTCTTGTATGTATGGCAGGTGTGGTAGCATGTCATATCGGTAAAAAGATGATGGAGGAAATTGCAACAATGATTGTTGCAAATGTTGTATGAATGAACTCTCTAAGATAAATGGAGCTCCCTCCGACTGGGATGGTTGAGTTGGTGTATGGCCAAGAATAGGGGTTAGCTTAATGTTGTTACAATTTACAATCCCAGGTGCCTTTGGTGGAGATAATCCTTGGATAACCTGGTCACTTAAGACACCTAATGATTTTGCTATTCTCGTAATGTAAGACCCTCCCATGAGACTTCTCAGGGGATTTGTTTGTTGACTAAGAAAATATGCAGCAAGCTCGTGGGCAATATTACAAGGAACTTGCTCAAAAATACTGTGCAGATGGAAGACTTCGGTTGAACTAACCCTTTGTTGATTAATCTGGCACCCCGTGATAGTGTTGGCTAAAAAATGGTGCATATACCGATAACGAGGGTCTGTGAAGTTATTAGAATTATTGTAGCCGCACCATGCTTTTGATGCACGGTGTCGCCAATATTCTCTCATTTTCACAGAGGAATAAGAGGTTGATGCCCTCGTAAAAATGGGTTGTTTAACTTCTTCATCGGTATATATACCCAGATGAACTGCAAATTCTGTTAATGACATGTTATAAGGTTGTCCACAAAGCCGAAAATGAATGGATTCATCGGTAAGACTTCTATTATATTTGAAATAGAAAGTGGACAAGAACTCATATACCAGTTCATCATATGATGGTTCTAGGATGTCGAAGAAACGGCGCCAGGGCGTATTATGTGGTAGTAATCTTGCCAGTGAACCACTGGGGTCAACCATTCCTATTCGATGCCAATCAATGCCGCTAATAGTAAAAACTTCAAGATCCTTGAGTTTTTGATACTTCTCACGAGTGGGTAACTCAGCAAACCGAAGGAATGGGTGGATTGCTGCTGCATTTGAAGATTCAGCATATGCTACTGAGAAATTTGCCATTTGAGTATTGAGTTTCTCCGATGAGCTTGCTTCTCCGTCGAGTGTGTGAGTGATAAGAAAAGAATGGAGTTTAAGAGGGTGTTGTGGTGATGTGAGGAGTTAGAACGGTTCGGTTTTTATAGCTTTTACAAATCTCGTAAAGTCCGGAATGATTTATGATGAGCCACAATTGTGCTATCAAAAGTCTAGGTTCACACTGATCGACAAAATGGAAATGCGGATTCCAATCAATTACCGAGAAATCAGGAGCCGGAAAAAAAAAATCGGCGACGATATGTTTGAAAAAGGAAATGGTTGTTGCTGTCATGTTCTTGGCGGTAATTTTAAAAGATTTAACGAATTTGTCGCTTAGATAGAATTTAAAGGTTAGGTAGCTTGAATGATCAGGAGGCTTGACGGAGTGGTTAATGTGCATGTTTGTGAGAGTAGTGACCTGAGTTCGATTCTGGGCGTTGTCCTCTTTGATCCCTTTTTTTCCATGATACGTTTCAAAATAGTTTACTGTAGCTAGTTTGAAAATTTGAATTTGTATGATCTCGAAAATAATTTGAATTTGAAAAAAGTCTTGGTAAAACAATCCTATATTATTTATAAGACCTTATAGACATGTGAGAAAAGTTGGTTTGGTTTCCGCTTGATGGCGGATATCTTTAGTAGAATGATGTAATGTGATCGTGTTTTAATGACTATGTTAAATAGGAAATTCATGGGCAAAAGAGTCATTGGACTTGATTAAGTATTTATAAGCGGTAGGGGAAAACATAAGGTTATAGGAATCAAAACGAAATGCTTTTGGTGGAATAGTTTCATAAAATCAATGACGAGGATAGAAAGCATATAATAAGATGGATATCATTTATTCCACGAATAAACGACATCAATGACAAGTCAAAGTAGTTGGGTTCTTATAACTTAGTGAAGTGATGCTTATGTATAAATGTATGAAATGATTTAATATGTTAAGTGTGTGAAAAGAGAATATCGGAAATAAGTTTGAATTTTGAAAGATTGCATCGTATAAGATAAATAATAGAAACACATGTTTGATTAAAATTTGGATGGTTCCAAAACGGAACTTTGACTAACCAAAGTGGTCGAAAAGTCTTTCGAGTTTGAGGAGCGTGCTTTGGCCTAATAGGTGAAATACTCTCGCCGACAAGTCGGTTAACGGTATTTACCCTTCCGGTTACTACATGTCCCCAAATCAATTGAAATTTCGAGACTTGGCGGGATTAATGAAAATCAAGGAGTGGAACTAGTCGACAAGGTGTGGGTTTCACCCCTAACTTGGCGATTTAGTATCCTAAGTGTGGTTGGTACTCGTCGGGTCAAAAGTTAATTTCGACACTTTGACGAGGGTCCACTAGAATTTGAGATTGAAATTATCATTAAGATGTGGATTTCACACCTAAGTTAATGGTGTAATTTCATGTAAAAAAGAATAGGTAGGTTGAGCGTCGTTCACCAAATTGTGGGTTTCACACCTATTTTGGTAAACCCGTCTCGTTTGTACAATATGAGTGTTGTCGGATTTAGAATAATCGAGTAAAATGCATATGGAAACATGTACGTCAAAGGAGTACACAAACAAGTATAAACACATAAGAAGCATATTAAGAATGGTACATAAAGAATGAAATAATAAAACAAGTATTAACAATAAGAATAACATGTTATATATTAACACATAAGTGATGTATATGTCTAAAAGATCAAAAGCGGATAAATAAGAAGCAAATAAACTAACATGCAAGTAGTTTCAAGTAAAACATAAGAATAAAGCTCTAAAACTATAGACTAGGTGAAAGCATTCCTACTTTTCCTAATTCCCTATAGTTATGCCTCTGATACCAATCTGTCACACCCCAACCAATGGCGGAAACATCGGGATGAGACGAAGTGTGAAGATTGCAAGAGACTTCATAACGCTATTTGTGACATTATTTAATAAACCGATTTTATTTCATAAGTAAATTGTCAACAATACAAGAAATTCAAATAACAACAAGTTCAAAGGAAATACATAACAACATAATAAAAGTTGATACAACATTTAAACCTAAACGTCTATATGTGTATCTAGGCATCATTGCTACTTCATTTCATAGCATCATCATCAACCTGTAACATGTTTGAAATACAATTCAATGCAAAAGCAAAGGCGAGTACACAAGTTTGGTACGTACATAACAAAGATAAGTTTTAAACGATTCCTCATAGCAAGCATGTGATTCAAGATAAACAATAAATTTGGTATGTGTCAACATATCAAGCCAAAATGAGACGGAAGATGCTCATGACATAACCACAAGTCTACGGGCGGGTCGTCAATCCTATAGCGCTACATATGTCACGGTTAGGCTCGTACGAAGTTAATGATAAGTTCAACACATAAGTCTCAACCCAAGTTCAAAGTATCAAGTAATCACGTATACAAGCATGTTATAGGAATGTTCATATGTTTAAGCAAAATGTTCATGTGTAAGTTTTTGATAAGTAAACATGTTACACCCCAAAAGTGGTAAAAATAAAAGAGGGGAATACGAGTATACTCACGGTTTCTCAAAGTTGTTCCTTTGGTAATCCCGTGAAGAGTTGGAGAATTGAAAGTTGGAACACCGTGGTCACCCTATATGGGGTAAACGGAGGTGTGAGAATTGGAGTGTTTAAGGAGGATTCGGATTGAAATTTAAGATGCAAAGTATATAGGTAGATGTTCATAGTATATATTACGTATGAGGATATATATATATGGCTAGGAGTTGGCCAGAAAGTCCAAATTTCCTAAAAAGTGTAAAAAGTCATAAAACACCATAATGTCAACCATAAAACACACCAAAAACCCACAAATAATATGATGAAGATTACTAAAACATCATGTATGTGGGTTTTGTGTTGTGTTTTAGATGTTAAGGCTCTGATTATGGAATGACAAATATTATTGTGTTTTATGTTGTTTAGCATTGTGTGTTTTATATTCACAGTTCTACGATGGTGCGTTTGAAGTTTTTATGGACTATTAGAGTTTGAATATTGTGTTTTAGTAATATTCATTCTATTATTTGTGAGTTTTAGGTGTGTTTTATGCCTGAAATTATTGTGTTTTATGACTTTTTACACTTTTTAGGAAAAACACACTTTCCGTAGGATCCCCACTCATATATATATATATATATATATAGTTTATAAGTTAAGTCCTTTACAAGTTAAGTCCAAGAGTTAGGTTGTTATGTTATGTCCAAAATCACATATCAATACGAAGATGATCGGACGGTATGATTAACCATCACCTATCACCATAGGTATAATCGGATTGTATCACATATCAATACAAGTATGATCGGACGGTATAAATTACACATCTCTTATCAATACAAGCATGATCGGATTGAAAGGAAATTAACAACATAATAATAGAGTTTGTAATTAAGTTAGCTTAACCAAAACACAAATCTTATCACAAGAATTATGGTAGACTCGGTTGGTTTAACCAAAACACTTGCCACCACAAGAACTATGATAGATTTGGATGGTTTTAATATTTGTAGTTATGTTAGTCATTAATAACAGAAAGTTAAGAGGGTTTTCACACCTCTAAACTCATGAGAATTAATCATACATAAGTGTCTTGAACATGGTTTTGATTAGAAGTATGGAGGATATAAGTTTCATGTATGTTAGTATGAATATAGATATAGTATAAGATTAATCATCAAAAGCAGTAAGTTTGGATCATGAAATGGTGTTGTTGTACCTTAGATTAACAAGATAATATGTTGGAAACAATCCTAGAGAAGATCCAAGCTTTGTAGCAGAAGATTTGATGAAGAAATGATGAAGAAAAGTGAGTTTGAACACACTTATATACTAAGAAAAATTTTGCACTTGTTCTTGAAAATGCAGAATTTTAGAGAGGATTTTGATGATTTAGAAGTGTTTGGCAAGTGAAATGAGGGCTAGAGAGGTTGTATATATAGTACAGGGGGTAGGTTAGAGCTTGAAATGATTAAAAAAATGGCTGCAAAAAGGTCAACAAATGAGAAAATTCTGCAAGTTTTCGTTCAAGAGAAGTTGCTGAATGAATAGTGCCTGCAGGGCATTGTTCACACTATTCACCCGTTTTTTTTTTTTTTGAATATTATGGATTAAAACAAGCACTTTTTGTAAAAGGGACCTATGCTAAAACAATTTCTAAAAATTACTAAAATTTCTTTTGTAAAGTTTCACGCTAAAAATTATTAGCAAAAATATCTTTGTATAGTTTTCCGGTTTCTTATAGAATTCTTGTGTTTATCCATTAACAATGTGATAAAAAAAATGTATTATCATTATGATTAACGCCTCGAAAAGTAAAATACAAATATGAAAATACGAGGCGTTACAATCAGTTCCAAACGAAGGGCTATCCGACCGTACAGTCATCCGTCTGGATTACCATCCGACCGGATGACCTGATATATAGAAACACTTTATAACTTTTAACATGCCACAACGAAAACTTCAAAGTTCAAGCAATACACAAACACATCCCTCCCAAACGGACGACCCTCCGACCGAATGGTCATCTGTCCGGATGACCATCCGTTCGGAAGTTCATCCGATCGGACCACTGTTCGTTACTCGTTCCACTCGACGCACTGTTATACGCACTATTCAATGCTTATACTATCGTTCTCTGATCAGGCTAATCTCTTCAGGGCTCCCTTCAATCCAAGACTGTGTTTATTCATTAAACACGATCTGTGAGTATACTCGATCCCTTTTTGCTTAAACACACTTTTGGGTGTTACATACGTTACATATATCAAATCACATCGACACACAACGCAAACACTTTTATACGCTAACCGCTCTGCATGTTATACGTGTTATTAGATGAATGCTTGTATGTTATGTTTACACAGTGATTGTTGCCTAACACATTAACAACGATAGTACTATAGTTTGGACTCAGCACCTATCATGGACAAGGGTTGTTAAGGGTATTTCTTCACGTGTCACAGTGGTGATATGTGTTGCGCATTCTACAACTCGCAGTCATGTCTATGCATATTTCATTGTCGATAGCCAACTAGCTTCACATTTCTACGTGTTACATGCTGGTTATGCGTAAATCGCTTTCGCTACTATTATACTATTAAACTTGTATGCTCACCTTTACACTATGTGTATTGGCCTATTTTAACGTATGTGACAGGTGTTAAGGATGCTTGCTATGTTGCTGAATCTTTGTGAAATCAAGCTAGGGGAGTCTAGAAACAAACTAAATAATATTTGAGTTGTCGGAACAATGATTCGTCTTTGAGAACTATGTCTGTAATAACTATTTTACTTTATATGTTCATGGTATGGGACGTGAATGCTAAATATATGGTAATTTAATAGTTGTTATGGATTCTCCAGGACAATTTGTTTTGCTCAGTGCCTCACCCCGATGTTTCCGCCATCGGTTAGGGTGTGACAGATTGGTATCAGTGCCATAAGTATAGGGAATTAGGCAAGACTCGACGTAGTCCGGGTCGATGTCTTAGAAATGACCTAGTCTATAGTCTAAGTACCAACAGACCGCCTTGTGCGAACCCAGTAGGGGTTATGCGCGAGCCTGCTTCTGTTATTCTCTCGAACTCATTCTTGCGCGAACATCGCATACTAAAGCTTCGCGCACAGCCAGTCTTTCCTAAGACTGGGAATGCACTATCACTTAGCCTTTCCTAAGGATAACGACACACACGATTTTCGAAAGCAAATGGGAGAATTTTGTCGAGATTAGGTGTGAAAATGTAACACCCTAAAAAAAACGGGTTCGGTAATCGAACCACGTTAATTTTGACGACGGGTAAAATACCGTTAGCGGTGAAAATTTACCCGGCAAATATTAGGATTTAAATAAACAAATCTAATATTAATAAAAAAGGAGGATAAATACTTTGAGAAAACAAAGTATATAAAAGGACCGAGTTAACGAGACTTAAAGTGGAACGGGTTAGGTAAAACCCGAAAAATATATTAGTGTTATATATTTATTAAATATCGTTTATGAACAAGATAAATTAACTAGGAAATAAATAACCTAGTTAATTATAAGTCTTGTAGTAATAAAGAAGTTGGTTAAAATACACTCTATGTAACTTGGGTGAATTAGAGGAGCTAAAGGTGTTAAAAGTTAAACTAGTTTTAATTAAAACAAAAAAAATTGAAATTCCAAACACACACTTGTGTGTGTCTGGATCGAACAAAACACAGGAGGGCGACCAAACTCACCTCCAAACCCTAGTTCTTGCTAACTGATCAAATTGAAGGCTCAAATCGATTTCAAATTGAAATCCAAGCATAGATTAGTGATCTCCTCAGTAAAGGGATCATAAGGTATGTAAAAATTTCACTATTTGGTTCAATCTAAAATTCTGGATGAACACTTATGATTCGAAATTGAGCTTGCATGATAGTTGTTTGGGTGAATTTGGGTTGAAATCATGTCTATGAATATACCCTAGCCATTAGTTTGTTCAATTATGTTCATCACTATGAAAATCCATAATCACCAATATAGGTGCTTAGCGGGTTTTATAGAAACATGTCAATCACTAAGATTATGATTATTATTCTAGTGTAATTTGAGTTCCATGAAGTAAATTCAGATTTGTTGATGCTAAATTCGTGTATGTGATGTTTTTAGGTTTTTGATACTTAAAAATAGTGTTATAATGTCATAAACATGTTTTAATTGAAAGCTGAATTCAAACAGTTTCTGATCAGAATTTACAGCCGATTTGTATTGGCTGTAACATGGACAAACCCTGACAAGAACATGTGTTTTTTGAGTCTAAAATGTAATTCCAGGAAATATCTTTAAAACCCCACTGGAATTGCATTTTTTCGACGAAAATTGAGTGTTTTATGAATTTTTCCGTATCGAAGGTTCAAGCTGCGTTTTCAGACAGAATTTACAGCCCATTACGAATGTTATAACTCAATTTAGGAATTTATTTATGATCTCAAATTTTTACTGTAGATAGCTTTAAGTGATTACAAAAATCTCCAATTGGAATTTCATCAATCGGATAAACGAGGAATTTTAAATGAATTTTTTCGTAAGCTGCAGTCAGAAGTGACGAATCTGATTGCAGCTTAGTAAATTAATTTTTACGAATTTTTTGTAAATAGTTAGACCTTGAAATTCTAACACAAGGCCTAACCCTCCGAGAGGTACGTCATATAAAAAAATCATAATTTTTGAAGACTTGTAAACAGGTTAAACAGGTCACCAAAAACAGCCTATTTTTAGCGATATGAACTAGGCTTGATTGGGTATCCATAGGAACGCCTAATAACATTAAAAAAAGGGGGGTTTCATTTATAGATGAAAACCCGTAGATGTTGTCTAATGAATAGTGTGTCTTTGATAATAGATAGGTTTGCCTAAGTGAGTTACTGAACGCAAATTTGCATTTTTTATGATTAAGGGTAAATGACTTTTATAAGTCATATTAACCAATGATGAAGTCGAATAGTAGATTCGACATAGAATTCGTAAGATGGAATAGTCCTATGTGATAATGACTAATCTAACTGTCTTACGAATTATGATTATAGTTTGACGCTTGACAAGCTAGGTGGAGGCATGGAAAGGAAGCGGGTCAAACGAATCAAGTGTGAAGGAAAAACGTGTTTCGGATGCAAGGTAAGTAAGCTTACGCCCCTTTATATTATTTACGAAATACTTATTTGCAAGTATTGTATATGAACTTTATTAAGTAATTGAAATATGATGTTCCGGCACGAAATAATGCGTGTCGGAACAAGGGAGAAATGGTAAGAAACAAAAAAAAAATGGTAAAAAGGTAATCCGGACATGAGTGGACGGATGGGAAAAGAGATTCAAATAGATATCATATGGCGAAAGTCATAACGGGTCAAACAAGACAAGAAACAGTTTTTAAGTAAAAAGTGTTCAAGGAGAAAACCGGAATGGGTAAAAAGGGCGAGATGGTAACCAGATAACCCCTCATAATAACAATTGGTCATTTCGACTAAACGGGTCAAATGGTGTGTTAATACCATTTGACAACAATAACTGATGACCGTTTGTTGAGTTTTGCGATCACAGGAATTAATTTATGGCCTGCGTTGAACAATAACTGATGACCGTTTGTTGAGTTTTGCGATCACAGGAATTAATTTATGGCCTGCGTTGCTTTAAACTAGCAAGTTTAAAAGCAAAAGGTATTTAAACGTGTTAATTCTATAACCCGAGCCAGTTACGCTTAACTGAATTTATAGTTAAAAGTGTAATTTTTGGTCAAATAGATAGTGACGGTCCCTCGCCGTAAAATGAAGGACATAAATTTGACCAAAAAGCCCTTGAGGGGTAAGTCGGACAAACGACCCTTAGAGGTTGTTTAGGAACTTGTATTATGATTATGTAGTCCTTAGATATGTATAAAAAAATTATAGGTAATGACGTTCGTGGGTCGAATGTCTAAAAACGGATTTATGCGCATAGCTTGCGTACCAATAGCATAATTCATAAGAATTATAAACCCGAGCTAGAGATATTGAGTTAAATACATTGATGTATGTATTTGGTTGTTTAAGAAACAAGTTGGTGGTTTTAAATACAAACGGGTCAAAACGTTGATTTTGAATAATAAGTCGAATTTTGAATGTTGAATTATAACTCCATATGATGGAGAATCGAATTACGGTCGCGTGGGAAAAAGAATCACGCGAAACGGACATGTAGAACTAAAGTTATGAAATTTTAAAGTTAGAATTTGGTTAAAACTCGGAGCTGGGCATTTGCAGCTCAAACAAACAAACCTGGTGTGAAAAATAGGCCGTCGTGCTACGCGACGGCGAATTAATAAACTGGTCACGCGACGCGACATTTATCGCGGGCCGCGAAAGCTGAGACGAAAACGGTCGCGGGGCGCGACCGATCTATATTTCAGAAATTTTCTTTTATTTCCATTGTTGGGCCATAGGACTTGATTATACGTATTTAAAAGTTGTCAAAACTAACAGTTTATGTGGTTTTGGCATTAGGTGAATGCTCACAAAATTTCCGGATGAAGATCAAGCGTCTTTCAAGAACCGAACACACCGAACAAGCTTCCGCATTGATTTATTTTGTTTAAATTAATATGTAAATAATAAGAATTGCATTTGAATGTTTAAACTAGTTAGAATGATAACTCAAATATTTTGATCATTTATGTAAGCTCGCATTTTTGTAATAAATGCGTGTTAAATATTATAAATTCTGTTATTTTAAGATGGGTCTTACAAGTTGGTAATCAGAGCTCAAGGTTAAAAGAATAAAGTGTTTGGTTCGAGGCTTGATCGCAAATCCGGTAAGTACATGTATATTAACGGTTAACATGATTAAAGTGTTGTGAACAACACATAGGGTTATCGTGTAATACACGTTACCTCAATTAAATGAAAAATATAGTTGACGAAATTACGCGCATTGACGCGTATAGTAGAAAAGCCTTGTATTATAATACGGGCGATTATTGAAGTTGATATTATTAACTCTTGTAAATGTTTTAGTTGAAGAACACTCGCATCTAAAGATAGCGGGAGTCTAACAAATTGCGGATTTGATGGAGGAACGGTCCAAAGTACGACAAGTAGAACATGCTCACCAAGGACCTAAATCGCGTAGCGATCGCGAACAAGGCTAATGGCAAGAGAAGCCCGTTAGGGAAAGCATTACCAAGTGCACATTTTAAATTTATTACACGAATAGTAATATGCAACAAACACATAGAGATTGACCGTTGCATATATAAATTAAAAACTTGGAAAAACCTGAATAGAATACCTATCCAGGATATTATTTCCACGAAAACTAAATAGAGGCGTTACTTACATGGGGTGTAATGTGAAAATTATAAAAGGTCATGCATATCAGGTGTTGATCGCTTACTCTGGCCAAGTAAGTAGTAAACACGTGGTACCATGAACTTTTATGATGGACATACTTACATCCGATGTAGTAAGGACGGGGTGAGTGGGACAAATTAAAAGTACCCAAAGGAATCAAATGAGCAAAATACTTGATAATATTGTAAACGCACAGCCGGGTGACGAAAGCATATTACATTAGGATAATGAGCCCGAGAGAAGGGACAAAGATTAATGTAAACAATGACATAAATAAATGACCTAAGGAAAAAATTCACGAAAAAAAATCATTTTGGACGAAAGAGCCATGGTTGACAAAAGGGGCAAGTAAACCAAAGTATAGATGACCCGCAGGGTCATAAAAACAAAGGTGTTGCCCACACGACAAGACAATCAAGGTAGTTAACTTGGTTGTAGTAAGGAAGGGATGACGATGATAATAGTCACTCATAAATTATAAGGTCGTCAAGGATGGTCACATAAAGAATAAAAGACATGGTCGAATAAAAGCGATGTATTTCGCTAAGACGACCAAATAAATTGAAGCGAAGTCTTAATGCATACCGGAAGGGTTGCAATAATAACGATTTCGGTAAAACACCCGGTTGTTGGGTAAGGATTTAAACACATGCGTAGACCGAGAAGCGGGAACTCGGATGGAAAGTCAAAAGACTCGAGTTTTGAGTCATGACTAAAATACGACAAGATGATGTAAATAGAAATTTTGATAAATTATGTTCAACTATTTTAAAGTTGAACGGGTTGAACAAAGAATGAAGTTTGACATCCATAAGTGATTAAATCTCACACGAACAAGTAAAACGAAATAAATAAAGAATAACGCTTGCTAATGTAAGTAAGCGCGAACCGAATAAATAAAAAGCACTAAATATTAATAAACCTATGCAAGGGGTTATGGGCGCTAAAAACCTTAAGGTAAAAGAACCCGGGTAGAGGGTTGCAAAGAAATATAGGTGATAACCAGATAATGGTAAGCGTAGAATAAACCGACGTGTGAGTGACGTAAGAAGTTATAAAGTCGGAAAAATTTGTCTGAAAGAAAACAAATGTAGCCTTAGACTACGGTCAAAGTCAAAGGAAATACAAAAGCGAAAATAAATGATTTTGAACATAAAAAGGGTGCCTTAACGCCATATACAAATATAAGCGTATATACCTTTGAATAAAGACTTGAATAAAAGATGATCTACGGGATTATCATAACCTACGAGATTATAAATGATGCTAAGGTCTACGGGACCAAAAAGACCTTCGGGTCACAAATAGAAAGAAACGAATTGTTGGGGTTCTCACCTTAAAAAGGTGAAAATCTAAAGAAAAAGCTTACGAGGCTATGTAAAAGAACCTGCGGGTCACTTGGATAAAGCGTGGAAAACTGGTTACAATTCTCCATGTAAAATAATAACGATCAGGAATAAAACTTAGACGAAAATTCCTAGACATGAGGAAAAGACATAAGACAGAGAAAACGTAAACTAAAAATTTAGTTTTTAGTGAAAAGCAGTTTTTTTAACAAACATAAGTAACATGAGGGGATTTAGAAAATCTTAAACACACATAAGGCCGGAGATGGCAAAATAGTATACCCAGATGACGAGGTATGAAGTGACGGCGACTAAATAGTCTAGCCGGAGGAACTATTCAAGGTTGAGAAAATGTCATGACAAATACAAAGCGCTTGTTAATATAAGACAAGTGTGGGATAAACATGTTAACAGACTAATGAGTCAAAGTGGTCAAGTGACAACTCGGTCAAGAAAGATAAAGGATAAAAGCTGAAAATAACGGCCCGCGAGGCCTTACACATGAAAGACGTGCGCGTCGATATAAGTGAAAACGTTAGAACGAAAAGAATAATTGAATGCCTTAAAAACGAAACTAAGTTCGTTTAGTCTAAATTCATGAGCTACGTAAATAAGGTTTCGGGGACGAAACCTCTTTAAGGGGGTAGACTTGTAACACCCTAAAAAAACGGGTTCGGTAATCGAACCACGTTAATTTTGACGACGGGTAAAATACCGTTAGCGGTGAAAATTTACCCGGTAAATATTAGGATTTAAATAAATCTAATATTAATAAAAAAGGAGGATAAATATTTTGAGAAAACAAAGTATATAAAAGGACCGAGTTAACGAGACTTAAAGTGGAACGGGTTAGGTAAAACCCGAAAAATATATTGGTTTTATATATTTATTAAATATCGGTTATGAACAAGATAAATTAACTAGGAAATAGATAACCTAGTTAATTATAAGTCTTGTAGTAATAAAGAAGTTGGTTAAAATACACTCTATGTAACTTGGGTGAATTAGAGGGGCTAAAGGTGTTAAAAGTTAAACTAGTTTTAATTAAAACAAAAAAAATTGAAATTCCAAACACACACTTGTGTGTGTATGGATCGAACAAAACACAGGAGGGCGACCAAACTCACCTCCAAACCCTAGTTCTTGCTAATTAATCAAATTGAAGGCTCAAATCGATTTCAAATCGAAATCCAAGCATAGATTAGTGATCTCCTCAGTAAAGGGATCATAAGGTATGTAAAAATTTCACTATTTGGTTCAATCTAAAATCCTAGATGAACACTTATGATTCGAAATTGAGCTTGCATGATAGTTGTTTGGGTGAATTTGGGTTGAAATCATGTCTATGAATATACCCTAGCCATTAGTTTGTTCAATTTTGTTCATCACTATGAAAATCCATAATCACCAATATAGGTGCTTAGCGGGTTTTGTAGAAACATGTCAAACACTAAGATTATGATTATTATTCTAGTGTAATTTGAGTTCCATGAAGTAAATTCAGATTTGTTGATGCTAAATTCGTGTATGTGATGTTTTTAGGGTTTTGATACTTAAAAATAGTGTTATAATGTTATAAACATGTTTTAATTGAAAGCTGAATTCAAACAGCTTCTGATCAGAATTTACAGCCAATTTGTATTGGCTGTAACATGGACAAAACCTGACAAGAACATGTGTTTTTTTAGTCTAAAATGTAATTCCAGGAAATATCTTTAAAACCCCACTGGAATTGCATTTTTTTGACGAAAATTAAGCGTTTTATGAATTTTTCCGTATCGAAGGTTCAAGATGCATTTTCTGACATAATTTGCAGCCCATTACGAATGTCATAACTCAATTTAGGAATTTAGTTGTGATCTCAAATTTTTACTGTAGATAGCTTTAAGTGATTACAAAAATCTCCAATTGGAATTTCATCAATCGGATAAAAGAGGAATTTTAAATGAATTTTTTCGTAAGCTGCAGTCAGAAGTGACGAATCTGATTGCAGCTTAGTAAATGAATTTTTACGAATTTTTTGTAAAGAGTTAGACCTTGAAATTCTAACACAATGCCTAACCCTCCGTGAGGTACATCACATAAAAAAATCATAATTTTTGAAGACTTGTAAACAGGTTAAAGAGGTCACAAAAAACAGCCTATTTTCAGCGATATGAACTAGGCTTGATTGGGTATCCATAGGAACGCCTAATAACATGATAAAAAAGGGGGGTTTCATTTATAGATGAAAAACCGTAGATGTTGTCTAATGAATAGTGTGTCTTTGATAATAGATGGGTTTGCCTAAGTGAGTTACTGAACGCAAATTTGCATTTTTTATGATTAAGGGTAAATGACTTTTATAAGTCATATCAACCAATGATGAAGTCGAATAGTAGATTCGACATAGAATTCGTAAGATGGAATAGTCCTATGTGATAATGACTAATCTAACCATCTTACGAATTATGATTATAGTTTGACGCTTGACAAGCTAGGTGGAGGCATGGAAAGGAAGCGGGTCAAACGAATCAAGTGTGAAGGAAAAGCGTGTTTCGGATGCAAGGTAAGTAAGCTTACGCCCCTTTATATTATTTACGAAATACTTATTTGCAAGTATTGTATATGAACTTTATTAAGTAATTGAAATATGATGTTCCGGCACGAAATAATGCGAGTCGGAACAAAGGAGAAATGGTAAGAAACCAAAAAAAATGGTAAAAAGGTAATCCGGACATGAGTGGACGGATGGGAAAAGAGATTCAAATAGATATCATATGGCGAAAGTCATAACGGGTCAAACAAGACAAGAAACAGTTTTTAAGTAAAAAGAGTTCAAGGAGAAAACCAGAATGGGTAAAAAGGGCGAGATGGTAACCAGATATCCTCTCATAATAACAATTGGTCATTTCGACTAAACGGGTCATTGCAGATTTAAACGGGAAAAGTTTAGCCTACTGATTAGCCTTTTAACCTAATTTAAATAACAATGCACACGAACTAGGTCAGTAACTAATACAACATTTATGATAACTCACAAGATAAAAACCCTCACAACGAATGACAAAGTGTAGTACTTAAACATCCATCGAATTCACGACGAATGACAAAGTATGGCCCTAATGTGGGCAGCACTTAAACATCCATTGAATAGTTTCAATCGATCGGACATTGAATCGTAGCAGCGATCGAGTTAATACCCTGTATCGTAGCAGCGCCTCACTACCTTAATTTTCGAAATTGAGCAGTAGCACTTCGTTTTTGAAAGTTGTTTTCGACACAGATGAACAGGCCATGATGCAAGCAATTTATAGCTGAAATATGGGTTTTACGCGGCCCGCGTAAACCCATGCTTAACACTTACGCGGCCCGCGAGGGCCTCATAATCGTAGACTACGGCTAGCGTGTCACACCTTGGCTTGCCACGTGTGTGACACATGGCCCTGAACGCTTATCCGGTCAAACATAAGTTGACGCGGCCTGCGTAAGGGTCTGCCTATCCTTTACGCGGCCCGCCTGGGAACCAGAAATCTTGTTTTCTTTGTTTTTCATGCACATTAGGGTTTCAGGGGTCCGGGTTTTTACTTACGGGTCGTTTTAGGACATTTTTGAAGGTCCTTACATAGCCTGGCGCAGTCATCGCACTAGCTCTGCCACGATGATGACACGTGGCAGCACCGGGTGTCGCCTGATCTTGTAGCTGTCACGACCAGCGTAGATAGTAGCCAAAGGCTACGCGCCCCGCTAGAACCCCATTTTTCTTGTTTTTAATTAATTTTAATAATATTAAGGGTATTCGGGCCCTGTTTTCGCGTATGGGGTGTATTTTAGGACATATTGGGATATTTTAATTATTTTTAGGGTGTCGAAAATTTAGGAGGGTTGTTATACTTGAGAATAGTCGAATCACTTTGGATAGTTTATGTCTAAACACCCAAGACAATCTATTTTCAATCGTTGATTTTATGTGTTTCGATTCTGAGCTCGCAGCCACTGACTCTGTGAATTGTCGCTTTTATGTGTGTTTTATGTGGTTTTGTATGTTTATGTATTTCGATTTTAGAAATTTATACGTTTTTCCGTTGTTCGCTTTGATAACCACGCACAACTCGCACTGCACCTTTATCTCAACACGCTAACAAGTCGCAACCCTAGCATTGCATTATTGAAGTGTGTGATCCATACGCTGTGATACTAGCTACTCTTAATCGCTACTCTCAAACGCGTTCGCGAAACTTGAATGATAGGTGAATACATGCAATATATGTAGGTGAATACGTGCAAAATATAGTTGAGTATGTGCTTTTGTGCTCTATGTGCTATGTGGATTATGTGCTTACGTGATTATGTGCCTATGTGTGAACGTGTTCCTATGATTTATATATATATATAAGTAACGCGTGGAGATACGCTAGACTATACTCGATTTAATCGCGTCTGAGTCCTATGACGATGTCTGTTGCAGACAATGTCGTCATTCGGTTCGCATACCTCCCGAGCTACCCACCGCAACCACGCTGACAAACGCATCGCCTCGGTAGTCGCCAAGGAAATGGCCAAGGTCATTCCGCAAATTGTCAGGGAGATCAATGAAATCGGTAGCAAGTCCTCTAAGGAATCTAGGACTGACTCGCCTAAGGCCACTTTTAGCTTCAAGCAGTTTGAGGCCTGTGGCCCCAAAGACTTCGCTGGTGAAGACGGGCCTACTGCCATGTTTCAATGGTTCGATTCGATTGAAATCAGTCTGTGCCAAAGCGGTTGTCCTGATAACCTCCCTACTGTCAACGCAACTGGCGTTTTCCAGTCCAGGGCTCTGGATTGGTGGACCGCTGAAAGGAACAGGCGAGGGAACGACGCAGCCTATGGGCTTACTTGGGAGGAATTGAAGGAAATCATGATGAAAGAATTTTGCCCTCCCCATGAGCTTCAGAAGCTGGAGGACGAGTTTTGGAACATCAAGCAAGAGGGGAGGCGAAATGCTGGTCTTATTGCGTGCTTTAAGCAGCTTAGCATCATTTGTCCCGGCCAAGTCTCAACTCCTGACATCACAATCAAGAAGTATATACGCGCTTTACCAGATTGTGTTGCTGATTTCGTGCAAGCCGCCAAGACGACAACCATCAAAGAGACTTATCTACTCGCTGCAGAAATCAACGACAAGCGAGTTAGGGCCGGTTACTTCAAGAACACCACCAAAAGTCTCCACCAAGTCACCGCTTCTCCCACCGCTGAAACCGCCGCACCTCAAGCTTCCAAGTCTTCACGCCGCAAGCGCAAGAACAACAAGAACAACAACAAGAACTGTGTTGTCACCGCCGCTCCACTCAATGTTGTCCCTGCTCATCCCCAGAACCAAAACCGCCAAGTAGCTGCACCCGTGACCAATGCACCTCCTGCTAAGCGTTCATATACTGGTCCACACTCGCTATGCCCTACTTGTACTTATCATCATCCTAATGGAATCGCATGTCGAATTTGTGTGCACTGCAACCTCTATGGCCACTTTACTGCCAACTGCCGCACTGGTCCCCGTCAAGCTCAAGCTCAAGTTCAAGCTCCTGCACTGCCAGTTCCTCTTCCCGCTCCTCAGGGACAACAAGCAGCTCTTGCCCCTGCTGCCTATGCAAGTAGGGGTGTTCAACATCGGATAATCCGGTTTTTGGATATCCGAAAATCGGATATCCGAAATTTCGGATAGTGAAATATTGACATCCGAACCCGAATCCGAAATTTCGGATATCCGATTTTCGGATATCCGAAATTTCGGATTCGGGTTCGGATATCTAATCGGATATCCGAATATCCAAATTTTTATTTAATTTTTATTTTTTTATTATTTTTTAATATTTGGAACCAGATTTTTCGGATAGTTTCGGATATCCGAATATAAATTTCGGATATTTCGGATATTTTTTCGGATATTTCGGATATTTTTCGGATATTTTTCGGATACTTCGGATATTTCGGATATTTTTTCGGATACTTCGGATATTTTTCGGATACTTCGGATATTTTTCGGATACTTCGGATATTTTTTCGGATATTTTCGGATATTCGGATATCCGAAAAAAATAAAAATTAAATTTTCGGATAATCCGAATATCCGAAAATTCTCAAAATCACTATCCGAATCCGAATTTTCGGATTATCCGATTTTCGGATATCCGAAATTTCGGATATCCGAAAATTCGGATATTTCGGATACGGGTTTTCGGATATTTCAGATTCGGTTTCGGATTCGGATTTTTTTGAACACCCCTATATGCAAGAGCCTGCTTCACGTGTGGTGATCCAAACCACTTCGCGAATGTCTGCCCGAACCGAGTGGTGAAGCAAGAGCCACAACAGCAACCAGCGCAACAACAACAACATCAACAGCAGCAGCCTCAGCAGTAGCAGCAATAACAGCCAGCATCCCGCGGACGAACATTCACCATCAATGTCCGCTAGGCACAAGCTGACAACAATGTGGTTAATGGTACGTTTCTTGTCAACGGTTTATATGCTTCGTGTTTATTTGATACTGGAGCCGATAATTGTTTTGTATCGTTAGAATTCGAAAAGCTCCTAAAACGTAAATGCGCTAATCTCCCTACGACGTTCGACGTAGAAGTTGCCACTGGAATAACCGTCACTGTTAGTTCTGTTCTACGTGATTGTACGCTTGAGCTCAATAATCACGTCTTCCCTATCGATCTTATTCCGATGCAGCTTGGTAGTTTTGATATCATAGTAGGCATGGATTTTCTTCGTGAAAATCATGCTGAAATCATTTGCTTTGATAAAATGATTCGTTTCTCACTCGTAAATGGTGATAAACTCTGTGTCTATGGCGAAGTCTCATCGAAGGATCTGAAGCTCATGTCGTGCATTCAAGCGAGCAAGTATCTCCGAAAGGAATATAAAGCTTTCTTGGCACACATCGTAGTAGCGGAGGAAAAGGAAAAGAAGGCAATGGATAAGGTGCCTGTGGTTCGTGATTTTCCTGCTGTCTTTCCTGATGATTTACCTGGTTTACCCCCCGAGTCGTGATATTGATTTCCGTATCGACCTCATTCCTGGAGCTAATCCCGTTGCTAAAGCTCCCTATCGCCTCGCTCCGTCTGAAATGCGCGAACTCTTGAGTCAGCTCCAGGAATTGCTTGATAAAGGCTTCATTCGCCCTAGCACCTCCCCTTGTGGCGCGCCAGTCCTTTTCGTTAAAAAGGACGGATCGTTCAGGATGTGCATCGATTATAGGGAATTGAATAAACAGACTATCAAGAATCGCTATCCCCTGCCCCGAATTGATGATTTGTTTGACCAATTGCAAGGTGCTACGTGTTTCTTGAAGATCAATTTACGCTCAGGTTATCATTAGTTACGAATCCAGGAGGAAGATATACCTAAAACCGCTTTTCGAACCTGATACGGCCACTATGAATTCGTCGTTATACCCTTTGGTTTAACCAACGCACCCGCGGTTTTCATGGATTTGATGAATCGCGTGTGTAAACCCTTTCTCGACCGCTTCGTCATCGTGTTCATCGATGATATCCTTATCTATTCGAAATCGAAAGCCGAACACATGCAACATCTACGTTTGGTTCTCGAATTACTCCAAGGGAATCGACTCTATGCCAAGTTCTCCAAGTGTGAATTTTGGCTAGAGGAGGTTCAATTCCTTGGTTACATCGTCAATAATCAAGGTATACACATCGATCCCGTGAAGATTGAAGCATTTAGAGTTGAATTACACCGAAATCACCATCCGAAGTTTGTTCATTCCTCGGATTGGCAGGCTACTACCATCGATTCATCGCAGACTTATCTAAAATCACTGTTCCGCTTACCTCTCTTACGCATAAAGACAAGCCTTTTTGTTTGGGGAACTGAACAAGAGGAAGCCTTTCAAACTCTAAAGCATATGCTCTGCAATGCTCCTATCCTAGCTTTACCTGACGGAAATGATGACTTCGTAGTCAATTGCGATGCCTCTAACCTCGGTCTCGGTAGTGTTCTTATGCAATGGGACAAGGTTGTCGCGTACGCCTCTCGTCAGCTCAAGATCCATGAGAAGAACTATACAACCCACGATCTCGAGCTAGGTGCATTTGTTTTTGCATTAAAGATTTGGTGACACTACCTTTACGGTACCAAGTGTACGATCTTCACCGACCATAAGAGCCTATAACATATCTTGAACCAAAAGGAACTGAATATGCGCCAACGTCGATGGGTTGAACTTCTTAACGATTACGACTGTGAGATTCGTTACCACCCTAGCAAAGCAAATGTCGTTGCCGACGCTCTAAGCCGACGAATCTATTTGCATAGCGTTCGTATTACTCACGCCCAGCACTACCTCGAAGCTCTAATTCGAGACGCTCAGCACGCCTGCTTCATTGAGAATACCTTGCGAGAGGAAATGAAGAAGTGTGGTGTTGAAACCAAACTTGACACCAAATCAAACGGTATCTATTGCAATCTCGATCGCATCTGAATTCCAAATCGCAATAACCTTCGGGAGATATTGTTGACCGAAGCCCACAAGTCTCGATATTCCATTCATCCCGGTGCCGACAAAATGTACTGACGTGCGTAAGTGTTATTAGTTTTTAATGTATATGTTAAGCCCTTTTTAACACTTTTTAGCCAAGTTTTAAATTTATAAAACACGATATTTACTAACACTAAACACACATATGGGCAAGTGCACCCATCGTGAGCGTAGTATAGTGTTGGCAAGATACCGAGGTCGTCCAAGGACACAAGAGCTTTTAGTACCGGTTTATCCTCAACGTCTAATCAAATAAAAAATTTAGAAAAAGGTTTTAAACTAGAAAAATAAAAACTAACTAAAATGCTGAAAAATAAAATAAAAATAAAACAGATAGACAAGATGAATCACTTGGCTCCGACTCGTGTTTAGTGTAACCGTTGATTATTTCCGCACTTTTGCACTATTTAAGAGATTATCTTAGTTATTGTAGTAGGCCCCTCTTTTGAAGATGACGTTACCCTCAACCAAGTAGTTTGAGTCAGCAAGGATACAATCCTAAAGGGTCGGATTATTGAAAGATAATTAATTAAGTTATTAATGCATATTATGGTAGGCCCCTCTTTTGAAGGTGACGTTACCCTCGGCTAAGTAGTCTGAGTCAGCAGGGATACAGTCCTAAGTAGCCGGGTTAAAGTATTAATAGTAGCTTACATATGAGGGGATCAAAGAGTTTGGACCCCCGCCATCCAATACCGGTGGGTATTGAAGGAGGTCCTACTAAATTTGACCCAGGTCCTTGCAGGATCTATACACTGAATAAGGCAAGACTCTTACCAAACCGTTCCCTTAACCCCCGACCAAGTAGCCAACATACCTCCATATAGACCGTGGAGATATGAATGGTGAAAATCTTTTATTTTATATAGACAGTAAAATAATGCCAAGACACCACGGACAAACGATAAGGAAGAATCACCTTCAACATAAGAAACTAGTTATTAAAGTCATTAATACATAACCAAGTAAAAAGTGCGAAAAGATTAAAAATAAAAAGTATTACACTAGACACTTTGTCTTCACCAAGTGATGTAAGAGACTTAGGCAAACATGGCCTTTGATTGTCAAGAACTCTTACGATCAATCTTGGATCCCGAGACGACTCACACACTCTATGATGGACAATGGATGATGGTGGTGGATGATGGTGTTGTGATGGTGGTGGGTGGTGGGTGGTGGGTGAAGTGTGAGAGACGTGGTGTGCCAAGGGATGGTTTGCACTTGAGCCAAGCACTCCAATTTATAGGCTGAACAGAAGCTCGGGCACGGCCCCGTGTCCATCCTCTTCTCTGTCTTCATTAATTGCAGTTTGTCTGCATTAGTTGACCACGCCCCCGTGTCCGCTGGGCACGACCCCGTGTGCAGAAGCGTATCTGTACTATCAAGATTTGCCTGGATTCTACGAATCTTATAGTTGACCACGGCCCCGTGTCCGCTGAGCACGACCCCGTGGTGGGCGATGGAAGCTTCTACAGCTTTGTCTTTTATGCTGACACTTGGGCACGCCCCCGTGTTCACTGAGCATGGGGCGTGTTCAGCCTTCTGTTCTCTTGTTTTGCTTGGGAAGATGTTTTCGGGGAGGTTAGGCATGCCACGTTTGTTCCTTTTCTTGTATTTATGTTAGATTTAGCTGCCTTTTTGCTTCTTTTGTTAATTTGAGCTCATTTAATCCTGAAAATACAAAAGGAAGACAAAAGCACACTTTTCCAACATTAGTACTAAAAAAGGGTTAGTTTTATGCCACAATTGATGTAATTTATATGTTGCATTTTGCACACATCAATTACCCCCACACTTGAATCTTTGCTTGTCCTCAAGCAAAACTCTTTATAATGTGGCTTTACATTCCCAAATGGAATGGGTAGAAGAGAAGGTTTTTGGGCTTGTCATAGAGTGTCGGGATTTCCAAGATTCTTTATTAAGTTTTATTTTTATTTATTTACAATCCTATTCGTCATGATTTATTTAAAACTTTTCATAAGATAAAATTACTTATTAGGGCATAACATGCCTCTTTAAAATTCTATTTATATACAAGTTCACATACCTCATGGGGGATTACTCAACACTCGGCCGAAGATGTATTTTAGTGAATCACTCGAGAGCGGCATGAAACTTACTTCTACCATAGGCTTGCCAAGCAATCAATCCTCCTCCTTTTTAACTATATACCTTTGTAAATATCAAGAGGACTTTTGGGTGAAGGGTTAGGCTTGGGTTAAAGGTAGGTGGTTAGGTTAGTGGTTAGTAGAAAAAGGGCGAAAAGCGTAAAACGCGTCGGTTTTCGTAAGACTTTTTATTTTTGAAATTTTTATTTTGATGAAGCAATAATTCAAACAAAGTTATTTTAGATTAACTTGCTTGTTTATTTCTTTTGCTTCATCATCAACATTTTTTTTTTTTGAAAGTCATACGAAAAAAAACCGAGCTTGTCACTAAAACAAAGGGTTAAAAATAAAAAGGTTTTAGTGGGTGAAAGGGTGTTTGGTTTGGGTTAAGAAATGAAAAGGTTTACGCTCAAAGTGGTTAACTAGGGGGGTTTTGGGTAGGTGGTAAAAAAAAAGAAAAAATAATGGTGTAGAAATAAAAATGGTTAGTCCTAATGCCTCCATCATTTACTTACTCGGGTTTAAGTTGGTAAGGACCGGGAATGTATCATCGTGGCAAGTTCTAGAGTTGTAAGAACCAAGTGGCTATTCACACAAGAAACGAAAAATGAGCATTTAGTTTAAAGATATGTATTTGTACGCTCAATAAAGGCTCAAAACTCACTTTTGTGGGAATGGGTTTTTATGTGATCAAGTATATATAATTAAATTTTAACTAAACTTGTCATGCCTTTTCATAATTTTCTTATGTTGGTTCTTTTTATCACGACGCTATCGGTTGTAAATTTGTAAAAATATAACCTTTTTAGAATTTGAAATTCCCAAGTTAAACCTAGACAAATAAAAAAATGAATTTTTTTTTTAAAATTGGGGTGATTAGCGGTTCCAATAGAGTTTTGTGTAAGGCTTGTAATTAGGACTTGCAAGATTCAAAGTTTTAGCATCCTCCTCCCACACTTAAATTACACATTGTCCTCAATGTCTCCCAAAAATAAGGTTTTAGGTTGATTGAATATGTAAAAGGTGTGAAAAAGCAAAGTTTTTATGTTACTGGGCGTCTGGACAGGGCCCCGTGGTGTCCGGGCACGGCCCCGTGTTCAGGTGCCAGTAACAAAAAGTTGAACAAAAGAAACAGAAGCCTGGACACGGAGGCGTGTTGGGTGAACACGGCCCGTGTCCAGTTTACCTGAACTGGGTATTTTCTGCAGACTGTGCAGCACGGGGCCGTGTTGGGCGGGCACGGCCCGTACTGAACTTGCTTTAATGAAGAAAGTTCGTCGGATGGCCCTGGTTTCGTGCATGGGGTGCTGGTCCAAGTTTCCCTTGTTATCCTTCACCATCCCGAGTGTGTTTTATTCATTACAACATCATCCAAACACCAAATTATCTAAAACCATCATTCATTAAGTCATAGAGAGAATTACAAAATAATCCTAAAAGTTAAAATACTAGATAGTTAGGTCAAAGAAACACAAGGAATCTAAACCAAGAAGTTCTAGCCTACTACTTATTCTATTAGCAAAATTTCCGAAAAGATAAATCCCTCGGTTAGATGCCGCTAGCAAAACTTCTTTCTCCGGGCATGGATTTCTCACACGTCGGCGAGCCATTCCTCTATCTCCCTAGGGAGAAGAAAGGCGGGCTTATTGGCGTTGGTTTGAGGAGGTGCAACCTCCACCGGGACTTCTTGTAGATCTTCAAGAGGAGGTTCCGCTGGAATGTCATTCCAACCGGTAGGATTGTTGATTCCAAGTGCTAGGTTCCAATCCTCTTGAGGGAGGATTGGTTCCATGGGAGGTGTTACAAGAATGTTTAACCTCTGGTGCAAGAGGTTTATTTCTTGAAAACTGTTTTCCAACCCCACTGTAAGATAATTTATACGGTCTATTAGGACCTCCTCTACCGAAGTCATCTCGTCAAGAGCTTCACGTAATGCCAACACGTAACGTACGAGAGTCGCTTCGATTGACGACCTTCCCTCCCTTCGACTGTTTCTGGAGTGCGCAGAAGAAGTTCCACTGTTTTCACTAGACATTCTACGAAAACAAACAAAAAATAGTTCATTTTAAATGAAACAGCAAATCGGACACTGCCCCGTGCTCAATGAGCACGGCCCCGTGTTCAACTTTCTGCAGATTTTCGGAACAAGGAATCTTGGAGTTTTAAATTATTTTTCCAACTTATGAAGCATTTTTGAACATAAATAACTTAAAAAAATGTTGCACAACTTATGAAGAAACACTAGATAAATGGTCGGAACCGAGATATCTAGAGGGTTTGAATCCGCATAAAAGGTTGGTTTCCTCTCGTTCAATTCGGGTGCAACTGATCTACTTATCCGATAACTCTGCAAAAAAGAGCACCGTTAGCCTCGCCAAGGGGAGAAGAGGGTTCTCTCCTTGACCCGACTCCGGTGTGAGAATAAGTATTGGTAATGAAGAAGAAGATGTATTTGAGAAGTGTGTATAACTTGAATTCATACCTGAGTTGTTTCTCATATTTATAGCCGGGAGTCGTTTAGGCGGGAAAACCCGTTAGTGAAAAGTTGACGGAAGATGCTAACCCCGTAAGCGGTTACATTTCCTTCCGTTAAGCTTCTTAATCCGTCGTGATAGCACACAGATCGTGGTTTAGATCAAAGGCTGGGGATTAGCCACGTGTAAAGTGATCAAGTGGAGATTACTCTCCACTTACATGCTTTCGTTGTGAATTCAGGGATGACTGAGATAGTGACACGTGTCCAGACGGTTATAACCGTCTCAGTGGTGCACGATTGTATTTCTTCTGGAAGATTACTGCTGTAATCTGGTGTGGCACCTTATCGTGTGGAGACCACTGAATAAATAAATCCCAAGTCTGGGTAAACAATATCCAAGTCTGGATATTGGGCGGAAATGTCTAATGTAGGTTTTTACCCTTTGCTTTGTGGGAGGAAGCGTAAGGACTTATGATTTCCCTTTGGCGCGCAAGTATTGACGGTTGATTGTTCTCTAAGTCTTCCTTTTGTAAAACCAGTGCGCGGCCGCGCAAGGTAAGGAGAACTTTAAAGATGAGGTTGTGGTATGGTCCTATGCCTTTATTATGAGGTTTTTGGGACCTTACCCCTTCAAGTCCCCCCAGTCTAGTGTTGCACTTATGCAAATAAGTGGAGCACTGGACTTATAAGAGGGAACTGCTTTTGGGCGCAAAAAATAAGAAAACTTCTGGACGAAGATTCATTTTGATTTTTGTAAAGATTTTTGAAAATCTTTGACTTTGAATGAGACCGGTACAGTAAGCCTGAATGACAGTCTGTCACTGTCAGTTGTTTTTTTACTGCTCGTGTCCTGTACGCGCGTGTGTAAACGCGTTTGTATTGATTTTCTCTCTCTCTACTGCTTGGAGAACCATGATACCCGAAAAAGGTGTTGTGGCGGTTACCGATGCTATTTATTGCGGTGAGTATATATAACGTTTGAGTAACCTCCTCTGTGTAATCATTATTTTTTTGAAACTTTCCCTATTCCTTTCTTTCAAGAAAAGATTTCATCATTCTTCCTCTTATGTCAACCGGAGAACATCAAGAGGATCTTTCTGAAGAGATGTCGACTGAACTTCCACCATTGAAGTGGCCTAGGGCGACCTTTGATGGTTTGATTCGGAACTTCAAATTTCTAGAAAACTGGGGTGCTCTGTACCCTGAAGAGGGGCAGACTGCAGCAGATGCTCCGGCTGGGTATATTACCCTTTTCTGGGATGGGATTTTTTCTGTGAAGGTAACTTTCGTTTGCCTGTCACTAAGTTTTTTCTTGAAATCCTTGGGTTTTACAACCTGCACATCTCCCAACTTCATCCTATTGGCATGGTTAGGGTTCGACATTTTGAATTTGTGTGTCGGACAATGCACATTGAGCCGACTGTTTCCCGATTTAGGGTTTTTCACCAGATGCACTGTACCCAAGGGTTTTATTCGTTCGTTCAGAGGGCGTCTGCGAAGAAAGTTCTACAGCAACCCCCAAAATCTTTTCACGATTGGAAACAAAAATTCTTCTTTATCAAAGCCAGAGTGATTCCGGTGAGGATGGTTTTAAGGGGAAAGGAAGATGTTCCGATTGAAACAATTCAGACCCCTGTTGATGAGAACTGGTATCAAGACTTGAAGGATGTTCCCAACATTGCTTTGCCGGAGAAAGCTCTTGTCGGAGCCGGCATGAGTTTGAATTGGAAGATGGATCGTGATGATAAGCCAGTATATACGGAGGATGGTCATAGTAAGTTTGGGGTTTTTCCCTCTTCTCTTCTTTTCTTCTTCTTCTTTTTTTTTTGATCTTGCCTTTTTTCCCTTGTAGTTGTGTCACTGTATGTTGTTGCGTTCAAGAGGGAAGGCGGAAAAATGGGTACCATTAAGAAGAAACCTGACGAGGAACTTTGGTACCACCGAATTGTGAAGAACTTTGCTCTTCCGCGGGATGCGGATTTATCTGTTCAGCCTGCCGCTGGTGCTGGTAAGCTATATTTGTTTCTGTTTTCCCTTTGTGCGCTTGTGGGTAAATTGTTCTTTTGCGCTTTTGTAGGTGAATTGTTGAATTTGGGCATAGGCCCTGAAAGGAAAAAGCGCGCGATGACTTCTACCTCTGCGCCGAAGAAGGGTGGGGCTGACAAAACTAAAACTTTGAAGACGAAAAATGTTGGAGAGGAGAAAGGTACGCGCCATTCCTTTGACTCCGGGTGTGATTATGTGGTGGTTTCTGATTCTTTGGAGGGTCTAACTCCTGCAGTAACTGTACGGGAACCAAAGTCTGAACCGAGGGATTCTTTTGATATCCCGCCATCTAACCCACATGAACCTATTGACTTAGATTCAAGTCCTAAGCACTTGGTGCATAGGAAAACTGGTAAAAGGAAGCAAGCTGATACTGATGCTGAGGGTCAGCCTTCTAAGAAAATTCAGAGGAAGAAAATTACCAGAAAGGGGAATCTTGATTCTTTTATTTCAGAATCTGTTCCTGGTAAGTGTTGCCTTTTCTTGTTTCTTTATGCGTGTTAAATCTTTACAGATTTTTGTTCTTCCAGAGGTTCCTGTTTCCCCTGTTCTCACAAAACTGCAATCTGTGGTAAATGAAGAACTTCCATCCACCTTTCCGCGTGCTTCTGTTGGTGATCAGTCAGAGCCTACGGAGGTTGCTGATGGTGGTGTGGAGAATGTTGCTGAGGCTGAGAAGCTTGTTGATGTTGAAAAAGTTGTTGATCCAAATGTGTTGGATGGTGCTGGTAAGCCACAAACCCCTGAAATTGCGCAAGATCTGGGGAAAGAACAATCTGCTGAAAAAACTTCAACTTCTTCCCCTAAACCTTCTGATGCTATGCCCGAGCATGTTGAGAAGGTGACAGTTGAAGGGAAAGGCTCATCTGCTGGTTTTGGTAAACATTCTCCGATCCGCCCAGAAGAAACCTTGGGAGATTATTACTACCGGACTTATATGGAGAAAGATGCCTCTAAGCCTCACGCCCCGGTTTGGAATTTAAAGAAAGGTGACACTTTCTCAGATTGGCGAGTGTGCCAAGATTGGTTGCAGGGGATACTTCCGCCTGGAGAGATCAAGTTTCAAGAAGGCCGGTCTTATGAACAAACCTATCAATCTTATTTTGAAGAAACTGCTTCTCACGTCTCTACCACTCACCGCATAGTGCGTGAGTGGTATAGTATGCATAAGGATCGGGAAACCTTTATGGTATCTCAAAAGAGATTTGCCAAAGATGAGAAACGCCTTGCTCAGCTGAAGGCTAAATTGGAAGCTGATCAGGCCAAGTTTGAAGCTGATCGCAAGACTGAGGAATGGTCTGTTGCTGGTTGGAAAAGAAAGGCGGAAGCTGAAGCTGCTCTCCTTTCTGAAGAACGCAAAAACTGGAGGAGAATTTGCGAAAAAAGATAATGTTGAGAAGGCAAACCTCCGTAATATCATTACTAACCTCAAGGCTGAGGTTGAAAAATTGAAGAATCAGGATGCGGAGGTAGAAAGGTTGAAGAAGGAGAAAGCGGATGTCGAAGCTGCTTTAGAAGAAGCGCGTTCTCATAGGGAGCGCAGTGAGCAACGAGAGGTACAAGCTTGCGCCACTCTTGCTCTTAGAGATAAAGAATTGGAAGAACTTACTACTTTGCTTTCTGATCAGGAAAAACTTAAGAAGGATTTGGAGCTCGCGCATTCCGAGAATACTGAAACCTCCCGCCGTTTGACTGAAGTCGAAGAGAAGTTGGAAAATTCAGAAACGGTGCGGGTTACAGCGAAAAGCGAGCTTGAACCTTTGAAGAACGATATGGCCTGGTTGAAAGATCGTGGTATTGCTTGTGTAAGTTTCTTTTCTCCCTTTTTGTTGTGGAACTGTTTATGCGCTTCCCTGATACTTATTTTTACTTGATTTTACAGATTGCTGAATCTGTGCTGAACTCTGAAGAGTTGGATAAAACCGTTGCTCATTTGTTGGTTACTGCGCGAAGAGATGGATATGCGCAAGGATATGCTGAATGTTCCCATCATGTGAACAGTGCTTTAAAGGTTGACTGGGATAACAGTAAGTCTGCAACTTTTGGTGCGGATACTGGTGCCGCGCTTGCTGCCTTGAAGACAGAATTTAACAACTTGCAACTTCCGGTTATGGACCTGATAAATGTTGCGCTGCAATCTGATGATCACGTGGCGCAATTAAGGGAAATCTTTCCGGATGAGGGTGAAGATTTAGCGTAGGTTGAAAAATGTTTTGAACAATTTTCTTGTAATATTTGGGATGTAAATCCTTGTTTTGTTGGCGCGCTGTTGCGCAAGTAAATTAAACACTACCGTGTTTGAAAGTTTTTTAGGGCGTATCTGTACGCTAAGTATGATGTTTCTATTTGTTTGTTTAGAATATTTTGCATGAGTACGATTACTTTTTGTTGAGTAAGGCGAATGAAGTTGGTATAAAGCTTATGTTTGAACTTATGGCCGTTTGTGACGTGATCACTGACCGTTCATGAAGCTTGTTTTTAGAACTACCATAATGTTTTTGCGCTTACTAAAAGAAATTGCATGCACTTTGTAAACACAGAAAAAATAGAAACTTTGCAATTTTATTTACGGATAGAGCACAGAGGCTTTTACAAAGTTTTGTTAATAATTATGTGAAACTTAACTTACTCTCTAATATTTCCGCTTTGCTTGATGGATCATGTCTTTCCGCGGGAAACTTATAGAGTCGTCTTTTAAGTTTTTGCCCGTTTGCTTGGGCCCTCCTCACCCCGGGTTATCTGTTTAATCTCTTTGCGCACATTTTGGAGTAAATGCGTGAGTTCGCCGCTCTTGAGGGCTTTCTCTATTTCTGTGCGTAGAGAGATGCAGTTGTTAGTGGTATGCCCGTTGTCTTTGTGATATTCGCAGTATTGTGCCGGGTCTTGTCCACGTTTATTTTTCATTGGGATCGGAGGTTTGAATTGATAGTCTTCAGTACTCAGAACCTCCGCCGGGGTCTTTGTTAGGGGAGTCCACTGCCTCTCCCTATTCTCCTGTCTGTTTTCTTTCTGCGCGGAGAGTTTGTTGATTGTTGTGCGAGCATCTTCAGACGAACGACTTCCTGATCCAGACTCACGCCATGATTTCTTAAACCTCCTTTCGCCGGTTGAGCTTAAGTCCGCGGGCCTATTGTGTGGTGGTGGTGGCCTGTTTGTAGTAAGGTTTTTCTCAGTTTGCGCGTAAACCTTGGCCGCCGCCATTATCTTCTCCCAACTTTTTGGAAGGCCCTCTGTTCCAGATAAAACTTTAACCATGTCATCACATCTGACCGCGTACTTGAACTGAGCACGGATTAGTTGCTCGTGAACACTGCCAATTTCCAATACCTCTTTATTGTATCTGGTGATGAAATCTTCCAGATTTTCGTCATCACGGCGCCAAATGTTCATGACGTCGGATGTATCACGAATGGAACGTCGCTGCTGGCTGAAGTGTGTCAAAAACATTCGCCCAGATCCCTCCATGATTCGATATGTCCGGTTGGTAGGTTATCGAACCAAATTCGCGCTGGGCCGGTCAGAGTTTGTACGAACAGATGACACCATAGCGGGAGGGTCCAACCCCCAACCAGACCTGCGCTGGGAAATACCCTCAGGTGGTCATCGGGGTCTGTTAACCCATTAAACTTTCCCACGTTGGATGGTAGTTTAGCTTTCTCAAGCGGAGCCAAAGCTATTTCCATTACGAACTTTGAATTTGCCGCTGCTTCCGCAGGGCGGTAAATCAAATCGGAGTTGTGTTCTGCCTTAGGGTTATAAACCGCACGAGGCCTGCGCTTGTTATAGTTTGGCTGCAGTCGATTGAACACACTGGTGTTTGCACTTAAACGGTATGTTGGATCAGATTCATCGGTGTGGGTGTCTCGCTGGGAACCCAACCTATCATGAACCGATTGTCTTCGGTGAGGGTGTGGTCTACCATGGTTCTCTCTCTGGTGACTTCCTGTCTGAGTATATTCACGCTGTGATGTGGATCTGGCATAAACTTCTGTATTCTCGTTAGTTGAATCCTCCCGTTGGGAAGCGTTTGCCCGAGATCCTGGTCTCCGTGACTGAGTTAAGGGAGCAGTCTGAGCACACAGTTGTGTGTATACTGCATTTAGTGCCCCTTGAGACCTGACGTACCAGGATATCGGAGTTTCTCCTGGTGGCAAAATTGATTGAGCAGGGTTTGCTGGTAACATTCCTGGAGTGACAGGATCATTTGCTCGGTTAGATTGAACCTCGTTGTCATCCGAGGCATCCTCTGGGATTCCTTCTACTTGAACATTGTTTCCGACGTTCGGTCGAAGACCGGTTTGCCGATGAGATGATGAATTTTCTGCCATGCTTAAAACAGAGGATGAAAAGAACTGAATCGAAACGAGATGAAAACTGAAAAAACAGAGGAATCGGTGGGCGCCAATGAAGAAACACTAGATAATGGTCGGAACCAAGATATCTAGGGGGTTTGAATCCGCATAAAAAGGTTGGTTTCCTCTCGTTCAATTCGGGTGCAACTGATCTACTTATCCGATAACTCTGCAAAAAAGAGCACCGTTAGCCTCGCCAAGGGGAGAAGAGGGTTCTCTCCTTGACCCGACTCCGGTGTGAGAATAAGTATTGGTAATGAAGAAGAAGATGTATTTGAGAAGTGTGTATAACTTGAATTCATACCTGAGTTGTTTCTCATATTTATAGCCGGGAGTCGTTTAGGCGGGAAAACCCGTTAGTGAAAAGTTGATGGAAGATGCTAACCCCGTAAGGGGTTACATTTCCTTCCGTCAAGCTTCTTGATCCGTCGTGATAGCACATGGATCGTGGTTTAGATCAAAGGCTGGGGATTAGCCACGTGTAAAGTGATCAAGTGGAGATTACTCTCCACTTACATGCTTTCGTTGTGAATTCAGGGATGACTGAGATAGTGACACGTGTCCAGACGGTTATAACCGTCTCAGTGGTGCACGATTGTATTTCTTCTGGAAGATTACTGCTGTAATCTGGTGTGGCACCTTATCGTGTGGATACCACTGAATAAATAAATCCCAAGTCTAGGTAAACAATATCCAAGTCTGGATATTGGGCGGAAATGTCTAATGTAGGTTTTTTACCCTTTGCTTTGTGGGAGGAAGCGCAAGGACTTATGATTTCCCTTTGGCGCGCAAGTATTGACGGTTGATTGTTCTCTAAGTCTTCCTTTTGTAAAACCAGTGCGCGGCCGCGCAAGGTAAGGAGAACTTTAAAGATGAGGTTGTGGTATGGTCCTATGCCTTTATTATGAGGTTTTTGGGACCTTACCCCTTCAACTTATTTTTAGCAAGATTCCTTGGACAAAAATCTAATAATCAACACAATAAAGCTTGAGAGCAAGCTTCAATGGAGGTGTTGAGACAAGAAAGATGAAGAAGAAGGCAATGGATAAAAGAGGAAAGGACAAGTTGTTTGTTAGAACCTTCTTTTAGAAAATACCTAGGATGGTAGGTGAGAAGATCCTCTCAAATCTATGTCCCTGGATGGTCCAAATGTGCAGGATTCTTGGCTGCATTTATAGAAAACGACAACATGCTGGACACGGTCCCGTGTCTGTTGGACACGGCCCCGTGTGCAGGCAAGATCCTGACACATTTTGTCCGTATTCTGACTAAAAGTCAGAAAGGAATCTTTTGGTGGACACGGGGGCGTGTTGACCTGGGCACGGCCCCGTGTCGAAAGGCTGTTTATGAAGTTTGTCTATTTTTAAGGAACTTTTCCAGATCGGGAGGTTCCTTACTGGATGGAACAACCCCAAAGTGCCTAAGATACCTTAATTGCTCTAGATTAAGACGAGAACGTAAGAGGTTGTCGGTGAGGGTGATTCCTATGCTATATGTAGGTGGACAAGTCCAACCCTTTCCCGGGCTCTTGTTAAAGAAGGTGTATGCCGAATCGCTCAGGTCTATGTATGCATCGAACGAAGTCGATGGGGAGTCCTTCACGGCACAATCGACACAGGGACGACTATCGCTCAAGTCCTCGCTAGACTTAGAGGTATCGTTGGGAACAACGAAGTTGTTTTTATGTGATCCCAACAATTCTTCTTGGTTATCGTCTTGAGATAAATTATTGAAATCTATCCTAAGCTCCTCTAACCAATTAAGAATTAGATCTTCCATTTGAAATAGTTCATCAAGAAGCATTTCTCCTAGAAGATCTGGTTGAGAGCATTCGAGGGAGAGATAAGGATTATTTTTACTTTCGCCCCTCTTAAGGCTACATGAAAACAATGGGTCTATATAGTGGAGCTTATAATTTAGAAAATAACATTCTAATTCTTTATGAGAGCCACCACATATTTGACACCACGTACCATAAGAGTGCCGAAAGTAAAAAATATCATTATCACTCATGTTTGTGTCAGAAATTACCAACCGTCGGGATCTTACGGTCCTATTTTCAGTAACTGAATCTTGGGCACGGGGGCGTGTTGGGTGGGCACGGCCCCGTTTTCAGCTTACTGTCTGACTTAAAACAGGATTGCCAGTTCCAATGATTGGGCACGGGGCGTGTTTAGCGGGCACGGCCCGTGCTGAGTTCTGCAGAAGCTGAAAAACTAAGAAAAAACCTAAAAAAAATAGAAAAATAAGAAAAACGATTAGGCCGTTGATTCCTAACTTTCTTAAAATCCTTGTGTCCTTTTTAACACTTTTTAGCCAAGTTTTAAATTTATAAAACACGATATTCACTAACACTAAACACACATATGGGCAAGTGCACCCATCGTGAGCGTAGTATAGTGTTGGCAAGATACCGAGGTCGTCCAAGGACACAAGAGCTTTTAGTACCGGTTTATCCTCAACGTCTAATCAAATAAAAAATTTAGAAAAAGGTTTTAAACTAGAAAAATAAAAACTAACTAAAATGCTGAAAAATAAAATAAAAATAAAACAGATAGACAAGATGAATCACTTGGCTCCGACTCGTGTTTAGTGTAACCGTTGATTATTTCCGCACTTTTGCACTATTTAAGAGATTATCTTAGTTATTATAGTAGGCCCCTCTTTTGAAGGTGACGTTACCCTCAACCCAGTAGTTTGAGTTAGCAAGGATACAATCCTAAAGGGTTGGATTATTGAAAGATAATTAATTAAGTTATTAATGCATATTATGGTAGGCCCCTCTTTTGAAGGTGACGTTACCCTCGGCTAAGTAGTCTGAGTCAGCAGGGATACAGTCCTAAGTAGCCGGGTTAAAGTATTAATAGTAGCTTACATATGAGGGGATCAAAGAGTTTGGACCCCCGCCATCCAATACCGGTGGGTATTGAAGGAGGTCCTACTAAATTTGACCCAGGTCCTTGCAGGATCTATACACTGAACAAGGCAAGACTCTTACCAAACCGTTCCCTTAACCCCCGACCAGGTAGCCAACATACCTCCATATAGACCGTGGAGATATGAATGGTGAAAATCTTTTATTTTATATAGACAGTAAAATAATGCCAAGACACCACGGACAAATGATAAGGAAGAATCACCTTCAACATAAGAAACTAGTTATTAAAGTCATTAATACATAACCAAGTAAAAAGTGCGAAAAGATTAAAAATAAAAAGTATTACACTAGACACTTTGTCTTCACCAAGTGATGTAAGAGACTTAGGAAAACAGGGTCTTTGATTGTCAAGAACTCTTACGATCAATCTTGGATCCCGAGACGACTCACACACTCTATGATGGACAATGGATGATGGTGGTGGATGATGATGTTGTGATGGTGGTGGGTGAAGTGTGAGAGAGGTGGTGTGCCAAGGGATGGTTTGCACTTGAGCCAAGCACTCCTATTTATAGGCTGAACAGAAGTTCGGGCACAGCCCCGTGTCCATTGGGCACGGCCCCGTGTCCATCCTCTTCTCTGTCTTCATTAATGGCAGTTTGTCTGCATTAGTTGACCACGCCCCCATGTCCGCTGGGCACGACCCCGTGTGCAGAAGCGTATCTGTACTATCAAGATATGCCTGGATCCTGCGAATCTTATAGTTGACCACGGCCCCGTGTCCGCTGAGCACGACCCCGTGGTGGGCGATGGAAGCTTCTACAGATTTGTCTTTTATGCTGACACTTGGGCATGCCCCCGTGTTCACTGAGCACGAGGCGTGTTCAGCCTTCTGTTCTCTTGTTTTGCTTGGGAAGATGCTTTCAGGGAGGTTGGGCATGCCACGTTTGTTCCTTTTCTTGTATTTATGCTAGATTTAGCTGCCTTTTTGCTTCTTTTGTTAATTTGAGCTCATTTAATCCTGAAAATACAAAAGGAAGACAAAAGCACACTTTTTCCAACATTAGTACTAAAAAAGGGTTAGTTTTATGCCACCATTGATGTAATTTATATGTTTCATTTTGCACACATCAGTACCATGACATTCGTCTTCGGTATTGGTGGCCGGGAATGAAGAAGGATATCGCTATCTATGTTTCGAAGTGCCTGACTTGTTCAAAAGTCAAGGCTGAACAGCAAAGACCCCCCTGGCTTACTCGTGTAACCCGAGATCCCTATGTGGAAATGTGAGAGTATAGCTATGGACTTCATAACGAAACTTCCCCGCACACCATCAGGTCACGATAGCATCTGGGTTTTCGTTGATCGTCTTACAAAATTTGCTCATTTTCTACCGATACGAGAAGACTTTAAGGTAGAACGATTAGCACGGGTCTACACCGACGAAATCATTTGCCGACACGGGACACCTCGTGATATCATTTCTGACCGTGACGGTTGGTTTACCTCGCGTCTTTTAGAAACGTTTCAATTTGCTCTCGGTACCACTCTTAATCTAAGTACCGCTTTCCATCCCCAAACCGACGGTCAGACTGAGCGCACGATTTATACCCTTGAAAACATGCTTCGCTCGTGTGTGATAGATTTCGGTGGTAATTGGGATTCGCATTTACCTTTAGTTGAATTCTCGTACAACAACAGTTATCATTCTAGCATTCAAATGGCACTATTTGAGGCACTATATGGAAGAAAATGTCGATCGCCTATTGTATGGCACGAGATCGGAGATGCGCAAATTACCGGTCCTGAGTTGTTACAAGAAAAGACTGACAAGATCCTCCAGATACGAGACAATCTCCTGAAAGCTCGGAGTCGTCAAAAGAGTTACGCCGATAAACGCCGCAAGCCCCTTGAATTTGACGTTGGCGATCACGTACTCCTAAAGGTTTCACCTTGGAAGGGGGTGATCCGATTCGGCAAGAAAGGTAAACTCGCGCCTCGATATGTTGGACCCTTTAAGATCCTGGAAAGAATCGGCAAAGTGGCATACAGACTCAAACTACCGGAGGAACTCAACAACGTCCACCCGACTTTCCACGTCTCGAACCTCAAAAAGTGTCTAGCCGAGCAGAATTTACATGTACCACTTGAGGATCTACAAGTGGACGAAACATTACACTTCGTGGAAAAGCCAGTCGAGATCATGGATCGAGAGACCAAAAAGCTCCAACGCTTACGCATTCCCATAGTGAAGGTTCGCTGGGAAGGCAAACGCGGCACCGAGTTCCCCTGGGAACTCGAAAGTGACATGAAGGCTAAGTATCCACAGCTATTCGCTACGCCTGCGCCTTAATTTCGGGACAAAATTCCCTTAAGTAAGGGAGGCTGTAACAACCCGACCTTTGAAGTCAAAGTCAAAGGAAGAAAAGATTGCTAATCAGATCTTTCATTTCTGGCTTAATTATTGCTTGTACTCTCAACTCGATAATCGATGTATGTTAGTTACCGATGTTTTAGTTTACGATTTGTATTATGTAAAGTAACAATGCGATAAACGCAATTAAACACTAATCTACTCAACGCTATCTCATCGCTATCGCATCGCAACTCGAACCGCTATTATTGGTATTGTTTTATGTATGTGTGTTAATATGTGTTACTTGTGCATGTTTATTTATGTTAAAGGTGTTATTCGCAAACGCAATCGCAACCTATCGCAACGTAATCTTATCGCGAACTGGAAATGCAAGTTTACTTTTTGTGATTTTTAGTAGTTATGTTATTTGTGTAACTAATGTGTAATACTATCGCATCGCTTACTCGCAACTCGCTAAAACACATCACAACGCTCAACGGGCGAAACGAAAATCGGAAACTAACTCACACGCGCCATCCGATCGAACGACCGTTCGATCGAATGGTCATCCGACCAGATGACCATCTGATCGGATGGCCGTCCGATCAAAAGGCCATCCGACTCATCTCCTCTGCATCGCCTTTCTCTCCTCTCACTATAAATACCTCACCTGTCACATCACTGTTCACTTGATGTGACAGCTCCCTTCGACCCAGTGCTTTCTCAGGCTATTTTGTCTCGATTCCTCGCGATTCTTGTAAGTTTTCATCTCAAATCTTGTACTTCTATCATCTACATACACTTTCACATCATCTTCTCCAACAAATCACTACTTTCCACCATGAAATCACTGGATTTGGGTTGTTCTAGGGTGACGTCATCATGGAGTTCTTATGAACATTGAAGTGTGACCTCATTCCACCAAGAACGGTTCGGATCTAAGGGTATCTACATTATTTAGCACAAACCTCACAGGATTAAAAGATGTTAAAGGATGTTTTCATACTTCTCTTTTACATATCTTTCACTTTTACTCAAAACCGTTGGAAATCTGGACTCGTTCGGGTTCTTCACTCATCCTCTAGTGAAGAACTGATCTGAGAATGGATTTCTATCAAAGAGACGACCGAGTCACGGGTTGAACAAGAAGCTTCATCTCGAACGGTTAAGTCCGACCGAATGGGGTGATTCCCGTCCGAGCAGACGAGCTAAACTTGGTGTGGTTTCCATTGTTTAACACGTCATCATACTGTCTCGGTCAAACCGCAACTTTTAACTTAACAAATTTTACAAGTTCTTCAACGAAACAGGTTAACTCAATCGGATAACCGTTCAATTGAATCACCATCCGATCGAACGACTATTCGACCAGGTGCCTTGATTTTGTGAGTTAAACACTTGAAGTTTTGGAAAGTTTCAAGGAATATCAGTTCCAAACGAAGGGCCATCCGACCAAACGGTCATCCGTCCGGATGACCTGATATATAGAAACACTTTATAACTTTTAAAATTCCACAACGAAAACTTCAAAGTTCAAGCAATACACAAACACATCCCTCCCAAACGGACGACAATCCGTCCGGACGGTCATCCGATCGGACCACTGTTCGTCACTCGTTCCACTCGACACACTGTTATACGCACTGTTCAACGCTTATACTATCGTTCTCTGATCAGGCTAATCTCTTCAGCGCTCCCTTCAATCCAAGACTGTGTTTATTCATTAAACACGGTCTGTGAGTATACTCGATCCCTTTTTACTTAAACGCACTTTTGGGAAACATATGTCACACCCCTTTCTATGGCGGAAGCACGAGGCGTGATCATGAAAGGCTTTCATTGCATACGATTGGTAAACATACTACATGCTCGTAAAAATAACTCCAAATGCCAAACATTACATAGCTGAAAACATAGTTTAAGTGTTTACATCACAAGACAACATATTGTCTGAAAAGTTTACAACTTTATTCAAAGGTAAACATAAACAACATCCACGAGCAAGAGTAAGACCGTGCGCACATCCACTTTAGTTACCTGAAATACATGTGAGTTTTTGGAAAATCGTCAACATAATGTTGGTGTGAATTCATGCAGTTTTTGTATTGAACGTTTGTATACTTTGTATGAAAACATGGTATGTAATTTGTATAAATCAAGTATTTCTGTAAGTATCGAGATTGTTAATGGGTTGCAAGGCCATTAACATGTGACACGACATAGGAAGCATCCAAACCATAAGCATTTTTCTAGTTGTCGATTCACGACTGAGACACAAAAGCACTACTTGGTACTAGTTATCACCAAGAGTGTGGCTGCCCGAAAACCCATTAGATCTAACCTTTTGTTCTGCGTTCTTAGTATGTACACGATTAATGGTGCTTTTGGTACCCTATTCGTGACACGATTTCAAGTATCATTCCTTAGTTCTTGTATCCATCATACCATAACACATGTATTTTCCCCAAGTTTAAAAAGCATGTAAAAGATTAAAAGTGGGGACATGAACTCACTTGTCTGTAAACATTTAGTAACATGTACTTCACCCCCGAAGTTATAAAACTGAAAACAATTAAAAGAAAAGGGGGAGCATGAACTCACAACTTTGGGTTTCTTGCGCCGTAAACTTCACCGGGTTTGCTTATATAGCGTCGTGACCTATACGTGTTTTATTAACGTTAGTCACTAGACTTGTATTGCACAAGTACAAGTCACCATCTTTTATGTATTTGTTCTTTGTTGTTAAAAATAATTTATATTTTTATTTTCCCCAAGTTTAAAAAGCATGTAAAAGATTAAAAGTGGGGACATGAACTCACTTGTCTGTAAACATTTAGTAACATGTACTTCACCCCCGAAGTTATAAAACTGAAAACAGTTAAAAGAAAAGGGGGAGCATGAACTCACAACTTTGGGTTTCTTGCGCCGTAAACTTCACCGGGTTTGCTTATATAGCGTCGTGACCAATACGTGTTTTATTAACGTTAGTCACTAGACTTGTATCGCACAAGTACAAGTCACCATCTTTTATGTATTCATTCTTTGTTGTTAAAAATAATTTATATTTTTAACTATGTATCTTACTTATATTATTTTCTCAGAAATAAATATAAGTGTCTTGTATTTTTCACCCAAGTTATGTATTTTGTCCAAAACTTCATCTTAAGTTCGTAACTTGTCCGAGTTACATAATCTATTAAGAAATATATTTTCATAAATTTATTCTCTTGTATTTGTCTAAGCATGTTGTATGTGTATTTTGTATTTTTATTCCTTAAGAGTATTTAGTGTATTTTCAAGTCTTAATACACTATTACATATAATACATACTACATACACTTAGCACAAAATTTGGTGATCAATAAATATATATATTTTCCTCAAAAATATACATACTTAATATCAATTTTTATTTTGAAGAAATCATCATTTCTTAACTTGAAGTTTACATAAAAATTAGGGAAACCTTGGTAAATATTTTTAGGTGAATTTTTAGGGAATAAGTTTCATCAAAACTTATATTTTTCTAAGTGTCAAAATTTTATAGAAATTTTGACATAGCTTCCCCTAAAAATGGAGGTTTCCCATGTTTTCAAAACATGTGTTTATTTTCTTTTAAAATCATCACAAACAATCATCAACTCATTCAACACCTTACCGAGTGTCAAAATCAAGTAAATTACACTAAATCATGAACTTGAAGTTTTTGTAAAAACTTGTAGTAACTTACCATGTTATTTAGTAGGTTTAGTTACCCTTAAAACATGGTTATTTGTTTGTAAATCACTCTATTAAAAGATTTAGTCATTTACAACTTGTAAGATGATTTTTCGAAAAATATTTCTTTTGTATTTTTCTTGTTACAATCATGTTCCTAGTCTTGTTTAAACACTAAAAATATGACTAGTTTATTTAGAAACCATGACCTTGTAAATCTCATAAATAAACTTGGTTTCTTGAGAAAATTATTTTTGTAATCATCTATTTACAAGATTTGTATTTTGTTTAAATCACCTTTACATATGAAAATCAATTTCATCATTCAAGTTCATGAAGACATAAAGCATGATGATCTTGGTCTTTCATAAGATCACCACTTTAACTTACTAGATCATGTGTTTAATCACAATCTAGTAGGTTTCTTATGATGTCTAACATCACTTACACAAATCATCATTCATCAAGAAGCAACTCATCATCATTTACATGTATTCTTATGTATTTAATCTTATGATAAAGTATCATGATCATGTTCTTTTGTGTTCTTGTGATTAACAATATTCATCATCTTTAACCATCAAAATATGAAGTAACAACAAGTAATAAGAAGCTTAAAACTAGCACATGGGCTAGGGATGAACACAAGATGTTGAAGATGATAAATGGGTTGGTTAATAGCAAAAGAAGAAGGTCCTTCAAGATCCACTAGCTCTAAACCTCCTTAAACACCTTCTTGCACCTTGTGAAGAACTTGGAATGGATGAACAAGGTTTGAAGGTGGTGGTGGTGTGTGTGGGTGGCTATGGCCATGAGGAAGAGAGGGAGAGGAGAAGAAGGTTGATGTTGGTGAGGTCTTGATCTTTTGTGCCTACTTATAACCATTTCATATCTTCACAAGATCTTCACAATCTTAGGAGATCTTATAATATCTAAATGAAATCCAAATGAATCTAAGCAAGATCATGAGATATCTTGTAAGATTTTGGAAAATCTTGGTGGTGGGGCCTCTCATAACCGTCCACAATATAGGGGGGGGGGGGTAAAGTGTAAATTTCAATCCCTAATTACATAAATAAGTAAGCTTTCAAGTGTAAAGTTTAGGGATTTAATGTGTTATTATGTTATAAGAGGTGTTATGGTGTTCGGGAACCATAACTAGCTCAGAAACATTAAAACAATGCTTCTAGTATAATTTTGATGTTTCGGGTAATGTCCGGTTGTTCGGTTAGACACGGGTTCGTTAAAGTGTTAAATTGCACCGTTTAGTGTCCTTTATGTACCCTTTTGTGACACTTTTAATTCCCAACACTTAGGAGGGTATTCTGGATAATAAAACATGAATTCTGCATGATATTTATGTGTTAAAAAGCTGATTATAGCTGATTTGTGCAGAATTCTGCATTTAAAGTGCGTTTCGGGTGCTTTTTAGTGCATATTTTAGCTTTCGGAAAGTCTATATGTTAACCCTTGTATATACTCTTGGGTTTCAATGTATTTTAGACTTTGGACCTACTCCTAGGCCCCAATTCTATTGTCTGACTGCTTTCTGCAGAATTGTTGACACAGTGTGTCTTACCGGTGAGTTTACTAGTATTTCTGACGCAACGCTATCATTAATGCATAAAGCAATATTTGTAGTATAAAACGTGCATGAATTCACAAGTATAGCATGTAATCAGGCAATGTTGACATTTACGCACATAATTGCAGTTATCAAGTATTAATTAAATTGTACGAAAATTACCGGTTTTGTGCCAGTTGTCACAACATACGTTACCTATATCAAATCACATCGACACACAACGCAAACACTTTTATACGCTAACCGCTCTGCATGTTATACGTGTTATTCGATGAATGCTTGTATGTTATGTTTACACAGTGATTGTTGCCTAACACCTTAGCAACGATAGTTCTATAGTTTGGACTCAGCACCTGTCGTGGACAGGGGTTGTTAAGGGTATTTCTTCACGTGTCATAGTGGTTATATGTGTTGCGCATTCTACAACTCGGAGTCATGTCTGTGCATATTTCATTGTCGATAGCCTACTAGCTTCACATTTCTACGTGTTACATGCTGGTTATTTGTAAATCGCTTTCGCTACTATTATACTATTAAATTTGTATGCTCACCTTTACACTATGTGTATTGACCTATTTTAACGTATGTGACAGGTGTTTAGGATGCTTGCTATGTTGCTGTATCTTTGTGGAATCAAGCTAGGGGAGTCTAGAAACAAACTAAATAATATTTGAGTTGTCGGAACAATGATTCGTCTTTGAGAACTATGTCTGTAATAACTATTTTAGTTTATATGTTCATGGTATTGGACATGAATGCTAAATATATGGTAATTTAATAGTTTTTATGGATTCTCCTAGACAATCTGTTTCGCTCAGTGCCTCACCCCGATGTTTCCGCCATCGGTTGGGGTGTGACAATAACAATGTCGATAAACGTTGATCGGAACGCGCCGCTTAAATCTCTGTTATGTCTCATTGCATTATGACAATACTGACAGGGGTGCTGGTCTTTTCTCCCACTGTGCAAACTTGAAAAATCTCGCCATAACACATTGTATATTGGTGGGCTTGAATGGTTTTAATATATTTCATCTTGGACTATCTAGTCAAATACTTGAAAATGGATATGATCATGTCAAGATCTTTATCTATCATGTCATCAACCAACTGCTCGAAATCCCTTTCGTTTCTCCCACTGACAGGGGTGCTGGACTTTTCTCCCACTGTGCAAACTTGAAAAATCTCACCATAACACATTGTAGACTGGTGGGCTTGAATGGTTTTAATACATTTCATCTTGGACTATCTATCTAATACTTGAAAATGGATATGATCGTGTCAAGATCTTGATCTATCATGTCATCGACCAACTGCTTGAAATCCCTTTCGTTTCTCGGGTTCGCATTTCCGCCTCTGAAAAAGGTGTGATAAACTGGTCGGTGTACAACCCTTTACCCGAGGCCGAGCTAGGGGCCGAACCAGAGGTCGAACCCGATACCGAACCCGATCTCCCTCTTTGAACCCGCTTTTTTTACATGTCTCTAACTGGTGGGTGAGGAGAATCATCAAAATCGTCCAAATTTAGATCAAACTCTTGATCACGAGCATCAGACTGAGCTTGGGACGAGGGTGTTCGTGTTCTTTTGGATGAAGTTGATTCGCTAGCAGTAGGAACTCTCGCCCATTTAGAAGCGTACCTACATACATCCCAACAATGCATGTACTTAAACTCGTGCTTCTTGTTGTCTCTGTATGCTATAATGGCATTCTAGATAAAGTCCGCCTCCGTTCACCGCTCCTTGGCGAGTTCCTCGCCTTATGAAAAAATCCGTTGAACGCGGTGACTTGTGTATTTATGTCACCCACTTGGACGAGAGGCTATCATTTTCACGTTACACCCAGTGGCGGACATACACCTAGCCCAAGGTCGGCGGGCGCACCCCCGAGAAAAAAAATAGTGGTATTATCCGTCGAAAATCTCATCCGCACCCTTTAGAATTTTTCGTCCGCACCCCTTGAAAAATTCGTCCGCACCCCTTGCTATTTTTCGTCCGCACCCCCTAGGTAAAAAAATCTTAGCAATTTATATGAAAAACAAAATTCGTAAACTCTGATTTTTAAAAAAATACTACTTTAATTATATAACTTATAAGTTATAACCACTCACCCACTTAACCCTTATAACCTTAACCCAATTAACCTTTAGCCCAATAAGTGTTACCAAAGCCCAATCCACATTAGATTTAAGTTTTAAACAATTCTCCAACTTGGATGGTTTGTCAAGTCTTGTAAGGTTAATGGTTTCAACAAATATTCACGTAAATTTTACATTGTTATATCGGTTATTGAAGCTTGTTTTCATATTACCGTCGCAACCGCAACAGTTGAAAAATGTTTTTCGGCAATGAAGAATGTGAAGACCGACTTGCGTAATCGGATCAGAGATGAGAATTTAAGTGATGGTTGTATTTGTTATATAGAGAAAGACTTGTTTAAGAAAGTAGTTTTAGATGATGTTTTAGATAGATTTCAAAAAATGAAAACTCGTCAAGGCGATGTTTTAATTATGTTTGCAACAAAGTTTGACGAATTTTTTATGATTATATAAATTTAGTTTGATGTTCTCTTGTTTTACATGACCTGACCCGAACCGACCCGATACGAACAGAATTTTTTATTTATATACCTAGGGGACTAAAATTTTTAAAAATGTTTCACACCCCCATGAAAAAATTCATGGGTCCATCACTGGACACACCTCCTCACTTTTCATTTGCGTATGAAAGGATCTCTTAATGCAATCTCAAAAATCTTTGCGGTGTCGTGAATTCCCTATTAAAAAAAAATTAGGCATTATAAAAAAATTATATTGTTATATAAAAAATACCTTGAATCGGATCTTGCGATTCGTCGATATAACATTTTGCCAACGCGGTTTCTTCTTGAGCCATCCACTTTAAATGTGTTCGTTGAGTAGCCGCTAGTGCTTTCACCTCATCCGTTTTTTTCTTGTAACTTCTTTTTTTGGCCGGTTTGGATGACGAACCACCAACGTCTTGCGGTTGTGTTTCGGGTACGGAATCAGGTTGAGAAAGGTTAACGACGGGAATAGTTGATTCGTCATATGGAAAGTTCGTGTAAACATGGTTTCCTATATACAACGCGAGTCCCGCTAGTTCGGGAACCGGTGAGTAGATTAAAGGGCCGCGGTTTGTTGGTTGACGGTTTTGTGGTGGGCTAGGGTTCGGGGTTTCTTGGTATCCAAATGGCTTGCTCGGGTCGTATCCAAACCAACGCTGGTACGGAATGGATTAGCCAGCGTTGCCTGGCTTCCCCCGCCCCATAAACGCCTCCCACCCCCAGCCTTACAAACGTTATGTTTTGTTAAATTGGTCAGAGGCGGCTGATGAGTCGTTTTCTGTTTGTATCTTTCTTTTCTTCTAAATTTGTCTATAATTTGGTAATTATATATAAAATAAAATGGATTAATAGAGAAATGAGGTGTGGGGTGGTGGTGGAAGAACTTTTATATTTATATAAGTATATAACGAACGTTTATTAGAATTCAACTAAGTAAATAATGTTAATAAAATAGTTATTAAATAGGTCAAATTAAAAAAAAATACTTCCGCCTTAGGTTTTTTTCTTTCGATTGCTACAACGAGTGTGCCGTAAATAAGCAAAACGACACTGATCAAATTCCTGACGCAAAGCGCGGGGTAATCTACTAAAAAATATATGAAATAACACGGAAAGTATGCTATTAATTAATTTCAACTTGTTTGAGCTGTATAACCCAAGTCACTATAACTATAGTTAAGAACTTTTCAAAGTCTTTATCTTTCTTGCAATAATACACAGAACATGTTAACGCCCAAAGTTTGCATTTTCAAAGTCTTCTCTTTCTTGCTTTGGCTTTGGCTTTGAATTTGAAACATACACTTTTTGAGATAAAAATGGGAGATGCGGCTCTTTCAGTCCTTGTGAAGGATGTGTCAGAGAGACTGACTTCTGGATCTATCCAGGAGCTTGGTCTACTTTGGGGAGTCAAAGATGATATATTGACTCTCAAGCATGATTTCGACAAGATCGAAGCTGTTGTTCATGATGCAGAAGAGAAACGGAGCAGGGCAGGGGATGTAGATCCATGGCTTAAGAGTCTCAGATCTGCATCTTTAATGGTCGAAAATGTGTTGGACGAGATCTCAACTGAAGCTATGCTACAAAGTCTATACAAAAAAAGAGGCACAAAATACAGGGTAAGAGCCTTCTTCACTCCCCATCATAATCAGCTTACACTTCGTGTTAGGGTTCCTCACACAGTTAAAGATATAAGAAGGAAAGTGGATGCAATTGCATCCAAGATATTTGAGTTAAAGTTGACTCCTGTAGATGCCACAAGTCATGTAGATGTGGATGTTATGCGTGAGATGCTAGATATTGGAACTAGCTTGGTCATAGGAAGAGAAAGAAACATAGAGATGGTAATTGAAATGATATGTAACAAAGACATAGGAAAAAATGAAAATGGTGAGATTCGGGTGTGTTGTATTTGGGGTTTTGGAGGTACAGGAAAGACTACTCTAGCAAGAATAGTCTTTAACAATGAAAGGCTAAACTATTTTGAGTTTAAATATTGGGTGTGTGTCTCTGACTCGTTCCAAGTTAAGGAGATAATAAAACAATTAATTGAGTCCATAGACAAATGTGAGTGCACACTTACACATCTAGATGTGTTGCAAGAGGTCCTTCAAAACAAGTTAAAAGGAAAGAAATTTTTACTTGTACTGGATGACGTTTGGGATGTCGAGTCCGCAAAGCCCAAGTGGGACCTATTAATCAAAACATTAAGCTACGGAGCAGAAGAAAGTATTGTTATGATGACAACACGATTCTCAACAGTTAGTCAAATGATGGCCAAGGTTCCGGAGTTACAACTTGAATTGAAAGGTTTATCAGAAGAGGATGCACGGTTAGTATTTGAGAAGTATGCTGCAAAAGAAAGAAAGGGCAGTTGGACGCGTGCGAAAAAACACAAATTGGCATTGGAAGAAGCTATGATGTTGGATGCCTTGGAGTTCAGCTATAATAAATTGCTTCCACATTTAAAGCAATGTTTTGCATATTGTTATTTGTTTCCTAAAGACTATGCTATGGAAAAGAATGTGGTGATTCAGTTGTGGGTTGTTAACGGTTTCATTCCACCCGAAACAGATAAAGACTTGTATGCGCTTGGTGAAGAAACTTTTAATTATTTGGTTTCGAAATCCTTCTTCCAGGTTGTTAATGGCAAGAAATACATGATTGATAGATTTAAAATACATTATTTGCTTAATGACATGGAACAAGAAGTGATGGGAGATGATTGTTTCGTCGTAAAGAAAGGAGTTGAGAAGGTTATAATCCCAAATGAGGCCCTTCATTTGAGCTTATCATGTCCGGATATTCAATTTTTGCCCAAAGATTTAGAAAAGTCAACATCATTAAAGTCAATATTCATGTTCGAAGAGGGGTTTAAATTTAGCATCAACCAAAATTTCAACCATGTGTATCTAAGAGTATTATACTTGTGTGGTATTAGGCTAAAGACATTGCCTAAATCAATTTGCAAACTCAAATATCTGAAATATTTGAATTTATCTCACTCAAGTATAGAAATTTTACCTGAGTCAATTATTTATCTCCAAAATTTACAAGTGCTGCTTCTGAATTTCTGTTATGAACTACATAAGCTGCCTGAAGACCTAAGATACATGACCGGTCTTCAAATCTTGGACATCAGTTCTTGTCCTTCACTCCAACATTTGCCTCATGGGATCAAAGATTTAACTAATCTCCGACGACTTCCACTCTTTCATGTTGGTAACAAGAAAGGAGCCGAAATAGGGGAATTGGGGAATCTAGATTGTCTTGAGGGGGAGTTGGAGATATCAGGACTTGAGAATGTTGGAAATTTAGATGAGGTCGGTAATGCCAATGATCTCATACGCAAAAAAAATCTGTCGATTTTGAAGTTAAGTTGGTCGAACATTTATATGAGAGAAAGTAAACGAGAAATGTTTGAATATGATATGAAGGTTCTCGAGCTACTAGAACCAAATTCAAGTCTCAATAAATTGAGAATACATTTTTACATGGGAAAAGGAATTTCTCCAACTTGGATGGTTAAATTAGATAATTTGGTTGAAATTGTGTTTTCCGGGTGCAAGAATTGTGAGGGTATTCCACGACTTGGTACGCTACGCAATCTTAAAGTCATAAAATTGTTGGGCATGGATTGTCTGGAGAGTTTCAATGAGAAAGACATGTCAGGAGACACGAATATGTTTCTTTGTTTAAAAGAGTTAAACATTTTCGTATGTCCGAGTTTGGTTTCCTTGCCACGTAACCTTCTAAAACTCGAGATTTTAAAATTAGAAGAGTGTGGGGCATTATCTTCTTTACCGGATGTGATTTTTGTGGGTCTGAAAGAACTTAAGATAAGCGGATGTAAACATCTAAGTCAAAGGTATGGAAAAGATGAAGGTGGAGATTGGCTTAAAGTTTCTCATATTCTAAATATCAAAATTAGGGATGTAAACGAACCGAACGAACACGAACGAGGCCTTGTTCGTGTTCGTTCGTTAAGGAAATAAATGTGTTCATGAACGGTTCATGAACACTTACCGAACGGGATTTTATGTTCGTGTTCGTTCATTAAGGAAATGAGTGTGTTCACGAACGGTTCACGAACACAAGCGAACACAAATAAATTTGGCGAACGCGATGAAGGATAAAGGTGGATGGCCCAGAGAGTAGCACTAGAACTTGAATCCCTTATTGTGGAACGGAGGTAGATCATACTCGTCGATGTAAATAATGAGAAAAGAAAGGGAAATGATATAAATAAAAGTTTAATAGTATAAAAAGTATAGATAAAATATATGAAAGTAAAAAAATCTTTAATTAAAACACGAACATAGACGAACGCAAATGAACGAATGTTCACGAACACCTTACCGAACGTTCACGAACATAATTGAACGAACAAGACATTTGTTCATGTTCGTTCATTTAAGTAATCGAACGGAATTTCTTGTTCATGTTCGTTCATTTATTAAACGAACGAACATAAATGAACTTCCCGCCGAACGGTTCACGAATTGTTCGTTGAACGTTCGGTTCGTTTACAGCCCTAATCAAAATTGAATCTTCAAGGTAAACATTCTACTTGTAATTACCAATTGAAAACAAAATTGGGGAAATTAACGTAATTGCAAAACGAACCAGAAAACTTTTCATTCTGAATCTCACTTTCTTGTTCTTTGTCAAGAGAGTAGTTGAAGTTTCTTGATTTAGAAACCAATGATTAAGTATTTGGTTTTGCTCAAGTTAAAATGGGGACAATATTTAAAATTCAGATGCAACAGTTTTTGCTACCATAATAACATTTAATATTTTAAAAAGAGAACCATATAAATATAATAGTTACAGAATATTATTCCCCTTTTCAAATGACATACATAACTTCTTAATTATTTGTTTCTCTCTGCATGATTTTTTTGAATCCTTATCTTGTGTAGTTACATTTGAGGATGAAGATGAGATTGACAATTGATGGTTGGTGAATGGTGTTTTACCTCATGTAGGTTATACGTCTTGCACTGAATTTGGCATTCTGAACACAAGGAGACACTTGGGTAGTGTTTGGTATGCAGGAATGAGAGATGGAATGGAATGGATGATTACGAGGGAATGAAGAAAAGCGTGTTTGGTTGGTCAATTGAATGGAATCACCCATTCCAAAAGTCATTCCATTCCCTCAAAATCATTCCTTCCACCCCCCATGTTTTTTTTCCATTCCATCCCCTCTTGCACCATTCATCAACAAGACCACAACACAACCCCTTCGCCACAACCCACCACCACCACCACCCACCACCGACGCCATCGCCGCCACCCGCCATCGCTGCCACCCGCCGCCACCACCTCACCCCGACAGCCACCGCCGTCGCCGCCACCCACTCGCCATCGTTATCACCCACAGTTGCGACCAACCGCCAACACCACTCGCCGCCGCCGCCCACAACCATCGTTGACGCTACAACCACCGCCACCACCAACTGCCGCCGCCACCCACCACCACCTCTGCTGCCACCCACCACCAACGGCCACATTGTCGGCACCACCACTCGTCGTTACCGCCGCACCGCCACTTGCCGCCACCACCACCACCCATCGCCGCCACCGACACCCACCACCACCACCGCCACCTATAACCACCCACAATCACTACCACCGACCACAACCACCACTCACCGTTGATTTTATTACTCTGTTTTTCTTGCCTATCGAACAATACAAAATAATAATTCATTCCATTCACACATGGTAACCAAAGAATACATGGAATGTTAATGATCCATTGCATTCCCTCGTTCATTCCATTACCTCGTCAATTCCATTCCTTCGTCCATTCCATTACCTCATACCAAACAGACCCTTGGTGTATGGATTTTATGCTTTGGTTTTTGTTCAGTTTTTAATTTAATCAAATAAATTTGTGTAATTCACTCACGTTTTTAATTTAATCAAATAAATTTGTGTAATTCACTCAACGGTTTATACCAAAAATATGATGGCAAATAACAATTTGCCACCTTTTTGTGACTGGGAACAATTACACGAGCAACTTAAGCGACCTTATTCTGTATGCGTAAATGTTTCCAACTGTTTTTCAACTGCGTTGCGACTGACTTCTTTTTGCGACTACTAATTTAGCGGTATATAGTTTTGTGGCTGTAACGTAGTTGGTTAAGACAGGGATCAAGCAATTAGAATTGTGCAATAGAACAATAATAATAGGCTAATGGTTGATTTTTTTATTGAAAGCTTAAAGGAATACAACATCAGAATGGAGATGGGAATTACAGAAGATTGGGATGGGGAGAGAATTCTCACATAATACTCATTAATATATGATAATTAACAGAGGAAATGAACAGTGGTAATCTGATGATTCATCACTTTCTTTCCTTTAATGTTGCCACGTTGATAAACACCTCACTAATTTCTCCCTCCTCCTTACCAACTTCAAAGATGAAAAAATTCCTATCGACCACCTCCCCTCCTATTTTACCCAACTTCAAAGCTGGTTACGTTTCTATCCACCGCTTCCACCTCGTGCGATTTCTGAGTTCGACCTCCACCGTACCTTGTCCAACCTCCAACGATAGCAGTCATGAGCCGCATCATCCACTCCTTCGCTGATTTAACCAGTAAGATTTCTTCATTTTGTCATTGTGTTATGTTTTGGTTTTCTTTTGATATTTGGATATTTACTGGTTTTGCATGTTTGTGGTGTGTCATTTGGTAGTTCTGGTTTATTTTTGGGTTTGTAAAAGGTTGCACACCAGGTGTTTGGTGATTTGTCAACTAATTTTTTTGGCCTTTTTGGTGTGCTCATTGTCAACATGTTGTTTGTAGGTTGGTTTTTTGTTGTTTGCTGTTTTAAATCTTTAAAAGAGACTAGGGGGTGTGTGCATGCCAACTTGATTGGATGACCTGTAATAAATATATATTCAAATCTACGTATACCATCCACTCCAAAATGGACAATCAGCTTTGATTTTGAAGGTCATTGAGAAAGCAAAATGTGTTTGCATATTGAAAGCTGAGCATTTGAAATGCTTTATTTATTATGCTTTATTGTATCTTATCGAGTCTTAGCTATGCAATTGTGGGTTAAGGTATCTATGATAAAGTGTTCATATGTGTATATATAGATGTTAGTTGTTATAACTGTTAATAAATAAGCTATATTGTACGGGGATTTGGAGTTTACATACAAAATATTTTTGAAATGGTTACACAACAAAATCAATAAAAAAACTCATTATGAATGTTATAAACACCAATATATATATATATAATCAGTGTTGGAGGTCGATTCGGATTATGCCAATGACCCACTGACCAATTGGTTTGCGGAGAGGTGGGAAGGTTTTCCCTTCGGGGTTCCTGTAACACCTCGTAAAATCACGTCCAATGAAGTATTGACACGTGTAATAAACCCTAATGAAGTCAAACATTGAATTTAAGGGACTAATTTCTCGAAAAATCAAAAACTTTGATTATGAAAGGACTGGAAGTGTTAGCATACCTAAAATAAGTTTCTAAATAACCTCTCACGATGATTATATTCACAAATGAGCCACTTGTCGATCGAGTGTAGCCGTTTGCGTAAATAATTGAAAGTTTGCGCAATGAAGGGTTAAAAGCGTCAACATGTTAATTCTTACCTCTGAGGGACCTTTTAACAAACCGGGAGCTTCATGATATTTGATTATACTCTCGGGAATGCCAAATAATGGCCGTTTAAGGTTTTGATGCCCATAAGTAAAGTTACGCGCAACTTTGCAAGTTAGGGGGACTAAAAGTGTCAATATGTTTAAATATACCTCTGAATGACCTTTTAGCGAACCCGAAGCATCGTGATGTTTAATAATACTCTCAAGAATGTCTAATATGGGTTAGATAAAGCTTCGATGCTATTAAACAAGGAAACGCGCAAGTTTGCGCATTAGAGGGACCTAAAGCGTCAACTTTTGAATCTACGCATTTCGGTGACCAATTAAGTGAATGGAAGCGTAGTAATATTTAAGTATATGCTTAGGAATGATCAATATGGGCCATGGAAGGCTTGGATGTCAGTAAACGACATTTCGCGCCACTTTGTGCGATTAAAGAACTATTTACGTCAAACTGCAAAAGTATGTCAATTCGTATGTTATCGGACCTTCCGGAATATGATCATGAGTTAAACATACCCTATTTATTCTTTATATAGCTTAGATTTAGGCTTTGAGGTGTTCGGTGCGCAAAAATAAACTTTCAAGTCATGCAGGGACTAAAAGTGTCAACAAGTGCACAAGTTTGCATTTTCGCGCATATCTCACATTCTGAATATCCCCGGACACCCAAAAATTTATGTAAACACTAAAATATTTTATTTTAGTGTTTGGATTGATAAAATTCCATTCTTCGCGTCGTTTGGATCGTTTTTATCGTCCGTTCGTGTTTCGTCGTAATTAGCCGAACAACGGGACCGTACGACCAAACGAAGCGACATCCGGCATATTTGTGAGCATGTTTCATGTTCCCTATGCTTAGGCATCATTGTAGAGCCTTAAAAATGGTTTAATGGGCCCTAGATGTGTCGGAAATGACATTTGGAAGTGCAGGGGCTAAACCTGTCAACTGTTGAAACTTTGCTGATTCTGACCAGGTCCTTACGGACCGTATACACTAGACCATACGGTCCGTATGCAGGTGCCAGCTACGAAAAATTGCTTGTTCCCCTCACCAAGCAAGTTTAAACCATCAAATTGAATCTATGGGCTTGTTGCCTGTTTGTAACACGTAGGGGTTGTAATCATCCTAAGAAGCCTCCAAACACCTGGAGTGATCTCCTTAATCCTCTTCAACTATAAATAGAAGTGTTCTTCAACACTTTCATTTGCTCATATCATTCTAACCTTGCTATCTTCTCATTTCTGGAGGATCCTGAGTATTTGGAACTTCCTTGGAGTTCTTTTCAGTAATAAGGACCCATTTGTAAGTGTCATTAACCTCCAAATTTCAGCTTTGATTAGTTTAATGGTCAAAAGTCAAACTTATCATAGTTAAGGTTTGACTTAGTAATTAAACACTAATGATCCAGCCATTAGTCAAATTAAGAGTAGTTATAAGTTGGTAATTGTGTAGGTAATAAACCCCTCAGAGGGCACCTACTGATTATCACCCTAGCTTGGTCAAATGTCGGGTCAAACCTAATAATAAAAAGTCAACAGAAAGCTATTTTGAAAATAAATTCATAATTAGCAATATAGAAGCTATGAAACCTGTTTTAACACTTGTATAACTTGGTAATTAGTATAAGAACATGCCTAAGCATGTTCAACTCGACAATTTCAAGTTTAGGATCGGTTCGGAACCGAAAGTCGCAAAAGTAGACTTTTGCTTTGACTTTCAGTTCAGACCCGATTTAACTTAGTTTAGATATGCCTTAGGATTCCTTTAGGATCATGTTATAGGTTAGTGTAACCCTCTGAGGTTATACAACTTGGATCCTTAGTTATTCTATTCAATTACATGTTTCCGTTATATGCTTAAATGTTGACCATTATGCCCTTTTGACACTAAAACGAGAATTTTGAAAATGTGAGAGGACAATAATCTTTATTACTAATTTATAAGCTTGTCCCTGAAATTTGACATCAGTTTGAGGTCTAGATTAGGAGTTATGCTCATTAGCGTAAATGAAAAGCTTTATATTAATTAAACGGTGTAATTAGCGTATAGCCTATCTAAACCCGATTTTGATACCAAACTTTTTACCCACTGATATAAAATAATATTTTGGGATTTTTGTAGATTTTTATTTATTTTTAGGCTGAGCATAACTTAGAGTTCTAAGCTTGTTTCGGTAATTGCCGGTTTTGCCCTTTTGGGCTATAAAATGAGTTTTACAAATCCTTTTGACCCCAAACCTTTTTCTACTGATCTAATATGATAAATAAAATATTTTGAGCCTTCTGGAATAATAAAAATATCAGCTTTTCTTAAAAACCCGGAAATAGCTCAAAATCGTCTTTTTAAGCGTTTTTAACGCATAGTATGTATTAAAACTATTTTTAACATATAAGGTTTGATACCTACTGATGTTTTAAGTAAATTTTCATAATTAAACATTAGGAAAAAGTTTTAAACTCAGAATTCTAATTTTGACCTTTAAAGCTTATGTGAAATTACCAAAATGCCCCTTCGGTGCATAGTTTGGTTATAATTAATAAATTTCACATATATGTAATACCATACTGATATAACTTATTAAAGTAAGTATTTTTACTGATTATATCAGACCTGAAACTCAGATTTATATTAAACCTCTTTTATAACCTTTTAAATGACCAAAATACCCCTGCGGGGCATAAATTGGTTTTAAATCCGTTTTGGGCATAATGGAAGGTATCCTACTGATATCACAACATATTTAAGGTATATTAACTTAGGAAACCTGTATATGACTCTTTTGGTTACCCGTTACGCAATTTTCGCGTTCGGATCGGCTTATGTAACTAGTTTGCATAAATTAGCCGAAACGGGTCAAACCTTGTCATTTTATCTCGAAATCCAGAATGTGTTTAGTTTACCCCTATTACACAAGTATACAAGCCTGTCGGGTCCAAACCACATTCTAATCCGGTTCTCGCTTAATCATGCGTTCTGAACCGTATTCTCTTTTAAAACTAACCGGTCTAAGCATAGGCTTAATTAAGACCCGTTAGGATTCTAATAGGTTATTAAAAACCTTCGTTCCAGATTTAGGAGCCCAGTAAAAGCTATATGTACTTTCTTGGTAGTATACGACAGGGATAAATTGTATAAATTTGCTCAGGTAAATACTCTTAACTTATTTTCCCTATACGGGCTTGGGATATGGTATTATAATAATACTGCTTGGTCGGGTATGTAATCATTTAAATCGGATTGTGATTGATGTATTTACATAACTCGTTTTATTCTGTATTATTTGGTGTATGGCCTTTGGGGGTTAAATGACCATGTCCCGGATATCCTTGGCATCATTCAAAGAAATGGCCACGACCTAAGCACGGGGTGTAGGCGTACACCTGACAGATGCATTATGTAAAAACTGGTAATCCACTTAAAGGAAATAAATCCTTGTGGGCATTATACCTGTGGCGTGTCAATTAATCTAGACCGGCCCTACAAACCGGCCCTAATGGACGACAAATAAATAAAACTGTATACAAGATTATATATAAATAATTATCCCAAGTTATAAAAAGTTTTGTGCCATGTGCATTCAAATTAATTTTCAAACTCTTTTCAAAATGAGTCAGTTAAGTTGTATTTACCAGTGTAAACTGACGTATTTTCCAAAAAGGCTAAGTGCAGGTACTATACGTAATAGGCTGGCTACTCCAGGCATCAATAATCAAGTCTCGCAAGCTCTAAATGTTAAAGTCTGTTGAACAGTGTTATCTTTCTATTTTAGATCGTGGATCCATCTCACATTCCGTTGTAATATTTGATATTACTTTATATCGGATTGTAATATATTTATCTTTTGCTTCCGTTGTGCATTTAAAATTGTGTTGTTTGACTATGATGATATCAACTACGTCACGATACTCCCCACTGGGCCCACCGGTAATACATGGAAATATCGAGGTGTGACAGTTCCTACCCGGGTGACGCCGGTTCGAAATGCGGACATCCAAATTTATGCACAGCCTTCGGGCGAAGGGTCGAAACAGCCCGCATGCGCGTGGATTCGAACTCGGGGCCAAATTTTTTTTCCATGCTATATGTTCGACTGGGGTTCCTGCCCGGGTGACGCCGATTCGAAACGCGGGTTGTGCTAATGTATGCAAACCCTCCGGGCGAAGGGTCGAAACAGCCCGCATGCGCGTGGATTCGAACTCGAGGGGGGGGGGGAAGGAAATTGAAAACATATTATATAAGCACAAATCAGTCTATTCCATAACCATACTAGAAAGAACTTATATGAACCTTTATATCAGTATTAGGACGTGTAGATGGAGATTTTCGGTACGGCTATTTTATATATAGTTTCTTTAATTTAATTTTATTTTTCTTCATATGCTTTTTAATTCCTTCTTTAACTGGCATAGCTAAATGAATGCGTTAATATTTACAAATATCGCTCTATAAACTGATAATTTGTTATTATCTTATACAGGTTCTGTACGCATTTTCTTGATACACTAGAGGTTCTTATAAGTCGTTTGATGCATGTATGTTAAGTAAGATACATTGTTCGCTTTTACCTTGTAGAAAAAAAAAATACATACATTTTTGAATGTTTATTAGGGGTGTTCCTATGTTTAGAGGTATTGTATGGTCACTTTTGACATCTATTTATCGTCCCAGCATCCACGTTCCAAACGACCACGTCTTGTGTCGTCTTCAGCAGATATTTCATCTTCTTCTGATGCATGTTTTGATGCTCCCTCGACGTCGCGTCGGCAAACATTTCATCGAAGCGCAATGCTGCGTTCTAGGGCTGCAATGGCGGCTGTTGATTCTGCTGGTTTCCCAGGTTCTGCTTTACAGTCCCCATATTACATTGACATGAGATTGTGTACAGAAGTGTGCGAGTATTGTGGATCTCTTTTTTGGTTCCAGGAACGACTAACATCGTTTCCAATAAGTCCTCGTCCACGTTATAATCGTTGTTGTCGAGGTGGCAAAATTAAATTACAATACTCATCTCAACCACCAGATTTATTGAAATCTTTGTTTTCGGATTCTCAATTTATGCTAAACATTCGTGCATACAATGCTATGTTTTGCATGACATCGTTTGGGGCTGTTGTAGATGATGCAATAAACCAGGGCGGTGGCCCCTCTGTGTTCAAGGTTGCCGGCCAGGTTTCACACTGGTAGGGTTCTTTATGCCCTTCTTCTGGTGATAATCCCCGCTTTTTGCAAATGTATGTTTACGATAGTGAACATGAGATTGCAAACAGGATGCGTTTTTTCCCAACTATTGACTCGGATCATACTGCAGCAGAAACTGTTGCTGCCCTCGCTCGCATGTTAGATGATGTAAACCCATATGTACGGTTGTTTAGATATGCTAGGGAATTGTGTTCTCATGCCGACATTCCAGATTTTGAAATCAGACTTCACAATCGTGTTCGTGACAATCGTTATTCTACCCCTGCTTCGCACACTCTTGATGTCGTCATTAAAAGTAAAGATAACACTCCTCATAGGGTAAGCAAGCTTCACTCAGCTTATATGCCTTTGCAATACCCACTCCTTTTTACGCGTGCCGAACAAGGTTGGTCGCCAGATCTTAAACTGACTGGAACTGAACCTACAACGGCTGGTGAAGAAATGCCTGATGACCGAAATTTAACACCTATAATGTTCTATGGTTATCAAATGCATGATCGCGAGAATGTATACACTCATATATTGAGGGCATCTAAGTTGTTACAACAGTATTTGGTAGATGCCTACATTTGTGTTAAACATTGTCGTTTGGAATACTTTAGGGCGAACCAGGATGAATTCCGATGTGAGTTTTTCCAAGGTGTTCAGGACGCAGTTTCTAGAGGGGATACTGACGCGAGCACTATAGGAAAGCGTGTCATATTACCTTCTTCATTTACGGGTGGGCCAAGGTATATGTATAAGCATTATCAAGATGCGCTTGCAATATGTCGTGTACATGGTAATCCTCAGTATTTCATCACGTTTACATGCAATGTTCGTTGGCCTGAGATAACAAGAGAAATTAGTCGCGTGGGTGCTGCTAATGCGCAAGATAGGCCTGACATCATCGCTAGAGTCTTCCAGATGAAGGTGCGTGCGTTTATCAAGCACTTGCGAAATAGGAAACCATTTGGAGATGTCACTGCAGGTAACTATAAATATAAACTTTGTTTATAGTTTATACCTGTTATGTGGCTTACATACTATGGTATTCCCTCTTTGCGCAGATTTATACACAATTGAATTTCAAAAAAGAGGCCTACCGCATTGTCACACGCTTTTATGGGTGTCTGATGCGTATAGTATATGCAATGCTGAACAGGTGGGTCACTATATATCGGCTGAATTACCTGATTCTGTTCTCAAACCTGTTCTCCATAGGATTGTGACGGATTGTATGTTGCACGGTCCATGCGGTTTAGCACGCATGGATTCTTCCTGAATGAAAGATGGAGTTTGCAAAAAGAATTTTCCTAAGTCATATGAGGATGTGACACGTTTTGATAATGCGGGTTATGTACATTATAAGAGATTGTCAACATCTGCACCGTTTCTAAAAAATGGTGTTCCTTTAGACAACGGGTACGTTGTTCCATACAACGCAAATTTGTTAATGCACTTTGAAGCACATATAAACGTAGAATACTGCGGTTGGACTATGCTGATCAAATACTTATTCAAATATATCTCCAAAGGTGCTCCTCGTCCACGTTATAATCGTTGTTGTCGAGGTGGAAAAATTAAATTACAATACTCATCTCAACCACCAGATTTGTTGAAATCTTTGTTTTCGGATTCTCAATTTATGCTAAACATTCGTGCATACAACGCTATGTTTTGCATGACATCGTTTGGGGCTGTTGTAGATGATGCAATAAACCAGGGCGGTGACCCCTATGTGTTCAAGGTTGCCGGCCAGGTTTCACACTGGTAGGGTTGTTTATGCCCTTCTTCTGGTGATAATCCCCGCTTTTTGCAAATGTATGTTTACGATAGTGAACATGAGATTGCAAACAGGCTGCGTTTTTTCCCAAGAAGTGTGCAGACTTTGTGAGTCAATCCACGATCACCCAAATAGTATCATTCCCAAGTTTAGATCTAGGCAGACCAGTAACAAAATCCATGGAAATTTGCTCCCATTTCCATTGTGGTATCTCTGGTTGTTGGAGTAGGCCCGATGGTTTCTGATATTCAGTCTTGACTCTCGCACAAGTCAAACACTTGCTAACGTAAGTTGCTATGTGAGCTTTCATGCTAGGCCACCAATACGTAGTTCTGAGATCGTGGTACATCTTATCTGAACCAGGATGTACTGAGTAGCGAGACTTATGCGCTTCATCCATCACAAGCTCGCGTAAGTTTCCATAGTGTGGGACCCAGATGCGTCCTGTCACGTAGTAGCCGCCGTCTTCCTTTTGTTCTAACTGTTTCCTGGAGCCGCGTAGAGCTTCAGCCCGGACGTTTTCTGGTTTCAATGCTTCTACCTGAGCATTTCGTATCTGTGAAGGGAGACTAGATTGGATGGTGAGTTGTAGTGCTCGCACACGCCTAGGTGTGGCATCTTTTCGACTGAGGGCGTCAGCCACAACATTGGCTTTGTCCGGATGGTACTTGATGGCACATTCGTAATCATTCAATAGCTCGACCCATCGACGTTGTCGCATGTTCAACTCCTTTTATTTGAAGATATGCTCGAGACTCCTGTGATCAGTGTAAATGATGCACTTAGTACCGTACAGGTAATGTCTCCATATATTGAGGGCGAAAACAACAGCTCCCAGCTCCAAAGCATGCGTAGTGTAGTTCCTTTCGTGAACCTTAAGTTGACGTGATGCGTAAGCAATGACCTTATCACGTTGCATCAACACGCAACCAAGTCCCTGGATGGATGCGTCACAATAAACCACAAAATCGTCTGTGCCCTCTGGCAATGAAAGAATGGGTGCGCTACAAAGTCTATCCTTTAAGTGCTGAAATGCTGATTCCTGTGTAGTACCCCAACGATAGACAACGCCTTTCTGAGTTAGTGAGGTGAGGGGCTGTGCAATCTTGGAGAAGTCCTTGATGAACCTTCTATAGTAGCCCGCCAAACCCAAGAATTGGCGGATTTCTGTTGGTGTACGGGGTGCAGGCCAGTTCTTAATCGAGTCTACCTTGGATGGATCAACGTGTATCCCATCCTTGTTCACTACGTGGCCTAGGAAATGGACTTCGCGAAGCCAGAAGTCGCATTTCGAGAACTTTGCATACAGTTGCTCGGTTCGAAGGAGTTCCAAAATAAGTCATAGATGCTGCTCGTGTTCCTCCTGACTCTTCGAATAGATCAGGATGTCGTTGATGAAAACAATAACAAACTTATCCAGGTAAGGCTTGCACACTCTATTCATAAGGTCCATGAAGACCGCAGGTGCGTTTGTCAGCCCAAAAGGCATGACCAAAAACTCATAGTGTCAATAACGAGTTCTAAAGGCTTTCTTAGAGATGTCCTCATCTCGGACTCTCAGTTGATGGTAACCTGACCTCAGGTCTATCTTCGAATAGTAGCTCGACCCTTGCAACTGGTAGAATAAGTCATCAATGCGTGGAAGAGGATAGCGATTCTTCACGGTCACCTTGTTGAGTTTGCGGTAATCTATGCACATACAGAAGGTACCGTCCTTCTTTTTCACAAATAACACTGGAGCTCCCCAGGGCGAAGAGCTAGGACGAATGAAACCTTTATTCAAGAGTTCTTGCAATTGCTTGGATAGTTCTTCCAATTCTGATGGAGCTAAGCGGTACGGGGCACGAGCTATTGGCGCTGCTCCAGGAGCTAGCTCGATTTGAAATTCAACCTGACGATGAGGCGGAAGACCAGGTAAATCCTCAGGAAACACTTGAGGAAAGTCGCGTACAACTGGAATATCCTCTATCTTCTTCTCTTTCGTAGATGCGTCAATAACAAGTGCTAAAATAGCAGTGTGGCCCTTTCGCAAACACTTCTGGGCCTTGAGAAAAGAAATGATGCCCACCACAGCACCACTCTTGTCGCCTTGAATTTCTAGAGGTTCTTTGCCAGAACGGGGAATACAAACAATCTTCTCTTTGCATAGGATCTCTGCTTGCTGTTGGGATAACCAATCTATCCCAATGATGATGTCGAAACTACCCAGAACTATAGGAATGAGGTCGATAGAGAAGGTCTGACCGGCTAAAACAAGATTACAGCCCTTAACTATGTGTGTGGCGTCTAAACTTTTACCATTTTCTAACTCTATGACATGTTTGGTGTTTAAAGGAGTTGGTGTGCGTTTAAGCATTTGACTAACTTTTAGAGACACATAACTGGTATCGGCACCCGAATCAAATAAAACAGTAACATAAAAGTCGTCGAGAAGGAACTTACCCATCACTACGTTAGGATCATTCCTTGCGTCACCCTGACCCAGCACGAACACGCGACCCCTAGCACCATTGCCGTCGTTATTACCCCCGTTGTTATTCCCGTTGCCCTGATTGTTGTTGTTGTTATTCTGATTTTGATTTAACTGGGGGCAGTCCCGCTTGAAGTGGCCTTCAGCACCACACTGAAAGCATCCCTTGTTGCCTCGCTGCTGTTGCTGCTGGTTTTTTGGAGCTGGTGGTTGTTGTGGATGGTTCTGATTCGCAGGTCGTGAGCTCCTGCAATCCTTAGCTTCATGCCCCATTTTGAGACACCTCTGACAACGACCCTTGTTGCACTGACCACTGTGGTGTCTGTTGCATCTATTGCACTTTGGGTGATTTCCTCGATATCCACCCTGCCCTTGACTACCAGAAAGTTGCTGACCAGGACTCTGGTAGTCGTCGATCTTTCGCTGCTGTGCCTGGGACTGAACCGTAGTCGAACTCTTGCTAGAGTTTCCCTCCCACTTTCGTTTGTTGTCACTGGGAGTAGCAGAAGTAGTAGTAGCACCGATACGCTTAGGCTGCCTGTTCTGTTCCACTGCCTGGTATGTGAGACGATGAGCAAGACGAGTAACATCCTGGATGGTAGCAAGATTAGCAGAAGTCACATGGATTTGAATCTCTGGTACTAAGCCTTTGAGGTACAGCTCGATACGTTTGATGGGAGGGTCCACCATAGTAGGACACAAAATTGCCAGTTCATTTGATCGTTTCGTATACGCCTCTATCTCTGACCCCGTCATCTTCAGGTTAAAGAACTCCACTTCCAATTTGTGGATGTCATCACGACTACAGTATTCCCGCTTGATCAGTTCCTTAAAGTCATTCCATGGGGTGGCATTGGCAGCTACCAGCCCCAACATTTGGACTTGTGCGTTCCACCAAGTCAACGCAACGCCTTCGAGGGTACCAGTGGCATACTTCACTCTACGAGCCTCAGGGTATTCACACATTTTGAAGACTGACTCGAGCTTCTCAAACCAATGGAGGATTCCAATGGCCCCTTCAGTGCCACTGAAAGTACTAGGACGACAGTCCATGAAAGTTTGAACGTGCACGCAGGCGGTTGATCATGCTGGCCTGTTGTGTAAACAAGAATAGGACAAGGTTAAACACAAGAGTTGGCTTAGGAGTGTAGGATCTAAAGATCCTGGAGTGGGTTGCGACTGTAGGATATACCTCCTGCTTGGGCGGCTGCAAGTGCCGCAGCAACTTGTTGGTTAATCAGAGCCGTCAACTGGGCTTGAGTCATGTTAACGCATCTAGCTATGATATTCATATCAAGGGAAACATGAGTGAGAGGGGTTCGCGAAAGTGCGATGACAGAAGGGAGTAAGCACACACGTGTTTTCAAACAATAGTTGTTATGTTTATCTAAACATACCATGAGCAAAGTTCTATGTAATCTAGCAAGTAGGCAATGTAAACATAAATCATATCACCTAGAATGTCGAGTCTTGCACGTGGAGCGAAGCGTCGTTGTGGATCGTTGAGCACTGTTCAGGTTATAGTCTGGTTTTAACAAAAACTTTTTCCCTTATTAAAACCAAGTTCACTATAACCAATGGCTCTGATACCAATCTGTCACACCCCCAAAATCCACACGCGGAGTACCACCGCTTGGAGGCGTGACTGACCAGGATCAAGCCACCAATCATACTGAACATAACGAGTAATAAGTAAAATTCAACCACACAATATGAAAGGTGTTTCAAATCACAAACGTAGTTAAGTGTTTAGCGGAAGCATAATTGTAAAAACCCAATGTAAGTATTAAGTACGAAATAAAGTAATGTTTTTAGCATGGCACACACTGCCATGTCCCACAACGACCGCGCCTCCCTGTGCAAGCTCCATGAGTACCTAACGACCTGCAAGGCATGTAGCAACGAATCAACAACAAAGTTGAGCGAGTTCACAGTTTGGTTTTTTAGTTATAGCATTCGTTTCGTAAATCATATGTTCGTTTTGTAAACCATGTATCGTATTGATTCGTATCGCGGTCTCCCAAACTTGTTTGCGAAGATTAGTGGGGGATTCCCATGTGTTACTAGACTGTGCGTATCGACTACTACGAAAATGTAAGTGGTGCCCTAAGTCAATGTCTATCAGCATTGACTCTTTGCCCTTAGTCCATTAGTACACGCCCGTCCGACTGGCACGGTGTGAGGTTTGTTAAACCTAATAGCGCTATTAACTAATGACCCGCTCGCCATAGGCCTCGGCAATTAAGTCGATATAAATGAGGGACTTCATGATAGAGGTTTGGTCCAGTGTGTAAATCTTGGCAACCTACCCACGGAGGATGGTTGTAGTTACCGTTTAAATCATTAACCCATTCCCAACCCTTGGGAATCCCATGCCTTAGAAAGAGCGTGAACTCACCTTGGTTTGCTCGGCAGATACACAGAAAGGTTACTTGAGCTATATGTGGTCAACCACGTCCTAACATGGTTACCATACAAGTCAGGTCTAGGTTCAAGTATTGCACAAATGTTTACACATAAGCTAACAGATTACGAACACGTATTGATCATGGCAACACATTAACAGTCACGTACATAACATATTCATACTTGTACGATTCAAAAAGATTGGGCTCGCACAAGTCTCACAGCCTTGTGCGACTCACCCGTTGAAGCCCAAAAGATACCCGACCCAATAAACATAATCAGTTCAACATGCATACGGCCCAGCGAATAAACACGAACCTTGTGCGGTCCGGATGGTCTTGTGCGACTAATCAGTCCTTGTGCGATTGGGATTGGGCTTTGAGGCCCATCAGTGTAATAGTTTAAGTAGTTTGTGTGTGGCCCAAGCCTTGTGCGATCGGCACCGTCTTGTGCGATCCACAAGTCTTGTGCGATCATGCATAACTAAACAGTACCCTGAGATTAGACGGTTGTACCTAGCTTGTGCGATCACACTTGTGCGATCAGATCAGATCTTGTGTGATCTGATCTTGTGCGATTGAGGGTGGTCTTGTGCGATTAGAAGCTTGTGTGATTAGGTAATTAACTTCCTAAAATTATGCAATCATTTACTATTTCCAATCAATTCGTTTGACCAAATTAACAGTTTCCATTCACCCAAATTCTCGATCAAACCAAGGATTCATCATGTAATCCATGTAAACCCTAATCATATTCTAAACATAAACATCAATCAAAATCATTAACACGGCTCATGTTCTTGATTACTAGCATGCATCCTAACAACACAATAATCATTCGAATATAGGCACATCACACCCGATTGACACATGTTCGGTTCAATAGATATATGTGAGCCGATGAACATATCGACACACCTTGTTTCAACAATAATCAAATTAACATTCTAGTAAGTCATTTGTACTAAATCTCATGAAGATCTAACATCAATTATTTCATTAGCAAGAACCCTAACTAATAAATTAGATCATAACAATCACAATATCAATAAACATGAAATCATAGCAATCGGAACATATTGTACTATGCAAACGATAGTAAAACACTAACCAGTTGAAGTAGAATAAGGATGATCCGAATCCAAAAGCTTCGAGGAAGAAAGGGTGCTTCTGCCGTCGAGTTAGAGAGAGAGAGCAAGAGAGATTTAGGGTTTGGTGTGTTGTGAATTATGAGGAACTAATCCCTAAGATGGGATATGTTTTCGTGTAGATAGGGGTGGGCCAAACCTTTCCTGGGGCTGCCCTATTGGTTCGGATACAACGAGTGTGGCCCGAATGGGCTTGTGCGATCGGTTCGTTAATATACAATACAATTCGTTACACATAAACACATAACATAACATTCAATTAATCAACCAAGTTCATATAATCACATAACGTTCTCACTGGTTACATCAAGGTACAAAGGGAGGTTTGAAATGCGAGTTGTCACACGGGTGACCTTAAATTTGGGTCGGGTTTTGGCTAAAAAAACAGCCCTATGAACCATTTTCATAATTCCACAATTCATTTTTAGGTACACCCACATATAATTCAGTGCTGGTATAATTCGCAAAACTATAGTCATTGTCGTATTGATTCAGTTTTATCTCCACATAGCACCATACAATACAATACGACAAAATAACTTATAAAAACATGCTTATACTCTCATCAAACATCATATCTAAACCATTATTAACTACAGGTCCTGAAGCTATGCCGTCGAAGAAAACACGAGGTGATGACCCAACCAACTGAAGCACTAAGTCACCAATGAAAGCATGGGGGGTCGAACAAAGCAAATGAACCCATTTTCCATAAAATGCCTTAGTATGTACACAAGTCCGAAATGTAGGCTGTTTACCGTTTTGTGTAGTATGTAAACAAATCTAATAAGTAGTAAATGCCTGGACTTTCGTTTATTGTAAACAACTTTCTCTGTACTCTCTCTTCTCTTTTGGAGTTCCCACTTTTCATTACGCGGTGGATCTTCTCTTATAAAGTCTACTCACGTCAAAGTCTTCCGGCATCTAAACATTGGAAGCGCCATCGTCTCTTATTATTTTTGATGACTGGCTAGCATTTCCAGATTTGGGAATGTTGACTGCAAAACAGTATGGAATGATAAGGGCTTGATCAGATTTAAAAAACAAAAACATCTAACGCGGAACGCGCGGAATCTAAAGCACTAGTTTTGCATAATTAGTTAATTTAGCTGGCCTCACTCATATATCCCCTCAGGTTGTTAGATCTCAGCTGATGTGGCATTCAGGTCATAACCATGAAGTCTTCTAGAGACTTGTTTGGACCTGTGACTAACTCTTCTTGCTGCTGGGCCTGGATCCATAACATTACCATCCCCACCAAGAACCACTCCTTGTCCTCAAAGGCTCAAGGTGAAAGGACGGAAATTTGTGTAGTAAGTGACTATCATCCTCCCAAGTGGCTTCCTGCTCACTAAAGCCCTCCCATTGAACTAAGCTTTGTGGGATGGTTTGGTCGGAACGAAGAATGAAGCGCCGATCCAAAATCTGGTGAGGAATGATTAGCAGGGTGGAAGTGGAATCCACCAAGTTTAAGGGTGTGACCTGATGGTGGGTTTAGGGTTCCGATTTGTAGCGCGTACAGGGGAAAGGGATGATGTAGAGAGAGAGTACATGGGAGAGAGAGATAAATGGAGAGGAAAGGGTTTTATAGATTTTTATATAAGTCTTTTAGTTTTGAAATGACCGTTTACCCTCACATTGGCTGCACATGTCCTCAGTTAACTAAAATTTTTAATCAAGTTAGGGTCAAAGAACGTAGGGTTTATCAGGTTTTACAAAAAAAAAAAAAGAGGACTATGACTGTAATTATTGAAGATAAATGCCATCTATTGTAATCTATATATATATTAATAAATGAGATGATGTGGGCTATGTGTCCTTGAATTGTGATGCCATTTTGATGATGTGGCAACCATTGGTTTAGTGGAGTTTGATTTTGGGAGGGAATTGATGTAATTCTCTATAAACAAACCAAGTTTCACAAAACACAAACCAAAAAAGCAAAGATACGCGGGATCCGGAATTGAATGGGCCGGTTTTCGGGTTATCCAAATAACCCATATTGAATTCGGATCCTTTAAATTTATTTCACTCAATTATTTTGCATAACATTCTTCTTGAATCATCTTCTTTCTCTCTCTGTTCTCTCTCTTCTACCTACCATATTCGATTACAAACCCTAAATCAACATACCGTCTCCGATCATCAAAAATACTATAGCCGATCATCATCTTAGGTGACGAATCTTTCAAGAATTACAGGTAAATGTACTTCATCAAACCTATCAGTTCTACAAAATCTCACCTACCGACAATCATCTTCTATCACTTTAACCTAATGGTGTTCTTGATTCTTTGAAACATTCGACAGAGATCCAATGTTGCAACTGTTTTTATATGTTATTTAGATGTTCCTGAATCTTTCTTTTATTTGCTATTAATTATTTTGTTATTAATTTCATCTACTATTATTTTCTTTCAGATCCGAACATAAAAATTGCAGGTATGTTGTTTATTCAGATGAGAGTACAAGATGTTGATTATTTTCTTAATCAAAACGAGATTTGTTCTATTACTCTTCATTCATTCTATTTCCTTTTTTCAAACAGAACCCTAATCTACCGCCACCATAGCCATCATCAACATGGTATTCTCCATTGTTCATCGATCCAGAATTCACCATCAATGGGTACGAATTAACTCTTTTAGTTTTGGTTTTTTGATTGTTAAAGTTTTGTAGGTGATAAAGGAATCCTTTTTTTATTTCGATTCAATCTCATTTGGGAGGATTTTTTGTTTCCTCGATTATACAAGGTATTACGGTTTTGACTGTTCTTTGTTTTAGATTAGCTATTCGTATGTGTAACATTCTGTAATTCGATGTGGTTTCGTACTATGGCAATTTGAAAATTTCTGTTTGGTTTTGGTTTCTGTTGTGCAGGAATTTTATTATTCATTTTCATCCGGATCATCCAATTTTTATTTGCAACGATTACTTTCTAGGGTTTGAATTGATAAATCTGAATTTGGTTATCTGATTAGTTAGGGTCTAAATACTCTATTTAGGGTTTCAATGATTTTTATTCCATTATTATTTCTTTTTTTATGGATATCCGTAGGTAGTTTTTTGTACATGGGAAGATCCTTCAACAAGATATAATCAAGGTTATAGTTTTGGCATTTTCGTATCATTTTTTAATATTTTTTTGCTTATGTTGAATTATGAAGATTTGTTATACTATTCGAGGATAATACTGATGCTTTTTGTTGATTTGAAATGTTTCTAGGAAGGTGGATACGATTGAAGATCTGATTCTCTGCATACATTTTCTTTGTTCTTCAGCGATTCATCCATTGTTAACACATGTATGCTCTTCCTTTTTGACGTTTGTTGTTTTCGGGTTTTTTATGTGGTAGATCTTTGATTATTTTTTTCTGTTGTTTTCGGGTATTGTTCATCCGCTAATTTATTCGACAATGATTCGCAATGGCAGCGCCGTTGTCTCATCAGAGTGGGAGGTTGAAGAAGATTTTGCCAGGATTGCGTGCAAATTTAGAAGATTTAAAGCAGGCTGAGTTGTTGACGCAGTTATTTTGGATGCTTTCGATTTAATGGAAAATTCACTAAGTTCCTTTTGGTAACATTTGCGTTCCTTTGCTTATCTCATGTATGGTATATCCGACTGATTTTTTAGATTTTGTTTTACCAAAAGGGTTGTACTTTGATTTATATGCTCAAATCTTGAATATTAGTTTGTAATTGCTGGTGTCAAAAGAGTGTAGAATGGCCACTCTTTATTGTTGTTTTCAAATGATGCATTTTATTGTTGAAAATAGCTTATCTCTTACAAAGTGCAGTTTCTGGTGCATTTTCTTGCTGTCAAAAGATGCAATTCTTTATGGTTTTAATGGTTGTCAAACTTTCCGCAAACTTAGACCATTCCTCAGGCCAGAAAAGACAACTTTCCAGGTCCACAGGTATGCTACAACACTATACACAATAGTCTTATGTTATTCTAAATTTGAATCTGTACAATGACTTTACTGCTGGAATGCAAGGACCGTGACTTAATATCTTGCATCTATAGATGACCAGCCCTACAGATCCGATCATATATGGTTTTCTATTAATTACGGGCCCTTTTTGTTATCTTAAAGGGTATTAGCTACTTCTTTATTGTAACAACTCTCCGTGAATATATTTTTGTAAAATATATATACATTTATATAATAAAATTTAAATATCCTACCCATGAATATTCACGGGTGATAACCTATAATCATATATTTAAAATTAATGCACGATCAATATGAATAATAATGTCATACTTTATCGTCAGTTATGAACTTCTAAAACTAACTTCTATATATTTAGTACTTATATTGTATTGACAATTTTTTCAAAACTTCCTAATTAATCGTTAATATAATTAATGTGAACTTTAAGGTGGTTAAATTCAAAATATTTAATTAGGAAACTTTTGACAATTGGAATACATAATATACCGTGTATTATATATATTTTTTTTAATTTCCTTTTCTTAAATCAACATTTTGTATACTTTCCTTTATTATTTCATTAAAAGTAAAAAAAATACGTAATATATTTTAGCAAGTATGATGTTTTTCAAAAAAAAAACATTTAGCCAACCTTCATTTTAATTTATTTGTATCTCATTCTTTATTTCCGCTTTTTTATTGTTGACATAATATTTATTCATATCTGGAGAAATAGCTATATATTCTTAAAATAAATTTCCCTCCATTTTAATATATATTTGATGTTCCTTTTTCAGTAATCTACATTACTTCATTTTCACAAACCAGTTTACAAATTGCTTTTTTACATAATATACATCGTTTATTTTTTCTATTAGCATTTCGTTAATTGTATTTTGTTAATGACACTTCCTTCAAGTTTTATCCCATCTTTCATATAACTACTTCTTTGTTGCAGAAGTTTTGGTCGAGTGCAGTTTCGCAAGATCAGTCTGGTGGATAGTTGAAAAGAAGCAACGTCTAGGGCCTGAGCATGGAGCATGGAGAAATGCAGCAGTATGATGTTTTACGTAATGTTGTTAATCTTAAATCATTTTCTTATATTCTATTGTAGAGATGTTCAGGTTGATTTAACTCTTTGGGATGATTATGCTAAGGACATGTGTTCTTACATGGTTAGTAAAGATCGTGAAGCGTATGTTGTCATTGCTGTCCATTTTGGTGCTGTTAAGACCTACAAAGGTATCTTATTAATTCTACGATTTACTTTATATATATGTTATTTTTTATACAAGAATTTTTCTGTTTTTGATATATGATTTGTTGTTTATTTATGTTACCTAAAAATAGGTAAATGGGGGATTTCTAATAATTTTGATGGTTTACGGCTTTTCATTAATGACAATTTTGATCAGATGCTAACGTTCAAGAAAAAGTGAGCAAAATTATTTATTTTTATTTTTGTAATTGTATCAACTATATTTTTTCTTTGTAAATTTTTGTTCATTTCACATTATGGTTTTCTCAAATAAATTTTTGTAGGTTTATTGCAAAATTGCTGCTTCAACCGAGTCAAATAGCCATGTTGGGTCATATGTGATATGTTCTGTTGAAGATGAATTTTTGAACAATGACGTTTTTTCACCAATTGCTTATCTTGGCTCAATCATACAGGTTCTTTAAAACATTTTATATTTTATATTTTAACTACTAACAAAATTTTAATAAGCTTTCATTTCTTTAATTATTTAAACAACCAAAAAAAGTTGTTATTGTTGGAACTATTGTAGCAATCGTTTCTGATAAGATGTGGTATTATGATGGGTGTAACCATTGCAAGTCCAAAGTTGAGCAAAAGTTTGAAACTTATGATAAGAAGGATGGAACAAGTGATGTTAGAGATGAGAAGGTGTATCAATGTTCGAACAAGGATTGTCAAGGAAAAGATGTTTTCCCGTTGTCCAGGTAAATTATCTGTTATTCATAATTCTATTATTGTTGATTCAACAAGTAACGTTATTTGTATTATCTATTTGTCTATGTTTCTTAACTATGTAAATACGCTTTTAAGGTTTAAAATACCAATTCGGGTTCAAGATTCAACCGGTACGGTGACACTTATATTGTTTGGTCATGAGGCGTTGAAGTTTGTTGGGAAAACTACAAAGGAACTTTTATAAATTCAGGACGAGGTAAATATAATAGTATGTTATAGTTAATTAAATTAGATTTTTATATATAGATTCTGACCACACATGAGATATTGTCGATATATATACTCAAGACAAATGAGGTTCCCAGAGAATATCCGAATATCATGTTGAATTTGAGACGTTGGTTAACCTCAAGTGTGCTTTCGTGATTAGAGTAACAGACTTTAATATTGTCAATGCTGTTGAGAATTATGGAATATCAGTTGTTACCAATGATGTTGACATATTGGATGAGCTAAACAAAAAATGGAAAATTGATCAAGGGATTGTTATATTAAAATATTTTCACTTATTTATTCCTTTAAATGAGGCTTATACAAAGTGTCTTATGATTTCAATTTTTTTACAGCTTGATGTCTCTGATTCGTTTGCTATGAGTCAGTCTGATTTCAAATCTGCTGGTGGTGAAAGTGCAAAGGTTTGACCTTTAAAAACTATAATGATATAGACTTAAAAATTCTTTGGTTTTCATTTTTGTTCTTTTTAAAGGATGGTGTTTCTTACATCGGTGATAACTCTACACCTGTTTCAAAGGATTATGTGGCTGACTTGAAGCAATCATTAGCCGATCTGAAGCGTAACCTTGGTGATTTGTATGCGATTGAAGAGGGACTGGGGTTGTCAGCAAGTAAACCTCGCATAAGTGTTGATAGCATTTGTCTTGATGAAGATGTTGCCAATAATTGATAAACGAGATAAGTGATTGTTACAATAAAAAACATTTGGTTTGTTATTGGAGTGTTTGCTTTGAGTTTTTTATTTTGTGGTGCTTTAAAACATTTATATGGTTTCCCTATTTAATATGACATTTTGAGTTATCTATTTTGGCGTTTGGTTCGAAATGATGTTTACTTATGTTTCTTATTTTATGAGATTACATTTTTTATTTACTAATCTAATCATACGATAAAAAAAACGAAAATTACAAATTTCATATTACTCTTATCCTTAGTTACTTTTCATGAAAGTAACACTAATTATTCATTTTAAATTCTTTGTATAAATAAGTTACAATTTTATATTTAGTTTATAAAATATCATGATTATAGAAATTAGATTGTAGTATTGACTAATTTATAAAATTTCGTAATCTTCCTAAATTTAACATCCTTTATATAATTAAGCTCATTAATTTGATTGTAATTGATTTGTAATGATGTCATTATTTATTCCTTAAATAGGTTATGTCTATAAATACAAAAAAAATTACATACTTCTTCATTTCATCTTCAAGTTTCTTTGAATCTTGATTCTGACTTCTTCTACGTTGTCATATTTTTTCCATCACTCTTTAAATTTCCAGTAAGTTTTCATGTATTGTACTATCATTTCTACGTATTTTCATGTTCTCCATTGATGATAAACCTATGTTAGTTTTAATTATTTTTTTAGAAGATAAAAGTTTTGATTCTATAATTATAACCGTGTGTTATGATTTTTATTTTAGCTTTCTGCCGGTGTTTAGAAAATGCATAATGCGTTCAAACAACTATATTCATCTTCTTCTGAACTTCCAATGAATGCCGTCGCTAATGATTATAAGTGTGCTTCTTATTTTGTTTTATCATATATTATTGTTTAAAACATTGAAGAGACTAATGAAATTCTTTTTTCCCAAAATCTTTCAGATTTCAGATGTTGGTTCTCTTACGTTATGAAAGGTAATTCAATATTGTTCTCAATTTTACATGTATTCTTACGTTTTAAAACTGAATCCATATTGATTTTTAATTTTTTGTTACTCCTTACTTTACCTCTTTATTTTTTTTGGAATTGAGTTAGAACTTATATAATAATGCAAAACACATATAAACAACCACATCTTAATTTCTAAATATATATATTTGAACATCGATAATCAACAAGCATTTAGATTCGATACCACTGTTAGATATATTCAAAAATATGGTATCTGTCATGATGATATACCACTAATTGTCTTTAAGCTTAAAATACCAACGACCAAAATCAAACATGATAAGAAGAGAACTTGCATGTCCAAAAAAAAGATACATAAAAGCAGTAGCACAAAAGAGTCATGATTTCGTCTTCACAAACACCTTCAACATTAGCTTATAAGATTACCTGTTAACCTACATTAATTGCATCCACGTGTGATAAGATCAGGAGATTTCCTGAACTTACAAATGTGAAATGCATTGTGTCGCCTGAACGAAGACCATTCTCCTTCATGAACATCGGCCAACCTTCGATTGCATACCTTACAACATCTCCATTCTTTTGCCTCCTAAGATTCATATCGATGGTTTTCCATTCATGTTCTTCACTTTCAACTCATGCACTTTATTTTTGAATCCGGCAATTCTTACAACATCAGCAGGCATTCTCTGCATGTATACCACAATTAACAACTAAATCAGCCTTATGATTGTTATACTATTACTGTTTATGAATGAGTAGTGTAAAAAATCATACCATGCGGTATTCTCCCTTCTTTGTGAATTCATAATTACCAGTTTTTTAACATTATTTGTCCTTGCAATACGTTTTGGTTCAACATCCAATATCTTCAATGCATTATCATATCTCTTTCCATTTTCGGTAACCTTATTATTACAAATACACATTATATTTAGAATACTATATTTTATCCATTAGTGTATAACAAATATTTATAAGTAAATGTTGTTAATTTTTCTAGACATACCAACTGGCTGCGAGTTCTCCGTCCAAATGTTGAGACGTCTGGCATTTCCACTTCTGTTCCGCATATCAGCCGCTTACTGTCGTCTGGATTACCATATGCCGCAATCTGTTTTCGTTTCTTTTTAAACTGTTAATACAACCATTAAAGTTAAATAATATTAACCAACAATCATTAACTGAATATGTCTACATATATGAATGAAATTACTCATCTATTGTTATGTTTGAAATAATTACATCTTCTTTTCTTGGGTTTTTTCTCTCTTCCTTCATCAAACTCTTTCTTCCTACCTTCGACTTTTGTTTTCCACCAATGTTCTTATTCACCTCTTCTTTGTTAGTAGCTTCATGCATCTGTGTATGATAATTAATAAAATCCACAAAAAACTTATTGTAATGTATTCCAATTTATATACATGTAATCTTATTACCTCAGAAATCAACTGATCTATTGAGGCTTCGTCTTCAGACAAGGTCTGTTATACAATAACATATGTAAATAAGTCCTATTTTGTAGTAAACCATGCTAATTTAATTCAAAATACTTACAAAGTTAACATTTTCATAGTATGTTTCTTTAGGTATTTCGAGCAGAGAGTCATCTTCAGTTTCTTCCTTCTTGCTTAAAATTACCTCAACTCCTCTACGATAAAGTTTTAACTCAAATGTAACGGTGTCCGTCTTCATCAACAATAGCATATCCTCCTCTTCTATTTCAAGATCATCAAATAATTTCGGACAACCTTTTGTAAAAACATAATTATCATTGATTTTGTCGGTCTCAACTTTCCAAGTCTGACCTGCTGCATGTATGTTATAACAATCGTTTACTGGGGAGTAAGAGTAACAGTTTGTGATATAAGCTTCTGGAATCACGTGAAAAGTTATGTAACATTTTATTGTTAGATATATATGTATACTAAATGCATGTTGACAAGTATAACAAAATAAATATTGATTCATACATATTATTATACTTACTATTATCTTTAAAACTCCGTAACGGTTTACTGTCACAAAAGATTCACCACATATGTTTTATACGAAACAATCGATTTCAATATTTTTATCTTCGATTATCCTTAACAGCAATAACGTCCTCTTTGTCAACTCAAGATCCCTTACGACATTACCCCATCCGTCAGTGATAACGGATTCCCCACTTACACTTCTCAACGATACTGGCCAGCTTCTTTGACTTTGATGATGTATCATTATTTTTGTCATTTGCCAATAATCTCCATATACCTTCTTCACAAAGTCAAGTGGAAGCCCCTGCAGTTATTTTTATTTGTTACATGTTCTCTAATACAAGATATATATAGTTTTTGTAAGCGTTATAACATACCAGTTTTAACGATGATGGCTCTTCTAACATAGAGACGCATGACGGACTCATTTTTGTATACCTGTAATATACCAACATTTGTTATTAACATGTACTATTGAACTTAAATGAATACATGTATGTTCATAGCGATAAAAAGATTATGTGTTAAGGAGAATTAGACGAATAGTTTTTGTGAATATGCCTTTATCATTCTTTTATTTTGAAAACTTATACCGATATAATGTCGATATTATTTCCATAAATCCTAATCCTAAATCATAATCTACATCAAATATGTTTTATACATACTTTCAATAACACAACGTACAACATCCATATAAACAATATTAAATGAACTGTTATCACATCATCTTATTTGAATACAACTAAACAAACATTCGTTGTAATCAATAAATTTATAACAACATATATCTTTTTCTTCCCTTTATGATTCATTACAAAATCCGAATATATCATGTCCATTAAATATTTAATCCACAATGTAAATCACACGAAATAGCTACATTAGATGACAAACATACCAAATTTATCAAAGCTTCAAGATGATTAAACCCTAAAATGGTATTTCATGTCTAACACCGATTTAGTCTCATATAAACCACTGTATCTTCTGCATATACTAACTAAAACATGTTTAGTTGCTGAATTTCACAAAAAAATCGAGCTTTAACTGATCGGAATTTGGAAGGAAGTTTACCTGAATCCAAACGGCGGTGAAGGGAGTGTTTAGTTCTTGCAACAGAGATGATGAAGATTGGTGAGTTGATGGATGTGTTGATAAATGTAGAAGGTAATGATGAAATATCTATTACCTATAAAGTTAACATATATTTATTTATTTTATAATCTTCTAATACAAACGATTGCATTAATTTTTGTACTTTTGTTGTTTTTTAATTATAGTATTTATTTACATTTACTTATTAATGATAATTCCATGATAGATTTGTATCTCTATATTTAAAGAAAGTTGTTAAATATGTGTAATAAAAGTTTTAGAATTTTCACTAGATATGGAAAATAGAATAACCATGTTATTACATAATATCTGTCTTTAAATAACTTTGTCTTATAAATATAGATAATACCTAAACAATCTTCATCCAATTCAAACTTTGATTATCAGTCAAGATGCTTAACTGTTTTTTACGTTTGATATCAAACAACAAGATGAATTCTTGGGTATGTTGATGTTATAATCATTTTTGTTTCTTTATTATATGTTTGTATTAATTCTTACTTTACATACAGATTTTACCGATGAGTTACCACAATTGGGTAGCTGATTTCAAGTTAGCTCCTGATTGTATGGTTTGAATCATTATGATGGATGGAAGAACTTTTACTGTCAAAATTATGAAAGTAGGTTCTTCGTACTTTTTCCACGACGGATGGTCCAATATGATTGACTCACTAATATTACCAAAGAATTTATTGCTTTTGTTTCAATACGAAGGTAGTCTAACTCTTAGATTGATATACTTTTATCAAGATTTGTCACTTGCTCAAGGTGATTTCTTATACTGCCAAACCTCTCGGTTCTCTGGACATAGAGATCATTTGGTAATTATTTTATTTGTTATTTTTAAGTTTGTTCTATAGTAGTATTTGACAAATTTTATAAAACTTTCTTTAATATAAAATATTTTTTTTTGTACTTGCAGCTTATCGATAGATTTTTTGTTCATTATAAGTTGAAGAACATACTACCTACGAAACATGTTGCTATAACCGCTTTTCATAACCGTACATGGTTGGTTGTTATGGAAAAATATGGTCAAAATTTTTATATGATTACTGGATGGAATCAAATTAAAGAAGGCATGAAAATTGAAGATGAACACTTTATTATCTTCGACATGATTTCGGAGTCAAAATTTGATATGATGGTTTTTAGAGGCACAGAAGATTTGGTCCGTATTCCTGAATGACGTCTTGCACGTGTTAAAGTAGAAGTTAACGAAGGAGTTGCTGCTTAAAGTGTTTAGTCTTAGGGTTTATAAATGTTTTTCTCAGTATTACATTTTATAAATGTTTACTTCTACAGACGTTCGTATCATTGATTAATCTACCTTATTCATCATGAAATTTTCATTTATTCATATATATGTATATATTTATTTTTTTAGAAACATAGATTAACAACCCGGGAGTATTCCCGGGTTATAACCTAGTCTAGTATAAACATAAAGCACGAAAACTTTAATTTACCTTTTTTTTGTGTTAGACAAACCACCACTCTTCACACACAAATTCTAGCTGCTCCGATCTAACCACCCATCCATCTAAGGCTATAGAGCCATCGCATGTAACACAACAAACTTTGAAAATCCTAAATTATCGATACCGATTTATTATTTTGAAAAATCCTAAAATATTAATACCGATTTATTATATCAGCTTTTAATAAAATTTAATATTATCGACTAAATGATCATCATGTTTATATAATTATTGTTAATTAAAAATTTTGTAATGTTTATATAATAGTTGTTAATTGAAATTTTTGTATTTTGTTAAACTAAATAATTCACTATATAATAATTATTATAATTATAACAAAATTTAGTGAATCAAACTTGATTATAATATTAGGTTATAAATTAACTAAAAAAAATAATAGGGTTTGATGTGTAAATTTTCTGGTTTAAGGGGTCATGTTAGAAAAGAACATGTTAGAATTCTATCAAATAGAAACTCTTTTACTCTTTCACATATACTACCTTAACACCCTTTCTTAACTAGTTTAATACCCGTTCGGTGAATGGGTTACATTGAACAACGTAACAAACAAAGCTAATCTATAATAAGTGTATACAAATTTAAACAACATTACAAATAAAAGCACCACTCTTTAATTTATAAAAGCATAATGAACGTCAAATTGTCAACTCTTTATACAACCACAAAACCATAGAAAATAAAGTTGATATAGTACTAAAACATGAAATGGTGTCATTTAAATACAAAAGTAAACGGTGGGCAAATTTAACATATATGAATCTAGAATGATTATGTTGTTGGCATAGTCACAATGCAGGACCCACGACCCACCCAAAGAACATAATACAGATCTCCAACATATTCTTCCTCCAACAAAGATCCTACATGACAAAAGATGTAAATCTGCAAACCATGGAGACTAAGTTAATACGAGTAGTTAAACATCAAGATTAGTTATAGGAGTTCCAAAAATATATTATATTCAATACATAAAGTTAGGGGTGTTTATGAGGTATTTTTAATCTGTGTTTCGGTGGTTCGACACATCAACCAAGTAACAACTCAAATAAGTTCGGTTATTTGATATTCAGGTTATGAAAGGGGTTGCTAAAGAAATTATGGCTGCTAAAACTAACACCAATTATTGTGCTGCTAAATTACATGGATTTAAATTTGTATATATAAATGCATCATATTATATCTTCTATTTGACACATTCTATATGCATATAGTTAGTAGAGTTATCAACCTGACACAGTTTTGTATTAGTTTCTCGTGTTAGGAGTTTAGCTTCTTTAGTCCATTTTGGAGGCCTAGAAATATTACAACTGACATGTGTGTCTATTTGAAGTGCTATCTGTTCCTATTATATGTTTCCATCTATTGTGATAAATTAGTAAGAATATGTTTAGTACTATTTATGTAGTTATATGTCTTTTTCCGTTTTTATTTTGATTCTTTTGCCTAGATATGATTTTATGTGATCATATGTCTTTTTTCTGTTTTTATTTGACTCTTTTGCCTAAATATGATTGTGGAACTGAGGGTCTGACCAAAAGCAGTCTCTCTATCCCACGTGATAGAGGTAAGGCTGGCCTACATCCCACCGATAGCTAGGTTATGAGTGGGATTATACTGGGTACGATTGATTGATTGACTTCAGGTTTCATCAAAACTGTAAGACCGCGGGGTGTAGGGCGGGGTGTAGGGCGTGGTTTGGGGCGGCGGAATGCCAAAAACGCTGGCTAGACTACACCCAGCTAGCGCTGACCGTGGTGTTGCCCCGCTGGCCTGGGGCGGGGGGCTGGGATAACATGGCTGGCTTTGATTGTCTAGTATTTGATGACCATTGGGCTAGCCGTTAGGCATAGCGGTTGGCCAACGGCTATTTAGAAAAATCTTTTAGTTATTTTCTATATAAACCAAACATTTCTTACTCATTTTTACCATCCAAAAATTCCAAAATATATAAAATGGATTCTTCAAGTTCAAGCGATTCGTATGATAAATTTGTTTTGTCATCCTCATCCGACGACGGGGCGGAATTAATATTATCAGCAGTGGCGATGATAGTGAAAGCTATAGTTGAAGATCCAGATGAAGAGACTTCCCAACCCCAACCCAAACGGAGGAAGTATATTGTTCGTGAACGCGAAACCGCAAATGATTTGTTGGTAAGCAATTATTTCTCGCTCGAACCAACGTATGATGAAAGAATATTTAGGCATAGTTTTCGTATGAGTAAAAGTTGTTTTTAAGAATATCAAAGGATTTAGAGGATAATTATGCTTTTTTCCGACAAAGACCCGATGCGCGTGGTAATTTGGGATTTACCACGTAGCAAAAGGTTACGGCCGCCCTAAGACAATTGGCTTACGGCAATAGTTCTGACATAATGGACGGCTATTTAAAAATGTCGGCATGAATGGCTAGGGAAAGTCTTCACAATTTTGTGTGTATATCATTGAACTATATATGAAAAGATACTTTAGAAAACTGATGTTTAGTGATATGCAACAAATTTTGGAACATCACGCTTAGTATCATGGTCTCCCCGAGATGATTGGTTGTTTAGATTGTATGAAATGAGAGTGGAAACTTTGTCCAACTGCATGGCAAGGCTCTCACACAAGTGGATATCATGGAATGCAGGCTATAATGCTTGAAGCGGTTGCATCACAAGATCTTTGGATCTGGCATGCATTCTTTGGTATGCCCGGTTCACATAACGATATAAACATTATAGATCACTCGCCCCTATTCAATGATCTAATAAATGGTATGGGACCGAAAGGAACATTTTGTTTTTGTAAATGGGGACGAATACAAGTATGGGTACTATCTTGTTGATGGAATTTACCCTGATTATGTTGTTTTTGTGAAATCATTTTCAATAGATGGAACCCTAGATCCTAAAAGAATAAAGTTTAACAAAGTTCAGATGGCGGCATGCAAAGACATCGAGCGAGCATTTGGTGTTTTGCAGAAAAGGTGACGCATTTTGAGCATGCCTTGTCGATTGTATGAAAAATATTAAATAAGAAACGTGATGTACGCGTGCATCATTCTACACAATATGATTTTAGAGGATGAAGGGCGTGCAATTGTTGAATATTATGACGAGGAGCCCGAATCAAATAACGAAGACATTAGTGAAGAAAAGAGAATGGGAAACCAATATCTAATCGAGTCAAGACAAATAAATTCAAACATTCGAGCTGATTTGGTAGAACATGTTTCGACACTTCCTAGATTCTACTCCAACGAAGATGAAGATGGAGATGAAGATAAAGATGATTGATTTTTTATGGTGATGTAATGTATTTTTTATTGTAGTTATTTAATATAAATAAAATGTGATTTAAAATTATTTACTAAATTCTATGATTAATATAAAAAAAACAAAAAAAAGAAAAGAAATTTAGGTGTCACATGGCACCCCAACGCCTCCTAGCCACGCCCCTACCACACCCCACTTTTTTGGGTGTGGATGGTTGGAACCCACACCTACCACGTGTTAAACAATGCCCCCAACCCAAACCCCTCTACACCCCATAATCTAAGGTATTATGAGATAACTCAATATAGCATATACTAATAACCTTTTCATTTCAAGCAAAATGCATGTTTTTCTTTGGATGAACAACCTAATGCCTTCATATAGTTCGTCCATATATAAGGATTTTATGGGACCAACAATCAGGGGTGTGAATTTCTGACACGACCTGAAAACCCGACACGAATCTAACATGAAATTTGCGGGTTTAGATTTAGTCTAAACGGGTTCGAGTCAGTTTCAGGTTGAACCCGCGAACCTGTTTAGGTTAACGGGTCGGGTTTGGGTCAACCTCGTCGGGTTGGCGGGTTGACCATATTATATTTTTTTACAATATATTTTATGTCATAAATTAAATTAAATCGGTGTGTATTTTATACCATTATTATAACTTAATAAGAGAAATTAACATAGATTTTATAATTTAAATATGATATTATTATATACATTTGTGTTTCTTAAGTAAATTTTAATTTTAATATATTAACTAATAAGATTACTCGCGCTACGCTGCGGGGTTTCAGTCAATATCTATTTTGGTTTAGTATAGCAACCGAAAGAAACATGCTCAAAAGAATATGAATACATGTTTTACATCAACCGAAACCATAAAAATAAATTTAAATTGGATAGCGAAACAGACTGATTTTAAATTAGTTGTAAATGGAAACGTAACATTATCTTAAATATAACTTTAATGAAAAAGTAACCTAAAACTCAAACACTTAAATAAAGAAAAGAAAAATAAATAAATACGATAAAGTTCAGAAAAAAAAACAATAGGATAAAAGCACTATTAACACAACTTGCTAATTGTAAATTTACGTCAAAACGTTGACCAACTAAAAACGTATATGAAAATAAGCACGAAAACGGATTATGTATAACCCGGCATATTTCCGAAGAAAATTTACGTCGAATTGTAAACCAACTTGAATTTATATCGACACGTTCATAAAAATAAGCACGTAAGAAAATAATTACGACGCGTTGCGCGGTATCGAAATGTAAAGCTCGAATTTATACCGTTTAATGAAAGCATTTTACATTTGACCCAACTCATTTATGAAAAAAAAAGGTCAAAACGTAAAACAATTGAAAACGCACATAATTATAAACATAAAACCATAGTATATTTTAACCAACTTATTACCAGAAAAAATTACGTCTAAACGTAAATAAATTTGAAATTACACTAACAGGTACATAAAAATAAGCACGTAATACTCGATTACAAAGTTTTAGAAAATTAAGAGGTCGTAATTGTTAACGCTAAAAGTTGAAAGATAAAAATATGAAAAAAAAGGAAAAAAAAAAAAAACATAAAAGACAAAAGAAAAAAAAAATACAAATAAACAAAAAACAAAAGAAAACAAAATGCAAGTTAATGTTCATGTAACCTGTAAATGTTATATTGTATAATGTATAATTTCAGGAAAAAAAAATTAAAAATTCGGGTTAAACGGGTCATGTTCAGATCAACCCACGAAACTTCGGGTCGTGTTTGGGTTCATATGTATGATATGATTTTCGGGTTCGGGTTTGTGTAAAATTTTCGGGTTCGGTTCAGGTTGAACCCGCTAACCCGCGAACACGACCCATTTAACACCCCTACCAACAATCATCCCGCCTGCAAAACTATTCAAGTTAAATTATATATGCATGAAGATACCACTTTGCAATTACACTTAGGGATGGGCATTTGGTATCGGTACCCACTTTTTGGTATTTTCGGTATCGGTACCGTACCGAACATTTTTGGTACCGGTACCCAGTTTTGACTAATTTTGGTACCGGTATTTTCGGTATCGGTGTCGGTTCGGTATGATACCAGTACCACGCTCATCCCTAATTGCACTCATTGACATTGTATGCTAAATTTAGGCAATAAAGGTCACTAAATAGGGCTTATGTATTGTTGATTCTAACAGTTAGCAAATGCAAAAGTCAATCTTTTCTTTTAACAACCAGAGCCTCTGCTTATTTCACCTAGGGGTAAATTCATAATTTGCATTTACGAAAACTAAGCAGTTAGAAATCAGCAAATCTGCATTGCTAACTAAAAACAACTTATTAACTTATTCATATAAATAAAAGAGAACGTGTACGTATTTGAATCATACCCGGACTAAAATTGTTTTTGACCCGTTATCCAACCTGTAACCAAATTAAGACGATAATGTAATGTTTTAATACCCATCAATATTCATGATTTATATTATAAAGGCACTAAAATGTAGAATCTAAAGGATTTTTGTTTATTAGTATAGAAAGATTATATTGCAAATTTGTAAAATCTATCAAATATCGACGTAAAATTATTAACCTTGTAAAATCTACCAACATTCAGTAATATAAACCAACATAAAACTGATAAAAATCATGGCAAATGATTAAATAAAAAAGTAATATATCTAGAGAGAGTGATAAACATGTGTGTGTCTCCCTCTTTATATAAACAAAATGTTGATATATCAACGTTTCTACAAACTGTTTAATTTTTTTTATAAATATTCAATTATTCATGTTTTTTAAAAGATCAATTTAGAACTCAACTGGTGGCTCAAAATCATTTTTAGCATGTTAAATAGTTAATGAGTCTAATATAATGAATAAAATATAATGATAATTTAACCTCAAAGAGTTCGAAAGCTTTTGTAACCACCCTAGTTTCACCCTAAAATAGGAAGCAAAAGCAGCCTCTCGACCCTCTCTAACCACTATAAAATTCTTGATTTGATTCAAGCAAGTAAATTCTGAAAATTGTTTTAAGGATACTGAAGAGTTAACACGGCCCCGTATTGAGCACACACGGCCCCGTGTCAATTCTGCAGAAAGTGAAAAACGTAAAGAAAAAGAAGAAAAACCTAAAAAGAATACTGAAGAGTCAATTCTGCACACACGGCCCCGTGTCAATTCTGCACACACGGCCCCCGTATTGAGCACACACGGCCCCGTATTGAGCACACACGGCCCTGTGCCATTAATTTTAAGCTTTCTCAAAATCCTTGTGACCCCGGCAACGGCGCCAAAAAATAGACGTACATGCGTGAGGGTATATTTTTTAGATATATTTTAGCTCTTTTTACTCGCCGATTCAAGTTTTAAATTTATAAAACACGATATTCTACTATCACTCTACACACACGTTTGGGCAAGTACACCCATCGCGGACGTAGTATAGTGATGGCAAGATACCGAGGTCGTCCAAGGACACAAAAAAAACTTTTAATACCGGCTTATCGTTAACGTCTAATTTAACCAAACTTTGATAAAAAACTTTTTAAAGCTATAAAAAGATAAACCTACTACCCGCTCTATATCCTTATATATTTAGTCTATTATCTTACTATATTTATCTTAAATACTCTAACTCTAATTAATACATCATTCATGATTGAATATACAATTCAAAAACCTTTCTTACATAAAACCTACTAGATTCTTATTTATTTTTTTTTTCCAAATAAAAGATCAGAAAGTAAAAATACCTAAAAATCATAATGAAAGCGTCCATTGTCTAATGAATAGGACAAAGGTCTTCTAAACCTTTAGTATAGGTTCAAATCCTATTGGACGCATTTTTTTTCCAGATATTTTTTAGATTTCGAAATCCAAAAATAAATTTTGAATGATTTGAATCCGAAACGCTTGAGTACCCCCTTTTTTTGAAAAGGTTGATCAATTTGTTTAGGCTGCTTGTTCCTGAAGTATAAAACGTTCCCTCTGTTCCCGAATAGCTTCTTTCAAAATCGCTTCCGCTTCCTTGGTGAATATCTTGGTAGAAGATATTATTTCTTGAAACTGTGGTTTATTGGTTTTTAAGTAAGTATGTAACTCAACCAGAAATTTCCTTACCTGTCCAACTTCTAATGAACCGAGATAACCGTTTGTTCCGGTATAAATAGTAAGTATATGTTCTTCTACCGCGAGAGGGGCGGATTTGGATTGTTTAAGCTATTCACGTAATTGTTGACCTCTTGCTAATTGATTCTGAGTAGCTTTATCGAGATCCGAAGCAAATTGCAAAAGCTTCTAATTCTGCGAATTGTGCCAGCTCCAGTTTTAATTTACCGCTAAAAAGCAAAAATAAAATATAGGGAAAACAAATAGACAAGAAGGAATCACTTGGTTCCAACTCTTCTTTATGTATCCTTTTAATGATTTCCGCACTTTGGGCATTTTAAAAGATTATAATCTTTAAGTTATAGTAGTAGGCCCCCTTCCAGGCAACGTTACCCTCCACCTATTGGCCTGAGTCAGCAAGGATACAGTCCCGCAAGGTCGGATTATTGGAAGATAATTAAGTAAGTTATTAATGCGAAAAGTGGTAGGTCCCCTTCCAGGCAGCTTATACCCCCAACCCTTTGGTCTGAGTTAGTAGGGATACAGTCATCGCAGGGTTGGTTTAAAGTTTTAATAGTAGTTTATAGATAAGGGATTCAAGTAGTTCCTACTTCTCCCGCGGGGGTTAAGACCGTCCGCTCGTGAAGTAATACTAAGCTTGAACCAGATTCTCGCAGAATCTATACACTGAATGATACATAGAATTTACCCAACCACCATTCTAACCCCCTTCCATGCAATTAACGCGCTTTATATAGACCGAAAAGACACGAATATGTGAATTAACGACATATGAAGAATGATTAGACAAATTCGCATTCAATATAAAAAACTAGTTATTAAAGTCATTTAATACATACCCAATTAAAAACTTGCAAAGATTGGAAATCAAAAAGTAATACATAAAAGATTTGTCTTCACCAAGTGATGTAAGAGTTTTGCCAAGCATGGCCTTTGTTTGAAAAAGACTCTTACGATCGATCTTGGATCCGAGACTACTACACACTTTAAATGATGGTAGATGGATGATGGTGGTGGAGTGGTGGCAAGTGAGAGAGAAGTGGTTTGCCAAGGGATGGTTTGGAATGGACCCAAGCACCTTTATTTATAGCTGAAATCAGAAGCTCACCACGGCCTGTGCCCGCCTTGCACGACCCCGTGGTCATCTCTCTCTCTCTCTTCCTCATTGACTGCAGTGTCAGGTCTTGTATTAACACGGCCCCGTATGTCAACGGCACGGAACGTGGGCCATGTACTTGCTGTACTATTGCAGATTCTGCAAATCTTAGAGTTGACCACGCCCCGTGTTCGCTTAGAATGGCCCCATGTTGGTTGTCTGTTTTGTTCTTTGCTGTTGTCTTTTCTTCTGAAGAAATTCCAGTCTTGGACACGGCCCGTGTCTGGTGGACATGGCCTCGTGTCAGGTCTTCTGATCTTGCTATTTTGTTGGTTTGGATGTGGATTGGGGCTTGGCGAGTTGCGTCAATCCAACATTTAAGCTCTTTTGACCCTGTAAATTAAAAAGGAACAAAGAAACAAGCTTTTTCCAACATTAATACCGAAAAAGGGTTGATTTTACGACGTATTTGATATAATTTATATGTTGTATTTTATGCACATCAATTACTTATGCTATGTATTGAACTTGTATACTCGTCAATACTTTTGTATTGAACCATGTATTTTAAACATATTTGCAGGTTGATGATGATATTAAAATGGTCTTAGTGAGGGTGCTTTAGATACACACTTAAAATCTAGATTTTGTTGTTGTACTTTCTGATCGTTGTAACTTGTTGTATTTTTGTATCAAACAATGTTGTATTCCTTTCCGTGTTCTACTCGAATTGTTATGAAATGAATTAAAATCAGTTTTATTTTAATATTGTCGCAAATAGTGTTATGAAGTCTCGAACAATCTCGTTTTCGTCTCACTCCGATGTTTCTGTCACACCCCAACCGATGGCGGAAACATCGGGGCACGGCACTGAGCGAAACAGATTGTCCAAGAGAATTCATAACACTATTAATGACAATATATTAATCGTTAACTTCCCATACCATCAACATATAAAGTAAAAGTAGTTATTACATATATTGTTCTCAAAGACAAATAACAGTTCCGACAACTCAGATTTTATTCGTGGGTTTCTAGACCACCTAACTTGATTCCATAAAAGATCAGCAAACATAGCATCCTAGACACCTGTCACATACGTTAAAATAAAGTCAATACATATAGTTTAAAGGTGAGTACACAAGTTTAATAGTATATAGTATAGCGAAAGCATTTACGCATAACCAGCATATAACACGTAGAAATGTGAAGCAAGTAAGCTATCGACAATGACATATGCAACCGACATGACTACGAGTTGTAGAATGCACAATACATTATCACCACTTGACCATGTGAAGTAAAACCCTTAACAACCCCTGTCCACGACAGGTGCTGAGTCCAAACTATAGTACTATCGTTGCTAAGGTGTCAGGCAACAATCACTACGTAAACATTACATACAAGCATTCATCGAGACACGTATAACATGCGAGAGCGGTTAGCGTTTAAAAGTGTTTACGTTGTGTGTTGATGTGATTTGATATAGGTAACGTATGTAACACCCAAAAGTGCGTTGAGCAAAAAGGGACCGAGTATACTCACAGCATGTGTTTAATAATTAAACACTGCCTTGGATTGAAGGGAGCTGTCACAACCCCAAAATACCACATGCGGAAACCCCACAGGAAGTGTGACGTACCAGGATCCAGCCACCAATCACATTGAACTATAGCAAGATAGTAAATAAAAGTTTCCATTTATTACTTAAAGTATTTCCAAAACATCACATAAAAACCAATACGTTCAGCGGAAGCATAAAGTAAACTGTCATCCAATTGTTTCAAACCATTGTACTAAACCAATAAACGTGTCATGTGTAACCAAGAGACTTGACCCATGACCACTCTAGCACTCCCAGATAGCAGGTTCCAAGTCCATGTACCTAACATCCTGCAAGCATGCAGACAAGTGTATTAGCATAACGCTGGCGAGTTCAAAGTTTGTTAAAACGTTTGGTTAACCAGTATAAGATTAAAGCATTTCAAAAATACAATGTTGTTAATAACTCAAGTACCGCAAGATGGCTCCAGATTGTTTGCCCTTCCCCAATGCTCTATCAAACATTGGTCGAGTGGTTAAGGTAATTAGTTCACGCCCGTCCTCCCCGGTTCGGTGTGAGGGTGCCAAACCTAATAGCGCTATCAACTAATAAACCCGTTGCCTCCCCGGCAACTAATTCGGTATATGATGGGACTTAAGTGATAGATATGAGTGTATTAACCAACATCCCAAGTTTAACATTCCAGTTAAACCCATTTACCCAATATTCATCCCGGAATATTTACCAGATGTCCCTCCCCGGGACGCATGCTTGAAAAAGAGCAGTGAACTCACCTTAGATTGCTCGGTAAGATAAATTACGCGTTCAAGTTAATCAATCAGAGCCTATAACGTTTACACATACACAATCAGTTTGTATGCAAATTACTTACCCATGCACATATTCTAGCATTTTACACCAAGTATACATGATTCACATTCCATACGCATATAAGCAAACAATATTCCAATCGTACACTCCCTACGGTGCAATCCCATAACATGTAATCCAATCCCTAACACTGTGCGGCCCATATGGTATAACAGGCCCGCGTAACATAAGGCCCAAAGGACTTGTGCGATCAGCCTGACTTGTGCGATCAGACTCTGAATCGCGGCCCAAAACCATTCAGGCCCAATGCACTTGTGTGATTCATCCACAGTTGTGCGATCCAGAATCCCTTGTGCGATCCAGGACCACTTGTGTGATTGGTTTTGGGCTGTGCGTTTGATGTGCGGCCCAAACAACTCGTGAAGCCCAACTGCTTGTGCGATTGGAGTGGAATTGTGCGATCACACATTCTTGCGCGACCCCGATTCTATTGTGCGATCCAACCCGTGTAGTTGGACCAGTCAACTGTTTCCCTTAATTTTAGCGAACACAATTTCCCATTCGTCCCACCCCAATCATGGATCAAAACAGTTACACATCCTTAAAATTATACAAACCCTAATCGCACCTTCAATGATTAACAACAAATATTAACACAATCATCATAATCATCATCATCGCACAATAGCAAACATCAATTTACACACTGATGCGTATTCTAGTGTTATATATTTTAGGTGTATATTTTAAGCCCCTTTAACACTTTTTAGTCAAGTTTTAAATTTATAAAACACGATATTTACTAACACTAGACACACATATGGGCAAGTGCACCCATCGTGAGCGTAGTATAGTGTTGGTAAGATACCGAGGTCGTCCAAGGACACAAGAGATTTTAGTACCGGTTTATCCTCAACGTCTAATCAAATAAAAAAGGTTTAGAAAAAATGTTTTAAACTAAGAAAAATAAAAACTAACTAAAAATGCTGAAAAATAAAATAAAAAGAAAAACAGATAGACAAGATGAATCACTTGGTTCCGACTCGTATCTAGTGTAACCTTTGATTATTTCCGCACTTTTGCACTATTTTAAGAGATTATCTTAGTTATTGTAGTAGGCCCCTCTTTTGAAGGTGACGTTACCCTCACCCCAGTAGTTTGAGTCAGCAAGGATACAATCCTAAAAGGGTGGATTATTGGAAGATAATTAATTAAGTTATTAATGCAAATTATGGTAGGCCCCTCTTTTGGAGGTGACGTTACCCTCGACTAAGTAGTCTGAGTCAGCAGGGATACAGTCCTAAATAGCCGGGTTATAGTATTTATAGTAGTTAACTTATGAGGGGATCAAAGAGTTTGGACCACCGCCATCCAACACCGTTAAGTATTGAAGGAGGTCCTACTAAATTTGACCCAGGTCCATTGCAGGACCTCTAAACGCTGAACAATGGCAAGACCTTTACCAAATCGTTCCCTTAACCCCCGACCAGGTAGCCAACATACCTCCATATAGACCGTGGAGATATGAATGGTGAAAATCTTTTATTTTATATAGACAGTAAAATAATGCCAAGACACCACGGACAAACGATAAGGAAAGATCACCTTCAACATAAGCAACTAGTTATTAAAGTCATTAATACAAAACCAAGTAAAAAGTGCAAAAGATTAGAAATAAAAAGTATTACACTAGACGCTTTGTCTTCACCAAGTGATGTAAGAGGCTTAGGCAAACATGGCCTTGAATGTCAAGAACTCTTACGATCAATCTTGGATCCCGAGACGACTCACACACTCTACGATGGACAATGGATGATGGTGGTGGATGATGGTGTTATGGTGGTGGTGGGAGGTGGGTGAAGTGTGACAGAGGTGGTGTGCCAAGGATGGTTTGAGCTTGAGCCAAGCACTTCTATTTATAGGCTGAACAGAAGCTCGGGCACGGCCCCGTGTCCAGTGGGCACGGCCCCGTGTCCACATCCTTCTCTTTCTTCATTTAATGCAGTTTTGCCTTTTTAGTTGACCACGCCCCCGTGTCCGCTGAGCACGACCCCGTGGTGCAGAAGAATCTTTGTACTATGCAGATTTGCTGGATTGTGCGAATCTTATAGTTGACCACGGCCCCGTGTCCGCTGAGCACGGCCCCGTGGTGGGCAATAGAAGCTTCTACCACTGTCTTTTCTGCTGACACTTGGGCACGCCCCCGTGCTGGCTGAGCACGGGGCGTTTTCAGTCTTCTGATCTCTTGTTTTGCTTGGGAAGATGCTGTCGTGGGGTCGGGCATGTCACGTCTTGTTCCTTTTCTTGTATTTATGTTAGATTTTGATGTCTTTTTGCTTCTTTTGTTAATTTGAGCTCATTTAATCCTGAAAATACAAAAGGAAGACAAAAGCACACTTTTTCCAACATTAGTACTAAAAAAGGGTTAGTTTTATGCCTCATTTGATGAAATTTATATGTTGCATTTTTAACACATCACACACCCATCATTAACAGATTACTTCTAGTTCGTTACAATCGAACATCCATCATTATGAAATCCTAGTTCATGATCATCATCAATTAGTCATTATAATCACAACACCCTACATCGCTATTATTCAATTCTCATGCATAATAGTTATCGATTTCAATCATGTTATCTATCGATAGTGCAATCATTATGATGATTCATGCAAATCCAAAACAGTCGAAACACAATCGCACAACCTGACAAGTAATTAAATTAACACATAAGAATACACTAACCAGATTACAAGATGTTGAGGAAGGTGATAGGGCCGAGAGAAAGCTTCGATCGTATAAGAGGGGCTGCCGTCGGATCGTGAGGGAGAGGAGAGTAGGGTTTGCTAATGTTGTTTTGTTTAAGAGATCATGGAAGCCATACACCAACTCTAGGGTGTATGCGCTGATATGGAGGGCCAGGCCCATGCTCGGGTTTCATGTGGGCCGAGAGCGGACGGAACAAAGGTGTGCGTCCCAAGAGTTTCATGCAATGGAATTTATATGGACATACACACTTCGCATAACACATAAACTCATAACCGTTCATATATAATCAAATACATTCATTATTTAGATAGAGTACACACTAGTTACATCAAAACACAACACAAGGGTTTGAAACAGTACAAGGAAAGACTCTCAAAATTTCGGGTTGTCACATCATCCCCAACTTGAAAGAAATTTCATCCCGAAATTTGACTAGCGGTGACAAGGAAAAGGAATAGTAGTTCATGATGATTGTGGATTTCCCTCGGGTGCCACATCATCCCCAACGTGAAAGGGAATTTCGTCCCGAAATTCACCAGTCACATCAGGATATGTTTCAACAGTTTTGAACAGCTGAGGATACTTGAGTTTCATCTGATCTTCACGTTCCCACGTGAACTCCGGTCAACGTCTTGAGTTCCAACGAACTCTCACGATTGGGATTCGACTGTGCATTCGAACCTTAACTTCCCGATCTATGATTTCAATAGGTTCCTCGACAAACTACAATTTGTCGTCGATTTTTAGCTCTTGAAATGGTACCACAAGTGTTTCATAAGACAAATACTTCTTTAGTTGCGAGACATGGAAGACAACATGAACGTTGCCCAGCTCAGCAGGCAACTCAAGCTTGTAGGCCACTTTACCAATTCGTTCCAGAATTTTGAATGGCCCGACGTAGCGCGGATTAAGTTTTGCCTCGCTTTCCAAAGCACACCACACCCTTCCAGTGTGAGACTTTCAACATAACATGATCGCCTACAGCGTACTCCAAAGGCTTCCTACACTTATCAGCGTAGTTTTTCTAACGGTCATGCGCTGCCGCCATACGGTTTCTGATCTAGACAATATTTTTAGAGGTTTCAAGTACAAGTTCTAGACCTGTGATCTGGCTGTCACCGACCTCAGCCTAACAAAGAGGAGATCGACATTTCCGTCCGTACAGGGCCTCGAACGGAGCTGCCTGAATACTGGAATGGTAACTGTTGTTGTAAGAGAACTCTACTATGGGCAAGTGTCTCTCCCAACCTTTACCGAAATCAATCACACATGCCCGCAGCATGTCTTCAAGTGTCTGGATGGTTCGTTCGCTTTGACCATCCGTCTGAGGGTGATAAGCAGTTCTCATGTCAAGACGCGAGGCAAATGATTTGTGCATCGCTTGCCATAAATCGGATATGGAACGTGGATCACGATCAGAGATGATAGAGGTTGGCACCCCGTGCCTAGAAACCACCTCTTTCAAATATATTCCAGCAAGTTATGAGAACTTATCAGTTTCCTTGACCACGATGAAGTGCGTTGATTTCGTGAGACGGTCGACGATCACCCAAATGGTATCGTTTTCGCTTTGAGTTCTAGGTAGCCTAGTGACAAAATCCATGGCGATTTGTTCCTATTTCCACATGGGTATTTCTGGTTGCTAAAGCAAACCAGAGGGTTTCTGGTATTCCACCTTGACCTTCGCGCAAGTCAAACATTTACTCACATACGTCGCGGTGTGCGCTTTCATCTTCGGCCACCAGTACAAGACTTTTAGATCCTGATACATCTTATCAGAACCTGGGTGGACAGAGTAGCGTGACTTGTGTGCTTCGTCCATCACAAGTTCTCTAAGGTTTCCGTACGAAGGGACCCATATTCGCTCCATGAAATAGCGAATACCATCATATCTCTCAACAAGTTTCTTCTCCAAGCCTCGCCTCTCTTCAGCTTTAAGGTTCTTGTCTTTCAACGCTTCAGTTTGGGCAGAACGAATCCGATCAGGTAGGTTAGAATGGATGGTAAACTGCAGAGCACAGACACGCTTGGGTTTCATTTCCTTACGACTAAGGGCATCAGCCACCACGTTAGCTTTACCTGGATGATACTTGATTGCACAATCGTAGTCGTTAAGAGTTCTATCCAGCGACGCTGTCACATATTCAACTCCTTCTGATAAAAGATGTGCTGAAGGCTCTTGCGGTCGGTATAAATAGTGCATTTAGTACCGTACAAGTAATGCCTCCAGATTTTTAACGCAAAAACCACGCCCTCCAACTCCAAGTCGTGGGTTGTGTAATTCTTTTCATGAATCTTCAATTGTCGAGAAGCGTTGGCTATCACCTTCTCGCGGTGCATTAGCACGCAACCGAGTCCCTGAATAGAAGCATCGCAGTACCCCACGAAATCTTCGGTACCCTTGGGTAAGGATAGAACTGGTGCACTGTAGAGCTTTTGTTTTAAGAGTTGGAAAGCATCATCCTGCTTCGCTCCCCAGGAATATACGACGCCTTTCTGTGTTAATGCAGTGAGGGGTTGAGCAATCTTTGAAAAGTCTTTGATAAATCTGCGATAGTACCCAGCGTAACCAAGAAATTGTCACACCTCCAAAGGGTTCTTTGGTGCCGCCCAATTTCTGATAGCATCAATCTTAGCAGGATCCACGTGTATCCCTGATTCGTTAACAATGTGGCCGAGAAAGTGTACTTCTCGAATCCAGAAGTCACACTTAGAGAATTTCGCGTAGAGCTGCTCCTTCCTCAGGAGTTCCAGGATAAGACGCAAGTGCCGCTCATGGTCCTCCTTGCTCTTAGAATAAATTAGGATGTCATCGATAAACACGATGACAAAGTCGTCGAGATACGATTTGCACACACGGTTCATGAGGTCCATGAATACCGCAGGTGCGTTGGTTAACCCGAATGGCATGACCAGGAACTCGTAGTGGCCATAACGCGTTCGAAAAGCTGTTTTTAGGAACATCCTCCTCTCGGACTCTCATCTGATGATAGCCCTATCTTAGGTCAATCTTCGAGTAGAAACTTAACCCTTGCAACTGGTCGAACAGATCATCGATGCGTGGTAAGGGGTAACGTTTCTTGACAGTCACTTTGTTGAGTTCCTGATAGTCAAAACATATACGAAAGGATCCATCCTTCTTCTTCACGAATAGGACTGGGGCTCCCCAAGGCGAAGAACTGGGTCGGATAAAACCCCTATCCAACAGTTCTTGAAGTTGATTAGACAGTTATTGCAACTCCCCTGGTGCAAGACGATAAGGAGCACGAGCGATCGGGGCTGCTCCTGGCGTAAGATCAATCTGGAATTCCACTTGACGATGTGGAGGTAAACCTGGAAGTTCTTCAGGGAACACGACGGGAAATTCGCGAACAACTGTTAAATCTTCGATCCTCCTTTCCTCAGGTTGGGCGTTGGTGACGAGTGCTAGAATAGTAGGATAACCCTTTCGTAAACACTTCTGGGCCTTCATAGCCGAAATAATACTAACCAGTGCACCACTTCGATGACCTTGGACAGTCAGAGATTCTCCACCAGGGAGAGGTATACGTACGATTTTCTCCTTACAAAGTATGTCAGCATGGTGCTTGGACAACCAGTCCATACCAACCACTACGTCGAAACTACCGAGAGTAACAGGAAGAAGGTCAATGTCAAACACTTGACCCACAAGATCAAGTTTGCATCCAATAAGAACGTGTGAGGCTTCAATTGACTTGCCATCAGCCAGTTCTACTACATGTTTGGTTTCTAGCGGTGTTGGGGTTAACCCTAATCGTCGACTAAACTCCAGAGACACATAACTCCAATCGACACCGGAATCAAATAACACAGAAGCAAAGAGATTGTTCATAGAAAACATACCAGTCACGACATTGCCATCGTTCCTAGCATCACCAACGCCAATCTTAAACACTCTTCCGCGAGCACCATTGCCCCCATTGTTGTTGTTATTGTTGTTCCCAGCATTGTTATTGTTATTCTGACGGTTGTTGTCATTGGTGTTCTGGTTCAACTGAGGACAATCCCGTTTAATGTGACCTTCGTCCCCACACTGGAAACATCCCTTCCTATTGCCCTTGTTCTGGTGGGGCTGCTGCCTTTGCTGATGTTGCTGTTGTGGTTGATTCTTCTGTTGCTGTTGCTTAGGAAACGGAGCTCTGCAGTCCTTTGCCATATGTCCCACCTTATCACACCTATGGCAGGCTCGGACACACGGTACACGATAATGGTAGTTACACTTGTTACACTTTGGTTGCTTTCCCACGTAAGAGCCTTGGTTCAGGTTGCTGCTCTGACCTTGGTTAACAGAGGAGGACTGACTGAAACTACGACTGTTGCTGATGTCAGGCCTTTTCTGCGATTGGCTTGCATTGGTCACCTTGTCAGCATCGCTCCATTTACGCTTGTTATCATTAGCAGGTGTGGTAGCTGTAGCAGTAGTGGAAGTAACAGAAACGAGCCACACTCGACCTCTTGGTCTGTAATCTTATGCGCTAAGCGGATGATTTGAGGTAGGTTGCCAAGGTTTGCAGCAGTGACCAATCCTTTGACCTGTGGTGCTAAACCGTTGATGTACAGTTCAATTCTCTGATGCGGTGGTCATGATAGGTTAGGACACATGTTTGCCAGTTCATGAGATCATATCGCGTAAGCCTCGATCTCGGACCCTACCATCTTCAAATTGTAGTACTCGTTCTCTAGGACAGTACTCCTCTCACATTAACTCCTTGAAATCATCCCATGTAGTTGCATTAGCCATTTCGATGCCCAACATCTGTACCTGAGCATTCCACCAGGTTAAGGCACCATCCTCCAGTGTACCTGTAGCATACTTCACTCGGTCCCCCATGGGACAGTTACACATAGCGAAAACAGACTCGGCCTTCTCAAACCAACGATGTAACCCCACTGCTCCTTCGGTTCCACTAAAAGTCTGTGGCTTACAATCCATGAATGTCTTAAAAGTGCAAGCAGGTGGGTTATTCTGGTTCTGATTCACATGTTGACCTAAAGACGAGAGAATACAACGCACGGGTGAGAGTCGAGTACACGACACAGGAATAAAGAGCGTTTGGTACGCATCGTACCAGCTTGCTGAGCCGCTAGGGCTTCAGCCACGCGAGTGTTGATTAAGTCGGTTAGTTCCGCCTAGGACATAACAATGTTGCCACGTCCCCCCCCGCGGCCACCACCACGTCCACCGTTACATCGACCACATCCACTCACGATTCTATATAAGAAAAGGGAAAAGGTTAAGGGTCGAGATGGAGTAGGAGGCAAACATTGCTACGACTTCTATGGATTACTGAGTCCTCCCATCTCGTTAGGTAATGGAACAGAACCCTTTCTCACTCGCTAAGCCTCACTGGGACTCACATGCACCCCACATTATTATTATTATGTGTGTACCCATAATGATAATGCGATTTGCATGTTCATCTCAGCTCCTCTTAACTTGTGCTAAAAGGTTCCTCAGATTTGAGAAACAAGACAAGAGACATCACAGAACGCGAATCACAAAAGTCCAGGGAAAATGTCACACTATCAACAACTATCACAGACAACACAGGAATTTATGCTATAGTGCTAAGTGTGTAATCACATGTCATGACATACGTGTAGGTATACTAGTTATGCAATGCAATAAGTAAACAAGTGACGAACCTTGCCATCTGGAGCTGAGTGCCATGGTCGATTTCAAAACTATTCGGTTATAGTCTATTTTATAAAAACGTTTTAAAACCTAGTTCACTATAACCAGTGGCTCTGATACCAAACTGTCACACCCCCAAAATACCACATGCGGAAACCCGCAGGAAGTATGCCGTACCAGGATCCAGCCACTAATCACATTGAACTATAACAAGATAGTAAATAAAAGTTTCCATTTATTACTTAAAGTATTTCCAAAACATCACATAAAAACCAATACGTTCAGCGGAAGCATAAAGTAAACTGTCATCCAATTGTTTCAAACCAATGTACAAAACCAATAAACGTGTCATGTGTAACCAAGAGACTTGACCCATGACCACTCCAGCACTCCAAGATAGCAGGTTCCAAGTCCATGTACCTAACGTCCTGCAAGCATGCAGACAAGTGTATCAGCATAACTGTAGGTCCGTTTTTTCTCAGAGGATCTATTACGAAACCTAATCCCTGTTTATCACGAACACGGTCACGAGTGCTGTTGATGCATAATGTCTATCGCCTACGTCATCAGTCTGAGTCGTGTCAAATATATGTAATAGTGTGCAAAAGTTAAGTTTATTTGTGTTGTAGTCCAGTTCGCATGACCTAGAAGGTCAGGTCGCACGAACTGAAGTAGTCCGGTTCGTGCGAACTGGGTAGTCATCTCGTGCAAACTGGTGGACCTATATATAGGCTTGTGTTGTTTTTCATTTGTAACTTTCTAGAGAATCTTGCCACGAAGTGCTGTCCAATTCTCTCTGTACGAAAATGTTTTATATGAATGAAAAACATGTTTAAAGTGACTTTCTACTCTTCTACTCCTATTCTAACACTGATTGACGGTTTCTAGTCTGATTCCGCCTTTCTAGAGACCAAATTTGACTCAGATTGACTCGTATTGGACGAATCCTCGATCCTACAAGTGGTATCAGAATGACCGGAACTGACAAACTGTATACGGATTTTGAGTACCCGATTCAGAATGCGAACTTGGAAAATGTTGAAAAAGTTTTTAAACTCATGGAAATTGATATCTCAGAAGTGAACAACAATTCATTTCTTTCAAAACTGAAAAAATCTTTTGTTAAACAACCATTGACAAACAACCCAGGAAAGAAAAATGATAGGGTGGGTAACAATGGTAATAACAAGAGACATGGTAACAATTACAAAAAGAAAGGAGTTGGTTTTGAGAAACACATGGCTAAGAAAGAAGTTAAGCCAAAAGAAAAATTGAGTGAAGTGTTTGTGGCTGGTAATAACACAGAAGTTGAAAATGATTATATCTTTAGTAAGCAAGCAATTGACGATTTTATTGCGGCCAAAAAGATAAGAGATGAGACCAACAGATCCACTTTTGTTGAATATGACAAAGGAATCTGTTATCGATGCAATGAAATTGGTCACATGGCTAAACAATGTGTTAAAAAGATAATAAAACCAGTTTTCCATAAACCAAAACCAATAGTTTCAAATGATGTTAAGGGAAAATCACCTATGGTATCCCCCGTGCGTATTCTTAAACGTGGTGAATCATTGAAGTCAGAGGACAAACCAAAATCAACTTTTGAAATTGGTGAATCTTCAAAATCACAAAAGACTTCAAAGGTTTATCCTAAAACAAAGACTTCCCAAAGTCAATCATGGGTGGAGAAACCTAAACAATCTTTTGAGGAAAAGAAAATGGAAGAGGTTTTAAAATCTGAACCGGAAATTTTTGCAACCACTGATGAGAAAATTGATTTTGAGTTAGATAAGTTGATTGAAGAATTCCCACCTATCAAGGAAGGAGCTCTAAAATCAAAACCAGAACCTGATGTTCTAAATGTTGTTTTTAACATTCCAAAACTTGACAAAGTAGCTCATGATATTGTTTTTGGTAGTATTCCAAATGTTAAAAAATCTTGGGCATCATTGTTTAAGTAAATGTCTTTTGATGTGTGTAGGGGCTTCCGAGGTCTATCATTTCTAAATGGATAATGGCTAGCGGCGCCTCAAGGCACATGACAGGGATGTTAGCACTGCTATACGACGTCAAATCAATCAATGGAGGTTATGTCGGGTTTGCTGTAACTCAAGGTGGAAGAATTATTGGAGAAGGAATTCTTACTAATGGGATTGTATCATTTGATAAAGTGAACTATATTGCTGAGTTAGAAAACAATATGTTGAGCATCTCTCAGATTTGTGACAAGTCATTTACTGTTCATTTTACAAAAGATGAATGTCTGATTCTTAAACCAGGGTTTAAGATACCCGAAGAAATGGTGTTGATGCGCGCTCCTCGTGAAAACAATCTTTATGTACTAGACATGGGTTTTGCAACAACGACAACTAAAAAGGCTCAATGCTTTGTGAGTAAGACGAAGGCGACTGAGAAAGAATCCATCATGTGGCATCGTAAAATGGGACATATTCACGTGAGAAAGATGAACTTTTTAGTTCATAATGATCTTGTTGAAGGTGTTAATTTGAAAAGCTTCATCTTAACGATGATTGTATTGAATGCAAGAAAGGGAAGCAGACGAAGAAATCACACCCGAAAAATCTATTGAACTCCATCAGATTACCACTCGAAAGACTCCATATGGATCTTTTCGGACCGGTAAATGTGAAAAGCATAAGTGGAGATCTATATTGTTTAGTTGTCACTGACGACTTTACAAGATTTTCTTGGGTGATGTTTCTAGAGAGAAAAGACGAAACGTTTGATTCTTTGATGAGGCTATTAAAAAAGATGGAGAATCTTTACAAACTGCCGATTAGACGTATTCGAAGCGACAATGGCACAGAATTCAAGAACAACCGTATGCTCGAATTCTGTAACGATAAAGGAATTCTTCATGAATTCAGCGCACCGTATACTCCTCAACAAAACGGTGTCGCAGAACGGAAAAATCGTACGTTGATCGAAACAGCTCGTACCATGCTAGCAGATTCGAAATTAACGGTATATTTTTGGAGTGAAGCGGTAGCCACAGCGTGTTACACACTCAATTGGGTTCTTACGGTGAAGAAGTACAAGAAAACTTGTTTTGAATTGCTTCATCGTTACAAACCAAATCTGAAATACTTAGAACCATTTGGATCACCATGCACATTCATTGATCCAGACGGTAAATTTGGTGCAAAAGCTAATGAAGGTTTTTTTGTAGGTTACGCTAGTCCGTTGAAGAGATTTTTTGTTCCGAGTTTGGGAAGATCATACAAGTTCAACACGTTAACTGTCAAAATTTTACTGCTCCGAATCAACTTCCCGGAAACAGGTTGCTATTTGATTACGATAATCTCTGGGAGTTATTCCATCTACCGACAGAGCCGAATGAGGAGGAACTAGCATTCTTATACCAACAATAGCAGTCTCTTTCACAAGAACAAGTACCGAGACCGTTGGTAGTTTCCTCGCCCACCGTGGGTTCAAATGATCAAGAGGCTGGTCCTAGTGGAACTGCACATGTACCCCCAGAAGAAACAGCTCCAATATTTGACCAATCTGACGACTCAGAATCGGAAACCGATCTGATTTATGACAAGGAACCAAATATTGCGACTTCAAATGCTATTGATCACACGGGTGATCAGAATACAACAAATTTGCAATCGGAAGTGAGCGTACCGGATTCAGTCATGCCAAGAACGTTATCTTACCATCCGTCAGAGCAAATCATTGGTGACCTTCAAAGCGGCATGAAAACCCGCGAACAAATAAACAAAGGCCTTACATGTTTTTATTCCTCCGTAGCACTTTTACAAGAAGAATTGTCATTAAAATGTTTTATCTCGTAGGTAGAGCCGAAAACGTACAAAGAAGCATTAACCTAAGAGAGTTGGGTAAATGCAATGCAAGAGGAGCTACAACAATTTGAAAAGCTTGAAGTGTGGAGGTTAGTTGATCTACCAAAAAATCAGAAATTGATCAAGACCTAGTGGGTTTTCAAATGTAAGCGAGATAATAGAGGGGCTATAGTAAGGAACAAAGCACGGTTGGTAGTCCAAGGATTTAGTCAGCAAGAAGGCATTGACTTTACTGAAGTATATGCTCCCGTTGCTCGACTAGGCAATCAGAATCTTCTTGGCATTCGCGTCATGGAAGGGATTCAAGGTCTACCAACTGGATGTCAAATCTGCATTCCTATACGACAAAATTAAAGAAGAAGTGTATGTCGGTCAACCACCGGGTTTTACCGATCCTATACACAAAGACAAGGTGTATCTACTCGACAAGGCGTTATACGGATTACACCAGGCCCCGAGAGCCTGGTACGAGACGCTTTCCCAGCATCTGCTGACCAACGGGTTCACCAGAGGGACTGTCGATAGTACCCTGTTCACTAAAGAGGTTACAGGACATCTACTCATCGTGCAGATTTATGTGGATGATATAATTTTCAGATCAACGAAAGATGAGTTGTGTAAAGAGTTTGAGAAGGTTATGAAACAAAAGTTTGAAATGACTTCAATAGGGGAGATGAAGTTCTTTCTCGGGCTTCAGGTTGAGCAACTACCCGATGGAATCTTCATACACCAGACCAAATATATGAATGATGTGTTGGACAAATTCAATATGTCCGAATCATCTCCCATATCAACCCACTAGCTTTGAATCATGGCATATATCCAGATGAAAGTGGTGAGAAAGTGGATGAAACGCTTTATCGATCAATCATAGGATCGTTAATGTATCTGACAGCATCACGACCGGATATCATGTATCCAACCCGCCTCTGCGCCCAGTACCAGTCAAGTCCGAGACAATCACAATGACGATAGTGAAGAGGATCTTACGGTATCTCAAAGGTTGCCCAAGCACCAGCTTGTGGTATCCCCGATCCGGTGACTTCTCTCTAACTGGATACTCTGACTCTGACTTCGGGTGTTGTAAGTTGAACGCTAAGTCCACAACTGCTGGTTGCCCGTTCTTTGAAACCCGGCTAATCACTTGGCAGTGTAAGAAACAAACTACATTCGCTCTCTCGACTTGTGAGGCTGAATATGTTTCGGCTTCCAGCTGTTGTTCTCAGATCCTTTGGATCCAATAGCAAATGAGGGACTATGGTTTGCAATTCTTAGAAACACCAATTTTTGTGAACAACGAGGCAGCCATTAATATTACTAAAAATCCGGTTCAACACTCAAAAACAAAACATATTGAGATTCGACATCATTTTATTCGTGATTGCTACGAGAAAAAAATGATTCGAATTGATTATATACACAGCAATGATCAGAGAGCTGATTTTTACACTAAACCCTTTGATAAAACAAGATTTAATTATCTTTTAAAATTGATCGGGTTAAAGAATTTGTTTTCTGGGAGGGTGGTAGAGTGTGTGGCCGAGGAGGACGGCGATCAAAAGTGATCTGCGTCTTGTTGTCATGTTTTTCTGTACAGTTTCTTTACTGCTTTTGATAAAACAAAAAACACAAAAATATGTTTTTGATTTTAGGAGGAGAAAGTTTATAGAAAATACAAAAACATGATAAAATTTCATAAATACAAAAAACATTGAAAAACACAAAATGAGTTTTGTTGTGAAAAAGAGGAAATGATAGTACATCAGTAGACAATCACAATATGCTAAAGAATTGGAAAGTTAAATATGTGATAAACGGTCTCACTGATGATATGCCAGTAGGTTTTTACACATTCAGTAGATTGTTTTCGAGATATAAACCTAAATATCATACTTACTTATCTCGTGGGGAACATCTCTCGGATATATGGGTAACCCCCGAAATCTTGATTGAAAGATTACATGTTTCTGACATACTAGGTCTTTTGCTTAGTGATATCTGGGGTATTATACCAGGACTTCTGATTTTGCAGGAGCAATAGCCTAGTCCTCGTATAATACTTTACGCTAGCTTGAAATATAAGCACCCCCTCAGCATAAAAATTGAAAAAATATATAAAGATAAAAGATCAAGTGTTGTTGTAAAGAAGATCCCCAAGGGGGACACACCTAAATTCAAGCCTTCATCTCTAACAAAAATATGAGCTCTCAAGGTTTCGTATTCACCCCTTTACAGATATCATCTAGGTATATTCACCTGTAAGACTGAATATGGGTATCTGGATTCAAGAGTATATTCTGAGGTGGGACACACAAATAAGTTTAAGTCCTTAAAACACTAATCTCGTATCTTGAAGCAGTTGAACTTTGTGTAAAAATTTAAGTGGATCAGTATACTGACAATCTAAGTGAATCGTTTAGAACTTAAAGTGTTTAAAGCTCAACGGTGTTAGTGATTTGTCAAAAACTGATATGATCCTCTTACACAAACTCACAAAAAGATGTCTGTAAATATGTTTGTACAGTTTCCTGTTTCTTAAATCCAAAAAGATTTCCTGTTTGTTTAGCTAAAAATGTTGAAAAATTCAAAAAGATTTGTTATTCCTTTTTATTTTCGACAACAAACGTTGGGGATCTGATGATCAAAGTCTCACAATGCTAAACATGTTGGATCATTTGGGTTGGATAAGAAAAGTTCGAGAAAATGTTGGTAATTGCTCAAAATGTATCAAAGTTCATTAATTTGAAGTTAATTTGTTAAAAATTGTCAGCGAGATCATAATTTGGTCAGCCAAGGTCATTAACTTGGACTTGGCAGGCTAAACAGTTGACCAGGGTTATTAACTTGGACTTGGTTAACTAAGTGTGTTGGTAAAAAGTTAAAAAGTTAAAAAATTGAAAAATTTTGAAAAAAATAAAAATTCACACGAGGTAACCAACTCGCACTAACTGGCCAGAAAGTTTTAATTCATCTTTCAACTCGCACAACCAGGAAGCTCTATATAAAGGCTAGTCCAGTTCGCGTGAAACCATTTACTATCTTCACACCACACCAGACATTCTTCAAGCGACTTGAGAGATCTGAGTATTTTATCTTATTTTAAGCCGAAATCTTGTGATTTTGTTGATCGGAATCCTTGTTTAAGTTGGTTTACACAACTTAGAACATGGGAAAGGTAATGATTGAGGTTAATTTGAACAGAATCTCATGAAATCGTACGAACTCAGATGAACTGATACTTTGGACTTAGATCTAGGATAATTTTGTGAACCAAATCGAATAAAAAACACATCAGTGTACTCGGAATGTGTTGTAGATCAGATCTAGAGTTTTAATTTCATGATAGTAACATGTTTTAAAAATCTGCAAGATTACTGTTCATACATGTGTTTCAAATGAGGTGATGAGTCACATCGCACGAAATGGTCAGACAGTTTGAATGTTTCAGTTCGTACGAGATGGCCACATCGTTTGAAGTATCCACACCGTTTAAACTATTCAGTTCGTTTGAAATTCCACACGGTGTGATGTTCCAGTTCGTTTGAAATCCAAATTATTTAAATTGATCAGTTCGTACGAGATGGTCACATCGCATGAGGATCAGATCGTATGAGTGTTAGGTTAATTTTGAAATTTGTGCAAATCATTTAACTTGTTTATTTTTGTTTGTGTTTCAGGAATCGAATGTTCATTTTGATCCATCGCAGAATATTTGCTGTGTCTATGATGAAACTCTTTCAAAAATGGGTGTTTTCAAGGAGATATTGCCATTTATGAGGCGTTTGCCAATTCAGAAAGAATTGACAAATCAGCATAGAGTTTTTAAATCTCATATTGCTCATTTCTGGAAGAATGCTGAGTATGATGAAGTGAATAATGTTATAAATTCAAGTGTTAGTATTGATGGTGAAGATAAAGCTATCATAATCTCAGAGCAGCTTGTCCGAGAAGTGTTGAGATTTCCAGATGATGATAATTCTCCTACAGGATTTCCAGAAAGGATGGTGAAAGGATGCATGCTGAGAATGGGATACAATGGGCAGTTGAATAAAGCAAACTATCTGAAAGCATGTTTTATGAAGCCATACAAGTTCTTTATTCACTCGGTGATTCATGCATTAAGTCACAGAAAAGGTGGTTATGACGTTATGTAAGATTATAAGATGTGTATGGTGACAGCGTTAGTTCTGAACAAGAAGTACAACTTTTCTAGAATTGTCTTTCATTACATGAAAGATAACATTACTTCAGGAAGTCGCAGTTGGTTATATCCGAGATTTGTACAGATGTTGCTAGATCATGCTTATCCAAATTTGGTGAAAGATGAAGAGAATGAGCTCATGGTGTTGCATCATATGGATGATGAAACGTTGATCAGATTATCCAAGTATACGAAGAATTGGCCAGAACCGAAGAAAACAGAGTTTTTCGGATTCATTAAAGATGATAAGTATGAAGATCCAGATCCTGTAAATCATTTGAAATGGAGGAATGATGTTGAGATGAAAGAAAAGAGTGCAATTGATGAATTGACAAAGTTAGAAGATTTTGTTGAAACTCAAAATGATTGGTATACAAAGGAAGAAAAGAAGAAATGGGGTGGAAAGAGAACTCCAAAAGTCCAAACTGAAGAAGGATCATCTTCTCAACCGCAGAAGAAACGTAAGCAGAAAGCGGTTGAAACAATGTTAGTTGATGAACCAGAAGAAGATGAAACAGAAGAACCATTATCTCCTGAAACAGAGTAGTTATTGAAAGATATTGATGATACTGCAGAAGCTGTGAAAATCAGCTAGTAAGACAGTAGTTGATGATGAAGAGGAGAGTTCATCTGGTGAAGAAGGTGATATTGATGCTCAAGTTGATAAATGGGTCAGAGAAAATTATGATCCAAGAGATAAAGAGAAACAAAAGAAAAGAAAGAGGAGTTCGGGTGATGATGATGATGAATACGTTCCACCAGAAGATGTTCAGGTTGAAAAGACACCAGGTTCAGGAGGTAGAAAGAAATCAACGTCAAGAAAACGTGTTCAAACTCCTTCAGCGCGAAAGTTAAAATTTAAGCTGAAAATAAATCCACCACAAGAACTACAACAACCATCAACAGAACCACAAAATCAACCACCATCACCACGACCACAAAATCAACCACCATCACCACCACCACCACAACAACCACCACAATCACCACCACAACAACCACCACAATCACCTATTCATGAACAACCACCTATAACTTCACCACACGTCCTACAAACACCACCATCCACACAACCACCAATTCAAACTACTCCTGGATCGTCTGGTTTTGGAAATTTTCCACATATTCCAGAGAGTACAGTTCTTGAAGAGCTTCAGGATTTTAGTTTTGTGAATGATAATCTTGTGAAAAAGCTGCAAAAGAAGGTGGATGAGTTGATAAGTGAGAAAAAGAAGTTAGAAGAACGTGTAAAGTCTGTTGAATCGGAAAACACATCTTTGTTGAAAAAGGTTGAAGAAGATCAAGCCGACATTGATATTCTGAAAGTTCATATAGCTGAATTGGAAGAAGAAAAGGCTCAAAGGGATGAGCAGAATGAGTACTTCAAGTTTAAACATAAAGAGTTAGAAACCAAGAATGCTAGAAAAGAACATGAAGAGTATATGTTGAAGAAAGTGTTGGAAGACTTGATTGGTAAGCCGATTGAACAGAGGTTTGAAGAAATAGAACTTGAGGAAGTTAGAGCAAAACGTAAAGCTGAAATGGAAGCTGTAATGAAAAATAAGGGTAAAGGTGTTCAAGGTAAAGATGATGTTCAAGTTACTGAAAGGGCAATTGTTGTGTCTGAGCCATCAAAAGTTCCGGAATCATCTATTCTAGATCCTCTTCCGATAACTTCTGTACCTGGTGATGAAGATGATGAAGAAGACGAAGATGATATTCTGAAAGATGATCAGATGAAGTTTATTCTGTTCATAGTGATGATGATGATGATGATGATCAAGGTACTTCTGGTATCAAAGTAATTGAAGCGTCAAATGAATAGAATATTGACGAATATCTTCAAGAAAACGCAAACGAAGAGCCAGAAAATGCAGGAGGTGAGGGGGAGCATGATGATAAAGTTTATGAGAATGTTGATCAGGGTACAGGTTTGATTTTACGTATTGAACCTGATGTAGAGGAATGAGAGATATTGAATACTTACACTTTAGATGAGATCATTAAGATGACGCATATTGATGAAAATGAGTTTAACTTTGATTTCGAAGAAGAGTTGAATAAGTTTAACATCAATCAGCAACCAGAATATCAGTACAAGTATGTTGAAGATGCTGATAACTATGATAAAGTGGAAGTAGAAGACTGGAGTGATGAAGATCAGTCTGAGAATGTTAACGTTGATACTTCTAGCTTTCCAACACTTGCTGAATTCTTCAGTCAAGCGAATGAAGATGAATTGCGAAGAAAAGTTGCTGAAAGTGTCAAGAATAAAAGTTTTTAAGAAATGTCGAAAGATGAACAACGCGAAGAAAATAAAAAGTGGTTCAGGAAAGATACAGAAAGGAAATCAAAAGACCACTGAAGTATTACAAAAGAGATAGAGAAGTTTCTCTTGGTGATATCATAAGTTGGGGCTATTTGCCACAAGTGAATGCTTATGCAATCAGAAGAGAATTTGGCATTCAGTATTTCGAGTATATTCAAGATATAATGTCTCTGCCTTGGTGGGATGTTGAAGAATTGCCCAAAGTCAGAACATTATCTTATCCGGTCAGGGTTCACGATATGCCTACATGGGGCTTGATGAAGTTTGAAGCTTTCAAAGATTTTCGCCATTGGAAGCCACATTATCCTAAGAAAGTCAAGAGGGTAGATCTAGTTTCAGGCATTGAAGAAACAATTTTGCAGATCAAAAAGCACAGAGTTATAAAGAATATTCCATTGTCGAAGATGGAACAGAATTTTCATGAAGGGTTCATATGTTGGGTTTATAGTTGCTTGACTACTGAAGCAGTGATTGTTTACAAGGTTGGGAATGAAAGCAGATACATTCATCTATATGATCCAATGTGGATTGTGAATTGCTCTGCGAAAGATATTGAGTGCTTGTTTGTGAACAAGATTGGGTATAAAGCTGAAGATAAAGATCAAGCTCTGCAGTTTCAAAAAGTTGCTACAATTTGTTTTAAAAAAGGTATAAATTCTGAAAATATGTGGTTATCAAAGTGGAGAAAGATTGAAAAGGAAGAGTTTATGAAAGCTGAGAAGGAGAGAAAAGAACGTGAAGAGAAAGATAGGATTGCTAGAGCTACAGTTTTACAAAGGCTAGCTGAAGAGGAAAAGAGAGCTGCTGAAGAAAATGAAAAGCCCAGAAAGATGTTATTAAAGAAGCCAAAGCGTCATGAGGAGAAGTTCAAGTCTTTGTGAAGAAAGTTTTTGAAGACAGGCTGACTGAAGACTGCGGCAATATCCAAGGGGGAGTTTATTGATGCATAATGTCTATTGCCTACGTCATCAGTCTGAGTCGTGTAAAATATATGTAATAGTGTGAAAAAGTTAAGTTTATTTGTGTTGTAGTCCAGTTCGCATGACCTGGAAGGTCAGGTCGCACGAACTGAAGTAGTCCAGTTCGTGCGAACTGGGGTAGTCATCTCGTGCGAACTGGTGGGCCTATATATAGGCTTGTGTTGTTTTTCATTTGTAACTTTCTAGAGAATCTTGCCACAAAGTGCTGTCCAATTCTCTCTGTACGAAAACGTTTTATATAAATGGAAAACATGTTTAAAGTGACTTTCTACTCTTCTACTCCTATTCTAACACTGATTGACGGTTTCTAGTCTGATTCCACCTTTCTAGAGACCAGATTTGACTCAGATTGGCTCGTATTGGACGAATCCTCGATCCTACACGTGCGGAATCCACGTGACGGTGCAAACCAAACAAAGTAATGTAAGCAACACAACAGATAACCAAAGAGTCACTTTAGATTAAAAGGACGAGAACAACATCAAACATATACACACAATGCTTGAACGATAAACTCTCAGTAGTAGTCTCTCTATGCTCTCATACCTTAATTGTTAAACACGCAAAGCCATATATACTGTCCTCAGACGAACCTTGATTGACGAAGCTTAATGTGTGACGAAGATAGAACCTTCGTCACACACAAACAATGACGAAGCTTGAAGGTTCGCCAAGCATGGGTTCGACGAAGATAGAACCTTCGTCAAACACTAAACAAGGACTGAATGTATGACTAAGTTAACAGAAGACATAAGATAAGACTAACTATAGTTAAACACTATGCACACAAGCATGTGTTTAACATACCTTACAAATACAGAGACAAAAACGTCATACCAAGTAGGATAGGAGGATATCCGACTAGGTAGACTTGACGGAACTTACAGACTCGATAACAAAAGACTAAATAACATACAATGTAAACAAGACAAAGTTACAGACACATAAATGCACCAACAAACTCCCCTTTGTCTGTTACTTGGTCTTCGATCTTTGAATCTTCGGTCTTCAGTGTTGTGCCGACCAGGTGTTTTCGGCGTGTATCCCTCGATAAAAACAGAAACAAGCGACGCATTGAAATTGTAACGCTTGATGTGCGTCCTTGTCTTCATAAAAGATATCATGTTGAAATAACTTGTTGATGTCGGCCGCAGACATATTCACCATCCACATCGGATCTTGCATGCGAAAATTCTCTTGATCGTCTTTGAACACAATTATAGCCTCGTGCGTATCAGAGTCACAACACCACAATGCCATGTTTTCCAAGAAATTCTGCTTCATCGGCATCAGAGGGATTTTGTCCATAACCCTCGCCGGCTGATAAACGAGCTTGTATCTTGCAGTGTTGGTCGACAGATCCAAAGTATACTTGATCTGCTGATACATCGAAAACCGTGGCTTGTATAACTCGTCTTTCCATCCTATCCTCCAATTTATCTTTATCTTACGAGCAAACAAAATTGCTCCTTCATATTTTGAACGGTTGATCAGCTCCAACTTTGATAAAGCTGCCACATCATAGAACGGAAGAGATAGAATACTCAACAACGAGTTGAAATACTGGATTCCGTGTTCGTGCTTGATTGCCACACAGTGAATTTCTTTAACGGAACTCCAGCTCGGTATCTTCCCATGAGGCCTAACCTTTTCAAACCTCATATATTTGACTTGTGCTTCAGGAGGTTTAGGCTTTGCAACCTTGGAAAGGAACATTTTCCTCCATTCTTTGAATGAGTCAGTTGCATCATCTGTTGAATCACGATCTTTTAGCTTTTCGTCAATATCATCCAAATGATCTTTCAACCAGTCTTCATCAAACGGGTTGAACTCTGTTCCATCTTCATGTACATAAGTTGACTTCCTTGTTTCGCCTTCAAAAATGATTTCATCAAGATTTTCTATGTCTGCATTTTCAGGTTTAGCAGCATCATCAATTGCTTTCATTGCATTCAACACTAGCAACTGCTCATTCGAGAGTTCAGCAACCAACTCTCCTTCTTCCAGAACTTCTCTAGTTACAGGATGTATAACCTGTAAAGCAAGGTCAGCAGAGCTAAGAACAGAGGATGTACCAGCCAAGGAGCTTTCAACGTAAGAGTTGGTCTCTAGCTATTGTATTTCTTCTACAGCTCCATCGGAGGTTCCTTTAGTAGATTCAATCTGTGGAGGCTTGAAAGGAACAATCTGTGTAGATGTAGTGGCTGGAGGTTGCTCAGATGTTGCAGAGGGGTCTGGGTTACCCAGATCTTCAGAATCATGATCACGTTTCTTCAAGACTTCCTGTCATTTGCATCGGTCACCCCACAAAATGTTAACACGCTTTCTAACAGCCTCGAAACCATCAGTGATTCTCTTGACGCCATCTGTTATCTTGGTATTACAATATTATACCATTCTTTCATATCATCGTGCTTTTCTTTAAGAGTTTCGGCCAACCTTTGAACAACAGAGCTTCTTTCTTTCAAACGATTCATCTCAATACCACGATTGTTATCAGCAGTTCGTATCTGCTATAATTGACGTTCCCTTTCTTCATCAGCAGCCTTCAAGAGTTCATTCTCAGCTTTAAGTATTTCAATCTCAGCTTGTTGGCACGTAATCTCAGCTTGTTGTCTTTGAACATTGGACTTCAACGTGTTTTATCTCCAACTGTTGCTTGATTACGTCGCTCTTTGTAATGTTCATGAATGTTGATTGCCTATCGATCTGACCTGCAGCAGCTTGTAATTGAGAGAATAAGAAATCTACCTTTTCGTCTGGCTGCATTTCAGAAAATCTTCTGTGTCTGCGTTCTGAAGTATGCTGAGATGTAGTTGCTCGAATGGTGGATGCCATTTTGTGCAAAAGTTCGGCTTGTGGAGTAACAATTGGCGTTTCAGTAGCTGAAGAAACCACAGTAGGTGGTTCAGTTGATCGCGGAGGAGAATATATCATAGCGGAAGCTTCTTCAGCTGTGAGACCAAGATTTGGATCCATTTCAGCTTCGTGAACAGTTTCTTGTTGTGAGACAGTCGGCTGAACAGATGACGTACCGATATACTTCCTGCTCTTTCTCTTTCTTCGCACAGCAGTTTCCTTTCTCTTTAAACGTTCAGCCTCAGTATCAGACGGAACATAATCAGCATCCTCCTCCTGTCTAATCTTTCTTACTTGCCTTACACCATGATCATCAAGATAGAATTCATATCCTGACTCTGGCTGATTATCGTCAGAATCCGGACTTTCTGTATTACCTCCAGCTGAACTAGCACCAGTTGTACCGGCAGCAGATGCACTAGTAGTACCAGGTGCACTAGCTGCTGTAGCACCAGCATCTCCACCATCATCACCTTCATCATCACCGTCACTATCGCTTTCAGAAGGATCCAGCTTCTTGTGTCCAAACTTGTCTACCATCATCTTCTTCAACTTTGGCTCTTCGTCGTCCGATTGGCTATCGTCGTGACTCCATTTATCGTTTGCTGGAGCGACGTACTCTGTGTTGTATAGGGCTCCAAACATCTTCCTTGGAGGATAAGATTCTGTGTATCTCTTTGCAGAAAAACCCTTGAATATCTGTAAAGATTTTTCGAACATAGCATCAATTTTGAGAATATCATTATCTGCCTTCGGAAGCCCTGGATGTTGAACATTCATAATCATCTGCATGAATATGGGATACATCCAAAATTTGTTGCCGGAGGTACGAGAACCTGTTCTTCTTAAGTTTTCTTTCATGTTTGCGAAGATGAACTTTGAAATGCTGAACGGCTTATTTAAAATTAAAGCGACCATCAAACCAACAAGATCATTCCCAGCCATATCATATCCAGCATGGCTTTTGCTTAAACATTGAACATGTGAAGTAAGAATTTGTAACGCAGGGGCAAACAAGCTTTGTTGACCTGATTGGCGAAGATATCATCGGTGCACTTCATTCTAAGTTGACAGCCACGCGTGCACATGATCGGAATAGTATCTGGAGCGCTTGCATCATCTTGAAGTTCCAAAATAGAGTTTAAGATTTCCGGAGACACATCTATGTTCAATTAATTAACCTCCCCTCGAATAAGCTCCTTTCCGTCAACTTTTATGATATTAGCAGTTTCCCAGAAGCCCTTAATCAATGAATTGTACATCGGTGTTGAGAATTTAACGGCTTTGTTTATCCTTGATTCCCATAGCCATTGAGTAATTTCCTTGTAATCATCAAGCTTTCCTTCAGGATCTAAGAACGCTACCATATTATGTCGAGGTTCGGACATGATTTCTTCTTCCGTTTTGTTAGTTTTCTTAGTGGCCGACTTGCGTTTTGTGCTTTCGGAGCCATTCTGCATATGACAAATAACCGCAATAAGACAAAAATACATAACACTTATAGAATAGATACATGTATACACTTTTAATGTACATGGTGAACATTAATCATGTATAGACATACATACTGTTTAAAGTGTTAGACATGGACACATATGAACATTTTCTAAGTGTTGAACAGACGAAGGTTGATTCCTTAATGACGAAGCAACAGTCAATTATGGTCAACTGTTATGACGAAGGTTGAAACTTCGTCATTCTTAAAGTTCATCATTTTAGGGTTTGTTAATTTAGGGTTCGCCATTCCAAAATTCAATTTGGGGGTTTCGTCATACGGGATCCTTTGCCGAAACAGGTTGAATTCCAGTTGATTCAACATCAATCAACATCCAAATAGCCAATATAAGGACCCCAGAACCCAGAATTTTAACCAAATATTATGCAATCAACATCAATGTCCAATACCCCAAAATACAAGCAAAACAACAATAATCCCAAACACCCCTGTTTTAGACCATTTAAACATTTCAAAGAAAATCACAGGAGTACTCGAACTATTATCGATCAACATCACAACATTAAAGAAACCAACATATCCACATAAAAACAAACAACCAAACCGCAATACCCAACACACTGTTAAATCAGTTCCCAAACAAGATCTATAAAATAACACCCTAAATATAATATCAATTACATTCAATCATTCTATAATAAACAATCAAAATAACATATTTACATCAGGTATTATCAACAATCACAGACATGAAAGGAGTCACAGATGTTAATCGGACATGAACAGAGGTCTTAAAAAGATTTCGATCATGTTTAATATCCATTACTTTACCTTGGTTTGGTATAACAAGCAGAGAAATCAAGGGTATTTTTGATGTCGGTTGAAAGGGGTTTTTGCGAAGAAGAAAGATGAACAGTTGTGGGTTTTTGAAACAGTGAAACCAAAAGTCCACAGGGTCCTTCTTTTATACCTGGACCCCTTGACGAAGTTAAACAATGACAAAGGTTGGTTTGGGCCCGACGAAGATTGCGGTTGGGCCAAAGTGAATTACCCCATCCCTGATCTCGACGAAGATTGAAATTGGGCCAAAGTGAATTAGCCCACTTTTGATCTTCAACGAAGATTGAATATTCGCCGACCAAGGAAGTTTCGTCGAAGACCTTAATGAGTCTTCATTGACCAGTCAGCACAAAAACACAAATGTTTGAATTTGAAAAGTTTTTGTCTTGTGTTAGATTTTTCAAATGCAAAAGGACATTTTATGAAGTAGTGAAACACCAACACGTCGGTTTCGAGCTTTTAGGTAAAAAACTTCGAGTTTCAACTTCGGCTAATAAAAAAATGAACTTTACAATTTACACTAAAATAGAATTTAAAAATGCGGTAAAATAACGAGAGGTAATAATACGCATAAAGACACTGTACAGAAGCAAACTTTTTGCGAGTTTCAAGGTAAGAGAATCATTACCAGCTTACGGTCTTTGTCAAAACGGTTTATGATTTCTATTTAAAGCTTTAGATAAGTATCCTACCACAATTATCGGTATTGTTATCCACATAAGCTCAACTTATCAGATGTAATCATAATTGGGAGATATGATTTACGGTAGAATTATACTTACTTGTCGGTGTTCATCCACTCACGACACATTCCCGTATCAATGCGCGAGAGTTCATCTTACCGGTGAGTATACCGCTTATCATCTGTTTGACCGTATAAAAGATGTGAGAAACTCACTTATTTTAGATTGAAAACAAGCCCTATGTGTTAGAATCACTTATTGATGAGGAACTTGATTTTCAGATGCAAGAGGGCACAGGAGCAAGTCCATGAACAGGTCAGTACTAACGTACAGCAAAGAGACGAGCTTGACTCCCGCAAAGAATCTGTGATATATTATCACTTATTTTGTTTGGACATGTGATGGTTGATCACTTATTGAGGTCGTATGCAATATGTACACGTATGTATAGTATCATGGAAGATCTAGACTTCGTCTCCGTTATATTTCGGTAAAAGATACAACCATGATACCCGGATGATAAGACAGCATAAAGACCGCATATCTCAGAACCTCGACAATCTCTCAAACGAAATTTCGGTACTAAGACCATATGCCAATGAATGGTTCCCACCTGACTTGAACTCTGTTAGGTTTATATCATCCTGCACATTTTAGTCTGATTGTTAGCCTATCGATACATCGTTAGTAGAGCTACTTATCATTTTTCATTTTTTCTTTTTGTTTTTGACCATATTGACAGACCACACCAGTGTGTATCATCACTTTCCCTTCTTTTATCCAAAAAACTCATTTTTGATTTTCTATTGTTTTTGAAATTTTCAAAATTTTCAAACTTAAAAATAGAAAATAAAGACATATTTTTGGATTTTTGAATTTTTTTACATGTTTTTGTATTTTCTGAAATTTCTCCCCCTAAAATGCGAAAAGATAAATAAACTGAAAATCTTTTTGTATTTTTGAGTTTTTAAAGAAAATATTTACGAAAAATGATCTGCCGAAAGAAGTTTTACTCTTGTTTCACCTTGATGCCATTAACCAACAAAAGATAGTCAAAACGAGATTTGTCAAAAGCTTTTGTAAAAAGGTCTGCACGTTGTTCATCAGTGTGGACCTTAACAACATCGATAAGTCTTTTGTCAAAACAATCACGTATGAAGTGATACTTAATTTCGATGTGTTTGGTCTTGGAGCGTTGCACAGGATTTCTAGTAATCTATAAAGCAGCATTATTATCAACAAAAATAGAAGTAGATAAGAACTCAAAACCGTAGTCGCGCATTTGTTGTTAAATCCACAGAACTTGAGAGCAACAGCTTGAGGCAGCAATGTATTCAGTCTCACAAGTTGATGTAGCTACACAAGTTTGCTTCTTGCATTGCCATGTGACCAGGCGATTTCCTAAGAACTGACAACCAGCAGTTGTTGATTTGCCATCGATTTTACAGCCACCAAAATCAGAATCACTGAATGCAACCAAGTCAAAGCTATCATCCCTAGGGTACCAGAGACCGGTGTCCGGGCAACCCTTCAAATAGCGAAAAATCCTTTTAACAGCAGCCAGATGAGATGCCTTCGGGTTCGCTTAATATCTTGCGAGCAGGCACGTTGGATACATTATATCAGGCCTCAAGGCAGTGAGATACATTAAAGATCCGATCATAGCGCGATAATAAGAAGAGTTGACACTTTCACCCTTCAAGTCTGAAGTAATCCCGTGATTAGTAGGAAGTGGGGTACCAATGGGCGTCGCTTTTGACATCTGGAACCGGCTCAAGATGTCACCGACATATTTAGTCTGATGGATGAATATCCCAGACTTAGTTTGTTGAACTTGTAAACCCAAAAATAAATTCATCTCGCCCATTGCGCTCATTTCGAATTTGTCTTGCATAACACGCTCGAATTGCCTGCACAAAGCATCGTTAGTTGAACCAAAAATGATATCATCAACGTATACCTGTACCAGCAGAAGATCTCTATCTGTTTCCTTGATGAAAAGAGTACAGTCCATAAGACCTTGTCGAAAACCATTTTCCAGCAGATAAGTAGATAAGGTCGCGTACCAAGTCCTCAGTGCTTGATGTAAACCATAAAGAGCTTTGTTGAGCAACCAAACCCGATCGGGATGGATAGGATCTTCAAAACCAGGAGGTTGTTCGACATATACCTCTTCTTCAACAATACCATGAAGGAATGCACTTTTGACGTCCATCTGATAGACTTTGAATCCTTTGAAAGAAGCATAAGCTAAAAAGATCCGAATAGCCTCCAGACGTCCAACAGGTGCATAAACCTCATTGTAATCAATTCCTTCAATTTGTCGAAAGCCTTAAACAACTAATCTCGCCTTGTTGCGAATGACCACTCCACGATCATCCTTTTTGCATTTGTATACCCAACGAGTACCGATTTTCTTGTAATCGTTGGGTTTTTCAACAAGTCTCAAACACCCAGTTTCTGGAATTGCTGAAGTTCTTCCTGCAACGCTTCCACCCAAGAATTTTCCTTTAAGGCTTCTTTCCAAGACTTTGGTTCTTCTTGTGAAACATAACACGCGAAGGACCAATCATTTTGTTGTCCCGATTCTCTGATAGCTGAACACAAACCAAGATTCTGGTTGTTTCTCAGCTAATTAAATGTCTACACTCCAGTTTGGACATCTCCTATAATGTTCTGCTGCGGGTGAGTATCATGAATTCTCGTTTCAAGAACATCAGGAACACGAGTATTAATACCCAAATTGTTAAGATTAACTTGTAGGTCCGTTTTTCTCAGAGGATCTATTATGAAACCGAATCCATGTTTATCACGAACACGGTCACGAGTGCGGAATCCACCTGACAGTGCAAACCAAACAAAGTAATGCAAGCAACACAACAGATAACCAAAGATTCACTTTAGATTAAAAGGACGAGAACAACATCAAACATATACACACAATGCTTGAACGATAAACTCTCAGTAGTAGTCTCTCTATGCTCTCATACCTTAACTGTTAAACACACAAAGCTATATATACTGTCCTAAGACGAACCTTGATTGACGAAGCTTAATGTGTGACGAAGACAGAACCTTCGTCACACACAAACAATGACGAAGCTTGAAGGTTCGCCAAGCATGGGTTCGACGAAGATAGAACCTTCGTCAAACACTAAACAAGGACTGAATATATGACTAAGTTAACAGAAGACATAAGATAAGACTAGCTATAGTTAAACACTATGCACACAAGCATGTGTTTAACATACCTTACAAATACAGAGACAAAAACGTCATACCAAGTAGCGTAGGAGGATATCCGACTAGGTAGATGATGCGTGCGGTGTGTTATAGGTTTTTATATATATATTTTTAGCCCTTTTTAACCACTTTAGTCAAGTTTTAAATTTATAAAACACGATATTTACTAACACCAAACACACATATTGGCAAGTGCACCCATCGTGAGCGTAGTATAGTGTTGGTAAGATACCGAGGTCGTCCAAGGACACAAGAGCTTTTAGTACCGGTTTATCCTCAACGTCTAATCAAATCAAAAATTTAGAAAAAGGTTTTAAACTAGAAAATAAAAACTAAAAATGCTGAAATAAAAAAATAAATAAAAACAGATAGACAAGATGAATCACTTGGATCTGATTCGCCTTTAGTGTAACCTTTGATTATTTCCGCACTTTTGCACCTTTTAAGAGATTATCTTAGTTATAGTAGTAGGCCCCTCTTTTGAAGGTGACGTTACCCTCAACCCAGTAGTTTGAGTCAGCAAGGATACAATCCAAAAGGGTTGGATTATTGAAAGATAATTAATTAAGTTATTAACGCGTAATGTGGTAGGCCCCTCTTTTGAAGGTGACGTTACCCTCGGCTAAGTAGTTTGAGTCAGCAGGGATACAATCTTAAGTAGCCGGGTTAATGTATTAATAGTAGTTTACATATGAGGGGATCAAGAAATTCGAACCCCCGCCATCCAATACCAGTGGGTATTGAAGGAGCTCCTACTAAGTTTAACCCAAGTCCTTGCAGGATCTATACACTGAACAAGGCAAGACTCTTACCAAACCATTCCCTTAACCCCCGACCAGGTAGCCAACATATCTCCATATAGACCGTGGAGATATGAATGGTGTAAATCTTTTATATAGACAGTAAAATAACGCCAAGACACCACGGACAAATGATAAGGAAGGCTCACCTTCAACATAAGAAACTAGTTATTAAAGTCATTAATACATAACCAAATAAAAAGTGCGAAAAGATTAAAAATAAAAAGTATTACACTAAATGCTTGTCTTCACCAAGTGATGTAAGAGACTTAGGCAAACCTGGGCTTTGATTGTCAAGAACTCTTACTATCAATCTTGGATCCCGAGACTGCTACACACACTCTATGATGGATGATGGATGATGGTGGTGGATGTGGTATGTGATGGTGGTGGTGGTGGTGGGTGGGTGTAGTGTGAGAGAGGTGGTTTGCCAAGGGATGAGTTGCAAGTGAGCTAAGCACCCCTATTTATAGCCTGCACAGAAGCCCGGACACGGCCCCGTGTCCATTGGGCACGGCCCCGTGTCCACACATCTGCTCTTTCTTCATTAAATGCTCTTTGTCTGTATTAGTTGACCACGCCCCCGTGTCCGCTGGGCATGACCCCGTGTGTAGAAGCGTATCTGTACTATCAAGATTTTCTTAGATTCTACGAATCTTAGAGTTGACCACGGCCCCGTGTCCGCTGGGCACGCCCCCGTGGTGGGTGATAGAAGCTTCTACAACTTTGTCTTTTCTGTAGACACTTTGGCACGCCCCCGTGTTCATTGAGCACGGGGCGTGTTCAGCCTTCTGTTTTCTTGTTTTTGCTTGGGAAGATGCTGTCGAGGGGTCGGGCATGTCACGTTTATTCCTTTTCTTGTATTTATGTCAGATTTAGCCGCCTTTTTGCTTCTTTTGTTCATTTGAGCTCATTTAATCCTGAAAATACAAAAGGAAGACAAAAGCACACTTTTCCAACATTAGTACAAAAAAAGGGTTAGTTTTATGCCTCATTTGATGTAATTTATATGTTGCATTTTACACAAATCAAATACCCCCACACTTGAATCTTTGCTTGTCCTCAAGCAAAACTCTTTATAATGTGGCTTACACTCCCAAATGGAATGGGTAGAAGAGAAGGTTTTGGGCTTATCATAGAGTGTTGGGATTCCAAGATTTTTATTAGGTTTTATTTTTATGTTATTTACAATCCTATTCGTCATGATTTATTTAAAACATTACATAAGATAAATTATTTATTTGGGCATAACATGCCGTTTTAAAATTCCTTTTATATACAAGTTCACATACCTCACAGGAGATCACTCAACACTCGGCCGAAGATGTATTTTTGTGAAACACTCGAGAGCGGCATGGAACTTACTTCTACTATAGGCTTGCCAAGCAATCAATCCTCCTCCTTTTTAACTATACACCTTTGTAAATATCAAGAGGACTTTTGGGGGAAGGGTTAGGCTTGGGTTAAAGGTAGGTGGTTAGGTTTAGTGGTTAGTAGAAAAGGGCGAAAGGGGTAAAAAACGTCGGTTTTCGTAAGACTTTTTATTTTTTTCATAACTTTTTATTTTGATGAAGCAATTCTTCAAACAAAGTTCTTTTTGATAAACTTGTTTGTTTATTTCTTTTGGCTTCATCATATATATATATATATATATATATATATATTAGATAAGGAATGTCATATGAAAAACGAGCTTTTTACTAAAATAAAGGGTTTAAAATGAAATAGGGTTTTGGTGGGTAAAAGGGTGTTTGTTTTGTGGGTTAAGAAATGAAAAGGTTTAGGCTCAAAGGGGTTAACTAGGGGGATTTTGGGTAGGTGGTAAAAAAAAATAATGGTGTAGAAATAAAAAGGGTTATTCCTAATGCCTCCATCATTTACTTACTCGGGTTTAAGTTGGTAATGACCGGGAATGTATCGTCGTGGCAGGTTCTAGAGTCGTAAGAAACCAAGCGGCTATTCACACAAGAAACGAAAAATGAGCATTTAGTTTAAAGATGTGTATTTGTATGCTCAATAAAGACTCAAAACTCACTTTTTGTGGGAATGGGTTTTTATGTGATCAAGTATATATAATCAAATTTTAACTAGATTTGTCATGCCGTTTCATAATTTTGTTATGTTGGTTCTTTTTATCACGACGCTATCGGTTGTAAATTTGTAAAAATATAACCTTTTTAGAACTTGAAATTCCCAAATTAAACCAAGACAAGTAAAAAAAATGAAAAGTTTTTAGAACTTTGAAAGCTGACTGTCCCGTCATCCGCTTCATAAATCAAGTTCATGGAGCGACATATGACCATGTCTACTTTCCCCGACCATGGGCTCTTTTGGAAAGACCTTGGCATCATATCAACAAAGTGTTTGAAGAGGCGGTAGATCCACCCTCCAAAGAAGATAGGAGTTGGGGGAGTAGCAAGTTGGTTCCAGTGCATATTTCGGAGTAGTAGGTATGGAACATCAAGGTTGGTACGGGTGTGAATTCAATGGAGGACTAGCAGATCTCGTAACCCTACAACACCGCTGCTGTCGTGCCTCTGGCTGAGAGAGTAGGTGAGGACCCTATGGATGTAGCGGTAAATAGGGTCCCTCAGCTGTATACTCTTAGTTTGGCTCGGATTGTAGTTACCGTCTCCTATTTGAGCCCAAGCAGCTTGGCGTTGATTTGGTTGAATTTCACATAGACCGTCGGTGTTTTCTTCATCCCCATCATCTTCATCCGCATACAACCCAACTATTTCCCCGAATTGTGCTATCTACCCCATCATTATCGAATGGATCGGCTCTTGTCTTGAAAGTGAATGTACTGTAGAATTCCATGTTGTATTCATGGACTGAGCGATGCCGAGTGCACAGGGCAGCTCGTAATGGTCCGGTGACAAGGTTGTTGAAACGGTCTAACTGGTACACTGTTTCTAGAAAATCCATGCATACTTGTCGTGGATATTCCTCGGGCCTAGTTCTTAGCACATCCTATCTTGCTTTAGCATCCAACTCGTTTGCATTGAATTGGGTGAACTTCTTGGCCATCTGAAAGAAAACACCAAACAATTAACAAGAAACAGTGAAAATTTCAGAGAAAACTGAAAACAGTCGACTGAACACGGCCCCGTGTTCAGCGGACACACCCCATGTTGGACAGAATTTGGCTGGACACACCCCCGTGCTCAGCGAGCACGACCCCGTTTCCAGACGTCTGTTTCCCAAAAATCCAATTTTTCGACCCGGTCCCGAAAACTTGAAAATTTTTGGTCCAATAGGGGCGGTTTTCCCCGAAAATGAAACCCTAAGTGCCGTTTTTCTCAAAACAAACCGTTTACCCCTTCAATTTTATCTTTTTCGTTTCAAAAACAAGGGTTTGGGGTTTTAGTGGGAAATCGGGTAAATCTACAAACAATACAAGTTGATTTACTTCTTATAACATGCATCTACACTAATGCTAACAGATCTAAGCTAAAATTTGAGGTTCGATCCGGTTGAAGTTCAAGAACCCTAGATTTTTCCCCAAATTTTTTATATTAATCTACATGCAAGTGTTTAATCTAACTACTAATGATGATAGAATCATACCTTAATGTTGTTAGAAGTAGAGGAGACGTCGAAATCTTGCAGAAAAATCGCCTGAACCAGAGAATTTTCGGGGAAATGGGGCGTGTGGAATGAAGAAACTGTTATGAAAAGGGGGTTTTATCTCGACAGTTGCGCAGACACGGCCCCGTGCTCGCTGAGCACGGCCCCGTGGGCGAGCAAGTTTTAATTTTTTTTAGTGCTCGTGTGATTGCCCTGTTTCCCAAAAACTTGGTTAGAAGACTTACCAATTAGATGTCAACCCGCTTGTTTGTAACTTACCAGGTATGATGTTGATGCTTTCATTCTTCGACCGTTTGAAGCGAGATTTCTTCATCCTCATCCTCAATGAATCCTTGATAGAGCTTCAACCGTTGGCCATTGACTTTGAATGGAATTTCACTCCGAGATTTAATTTCGACCGCACCGTGTGGGAAAATATGGGTGATGGAAAAAGGTCCTGACCGCCTAGACTTTAATTTACCAGGAAATAATCGAAGTCGTGAATTAAACAATAGAACTTGATCTCCTACCCGAAATTCATTAGGTTTAATATGTTTGTCATGCAAATTTTTCATTCTTTCCTTATAAATTTCGGAGTTAGAGTATGCATAATTCCTTAATTCGTCTAATTCATTTAATTGGCAAAATCGATTTTTACCGGCAAATTCTAAATCCAAGTTTACATTTTTAATTGCCTAGTAGGCCTTGTGTGCAATTTCTACTGGCAAATGACAACTTTTTTCCGTAGACTAGCTTATATGGGGTTGTACCTATTGTTGTTTTATAAGCAGTTCGAAAAGCCCATAAAGCGTCATCTTGTTTATCGGCCCATTCCTTTTTATTTAGCCCTACGGTTTTTCGAGTATTCGTTTTAAACCTCTATTAGTCACTTCGTCTTGTCGTTTGTTTGAGGGTGATATGCCGTTGAGACCCGGTGATAGACCCCATATTTTGTTAAAAAAATTTCGAGTTGATGGTTGCAAAAATGGGTACCTCTATCACTTATTAACGCTTTTGGTGTTCCAAAATGAGAGAATAATTTTTTCAGAAATCTTACCACGACTCTTCCATCGTTTGTTGGAAGTGCCTCGGCCTCGGCCCATTTTGACAAGTAATCTACCGCCACAAGTATATATTTGTTTCCTTTTGAGGGTGGGAAAGGTCCCATAAAGTCGAGTCCCCACACATCAAAAATTTCACAAACAAGAATGTCGTTTTGTGGCATTTCATTTTTGGAAGAAATATTACCGGTTCGTTGGCAAGCATCACAAGTCTTGGCAAGACTTTGGGCGTCTTTGTAAATAGTCGGCCAATAAAATCCTGAATCAAATACCTTTCGTGCGGTACTAGCGGCACCATGATGTCCTCCATATGGACCTTCATGACAATGGCGGAGAATTCTTCTTGCTTCACTACCATGTACGCATCGGCGGATGAGTTGATCGGCACAAATTTTGAAAAGATAAGGGTCCTCCCAAAAATAATGCTTCACATCGGCAAAGAATTTTTTTCTTTGATGATGTTGCCATCCTTTCGCGACTATACCGCTAGCTAGGTAGTTAGCATAGTCGACGTACCATGGCTCTTCTCGGTATTCCACCATTTCCAGGGACTCTGTTGGAAATTTTTCATTGATTTGCTCGTCCCTAGTTGCCTCCAAAGCTGGGTCTTCCAAGCGCGAAAGATGATCTGCTGCGGTGTTTTCCGCTCCTCTTGTCTTTGATTTCAATATCAAATTCTTGGAGGGGTAGAATCTACTGAATCAAATGTGGTTTAGCATCCTGTTTCTTGAAGAGATATCGAATGGCTGTATGATCTGTATAGACTATTGTTTTAGAAAGAACAAGATAAGAACGAAATTTATCAAAAGCAAATACCACGGCTAGTAACTCTTTTTCTGTTTTTATGTAATTTTCTTGTGCATAGTTAAGTGTTTTACTAGCATAATAAATTGGGTGAAAATTCTTTTCTTTTCTTTGTCCCAAGACAGCTCCAACTGCAAAGTCAGTTGCATCACACATGATTTCAAAAGGTAATTTCCAATCTGGCGCTATCATGATAGGTGCATTGACTAGCATTTCTTTTAGTGTTAGAAATGCTTGGTTGCAATCCTTGTCAAAGATGAATGGGGCATCTTTTTCAAGTAATTTTGTTAGAGGCCGTGAGATTTTAGAAAAGTCCTTGATAAACCGCCTATAAAATCCGGCATGCCCTAGGAAACTTCTGATAGCTCTAATAGAGGATGGGGGTGGTAATCGAGAAATAGTGTCTATTTTGGCTCGATCAACCTCCATTCCTTCGCTTGAGATTTTGTGACCGAGTACTATTCCCTTTGTTACCATGAAATGGCATTTTTCCCAATTAAGGGCGAGGTTAGTTTGCTCACATCAGGATAGCATTCGTTCAAGGTTATCGAGGCATTGGTCATATGAATCTCCAAAGATAGAAAAGTCGTCCATGAAGACTTCCATTGTCTTTTCTCTCATGTCATGGAAGATGGCCACCATGCAATGTTGAAAGGTTGTGGGGGCATTACATAGACCAAAAGGCATGCGTCGATAAGCAAAAGTGCCATAGGGACATGTAAATGTTGTTTTTTCTTAGTCTTCGGGTGCTATCGGGATTTGAAAGTAACCTGAAAAACCATCCAAGAAACAATAAAATTTATGATCGGATAATCTTTCTAACATTTGATCTATGAAGGGTAAAGGAAAGTGGTCTTTCCTTGTTGCTTCATTTAATCGCCTATAATCTATACACACTCTCCATCCTGTGACGGTTCTCGTTGGTATTAATTTATTTTTTTCGTTAGTTATTACCGTCATACCTCCTTTTTTTGGAACTACTTGGATGGGACTTACCCAAGGACTATCGGAAATTGGGTAAATAAGTCTGGCGTCAAGTAATTTGATGACTTCGTTTTTAACCACTTCTTGGACATTTGGATTTACTCTACGTTGTGGTTGTATTACCGATTTATAGTCATCATTCATTAAAATTTTGTGCGTGCACATGGAAGGACTTATTCCTTTAATATCTACAAGCTTCCAAGCGATCGCATTTTTGTGTTTTTTTCAAAAGTGCAATTAATTTTTCTTTTTCTAAACTACTCAATTTTGACGAAATAATTACAGGTGATTTACCATCTTTGTCTAGAAAAGCATATTCCAAACCTTTAGGAAGTTCTTTGAGCTCAAGAGGTGGGTCTTTAGGAGACTCCTTATTTGGTTGCTCATTTCGATCAAGAACCATAAAGGTTTGTTCTATGGCGACCTCTTCTTCAACAAAGTGGTCCATTTCTTTTCTTGTATCGGGTGGTTCATCTTCATCTTCAATTAGGGGGTCATTATTGCCGAATGGATATTTCATTGAATGCTCAAGATCGACACTCTTTTTAAATGCCCCTAATTGAATAGATAGATTGTTGTACTTCCGGTTTTTCAGAGCTTCGTGGGTTTTTACAAAAGGTCATCCCAACAATAGAGGAGTGTCATCAAGGATGACAAAGTCGGTTGGGACTACCATTTGATTTGTTTGGACCAAGACATCCTCAACTACCCCTATTGATTTTATTTCCTTCCGATTGGATAAAAAAATGGGTATTTGAAGTGGAGAAAAATCACTAATACTTAGTTTTTCAAAAATGTAATTTGGCATTATGTTAACACAAAGATCTTTATCAATTGTGACATTACTAATAAAGGAGTTTTGAAAAAAACATGGAACTGGTGTAATGTTGAGTTCAAATGGGTCTTCTTTTATTAGCGAAGTTTGATCATTTGTTAACTTAATGCTTACCGTTTCGTCAATTTTATTGTTAGTGTTTAACTCTTTTAAAAACTTAGCATGAGTGGGTACTAAACAATGATTTTCCAAAGAAGGTGATAAGAGATTAATTTCTTGAAAATTAGACTCTTCTTGAATTTTAACGTTGTCGGACTCACATTTTTCGTTGCTTAACTCATGTGTCGGTTTTTCACTTACTTGTTCTTCCATTTTTACATTTTCAACTATCTCTTTTTTATTACAAGTTAATTCTTCTCTTGCGCGGGACTCCTCTTCCCTTGCGCGAGATTCTTTTATGCAACGTTCGATAGTTTTAATTTTTTCTATTATCCTATCGGCTATGTCGGTGATAGAGTAAGGATCGGGATCCTCAAAGCTTGAATCTGGATGTTCAATCCTTTGTTCCTCATAATACTCATAGGAAGTAGATGGTTCACACCATTGTTCTTCATTGTAAGTATATGATGGATAAGGGTCGTAATTTTGTTCTTCATAGTACTCATATGAGGTGGGTTGTTCACGCCATGGTTCCTCATAATAAGTATATGAAGGTGGAGGCTCATATCTTGGTTCCTCAAAGTATGAGTATGAAGGCTCATACCTTGGTTCATCAAAATATGAGTATGAGGGAGAAGGTTCATACCTTGGGTCTTCATAGGATGTGTATGAAGTTGATGGCTTGTACCTAGGCTCCTCATAGTAGGTGTATGAAGTGGATGGTTGAAATAAGTCACAATATTGTACCGAGTGCGGGTCACCATAATTGGTGCAAGAGTCTTCCCTATAATCATCCTCCTCATAGGTGTAGTTGGAGCCTCCTGAGTATTGATCCATAAGAATCACTCAGCAGACCACAACAGAGTCTCGAGACCATAAAACAAAAATAAAAACGGAAACAAAAGCTGGGCACGGCCCCGTGTTCAGTGAGCACGGCCCGTGTTCTGACTCTGTATCTGGGCATTTGAATTAAAGTGACTGGTTTTGTGCAGCACGGGGGCGTGTTCAGTGAGCACGACCCCGTGTTCAGACTCTGTATCTGGGTGTTTTATGAAAAATATACAGCACGGCCCCGTGTTCAGGCTACTGTAAATGCAAAACTAACTAAAATGCAGAAAAATGTGCGCGCGTTTTGATAAGGAAGACTCACCTTCAACATAAGAAACTAGTTATTAAATTCATTAATACATAACCAAATAAAAAGTGCGAAAAGATTAAAAATAAAAAGTATTACACTAAATGCTTGTCTTTACCAAGTGATGTAAGAGACTCAGGCAAACATGGCCTTTGATTGTCAAGAACTCTTACTATCAATCTTGGATCCCGAGACTACTACACACACTCTATGATGGATGATGGTGGTGGTGGATGTGGGTTGTGATGGTGGTGGTGGGTGGGTGTAGTGTGAGAGAGGTGGTTTGCCAAGGGATGAGTTGCAAGTGAGCCAAGCACCCCTATTTATAGCCTACACAGAAGCCCGGACACGGCCCCGTGTCCATTGGGCACGGCCCCGTGTCCACCCATCTTCTCTTTCTTCATTAAATACTCTGTGTCTGTATTAGTTGACCACGCCCCCGTGTCCGCTGGGCACGACCCCGTGTGTAGAAGCGTATTTGTACTATCAAGATTTTCTTAGATTCTACGAATCTTAGAGTTCACCACGACCCCGTGTCCGCAGGGCACGCCCCCGTGGTGGGTGATAAAAGCTTCTATAACTTTGTCTTTTCTGCAGACACTTGGGCACGCCCCCGTGTTCAATGAGCACGGGGCGTGTTCAGCCTTCTGTTTTCTTTTTTTTTTTGCTTGGGAAGATGCTGTCGAGGGGTCGGGCATGTCACGTTTATTCCTTTTCTTGTATTTATGTCAGATTTAGCCGCCTTTTTTGCTTCTTTTTTTCATTGGAGCTCATTTAATCCTGAAAATACAAAAGGAAGACAAAAGCACACTTTTTCCAACATTAGTACAAAAAAATGGTTAGTTTATGCCTCATTTGATGTAATTTATATGTTGCATTTTACACACATCAAATACCCCCACACTTGAATCTTTGCTTGTCCTCAAGAAAAACTCTGTAGAATGTGGCTTACACTCCCAAATGGAATGGGTAGAAGAGAAGGTTTTGGGCTTGTCATAGAGTGTTGGGATTCCGAGATTTTTATTAGGTTTTATTTTTATGTTATTTACAATCCTATTCGTCATGATTTATTTAAAACATTACATAAGATAAATTATTTATTTGGGCGTAACATGCCTTTTTAAAATTCCATTTATATACAAGTTCACATATCTCACGGGAGATCACTCAACACTCGGCCGAAGATGTATTTTTGTGAAACACTCGAGAGCGGCATGGAACTTACTTCTACCATACGCTTTCCAAGCAATCAATCCTCCTCCTCCTTTTAAACTATATACCTTTGTAAATATCAAGAGGACTTTTGGGGGAAGGGTTAGGCTTGGGTTAAAGGTAAGTGGTTAGTAGAAAAGGGAGAAAGGCGTAAAAAACGTCGGTTCGTAAGACTTTTTATTTTTTTCATAACTTTTTATTTTGATGAAGCAATTTTCTTCAAACAAAGTTCTTTTTGATAAACTTGTTTGTTTATTTCTTTTGGCTTCATCATATATATATATATATATATATATATAGGGTAGGGATCCTAAGAGAAGTCCACCCTATTTGAGAAACTTGAGAAGCGGACCACATTTTCCCTAAGCAAAAAATGCAAAAAAAGGTGAAAAAAATGCAAATTTTTTTTTTTTTTTGAAAAATCGCTGCTTTTTCTTTAAGGATTAAAAAAAAATTTAAAATTTTTTTTTTTTGGATTTATACACATGTGTATATTATTAATCTTTTAACTATACATATATGTATATTGTCAATTATACATATATGTATATACATGTTTAAAATTGAAAAAATGTGTATATTGTTAATCTTAAACTATAAACACTAAAGCTAAACCCTAAAGCTAAACCCTAATTCTAAACCCTAAAGCTAAACCCTAATGCTAAACCCAAAAGCTAAAACTAAACACTAAAGCTAAACCCTTAATGCTAAACCCTAAAGATAAAGCTAAACCCAAAAGTTAAAGCTAAACCCAAAAGCTAAACCCTAATGCTAAACCCAAAAGCTAAACCCTAATGCTAAACCCTAAATACTATTGCTAAACCCTAATACTAAACCCTAATGTTAAACCCTAAAGCTAAACCCTAAACCATAATGCTAAACCCTAAATACTAATGCTAAACCCTAAATAACACTTATTTTTCAATTTTAAACATGTATATACATATATGTATAATTGACAATATACATATATGTATAGTTAAAAGATTAACAATATACACATGTGTATAAATCCAAAAAAAAAAATTAAAAAAAAAAAAATTTAATTCTTAAAGAAAAAGCTGCGATTTTTCCAAAAAAAAAAAAAAAAAAAAAAAAAAAAAACTTTTTTTGCATTTTTTCACCTTTTTTTTTGCATTTTTTTGCTTAGGGAAAATGTGTGGTCCAGAATGCTTTTCAAGTTTCTCATTTAGCCTACTACTTCTCACATGATCCTTATCCTATATATATATATATATATATATATTTGGATAAGGAATGTCATATGAAAAACCGAGCTTTTTACTAAAATAAAGGTTTTAAAATGAAAAAGGGTTTTTGTGGGTAAAAGGGTGTTTGTTTTGTGGGTTAAAAAATGAAAAGGTTTAGGCTCAAAGGGGTTAACTAGGGGGATTTTGGGTAGGTGGTAAAAAAAATAATGGTGTAGAAATAAAAAAAGGGTTAATCCGAATGCCTCCATCATTTACTTACTCGGGTTTAAGTTGGTAAGGACCCGGAATGTATCGTCGTGGCAAGTTCTAGAGTCATAAGAAACCAAGCGGCTATTCACACAAGAAACAAAAAATGAGCATTTAGTTTAAAGATGTGTATTTGTATGCTCAATAAAGGCACAAAACTCACTTTTTGTGGGAATGGGTTTTTATGTGATCAAGTATATATAATCAAATTTTAAATAGATTTGTCATGCCGTTTCATAATTTTCTTATATTTTTTCTTTTTATCACGACGCTATCGGTTGTAAATTTGTAAAAATATAACCTTTTTAGAACTTGAAATTCCCAAATTAAACCAAGACAAGTAAAAAAAAATGAAAAGTTTTTGAAAAAAATTGGGGTGATTAGCGGTTCCAATAGAGTTTTGTGTAAGGCTTGTAATTAGGACTTGCAAAATTCAAGGTTTTAGAATCCCCCCACACTTAAATTACACATTGTCCCCAATGTGTCCCAAAAATAAGTTTTTAGGTTGATTGAATGTGTAAAAGGTGTGAAAAAGCAAAAATTTATGTTACTGGGCATCTGGACACGGCCCCATGTCGGATGAACACGACCCCATGGTCAGATTACCAGTAACGAGAACTTACAGAAGGTGGACACGGGGGCGTGTTGGCTGGGCACGACCCCGTGTCTGGCAAAAATCTGCATGATTTAGAGAAACAGCAGGTCTGGGGCAATGGGCACGGGGGCGTGTCGGCTGGACACGACCCCGTGTAGACAATCTACAAAGGTGTAAAACAGGTTTCTGGCTTCGGTTTTCCTGTCCCGGCTCTAGTAGCACTAATGTTTAGTGCCCTAAGCCTTGTATGTACCTGTTTAACTAATAAATACCACACCAAACCATAACAAACATCCTAAATTACCATTGTTCAACCATCCATGTCACAAGTTAAAAAAAAAGAAATGCAGAAATTAAAAAGAGTTAAAGAAAGTAAATTGTTCAACAAACGGTATGCAGGCCGGAAATTGTTCATGAGATAAGGGGGTTAACCTGTGAGACCTCCAACCATGGGACCCAACCTCCTACTCCTCCCGCTCAGTCCATGTCCTCGTCTTCATCATCATCACCTCCTCCGTGCCCCGCCATATACTCCCGGATGTTTTCGATATCATCCTGATTGTCGGAGATGTTCCTCTCTATTACTCCGACCCGGGTGTATGTGTTGCTGGCCATGTTGTAGGTGTTCCTGGTGCACATGAGGTTTTCCTGCAATAAATCATGTAAGCTTTGAAAATTTGGAAAACCGCCTCCTTGTGAGGAGGATTGGCCCGGATCACCATGGGGCTGGTAGTGGTACTGAGGAGGAGGATGGATGTGTGGTGCATGTAAGACGATTGCCTCTTGCGGGTTCCATGCATGCCCTTGAACTCTTTGAAAGCTGACCGTCCCGTCATCTGCTTCATAAATCAAGTTCATGGAGCGGCATATGACCAAGTCTACTCTCCCCGACCATGGGCTCTTTTGGAAAGCCTTGGCATCCTATCAACAAAGTGTTTGAAGAGGCGGTAGATCCACCCTCCAAAGAAGATAGGAGTTAGGGGAGTAGCAAGTTGGTTCCAGTGCATATTTCGGAGTAGTAGGTATGGAACATCAAGGTTGGTACGGGTGTGAATGCAATGGAGGACTAGCAGATCTCGTAACCCTACAACACCGCTGTTGTCGTGCCTCTGGCTAAGAGAGTAGGTGAGGACCCTATGGATGTAGCGGAAAAGAGGGTCCCTCAGCTGTGTACTCTTAGTTTGGCTCGGATTGTAGTTACCGTCTCCTATTTGAGCCCAAGCAGCTTGGCGTTGATTTGGTTGAATTTCACGTAGACCGCCGGTGTTTTCTTCATCCCCAGCATCTGTAACACCTCAAAAATTTATGTCCAATAATATATCAACACGTGTCATGAGGTTCAAACGTGTAAAGAACTGCGTTAGAAGGATTAAAGTTGACAAACAAGGAAAGTATGTGAATATAAGGGTTCAAAGTGTCAACAATGGATAAATATACCTTACTTTAACCCTACATGATGTTTATACCTTTAAACGAATGAATCATGGATCATATGAAGTTAATTGCGGAAGAAAGTGAGAGATTACAAACTACAGGGGTTAAATGTGTCAACATGTTTAAAGTATACCTCTGAGTGACCTTTTAGCAAACCCGGAGCTTTGCAACGATAAATTATACTCACTAGAATATGTGATAAAAATTTCACCAAGTTTCGTTATCGTATGAGGAAGTTATGACAATATTCATATACGAGGGGTTAAAAGCATCAACGTTGAAATTTAAGGCTTTTCAGGGGATCACAAAGTCAACCAAGGACTTAACAATGTTTGGTTATGTCATGGAGCCCTTAAAAGTCAAGTTAGAGGGTAAAAAATGCAAGAAATGAAGTTAAAACCACGTATACAAGGACCAGGGACCAAAAATGCAATTGCTGAAACTTGTTTGGCTGGTTCTAGGAAGCCACACGGGTCGCGTAAGGTATGTATGGATCCTTACGCAGGCCGCCTGGGACTACCAGCGATAGAATTCACCTGCAGGTGCCAGTTAAGGTCTGTTAACCGACTTTGGGAGCTTGTTTTGCATACCAGGGACTCCTCCAATGGTATAACATGCATTAGGGGCACTTGTACTGATCTCATAACTCTTGTAGACTTCCTTGGCATGATCCTAAGTGATCAAAATCACCTATATAAGAACCCACTTGTTGAAACTCTTGTGCACACTCACTTGAAACTCTCACAACTTCACTTCTGGAGAATTTTGGAGCTCAAGCACCCTTCCTAGGAGTCACTAGTCGTGCTTAGGACTATTGTAAGTGTCCTTAACCTTCCTTAATTCAGTTTAGCTTAGTTATTTAGCCTAAAGTCAAACCGTCATAATTAAGGTTTGACTTCGAGATTAATTTAAATATGTCCAGTCAAATCTCGAATTGAAAGTACCTATGAGTTGGTAATTATGTGGGTAATAAACCCTTAAAAGGGCACCCTCTGATTCCCACTCTAACTAGGTCAAATGTCGGGTCAAAGTAAATCTTAAAAAGTCAACAGAAAGCTTATTTTCAAATTAATGCATAATTAGCAATGTAGGAGCCATGCAACCTGTTTTATCATTAATATAACTTGGTAATTAATGTAAGAACATGTCTAAACATGTTCATCCCGACAATTTTTAGTTTAGGCTCGTTTTGGAACCGAAAGTCGCATAATTTGACTTTTGCTTTGACTTTCAGTTCTGACCCATTGTAGCATAGTTTAGAAATGCCTTAGAGCCTTATTTGGACCAGGTTACATGTTAGTGTAACCCTCTGAGGTTATACAACTTGGTTCATTAGTTATCTGATTCATATGCATGTTTCCGTTAAATGCTTAAATGTTGACTATTATGCCCATATGACCTTAAAATGTAATTTTTGAGAAAGTAAAAGAGTAGGAACCTTCATTACTGATTTATAGAGTTGTCCCTAAAATTTGACATCAGTTTGAGGTCTAGATTAGGAGTTATGCTCATTAGCGTAATTAGAAAGGTTTTTATTAATTAAACGGCGTAATTAGCATCATAATGAGTTATGCTCATTATCATCATCATACTGAGTATGATGATGATGATGATGATGATTTATTAATTAAACGGCGTAATTAGCATATAGCTTATCTAAACCCAAATTTTGATACCAAACTTTGTACCCACTGATGTAATATAATATTTTGGGATTTTTGAGGATTTTTATTTAATTTTAGGCTGAGCATAACATAGAGTTCTAAGCTTAATCCGGTAGTTGTCGGTTTTGCCCTTGTGGCCTATAAAATGAGTTTTACAAATTATTTTGATACCAAACCTTTTTCTACTGATCTAATATGATAAATAAAATATTTTGAGCCTTCTGGAATAATAAAAATATCAGCTTTCTTTAAAAACCCGGAAATAGCTCAAAATCGCATTTTTAAGCGTTTTTAACGCATAGTGTGTATTAAAACTATTTTAAACATATAAGGTTTGATGCCTACTGATATTTTCAGTAAATTTTTATATTTTAACAGTAAGCAAAAGTTTTAAACTCAGATTTCCAGTTTTGACCTTTTAAGCCTAGGTGAAATTACCAAAATGCCCCTAAGGTGCATAGCTTGGTTATAAATGGTAAATTTCACATATATGTAATACCCTACTGTTATAACTTATTAAATTAAGTATTTTTACTGATTATATCAGACCTGTAACTCAGATTATTATTTAAACTCTTTTATAACCTTTAAAATGACCAAAATGCCCATACGGGGCATAGTTTGAGTTTAAATTCGTTTTGGGCATAATAGAAGATATCCTACTGATGTCACAATATATTTAAGGCATATTAACTTAGGAAACCTGTATATGGGTCTTATGGTTACCCGTTACGCATCTTTCGCGTTCGGTTCGGTTTATGTAACTAGTTTGCATAAATTGGCCGAAATGGGTCAAACCTTATCATTTTTGTCTCAAAATCCAGAATGTGTTCAGTTTACCCATATTACACAAGTCTCCAAACTTGTCGGGTCTAAAACACATTCTATTCTGGTCTTCGCTTAATCGTGCGTTTGAACCGTATCTTCTTTTAAAACTAACCGGTCTAAGTTTAGGCTTAATTAAAGACCCGTCAGGAATCTAATAGGTTATTAAAAACCTTTGTTCCAGAATAGGAGACCCGTTAAAAGCTACGTGCACTTGCTGTTTGTGATTAATACTTGCAAAGGTAAATACTTGTAACTTATTTTCCCTATACGGGCTTGGGGTACGGTATATAAAATACCGCTTGGTCGGGCATTGAATTTTTAATTGTATGAAGGTTAATTTATTGAAATGTCCCATTTAAATTGTTTTGTTTGCTTAAAGCCTTTGGAGCGTTAATGACCATGTCCCAGATATCCTTGGCATCATTTTACGAAATAGCCACGACCTAAGTACGGGGTGTAGGCGTACACCCGACAGTGCATATATAAATAATAAGGTATAACCGCCGGTTTCGGGAATAACTCACCGCGGGACTATATCATGTGGTGTGTCTATTAATCTTTAACCCGGTGTCAATCCGGGCTACTGGACGTATAACGAACATGTAATTCTTTTACAAGTTTATATATATAAATAATTATCCCAAGTTATAAAATGTTTTGTGCCTTGTGCATTTAAATCAATTTTCTTAAACCTTTTCAAAATGAGTTAGTTAATTGTATTTACCAGTGTAAACTGACGTATTCTTCCAAAAAGATTAAGTACAGGTACTAATCGAAATAGGCTGGCCTCTCCCTAGCATCAATAAGAGTCTCGCAAGCTTGGATGCATTTTAAGTCTGATGAATTATGTTTCCTTTTTATTTGATCCGCCTGTGGATCTGTTTCAATTATTTTGTGATACTTAATATTACAATTTATTCGGTTGAAATAAATCTATCTTTTGCTTCCGCTGTGCATTTAAAATTGTGTTGTTTGACTATGATGATATCAACTACGTCACGATACTCCCCACCGGGCCCACCGGTAATATGTGGAAATATCTGCGTGTGACAGGTTGGTATCAGAGCCAACACTGAGTGAATTAAACACTTGCCTTTTGTGTTTAATCTCAGTTACACAATTGCACATTCCTAAATTTTCGAGTCTAGACAAAGAACTTAGGACAAATCCCGATTTGTTTTATTTGGTCTTTTATATATATTTCCTTGCTGTTATCTTTGTTTATGTTGACAGGTTCAATCATGCTACCAAGGTTCAACAGGGGAAGAGGAAAGGCACCAATCACAGGCCACGACCATGAGGCCGGGCCGTCACACAGACGAACCCCACCAGCCTCAATGAGTACGAGTCCTCAGGAGCATTGGAGGACGTATATAGAGCCAGCGAGGCGATCCATCTCGCTAAGTTCGTCACCATCCTATCACCATTCCTACGGGCCTCATTCTGAAAATGAGCCCCATAACCCGCAGCCATCTTTCATCCCCCTCCAGAGATCCAGCCCTCACTATTCATTCGATGACCCGACACCTGTCTTCCAAAGCCGGTTCAACCCGGCAAACTACATTGAAGAACCAGTGGGTTTTAACCCACTAGGACCTGAAGACCACTTCTTGGGCGACCATGCGATGGACTTGGACGAAGACCCGGATCCCGCCGAGCCACCGTTCGGAACCCATGACCACCCCATCGAAATTTCGGATGGGTCACCTTTTCTGGGATCACCTTATAATGGTCCCGACAGTTATGAGGAGAGATTCAGACAGATCGACTGGGTGTTTACTCCCAGTTACCACAACTCGCCACAGCCGCAGCAGCCACAGCAGGATCCATCCGAGGATTCCCGTTTTGTAGCGGTCACTCCGCCACCACCACCAGTTCAGCAACAGCCTCCGGAGCCACCGAGGCGAAGAAGATCGAACGCAAGGATGTCCGCGCGAGGAGGAGTACGAATCAACACCCCTCAACCCACAAGTGGCAGCCACTACCCGCCACTCCATGAAGACCCGCAGGTGGGTGGGCCTTCAAACCCCATCTCGGAAGTAAACTCTGCACCTGTCGCGCCACCACCGTTGGGTTTTGGAGACCCAATTCCTACATACGCCGGCTCAGCGGCGTATAACCCCTTTGAGCAACCGGTCCACACCAGCAACAACTATGCAGAGGCCGACCCTTACCTGGTAGCAGCGGCAAGCTACAATGCCCATCATCCGGAAGGATCCTTTGGGGTCCCATATCAAGCCGGATACCCACACTATGGGTACCCACCTTATGGGTATCATTAACTGCCACCTCCTCAACCTCCGCTATATCAGCAACCCCCACAGACGCCAGTGATGTCGCCATCGCAGCATCAGGAGATTCTTCAAAGGATTAATGAGGTGCGGCAGAAAGTGCGGGAAGACCGTAGGCAAAACCGAGGAATGTTCAAGAGTCTGGCAAACTTAATTAAAGGAAAAAGCAAAAAGGATCATTAAATCCTTTATTTGTTTGTTTGTTTTTAGTGTTGTGATCGGTCCCTGCGTGGACAATTGTTCTGTATTCAGCCCCTGCGTAGGCATGTCTTTCAGTATTCCGCCCCTGCGTGGGCATGTTTTTCTGTTTAACCCCTGCGTGGGTATGTTAGGTTGTTTTGCCCCTGTGTGGGCATGCTATTACTTGTAGAAGTCCCGTTTAGGGCAAATCTGTACTTGTTCAATTTTTATAGTGGAATGGTTGAAATTTAAATTTTCATTTTGTTAAATATATGCATAAATGTAATATGTGAAATAAATGAAAATATAACATTCCTTTTATAAGATCTATCAATATAATAAAATGAAAAAATCTAAAAAGGACAAGACCTAGCCATGTGTCATCTTAAGACAGGGCCAAAATGGTAGTTCTATAATTAGACTCAGATCCTTATTAACACCTCAATTTAGGATTGTTCTGCGTTAAATATTAAAAAGAATCTTAAAGGTAAAACCTAGTCTATATGTCGTTGCAGACATGACCAAAATGGTAAAACCTATTCAAAAGGGTTCCAATCCTTGTTAACATCTGAAAACATGTTAACACTCTTGACAAAATGTGATTCGATAAAGTCGCATGAGTCATCCTTATATTGGATTCCCCCAAATACTTTTAATTAATTAAAACATCCATTAGGGATATAATGCCTACGGGCTATACTCATTGTCATATAAGACAAAAAACAGTCGTGGTCTTCGACCCCCTGTTAAGAAGAGGTAATGAATTACAAATTAAAACCTCAATACTTTGATCCTATAAGATCATGAATAAAAATTTAAAACCGCCCACGTGACTAGGCCTTTTTGCCATTAATATATTTTAATTCTGACTAAGGATTTTTATAATATCCTGAATATATATATATATATGCCTAACAAATTAATCAAAATGGTTCTTAAATACCATGATTAATAAATCTTCTAGAATAATAAAGTTGTTATAGACCTCTGAATGAATTAAATCATTTATCTTATGTAGCAATCAAGCTACATGCCTGGGTCAGACGAGGTCAACAGTCACCCCAGAGAGAATCATGACACCTCCAGAGTCAACGTAGCAGGAGCAGAATTACAAGCATTAATAGATAATGCTGTTACGCGAGCTTTGGACAGGCAGTTCAATGAATCCAGTGGTACCCACGTAAGGACCTAGTCTGTGCCACACTCTAAACCACCCTCTAGAACTCATACCGCTCACAAAAGTGATTCTCATCACTCAACAAATCAAAGGAGTGTTCCATCTAAGAGAGTTGTGTTAAACCAAGAACCACGTACTAAAGGTTGCACCTATAAGTACTTTGTTTCCTGCAAACCCAGGGATTTTACTGGAGAGAAAGGAGCAGTTGACTGCATGTCATGGTTAGATGAGATGGACACTGTGGTAGATATCAGTGGTTGTGCTAATAAGGATGTGGTAAAGTTTGTATCTCAGTCATTCAAAGGTGAGGCACTAGCCTGGTGGAGGTCTTTGATCCAAGCCACAGGGAAAATCCCATTGTACAATCTGTCTTGGGAGCAGTTTGTGACATTGATTAAGGAGAATTACTGCCCTCAGCATGAGGTTGAAAGGATTGAAGCTGATTTCTTGTCGTTGGTTATGAAAAACCTAGATTGTCAAGCCTACCTTACAAGCTTCAACACTATGTCAAGACCGGTTCCGTATCTGGTAACTCCGGAACCCAAGAGGATAGCTCATTTCATTGGGGGGTTTGGCCCAAAAAATCAAGGCCAGTGTGAAGGCCTCTAGACCAACTACTTTTCGGTCTGCAACTGATATATCATTGTCCCTTACTTTGGACGCGGTCAGGCAGAGATCGCTGAGAAACACCGATGCTGAGAAGAGGAAGCGTGAGGATGATAACTCACGACGGTCAGACAAGAAGCATAAGGGAAACAATGACCACAAAAAGAGTTCTGGAACTAAAAAGGATTGTCATCAGTCGGGCGATAAGCCCAAGTGTAAAATCTGTAAGAAGCACCACTTCGGGAGGTGCAGATTCGAGTCAAAATCCCAATCGCAGCCAAGGCCTTGTCTGATTTGTAAATCTTCTGAGCACAAGACCTTAGACTGTAAGAAAATCAAGGATGCGACGTGCTATAACTGCAATGAAAAAGGGCATATCAAGTCCAACTACCCAAAGTTTGCTAAGAAGGCTGAGGATGGGAAAAAGACCAATGCTAGGGTCTTCCAGATGAACGCGCAGGAGGCGATCCAGAATGATAATGTCATAACAGGTACCTTCCTTATTAATGATGTTTATGCAAGGGTGTTATTTGATTCTGGAGCAGATAAGTCATTTGTTGATGATAAGTTTTGTAAGTTGTTAAATCTACCCGTTAGAACCCTAAGCATAAAATATGAGGTTGAATTAGCCGATGGCACCATAGAAACCGCATCAACCATTTTAGATGGATGTTTCATATCCATTAGGAACCACTCTTTTCCTTTATCCTTACTTCCTTTGAAGTTAGCCAGTTTCGACATAGTAATAGGCATGGATTGGCTATCCCATAACCAAGCTCAGATTGTGTGTGACAAGAAGCAAGTAGTGATCAAGACTCCGTACGGTGAGCCACTTACCATACAGGGAGATACTCAGTATGGGTTACCTAAGCAAGTGTCTATGCTTAAAGCTTCTAGATGTATGAAGAAGGGTTGTGTCATCTACATGGTACAAGTGACTATTGATGAGCCGAAGCCTAAGATTGAAGACATCCCCGCCATTTTTGAATATCCTGAAGTATTCCTTGAAGAACTACCTGGTTTGCCACCAGATAGGCAAGTAGAATTCAGAATGGACATTATTCCAGGAGCAGCACCTGTTGCAAGGGCACCTTACAGGTTAGCACCAACAGAGATGAAAGAGTTGAGGACTCAACTAGATGAATTATTGGCAAAAGGTTTCATTAGACCTAGCTCATCTCCATGGGGAGCACCAATCCTGTTTGTGAAGAAAAAGGATGGATCGATGCGTCTATGCATCGATTATCGCGAGCTCAACAAGGTTACTATCAAGAATAGATATCCATTGCCCAGGATCGACGATCTGTTCGATCAACTACAAGGGGCGAGTTATTTATCCAAGATCGATTTGAGGTCAGGCTACCATCAACTGAAGGTTAGAGATGAAGATGTGCACAAGACTGCATTTAGAACTCGTTACGGTCACTACGAGTTCTTGGTGATGCCTTTTGGGCTCACTAATGCACCAGCAGCATTCATGGACCTCATGAATCGCGTTTACAAGCCCTACTTGGATAAATTCGTCATCGTCTTCATCGATGACATTCTCATTTACTCGAAGAATCAGGCCGACCATAAGAAGCATCTTCGATGCATTCTGAAACTACTTCAGCAGGAGAAGCTCTACGCCAAGTTTTCAAAGTGTGAATTTTGGCTTCGTGAAGTCCAGTTTCTTGGACACGTAGTTAGTGAGCGTGGTATCCAGGTGGATCCCGCTAAAGTTGAAGCTGTTATGAATTGGAAAGAGCCAAAGACGCCTACAGAGATTCGTAGCTTTCTAGGTTTGGCAGGATACTATAGGCGATTTATTGAAAACTGCTCAAGGAGCTCAAGGATTGCAGCACCCCTAACTTCATTAACCCGCAAGAATGTCAAGTTTGACTGGGGACCTAAACAGCAAGAATCCTTTGACATTCTCAAGCAGAAGTTGAGCAATGCACCTGTGTTAACATTGCCTGAAGGAATCGAAGAGTTTATGGTTTATTGTGATGCATCGCACACAGGTATGGGATGTGTGCTTATGCAGAAGGGAAAAGTTATTGCCTACGCTTCTTGACAATTAAAAGTGCATGAAAAGAATTACACCACCCACGACTAGGAGTTGGGTGCCATCGTATTTGCACTAAAACTATGGAGGCATTACTTGTATGGTACCAAGTGCGTGATCTATTCTGATCACAAAAGCCTTCAACATCTGTTCAATCAGAAGGATTTGAACATGAGGCAGCGACGTTGGATGGAAACCTTGAATGATTATGATTGTGAGATAAGATACCATCCTAGTAAGGCGAATGTAGTCGCTGATGCCTTAAGTAGAAAGGAAAGCGTGAAGCCTATAAGAATCAATGCCAAGAGCATTGAATTAAAGAATAGTTTGAATGAAAGGTTGTTAGCTGCACAGAAGGAGGCTGTATTAGAAGCTAACTATCCTGATGAGAAGCTAGGAGTAACTGCTGAACAATTATCCTGTGGCAAGGATGGAATCCTGAGATTAAATGGACGAATATGGGTTCCAATTTATGGAGGACTTAGGGATGTGATGTAACACCTCGGAAATTCATGTCCAATAAAATAAAGACACGTGTCATGTTGTGCAAACGTGTTATAAATACGGATCCAGATAAAGATGTACGGTAGGATTTAAACGTCGACATGTTAATTTATACCTCTGAGCGACCTATTAATAAATCCCTAACCAGGATATATTTTATCCACATCTGAATTATGTCTAAAAATCTGGTCATCCTAAATAAATAAATGAGTTACAAACTTAAACAAGCATTCAACATCAATTCCTTGGTTTTTCCATCACTTTAAACCTCCCACAAAGTGCCAAGGAGCGTAAATGCATGCCTAGACATGCAATGGCTGAAGACATGGTCCCTATACTGACCAAAGTGCATGAGATTCAGAGTTGAAAAGGGTGTATGGTCATAGCTTGAATAAAAACAAAATTCTGGTCTCTTGCGATAGCTTGCGCACCGCAACATCCAGGACGCTACGGTGCGCAAGACTGCTTACGGACCTCAACGTCCAGGATGTTGCGGTGCGTAAGCAGTGTATCTGGGCGATTTTCAGGACAGGTGCCTGTCCAAACGGTTACACCACCTCTTTTAGGTGGTATTCGAATTCATGGGCTCCTATATCTGGTTTTTAGCATTATAGGACACCTGGGGACATCTTATAACCTTCCTAGACTATGTTGGCATGATCCTAAGCCCATGGGGTTCACTATATAAGAAGATGGAAGTTGCAACATTTGGGCATTTGCACTTGCAACATTCACAACTGATTTTCTGGAGCTCTCTGATCAGCAAGCCATCTTCCTAGTGGTCCCTAATCATAATTAGGACATTTGTAAGTAGCCTTAACCCTTTCTAATCTAGTTTAGCTTAGTTAATTAACTAAAAGTCAAACCATCGTAATTAAGGTTTGACTTCGTGATTAATTAAAATGTGCTTAGTCTAATCACGAATTAAAAGTACCTATAAGTAGGTATTTATGTGGGTAATAAAACCTTAAAAGGATACTTTCAGATTCCCACTCTAACTATGTTAATTGTCGAGTCAAAGCTTACTTTAAAAAGTCAACAGGATGTTTATTTTCAAATTAAAGCATAATTAGCAATGTAGGATACTTGCAACCTGTTTTATCATTAATATAACTTGGTAATTAACGTAAGAACATGTCCCAACATGTTCAACTCGACAATTTTCAGTTTAGGTTCGGTTTGGAACCGAAAGTCACACAGTTTGACTTTTGCTTTGACTTTCAGTTCTGACCCGTTTAAGCATTGTTTAGAAATGCCTTAGAGCCTTAATTGAACCAGGTTTCATATTAGTGTAACCCCCTGAGGTCACATAACTTGGTTCATTAGTTATCCGATTCATATGCATGTTTCCGATTAATGCTTAAATGTTGACTATTATGCCCTTTTGTCTATAAAACGAGATTTTTGAAAATGTAAAAGAGTAGAAACCTTAGTTACTGATTTATAAACTTGCACCTAAAATTTGACATCAGTTTGAGGTCTAGATTAGGAGTTATGCTCATTAGCGTAATTTGAAAGCTTTATGTTAATTAAATGGCGTAATTAGCGTATAGCCTATTTAAACCCACTTTTTGATATCAAACTTTTTACCCACTGATGTAATATTATATTTTGGGATTTTTTAAGATTTTTATTTAATTTTTGGCTGAGCATAACATAGGTCTCTAAGTTTAATTCGGTTAATACCGATTTTGCCCTTTTTAGCCATAAAATGAGTTCTACAAATCCTTTTGACCCCAAACCTTTTTCTACTGGTTTTATTTGTTAAATAAAATATTTTGAGCCTTCTGGAAATATAAAATTATCAGCTTTCCTTTGAAAACCCGGAAATGGCTCCAAATCGCCTTTTTAAGCGTTTTTAACGCATAGTATGTGCTAAAACCATATTAAACATATAAGGTTGATACCTACTGATATTTTTAGCATATTTTTATATAATAACAGTAAGTACAAGTTTTTGAACTCAGATTTCCAGTTTTGACCTTTTAAGCCTAAGTGAAATTACCAAAATACCCCTAAGGTGCATAGTTTGGTTTTAAATGATAAGTTTCACATATAGGTCATACCCTACTGTTATAACATGTTAAATTAAGTGTATTTACTGTATAAATCAGTCCTGTAACTCAGATTACAAATTAAACTCTTTTATAATCTTTTAAATGATCAAAATGCCCTTATGAGGCATAAGTTGAGTTTAAATTCATTTGGGGCATAATAGAAGATATCTTACTGATATTATAACATATTTAAGCCATATTATCTTAGGGAACTTGCATATGACTCTTATGGTTACCCGTAACGCTCTTTTCGCGTTCGGTTCGGTTTATGTAACTAGTTTGCATAAATTGACCAAAACGGGTCAAACATTATGGTTTTTGTCTCAAAATCCAGATTGTGTTTAGTATACCCATATTATACAAGTCTTCAAACTTGTCGGGTCTAAATCACATTCTATATGGTCTTCGCTTAATCGTGCGTTTGAACCGTATCTTCCTTTAAAACTAACCGGTCTAAGCTTAGGCTTAAATAAAGACCCGTTAGAAATCTAATAGGTTATTATAAACCTTTGTTCCAGAATAGAAGGACCAGTAAAAGCTACCCGCACTCGCTAATTTTGATTTATACGTACAAAGGTAAATACTTTTAACTTATTTTCCCTATACGGGCTTGGGGTACGGTATATAAAATACCGCTTGGTCCGGCATTGAATCTTTAATCGAATAGAGGTTAAATTATTGAGATGCTATGTTTTGAATGTGTTTTGTTTGCTTAAAGCCTTTGGGGGGTTAATGACCATGTCCCGGATATCCTTGGCATCATCTTACGAGATGGCCACGACCTGAGCACGGGGTGTAGGCGTACACCTTTCAGTGCATAACTCAATAATGTGGTGTGTCTATTAATCTTTAACCCGGTCTACGGATCGGGCTACTGAACGCATAAGTAACATGTAATTCCCTTACAAGATTATATTACATAATTATCCCAAGTTATAAAATGTTTTGTGCCACATGCATTCAAATCAATTTTCAACCTTTTTAAAATGAGTCAGTTAAATTGTATTTACCAGTGTAAACTGACGTATTTTCCAAAAGGTTAAGTGCAGGTACTACTCGTACTAGGCTGGCTGTCTTCTAAGCGTCCACAATAAGTCTCGCAAGCTTGGATGTCAATAAAGCTGTTGAACAATATCTTCTTTTATTTTGATCCGCCTGTGGATCCGTTTCAACTATTCGTGATATTTAATATTACACTTTATTAAAAGTTGAAATGAATCTATTTTTGCTTCCGCTGTGCATTTATATATTGTGTTGTTTGTCTATGATGATATCAACTACGTCACGATACTCCCCACCGGGCCCACCGGTGACACGTGGAAAAACAGGGGTGTATCCGCATGAGGGGGAGTGCGTATCAGCACCCCTCCACTTTCGAGTGGCAGCCGATACTCGCCAGTCCACGAAGAACCAGAGATGGGAGAATCTTCACACCCCGTCTCAGAAGTGAACTCTGCACCAGTTGCGCCACCACCACCACCACCACCGGGTTTTGGAGACCCAATACCGACTTACACTGGTGCGGCAGCATACAATCCCTTCGAGCAGCCGATGCACACAAATTATAACTTTGCAGAGGATCCCTACTGGATAGCAGCAAACTCCAACACTCTCCATCAGGAAGGTCCCTACGGAGGTCCCTGGGCTACGGGACACTCGACCTATGGATACCCACCATATGGGTATCAACAACCGCCTCCTCAACCTCCGCAATTTCAGCAACCTCCACAGGCGCCAGGGATGTCACCGCCACAATTTCAAGAAATCCTTCAAGGGATAAATGAGGTGCGACGGGAGGTGCGACATGAATTGCGGGAAGAACGTAGGCACAACCGAGGGATGTTCAAGAAAATGGTGGATTTGATCAAGGGAAAAAGCAAGAAGGATCACTAAATCCTTTGTTTGTTTGGTTATTTTAGTGTTGTAATCATGTCCCTGCGAGGACATTTATTTCTATACTCTACCCCTGCGTGGGTATTTTCTTTCTGTTCTGCCCCTGCGTGGGCATATCTTTTTATTTGACCCCTGCGTGGGTTTGTTTGTTTGTTTGGCCCCTGCGTGGGCGTGTTATTTATGTAAAAGTCCCGTTTAGGGCAAACTCGTACTAGTTAAATTTTAATTGGAATGGTTAATTTAAGTTTTTCATTTTTAAATTATGTGCATGAACATAGTATATGAATAAATGAAAAATAACGTTTATTATTTTGATTTACCATTTTAATAAAATTATAAGGATCTTAAAAGGTAAAACCTAGCTTTTATGTTATCATAAATTTAGCCATTATGGTAAAACCTGTTTTAAAAAAGATTCAATCTCTGTTAACATCTGCCAACATGTTAACATCCTCGACTAATGTGATCTGCAAAATCACACATGTCACCTTCGTGTTAAATTATTCAATTCCTTATTATTATTTAAACATCTGTTTGTGATGTAATGCCTACGGGCTATAACTAATGTCGTATAAGACAAAAGACAGTCGTAGATTATAAAACTCCCTGTCTAGAAAGGTAATGAACCTTTTATTTAAACCATAATAACTAGATCTTAAAAGATCTAATTCTATAATTTAGAATTATCTACGTGACTAGGCCTATGGTGCCAATATTTTTATTTCATTCTCGGATAGGGTTGCTAATAAAAAGTCCTAAATGAAATTATTTAACAAATTAACTAGTATGGCCATTAAAACCATGGTTAATAAATCGTCAAGAACGATAATACTGTTTAGGCTTCTAAATAAACCTTGTCCTTATTTCCTTTATGTAGCAACTAAAACTACATGGCCAAGTCAGAAGAAATAAACAGTCATTCAGTTGAAAACCCTGAAAATGCCAAGATATTGGTAACGGGTGCGGAGCTACAAGCATTAGTAGAAAATGCTGTTACCAGAGCCATTGAAAGGCAATATAGTGAATCGAATGGTACTCGAAGCAGGACCCGATCAACTCCTCACTCTAAGCCAAAAACACATTCTGAAGCTCATGATAAGCCACCCTCTAAGATAGAGAAGCCAAAGAAGGATGATGAGGATCATCACTCCTCGAACCAACACAGTGTCCAGTTAAGGAAGGTCGAGCATAAACAGGAACCGCGTAGTAAGTCCTGTACGTATAAATACTTCGTCTCATGTAAACCCAGAGACTTTACTGGGGAGAAAGGAGCGGTCGACTGCATGACCTGGTTGGACGAAATGGACACGGTAGTGGACATCAGCGGGTGTGCTGAAAGGGATGTAGTGAAATATGTATCCCAATCGTTCAAGGGAGAAGCACTGGCGTGGTGGAAGTCTCTCATACAAGCTGCTGGAAAGATCCCACTCTACAACTTGTCATGGGATCAGTTCGTTGCTCTTATTAAAGAGAATTATTGCCCGCAGCACGAAGTTGAAAGAATCGAATCGGATTTCTTATCTTTGGTGATGAAGAATCTAGATTGTCAGGCTTACCTCACCAGTTTCAATGCTCTATCTTGGTTGGTTCCGTACTTGGTAACCCCATAACCTAAAAGGATTGCTCGTTTCATCGGGGGTTTAGCCCCTGAAATTAAAGCAAGTGTTAAGGCATCAAGGCCTGCAACCTTCAGATCAGCAGCTGATCTATCTCTATCTCTTACCTTGGACGTAGTCAGGTTGAGAGCGCTCAGGAACTCAGAAGAAGGTAAGAGGAAGCGTGAGGACGATACCTCACGAAGATCAGATAAGAAACACTGAGGAAATAACGACCACTAGAAATGGTCGGGATCTAAGAAGGATGGGCAACAATCGGGGGATAAGCCCAAATGTAAAACTTGTAAAAAGAACCATTTTGGGAGGTGTCGACTTGAGTCGAAATCCCAGTCTCACACGAGACCCTGTGGGATTTTCAAATCTACGGATCATAAGACTTTGGAGTGTAAGAAGCTGAAAGATGCAACATGTTACGATTGCAATGAGAAAGGGCACATTAAGTCCAATTGCCCAAAGAACACCAAGAAAACCGAGGATGGGAAAAAGACCAATGCGAGGGTCTTCAAGATGGACGCTAAGGAAGCGGTTCAGGATGACAACGTGATTACAGGTACTTTTCTCGTAAATGATGTTTATGCTAGAGTATTGTTTGATTCTGGAGCAGATAAGTCTTTTGTTGATGATAAGTTCTGTAAGTTGTTAAACCTACCTGTTAGAACCTTAAGCGTGAAATACGAGGTGGAATTAGCTGATGGAACCATAGAAACAGCCTCAACTATTTTAGATGGATGTGTTATATCCATTAGGAATCATTCTTTTCCTTTGTCCTTACTTCCCTTTAAGCTAGCCGGTTTTAATATAGTTATAGGTATGGATTGGTTATCGCATAACCAAGCCCAGATTGTGTGCAACAGAAAGCAAGTGGTAGTCAAAACTCCGTCTGGTGAGTCACTTACCATTTAGGGGGATACCCAGCATGGATTGCCTGAGCAAGTGTCCATGCTCAAGGCATCTAGATGCTTGAAGAAGGGTTGTGTCATTTATATGGCACAAGTTACTATTGATGAGTAGAAACCCAAGATTGAAGACATCCCTGTCATTTCAGAATATTCTGAAGTGTTCCCCGAAGAACTACCTGGCTTACCACCAGATAGGCAAGTAGAATTCCGAATTGACATCATTCCTGGAGCAGCACCTGTTGCTAGAGCACCTTATAGGTTGGCACCAACGGAGATGAAGGAGTTAAGGACGCAGTTAGATGATCTGCTAGCCAAAGGTTTTATTAGACCTAGTTCGTCTCCTTGGGGAGCGCCAATCTTGTTCGTCAAGAAGAAGGATGGATCGATGCGTCTGTGCATCGATTACCGTGAGCTTAATAAGGTCACTATCAAGAATAGGTATCCTTTGCCCAGGATCGACGATCTGTTCGACCAATTACAAGGGGCAAGCTACTTCTCTAAGATCGATTTGAGGTCAGGCTATCATCAGTTGAAGGTTAAAGATGAAGATGTGCACAAGACTGCATTTAGGACTCGTTATGGTCATTACGAGTTCCTAGTGATGCCTTTTGGGCTCACTAATGCACCAGCCGCATTCATGGATCTCATGAATCGCGTCTGCAAGCCTTACTTGGATAAATTTGTCATCGTCTTCATTGACGACATTCTCATATATTCGAAGAGCCAAGCTGATCACGAGAAACACCTTCGCTGTATTCTTAAACTTCTACACCAAGAGAAACTCTACGCCAAATTTTCGAAGTGCGAATTCTGGCTTCGAGAAGTCCAATTCCTTGGACATGTGGTAAGTGAGCGTGGTATCCAAGTGGATCCCGCCAAGGTAGAAGCAGTTATGAATTGGCAAGAACCAAAGACGCCTACTGAGATTCGCAGTTTTCTGGGTTTAGCAGGATACTATAGGCGATTTATCGAAAACTTCTCAAGGATTGCTGCGCCCCTAACCTCGTTGACACGTAAGAAGGTTAAGTTTGATTGGGGCCCTAAGCAGCAGGAATCCTTTGACATTCCTAAGAAAAAGTTGAGCAATGCACCAGTGTTAACATTGTCCGATGGTATAGAAGAATTTGTGGTGTATTGTGATGCATCGCACACTGGTATGGGCTGTGTGCTCATGCAGAAGGGCAAGGTTATTGCCTACGCTTCACGACAGTTAAAAGTGCACGAGAAGAATTACACCACCCATGATTTGGAATTGGGTGCCGTTGTATTTGCATTAAAACTTTGGAGGCATTACTTGTATGGAACCAAGTGTGTGATCTATTCAGATCACAAGAGCCTTCAACACTTGTTCAATCAGAAGGACTTGAACATGAGGCAACGACGCTGGATGGAAACTTTAAATGATTATGACTGTGAGATAAGATACCATCCAGGCAAGGCAAATGTAGTTGCTGACGCCTTAAGCAGAAAAGAAAGAGTGAAGCCGATAAGAATCAATGCCAAGCGCATTGAAATAAGGAATAGTTTGAACGAAAGGGTGTTAGCTGCACATAAGGAAGCTGTGCTGGAAGCTAACTATCCTGAAGAAAAGCTAGGAGTAACTGAGGAGCAGTTATCCTCTGACAAAGACGGAATGCTAAGATTGAATGGACGAATATAGGTTCCAGTTTATGGAGGACTTCGAGATGTTATCCTCCAGGAAGCCCACAGTTCCAAATATTTCGTTCATCCTGGAGCTGATAAGATGTACCAGGATCTAAAGGCAAACTACTGGTGGATTGGTTTGAAAAAGTCTGTAGATGTCTATGTAGCTAAATGTTTGACTTGTGCGCAAGTCAAAGCTGAGCATCAGAAGCCATCAGGCTTGCTACAACAACCTGAAATTCCCACATGGAAGTGGGAGATGGTGACGATGGATTTCATCACCAAGTTGCCAAAGACGAGGAAGGGAAATGATACTATATGGGTCATAGTGGATAGACTGACGAAGTCAGCACATTTCCTACCCATTAAGGAAACTTATAGCTCTGACATGTTAGCTCAATTGTACGTAGATAAAATTGTAGCTCTGCATGGCGTGCCAGTGTCAATAATCTCTGATAGAGATACGAGATACACCTCTCCTTTTTGGAAAAGTTTCCAACAGTCTTTGGGCACACGCTTAAATTTTAGTACGGCTTACCATCCACAGACGGAAGGACAGAGTGAGCGTACCATCCAAACATTGGAAGACATGCTTCGTGAATATGTGATTGATTTAGGTGGCAGTTGGGATAAGCATCTGCCATTGGTCGAGTTCTCTTATAACAATAGCTACCATACTAGTATTAAGGTTGCGCCCTTTTAGGCATTATATGGTAGAAAATGCAGAACACCTATTTGTTGGGCGGAAGTAGGAGACGTTCAATTGTCAGGACCAGATTTGGTCTTTGAAACGACGGACAAGATTGTCCAGATTCGCGATCTTTTGAAAGCTGCCAAGGATAGGCAGAAAAGCTATGCAGATCCAAAGCGTAAATCTTTTCACTTCGAAGTAGGTGACAAGGTATTACTTAAAGTATCACCCTGGAAGGGAGTGATGTGATTTGGTAAGAAAGGCAAGTTAAGCCCGAGATATATAGGACCTTTTGAGGTTATCGAACGCGTCGGGTCAGTTGCTTATAAGTTAAACTTGCCTGAAGAGCTCAGTGCTATCCACAATGTTTTTCACATCTGCAATCTGAAGAGATGTCTAGCTGATGACTCGCTAGTCATACCGCACACGGATGTGCATATAGATGAGAGCCTGAAATTTGTGGAAAAACCATTGTCAATTGAAGATCGACAGGTAAAGAAGCTTCGAAGGAAGCATGTGCCTATTGTGAAGGTCAAATGGGATGCCCGTAGAGGTCCTGAATATACTTGGGAGGTAGAGTCTACCATGAAGGAAAAATACACTCATTTGTTCCAGTAAATCTCAAGGTCGAGATTTCTTTTAAGGGGGTGAGGATGTAACACCTCGGAAATTCATGTCCAATAAAATAAAGACACGTGTCATGTTGTGCAAACATGTTATAAATACGGATCCAGATAAAGATGTACGGTAGGATTTAAACGTCGACATGTTAATTTATACCTCTGAGCGACCTATTAATAAATCCCTAACCAGAATATAGTTTATCCACATCTGAATTATGTCTAAAAATCTGGTCATCCTAAATAAATAAATGAGTTACAAACTTAAACAAGGATTCAACATCAATTCCTTGGTTTTTCCGTCACTTTAAACCTCCCACAAAGTGCCAAGGAGTGTAAATGCATGCCTAGACATGCAATGGCTGAAGACATGGTCCCTATACTGACCAAAGTGCATGAGATTCGGAGTTGAAAAGGGTGCATGGTAATAGCTTGAATAAAAACAAAATTCTGGTCTCTTGCGATAGCTTGCGCACCGCAACATCCAGGACGCTACGGTGCATAAGACTGCTTACGGACCTCAACATCCAGGATGTTGCGGTGCGTAAGCAGTGTATCTGGGCGATTTTCAGGACAGGTGCCTGTCCAAACGGTTACACCGCCTCTTTTAGGTGGTATTCGAATTCAGGGGCTCCTATATCTGGTTTTTAGCATTATAGGACACCTGGGGACATCTTATAACCTTCCTAGACTATGTTGGCATGATCCTAAGCCCATGGGGTTCACTATATAAGAAGATGGAAGTTGCAACATTTGGGAATTTGCACTTGCAACATTCACAACTGATTTTCTGGAGCTCTCTGATCAGCAAGCCATCTTCCTAGTGGTCCCTAATCATAATTAGGACATTTGTAAGTAGCCTTAACCCTTTCTAATCTAGTTTAGCTTAGTTAATTAACTAAAAGTCAAACCATCGTAATTAAGGTTTGACTTCGTGATTAATTAAAATGTGCTTAGTCTAATCACGAATTAAAAGTACCTATAAGTAGGTATTTATGTGGGTAATAAAACCTTAAAAGGATACTTTCAGATTCCCACTCTAACTATGTTAATTGTCGAGTCAAAGCTTACTTTAAAAAGTCAACAGGATGTTTATTTTCAAATTAAAGCATAATTAGCAATGTAGGATACTTGCAACCTATTTTATCATTAATATAACTTGGTAATTAACGTAAGAACATGTCCTAACATGTTCAACTCGACAATTTTCAGTTTAGGTTCGGTTTGGAACCGAAAGTCACACAGTTTGACTTTTGCTTTGACTTTCAGTTCTGACCCGTTTAAGCATTGTTTAGAAATGCCTTAGAGCCTTAATTGAACCAGGTTTCATATTAGTGTAACCCCCTGAGGTCACATAACTTGGTTCATTAGTTATCCGATTCATATGCATGTTTCCGATTAATGCTTAAATGTTGACTATTATGCCCTTTTTTCTATAAAACGAGATTTTTGAAAATGTAAAAGAGTAGAAACCTTAGTTACTGATTTATAAACTTGCACCTAAAATTTGACATCAGTTTGAGGTCTAGATTAGGAGTTATGCTCATTAGCGTAATTTGAAAGCTTTATGTTAATTAAATGGCGTAATTAGCGTATAGCCTATTTAAACCCACTTTTTGATATCAAACTTTTTACCCACTTATGTAATATTATATTTTGGGATTTTTTAAGATATTTATTTAATTTTTGGCTGAGCATAACATAGGTCTCTAAGTTTAATTCGGTTAATACCGATTTTGCCCTTTTTAGCCATAAAATGAGTTTTACAAATCCTTTTGACCCCAAACCTTTTTCTACTGGTTTTATTTGTTAAATAAAATATTTTGAGCCTTCTAGAAATATAAAATTATCAGCTTTCCTTTGAAAACCCGGAAATGGCTCCAAATCGCCTTTTTAAGCGTTTTTAACTCATAGTATGTGCTAAAACCATATTAAACATATAAGGTTGATACCTACTGATATTTTTAGCATATTTTTATATAATAACAGTAAGTACAAGTTTTTGAACTCAGATTTCCAGTTTTGACCTTTTAAGCCTAAGTGAAATTACCAAAATACCCCTAAGGTGCATAGTTTGGTTTTAAATGATAAGTTTCACATATAGGTCATACCCTACTGTTATAACATGTTAAATTAAGTGTATTTACTGTATAAATCAGTCCTGTAACTCAGATTACAAATTAAACTCTTTTATAATCTTTTAAATGATCAAAATGCCCTTATGAGGCATAAGTTGAGTTTAAATTCATTTGGGGCATAATAGAAGATATCTTACTGATATTATAACATATTTAAGCCATATTATCTTAGGGAACTTGCATATGACTCTTATGGTTACCCGTAACGCTCTTTTCGCGTTCGGTTCGGTTTATGTAACTAGTTTGCATAAATTGACCAAAACGGGTCAAACATTATCGTTTTTGTCTCAAAATCCAGAATGTGTTTAGTATACCCATATTATACAAGTCTTCAAACTTGTCGGGTCTAAATCACATTCTATCCGGTCTTCGCTTAATCGTGCGTTTGAACCGCATCTTCCTTTAAAACTAACCGGTCTAAGCTTAGGCTTAAATAAAGACCCGTTAGAAATCTAATAGGTTATTATAAACCTTTGTTCCAGAATAGAAGGACCAGTAAAAGCTACCCATACTCGCTAATTTTGATTTATACGTACAAAGGTAAATACTTTTAACTTATTTTCCCTATACGGGCTTGGGGTACGGTATATAAAATACCGCTTGGTCCGGCATTGAATCTTTAATCGAATAGAGGTTAAATTATTGAGATGCTATGTTTTGAATGTGTTTTGTTTGCTTAAAGCCTTTGGGGGGTTAATGACCATGTCCCGTATATCCTTGGCATCATCTTACGAGATGGCCACGACCTGAGCACGGGGGTGTAGGCGTACACCTTTCAGTGCATAACTCAATAATGTGGTGTGTCTATTAATCTTTAACCCGGTCTACGGATCGGGCTACTGAACGCATAAGTAACATGTAATTCCCTTACAAGATTATATTACATAATTATCCCAAGTTATAAAATGTTTTGTGCCACATGCATTCAAATCAATTTTCAACCTTTTTAAAATGAGTCAGTTAAATTGTATTTACCAGTGTAAACTGACGTATTTTCCAAAAGGTTAAGTGCAGGTACTACTCGTACTAGGCTGGCTGTCTTCTAAGCGTCCACAATAAGTCTCGCAAGCTTGGATGTCAATAAAGCTGTTGAACAATATCTTCTTTTATTTTGATCCGCCTGTGGATCCGTTTCAACTATTCGTGATATTTAATATTACACTTTATTAAAAGTTGAAATGAATCTATTTTTGCTTCCGCTGTGCATTTATATATTGTGTTGTTTGTCTATGATGATATCAACTACGTCACGATACTCCCCACCGGGCCCACCGGTGACACGTGGAAAAACAGGGGTGTGACATGTGATCCTCCAGGAAGCCCATAGTTCTAAGTACTCCGTTCATCCTGGAGCTGATAAAATGTACCAGGATCTGAAGGAAAATTTTTGGTGGATAGGCTTAAAGAAGTCTATAGCTACCTATGTAGCCAAATGTTTGACGTGCGCGCAAGTTAAAGCTGAACACCAAAAGCCGTCAGGTTTGCTGCAACAGCCTGGACTTCCCACCTGGAAGTGGGAAATGGTGACAATGGATTTTATCACCAAGTTACCAAAGATAAAGAAAGGAAATGATACTATTTGGGTGATAGTGGATAGATTGACTAAGTCAGCTCACTTCCTACCTATTAAGGAAACACATAGCTCAGATAAGTTAGCTCAGCTGTACGTGGACGAGATTGTATCTCTCCACGGAGTGCCAGTGTCTATCATTTCTGATAAGGATACAAGGTATACATCGCACTTCTAGAAAAGTTTTCAACAATCACTAGGCACTCGATTGAACTTCAGCACAGCATATCATCCTCAAACGGATGGTCAGAGTGAGCATACAATTCAAACGCTAGAAGATATGTTAAGAGCTTGTGTCATTGATCTGGGTGGAAGTTGGGATGATCATCTTCCACTGATTGAGTTTTCGTACAATAATAGCTATCACTCAAGTATCCAAGCTGCACCATTTGAAGCTTTGTATGGAAGGAAATGCAGAACGCCCGTTTGCTGGGCAGAAGTTGGAGATGTCCAACTAACAGGACCTGATATAGTCCTGGAGACGACAGACAAGATTGTTCAGATACGAGATCGTCTCAAAGCTGCCAGGGATAGGCATAAAAGCTACGCAGATTTAAGGCGTAAACCTCTAAAGTTCGAGGTTGGTGATAAAGTTCTGCTTAAAGTATCACCCTGGAAGGGGGTGATGCATTTTGGTAAGAATGGTAACCTAAGCACAAGGTATATAGGACCATTCGAGATCATCGAATGTGTAGGAACAGTGGCTTATAAGCTAAACTTACCTGAAGAACTCAGTGGTATTCACAATGTATTCCACATCTGCAATCTAAAGAAATGTCTAGCTGATGAATCACTAGTTATACGACATATGGATGTGCATATTGACGAGAGCTTGAAATTTGTGGAAAAACCTTTGTTGATCGAGGATCAACAGGTTAAGAAGCTTTGAAGGAAGCATGTGCCTATTGTAAAGGTCAAATGGGATGCCCGCAGAGGTCCCGAGTATACGTGGAAAGTAGAGTCCACAATGAAGGAAAAGTACCCACATTTATTTCAGTAAATCTCGAGTTCAAGATTTCTTTTAAGGGGGTGAGGATGTAACACCTTGAAAATTTATGTCCAATAATATATCAACATGTTCATGAGCTTCAAACGTGTAAAGAATTGCGTTAGAAGGATTAAGTTGACAAACAAGGAAAGTATGTGAATATAAGGGTTCAAAGTGCCAATAATGGATAAATATACCTTACTTTAACCCTACACGATGTTTATACCTTTAAATGAATGAATCATGGATCATACGAAGCTAATTGTGGAAGAAAGTGAGAGATTACAAACTACATGGGTTAAATGTGTCAACATGTTTAAAGTATACCTCTGAGTGACCTTTTAGCAAACCCGGAGCTTTGTAATGATAAATTATACTCACTATAATATGTGATAAAAATTTCACCAAGTTTCGTTATCGTATGAGGAAGTTATGAAAATATTCATATACGAGGGGTTAAAAGCGTCAACCTTGAAATTTAAGGCTTTTCGGGTGATCACAAAGTTAACCAAGGACTTAACAATGTTTGGTTATGTCATGGAGCCCTTAAAAGTCAAGTTAGAGGGTCAGAAAATGCAAGAAATGAAGTTAAAATTCATATACAAGGACCAGGGACCAAAAATGCAATTGCTGAAACTTGTTTGGCTGGTTCTGGGAAGCCACACGGGCCGCGTAAGGTAAGTATGGATCCTTACGCGGGCCGCCTGGGACTACCAGTGACAAAATTCACCTGCAGGTGCTAGTTCAGGTCTGTTAACCGACTTTGGGAGCTTGTTTTGCATACCAGGGACTCCTCCAATGGTATAACATGCATTAGGGGCACTTGTACTGGTCTCATAACTCTTGTAGACTTCCTTGGCATGATCCTAAGTGATCAAAATCACCTATATAAGAACCCACTTGTTGCAACTCTTGTGCACACTTACTTGAAACTCTCACAACTTCACTTCTGGAGAATTTTGGAGCTCACGCACCCTTCCTAGGAGTCACTAGTCATGCTTAGGACTATTGTAAGTGTCCTTAACCTTCCTTAATTCAGTTTAGCTTAGTTATTTAGCCTAAAGTCAAACCGTCGTAATTAAGGTTTGACTTCGAGATTAATTTAAATATGTACAGTCAAATCTCGAATTGAAAGTACCTATGAGTTGATAATTATGTGGGTAATAAACCCTTAAAAGGGCACCCTCTGATTCCCACTCTAACTAGGTCAAATGTCGGGTCAAAGTAAATCTTAAAAAGTCAACAGAAAGCTTATTTTCAAATTAATGCATAATTAACAATGTAGGAGCCATGTAACCTGTTTTATCATTAATATAACTTGGTAATTAATGTAAGAACATGTCTAAACATGTTCAACCCGACAATTTTCAGTTTAGGCTCGGTTCGGAACCGAAAGTCACATAATTTGACTTTTGCTTTGACTTTCAGTTCTGACCCATTGTAGCATAGTTTAGAAATGCCTTAGAGCCTTATTTGGACCAGGTTACATGTTAGTGTAACCCTCTGAGGTTATACAACTTGGTTCATTAGTTATCCGATTCATATGCATGTTTCCGTTAAATGCTTAAATGTTGACTATTATGCCCATATGACCTTAAAACGTATTTTTTTAGAAAGTAAAAGAGTAGAAACCTTCACTACTGATTTATAGAGTTGTCCCTAAAATTTGACATCAGTTTGAGGTCTAGATTAGGAGTTATGCTCATTAGCGTAATTAGAAAGCTTTTTATTAATTAAACGGCGTAATTAGCATATAGCCTATCTAAACCCAAATTTTGATACCAAACTTTTACCCACTGATGTAATATAATATTTTGGGATTTTTGAAGATTTTTATTTAATTTTAGGCTGAGCATAACATAGAGTTCTAAGCTTGATCCGGTAGTTGTCGGTTTTGCCCTTGTGGCCTATAAAATGAGTTTTACAAATTATTTTGATACCAAACCTTTTTCTACTGATCTAATATGATAAATAAAATATTTTGAGCCTTCTGGAATAATAAAAATATCAGCCTTCCTTTAAAACCCCAGAAATAGCTCAAAATCGCCTTTTTAAGCGTTTTTAACGCATTGTATGTATTAAAACTATTTTAAACATATAAGGTTTGATGCCTAGTGATATTTTCAGTAAATTTTTATATTTTAACAGTAAACAAAAGTTTTAAACTCAAATTTCCAGTTTTGACCTTTTAAGCCTAGGTGAAATTAGCAAAATGCCCCTAAGGTGCATAGCTTGATTATAAATGGTAAATTTCACATATATGTAATACCTTACTGTTATAACTTATTAAATTAAGTATTTTTACTGATTATATCAGACCTGTAACTCAGATTATTATTTAAACTCTTTTATAACCTTTAAAATGACCAAAATGCTCCTACGGGGCATAGTTTGAGTTTAAATTCGTTTTGGGCATAATAGAAGATATCCTACTGATGTCACAACATATTTAAGGCATATTAACTTAGGAAACCTGTATATGGCTCTTATGATTACCCGTTACTCATCTTTCGCGTTCGGTTCGGTTTATGTAACTAGTTTGCATAAATTGGCCGAAACGGGTCAAACCTTATCGTTTTTGTCTCAAAATCCAGAATGTGTTTACTTTACCCATATTACACTAGTCTCCAAACTTGTCGGGTCTAAAACACATTCTATTCCGATCTTCGCTTAATCGTGCGTTTGAACCGTATCTTCTTTTAAAACTAACCGGTCTAACTTTATGTTTAATTAAAAGCTACGTGCACTTGTTGTTTGTGATTAATACTTGCAAAGGTAAATACTTTTAACTTATTTTCCCTATACGGGCTTGGGGTACGGTATATAAAATACCGCTTGGTCGGGCATTGAATTTTTAATTGTATGAAGGTTAATTTATTGAAATGTCCCGTTTAAATTGTTTTGTTTGCTTAAAGCCTTTGGGGGGTTAATGACCATGTCCCGGATATCCTTGGCATCATTTTACGAAATGGCCGAGACCTAAGTACAGGGTGTAGGCGTACACCCGACAGGGCATATATAAATAATAAGGTATAACCGCCGGTTTCAGGAATAACTCACCGCGGGACTATATCATGTGGTGTGTCTATTAATCTTTAACCAGGTGTCAATCCGGGCTACTGAATGTATAACGAACATGTAATTCTTTTACAAGTTTATATATATAAATAATTTTCCCAGGTTATAAAATGTTTTGTGCCTTGTGCATTTAATGTGACAACCCTCACTAAACCAGGTATCCGTACGACTTAATTAATAATTAATTACTGCTTAATTACTGTGCTTACTTGAACTTGTGGATAAACTGCTACTTGAATACTGATACATGTACTTACTTGCATCATACTTTACTTGCTGTCACTCCATGTTTTGCTTACAGCACCTTTGTGACAACCTTGATGCACCAAAAGCACAGTAGCACAATGAACGGATAACCTATTAAACGTGCTGTCATAACTAGCACCAGGCAGGTACTGCCTCTAAGGCCTGTAAGAGCCTGAGATAGTTTGCTACACTAGTGGTGAGTGTAGGGATATAAGGGTTGTAGAACTGCGTCACTAGGAATGAGATTACAGTGACCGGATGTGCCTAAAACGTACTCTAGGTACAAAATTCAGCACTTTAAATAATAATTCAGCATCTAGCTACCTAATAAAGTGCCAAAACATGAGAAAAATAATACTAGACACTTTCCAAAGTGTCGGGAATAAGTTGTGTCACTAAAAATAATATCAACGACACTTTAAATAATTATTTAGCGCTTTAACGGAGTAATATCCAACCGTACAACCGGACTTAACCCGAGACATAAAATATTGTGATTTACATTATTTTTCTTTTTCTGAGCTAGTTAGGGTCCCCGAGTACCCTAACACCCGTTATAAATTACACACCACATAATACACTAATTAGATCTCCAACTAAAACTAACTAATACCACTAACCATTTAGTTACAATCTAACCAAATATCCCCCCCCCCCTAACGAGTTCGGTTCCCCAAGGGAACAAATACTTACAACTTTTGAATATTATAATCTTATATGTCTAATATCTACTTGACATAATATCCTTTGGGTTCAGTGGATGATGGTTTATATTATGGATTAAGGGATAAACTTTCATTTACTATAACATCACCAACAAACAAAAAAAAAATTCCACTCATCTCTCCTCCACTCTTGAAGTCTCGGCCGAGAACCACAAGCACACCACCATCACTTTTGATTTCATTCAAGGCATTTTATATACATTCAAGTGTGAGGGATCACATACGAGGAAGCCCGGTGCTTGCGGATCGTCAAGGACCACTTTTATCCACGCATTTTTCGACTAGTTTCTTCCCTAGCCTCGAGCTAGTAGTAAGTGACTCTAAATGCCTTTTTGATCTATTCTAAAGTGGTTAATAAGAATTTTGATGGTTGAATTTATGAACATGTTAGAACAAAATTTAAAGTCTACTAAAATAATATAATCAAGTGGGTAATAGATGAATATTGGTGTAAAAATTATAAAACTTGTCTTGTTATGATTATTTAGTGTTGTTTTATGCTAGTGTTAGTTCGGATCGTCATCTAACCCGACTAAGTCATGTTCATGGAACATGACCTAGTGTATGTTATAGTGCGAAAAGTGGTTAGATGAAGACCACTACTACTTATAACCATGAACTTGTGTAAAAACAATTTTTCTTACAAAATGGAGTTCTAAACTAGTAGATCTACGGATCTACAAGTGGTATTTTCGAAGGACCAAGTGTAAAATGAAATCATAGTTTTAAAGCCGGATCCTTCCTAAACAAAAGTGATTTTTGTGAACACACAAGTGTGTAGACACTTGTGTAACAAAAAGTTTTAACAAAGAATTATTTTTATAAATTTTGGACAAGAAGTTGTAGAAAGGTATCTTCTTTAAAAACAAGGTTCTCAAAGAAACCGAGTCTATTTATAAAAGATCTACTAAAATATGGGGAAGGTTACTACATATCTTACACAAACCACAAGTTCATGTGTTATGCGATTTATATCTATTTTGGACTAGTTGATGTTGATATATCGTTTGTTAATGTTGGGAACATTGTTGATTTGAATTATAAAAGAAAATGATACGCTTGAAAGCGTGGCCACCTCCAGTTACAGAGGAAACTCTGGCGAAATTTTTCCAAAAAAAATCTAACACTTGTAAATATTTTTATCACAAGTGTTATGGATATATTTTAACTTATTTTTTTTCCAAATAAATTTCTTCACGATTTTTATTACAAATTAAGCAAGTGTCGGAGGTGGGATTTTCACAAAATAAAACTTGCTAAAATATATATTTTCATAACAACACTTGTGTAAATTTTTGTGATTATTTTGTGAACTACGTAAATATTATTTTTAGGGTAAAAATAATATTACTAAATATTAACGGCTCCAAAATAATACGAACGCCTTCACAATAAATATTTAAGTTACAACGGTATTATTATTACCACCCGATCTATATCCGTAACTTACGTATTTTCAGAAAATACGCATAAGTGTGTATTTCGTTAGAAGTATTATTTTGGGTAAAATTATATGGAATAAAATATAATATTTTTGGGAAAAATATTTATATTTTGGAGATAGAATTTAAATATGTTTTAAGTGAGACTTAATAATATATTTCGAAGTTATACGAACGCACATGTATTAAATCCCCCATCCTTGGGAAGGAATATATTTACCAAGTATTTACAAAAATATAAACACGAAATGGTTGCCTAACTATTTCCCAAAAACTTGAACCTTAAGCTAAGGCACGGCCATCCGTCTAATAGAGTTAGTACGTGTAGGTCGTCGCACAGCTGCTTGATCAGGAGATATACTTGGTAGAGACGCACCACTGTGAGTTCAGGTCCCCCTTTTCTCTTAACTGTTTTCAGTTTTCTAAACTGCGGGGGTGAAATACATGTTACTATGATTACGAGTACTTTTTATACACGGTATGATTAGCTAAGGAACTTACAACTAGATCAAGTGAATGGATAGGCTATTATCGTAAGACCATTAATCCTTGTATAAGGACCGAGAGGCATGAGTGATAGATCTATCGGGTGTTGCGATCCCCACACATGAGCCAGCGTGTGGCTGCATGTGGTGACTATGTCTTTCCACCGGAAGGACCGGTATGAAATTCGCGTTACAGGTTTGAGTGCTTCCTTGGCCATGTCACTTATTAATGTATTAGCTACACATTAATCGATCTCTTTTTCCTTAATTGCTACATACCAGGGATTTTCATACATACAGACTTGTTTACAAAGGTTTATACATACTCACTTACACATGAACTCGCTCAACATTATTGTTGATTTTTCAACTTACATGTATTTCAGGGAATTAAAGGATCTGGCGCGGTATGTCACGTTTTCCCGCTGCACTAGTTACGAGGTCATCCGGGTTTAGGGAATGTGACTCTTTCCTGGACAAGTCACAGTCCTTAAACTATGCTTATATTATGTTGTGTTTGTTGAACAATGTTTATGTCGTTAGGATGTGTTTCCGTTAAGACAATGTTATTGTATTTGGTTTTTAAAACTTAATCGAATGGATGATCTTGCATGGTTTTTATTTCATATAGCTTGTTGTGATTAAGCTATGGTATTAATAAGTCACACCAAATTAACCACGCTTCCGCAAAGCCAGGGTGTGACAGCTTGGTATCAGAGCTCTGATCATAGCGAACTAGGATTCTTTCTCGAGTCTAGACTATGATCACTAGGGCTCTCACGAAAACATTTTTACACTGCATACCACTTAAGTCCAGATCCAAAACTTTTTACAAACAAATGTTGAGCACATTTATTTATTATTTATAGGCTCAGTCTGGGAGGCTGAGGCTCGGTCTGGAAGACCGAGGCTCGGTCTAGGGGACCGAGGTAGTTGGCTAGTGGGACTAGGAAGAGCAGTCTGAGAGGCTGGGAGAATTGGCTAGTGGGACTAGGAAGAGCAGTCTGAGAGGCTGGGAGAATTGGCTAGTGGGACTTGGAAGAGCAGTCTGAGAAGCTGGGAGAATTGGCTAGTGGGACTAGGAAGAGCAGTCTGAGAGGCTGGGAGAATTGGCTAGTGGGACTAGGAAGATCAGTCTGGGAGGCTGGGAGGCTAGTGGGACTAGGAGAATTATTTGATTGCTTACTTGGTGACTAACATGTTTATATGATTATATGATTGATTGTTGTACGTATGTGTGTTTGTGTTACAAACGTCGTGCCTTCATCAGATACTGGAAAGTCGGACACTACAGATCCCACGGCCATAGTATCAGGCGACATAGTTTCATCGGAGCACGAGGTGTACACTTCTGATACGACCAGCACAGATGAGGACGACTTTCACCCCTTTGCACTGCCTGATGCCGTAGCAGAGCCTGCTGATGGCCATCCTGTTGGGGATTTGCCACTCGCGGTGATCCCTGCTCCTGTGCCCCTTGCCGCTTATCCCGTTGTGGATATGCCCCCCGACGTAGTCTCTGACGACGATGTCGATCTATTAGAGGAGGACCCACTTGAGGGCGAGGCCCTATTGCTGCTGGTGGTAGCCTACTGCTTGCTGACGCTCCTGCAGAGGAGGCTCATGCTCATTCACCTGTCCCAAACTCATTTGAGTCTGTGGCGTTCGCATCTTCGCATATACAGGGAGTGCAGCACCACTCACACGACGCCGACCCTGATATGGCGTCATCAGCTGCACCGGTTCCCGCACACAGCTTTGAGTTTGATCACGACATTGAGGACGATTCTGTTTTTCCACCTGGTTTTGATCCAGACCATGACATTGAGTTCATACACTTAGACCAGCCCTTGGAGGATCCTGTAGCCCCTGTCGACCCTATGTTTGTTGATCCAGCTGATTTTGAGATGGAGTTTGTTGATCCGGAGCTGACTGTGGCCCCTGAGCCAGGTGTTGCTCCTGACCCCGCATTGGAGCATGACCCTGTTCATGCCGATGCACCTGCTGTTGCTCCTTGATTGATCATCTGCTTGGACGAGAGAAAATTTGGGGTAACTGTGCAAGACAATTTATTATTACGGGGGCCCACGTAATAACGACTTGTAGTGCACAGAAATCCTGGTGGACTCTGCGGGTCAAGCTAATGAAAACCAATGTAGCAGGAAATAACTTAAACACGAATGACCAAGGCGATGTAGCCTCGAGTTCATTCTATTACAAGCAACAAGCCAAATTAGCAAGCCTATGTGAAGGCTCATAAATTATTTCCCCACTCATACATTGAGTATATTTACGTGTGAAATTGGGTGATTACATGATGGCTTATGATGCTGTGTATCTCATAGACAATTGAAATGTTGTCTAACCCGCTTCATGCCACTTCGACAGAAGAGAATGCCACCCAGGCGTGTCATAAACACCAGTACACTACCAAGGACAGAAGCCGAGCTGTAAGAATGCATCTCATCAGCAAATGCACGACATGAAGCCCTCCGCTCTAAGCACAGCAATGGCACTACTGGGAACAACCCCCCCTCCAACTGGCTGCACCTATAAGCAGTTCCTGAACTGCAAGCCTTTGAACTTTGACGGAATAGGAGGCGCCGTTGCATTTGTTCGTTGGTCCGAAAAGATGGACTCCATTCTAAGAATGAGTAACGATTCGCCCCAACAGAGTGTTACCTATACCTTGGGGTTATTTCTAGATGACACACTCTCATGATGGAACCTTCAGGTTCAGACCCTTGGCATAGATGCTGCTTATGCACTGAGCTGGGACGAGCTCAAAGGAATGATGGAGAAGAAATAAAATTCTAGGGCTGAAATCCAGAAGCTTGACGCGGAGTTCTGGAATTGAAAATGGACGGACCAAAGATTCCTGAATACGTCCAGAAATATCACGACTGGTCTAGGGTCGTCCCCTACTTAGTCAAACCGGAGTTCAAAAAGATTGAACGATTCATTTGGACACTTGCAGAGGCTATCAATATGGGTGATTTATTTATAACATGAGATGTTATGTGTTGATATGGTTGTATACTTACGTACATTCTACTTACTATGACCTGACCAACGTGAACCATCTTTTAGAAGATGCCACCAAAACGCGATCCGCGCATGCCTGCCAGCGAGGCAGGACTTCAACAAATCATCACTGCCGCCATTGCACAGTACGCAGCCTCACAAGGAGGAACTAGCGGAAGTAATTCAAACAATTACGGCAACAACAATCCACCTCATGGGTGCACCTACAAGCAGTTTCTAGACTGCAAGCCTGACAACTTTGATGGCACCGGAGGTGCTGTCGCTTTTGTTCATGGGCCAAGAAGACTGAATCTGCTCTCCGCATGAGCAAATGTGCACCAGACCAGCAAGTCACCTACATTTCTGGGCTATTTTTGGATGGAGCCCTATCTTGGTGGAATTTGCAAGTGCAGACACTTGGTGAAGTTGCTGCCTACGCACTAACATGGACCGAACTGAAGGAACTAATGCGCAAAAAGTATTGTTCTCGCGCTGAAACCCAAAGATTGGAAACTGAGTTCTGGCATTTGAAGATGGAAGGTTCGAAGATCGCGGAATATGTTCAGAGGTTTCACGACCTGTCGCATATGGTACCCTATATGGTCACTCCAGAATTCAAGCGGATTGAACGCTTCATTTGGGGATTAGCTCCTCAAATCATAAGCATGGTGACCTCCTCCAAACCTGCAACAATTACTGAGGCGATCGATTTGAGTGTGGCTCTCACTGAGGAGGCTATCCGCCTGAACAAGTTCGATGAGATCGAGACAAAGAAGAAAGAGACTCACGTCGAGTCATCCGGAGGTAACAAACGAAAGTTCTCGAACTTCAAACAAGGCACTAGTGGTGTTGTTAAGAAAGGAGAGCCAAACGCGCCAGCTCAGGTTACAGCTGGTGGTGGGAAGAGAGGAAAGGGATATATGGGCACCCAGCCCAAGTGCAACACCTGCCAGCGTCACCATTCTGGCCGATGTGGTTTGAAGGTGTGTGAAGCGTGTGGGAAACATGGCCACTTGAAGGATTCTTGTTGGGCCACTGCTGGCCAGGGAGGCCCAGGAGGATTTGGAAACAGAAACAATAACTGGGGTGGAAATGGAAATCGCCCACAAGGAAACAATGGAGGTGGAAACGGGCAAAGACCTGGATGCTTTAACTGTGGTGATATCGGGCACTTTAAGAGAAATTGCCCAGAGTTGAACCAAGCCCGGGGAAGAGTGTTCCATATCGAAGCGAGGGAAGCGCGCCAGGATCCCAATGTCGTTGCTGGTACGTTCCCTGTAAACCAACGCTATGCATCCGTTTTTATTTAATACTGGTGCCGACTATAGCTTCGTATCGTTAGAATTTAAGAATATGCTTGGATTAGCCGCTAGTAAACTAGGTATTCCTTACTCAATTGAATTGGCTAATGGAAAGTTAGTAGAAGCCAATGAAGTGGTCAGAGGTTGTGTAATCGAGTTGGGAGAGCGTGAATTTGCTTTGGATCTACTACCAGTCCAGCTGGGGAGCTTCGACGTGTTAGTAGGAATGGATTGGTTATCAAGCAACAAGGCTGAGATTGTTTGTCACGAAAAGGTCGTTCGTATCCCAACCGAAGATGGCGAAACAATTGTGGTTCACGGGGAGAAGCGTGATACGCCGTTAAGAATTATCAGCTGCCTGAAAGCGCGAAAGTGTTTGCAGAAGGGATGCGTTGCCTTCCTGGCACACATTGTGGATAAGAAGGCTGCTGAGCCGAGAATAGAAGACATCCCTGTCGTGAGGGAATATCCAGAAGTCTTCCCAGAGGACTTACCTGGACTGCCACCTCAGAGACAAGTGGAGTTCCGCATTGACTTAGTTCCAGGCGCCGCGCCTGTGGCTAAGGCACCTTATAGACTTGCCCCGTCTGAGATGCAAGAATTGTCGACACAACTTCAAGAGTTGTTAGACAAGGGATTTATCCGACCAAGCTTCTCGCCTTGGGGAGCTCCAGTTTTGTTTGTCAAGAAGAAGGACGGTAGTTTTCGTATGTGTATTGACTACCGGGAATTGAACAAGCTGACGATCAAGAATAGATACCCTCTGCCAAGGATTGATGATCTGTTTGACCAACTGCAAGGCTCAAGCTTTTACTCAAAAATCGACTTGCGATCTAGATACCATCAGTTAAGGATACAAGAGGAGAGTATCCCGAAGACAGCCTTCAGAACTCGTTATGGACACTACGAGTTCCTTGTTATGCCGTTTGGTTAGACAAATGCACCTGCAGTCTTTATGCACTTGATGAATAGAGTTTGCAAGCCGTACTTGGACAAGTTCGTGATTGTGTTTATCGATGACATCTTGATCTATTCAAGAACAAAGGCTGAGCACGAACAGCATTTAAGAGCTATTTTGGAGTTGCTGAAGAAGGAACAGTTGTATGCCAAGTTCTCTAAGTGCGAGTTTTGGCTACGTGAAGTACAATTTCTTGGACACGTGGTGAACGGAGATGGAATCCATGTGGATCCAACCAAGATCGAAGCGATCAAGAATTGGGAAACGCCAAAGACGCCAACCGAGATTCGACAATTCTTGGGTTTGGCTGGCTATTATCGAAGATTCATTGAGGATTTTTCAAAAATCGCTCAACCATTGACGCTCCTCACGCAGAAAGATAAGAAGTTTGATTGGGGAATCAAACAGGAAGAAGCGTTCAAGATATTGAAGGATAAGCTCTGCAATGCGCCAATCTTAGCACTACCGGAAGGTACAGATGATTTTGTGGTATACTGTGACGCCTCACGTCAAGGATTGGGTTGTGTGTTGATGCAACGCCAAAAGGTTATTGCTTACGCCTCGCGTCAATTGAAAGTGCACGAAAAGAACTATACCACACATGATTTGGAACTTGGCGCAGTGGTTTTCGCATTAAAGATCTGGAGACACTACCTTTATGGTACAAAGTGTACAATTTTTACAGATCACAAGAGCCTACAACACATATTCAACCAGAAGGAGTTGAATATGAGACAAAGACGATGGGTTGAGTTGTTAAATGATTACGATTGCGAGATAAAGTATCATCCAGGGAAGGTGAATGTGGTCGCCGATGCCCTAAGTCGAAAGGAGAGGATCAAGCCCATAAGGCTTAGGGCTTTAGAAATGATTATCCGAACCGATCTTTCCTTGCGCATTCGTGCTGCGCAGAAAGAAGCTCTCAAGGAAGGAAACCTTGAAGAAGAATATCTCCGTGGGATGGAGAAGCTACTGGTACCAAACGAGGAAGGAACGTTATGTTTTGAGAAAAGGATTTGGGTTCCTTTGTTTGGAGGTTTGAGAAAAGTTATTTTAGATGAAGCTCACAAATCACGGTACTCTATCCATCCAGGAGCGGATAAAATGTACCAAGATCTCAAGGATTACTATTGGTGGCCTAGGATGAAAGGCGATGTTGCTGTTTATGTGAGCAAATGTTTACATGCGCTAAGGTCAAAGCCGAGTATCAGAAACCTTCAGGACTTCTGCAACAACCTGAGATTCCCAATTGGAAATGGGAACAAATCTCAATGGATTTTATTACAAAGTTGCCAAGAACGCCAAGAGGCCATGACACTATTTGGGTAATAGTGGATCGATTAACAAAGTCAGCACACTTCTTACCTATCAGAGAGAAGGATAATACGAGCAAGTTGGCCGAAATATACATGAGAGAGATCGTCGCACGTCATGGAGTGCCTCTCTCGATCATCTCTGATAGAGACGGAAGGTTTGTGTCAAGGATATGGCAATCCTTCCAAGAAGCTTTTGGCTCACAATTAAATCTGAGCACTACGTTTCATCCGCAAACTGACGGGCAAAGCGAGCGGACGATACAGACTTTGGAAGACATGCTGAGAGCGTGTGTTATGGATTTGGGCGGTAGCTGGGATAAGCATTTACCTTTGGTCGAATTTTCATACAACAACAGCTACCACACCAGTATTGGTGCCGCGCCATTCGAAGCTCTTTACGGACGCAAGTGTCGATCACCCCTATGTTGGGCTGACGCAGGTGATAGACAGCTTGTTGGTCCCGAAATCGTCCAAGAGACGACAGACAAGATTGCGCAGATCCAAAAACGCATCGAAGCAGCTCGTGAAAGACAGAAAGCCTATGCAGATCCAAACCGGAAACACTTGGAATTCCAAGTTGGAGAAATGGTTTTATTGAAAGTTTCACCCTGGAAGGGTGTGGCACGCTTCGGAAAGCGTGGGAAGTTAAATCTGCGCTACATTGGTCCCTTCAGAATTTTGAAAAGAATAGGACTGGTAGCATACAAGCTGGACTTACCTGTTGAACTCCATTCAGTTCACGATACCTTCCATGTATCCAACCAAAAGAAAAGTCCAACTCAAGATACCGTTGTCATTCCCATCGACGAGATTCATGTTGACGACACGCTCCATTTAGTTGAAGAACTAATTGAGGTTACGGATTGGAAAGTAAACAAGACCCGCCGGAGCAGTGTCAAGCTCGTCAAAGTTCGTTGGAATGCCAGACATGGTCCTGAATACACCTGGGAGCGTGAGGACCGGATGAAAGAGAAATACCCCCACCTATTTCCCAAGAACCCTGCATCTACAAGCAGAACTTAAAATTTCGGGACGAAATTTTTCTAACGGGGGGAGAATGTGACAACCCTCACTAAACCAGGTATCCGTACGACTTAATTAATAATTAATTACTGCTTAATTACTGTGCTTACTTGAACTTGTGGATAAACTGCTACTTGAATACTGATACATGTACTTACTTGCATCATACTTTACTTGCTGTCACTCCATGTTTTGCTTACAGCACCTTTGTGACAACCTTGATGCACCAAAAGCACAGTAGCACAATGAACAGATAACCTATTAAACGTGCTGTCATAACTAGCACCAGGCAGGTACTGCCTCTAAGGCCTGTAAGAGCCTGAGATAGTTTGCTACACTAGTGGTGAGTGTGGGGATATAAGGGTTGTAGAACTGCGTCACTAGGAATGAGATTACAGTGACCGGATGTGCCTAAAACGTACTCTAGGTACAAAATTCAGCACTTTAAATAATAATTCAGCATCTAGCTACCTAATAAAGTGCCAAAACATGAGAAAAATAATACTAGACACTTTCCAAAGTGTCGGGAATAAGTTGTGTCACTAAAAATAATATCAACGACACTTTAAATAATTATTTAGCGCTTTAACGGAGTAATATCCAACCGTACAACCGGACTTAACCCGAGACATAAAATATTGTCATTTACATTATTTTTCTTTTTCTGAGCTAGTTAGGTGTCACACCCCGACCGCGTAAAACAACAAATCGCGGCGGAAACATCGGGGCGTGTTGCAACAGAATTAATGTTTCATAACCATGGATATCAAAAGTGTTTCGTTTTATTAAACATTGAATAATTACATCGTTTGGAAATCTAAATACACAATTTAAACATAATCTATCATTGTTATTGAGTCACTAAGGCCTTGTCCAGTCCTATGTGAGCATGCATCTTATCAAACGATATCATTCAACAATACCTGAAACATATGTGAAAACGAGGTCAGCAAAGAAATGCTGGCGAGTACATAGGTTTTGTGAAAATAAGATTCATGACTTCTGTTTTAAGAAAATGTTTAGTCATGAACCTTGTAATTTGCTTTGTCTTTGTAAATCATTTGAAAAATAATAAGTTCAAGTCATATGTATAAATAAGAGAATAATGTATGATTAAATGAATAACCATGTAAAATGAGTTTGTATAAGATAAGTTGTTTGTAAATAATTGTCTTGTGAAAAGTATGTTACTTGTATAAAATGTTCTATGTCTCAAACTGAAATGATTCAAATAACGCTACCATATGTAATACCATACAAACACTTATATATAGGAAGTACCAGCGGCGTATCCACCATGCTTGTATCATATTCCACACGCATTGTTACTTAATCACTTAGTCAAACCAAACCACCAAAGTAATGTTCATGCCCAATGTAAATCATGTAATATGTATAACCAAAACCCAATCGTATATCGCTTTGAAGCCAATCGTTTACCCAATCGTTAAAACATCGTGTGAAAACCAATTGTTTACCCGATCGTTAAATTCGTTTTAAGTCGTGAAACTACTTAAATGGTCGTCTCGCTAATAACATTCAAACCTTCTTGACTCGCATTAATAAACCCTTACCAAAGGATAGATTAACAATTCGCATTAATAAACCCTTACCAAAGGATAGATTAACAACTCGCATTAATAAACCCTTACCAAAGAGTAAATTAACAAATACAGATTCAGTCGCTACCCACAACACCCACACATAACTACGGGTGTAGTAACTAACGGGATTTGTCAGATCCTATGGTACCATAACCTAATACTGGTCGGCTTGATCATTGCTAATGAATGTCATTTGTTATGTAACCCAACCAACAAGTTCGTTCACATTATTGAAATCGTTATTAGTTTTGTATAAATCGTCTTAATCGTTTTTGAAACCATCGTTATAACATCGAAAATCGTTTTGATATCATCGTTAAAACCTTGAAAACATTTAGCACATATGAGTCACCCCAAAACAATTGAAAGCAGTAAAATAGGGGAATAATGTACTCGCCTGAGAATGCTTAGAGGTCTTGAACAACAACCAAACAAAGCTAGAGGGAGCACGGAATCAGTCGGCAAATCTATAAATAAACCGGACTTTAATCGGGAGATCGGATAGGATGAGGCTTGGTAAACCAAATGAGTATTGGAACTCATATGATATGGTTTAACAAGGCCTACATACTACATTGTGACTAACCTAAGTGCTTTCGACTCATCGCGACCCATTTAGGTAACATACGCTACTTTAACGCGTCATGCGCGCAAAGCGCGTTCGGACCGTCTAACTAGTCCTATGACAAGTGTTATATGCCTAAACATGTTACATAATCAATTATGTGACAAAAGTTTAGGTTACATATGCTTAATTACCAATTATACATGAAAAGGGTATTCTGGTAATTTACCTAAGGCATATAAACTACCTATCATACAACTACTTAAACGAAGCGACCATAGGGTATAACCTCGGAAGGTTATTCCCTACCTACTATGGTCACCTAATGTATTTGGTCGGATCCTAATGATCGACCAAACTGGGTCGGGTTCGAAGGTATAAGCGATTTATTAGATCGCTTACACTACGACCCTAGACAACGTGGTAATCAGTAGGCATAGTCCCAAGGGACTATAACCAACGTGATTACACTCACGTTGCGAAGTTCAAACGAACTTCGCATTGACCATAACTGGTCAACGCAGAAAGTCAAACAAAGTTTGACTTTCAGACTCGAAAGACTCGAAAAGCAATAAAAGAGCGAAAGAATACTTACGAAGGGTCCCCGAATGCTAATCTCGATCCAAGAATCTCAGGTATGAAACAATGGTTTCAACTTAGAGTTCCTAAGATCAAGATTCTAGTGATTTTAGCAATGGGGGTGAATGGGTATTTATAGGAATACCCGAACCGTTAGGATCGTTTCTAGGAAAACGTGATGCGATCTTGGCCATACACTTAGCACACATGGTATTGTAATACCATGTGCCATCAAAACCAGCCCATAGTATTGTTAAAACATGTGCAAAATTGAATTTGGACCAGATTCAAAGTTTCTACACAGAAAGTTTCAAAAATGGCAGATTTGGTCCCTGTAGTGTAATAAGGCCTTTTCCGACGCGTTTAAGGCCCGTTAACCCCATTTAAAAGCTCTAAAATGAAGTTAAAGTAAAGGGAACTTAAAATGTTCTCAAAAATATCTCGGATGTCGGTTCGTTTAGCCGTACGGTTGCGTTGTTCGGCTAATTACGACGGAATGCGCATAAGCGCGAAAAACGATCCAAATGACGTGACGAATGGATTTTTCTTATGGCGAACACTAAAATATAATGTAGTCATGCTTACATAAATTTTTGGATGTCCAGATGTATTCAGAACGTAAGTTATGCGCGAAAATGCAAACTTGTGCACTTTTTGACACTTTTAGTCCCTGAATGACACAAAAGTTTATTTTAGCATACCGAACACCTCAAAGCCTATTTCTAAGCTATGTGAAGGGTATTTATGGTATGTTTAACTTATGGTCATGCTCCGGAATGTCTGTTACAGTTCGAATTGGCATACTTTCGCAGTTTGTCAAGTTTAGTCCCTGTAAGCGATTTAACTTGATTTTGCTATACCAAAGCCTTCAAAACTTATTTCTAAGTTATGTAAAGGTTATTTAAGGTATGTTAAGCCTATGTCACTATTCCGGAGTGTTTGTTGCATTAAACTGGTTATATTTACGCATCGGTGCGCGTATAACCTTCTAGAAAGCGATTTAGAGTTTGAAATTGAACAAGAATTGATATGTGCAAATGATACACATATTTTTACAAATCCCAAGTATGAAATATAATATTTCATTGGTTCGGAATTTGTTTGATGGCCGTGGAGGCACAGGTGTTACAGTCTCCCCTACTTTAGGAAATTTCGTCCCGAAATTTATTTAGAGGAAACTTGTGAGAGTTTAAAACATGAAGTTGAAAAGACCGAACAACATTGGTTAGGGTTCTGAACTTCTAGTAACTTTAATAACATCATGCTTGCAATGTAAGAGGGATACTTATATACAAGCATATGAAGCATCATTGGTGCGTCCACCGTGCCTCCATTACATTGTTATCATTTTGTTATTGTTGTCACTATCGGTTCTTACACATAGTAAATCCTACTGGGTTTCTATGCACTAAATTTCATAATTATGTACGCGTCCATAATTAGACAATTCCTTGCACAGTTCACACAGTCTATTTTATAATGTGTAGGGTAAAACCAAATGAACAAACCTGTGATGAGTGTGATTGGACCACCATAGGGTCCTTTCAGCTGTATCATCACATGCCATTCTTAACCAGGTCTTGAATCAATCTTTAACTAGACCGCTCAAGGGTCTCTCATCGAATCATGGAATGGTACTATATAACCCAAGGGTCTTAACTACCACGTAGAAGCCCATAAGGATTTAAGGTAGTACTTTTGAATATCCTACTATGAATCCCTCATATGAAGATATGAAAGATTCTATGAGGATTTGAAAAATCGTAACACACAAAAACATAGAGGAGAACACATATCATATAACCACAAAATTGTTCGTTAATTTGTCTTGTAAATTGCGTACATGCATTTAAAGCACACTAGGAATCCATTCCGTGGATTTCATTTGGTACTTTAAACGTTACCAAGAATCCAACTATAAAGATAGAAAGATTCAAAAAGAAAATTCGATTTCGATTATTAGGAACCGAAGTGTTCGAATTAAGGTACATAAGGAATCCAATTAAGGACTCTGATTTGAATGATAATCATCCACAAGGATCTAATTGTAAAGATAAAAAGATCCCATATGAATTTTAGAAGTTGAACATGTTTTGAAACCTTGCACTGGATGTGCTTAGGTCAAAACATGATGTAAAATGCTTATGAAGTTGAGATGCTTGATATGTCAAGGCGACATATGAAGCAGAATTTTGAAGGTTAAGTCAATGTATGAGGAAAATATTTTTGAAAACTATGCATGGGGTTCTTTTAAGAAAAATGTGTTTAACGTTTTTGAAACCTTATATATAATACTTTTTGAAATCATAAAGTAGGTGTATTAGGTAGATATATTTACAAAAATGTTTTAAAATCATGCGAGATGAATTTTGAAATTATGTATAAGGTTTTTGAAAGACATGAATGATGCTTTTCGAAATCATGCACTTGATCAGAAAATGTATTGTGTTAATATTGTCTTCAGACTATATGAAATATTTTGAAATTAGAAAGGTTGGTTTTGATAACATGGCCAATGTTTTTGAAATAACATAGACAATGCATCTAGAAAATTTGTTTTTCAAACTATATGAAATGTTTTGAGATCATGAAGATTGTTTTGAAATACTGGTACTGTGTATGTTGAAAAATCAAAACGTAATGGGTATGAGATTTGAAAATACCCTTAGTTATCTAACCAAGGATTTAAAGGCACAGATGTGCGAAAAGCACGATTACTCATAATGTCACTTAATTTCCTGTACTTTGTTTCTTAGAGTGAAACGAGTACTTAAAATTTTCAAGGGAATCATGAGCAATCATTTGAAAGAGAGAAATCACAAGAGTAGTTTGTAAGGTACATAGTTCCTTGATGTAGGTATCATAGGAAAAGCCATACACACCTAGCAGGGGGTTGAGCTGGTTGGTTGGGGACTGCTTTACCATTGTGAGCGACCATGGCGAAGTTCTGAGAAGCCTTTCGCTTCTTTGACTTCTTAGGGGATCGTTCATCCATGGTCTTTGATTCCTTGATTGGTTTATTGGCTGATGGTGTTGTCGCCTGACTAGGTCCTGCCTGTCTTGGTGACTCTTGAGTGGCTTCATCCTGGAGATGATACATGGCAGTAGCTAATTCAACAGTCTTCAGGACTACTTCGCCTATTCGCTGAGCTAATTTGGCTGCTTGCTCAGATATCTGGGCGTCATCATGATGAAGAGACATTCTTGAAGAAAAAGAAAGGCATAGGGAGAAACAGGTGAAAGATTATTGGACAATCAAAACAGAATGATAACGCATGAAGATTGCGATCATTTGTTTGTTACCTAAGGCAAACAAATGAGACGGTGACTGATCAAAGTAAATGGGTCAAAAATAATGTATCGCGAAGACATGCTCGCCTATAAGTGAACACTCATCCCAAGAATTCCCAGGTAAGCACAACTGGTCTCGCGTCTGATGAGATGTATACGAAGTGCTTGCCTAGACAGAAAACCCAGAATACAGGCATTCACCCTTCCAGTTTGCACGTGTTCACATTATTTAAAACCCAAAACCTTGACGAAGTTTTGAAAACTCAAAGGGGTTCAAAACCATAAAATAGAGAGTTCAAAACCTTACAATAGAGGGTTCAAAACCTAGAAATCAATCATCCTAGAACAGATGATTAGTTTTCAAAGCGGTTTTGAAATTTATGTTCTTGTTGTGGTCGTCGCCTAAGGATAGGTGACGGTATTGTTTTATGACTAAACGCAAGTAAACTCGCGTTAGGGTCCTAAGAAGGTTATAGACTAGGTCAAAGCATTACTAATAACCTAATTCCCTATAACCATTGGCTCTGATACCATCTTTCTGTCACACCCCGACCGCGTAAAACAACAAATCGCGGCGGAAACATCGGGGCGTGTTGCAACAGAATTAATGTTTCATAACCATGGATATCAAAAGTGTTTCGTTTTATTAAACATTGAATAATTACATCGTTTGGAAATCTAAATACACAATTTAAACATAATCTATCATTGTTATTGAGTCACTAAGGCCTTGTCCAGTCCTATGTGAGCATGCATCTTATCAAACGATATCATTCAACAATACCTGAAACATATGTGAAAACGAGGTCAGCAAAGAAATGCTGGCGAGTACATAGGTTTTGTGAAAATAAGATTCATGACTTCTGTTTTAAGAAAATGTTTAGTCATGAACCTTGTAATTTGCTTTGTCTTTGTAAATCATTTGAAAAATAATAAGTTCAAGTCATATGTATAAATAAGAGAATAATGTATGATTAAATGAATAACCATGTAAAATGAGTTTGTATAAGATAAGTTGTTTGTAAATAATTGTCTTGTGAAAAGTATGTTACTTGTATAAAATGTTCTATGTCTCAAACTGAAATGATTCAAATAACGCTACCATATGTAATACCATACAAACACTTATATATAGGAAGTACCAGCGGCGTATCCACCATGCTTGTATCATATTCCACACGCATTGTTACTTAATCACTTAGTCAAACCAAACCACCAAAGTAATGTTCATGCCCAATGTAAATCATGTAATATGTATAACCAAAACCCAATCGTATATCGCTTTGAAGCCAATCGTTTACCCAATCGTTAAAACATCGTGTGAAAACCAATTGTTTACCCGATCGTTAAATTCGTTTTAAGTCGTGAAACTACTTAAATGGTCGTCTCGCTAATAACATTCAAACCTTCTTGACTCGCATTAATAAACCCTTACCAAAGGATAGATTAACAATTCGCATTAATAAACCCTTACCAAAGGATAGATTAACAACTCGCATTAATAAACCCTTACCAAAGAGTAAATTAACAAATACAGATTCAGTCGCTACCCACAACACCCACACATAACTACGGGTGTAGTAACTAACGGGATTTGTCAGATCCTATGGTACCATAACCTAATACTGGTCGGCTTGATCATTGCTAATGAATGTCATTTGTTATGTAACCCAACCAACAAGTTCGTTCACATTATTGAAATCGTTATTAGTTTTGTATAAATCGTCTTAATCGTTTTTGAAACCATCGTTATAACATCGAAAATCGTTTTGATATCATCGTTAAAACCTTGAAAACATTTAGCACATATGAGTCACCCCAAAACAATTGAAAGCAGTAAAATAGGGGAATAATGTACTCGCCTGAGAATGCTTAGAGGTCTTGAACAACAACCAAACAAAGCTAGAGGGAGCACGGAATCAGTCGGCAAATCTATAAATAAACCGGACTTTAATCGGGAGATCGGATAGGATGAGGCTTGGTAAACCAAATGAGTATTGGAACTCATATGATATGGTTTAACAAGGCCTACATACTACATTGTGACTAACCTAAGTGCTTTCGACTCATCGCGACCCATTTAGGTAACATACGCTACTTTAACGCGTCATGCGCGCAAAGCGCGTTCGGACCGTCTAACTAGTCCTATGACAAGTGTTATATGCCTAAACATGTTACATAATCAATTATGTGACAAAAGTTTAGGTTACATATGCTTAATTACCAATTATACATGAAAAGGGTATTCTGGTAATTTACCTAAGGCATATAAACTACCTATCATACAACTACTTAAACGAAGCGACCATAGGGTATAACCTCGGAAGGTTATTCCCTACCTACTATGGTCACCTAATGTATTTGGTCGGATCCTAATGATCGACCAAACTGGGTCGGGTTCGAAGGTATAAGCGATTTATTAGATCGCTTACACTACGACCCTAGACAACGTGGTAATCAGTAGGCATAGTCCCAAGGGACTATAACCAACGTGATTACACTCACGTTGCGAAGTTCAAACGAACTTCGCATTGACCATAACTGGTCAACGCAGAAAGTCAAACAAAGTTTGACTTTCAGACTCGAAAGACTCGAAAAGCAATAAAAGAGCGAAAGAATACTTACGAAGGGTCCCCGAATGCTAATCTCGATCCAAGAATCTCAGGTATGAAACAATGGTTTCAACTTAGAGTTCCTAAGATCAAGATTCTAGTGATTTTAGCAATGGGGGTGAATGGGTATTTATAGGAATACCCGAACCGTTAGGATCGTTTCTAGGAAAACGTGATGCGATCTTGGCCATACACTTAGCACACATGGTATTGTAATACCATGTGCCATCAAAACCAGCCCATAGTATTGTTAAAACATGTGCAAAATTGAATTTGGACCAGATTCAAAGTTTCTACACAGAAAGTTTCAAAAATGGCAGATTTGGTCCCTGTAGTGTAATAAGGCCTTTTCCGACGCGTTTAAGGCCCGTTAACCCCATTTAAAAGCTCTAAAATGAAGTTAAAGTAAAGGGAACTTAAAATGTTCTCAAAAATATCTCGGATGTCGGTTCGTTTAGCCGTACGGTTGCGTTGTTCGGCTAATTACGACGGAATGCGCATAAGCGCGAAAAACGATCCAAATGACGTGACGAATGGATTTTTCTTATGGCGAACACTAAAATATAATGTAGTCATGCTTACATAAATTTTTGGATGTCCAGATGTATTCAGAACGTAAGTTATGCGCGAAAATGCAAACTTGTGCACTTTTTGACACTTTTAGTCCCTGAATGACACAAAAGTTTATTTTAGCATACCGAACACCTCAAAGCCTATTTCTAAGCTATGTGAAGGGTATTTATGGTATGTTTAACTTATGGTCATGCTCCGGAATGTCTGTTACAGTTCGAATTGGCATACTTTCGCAGTTTGTCAAGTTTAGTCCCTGTAAGCGATTTAACTTGATTTTGCTATACCAAAGCCTTCAAAACTTATTTCTAAGTTATGTAAAGGTTATTTAAGGTATGTTAAGCCTATGTCACTATTCCGGAGTGTTTGTTGCATTAAACTGGTTATATTTACGCATCGGTGCGCGTATAACCTTCTAGAAAGCGATTTAGAGTTTGAAATTGAACAAGAATTGATATGTGCAAATGATACACATATTTTTACAAATCCCAAGTATGAAATATAATATTTCATTGGTTCGGTATTTGTTTGATGGCCGTGGAGGCACAGGTGTTACATTAGGGTCCCCGAGTACCCTAACACCCGTTATAAATTACACACCACATAATACACTAATTAGATCTCCAACTAAAACTAACTAATACCACTAACCATTTAGTTACAATCTAACCAAATATTCCCCCCCCCCTAACGAGTTTGGTTCCCCAAGGGAACAAATACTTACAACTTTTGAATATTATAATCTTATATGTCTAATATCTACTTGACATAATATCCTTTGGGTTTAGTGGGTGATGGTTTATATTATGGATTAAGGGATAAACTTTCATTTACTATAACATCATCATCATCATCATACTCAGTAAATCCCACCAATAGCAAAGCAAAGGTAGGGTCTGAGGAGGGTAAGATGTAGACAGCCTTACCTCTACCCCGTAGGAATAGAGAGGCTGCTTCCAGTGAGACCCCCGGCTCGATAGTAGTTTTGCATCAAGCCTTGGACATAAGGCACATAACACTCGGCAATCGGGACAAAGACTGATTAGTGCATGTACCCTTTTGTCTTTCAGCTATCAACGCCACCACATGATGCATGATTAACCGTCCTCCACTTTTAACGTTATTTTCACGAAATTAGTAAAATAACGTTAAAATTAGTGCACTTTTACTTTTGCCCCCCGATGGCCCACACATATATACATTATATGCGCATACCGCAAGCGGGGCGTGTTTCATTTACTATAACATCACCAACAAACAAAAAAAAAATTCCACTCATCTCTCCTCCACTCTTGAAGTCTCGGCCGAGAACCACAAGCACACCACCATCACTTTTGATTTCATTCAAGGCATTTTATATACATTCAAGTGTGAGGGATCACATACGAGGAAGACCGGTGCTTGCAGATCGTCAAGGACCTCACCCCACTGCTTTTATCCACGCATTTTTCGACTAGTTTCTTCCCTAGCCTCGAGCTAGTAGTAAGTGACTCTAAATGCCTTTTTGATCTATTCTAAAGTGGTTAATAAGAATTTTGACGGTTGAATTTATGAACATGTTAGAACAAAATTTAAAGTCTACTAAAATAATATAATCAAGTGGGTAATAGATGAATATTGGTGTAAAAATTATAAAACTTGTCTTGTTATGATTATTTAGTGTTGTTTTATGCTAGTGTTAGTTCGGATCGTCATCTAACCCGACTATGTCATGTTCATGGAACATGACCTAGTGTATGTTATAGTGCGAAAAGTGGTTAGATGAAGACCACTACTACTTATAACCATGAACTTGTGTAAAAACATTTTTTCTTACAAAATGGAGTTCTAAACTAGTAGATCTACGGATCTACAAGTGGTATTTTCGAAGGACCAAGTGTAAAATGAAATCATAATTTTAAAGCCGGATCCTTCCTAAACAAAAGTGATTTTTGTGAACACACAAGTGTGTAGACACTTGTGTAACAAAAAGTTTTAACAAAGAATTATTTTTATAAATTTTGGACAAGAAGTTGTAGAAAGGTATCTTCTTTAAAAACAAGGTTCTCAAAGAAACCGAGTCTATTTATAAAAGATCTACTAAAATATGGGGAAGGTTACTACATATCTTACACAAACCACAAGTTCATGTGTTATGCGATTTATATCTATTTTGGACTAGTTGATGTTGATATATCGTTTGTTAATGTTGGGAACATTGTTGATTTGAATTATAAAAGAAAATGATACGCTTGAAAGCGTGGCCACCTCCAGTTACAGAGGAAACTCTGGCGAAACTTTTCCAAAAAAAATCTAACACTTGTAAATATTTTTATCACAAGTGTTATGGATATATTTTAACTTATTTTTTTTCCAAATAAATTTCGTCACGATTTTTATTACAAATTAAGCAAGTGTCGGAGGTGGGATTTTCACAAAATAAAACTTGCTAAAATATATATTTAAAATATATATTTTCATAACAACACTTGTGTAAATTTTTGTGATTATTTTGTGAACTACGTAAATATTATTTTTAGGGTAAAAATAATATTACTAAATATTAACGGCTCCAAAATAATACGAACGCCTTCACAATAAATATTTAAGTTACAACGGTATTATTATTACCACCCGATCTATATCCGTAACTTACGTATTTTCAGAAAATACGCATAAGTGTGTATTTCGTTAGAAGTATTATTTTGGGTAAAATTATATGGAATAAAATATAATATTTTTGGGAAAAATATTTATATTTTGGAGATAGAATTTAAATATGTTTTAAGTGAGACTTAATAATATATTTCGAAGTTATACGAACGCACATGTATTAAATCCCCCATCCTTGGGAAGGAATATATTTACCAAGTATTTACAAAAATATAAACACGAAATGGTTGCCTAACTATTTCCCAAAAACTTGAACCTTAAGCTAAGGCACGGCCATCCTTCTAATAGAGTTAGTACGTGTAGGTCGTCGCACAGCTGCTTGATCAGGAGATATACTTGGTAGAGACGCACCACTGTGAGTTCATGTCCCCCTTTTCTCTTAACTGTTTTCAGTTTTCTAAACTGCGGGGGTGAAATACATGTTACTATGATTACGAGTACTTTTTATACACGGTATGATTAGCTAAGGAACTTACAACTAGATCAAGTGAATGGATAGGCTATTATCGTAAGACCATTAATCCTTGTATAAGGACCGAGAGGCATGAGTGATAGATCTATCGGGTGTTGCGAGCCCCACACATGAGCCAGCGTGTGGCTGCATGTGGTGACTATGTCGTTCCACCGGAAGGACCGGTATGAAATTCGCGTTACAGGTTTGAGTGCTTCCTTGGCCATGTCACTTATTAATGTATTAGCTACACATTAATCGATCTCTTTTTCCTTAATTGCTACATACCAGGGATTTTCATACATACAGACTTGTTTACAAAGGTTTATACATACTCACTTACACATGAACTCGCTCAACATTATTGTTGATTTTTCAACTTACATGTATTTCAGGGAATTAAAGGATCTGGCGCGGTATGTCACGTTTTCCCGCTGCACTAGTTACGAGGTCATCCGGGTTTAGGGAATGTGACTCTTTCCTGGACAAGTCACAGTCCTTAAACTATGCTTATATTATGTTGTGTTTGTTGAACAATGTTTATGTCGTTAGGATGTGTTTCCGTTAAGACAATGTTATTGTATTTTGTTTTTAAAACTTAATCGAATGGATGATCTTGCATGGTTTTTATTTCATATAGCTTTTTGTGATTAAGCTATGGTATTAAGAAGTCACACCAAATTAACCACGCTTCCGCAAAGCCAGGGTGTGACATTTAAATCAATTTTCTTAAACCTTTTCAAAATGAGTCAGTTAATTGTATTTACCAGTGTAAACTGACGTATTCTTCCAAAAAGATTAAGTGCAGGTACTAATCGAAATAGGCTGGCCTCTCCCTAGCATCAATAGCTTGGATGCATTTTAAGTCTGATGAACTATGTTCCCTTTTTATTTGATCCGCCTGTGGATTTGTTTCAACTATTTTGTGATACTTAATATTACAATTTATTCGGTTGAAATAAATCTATCTTTTGCTTCCACTGTGCATTTAAAAATGTGTTGTTTGACTATGATGATATCAACTACGTCACGATACTCCCCACCGGGCCCACCGGTAATACGTGGAAATATCGGGGTGTGACAGCATCTTCATCCGCATACAACCCAATTATTGCCCCGAATTGTGCTATCGAAATCGAGTACGCAGTCCCCCCACAACGGAATTCTACCCCATCATTATCGAATGGATCGGCTCTTGTCTTGAAAGCAAATGTACTGTAGAATTCCATGTTGTATTCATGGACTGAGCGAAGCCGAGTGCACAGGGCAGCTTGTAATGGTCCGGTGACAAGGTTGTTGAAACGGTCCAACTGGTTCACTGTTTCTAGAAGATCCGTGCATACTTGTCGAGGATATTCCTCCGACCTAGTTCTTAGCACATCGTATCTTGCTTTAGCATCCAACTCGTTTGCATTGAATCGGGTGAACTTCTTGGCCATCTGAAAGAAAACACCAAACAATTAGCAAGAAACAGTGAAAATTTCGGAGAAAACTGAAAACAGTCGACTGAACACGGCCCCGTGTTCAGCGGACACGCCCCATGTTGGACTGAATTTGGCTGGACACGCCCCCGTGCTCAGCGAGCACGACCCCGTGTCTAGACGTCTGTTTCCCAAAAGTCCAATTTTTCGACCCAGTCCCGAAAACTTGAAAATTTTTGGTCCAGTAGGGGCGGTTTTCCCCGTAAATGAAACCCCAAGTGCCGTTTTTCTCAAAACAAACTGTTTACCCCTTCAATTTTATCTTTTTTGGGTCAAAAACAAGGGTTTGGGGTTTTAGTGAGAAATCGGGCATATCTACAAACAATACAAGTTGATTTACTTCCTATAACATGCATCTACACTAATGCTAACAGATCTAAGCAAAAATTTGAGGTTCGATCCGGTTGAAGTTCAGGAACCCTAGATTTTTCCCCAAAATTTTTATATTAAACTACATGCAAGTGCTTAATCTAACTACTAATGATGATAGAATCATACCTTGATGTTGTTAGAAGTAGAGGAGACGTCAAAATCTTGCAGAAAAATCGCCTGAACCAGAGAATTTTCGGGGAAATGGGGCGTGTGGAATGAAGAAACTGTTATGAAAAGGGGGTTTTATCCTGACAGTTGCGCAGACACGGCCCCGTGCTCGCTGAGCATGGCCCCGTGGGTGGGAAAGTTTTAATTATTTTTTTTTGGTGCTCGTGTGAGTGCCCTGTTTCCCAAAAACTTGGTTAGAAGACTTACCGATTAGATGTCAACCCGCTTGTTCGTAACTTACCAGGTATGATGTTGATGCTTTCATTCTTCGACCGTTTGAAGCGAGATTTCTTCCTCCTCATCCTCAATGAATCCTTGATAGAGCTTCAACCGTTGGCCATTGACTTTGAATGGAATTCCACTCCGAGATTTAATTTCGACCGCACCGTGTGGGAAAATATGGGTGATGGAAAAAGGTCCTAACCACCTAGACTTTAATTTACCAGGAAATAATCGAAGTCGTGAATTAAACAATAGAACTTGATCTCCTATCCGAAATTCATTAGGTTTAATATGTTTATCATGCAACTTTTTCATTCTTTCCTTATAAATTTCGAAGTTAGAGTATGCATAATTCCTTAATTCGTCTAATTCATTTAATTGACAAAATCGATTTTTAGCGGCAAATTCTAAATCCAAGTTTACATTTTTAATTGCCCAGTAGGCCTTGTGTGCAATTTCTACTGGCAAATGACAACTTTTTCCGTAGACTAGCTTATATGGGGTTGTACCTATTGTTGTTTTATAAGCAGTTCAAAAAGCCCATAAAGCGTCATCTAGTTTATCGGCCCATTCCTTTTTATTTAACCCTACGGTTTTTTCGAGTATTCGTTTTAAACCTCTATTAGTCACTTCGGCTTGTCCGTTTGTTTGAGGGTGATATGCCGTTGAGACCCGGTGATAGACCCCATATTTTGTTAAAAAAAATTCGAGTTGATCGTTGCAAAAATGGGTACCTCTATCACTTATTAACGCTTTTGGTGTTCCAAAATGAGCGAAATTTTTTTTCAGAAATCTTACCACGACTCTTCCATCGTTTGTTGGAAGTGCCTCGGCCTCGGCCCATTTAGACAAGTAATCTACCGCCACAAGTATATATTTGTTTCCTTTTGAGGGTGGGAAAGGTCCCATAAAGTCGAGTCCCCACACATCAAAAATTTCACAAACAAGAATGCCGTTTTGTGGCATTTCATTTTTGGAAGAAATATTACCTGTTCGTTGGCAAGCATCACAAGTCTTGGCAAGACTTTGGGCGTCTTTGTAAATAGTCGGCCAATAAAATCCTGAATCAAATACCTTTCGTGCGGTACTAGCGGCACCATGATGTCCTCCGTATGGACCTTCATGACAATGGCAGAGAATTCTTCTTGCTTCACTACCATGTACGCATCGGCGGATGAGTTGATCAGCACAAATTTTGAAAAGTGTCACACCCCGACCATGTAAAACAACAAAACGTGGCGGAAACGTCGGGGAGTGTTGTAACAGAATCATTGTTTCACAACCATGGATTTAACAATTTTGTTTTATTGAATTAAATGTATTACATTACATTGGAAAGTGTCACACCCCGACCCATTACGACCCGTTTAGGTAGCTTACGCTACTTTAACGCGTCTTTCGTGTAAAACGCGTTCGGACCGCCTAACTAGTCCTATGACAAGTAATATATGCCTTAACATGTCTAATAATGTTACCTAATCACTTTAGATGTGAAAATTTAGGTTACATATGCTTAAAATGAATTTATGCGTGAAAATGGCATTTTGGTCATTTACCTAAGGCATATAAACTACCAATCATACAACTACTTAAACAAAGTGACCATAAGGTATAACCTCGGAAAGTTATTCCCTATACAACTATGGTCACTAAACATGTTTGGTCAGATCATAATGATCGACCAAACGGGTCTAGTTCGAAAGTCTAAGCGGTTGTTTAGACCGCTTGACTTACGACTCTACATAAGCACTAAACCTAAAGTGACGAGCTAAACATGTTAAAACATGTTTAATGAAGTTAGAAAACAGGTTTGGTATCAAAACAAACAGTTTTGATACCTAAAAGTAGTTTGGTTACAAAATACGCAAGAATACGCATTTTGGCCGAAACTACGACTCGCCACTATGCCTAGATAACGTGGTAATCAGTAGGTATAGTCATAAGAGACTAAAACCATCGTGATTACACTCACATTATGAATTTCAAACGAACTTCGTATTGACCATAAACTGGTCAATGCAGAAAGTCAAACAAAGTTTGACTTTCACGCTAAAAAATGCATAAAAGAACGAATGAGGACTTACAAAAGGTCCAAGGAGGTTTGATCCAATTTATTCTCAGGTATGAATTGTAAGACTTCAACTTAGAGAATGAAAATTAGATCAAATGTGAGTTTGAGAGCAAAGAGGGTCGGGTTTATATAGTTTTTGCACAACCGTTAAGATCGTTCATCGTAAAACGAGCTTCGATCTCATCCGTACACATGTGCCCATGGTTTTGTGAAACCATGGGAGCCCCTAGTTTCATTAAAACCATGTGAAAATGAGGGGAACAGCTGGAACAAGCTGGAATTTAGATTTTTCATTTTGGTCCCTTCCTAAGATAACTATGGCAGAATGTCAATTTTGGTCCCTGAATGTGCAAAACATGGTTTTTGATGCATTTTTGACACGTTTAAGCCCCGTTAATCCCATTTCAAGGCTCTAAAATGAAGTTAAAGTATAGGGAACATGAAAAATGCTCAAAATTATCTCGGATGTCGGTTCGTTTGGTCGTACGGTTGCGTTGTTTGGTTAATTATGACGAAACACGAACGAATGCGAAAAACGATCCAAATTACGCGACGAATGGAATTTTATCATGCCAATCACTAAAATAAAATATTTTAATGATTACATAAAGTTTTGGATGTCCGGGTGTATTCAGAACGTAAGATATGCGCGAAAATGCAAACTTATGCACTTTTTGACGCTTTTAGTCCCTGAATGACCAAAAAGTTTATTTTAGCACACCGAACCCCTCAAAGCATATTTCTAAGCTATGTAAAGGATATTTAGGGTATTTTTAACTTATGTTCATCTTCCGGAATGTTCGTTACACTACAAATCGGCATACTTTCATAGTTTGTCGAATTAGTCCCTGTAAGCGAATAAACTTGATTTCGCCACACCAAACCCTCCAAAACTTATTTCTAAGTTATGTAAAGGTTATTTAAGGTATGTTAAGCCTATTTCACTATTCCGGAGTGTTCGTTGTATTAAACTGGTTATATTTGCGCATCAGTGCGCGTATAACCTTCCAGAAAGCGATTTAAAGCTTGAAATCGAACAAGAATTTATATGTGCAAAAGATACACATATTTATACAAATCCCAAGTATGAAATACAATATTTCATTGTTTTGGTATTTTTTTGATGGTCGCAGAGGCACAGGTGTCACAGTCTCCCCTACTTTAGGAAATTTCGCCCCGAAATTTATTCGTAGGAGTCTGTCTGTGACGCTGTGTTAAATATTTGTCTTGCATGGAATCTAGGGTGTTTATCTATTTGTGTAGAATAACCCATCAAAGATATACAAGGCATAATCCTGTTATTTCTCTCAACGGACATTCTTCAGAAACAAAAATGAACGGAATGAGTCATTTTCCTCAATGGGTATTCTTCAAAAACGAAAAATGCACGGAATGAGTCATTTTCCTCAATGGGTATTCTTCAGAAACGGAAATGAAGGATTAAACAAAAAGATATTCATTTCCCTTGATGGGTATTCTTTAGAAACGAAAATGCACGGAATGAGTCTTTTACTCAATGGGTATTCTTCAGAAACGGAAATGAAGGAATAAACAAAAGGATATTCATTTCCCTCGATGGGTATTCTTCAGAAACGAAAATGCATGGAATGAGTCATTTTCCTCAATGGGTATTCTTCAGAAATGGAAATGAAGGAATAAATAAAATGATATTCATTTCCCTCGATGGGTATTCTTCAGAAACGAAAATGCACGGAATGAGTCATTTTCCACAATGGGTTTTCTTTAGAAACGAAAATGAAGGAAAAATCAAAAGGATATTCATTTCCCTCGATGGGTATTCTTCAGAAATGAAAATGCACGGAATGAGTCATTTTCCTCAATGGGTATTCTTCAGAAACGGAAATGAAGGATTAAACAAAAGGATATTCATTTCCCTCGATGGGTATTCTTTAGAAACGAAAATGCACGGAATGAGTCATTTTCCACAATGGGTTTTCTTCAGAAACGGAAATGAAGGAAAAAATCAAGGATATTCATTTCCCTCGATGGATATTCTTCAGAAACGAAAATGAATGGAATGAGTCATTTTCCACAATGGGTTTTCTTCAGAAACGGAAATGAATAGGGTTAACTCTAGACACATGACAAAACTTGGTGTGGTTTCTGTGCACTAAATTCCACAATTGTGTACGCGTCCATAATTACGTAATTCCTTGCACAGTTCGCACAGTGCGTTTCATAATGTGTAGGGGAAGAAAATCAAACCTGTGATGAGTATGACTAGACTACCATAGGGTCCTTTTAATTAGATCGACAAATGATCTCTTTAATTAGATCACCAAGGAGTCTTTCCATCTATATCATCACATGATATTCCTAACCAGATTTTGGATCAATCTGTTTAACTAGACCACTCAAGGGGTCTAATTATGGAACAGTACTTCATAACCTAAGGGACTTAACTACAACGTAAAAGTCCATTAAGGATTTAAGATAGTACCTTTGGATATCCTACTATGAATCCCTTATACGAAGATATGGAAGATTCTACGAGGATTTGGATAACAAAAATTTGAATCACACAAAAACATAAAAGGGAACACATAAGCACATAACCACATAATTGTTTAACTTGACCTTTAATTTGTTATCTTTGGACACGGATATTAAAGCACACCAGGAATCCAATCCGTGGATTTCATTTGGCACTTTAATCATTTTCAAGAATCTATCTATGAAGATAGGAAAATCTTAATAGGAATTCGGCTTTGTCCTTATTGAATTGTAATGTACGTATTGAATCATACAAAGAATTCAATTAAGGGCTCCGATGAATGTTACCCATCTACAAGGATCTATTTATGAGGATAGGAAGATCCTATATGGATTTTGGAATTTGTGTAACGAGAGGTGTTTCGACACCTTGAACTAGGCGTGCTTAAGTCGATACACAAGGTAGAAAGTTCATGAGGTTGAGGCGCTAGATATGCCAAGGCGACATATGAAGCAGAATTTGAAGGTTGAGCAGCAGCAGGATTTGTAACAGCTTTGCTTTGGATTTGCAAAACGGCACATGTTAACCAAATGTCCCCATCGTCCACTGTGGGTACATTTGAAACAGGGTATTGGATTCGGATGATGACAGTCGCATTGATTGAACCAAGGAGCAGTTCCCTTATACGGCTTCATCCCTGAGGTGAGTCATGGTAACAGCTAAATCAACGGTCCTCTGGAGTACGGCGCCTATTCGTTGGGTAATTGCAGCACCTGGTTCGGACATTTGAGTGTTGTTGCGATGAAGAGGCATCTTGAAGATAATGGAAGGCATAGGAGGAAACAAGCGAAAGATAGTCAAAAGAGAATGACAACGCATGAAGATTGTGACCATTTGTTTGTTACCAAAGGCAAACAAATGAGACGGTGACTAATCAAAGTAAGCGGGTCATATTAATGTATCGCGAAGACATGCTCTCCTATAAGTGAAAACTCACCCCAAGGGTTCCCAGGTAAGAATGACTGGTCCGATACTGCGGATTTGTACGAACACTCTAGCCTTAGACAGAAGACTCAGGGTACCCTTCCAGTTTGCACGTGTTCACATTAATGAGACCCAAACTTTGACGAGATCTTGAAAACTTTGAAGGTTCAAAACCTTATAATAAATCATCCTTGAACAGATGATTAGTTTTCAAAGCAGATTCAAAATTTATGTTCTTGTTGTGGTTGTCACCTAAGGATAAGTGACGATATTGTTTTAAAACTAAACACAAGATAACTCGTGTTAGGGTCCTAGGAAGGTTATAGTCTAGGTCAAAGCATTACTAATAACCTAATTCCCTATAACCATTGGCTCTGATACCAACTTTTCTGTCACACCCCGACCACGTAAAACAACAAAACGTGGCGGAAACGTCGAGGGGTGTTGCAACAGAATCATTGTTTCACAACCATGGATTAAACAATTTTGTTTTATTGAATTAAATGTATTACATTACATTGGAATTAGAAATAAAACATGAACAAATAGACTTTCATTGTTATTAAGTCACTAAGGCCTCGTCCATTCCTATGTGAGCGTACACAAATATCATCATCAAACATCATCAACTATTGTACCTGAAACACATGTGAAAATACGTCAGCATAAAAATGCCGGCGAGTACATAGGTTTTATGTGAGTGTCAGATTCATGGCTCGTTTTACATGTTGCAATACTTATTTAAAAACCTTGTTTTGAAAAGTATGGTATTGCGACATAATTAACCAACTCAAATCAAGTTGGATATGATTTATAAAATCTCGTAGCCATAATTCTTAACTCCAAAACATTTGTTTTATGAAATCAAATTGTAAAACATATAGCAGAAACTCGTTAACAAAACTCATATGGTTTATATTATTCAGAAAACATCATTGTGTGACATTGTTTCAAAATCGTTTACCCAAGTGATCTAGATAACGCAACGATATATAATGTGTTAAAAGCACTTATATATAGGAAGTACCAGCGGCGTATCCACCATGCTTTTAACACATTACACCCGCCCCGTTACCTAATCACTTCCCTAACCCAATGGTTCAGACAGTTACAAATGGTTCACATATGTCAAATGGTTACAAATGGTTCATATCAATCAAATGATTACAAATGGTTCACATACATCCAAAGATTACAAATGGTTCTCATACATCCCATGATTACAAATGGTTCCCATACATCGAATGGTTACAAGTGGTTCACACCATTGAGTGGTTACAAATGGTTCTCATAAATCAAAGGTTACGAATGGTTCAAGCAGTTCAAAATGTAAAACAATGGGCTAGCATGTTATGTGAACATACCTAGCAAAACATAATGAAATCATGTACTAATAGTGTACTAATGAACATAGCAAGTATATGATATGAAAACATGGAAAACATAAAAGTAACAAGTAGGCACATGTGTTCCACCCCAAAACAGTTGAAAACAGTAAAAGAGGGGACTATGTACTCACTTGAGGGTGCTTAGAAGTCTTGAACAACATCCAAGCAAAGCTAGAGGGATCACAGAATCATACGGCACCTAATATAGGTAACTAGGTAAATAAACCGGACCTAAATCGGAAGATCGGATAGAATGAGGTCTCGTAAACCAAATGAGTGTGGGGACTCACATGATACGGTTTAACAAGGCCTACATACTAAAAGGAAACCTAACCTAAGTGCTTACGACCCATTACGACCCGTTTAGGTAGCTTACGCTACTTTAACGCATCGTTCGCGTAAAACGTGTTCGGACCGCCTAACTAGTCCTATGACAAGTAATATATGCCTTAACTTGTCTAATAATGTTACCTAATCACTTTAGATGTGAAAATTTAGGTTACATATGCTTAAAATGAATTTATGCGTGAAAAGAGCATTTTGGTCATTTACCTAAGGCATATAAACTACCTATCATACAACTACTTAAAAAAAGTGACCATAAGGTATAACCTCGGAAGCTTATTCCCTATACAACTATGGTCACTAAACATGTTTGGTCAGATCCTAATGATCGACCAAACGGGTCTAGTTCGAAAGTCTAAGCGGTTGTTTAGACCGCTTGACTTACGACTCTACATAAGCACTAAACCTAAAGTGACAAGCTGAACATGTTAAAACATGTTTAACGAAGTTAGAAAACAGGTTTGGTAGCAAAACAAACGGTTTTGATACCTAAAAGTAGTTTGCTTACAAAATACGCAAGAATACGCATTTTGGCCGAAACTACGACTCGCCACTATGCCTAGATAACGTGGTAATCAGTAGGTATAGTCATAAGAGACTAAAACCATCGTGATTATGCTCACGTTATGAATTTCAAACGAACTTCGTATTGACCATAAACTAGTCAATGCAGAAAGTCAAACAAAGTTTGACTTTCACGCTAAAAAATGCATAAAAGAACGAATGAGGACTTACAAAAGGTTCAAGGAGGTTTGATCCAATTTATTCTCAGGTATGAAGTGCAAGACTTCAACTTAGAGAATGAAAATCAGATCAAATGTGAGTTTGAGAGCAAAGGGGGTGGGGTTTATATAGTTTTTGCACAACCGTTAAGATCGTTCATGGTAAAATGAGCTTCGATCTCATCCGTACACATGTGCCCATGGTTTTGTGAAACCATGGGAGCCCCTAGTTTCATTAAAACCATGTGCAAATGAGGGGAACAGCTGGAACAAGCTGGAATTTAGATTTTTCATTTTGGTCCCTTCCTAAGATAACTATGGCAGAATGTCAATTTTGGTCCCTGAATGTGCAAAACATGGTTTTTGATGCATTTTTTACACGTTTAAGCCCCGTTAATCCCATTTCAAGGCTCTAAAATGAAGTTAAAGTATAGGGAACATGAAACATGCTCAAAAATATCTCGGATGTCGGTTCGTTTGGTCGTACGGTTGCGTTGTTCGGTTAATTACGACGAAACACGAACGAATGTGAAAAACGATCCAAATTACGCGATGATTGGAATTTTATCATGCCAATCAGTAAAATAAAATATTTTAATGATTACATAAATTTTTGGATGTCCGGATGTATTCAGAACGTAAGATATGCGCGAAAATGCAAACTTATGCACTTTTTGACGCTTTTAGTCCCTGAATGACCAAAAGGTTTATTTTAGCACACCGAACCCCTCAAAGCCTATTTCTAAGCTATGTAAAGGATATTTAGGGTATGTTTAACTTATGGTCATGTTCTGGAATGTTCGTTACAGTACAAATCGGCATACTTTCGCAGTTTGTCGAAATTAGTCCATGTAAGCGAATAAACTTGATTTCGCCACACCAAACGCTCCAAAACTTATTTCTAAGTTATGTAAAGGTTATTTAAGGTATGTTAAGCCTATTTCACTATTCCGGAGTGTTCGTTGCATTAAACTGGTTATATTTGCGCATCAGTTCTCGTATAACCTTCAAGAAAGCGATTTAAAGCTTGAAATCGAACAAGAATTGATATGTGCAAAAGATACACATATTTATACAAATACCAAGTATGAAATACAATATTTCATTGCTTTGGTATTTGTTTGATGGTTGCAGAGGCACAGGTGTCACAAAAAGATAAGGGTCTTCCCAAAAATAATGCTTCACATCGGCAAAGAATTTTTTCCTTTGATGATGTAGCCATCCTTTCGTGACTATACCGCTAGCTAGGTAGTTAGCATAGTTAGTGTACCATGGCTCTTCTCGGTATTCCACCATTTCCAGGGACTCCGTTGGAAATTTTTCGTTGATTTGCTCGTCCCTAGTTGCCTCCAAAGCTGGGTCTTCCAAGCGCGAAAGATGATCTGCTGCGGTGTTTTCCGCTCCTCTTTTGTCTTTGATTTCAATATCAAATTCTTGGAGGGGTAGAATCCACCGAATCGAACGTGGTTTAGCATCTTGTTTCTTGTAGAGATATCGAATGGCTGCATGATCTGTATAGACTATTGTTTTAGAAAGAACAAGATAAGAACGAAATTTATCAAAAGCAAATACCACGGCTAGTAACTCTTTTTCTGTTGTTGTGTAATTTTATTGTGCATAGTTAAGTGTTTTACTAGCATAATAAATTGGGTGAAAATGCTTTTCTTTTCTTTGTCCCAAGACAGCTCCAACTGCAAAGTCACCTGCATCACACATAATTTCAAAAGGTAATTTCCAATCAGGCGCTATCATGATAGGTGCATTGACTAGCATTTCTTTTAGTGTTAGAAATGCTTGGTTGTAATCCTTGTCAAAGATGAAAGGGGCATCTTTTTCAAGTAATTTTGTTAGAGGCTGTGAGATTTTAGAAAAGTCCTTGATAAACCGCCTATAAAATCCGGCATGCCCTAGGAAACTTCTGATAGCTCTAACGGAGGATGGGGGTGGTAATCGAGAAATAGTGTCTATTTTGGCTCGATCAACCTCTATTCCTTCGCTTGAGATTTTGTGACCAAGTACTAGTCCCTCTGTTACCATGAAATGACATTTTTCCTAATTAAGGGCGAAGTTAGTTTCCTCACATCAGGATAGCATTCGTTCAAGGTTATCGAGGCATTGGTCATATGAATCTCCAAAGATAGAAAAGTCGTCCATGAAGACTTCCATTGTCTTTTCTATCATGTCATGGAAGATGGCCACCATGCAACGTTGAAAGGTTGCGGGGGCATTACATAGACCAAAAGGCATGCGTCGATAAGCAAAAGTGCCATAGGGACATGTAAATGTTGTTTTTTCTTGGTCTTCGGGTGCTATCGGGATTTGAAAGTAACCTGAAAAACCATCCAAGAAACAATAAAATTTATGACCGGATAATCTTTCTAACATTTGATCAATGAAGGGTAAAGGAAAGTGGTATTTCCTTGTTGCTTCATTTAATCGCCTATAATCTATACACACTCTCCATCCTGTGACGGTTCTCGTTGGTATTAATTTATTTTTTTCGTTAGTTATTACCGTCATACCTCCTTTCTTTGGAACTACTTGGACGGGACTTACCCAAGGACTATCGGAAATTGGGTAAATGAGTCTGGCGTCAAGTAATTTGATGACTTCATTTTTAACCACTTCTGGGACATTTGGATTTACTATACGTTGTGGTTGTATTACCGATTTATAGTCATCATTCATTAAAATTTTGTGCGTGCACATGGAAGGAATTATTCCTTTAATATCTACAAGCTTCCAAGCGATCGCATTTTTGTGTTTTTTCAAAAGTGCAATTAATTTTTCTTTTTCTAAACTACTCAATTTTGACGAAATAATTAGAGGTAATTTACCATCTTTGTCTAGAAAAGCATATTCGAAATCTTTAGGAAGTTCTTTGAGCTCAAGAGGTGGGTCTTTAGGAGACTCCTTATTTGGTTGCTCATTTCGATCAAGAACCATAAAGGTTTGTTCTATGGCGACCTCTTCTTCAACAAAGTGGTCCATTTCTTTTCTTGTATCGGGTGGTTCATCTTCATCTTCAATTAGGGGGTCATTATTGCCGAATGGATATTTCATTGAATGCTCAAGATCGACACTCTTATTAAATGCCCCTAATTGAATAGATAGATTGTTGTACTTTCGGTTTTTCAGAGCTTCGTGGGTTTTTACAAAAGGCCGTCCCAACACTAGAGGAGCGTCATCAAGGATGACAAAGTCGGTTGGGATTACCATTTGATTTGTTTGGACCAAGACATCTGTCACTCCCCGATATTTCCACGTATTACCAGTGGGCCCGGTGGGGAGTATCGTGACGTAGTTGATATCATCATAGTCAAACAACACAATTTTTAAATGCACAGCGGAAGCAAAAGATAGATTTATTTCAACTGAATAAAATTGTAATATTAAGTATCACAACATAGTTGAAACGGATCCACAGGCGGATCAAATAAAAAGGAAACATAGTTCATCAGACTTAAATGCATCGAAGCTTGCGAGGCTCTAACGATGCTAAGGAGAGGCCAGCCTATTACGCTTAGTACCTGCACTTAACCTTTTTGGGAAAATACGTCAGTTTACACTGGTAAATACAATTAACTGACTCATTTTAAAAAGGTTTAAGAAAATTGATTTAAGCGCACAAGGCACAAAACATTTTATAACTTGGGATAATTATTTATATATAAACTTGTAAAAGAATTACATGTTCGTTATACGTTCAGTAGCCCGGATTGACACCAGGTTAAAGATTAATTGACACACCACATGATATAGTCCCGCGGCGGGTTATTCCCGAAACCGGTGGTTATACCTTATTATTTATTTATGCACTGTCGGGTGTACGCCTACACCCCGTGCTTAGGTCGGGGCCATTTCGTAAAATGATGCCAACGATATCCGGGACATGGTCATTAACCCCCCAAATGCTTTAATCAAACAAAACAATTTAAACAGACATTTCAATAATTTAATCTTCATACAATTAAAAATTCAATGCCCGACCAAGCGGTATTTTATATACCGTACCCCAAGCCCGTATAGGGAAAATAAGTTAAAAGTATTTACCTTTGCAAGTATTAATCACAAACAGTAAATGCACGTAGCTTTTACCGGGTCTCCTAGTCTGGAACAAAGGTTTATAATAACCTATTAGATTCCTAACGGGTCTTTGATTAAGCCTAAACTTAGACCGGTTAGTTTTAAAAGAAGATACGGTTCAAACGCGCGATTAAGCGAAGACCGGAATGTAATGTGATTTAGACCCGACAAGTTTGAAGACTTTTATAATGTGGTTAAACTTATCACATTCTGGAATTTGAGACAAAAACGATAAGGTTTGACCCGTTTCGGTCAATTTATGCAAACTAGTGACATAAACCGAACGCGAAAAATGCATAACGGGTAACCATAAGAGTCATATACAGGTTTCCTAAGTTAATATGCCTTAAATATGTTCTGACATCATTAAGATATCTTCTATTATGCCCAAAACGAATTTAAACTCAAACTATGCCCCGTAGGGGCATTTTGGTCATTTTAAAGGTTATAAAAGAGTTTAAATAATAATCTGAGTTACAGGTCTGATATAATCAGTAAAAATACTTAAATTAATAATTTATAACAGTAGGGTATTACATATATGTGAAATTTATCATTTTTACCAAACTATGCACCTTAGGGGTATTTTGGTAATTTCACATAGGCTTAAAAGGTCAAAACTGGAAATCAGAGTTTAAAACTTTTGCTTACTGTTAATACATAAAAATTTACTGAAAATATCAGTAGGTATCATACCTTATATGTTTATAATAGTTTTAATACATACTATGCGTTAAAAACGCTTAAAAAGGCGATTTTGAGCTATTTCCGGGTTTTTAAAGGAAAGCTGATATTTTTATTATTCCAGAAGGCTCAAAATATTTTATTTATTATATTAGATCAGTAGAAAAAGGTTTGATATCAAAAATATTTGAAAAACTCATTTTATAGCCCAAAAGGGCAAAACCGACAATTACCGAATCAAGCTTAGAACTCTATGTTATGCCCAGCCTAAAATTAAATAAAAATCTTCAAAAATCCCAAAATATTATATAACATCAGTGGGTAAAAAGTTTGGTATTAAAAATTGGGTTTAGGTAGGCTATACGCTAATTACGCCGTTTATTTAATAAAAAGCTTCTTATTTACGCTAATGAGCATAACTCCTAATCTAGACCTCAAACTGATGTCGAATTTTAGGGACGAGTCTATAAATCAGTAATGAAGGTTTCTATCTTTTTACATTTTCAAAAATCACATTTTAAGGTCATATGGGCATAATGGTCAACATTTAAGCATTTAACGGAAACATGCATATGAATCGAATAACAAATGAACCAAGTTGTATAATCACAGAGGGTTATACTAACATGTAACCTGGTCCAATTAAGGCTCTAAGGCATTTCTAAAACATGCTTAAACGGGCCAGAACTGAAAGTCAAAGCAGAAGTCAAATTATGCGACTTTCGGTTCCGAACCGAACCTAAACAGAAAATTGTCGGGTTGAACATGTTTAAACATGTTCTTACATTAATTACCAAGTTATATTAGTGATAAAACAGGTTGCATGAGTCCTACATTGCTAATTATGCATTAATTTGAAAATAAGCTTTCCGTTGACTTTTTAAGATTAACTTTGACCCGACAAGTGACCTTGTTAGAGTGGGAATCAGAGGGTGCCCTTTTAAGGGTTTATTGCCCACATAATTACCAACTCATAGGTACTTTTAATTCGAGATTTGACTGGACAATTATTGATTAATCACAAAGTTAAACTCTAATTATGACGGTTTGACTTTAAGCTAATTAACTAAGCTAAACTGAATTAAAGAAAGTTAAGGACACTTACAAGGGTCCTATGCACGACTAAAGATCACTAGGAAGTGTGCTTGAGCTCCAGGAACCTCCAGAAGTGAAGTTGTGAAGCTTTGCAAATGAATGAACAAAATGTTGCAACATGAAGGGAGCTTATATAGCAAAATTGATGCAACAAGATCATGCCAAGGAGGTCTATTGATGTTCCCAGATCAAGACAAGTGCCCCCTATGCATGAAATACCATTGGGGCTGCCCCCGGTATGCAAAACAAGCGAGTTAAGTCGGTTAACAGGCCTGAACTGGCATCTGTGCTTGTTTTCTGTCACTGGGGTGCTCAGGCGGCCCGCGTAAGGGTACCCTGACACCTTACGCGGCCCGTGTGGGTGATCAGAATAAGCCAAACAAGTTTTACACTTTGCATTTTAGGTCCTTGGTCCTTCCAAACGTGGTTTTGAGTTCCAATTTTGCATTTTCAGCCCTCTAACTTGATTTTTAAGGACCTTAAGACTTATACAAAATTTGTTAAGTCCTTGGTTAACTTTGTGATCACCCGAAAAGTCATAAATTTCAACGTTGACGCTTTTAACCCCTCGTATATGAATATTGTCATAACTTTCTCATATGATAACGAAACTTGGTGAAATTTTTACCACATATTCTAGTGAGTATAATTAACTATTACAAAGCTTCAGGTTCGCTAAAAGGTCACTTAGAGGTATACTTTAAACATGTTGACACTTTTAACCCCTGTAGTTTGTAATCTCTCACTTTCTTCCACAATTAGCTTCGTATGATCCATGATTCATTCATTTTAGGTTATAAACATCGTGTAGGGTTATTGTAAGGCATATTTATCCATTATTGACACTTTGAACCCTTTTATTCACATACTTCCTTTGTTTGTCAACTTTAGTCCTTCATAGGTGATCTTTTACACGTTTGAAGCTCATGACACGTGTCAATATATTATTGGACATAAATTTTCAAGGTGTTACATCCTCACCCCCTTAAAAGAAATCTTGACCTCGAGATTTACTGAAAAAAATGAGGGTACTTTTCTTTCATTGTGGATTCTACCTCCCACGTGTACTCGGGACCTCTACGGGCATCCCATTTAACTTTCACAATTGGCACATGCTTCCTTCGAAGCTTCTTAACCTGTCGGTCCTCGATCGACAAAGGTTTTTCCACAAATTTCAAGCTCTCATCTATGTGCACATCCGTATGTGGCATGACTAGCGACTCGTCAGCTAGACATTTCTTCAGATTGCAGATGTGGAATACATTGTGAATACCACTGGGCTCTTTAGGTAAGTTTAACTTATAATCCACTGTTCCTACACATTCGATGATCTCGAATGGTCCTATATACCTTGGGCTTAAGTTACCTTTCTTACCAAAACGCATCACTCCCTTCCAGGGTGATACTTTAAGCAACACTTTGTCACCAACCTCGAACTTTAGAGGTTTACGCCTTAAGTCTGCGTAGCTTTTCTGCCTATCTCTAGCAGCTTTAAGACGATCTCTTATCTGCACAATCTTATATGTTGTCTCTAGGACTATATTAGGTCCTGTTAGTTGGACATCTCCAACTTCTGCCCAACAAACGGGCGTTCTGCACTTCCTTCCATATAAAGCTTCAAATGGTGCTGCTTGGATACTAGAGTGGTAGCTATTATTGTATGAAAACTCGATTAATGGAAGATGTTCATCCCAACTTCCACCTAGGTCAATAACACAAGCCCTTAACATATCTTCCAGTGTTTGAATTGTTCGTTCACTTTGACCATCCGTTTGCGGATGATAAGCTGTGCTGAAGTTCAATCGAGTGCCTAGGGATTGCTGAAAGCTCTTCCAGAAGTGTGACGTATACCTTGTATCCCTATCAGAAATGATAGACACTGGTACTCCGTGGAGAGATACAATCTCGTCCACGTACAGCTGAGCTAACTTATCTGAGCTATGTGTTTCCTTAATAGGTAGGAAGTGAGCTGACTTTGTCAATCTATCCACTATCACCCAAATAGTATCATTTCCTTTCTTTGTCTTTGGTAACTTGGTGATGAAATCCATTGTCACCATTTCCCACTTCCAGGTGGGAAGTTCAGGCTGTTGTAGCAAACCTGACAGCTTTTGATGTTCAGCTTTAACTTGCGCGCACGTCAAACATTTGGCTACGTAGGTAGCTATAGACTTCTTTAAGCCTATCCACCAGAAATTTGCCTTCAGATCCTGGTACATCTTATCAGCTCCAGGATGAACGAAGTATTTAGAACTGTGGGCTTCCTGGAGGATAACATCCCTAAGTCCTCCATAAATTGGAACCCATATTCGTCCATTTAATCTCAGGATTTCGTCCTTGCCCTGAGATAATTTCTCTTCAGTTACTCCTAGCTTTTCATTAGGATAGTTAGCTTCCAATACGGCTTCCTTCTGTGCAGCTAACAACCTTTCGTTCAAACTATTCTTTAATTCAATGCTCTTGGCATTGATTCTTATTGGCTTTACCCTTTCCTTTCTACTTAAGGCATCGGCGACTACATTCGCCTTGCCAGGATGGTATCTTATCTCACAGTCATAGTCATTCAAAGTTTCCATCCATCGTCGCTGCCTCATGTTCAAATCCTTCTGATTGAACAGATGTTGAAGGCTTTTGTGATCAGAGTAGATCACACACTTAGTTCCATACAAATAATGCCTCCACAGTTTTAGTGCAAATACCACGGCACCCGACTCCAAGTCATGGGTGGTGTAATTCTTCTCATGCACTTGTAATTGTTGAGAAGCATAGGCAATAACTTTGCCTTTCTGCATAAGCACACAACCCATACCTGTGTGCGATGCATCACAATATACTACAAATTCCTCTATTCCATCAGGCAATGTTAACACAGGTGCATTGCTCAACTTTTGCTTAAGGATGTCAACGGATTCCCGTTGCTTAGGGCCCCAGTCAAACTTAATATTCGTACGCGTCAACGAAGTTAGGGGCGCAACAATCCTTGAGAAGTTTTGAATAAATCGCCTATAGTATCCTGCTAAACCTAGAAAGCTACGGATCTCAGTAGGCGTCTTTGGCTCTTGCCAATTCATGACAGCTTCAACTTTAGCGGGATCTACTTGGATACCACGCTCACTAACAACATGTCCAAGAAATTGGACTTCACGAAGCCAGAATTCACATTTTTAAAATTTGGAATAGAGCTCTTCCTGTTGAAGCAACTTAAGAATACAACGGAGATGCTTCTCATGGTCAGCTTGACTTTTCGAGTAAATGTGAATGTCATCGGTGAAGACGATGACGAATTTATCTAGGTAGGGCTTACAAATGCGATTCATGAGATCCATGAATACGGCAAGTGCATTAGTGAGCCCAAAAGGCATCACTAGGAACTCGTAATGACCATAGCGAGTCCTAAATATAGTCTTGTGTACATCTTCATCCTTAACCTTCAGTTGATGATAGCCTGACCTCAAGTCAATCTTAGAGAAGTAACTTGTCCCTTGCAATTGATCGAACAGATCGTCGATCCTGGGCAATGGATATCTATTCTTGATAGTAACATTGTTGAGCTCGCGATAATCGATGCATAGACGCATTGACCCATCCTTCTTCTTCACAAACAGAATTGGTGCTCCCCATGGAGACGAGCTAGGTCTAATGAAACCTTTTGCCAACAATTCATCTAACTGAGTCCTCAACTCTTTCATTTCTGTTGGTGCCAACCTGTAAGGTGCCCTTGCGACAGTTGCTGCTCCTGGAATAATGTCAATTCTAAATTCTACTTGCCTATCTGGTGGCAAACCAGGTAGTTCTTCAGGGAATACTTCGGGATATTCAGAAATGACGGGAATATCTTCAATCTTAGGCTTCTGCTCATCAATAGTTACCTGTGCCATATAAATGACACAACCCTTCTTCAAACACCTATATGCCTTGAGCATAGACACTTGCTCAGGCAGTCCATACTAGGTATCTCCCTGAATGGTAAGTGACTCACCAGACGGAGGCTTGATCACCACTTGCTTCTTGTTGCAAACAATCTGAGCCTGATTGTGGGATAACCAATCCATGCCTATAACTATATCAAAACTGGCTAACTTCAAAGGAAGTAAGGACAATGGAAAAGAGTGGTTCCTAATGGATATGAAACATCCATCTAACACGGTTGATGCGGTTTCTATGGTGCCATCTGCTAATTCAACCTCATATTTTACGCTTTGGGTTCTAACAGGTAGGTTTAACAACTTACAAAACTTATCATCAACAAATGACTTATCTGCTCCTGAATCAAATAACACCCTTGCATAAACATCATTAATAAGGAAGGTACCTGTTATGACATTATCATTCTGGATCGCCTCTTGTGCGTTCATCTGGAAGACCCTAGCATTGGTCTTTTTCCCTTCCTCAGCTTTCTTAGCAAACTTTGGACAGTTGGACTTGATATGCCCTTTTTCATTGCAGTTATAGCATGTAGCATCCTTGATTTTCTTACAGTCTAAAGTCTTTTGCTCAGAAGATTTACAAATCCCACAAAATCTTGGCTGCGACTGGGATTTCGACTCGAATCTGCACTTCCCGAAGTGGTGCTTCTTACAGACTTTACACTTGGGCTTATCACCCGACTGATGACCATCCTTCTTAGTTCCAGGACTCTTCTTGTGGTCATTGTTTCCCTTACGCTTCTTGTCTGAACGTCGTGAGTTGTCATCCTCACGCTTTCTCTTCTCAGCGTCTGTGTTTCTCAGCGATCTCTGCCTGGCCGCGTCCAAAGTAAGTGACAATGATATATCAGCTGCAGACCTGAAAGTAGCTGGTCTGGAGGCCTTCACACTGGCCTTGATTTTTGGGGCCAAACCCCCAATGAAACGAGCTATTCTCTTGGGTTCTGGAGTTACCAGATACGGAACCAGCCTTGACATAGTGTTGAAGCTCGTAAGGTAGGCTTGACAATCTAGGTTTTTCATAACCAATGACAAGAAATCAGCTTCAATCTTTTCAACCTCATGCTGAAGGCAGTAATTCTCCTTAATCAATGTCACAAACTGCTCCCAAGACAGATTGTACAATGGGATTTTCCCTGTGGCTTGGATCAAATACCTCCACTAGGCTAGTGCCTCACCTTTGAAAGACTGAGATACAAACTTTACCACATCCTTGTCAGCACAACCACTGATATCTACTACAGTGTCCATCTCATCTAACCACGACATGCAGTCAACTACTCCTTTCTCCCCAGTAAAATCCCTGGGTTTGCAGGAAACAAAGTACTTATAGGTGCAACCTTTAGCACGTGGTTCTTGGTTTTGTACAACTCTCTTAGATGGAACACTCCTCTGGTTCGTTGAGTGATGAGAATCACTCTTGTGAGCAGTATAAGTCCTTGAGGGTGGTTTAGAGTGTGGTACAGATTGGGTCCTTACAAGGGTACCACTGGATTCATTGAACTGCCTGTCCAATGCTCGCGTAACAGCATTATCTATTAACGCTTGTAATTCTGCTCCTGCTACGTTGACCCTGGAGGTGTCATGATTTTCTCTAGGGTGACTGTTGGCTTCTTCTGACCCAGCCATATAGCTAGATTGCTACATAAGGAAAATGAGTTTAAATCATTTAGAGGTCTATAACAACTTTATTATTCTAGAAGATTTATTAATCATGGTTTTTAAGTACCATTTTGATTAATTTGTTAGGCATATATATATTCAGGATATTATAAAAATCCTTAGTCAGAATTAAAATATATTAATGGCAAAAAGGCCTAGTCACGTGGACGGTTTTAAATTTTTATTCATGATCTTATAGGATCAAGGTATTGAAGTTTTAATTTGTAATTCATTACCTCTTCTTAACAGGGGGTCGAAGACCACGACTGTCTTTTGTCTTATATGACAATGAGTATAGCCCGTAGGCATTATATCCCTAATGGATGTTTTAATTAATTAAAAGTATTTGGGGGAATCCAATATAAGGATGACTCATGCGATTTTATCGAATCACATCTTGTCAAGAGTGTTAACATGTTTTCAGATGTTAACAAGGATTGGAACCTTTTGAATAGGTTTTACCATTTTGGTCATGTCTGCAACGACATATAGACTATGTTTTACCTTTAAGATTCTTTTTAATATTTAACGCAGAACAATCCTAAATTGAGGTGTTAATAAGGATCTGAATCTAATTATGGAATTACCATTTTGGCCCTGTCTTAAGATGACACATGGCTAGGTCTTGTCCTTTTTAGATTTTGTCATTTTATTATAATGATAGATCTTATAAAAGAAATGTTATATTTTCATTTATTTCACATATTATATTTATGCATATAATTTAACAAAAATGAAAATTTAAATTGAATCATTCCACTGCAAAATTTAAACAAGTACAGATTTGCCCTAAACGGGACTTTTACTGAAATAACATGCCCGCGCAGTGGCTTAAACAGAAATAACATACCCACGCAGGGGTTAAACAGAAGAAACATGCCCACGCAGGGGCAGAATACAGAAACAAATGTCCACGCAGGGACATGATTACAACACCAAAAGCAAACAAACAAATGAAGGATTTAATGATCCTTCTTGCTTTTTCCTTTAATTAAGTTTGCCAGATTCTTGAACATTCCTCTGTTTTGCCTACGGTCTTCCCGCACTTCCTACCACACTTCATTAATCCTTTGAAGGATCTCTTGATGCTACGGTGGCGATATCGCTGGTGGCTGCGGGGGTTGCTGATATAGCGGAGTTTGAGGAGGCGGCGGTTGTTGATACCCATAAGGTGGGTACCCATAGTGTGAGTATCCGGCTTGGTATGGGATCCCAAAGGATCCTTCCAGATGGTGGGCATTGTAGTTTTCCGCTGCTACCAGGTAAGGGTCGGCCTCTAGCATAGTTGTAGTTGGTGTGGACCGGCTGCTCAAAGGGATTATACGCCGCCGCACCGGTGTATGTAGGTATCGGGTCTCCAAAACCCAATGGTGGTGGCGCGACAGGCGCAGAGTTTACTTCCGAGACGGGGTTTGAGGGTCCACCCATCAGCGGTTCTTCATGGAGTGGCGAGTAGCGGCTGCCACTAGAATGTTAAGGGGTGTTGATTCGCACTCCTCCTCACACGGACATCCGTGCGTTTGATCTTCTTCGCCTCGGTGGCTCTGGAGGCTGTAGCTGAGCTGGTGGTGGTGGCGGAGTGACCGCGACAAAAGGAGAATCCTCGGAGGGATCCTGTTGTGGCTGCTGCGGCTGTGGCGAGTTGTGGTAACTGGGAGTAAACACCCAGTCGATCTATCGTAACCTTTCTTCATAGCTATCGGGACCATTATAAGGTGATCCCACAAAAGGTGACCCATCCGAAATTTCGATGGGGTGGTTAGGGGTTTCGGACGGTGGCTCTACGGGATCGGTGTCCTCATCCATGTCCATTGCATGGTCGCCTGAGAAGTGGTCTTCAGGTCCTAGTGGGTTAAAACCCACTGGTCCTAGTGGGTTAAAACCCACTGGTTCTCCAAGGTAGTTTGCCGGGTTGAACCGGCTCTGGAAAAAGGGTGTTAGGTCATCAAAAGGTGAATTGTGGCCCTGGAGAGGAATGTAAGATTGGTGGGAATTATGGGGCTCATTTTCAGAATGAGGCCCAAAGGAGTTTTGAAAAGAAGGGGAGGAGCTCAGGGAAACTGAGCGCCTTGCTGGTTCAGTATAGGTCCTCCAGTTATCTTGAGGACTCCGGTTATGGGAATCTGACGGTGTTCGCCGGTGCGAAGGCCCGACCTCATGATCATTCGGGGTGACGAGTGACCCCTTGCCTCTTCCTCTCCCTCTCACTCTTGGTGGCATCTTGCTTAACCTGTCACAACAAACCAAGATAACAACAAGGAAATATATATAAAGACAAAGTTAGAACCAAAACAAATTTGGATAATTCCTAAGTTCTTTGTCTAGACTCGAGAATCGAGGAATGTGCAACTGTGTAACTGAGATTAAACACAAAAGGCTAGTGTTTAATTCACTCAGTGTTGGCTCTGATACCAACCTATCACACCGCGATATTTCCACATATTACCGCTGGGCCCGGTGGGGAGTATCGTGACGTAGTTGATATCATCATAGTCAAACAACACAATTTTTAAATGCACAGCGGAAGCAAAAGATAGATTTATTTCAACTGAATAAATTTGTAATATTAAGTATCACAACATAGTTGAAACGGATCCACAGGCGGATCAAATAAAAAGGAAACATAGTTCACCAGACTTAAATGCATCCAAGCTTGTGAGACTCTAACGATGCTAAGGAGAGGCCAGCCTATTACGCTTAGTATCTACACTTAACCTTTTTGGGAAAATACGTCAGTTTACACTGGTAAATACAATTAACTGACTCATTTTGAAAAGGTTTAAGAAAATTGATTTAAGCGCACAAGGCACAAAACATTTTATAACTTGGAATAATTATTTATATATAAACTTGTAAAAGAATTACATGTTCGTTATACGTTCAGTAGCCCGGATTGACACCGAGTTAAAGATTAATTGACACACCACATGATATAGTCCCGCGGCGGGTTATTCCCGAAATTGGCGGTTATACCTTATTATTTATTTATGCACTGTCTGGTGTACGCCTACAACCCGTGCTTAGGTCGTGGCCATTTCGTAAAATGATGCCAAGGATATCCGGGACATGGTCATTAACCCCCCAAAGGCTTTAATCAAACAAAACAATTTAAACAGACATTTCAATATTTTAATCTTCATACAATTAAAAATTCAATGCCCGACCAAGCGGTATTTTATATACCGTACCCCAAGCCCGTATAGGGAAAATAAGTTAAAAGTATTTACCTTTGCAAGTATTAATCACAAACAGCAAATGCACGTAGCTTTTACCGGGTCTCCTAGTCTGGAACAAAGGTTTATAATAACCTATTAGATTCCTAACGGGTCTTTGATTAAGCCTAAACTTAGACCGGTTAGTTTTAAAAGAAGATACGGTTCAAACGCACGATTAAGTGAAGACCGGAATGGAATGTGAATTAGACCCGACAAGTTTGAAGACTTGTATAATATGGGTAAACTTAACACATTCTGGAATTTGAGACAAAAACGATAAGGTTTGACCCGTTTCGGTCAATTTATGCAAACTAGTTACATAAACCGAACCGAACACAAAAAATGCATAACGGGTAACCATAAGAGTCATATACAGGTTTCCTAAGTTAATATGCCTTAAATATGTTCTGACATCAGTAAGATATCTTCTATTATGCCCAAAACGAATTTAAACTCAAACTATGCCCCGTAGGAGCATTTTGGTCATTTTAAAGGTTATAAAAGAGTTTAAATAATAATCTGAGTTACAGGTCTGATATAATTAGTATAAATACTTAATTTAATAAGTTATAACAGTAGGGTATTACATATATGTGAAAATTAACATTTTTAACCAAACTATGCACCTTAGGGGTATTTTGGTAATTTCACATAGGCTTAAAAGGTCAAAACTGGAAATCTGAGTTTAAAAATTTTGCTTACTGTTAATATATAAAAATTTACTGAAAATATCAGTAGGTATCATACCTTATATGTTTATAATAGTTTTAATACATACAATGCGTTAAAAACGCTTAAAAGGGCGATTTTGAGCTATTTCCGGGTTTTTAAAGGAAAGCTGATATTTTTATTATTCCAGAAGGCTCAAAATATTTTATTAATCATATTAGATCAGTAGAAAAAGGTTTGGTATCAAAAAGATTTGAAAAACTCATTTTATAGCCCAAAAGGGCAAAACCGACAATTACTGAATCAAGCTTAGAACTCTATGTTATGCTCAGCCTAAAATTAAATAAAAATCTTTAAAAATCCCAAAATATTATATAACATCAGTGGGTAAAAAATTTGTTATTAAAAATTGGGTTTAGATAGGCTATACGCTAATTACGCCTTTTATTTAATAAAAAGCTTCTTATTTACGCTAATGAGCATAACTCCTAATCTAGACCTCAAACTGATGTCAAATTTTAGGGACGAATCTATAAATCAGTAATGAAGGTTTCTATCCTTTTACATTTTCAAAAATCACGTTTTAAGGTCATATGGGCATAATGGTCAACATTTAAGCATTTAACGGAAACATACATATGAATCGAATAACTAATGAACCAAGTTGTATAATCACTGAGGGTTATACTAACATGTAACCTGGTCCAAATAAGGCTCTAAGGCATTTCAAAAACATGCTTAAATGGGTCAGAACTGAAAGTCAAAGAAGAAGTCAAATTATGCGACTTTCGGTTCCGAACCGAACCTAAACAGAAAATTGTCGGGTTGAACATGTTTAAACATGTTCTTACATTAATTACCAAGTTTTATTAGTGATAAAACAGGTTGCATGAGTCCTACATTGCTAATTATGTATTATTTTGAAAATAAGCTTTCTGTTGACTTTTTAAGATTAACTTTGACCCGACAATTGACCTAGTTAGAGTGGGAATCAAAGGGTGCCCTTTTAAGGGTTTATTACCCACATAATTACCAACTTATAGGTACTTTTAATTCAAGATTTGACTGGACAATTATTGATTAATCATGAAGTGAAACTCTAATTACGAGGGTTTGACTTTAAGCTAATTAACTAAGCTAAACTGAATTAAAGAAAGTTAAGGACACTTACAAGGGTCCTATGCACGACTAAAGATCACTAGGAAGTGTGCTTGAGCTCCAGGAACCTCCAGAAGTGAAGTTGTGAAGCTTTGCAAATGAATGAACAAAATGTTGCAACATAAAGGGAGCTTATATAGCAAAATTGATGCAACAAGATCATGCCAAGGAGGTCTATTGATGTTCCTAGATCAAGACAAGTGCCCCCTATGCATGAAATACCATTGGGGCAGCCCCTGGTATGCAAAACAAACGAGTTAAGTCGGTTAACAGGCCTGAACAGGCATCTGTGCTTGTTTTCTATCGCTGTGGTGCTCAGGCGGCCAGCGTAAGGGTACCTTGACACCTTACGCGGCCCGTGTGGGTGATCAGAACAGGCCAAACAAGTTTTATACTTCGCATTTTAGGTCCTTGGTCCTTCCAAACGTGGTTTTGAGTTCCAATTTTGCATTTTCAGCCCTCTAACTTGATTTTTAAGGACCTTAAGACTTATACAAACTTTGTTAAGTCCTTGGTTAACTTTGTGATCACCCTAAAAGTCATAAATTTCAACGTTGACGCTTTTAACCCCTCGTATATGAATATTGTCATAACTTTCTCATACGATAACGAAACTTGGTGAAATTTTTACCACATATTATAGTGAGTATAATTAACCATTACAAAGCTTCGGGTTCGCTAAAAGGTCACTCAGAGGTATACTTTAAACATGTTGACACTTTTAACCCCTGTAGTTTGTAATCTCTCACTTTCTTCCACAATTAGTTTCGTATGATCCATGATTCATTCGTTTTAGGGTATAAACATCGTGTAGGGTTATTGTAAGGCATATTTATCCATTGTTGACACTTTGAACCCTTTTATTCACATACTTCCTTTGTTTGTCAACTTTAGTCCTTCATAGGTGATCTTTTACACGTTTGAAGCTCATGACACGTGTCGATATATTATTGGACATAAATTTTCGAGGTGTTACAACATCCTCAACTACCCCTATTGATTTTATTACCTTCCAATTGGATAAAAAATGGGTATTTGAAGTGGAGAAAAATCACTAATACTTAGTTTTTCGAAAATGTAATTTGGCATTATGTTAACACAAATATCTTTATCAATTATGACATTACTAATAAAGGAATTTTGAAAAAAACATGGAACCGGTGTAATGTTGATTTCATATGGGTCTTCTTTTATTAGCGAAGTTTGATCATTTGTTAACTTAATGCTTACCGTTTCGTCAATTTTAGTGTTAGTGTTTAACTCTTTTAAAAACTTAGCATGAGTGGGTACTAAACAATGATTTTCGAAAGAAGGTGATAAGAGATTAATTTCTTGAAAATTAGACTCTTCTTGAATTTTAACGTTGTCGGACTCACCTTTTTCGTTGCTTAACTCATGTGTCGGTTTTTCACTTACTTGTTCTTCTATTTTTACATTTTCAACTATCTCTTCTTTATTACAAGTTAATTCTTCTCTTGCGCGAGACTTCTCTTCCCTTACGTGAGATTCTTTTATGCAATGTTCGATAGTTTTAATTTTTTCTATTATCCTATCGGCTATGTCGGTGATAAAGTAAGGATCGGGATCCTCAAAGCTTGAATCCGGATGTTCGATCCTTTGTTCCTCATAATACTCATAGGAAGTAGATGGTTCACACCATTGTTCTTCATTGTAAGTATATGATGGATAAGGGTCGTAATTTTGTTCTTCATATTACTCATATGAGATGGGTTGTTCATGCCATGGTTCCTCATAATAAGTATATGAAGGTGGAGGCTCATATCTTGGTTCCTCAAAGTATGAGTATGAAGGCTCATACCTTGGTTCATCAAAATATGAGTATGAGGGAGAAGGTTCATACCTTGGGTCTTCATAGGATGTGTATGAAGTTGATGGCTCGTACCTAGGCTCCTCATAGTAGGTGTATGAAGTGGATGCTTGAAATAAGTCACAATATTGTAACGAGTGCGGGTCATCATAATTGGTGCAATAGTCTTCCCTATAATCATCCTCCTCATAGGTGTAGTTGTAGCCTCCTAAGTATTGATCCATAAGAATCACTCAGCAGGCCACAACAGAGTCTCGAGACTAGAAAACAAAAAAAAAACAGAAACAGAAGCTGGGCACGGCCCCGTGTTCAGTGAGCATGGCCCGTGTTCAGACTCTGTATCTGGGCGTTTGAATTAAAGTGACTGGTTTTGTGCAGCACGGGGGCGTGTTCAGTGAGCACGACCCCGTGCTCAGACTCTGTATATGGGTGTTTTATGAAAAATATACAGCACGGCCCCGTGTTTAGTAAACACGGCCCCATGTTCAGGCTACTGTAAATGCAAAACTAACTAAAATGCAGAAAAATGTGCGCGCGTTTTGAAAAGGTTTTGAAAAACTGATTAGGTCGTCGATTTTAAGCTTTCTTAAAATCCTTGTGTCCCCTGAAACAGCGCCAAAAACTTGATGCATGCAGTGTGTTATAGGTTTTTATATATATTTTTAGCCCTTTTTAACCACTTTAGTCAAGTTTTAAATTTATAAAACACGATATTTACTAACACCAAACACACATATGGGCAAGTGCACCCATCGTGAGCGTAGTATAGTGTTGGTAAGATACCGAGGTCGTCCAAGGACACAAGAGCTTTTAGTACCGGTTTATCCTCAACGTCTAATCAAATCAAAAATTTAGAAAAAGGTTCTAAACTAGAAAATAAAAACTAAAAATGCTGAAATAAAAAAAATAAATAAAAACTGATAGACAAGATGAATCACTTGGATCAGATTCGCCTTAAGAGATTATCTTAGTTATAGTAGTAGGCCCATCTTTTGAAGGTGACGTTACCCTCAACCCAGTAGTTTGAGTCAGTAAGGATACAATCCTAAAGGGTTGGATTATTGAAAGATAATTAATTAAGTTATTAATGCGTAATGTGGTAGGCCCCTCTTTTGAAGGTGACGTTACCCTCGGCTAAATAGTTTGAGTCAGCAGGGATACAATCCTAACTAGCCGGGTTAATGTATTAATAGTAGTTTACATATGAGGGGATCAAGAAATTCGAACCCCCGCCATCTAATACCAGTGGGTATTGAAGGAGGTCCTACTAAGCTTAACCCAGGTCCTTGTAGGATCTATACACTGAACAAGGCAAGACTCTTACCAAACCATTCCCTTAACCCCCGACCAGGTAGCCAACATATCTCCATATAGACCGTGGAGATATGAATGGTGTAAATCTTTTATTTTATATAGACAGTAAAATAACGCCAAGACACCACGGACAAATGATAAGGAAGACTCACCTTCAACATAAGAAACTAGTTATTAAATTCATTAATACATAACCAAATAAAAAGTGCGAAAAGATTAAAAATAAAAAGTATTACACTAAATGCTAGTCTTTACCAAGTGATGTAAGAGACTTAGGCAAACATGGCCTTTGATTGTCAAGAACTCTTACTATCAATCTTGGATCCCGAGACTACTACACACACTCTATGATGGATGATGGATGATGGTGGTGGATGTGGGTTGTGATGGTGGTGGTGGTGGTGGGTGGGTGTAGTGTGAGAGAGGTGGTTTGCCAAGGGGTGAGTTGCAAGTGAGCCAAGCACCCCTATTTATAGCCTGCACAGAAGCCCAGACACGGCCCCGTGTCCATTGGGCACGGCCCCATGTCCACCTATCTTTTCTTTCTTCATTAAATGCTCTTTGTCGGTATTAGTTGACCACGCCCCCGTGTCCGCTGGGCACGACCCCGTGTGTAGAAGCGTATCTGTACTATCAAGATTTTCTTAGATTCTACGAATCTTAGAGTTGACCACGGCCCCGTGTCCGCTGGGCACGCCCCCGTGGTGGGTGATAGAAGCTTCTACAATTTTGTCTTTTCTGCAGACACTTGGGCATGCCCCCGTGTTCATTAAGCACGGGGCGTGTTCAGCCTTCTGTTTTCTTGTTTTTGCTTGGGAAGATGCTGTCGAGGGGTCAGGCATGTCACGTTTATTCCTTTTCTTGTATTTATGTCAGATTTAGCCGCCTTTTTGCTTCTTTTGTTTATTTGAGCTCATTTAATCCTGAAAATACAAAAGGAAGACAAAAGCACACTTTTTCCAACATTAGTACAAAAAAAGGGTTAGTTTTATGCCTCATTTGATGTAATTTATATGTTGCATTTTACACACATCAAATACCCCCACACTTGAATCTTTGCTTTTCTCAATCAAAACTCTTTATAATGTGGCTTACACTCCCAAATGGAATGGGTTGAAGAGAAGGTTTTGGGCTTGTCATAGAGTGTTGGGATTCCAAGATTTTTATTAGGTTTTATTTTTATGTTATTTACAATCCTATTCGTCATAATTTATTTAAAACATTACATAAGATAAATTATTATTTGGGCATAACATGCCTTTTTAAAATTCCATTTATATACAAGTTCACATACCTCACGGGAGATCACTCAACACTCGGCCGAAGATGTATTTTTGTGAAACACTCGAGAACGGCATGGAACTTACTTCTACCATATGCTTGCCAAGCAATCAATCTTCCTCCTTTTTAACTATACACCTTTGTAAATATCAAGAGTACTTTTGGGGGAAGGGTTAGGCTTGGGTTAAAGGTAGGTGGTTGGGTTAGTGGTTAGTAGAAAAGGGCGAAAGGCGTAAAAAACGTCGGTTTTCATAAGACTTTTTATTTTTTTTCATAACTTTTTATTTTGATGAAGCAATTCTTTAAACAAAGTTCTTTTTTATAAACTTGTTTGTTTATTTCTTTTGGCTTCATCGTCATATATATATATATATATATATATATATATATATTTGGATAAGGAATGTCATACGAAAAACCGAGCTTTTTACTAAAATAAAGGGTTTAAAACGAAAAAGGGTTTTGGTGGGTAAAATGGTGTTTGTTTTGTGGGTTAAGAAATGAAAAGGTTTAGGTTCAAAGGGGTTAACTAGGGGGATTTTGGGTAGGTGGTAAAAAAAAATAATGGTGTAGAAATAAAAAGGGTTAGTCCTAATACCTCCATCATTTATTTACTCGAGTTTAAGTTGGTAGGGACCGGGAATGTATCGTCGTGGCAAGTTCTAGAGTCGTAAGAAACCAAGCGGCTATTCACACAAGAAACGAAAAATGAGCATTTAGTTTAAAGATGTGGGTTGTGATGGTGGTGGTGGGTGGGTGATAGAAGCTTCTACAACTTTGTCTTTTCTACAGACACTTGGGCACGCCCCTGTGTTCATTGAGCACGGGGCGTGTTCAGCCTTCTGTTTTCTTGTTTTTGCTTGGGAAGATGTTGTCGAGGGGTCGGGCATGTCACGTTTATTCCTTTTCTTGTATTTATGTCAGATTTAGCTGCCTTTTTGCTTCTTTTGTTCATTTGAGCTCATTTAATCCTGAAAATACAAAAGAAAGACAAAAGCACACTTTTTCCAACATTAGTACTAAAAAAGGGTTAGTTTTATGCCTCATTTGATGTAATCTATATGTTGCATTTTACACACATCAGTAGACTTGACGGAACTTACAAACTCGATGAAAAAAGACTAAATAACATACAACGTAAACAAGACAAAGTTATAGACACATAAATGCACCAACAATAACGCTGGCGAGTTCAAAGTTTGTTAAAACGTTTGGTTAACCAGTATAAGATTAAAGCATTTCAAAAATACAATGTTGTTAATAACTCGAGTACCGCAAGATGGCTCCAGATTGTTTGCCCTTCCCCAATGCTCTATCAAACATTGGTCGAGTGGTTAAGGTAATTAGTTCACGCCCGTCCTCCCCGGTACGGTGTGAGGGTGCTGTAACACCCTTGCTATTATTTTAGGGTTTTTGTATTATTTACGTAAATAAACATGTAATTATAATTACATATACATTGAAAAAATACGGTTAAATTAAAACATTTTCGGATTTGAAATAATACAATACAATATGTATAAATTCGTCGTTTTTAAATGACGACGAAACCATGTGCGGAAGCTTGTATCTTGATCGTGTTCGGTTCTTCAATGAGCTTGATCTTCATCCGGGACATCTTCACATTCACCTATGATCAAAACCAACTTAAAAGTTAGTTTCGATATCTTAAATATTAGTATAATCAAGTTCTAGTATCGAACAATCAAAAACAAAATAAAATTTCGGAATTTAGTCTGTTGCGCCACGCGACAGAATCCTCTTGATCTTTCGTGTGCCGCGAGAGCCCTCGCGTGTCGCGCCAGGATTAGTGCTCCCTGTCGCGTGTCGCGGGGGAGATGATTTTCCAGCAGTTTTGTTGCTGAAACCTGCATTTTTCCCAGCTATGGTTTTAATCGTAAAACGATCTTTAAAGTGTCATAACTTTTTATCTACAAGTCCGTTTTAGGTGATTCTTTTTCCTACGCGTTTATAATAAAAAAATACGCATCAATTTATCCTATTTTCCGCATATGAGACCTGAATTATAAACGATTAGTTTATAATTTCTTATTTCATTTATTCGACCCATTTGTTTTAAAAGTTTACAACCTTCTTTCTAATTAACCATTTAGCATACATCAACATGCTTAACTCAAAATCTATAGTTCGGGTTTGTAACTTCTATGAATTACGCGGCTAGTATTCAATCTATGCGCATAATTCTTTTGTCCCGTTTCGAAGACTTAAACCTTCTAAGTTTAAATCTTTCCCTTTTGTTATGCAAAATCCACTTTATACTTATCTATAACTTACATTATCATAATACACGATCTTAAACGGCTCATAAAGACCGTTTACCCTATTTAGCGTTCATGGGTATTTTGGTCAATTTCAGTCCCTCATTTTATGACGAAGGGCTTTCACTGATATTTGACCAACATATTACTTCTAACTATAATTTAAAATATGCGTACCTGGCTCGGGTCAAGTATTGACCCGCTCTAATATCTTGCTTTAATGATTTTGCTAATTTATAGGAAATGCAAACTTCCGTAAGCCGTTCTTATCATGTGAGCATTAGACTCGACAATACTTATTAGTCGTTATTTGTCAAATGGCGCTAAAAATTGCCCTTTAACCCGTTTGGTCTAAACGACCAAACATTTTGCATTTGTATTTGAATGGTATATATATATATTTACAATTTCGTTATTTAACCCATTTCGGCTTACGCCGTAGGGTATCATTTAACTTTATCTTACGTTGGTCGTCACGCAACTAATTACCATTTTATCCCCATCATTATTATGAGTTATCCCATAGGGCAACATTTCAAAACTCGTTGTATATTTGTCATTCCATGACTATACCACCATTTACCCATTTTTACCATCCATTATGGTTTTCCATCGTTTTTACTTATTCCGAGCCGTATCAACTACGTCGGAACACCACATTTTAACCATTAGCTTAACATATTCGTAACCCTTATAATGATTAAACATTTTATAAAAAAAAGAGTGTAAGCTTTACTTACCTCGCATCAAAATTATGTTTTTCTTTTCGTACTTGCTCCGTTTGACCCACTTCATTCCCAAGTCTCTATCTAGCTTGTCAAGAGTCAAAATATCATCATAATTCGTAAGACGGTTAAATTAGTCATAATCATTTACGACTATTCCATCCTACGGGTTTTATGTCGAATTTATCATTCGATCATATCAAAATTATCATTTGATCTAATCATTGGTCGGTTTGACTTTTTTTTAAGTCAATTGACTTATCAACATATTCAAATACACATTTGGTTCAATGAACTCACTTAAGCATATTTCATCTGAACTCTTAACGAAATCAAATTTTACATACTAACTAGTAGGCCACGATTTCATTTAGGCATTTCATATCACTGAAAATGGGCTGTTTCTGGTGACTTGTTTAACCTATTTACAAGTCTTCAAAAATTATGATTTTTTTATGTGGCGTACATCTCGGAGGGTTAGACCTTTTGTTAAAATTTCAAGATCTAACTCTTTACCAAAAATTCGTAAAAATTCATTTACTAAGCTGCAATCAGATTCGTCACTTCTGACTGCAGCTTACGGAAAAATTCATTTAAAATTCCTCGTTTATCCGATTGACGAAATTCCAATTGACGATTCTTTTAATCACTTAAAACATTCTACAGTAAGAATTTGAGATCATAACTCAATTCCTAATTTGAGTTATGACATTCGTAATGGGCTACAAATTCTGCCAGAAAACGCAGCTTGAACCTTTGACACAGAAAAATTCATAAAACGCTCAATTTTCGTCGAAAAAATGCGATTCCAGTGGGGTTTTAAAGATATTTCCTGGAATTACATTTTAGACTTAAGATACACATGTTTTTGTCACGTTTTGTCCAGGTTAAAGCCAATACAAATCGGCTGTAAATTCTGATCAGAAGCTGTTTGAATTCAGCTTTCAATTTGAACATGTTTATGACATTATAACACTTATTCTTAGCAATCAAAACCCCTAAAAGCATCACATACATGAATTTAGTTAAAACTCACTTAGCACATGCAAGAGTAATCATCAAATCTCTAGTCTTTAATACTAATTCATCAAGTTTTTCAACTAGGATTTGTTTCTAAACATGAATTCATCCTAGTTTCACCCAAACATCAATCATTCAAGCTTGAATTTCGATTTTTCATAAGTTCATCAAAATCTCAACTTCCTAAATATCAAAAATTTGACATACCCTACGATCCCCACGACTAGGTGATCGTTTCTATGTGTTCATGCATTTGATTCGAGCTAATCTTGGCCTTCAATTTGGCAGATTTGGGTGAGCTAGGGTTTGAGGGTAAGCTTGGTCGCCCCCTCCTGTGTTTTGTACGATCCACACACAAGTGTGTGTCTGGAATTTATTTTTTTGTTTTAATCTAAAACTAGTTTGCTTTTTAACACCTTTGGCCCCTCTATTATGATCAGGTTCTTACTTTAGGTGTTTTTAATCCACTCACATATCATTACGAGACTTTTAACTAACTAGGTTGATTATTCCTAGTTTACTTGGTTAGTTCCGGGGGTTATAGCCCGTTTATTTATGTCCCATTAACTCGGGTCCCTTTTTATAAACTTTGTCTTCTCAAGTCGTTTGCTCTCTTTTTATTTATTATTAAGCTTATTTATTTAAATCCTATTAATCTCCGGGTAAACCTTTACCGCTAACGGTATTTTACCCGCTCTTTAGTATTAACGGGGTTTAATTACCCAAAACCGTTTTCGGGGTGTTACAAGTCTACCCCCCTTAAAGAGGTTTCGTCCCCGAAACTTTTCTTACACAGTCTATTGAGTTTTATAACCAATACTCTTAAACCGAGTACCCCCCCCCCTTTTTAAGCATTACTCATGCTTTAACCTTTGTTGCTGTTACCCGAAAAGTATGGTAATACCTTTTTGATAAATAACATCTGCGTATTTTTATGCGAAATAATGAAACTCACAATAACGAAATTTCGTTATTTTCAATTAGTTTGGTTAACTTAGCGAAATCCATCGCTGTTAGACTATCAAATTCTTCATGAATCCGTTAATTTAATTCGCTTGGATATTTTAGTGAAATCTTTCACTTTTAACAACCATTCTTTCGTTTTCGAATTTATTCCTTTGGTTCAGTTATACGGAATTCATTGCGTACGAGCAAACCCCATTTCTTGAATTTCATCTAAATTAGTTAAGATAATTCGATAAATGTTATTAACATAATTCTCATAAGCATACAGTCACATACCTTATAGCTTTCTCTTTTAATCGTGCCTTTGCTCGATTTGACTTTCCGACACTTCATTTGTGTTGTCTTATGATCGTTTAGTATAGGCGATCAATACTCTTCGTTAACAAAGCCTCATGGGCCATCATTTCCGTTTGTGCATGTTTACCTTTGTTTTATATACTTGACCGTGTCGTTCTTTGAGCGTTTGGTCATATGAATTTATTAGGTATGCTTACTCCATGCTAACCTCGCCATGAATAGCGTATTACTCCAATTCTTACATTAGAACTTTGACCTTAATCAGTCTCACTAACTGGACTTATTAGTCCAGTTACCTTATACCCATTGCTCGGGCTACAATGTGATTATACTTCACATTACCTTTCTTGGCCGTGATCACGTCACGTCATGTTTAGGTTTATATTAACCTTTCATCATCGAGAATCCTCTTTTCGAATGTATTGTTTTTACTCCTATCGGTGTCTAGTCCTAAATCCTTTAATATTAACCTTTTCCTAATTTCTCTCATAATATTTATATATTAGTTAAACGTCATTTCTTACTAAAACTAAATTTTAGTTTAACGTTTTCTCTTCACCTTGTCTTATATCCTTTTATTACTTCTAGGAATTTTAAGTCCGAGGATTTATTCCTTTCCGATATTATTTAATTCGTGGAATTAAAATTAGTTCCCACACTTAACTCAACTAACCCGTAGGTTCTTTTACTTAGCCTCGTAGGCTATTTCTTTAGATTTTTCACCTTTTTATGGTGAGATGTTAGCAGTTCGTTTCTTTCTACTTATGACCCAAGGGTCTTCTTGGTCCCGTAGACCTTAACACTACGTTTAATCCCGTAGGTTATGATGATCCCGTAGATCATCTTTTATTCGTATTCATATTCAAATGTATATATACCTATATAGATTCAAGGCATCCCTTGTTATGTTTGGAATCATTTGTTTTTGCTTTTTGAACTTTAGTTGGTCTTGACCGTAGTCTAAGGCTTCATTCGTTTACTTTCGGACTAATCTTCCGACTTATGACTTCTGGCGTTGCTTACGCGTCAGTTTGTTCTACGCTCACCGTTTTCCCCGATTTATAATTATATTTCTTTTAAACCCATTACATAGGTTCATTAATATTTCACGCTTTTATTTATTCGATTCACGCTTACTTTAGCAAGTGTCATCATTTATTTAATTCTTTTGACTTGTTCGTATGAAATTTCATTGTTTATGAATGCCAATTTTCATTCTTTATTCAACCCGTTCAACTTTAAAATAGTTGAACGTAATTTATTAAAATTTCTATTTACAGCATCTTATCGTCTTTTAGTCATGACCCGAAACCCGAGTCTTTTGAGTTTCCATCCGCGTTCCCGTTTCTCAGTCTACGCATGTGTTTAAATCCTTACCCATCAACCGGGTATTTTACCGAAGTCGTTATTATTGCAACCCTCCCGGTATGCATTAAGACTTCACTTCACTTTTATATTCCGACTTTGTCCTCAAGTTTGGCGTTTTACAAAAACGGCCAGTTAAGAGACACATTTGCATTCTCCGGGTTCGAGTGTAAGTACACCCCCTCCCAATGCATATCTTAATCATTTTACATTAATCTTTGTCCCTTCACTCGGGCTCATTATCCTAATGTAATACGCTTCCGTCACCCGGCCGTGCGTTTACGTTTACTATCAAACATTTTATTTATTTGATTCCTTTGGGTACCATTTTAGTTAGTCCCATTCACCCCGCCCTTACTACATCGGACGTAAATGTGTCCGCCATAAGAAGTTCATGGTATCATATGCCACTACTTACTTGGTCAGAGTAAGCGATTAACACATGACACACATGACCTTTTTATAGTTTTCACATCACGCCCTATGTAAGTAACGCCTCTATTTAGTTTTCTTGGAAATAATATCCTGGATAGGTATTCTATTCAGGTTTTCCAAGTTTCTAATTTACATATGCAATAATCATACTCTACATGTTTATTGCATATTGCTATTTGTGCGATTATATTTAAAAGCGTGCACCTGGTAATGCTTGCCCCGACGGGCGTTCCTTGCCATTAACCTTGTTCGCGGTCGTTACGCGATTTAGTCCTTGGTGAGCATGCTCCTCTTTTCATACTTCGGACCGTTCCTCTATCATATCTGTAATTTTTTCAACCCTTGTCATCTTTAAATGCAAGTGTCCTTCAATTAAGACATTCACAAAAGTTAGTAATGTCGACATCAATTATCGCCCCTATTATAATACGAGGCTTTCTGCTATATGTGTCAATGCACGTTGTTTCATTAACTGTATCAATCATTTTAGTTGGGGTAGCGTCTATTACGCGATAACCCTATGTGTTGTTTACAACACTTTAGCATGCTAAACCATTAACATACATGTATTTACCGGATTTGCGATCAAGCCTCGAACCGAACACTTTATTCTTTTAACCTTGAGCTCTGATTACCAACTTGTAACACCCTTGCTATTATTTTAGGGTTTTCGTATTATTTACGTAAATAAACATGTAATTATAATTACATATACATTGAAAAATACGGTTAAATTACAACATTTTCGGATTTGAAATAATACAATACAATATGTATAAATTCGTCGTTTTTAAATGACGACGAAACCATGTGCGGAAGCTTGTATCTTGATCGTGTTCGGTTCTTCAATGAGCTTGATCTTCATCCGGGACATCTTCACATTCAGCTATGATCAAAACCAACTTAAAAGTTAGTTTCGATATCTTAAATATTAGTATAATCAAGTTCTAGTATCGAACAATCAAAAATAAAATAAAATTTCGGAATTTAGCCTGTTGCGCCACGCGACAGACTCCTCTTGATCTTTCGCGTGCCGCGATAGCCCTCGCGTGTCGTGCCAGGATTACTGCTCCCTGTCGCGTGTCGCGGGGGAGATGATTTTCCAGCAGTTTTGTTGCTGAAACCTGCATTTTTCCCAGCTATGGTTTTAATCGTAAAACGATCTTTAAAGTGTCATAACTTTTTATCTACAAGTCCGTTTTAGGTGATTCTTTTTCCTACGCGTTTGTAATAAAAAAATACGTATCAATTTATCCTATTTTCCGCATATGAAACCTGAATTATAAACGATTAGTTTATAATTTCTTATTTCATTTATTCGACCCATTTGTTTTAAAAGTTTACAACCTTCTTTCTAATTAACCATTTAGCATACATCAACATTCTTAACTCAAAATCTATAGTTCGGGTTTGTAACTTCTATGAATTACGCGGCTAGTATTCAATCTATGCGCATAATTCTTTTGTCCCGTTTCGAAGACTTAAACCTTCTAAGTTTAAATCTTTCCCTTTTGTTATGAAAAATCCACTTTATACTTATCTATAACTTACATTATCATAATACACGATCTTAAACGGCTCATAAAGTCCGTTTACCCGATTTAGCGTTCATGGGTATTTTGGTCAATTTCAGTCCCTCATTTTACGACGAAGGGCTTTCACTGATATTTGACCAACATATTACTTCTAACTATAATTTAAAATATGCGTACCTGGCTCGGGTCAAGTATTGACCCGCTCTAATATCTTGCTTTAATGATTTTGCTAATTTATAGCAAATGCAAACTTCCGTAAGCCGTTCTTATCATGTGAGCATTAGACTCGACAATACTTATTAGTCGTTATTTGTCAAATGGCGCAAAAAATTGCCCTTTAACCCGTTTGGTCTAAACTACCAAACATTTTGCATTTGTATTTAAATGGTATATATATATATATATATATATATATATATATATATATATATATATATTTACCATTTCGTTATTTAACCCATGTCGGCTTACGCCGTAGGGTATCATTTAACTTTATCTTAAGTTGGTCGTCACGCAACTAATTACCATTTTATCCCCATCATTATTATGAGTTATCCCATAGGGCAACATTTCAAAACTCATTGTATGTTTGTCATTCCATGACTATATCACCATTTACCCATTTTTACCATCCATTATGGTTTTTCATCGTTTTTACTTTTTCCGAGCCGTATCATCTACGTCGGAACACCACATTTTAACCATTAGCTTAACATATTCGTAACCTTTATAATGATTAAACATTTTATAAAAAAAAAGAGTGTAAGCTTAACATATTCGTAACCCTTTTCGTACTTGCTCCGTTTGACCCGCTTCATTCCCAAGTCTCCATCTAGCTTGTCAAGAGTCAAACTATCATCATAATTCGTAAGACGGTTAGATTAGTCATAATCATTTACGACTATTCCATCCTACGGGTTTTATGTCGAATTTATCATTCGACCATATCAAAATTATCATTTGATCTAATCATTGGTCGGTTTGACTTTTTTTAAAGTCAATTGACTTATCAACATATTCAAATGCACATTTGGTTCAATGAACTCACTTAGCATATTTCATTCGAACTCTTAACGAAATCAAATTTTACATACTAACTAGTAGGCCGCGATTTCATTTAGGCATTTCATATCACTGAAAATGGGTTGTTTCTGGTGACTTGTTTAACCTGTTTACAAGTCTTCAAAATTATGATTTTTTTATGTGGCGTACATCTCGGAGGGTTAGACCTTGTGTTAAAATTTCAAGATCTAACTCTTTACCAAAAATTCGTAAAAATTCATTAAATAAGCTGCAATCAGATTCGTCACTTCTGACTGCAGCTTACGGAAAAATTCATTTAAAATTCCTCGTTTATCCGATTGATGAAATTCCAATTAACGATTCTTTTAATTACTTAAAACTTTCTACAGTAAGAATTTGAGATCATAACTCAATTCCTAATTTGAGTTATAACATTCATAATGGGCTGCAATTTCTGCCAGAAAACGCAGCTTGAACCTTTGATACGGAAAAATTCATAAAACGCTCAATTTTCGTCGAAAAAATGCGATTCCAGTGGGGTTTTAAAGATATTTCCTGGAATTACATTTTAGACTCAAGAAACACATGTTTTTGTCACGTTTTGTCTAGGTTACAGCCAATACAATTTGGCTGTAAATTCTGATCAGAAGCTGTTTGAATTCAGCTTTCAATTTGAACATGTTTATGACATTATAACACTTATTCTTAGCAATCAAAACCCCTAAAAGCATCAAATACATGAATTTAGTTAAAAACCCACTTAGCACATGCAAGAGTAATCATCAAATCCCTAGTCTTTAATACTAATTCATCAAGTTTTTCAACTAGGGTTTGTTTCTAAACATGAATTCATCCTAGTTTCACCCAAACATCAATCATTCAAGCTTGAATTTCGATTTTTCATAAGTTCATCAAAATCTTAACTTCCTAAATATCAAGAATTTGACATACCTTACGATCCCCACGACTAGGTGATCGTTTCTATGTGTTCATGCATTTGATTCGAGCTAATCTTGGCCTTCAATTTGGCAGATTTGGGTGAGCTAGGGTTTGAGGGTAAGCTTGGTCACCCGCTCCTGTGTTCTGTACGATCCACACACAAGTGTGTGTCTGGAATTTATTTTTTTATTTTAATCTAAAACTAGTTTGCTTTTTAACACCTTTGGCCCCTCTATTATTATCAGGTTCTTACTTTAGGTGTTTTTAATCCACTCACATATCATTACGAGACTTTTAACTAACTAGGTTGATTATTCCTAGTTTACTTAGTTAGTTCCAGGAGTTATAACCGGTTTATTTTTGTCCCGTTAACTCGGGTCCCTTTTTATAAACTTTGTCTTCTCAAGTCGTTTGCTCTCTTTTTATTTATTATTAAGCTTATTTATTTAAATCCTATTAATCTCCGGGTAAACCTTTACCGCTAACGGTATTTTACCCGCTCTTTAGTATTAACGGGGTTTAATTACCCAAACCCGTTTTCGTGGTGTTACAGGTGCCAAACCTAATAGCGCTATCAACTAATAACCTCGTTGCCTCCCCGGCAACTAATTCGGTATATGATGGGACTTAAGTGATAGATATGAGTGTATTAACCAACATCCTAAGTTTAACATTCCAGTTAAACCCATTTACCCAATATTCATCCTCGGAATATTTACCAAATGTCCCTCCCCGGGACGCATGCTTGAAAAAGAGCAGTGAACTCACCTTAGATTGCTCGGTAAGACAAATTACGCGTTCAAGTTAATCAATCAGAGCCTATAACGTTTACACATACACAATTAGTTTGTATGCAAATTACTTACCCATGCACGTATTCTAGCATTTTACACCAAGTATACATGATTCACATTCCATACGCATATAAGAAAACAGTAATCGGATCGTACACTCCCTACGGTGCAATCCCATAACATGTAATTCAATCCCTAACACTGTGCGGCCCATTTGGTATAACAGGCCCGCGTAACATAAGGTCCAAAGGACTTGTGTGATCAGACCCTGAATCTCGGCCCAAAACCATTCAGGCCCAATGCACTTGTGCGATTCCTCCACATTTATGCGATCCGGAATCACTTGTGCGATCCAGGACCACTTGTGCGATTGGGTTTGGGCTGTGCGTTTGATATGCGGCCCAAAAACTTCGTAAAGCCCAACTACTTGTGCGATTGGAGTAGAATTGTGCGATCACACACTCTTGTGCGACCCCGATTCTGTTATGCGATCTAACCCATGTAGTTGGACCAGTCAACTGTTTCCCTATTAGCAAACATAATTTCCCATTCGTCCCACCCCAATCATGGATCAAAACAGTTACACATCCTTAAAATTATACAAACCCTAATCGCACCTTCAATGATTAACAACAAATATTAACACAATCATCATCATCAACGCACAATAGCAAACATCAATTTACACACCTAACATTAACTGATTACTTCTAGTCCGTTACAATCGAACATCCATCATTGTGAAATCCTAGTTCATGATCATCATCAATTAGTCATTATATTCACAACACCCTACATCGCTATAATTCAATTCTCATGCACAACAGTTTTCGATTTCAATCATGTTATCTATCTATTTCTAATAGTGCAATTATTATGATGATTCATGCAAATCCAAAACAGTAGAAACACAATCGCACAACCTGACAAGTAAGTGAATTAACACATAAGAATACACTAACCAGATTACAAGATGTTGAGGAAGGTGATAGGGCCTAGAGAAAGCTTCGATCGTATAAGAGGGGCTGTCGTCAGATCGTGAGGGAGAGGAGAGTAGGGTTTGCTAATGTTGTTTTGTTTAAGAGATCATGGAAGCCATACACCAACTCTAGGGTGTATACGCTGATATGGAGGGTCGGGCCCATGCTCGGGTTTCATGTGGGCCGAGAGCGGACGGAACAAAGGTGTGCGTCCCAAGAGTTTCATGCAACGGAATTTATATGGACATACACACTTCGCATAACACATAAACTCATAACCGTTCATATATAATCAAATACATTCATTATTTAGATAGCATACACACTAGTTACATCAAAACACAACACAAGGGTTTGAAACAGTACAAGGAAAGACTCTTGAAATTTCGGGTTGTCACATCATCCCCAACTTGAAAGAAATTTCGTCCCGAAATTTGACTAGTGGTGACAAGGAAATGGAATGGTAGTTCATGATGATTGTGGATTTCCCTCGGGTGCCACATCATCCCCAACTTGAAAGGGAATTTCGTCCCGAAATTCACCAGTCACATCAGGATTTGGTTCAACAAATTTGAACAGCTAAGGATACTTGAGTTTCATCTGATCTTCACGTTCCCACATGAACTCCGGTCCACGTCTTGAGTTCCAACGAACTCTCATGATTGGGATTCGACTGTGCTTTCGAACCTTAACTTCTCGATCTATGATTTCAATAGGTTCCTCGACAAACTGCAATTTGTCGTCGATTTTTAGCTCTTGAAATGGTACCACAAGTGTTTCATCGGACAAACACTTCTTTAGTTGCGAGACATGGAAGACATCATGAACGTTGCCCAGCTCAGCAGGCAACTCAAGCTTGTAGGCCACTTTACCAATTCGTTCCAGAATTTTGAATGGCCCGACGTAACGCGGATTAAGTTTGCCTCGCTTTCCAAAGCGCACCACACCCTTCCAGGGTGAGACTTTCAACATAACATGATCGCCTACAGCGTACTCCAAAGGCTTCCTATGTTTATCAACGTAGCTTTTCTAATGGTCACGCGCTGCCGCCATACGGTTTCTGATCTGGACAATATTTTCAGAAGTTTCAAGTACAAGTTCTGAACCTGTGATCGCGAGGAATCGAGATAAAAGAGCCTGAGAGTGCGTGGGTCGGATAGAGCTATCATATCAGTGAACAGTTGATGTGACAGGGGGTATTTATAGTATGAGAGGGAGAAAGGTGGTGGAGGGTAAAGTGGGTCGGACGGTTGTTCGATCGGATGGTCATCCGGTCGGATGTCCATTCGATCGGTTGGCCGTTCGATCGGTTGGTGTCACACCCAGATATTTCCACGTATTACCGGTGGGGAGTATCGTGACGTAGTTGATATCATCATAGTCAAACAACACAATTTTAAATGCACAGCGGAAGCAAAAGATAGATTTATTTCAACTGAATAAATTGTAATATTAAGTATCACAAAATAGTTGAAACGGATCCACAGGCGGATCAAATAAAAAGAAACATAGTTCATCAGACTTAAAATGCATCCAAGCTTGCGAGACTCTTATTGATGCTAAGGAGAGGCCAGCCTATTTCGATTAGTACATGCACTTAGACTTTTTGGGAAAATACGTCAGTTTACACTGGTAAATACAATTAACTGACTCATTTTGAAAAGGTTTAAGAAAATTTATTTGAATGCACAAGGCACAAAACATTTTATAACTTGGGATAATTATTTATATATAAACTTGTAAAAGAATTACATGTTTCTTATACATTCAGTAGCCCGGATTGACACCGGGTTAAAGATTAATAGACACACCACATGATATAGTCCCGCGGCGAGTTATTCCCGAAACCGGCAGTTATACCTTATTATTTATATATGCACTGTCGGGTGTACTCCTACACCCCGTGCTTAGGTCGTGGCCATTTCTTAAAATGATGCCAAGGATATCCGGGACATGGTCATTAACCCCCCAAAGGCTTTAAGCAAACAAAACAATTTAAACGGGACATTTCAATAAATAAATCTTTATACAATTAAAAATTCAATGCCCGACCAAGCGGTATTTTATATACCGTACCCCAAGCCCGTATAGGGAAAATAAGTTAAAAGTATTTACCTTTAAAAGTAATAATCAGAAACAGCAAGTGCACATAGCTTTTACCGGGTCACCTAGTCTGGAACAAAGGTTTTTTAATAACCTATTAGATTCCTAACGGGTCTTTAATTAAGCCTAAACTTAGACCGGTTAATTTTAAAAATATACGGTTCAAACACACAATTAAGTGAAGACCGGAATAGAATGTGATTTAGACCCGACAAGTTTGGAGACTTGTGTAATATGGGTAAACTAAACACGTTCTGGATTTTGAGACAAAAATGATAAGGTTTGACCCATTTCGGCTAATTTATGCAAACTAGTTACATAAACCGCACCGAATGCGAATAATGCGTAACGGGTAATCAAATGATTCATGAACAGGTTTCCTAAGTTAATATGCCTTAAATATGTTGTGACATCAGTAAGATATCTTCCATTATGCCCAAAATGGATTTAAACTCAAACTAGTTGATTTTCTGCCCGCGCGTTGCGACGGGGACCCAATGACTGCAAAACGCGTGTCAGCAACAGCAAGCAGATACCGAATATCAAAACATAAATAAAAATGATTTGGTAAGGATAGTCACTCCGTCCTAAAACAAGTTACTTGGTCAACTCTGCTATCTTTGTCAGGCGTAAAAAGACGGTTTTAAGCGATTTCCGGGTTTTATATGAAAAGCTGATATTTTTTATTATTCCAGAAGGCTAAAAATAATTTATTTATCATATTAGATCAGTAGAAAAAGTTTTGGTGTCAAAAAGATTTGTAAAACTCATTTTATAGGCCAAAAGGGCAAAACCGGCAATTACCGAATCAAGCTTAGAACTCTATGTTATGCTCAGCCTAAGATTAAATAAAAATCTTCAAAAATCCCAAAATATTATTTTATATCAGTGGATAAAAAGTTTGGTATAAAAATTTGGGTTTAGATAGGCTATATGCTAATTACGCCGTTTAATTAATAAAAAGCTTTCTAATTACGCTAATGAGCATAACTCCTAATCTAGACCTCAAACTGATGTCAAATTTTAGGGACAAGTCTTTAAATTAGCAATGAAGGTTTCTACTCTTTTACTTTTTCAAAAAAAATCATGTTTTAAGGTCATATAGGCATAATAGTCAACATTTAAGCATCTAACGGAAATATGCATATGAATCGGATAACTAATGAACCAAGTTGTATAATCACAGAGTGTTATACTAACATGTAACCTGGTCCAAATAAAGCTCTAAGGCATTTCTAAAACATGCTACATTGGGTCAGAACTGAAAGTCAAAGCAAAAGTCAAATTATGCGACTTTCGGTTCCGAACCAAGCCTAAACTGAAAATTGTCGGGTTGAACATGTTTAGACATGTTCTTACATTAATTACCAAGTTATATTAATGAGAAAACAGGTTGCATGGCTCCTACATTGCTAATTATGCATTAATTTGAAAATAAGCTTTCTGTTGACTTTTTAAGATTAACTTTGACCCGACAATTGACCTAGTTAGAGTGGGAATCAGAGGGTGCCCTTTTAAGGGTTTATTGCCCACATAATTACCAACTCATAGGTACTTTCAATTTGAAATTTGACTAGACAAATTATGATTAATTACGAAGTCAAATCTTAATTACGACGGTTTGACTTTAGGCTATTTAACTAAGCTAAACTGAAATAAGGAAGGTTAAGGACACTTACAATAGTCCTAAGCACGACTAGTGACTCCTAGGAAGGGTGCTTGAGCTCCAAAATTCTCCAGAAGTGAAGTTGTGAGAGTTTCAAGTGGGTGTGCACAAGAGTTGCAACAAGTGGGTTCTTATATATGAAATTTAATCACATAGGATCATGCCAAGGAAGTCTATGCATGGTTCCAGATCATTACAAGTGCCCTTAGTGCATGAGAAACCATTGGGGCAGCCCCTGGTATGTAAAACAAGCATTCAAAGTCGGTTAACCTGCTGAAAACAGCCATCTGCAGGTTTTTTGTCGCTGCAGGGGGTCACGCGGCCGGTATTAGTTCCGGGTCAGGTCAAAAATGTTTTAGAAATTGCACTTTAGGTCCCTGGTCCTTCCAAACGTGGTTTCAACTTTATTTCTTGCATTTTTGACCCTCTAACTTGACTTTTAAGGGCTCCAAGACATAACCAAACATTGTTAAGTCCTTGGTTAACTTTGTGATCACCCGAAAAGTCATAAATTTCAACGTTGACGCTTTTAACCCCTCGTATACGAATTTTATCATAACTTTCTCATACGATAACGAAACTTGGTGAAATTTTTATCACATATTCTAGTGAGTATAATTTATAGTTACAAAGTTTCGGGTTCGCTAAAAGGTCACTCAGGGGTATACTTTAAACATGTTGACACATTTAACCCATGTAGTTTGTAATCTCTCACTTTCTTTCACAATTAGCTTCGTATGATCCATAATTTTTTCGTTTAAGGGTATAAACATCGTGTAGGGTTATTGCAAAGTTTATTTATCTATTGTTGACATTTTGAACCCTTTTATTCACATACTTTCTTTGTTGGTCAACTTTAGTCCTTCATGCGAAATCTTTTACACGTTTAACGCTCATGACACGTGTCGATATATTATTGGATATAAATTTTTGAGGTGTTACAGTTGGCTTGTGCGAGTTAGTTTCCCGACTTTCGTTTCGTGCGTTGAGCGTTGCGTTGCGTTTAGCTGAGTTGCGAGTAAGCGATGCGATAGTATTAAACACATGGTTACACAAATAACATAACTCATAAAATGCATAAAAGTAAGTCTTAACTTCGAGTTTGCGATGAGATTGCATTACGATAGAGTTGCAATTACGTTTGCGAATAACATCCCAAAATACATATAAGGCACACACAAGTAAAGCACATAATAACACACACACATAGAACAATACCAGTAGTTTGCGATGTGATAGCGAGGAGTAACAATGCGATAAAGAGCATTTTAAATGCGTTAAATCGTTAAAAAATTCCATTATAGTTTATTTGTCTGAAGAGTATTAATATTTATTACATTAAAACTATTAACACCTGCCCCTATAGCTTAGTGGAAGAGCGCTAGTTATGTATACTAGACGTCTGTAGTTCGAGTATCCATTGCTGTCATATATTTTCATTTATCAATATGCGCCCTTTTTATCTCAAAAAAAACCTTTTTCATATATAGTTACGTATATCCAATTGGGCCTGTCATTTTGCCGGCGCCAAGGTAATAATTTTTCATAACTAATTTAATTATATCTCAATTAACTTTCATAACTTATTTATTTTCAGATAAAATATCTTAAAGTAATTTTTCATTTTATATTTGATTACATCACAATTTACTAACATTTAAGAGGAATCAAGGTATAGAAATGGCGATAAATAGGAACCGTGGCATAAAAATGACGATAAAGAGGAACCGTGGCATAAAAATAACGGGTCATAATGGGTTGGTTCTAATTTTATTTACATATCGATATAAGTTTCGTTTAAAATGGAATGTGTGATAATGTAGAGTCATCTTTACGATAATATTTATGTTTTGGTCTGACTATGGCGAGTCTACACGTCGCAACGTGTGTGCGTAGTTCAAAGCTTGTACATCTATTTTGTGTGGTTTAACGGTCCCGTCACAACAAGTGAGTCGACTTATGAATTTTTTATAACAATTATCGTCATATTATGGATTTTTACTTTTTATATATGTGATTAATGGGTTTATATTATAGGGGGTAGGGCCCGGTTTCCTTAACTCACCCAGGCCAAAAGAATATTTTAACATTCTTGCAGATTAATCAGTGTTGCTTTATTAACGGGGTGTGATAAATATACCCATCACAAGGATTAATATACCCAAAAGTCAAATTATGTAATGATTAACTACTTTATTATATTATTTTATTATAAAGTAAAAAGTAATAATTATGTTTTATTATAAAGTCAAAAGTAATGATTATATTTTTTATCTTATTTTATTTTATGATACTTTTGTTACTTTTTTATATTTTGTTATACTATTATTGGTATTAATATCAATATTAATAAATAAATAATCAAGACACTTTATTATAAATACGAAAGCGAAAAAGTTAATTATAAATAAATAATGAGTCTCTAATAAAACAGTAAACGTGCAAACATTAAAACATTTAATCCCCTAGATCGACAAAACCACTTTCACGACGATCAAGTTGGGTATATAATTCTAGACGCCACCTATACATGGTCTCCCATCCAGCTGCAGACATGTTAATGTTGCGAAAATTCCAATAAGGCGTGATTGTAGGCATTGGGTACCCTCCTTGTAATTCCACCATGACATAATGGTTCTCATCATTTACTAGGGCAATTGTAAGAGCTCTGTGATGTTGAATCTCTTCTGGACCACTCCAAATCGGGGAAATAGTGAAAATGCCTGACATGCTTAAAGAATGGACGATTACACCAAACTTATTGGCAATCAGAACAGCTGCTTCAGGCATTTTCATCCAGTGTTCTCTTGGACAAGGCGACCCAAAGAAACACAAGTCATGATATAATGAATTTACATCCCTGAAAAAAATGCTCGTGTAGATATGATATCGATTTTGTAACTCTTCTCTCATTTGCTGTCGATTGTACTCATAGTATTCATGTTCATCAAGTCCGAGGCAAACAGCTAGTGCTCGAAATCCACAATTTCCATCGGGTTTAACATTTCGTATATTTGTTATGTATGGATGAAATACTTTTGGAATATCACCCATTATATTCAAGTGATTCATCAGTGGCACTTCGTTCAAGTCTATCATGTATGAACTATGTCTAGCCGGCTTATCTGGGACCTCGTTCCAATCTATCACCGGTTCCATGTTCAAGTCAAATTCGAATGAACTATGTCTGGCCGGCTTATCTTGTTGCGATTTCTTCAAGCTTGGTCGTCCACGAGTTTTTTTTAGCTTGAGTCGACAATCACAGTGCACCAGGCGATCCTTCCATCGTTCACGATCTTCAAGAATTATTTTGAGAGCCTCATTTGAAACAAAACCACGCAATAGTGTGAAACATCGTAGGTTATGTTGATGAATGAGGACAATTCTACTACTTTCCAAGCTTTCTTTAATTGTTATTTGTTGAGACATCATGATTCGGTCAATACAACGTAGAAATCTATCCAAACTAGAATTCGAACCGTCCAAATATTTTTTAAGCTTTGCATGCTGACTCTCTACTCTATTGGTTGTGTTATTTCCAAAGTTGATTCTGCAACCAAGTTAAATTCATCTTCGGAAAGCCGCTTTGCATATGGAAGACCCTCCATAAATAGTACAGGTTGATGATTATGTTGATCACATGTCACCTTTAAGGTCCAACAATCATAGTCATCTGAATATGTTCCTTCTAATTCAAAAGGACAATTAGTTTTTTTGGTGCCGGTAACTTTACTTGAATCCTTAACTTTATATTCGCCGCCACGATCACATTGGAGCACAACCCTATACACGAAACCACAAGATCTTTTATTCGACCTTCTTTTGTTGACAACAACACCGATTGAGTATGCCAACTTTTGTACCCAATTTATCAATTCTTCACAAGACCCGAATACCTATAAATGAAATTTGGAAATAACACAACCAATATATAAATAAATCAATAAACAAATTATATATAATTTTATAAATTAAAAGGTTGTTCCATTATTATATAATTTTATGTTAACAATGACACTAAAATAAGACAAAAATATCAAAGTTTTCGTCTGTTTTAAAATATAAAAAGAACTCAAAATAAAAAATCAACATAAGGTAACCTTCACCAATTTAGAGCATACGTAGTGGGGCGCTTTCCCCCTTCATGGCGCCGCCAAAACGCCAGCAACACCATTACCTTGGGCGCTATCAAGGAGAAATGGGGGAGGGGCACGAGATTTATCGCGGCAGTATGGGATGGTTTTCAAAACTTGGACCAATCACAAAAAAGCATGGGTTTTTATAAATAATTAATAAAAACGAAAATTAATAATTAGGTAATGATGGGTAGGGGCTTTATGACTACGGGCTCTAGTGATATAACGCCCCATAAAGCCCCGGGGTGACGTGGCACGACACGTGTCGCATAACGCCCCCAAAAGGGCGTTATGACTACGCATGGCCTTATATACACACGCTTTCCCACTTTATTTTTCCTTTACAGATTGTTTCTCTCTCTACCTCCCCTATCTCTTACATACACAAGCACATTCTTGAAGCTTGAATGACAAATCAATAGAAACTCCGGCGACTTCACCGGAGAAACCAGTCATCATTACCGAGTTGTTACAATTTTCCGGCGACTCTACCGGAGAAACCAGTCATCATCCGCCGGTTACCGGCGACTTCACCGGAGAAACCAGCCAACATCCATATCAATAGAAACTCCGGCGAACTAAGACGGTTCCGGTAAAAAGCTTGTTTTTTTTATAGATCTGGTTGAAAAAAAAGCTTGTTTTTTTAAGGATCTAGTTGTAAAAAAGTTGTTCCATTGAGTTTTTTTTGTACCTGATTAGTGAAAAAATTGAGGTGTTTTCATCATAAAATCATCTTCTTCTATTGGCCGGAGGTGTGCGGTGGATGTTGGTGGCCGGAGGTGTACTGTGGGTGGTGGTGGCCGGAGGTGTGCGGTGGGTGTTGGTGGCCGGAGTTGTTTAACAAAGACTGAAGCTAACAAAAAAAATTGAGATTACTTGGATCGAAAGAAAGGAGGCAGATTGGGTGTTATAAATCAACATCTTCAAAATTTAAAAGAGTTGTTTAACCATAAATGTGTTTATGAAAACTTGTAATATTGGTTAAAAGCTTCTTTTGTAAAAAGTAGTTTATGGAAACTTGAAATAAAGATGTTGACTTGTGAGAAAAAGTAAAAAAAAAAAAAAAGGTTGACTTATGAGTGAATTTAACATCACCCTTATTAACACTCTTAATTAATTATTTAAAACAGCGTTGAATAATTTGTCTATTATTAGTTACAGCTGGTCACCTACCATCTTATCTCATTTCAATTATAAAACTCTAAATCTCTTTCTGTTATTTTCTTTAGAATTCAGTCTTACAAAGAAGAAAGAGGAAGATCGACCGGTCGCAAATAAAAGCATAGGTTGAGAGGTATTTTCTTAGTCTACTTACTGTATTGTCTTTTTAGTTTGTTATTGTTTCTGCTACCATCTATGCGTGCATTCCATGGTTCAAACGACTTAACGAGTCACAAATATTAGTTGAATGATTTTTTTATATGTGTAAGATACTAAGATCATGGTGGGTTTAGACCAAATATGTTGTGTTTTCTTTTTATTCAAATCGTACGTACAGTTTTCTTTGCAAATAATTCAACAGAACTTGAAGAAAGTTGCAAACCACACAGTTATCTATGCAAACATTAAGATCCATTCTTGAAAATGGTGGCAAATCACACAGTTTGCTTTGCAAACATCCTGATCTGTTGAAAACCACTTTAATATGGTTGAGAATCATACAGATTTCTTTGCAAACATTAAGATCCGTTTTTGAATATGTTGCAAATCACACAGATCGCAAGTATATCACTTCTAAAGCTATGGGGGGTGTGCGGGGCGTTGGTTGAGACATTATTTGCCACATAGCACCATTAATTAAACGGTATACCCACCGTGTATCACCCCCTTTCTTGATTGCTGCTGGTTCGCGTGGTTTGAACCATGTTTACCGTGCTCTCCCATTTGATGATTTTAAAACAAAAATTTATTAAAAGAATAAAGGGGATAGTGGTTTGCGTCTATGTTGTCAAAGACGCAAGGCGTAGGCGAGGCGCATCAGCCTCTCCCGGAGCCTAGGCGCAAGGCGCAAAAAAAGCGGAGGTTTTCTTAAGAAAAGCGCACATAGAGAAAAAAATTTATAAAAAATATGTTATGCTTTGAAAATAAATAGGATTCCACATATAAAAAATGGGTTTCTGAACTGGAATTTGGTTGAACTCGTGTGTGCCCGCACGTCTTGCGGACGATAATAATCCCAACTCAGTTATTGGCCGATAATAATCCAAATTGGTCCACTTTTAGCCAATAATAGTCCGCCGTTAAAAATAGCTTAACGCAGTTAAGCTTTTTTCCGAATTACGAATTACAAACTGATGTTTTATGGATTTTGATCAGAACGAGTATACGAGTCGATTTATGTAAAACTTACCTCAAAACGATGCTTCAAACGGCTTCATTTTTGTTAATTAGAAGTTTAAACACCCGAATTGAAGTACCGTTTTCGTCGTTTGGGGCAGTATTTCGAGGTAAATTTTACATCAATCAACTCGTATCCTCGTTCTAATCAAAAGCCCTAAAATATCAATTTGTAATTCGGAAAAAAACTTAACTCCGTTAAGCTATATTAAACGCAAACTATTATCGGCCAAAAGTTGACTAGTTCGGATTATTATCGGTCAATAACTGAGTTAGGATTATTATCAGCCAAATTGAGAAAGCTGTGATTATTTAAATCCAATTTGCCTAAACAAAAAGCACTTTTAGAGTTAAATAAGCAATCCCAAACACCCTCAAAGTCGAATGAAAAATCATAAGTTTCGTAAGAACTGTGTGAATTCCATTAAAAACAAGATGCGTTTCGGGTAAGATCGTGTATTTATTTGGGGCTTCCGGTTGGAGCAAACATGTGTAGGAATCAGTCATATAGGAATTCAATCAAAGGCTGGACCAATGGGGAAGTACCAAATAGATGCCTGACGCTATTCGCCTCCATGGGATATCTATAATCTATAATCTATAAATTATAGTACATAAAAAACCATCATAGGCCACCTGGCGTTCACTTAGACTATTAAGTGTCACATGGCAACCTCTTAATCTATTGTTATTATGTTTAGGAGGGAAAACACAAGGGTTTGATCACGACATATGGTTTAAAGTTTGTTTATTGAATGTTGAATATATAATTAAATCTTTTCACAATTATAAACTAAAATTTATAATTATAAAGTAGAGTAGATTACTTTTTGAGTCCCTATGTTATAGTGGTTTTAACCACTTGAGTCCAAAATCAAAAGTTTAACGCTCTGAGTCACTAACCACTCATTTTGTAACGTTTTGAGTCCAATTTTTAACACTTGTACTTTTGATTTTAGACTCAAGTAGTTAAAACCACTAAAACACAGGGACTCAAAACGTTACAAAATGAGTGGTTAGGGACTAAGGGTGTTATACTATTTGATTTTGGACTCAAGTGGTTAAAACCACTAAAATATAGGGACTCAAAAAGTAATGGGTAAATTACACTTTTCGTCCTCTATGTTTGTATCGGATTGCAATGGATGACCTTTAACTTCAATACTTACAACCACAGTTATTTATTTGTAAAACCCATTACACCCTATGTCCTTAAACCTAACGCAGTTAAATTTATCAGTTAAGTCTGGTCATGTGCAAAGCTCATGAGGGTATTTCAGTAATTTTACGTTACCCTTTTATTTAAAGAATAAAACCTTATCCTTTTGTCATTGTTCTTCTTCTCCATTTGCCACCACCACCAAAGTGGCAAAATCCCCTCAACATGTTGCTTGTAAATTCGATTAGCAAAGAAGCATATCACATGAAATTAACCAATACCAAAGTCCCATAGACTTACTTGGGTTAGCCGGAAGACCGTTTACAAGGTTATCGCCGCGGCCGACCGACCTAAAAACCCTAGATACCAAGCCGCCGCTGGAGATGCAGTTGTTTCAGTTTGTGATCAACACCCGGAGTCGCCTTCAATCACCAAGAAACACTATCTCTGTTGTCATTATGCCAGATCTAATCCAAAAGAAGTTGCCAAACACATCAGAAAGACCATCGGAGACTCACTGTCGTTGTCTCGTTGTCGTCGTAATGAAGCTTGGACTGTTGTTGGCCGCCGCCCGTCGGGTTACCGTTGGAGTTCGCCGGAATAGGTATAGTTAATAAGAGAACACAAGATGATGATTCCGAATAGATCAATAAAGAACAAAAGATCATATGAATGAACCTAATTTCATAAAATAATGTTTTCTTAATATCTACAATAATATAATGAATTAATGGTCACATTATTGTCTGTGATGTTAAGGGGGTGTTTGGGGTTCCTTCTATTTCAACTTATTGACTTATTTGAGGCAAAAAGGACTTTTCAAAGTGTTTGGAATTCCTTTGTGTGTGAGTGAATAAGTCAATAAGTCAGGAAATCCTGACTTATTACTTTTCAAATAAGTTGAAAAGTCATTTTCAAAAGGAAAGCCAAACATGCACTAATACAGTACAACGAAAGAGGGAAAAAGAGAAAAGGAGAGGGACAGGGGTGTTGTATAATGTTTTTCTAGTTTTAATTTTTTGTTTTAAATGAGTAAAATTACAAAAGTACCCTCACGTGCCTAGCACATGGCATACTTAACTAAAAATTTTAATTAGGTTAGTGTCAAAGGACGTAAGGTGTAATGGGTTTTATAAATAAAGGACTGTGACTGTAAACATTGAAGTTAAAGGTCATCTATTGCAATCCAATATAAACATAAATGACGAAAAGTGTAATTTACCCAAAAGTAATTTACTCTATAAACTAAGGGGCTGTTTGGCAACATCTGAATCAATAAGTGCTGAATGAATAAGAGGTCTGAATGGGTAAGAGGCTCTGAACCAGTAAGTGCTGAACCAGTAAAGTGTTGTTTGGTTGCACATCTGAATGACTGTGTAAAATGACATTTTTACCCCTTATAATTAAAAAAAAATCATTTTATAAACATAATTAAAAAAACCAATATTTACCCAACTTTCGGTGTCCTGTCGTTTGAACCTTGTGATTTATTGACCATTTCTTCATTTTATAATACATGTTCATCAATCATCCTCAAACTCTCCACAGAACTTTCTCTCTCTCTCTTCTACCTAAACCATCTTTTTTTTTTTTTTGAAGATCTCTACCTAAACCATTCCTTTGAAACATCTGAGCACACAACTTTGACTTCATCCATCTCTCATTTTCAACTTGGAGAGAACCTTACATAAGCAATCGATACCCTCAAGACTCCTCTCACCCTCACTTCCTGCAGTGTATGGTAAAGATCAGAGAAACAGCGGAGCAGTCCGGCGACGGCTCCACCGGGAGCGGCGGCGGCAGTAGTTCAGGCGCACGACGTGGTTCCATGGCAGAGAGAGAGAGAGAGAGTCGGAGATCGGAGAGCAGAGAGCAGAGAGCAGAGAGAGAGAAACTCGAAGAGAGAGAGATCGGAGGTTAGTTGACGGCGGCAGCGCCGCCGTACACGAAGACGGTCGTGGAGGTGGCGATGAATTTTTTTGGCAGCAGTTTAGCGGCGTTGATGGTGGACGTTGGCTGTGGTGGCATCGCAAAAGGTTGAGGGAGGAGAGCAGCGTGTTTTGTTAGAGGAAGGGTACAGAGGTCTTATTTTTCATTCAGCATGTTTCCATATCTGAATGATTCAGCACTGAATCATTAAGAGGTTTGCCATTAAGAGGCACAACCAAACACCTTCATCTCTGACCGAATCAGAGGTGGACCTCTGAATGGTTTCATTCAGAGCCAACCAAACAGCCCCTAAAATTTGATGTTAAAATTGTAATAGTCTCATTAACATTAAAAGCAAATATAATAACTAATTTTTTCCTTAATTATAGTAAATGGTTTCGACTTTAAATCAGATTCAAATTCCGTAATTAATCATTTCCTTATTACAAAATTTGATTTAAAATACGTAAGTGTGTCATTTAGATTAAAAACAAATATAATATTTATATCTTTCCTAACTTATCAAATAATTATAATTATTTTTTTATTAAATTGTATATAGTGGCATATCATTTTCGAGTTTAATTTAAATTTAAATTCATCAACTAATAATAAGTTTAAACCAAATTTGATTTAACAAAATAAGTTTAAACCAATTTTGATTTAATAAGCATAATCATCTCATTTACATTAAAATCAAAATTAGTAATGAAACGTTTCTTTCATTTAAAATTTTATATAAACGTTTCTTTCAACACTGTTAAATAATATAATTTATTGTGAGAACATCCGTGTAATACATGGGACTTAAACTAGTGTAGTATATATATAAATGAGAGAGAGAGAGTATAAAGATAAATAATTTATGTAATTAGGGGGAGGTTCATTTGAGAAGAAAATTAAATTGAGAAGAAAAAGAACAAAGGGTACAATTGTAAAACATTAAATAGTTTTTGACTAATTAATTAGTCATTAAGACTATCATCCTCCACACTAAATTTTTTGCCTAAACACATCAAAATTTATCCTTCACGTTTTTGAAATTTATCCTACACATACTGAAATTTATCATACACAACTTGTAATTCATGCAACACACCTCATAATTTATCCTACACTTTAAATTATTTTATTCTTCTTTGAAAAGATATATTTTTTTTTTGAAAATCATCATCATCATACTCAGTAAATCCCACCAATAGCAAAGCAAAGGTAGGGTCTGAGGAGGGTAAGATGTAGACAGCCTTACCTCTACCCCGTAAGAATAGAGAGACTGCTTCCAGTGAGACCCCCGGCTCGATAGTTTTGCATCAAGCTTTGGACATAAGGCACATAACACTCAGCAATCGGGACAAAGACCGATTAGTGCATGTAACCTTTTGTCTTTCAGCTATCAACGCCACCACATGATGCTTGATTAACCGTCCTCAGCTTTTAACGTTATTTTCACGAAATTAGTAAAATAACGTTAAAATTAGTGCACTTTCACTTTTGCCCCCTGATGGCCCACACATATATACATTATATGCGCATACCGCAAGCGGGGCGTTTTTTTTTTGAAAATAAGTTACAAATTTAATTTAGTTAGCTATTAAAAAAGAAGACTAACAATTAATGATCTATCTAATTTTACCAATATACCCTTACACCCATATTAAATACAAAAATTAAATGAAGTAAAATGAAGCATTTTTAGTGATTGAAGTTTGTTCTTTTTTATTCTTACAAAAAATTTCTTCTCATTTGAACTCTCCACTATGTAATTATTCATATAAAGTTTGTATTTAAAAAATTATGAATTATTTACAAGCCCAGCATATATGTTATATATTCTTATCCTTGCAAATATATCCTTTCAGAGATCATTGGAGAAAATCAACAATTAGAAAACATGGATGTGCAACATGGAGATGTAAATATTGTTCCTAACACCGTGGAGCTTGGAGATGTAAATTTCCTTCCTATAACCGTCCTAAGTCTTCTTGATTTTATTGGAGAAAAACTGAATGCAACCAACAAATGTTCACCATCTATATACAAGGCTCCTAGTACCTTTCGAAACCTCAGCCCAAGTTCTTTTACACCACGGGTGGTCTCTATTGGACCACTGCACAGAAAAGATAGAAATTTGCAACGATTTGAAGTGCGGAAAGCTGCATTTGTGCATGATCTATTGTGTCGTTTAGATTCTTCACCAACACAAACATTAACAGCATGTGTGCAGAATCTAATTCCCATAATCGACAAAATCAAGGGATGTTATACTGACATGGATGACATGTAGTCTTATGGTGAAGTGGAACTTGCAAAAATGATGGTTATCGATGCTTGTTTCATACTTGAATTCATTCACGAGATGACAAAGGACTCCAACCTAAGTCTTCAGGACCAGCACATACCTTATGACCTAGTGCTGCTAGAGAACCAAATCCCTTTCTTTGTTCTTAAAGTCATATATGAGTTCGCTATATACGACTTTGAAGAACGTTTATCTCTTACTGCATTTATCCATCCACTTTTGAAATATATCAACATCTTCCAAGGAAAAATAAAAATAGGCGGTAGTCGCTCATATGCCAATCATGATCATATTCTTGGCTATTTATATCATTGTTACCAGCCAACAAATGAGTTTTCATCAGATTTTCCACGTTCAACAATCCACTCGGCTGCCGAACTCGATCAGGCAGGAGTGAACTTTATGCCTAACCAAGATGGAGAATGGCCATTGGCCATGAAAGTTCAAACCTCTTGGTACTCTTCAAGCATTTTCTGGTTTTTGTTTAAGCCTACTCTCACAATGCCGACGTTGCGTATCAATGATTTCACTGAGTTGGTTTTACGAAACCTCATTACATACGAGCAGTCATATGCTGTTTATCCTTACGTCACATCATATGCCAGGGCCATGGATATGCTAATTGATGATCAAGAGGATATTGCCAAGTTGGTGGCATCAAAAGTTATAGTTAATCATATAGGTTCAAATGAAGAGGCTGCAAAGATGATAAACAGAATATGCAAAGAAGTTGCCATGGAACATTTTTGTTACACTGAAGACTGGGAAAAACTGGATATCCATTTCAATAGTTACTGGTCAAGAAAGATTGTGAAGTTAAAGCAAACTTATTTCAATAGTCCATGGAGTATCATTGCTGTATTCGCTGGGTTTGTCCTTTTTGGTCTTACTATTACCCAAACCATCTATGCCGTTAAGTCTTCCTGATTCCTGAAGTAAATAACAAAGACTAAATGAGTCTTACATATGTTCTACAAGATTATTAGTTTCAATGTTAAGCATGTAAAATGTAAACCGGAGCTGGGTGGGGCAACCCGATACAGTATAGACAACAAGCCATGGAGGCAATGATATTTAGCAAGTTAATTGTTAAAAAAGTTAAGTCATGGAGGCAATGGTAGCCGCAGTTTCTCTCACTATCTACTTTCATTTAATTGTAACTTTCCATTTCATTGTATTGTAATATTCTAGATCACTAGTTCGTTCAGTTTAGAATTTCCTTCGCAAAACTTCCTTCCCATATGTTTCTGCAGATAGGTTCTAACCTGCCAAAACCGGCGTAACACATTATGCCGACAGCTCAAATGAAGAGGATGCAAGTATGATAAACAGTATTAAGAGTAGCGGGAACATTTGAATTTTATATTAATATTTGAATTGTAAAGTCAAAGTTGTTCATATATGAAAAAACTCCAACAAGATCAATCTAATAACAACATAAAAAAACTCCAATTTTATTAAAGAGCAATAGATGCCTCATTAACAGCTATATAGTATAATAGCCAAGTTGCAAGATTAAAAATCCAACTGATCAGTTGACAGATGCTCATGTTACCACAAGGCTGTAACTTTATTTTGAACGAAACTGCATAGAAATTTAACATCTGAAACCAAAAGACAACAGTAACAAAAAGAGATAAAGAAATAAGGAAATAGGATAATTCAGCAAAAAGAAAGAGACTCAAACCATTCCTCATGTGAACATGCATAAAGAACAAAGTACCTGGTCTCTTAAGTAGTTATTGCATTTGATAGTATAACCAATTTATCCAACGGAAGCTGCAAAATAAACAAATTTAGTCATACTAAAGTTGTCAAATTAAGAGGAACTCACTGACCTCTCCCCGTAGCCGGCCTTAGGGTGGGCGGACCACCGGCCAGGCCCGATAATACCCAATTTCGTTAAGGCTAAGGGCACGTATTTCGAGCTCGGTACATGAAACTGCAGCGGCCAAACGAACTCTTCAGCTAACTTTAAAAAAAGGTGTTAATGGAAACTGCAGCGGCCAAACGAACTCTTCAGCAACAAAATATAAACTGAACCCTAACATCTGAAATCAGGTGAAAGGACTCACCTTTGGCCTTCATCAGAACATTCAATTGTTCGTGATTGCCAAATAATCAGGCCAACCCTATCATTCAAACTGACCCGTTGAAGAAAATGGTATTAAAACTAGCCCTAATTTTTTAAAAATAGAAACGAATTTACCTTAATGAAGGAGATCATGGTGGCGTCCGGCAAACTTTACATGCTCGACCTCTCTTGAAGTTTGCCGTAATTGCTATCTGGCTTCTAAACAACTTAATAACTAATAACTTAACTAATAGTGTATATATGTAAACCATGTATTTTATTCCAAGAGGGTAAATTATAATTTTCGTCCTTTATGTTTGTACTGTATTGCAACGGATAGCCTTTAACTTCAATAATTACAGTCACACTCCTTTATTTGCAAAACCCATTACACTCTACGTCCTTTAGTACTAATCAGGTTAAAATTTTCTATTAAGTTTATTCACTCAGGGGTATTTTGGTCAATTCATGATTTTATTTAAATATTTAATAAATAAAAAAAAATGCATTTACATTTATCTTTCCCGAATTTCTAACCCTAAAATTCTAACCATCACCACCTCATCCTATCCTGCTGCCACCACCACTATCTTACTCTATTGTGTGAGAAGAATCATATGATTAGGTTAAAAATCAATTTACCTGCTCCTTCCTTTTCAAATCCTTCCTTCCTTTCTGAGATAGTTCCTAAAATCAATTCACCTGCTCGCTTCATTATCAGCATCATCCAACATCTCTCAAACCTTAAATTTCAAAGAAAGAAAAGAAAAGAAATACTAGTTGGTAATAATCATTCCTATGCTCTTGAGAGACCAACATTAACATTAGAGTGCTCAGCTCAGACATAAATTGTTAAATTAAGGTATACATACATACTTTGAACCAAAGCCTGTCATCCTAAAATTGAACAGGTCAGAAAGAATGGCTTAATTGAACAATCTATAGTTTTGTTGATGGTGTAAGGGACCTTTGATAATTTAGGAGTGAAAATTCATATGATAATAATTTACGTGTTTGTTTCTCTGATATTACAGTGATCATGTGAGACCCCATCTGGAACTTGTGCTTGCTGGTAAGCTTTTAGGTATACATGTGTTTATTGTGTAATCTACATGATCTTTTAACCTAATCATATGATTCTTCTTATACAATAGAGTAAGATGGTGGTGGTGGCAGCAGGATAGGATGCATTTTTTTTGTTTTATTTATTAAATATTTAAATAAAATCATGAATTGACCAAAATACCCTTAAGTGAATAAACTTAACTGAAAATTTTAACCTTGTTAGTATTAAAGGACGTAGAGTGTAACGGGTTTTGCAAATAAAGGATTGTGACTGTAATTATTGAAGTTAAAGGCTATCCGTTGCAATCCAGTACAAACATAAAGGACGAAAATTGTAATTTACCCTTATTCCGAACTAGACTAGTCTAAGAACCCACAAGTTTCGCGAGTTACTTAACACCAACTAAACACATAAAACATTCTAAAGGTAACATAAAAACCATAAGTATATACTTATAACTGTTCGAAAATGGTACCACACAAAATACATGATAGAGGCATAATAATCGCCAATTCTGTCTAAACATTGTACAATGACAAAAAACTTTAAATATGATTACTACCGGCATAATTGTTTACTACATATATTATTGACAAAACATACATTCCCTAAATGTTGGGGTTAGCAATCAGCAACCTGTTGAGATTCCTATCATAACGAAGCACAAACTGACCTCCATTCTCCAAACCAGCTTGTAGCTTAAAGTTTTCCCATCCTTTTAACGCATACCTAATCCTGCCATGTGCAGTTTCTTTCCGCATGTGACACTTTGGGTTTTCCAGTACGTTTCATTTTGTGTCGTATTTATGTGAATATAAATGTGTGGATTTAATAAATGAGATTTTGTGTGATAATAGTTGGATCTAATTATATCTGTATCATGTGATTTATATATCTGAAATTATCCTTATTGTTACACGGGTCACACATTGGAAACCAAGGAAGTGTGCAGCCGCTCACCTGATGGTTCGCACACCCCTCTCAAACCCGCACACTCCCTCTAGTCACTCTTTTGGACTGCACATCTACTGGACCTGGCCCAACTACCACCCTACAACCAACCTTAGAGAGCCGCACAGATCAGGGAAGCGCACACTTCAAGTGTGCGGTATCTTTTGGACATGATAAATACCCCATGTGCTAAACCCTAGAATGATTTCCACAATCATTCACTCATGGCGGCAAATTCCAGAACATTCCCTCTCTCGCTCTCTCTCATCCACCAACACTCCTCTCATTTGGGAAACCCTAGAAAAATATCCTAAATTCTTCTTCTTAAACTTTACGGCGCATCATCATCTTCACCATCAACATACTCTTTCGGAAAGCTCTCCTTTTGAAGATCACATAACAATCTTCCCACTCTCTTTTGCAGACTTCGGGTTCATCTTTTCAGGTTAGTAATAACCATTGTTTATTTTTTAGGGATAATAATGGTGTTCATGATTGTGTGAATGATCTGCATGATAAATGTTTTGATGTGCTTTTAATGATTCATGTGTGGTGTGAATAATCCAAAGCTTAGAACTTGTTAGGAAGCATGGTTAAATGGCTCGGATGAATGAAAGATGATTCGATGATTTTCTGATTCATAGATTATTGAGTGATAACGAGCATGATGATTGATTTGTTAAATGTTAAATGTATGTGGAGTGCTATGAAGCTCGATGAACTTATTGTGCTTGATAAACAGAGATTTTAAGATGACAATATATTCATTCAAGATTCATGTAAGGATGTTCATGTATGCTCTTGATAGGGTCTAGATCCGTGACGAATGGTATAAATGACGTGGTATATGATTTTGTAAGGTGATAATGTCATTTGATGATTTAGACTCATAAAACATAAAGAGGATCCACTGAGATATGAACAATATGATGTTATGAGTAGTTAGAATTGTTAAATGAATCTGTGTTTGATTTATTTGATGATGACAACATAAATATCTTACTGTTGGATTGGATGAAACCGCACACCCATATATGTACAACTAATTATGCACGTCGTACACTCTCACTCAGCACATCGCACATGTGAGTGCCCCATAGACCGCACATCACAATGGTACAACCACGAGTGCACCCTGTACAACTGGGAGATGCACGGTCGCACACTGATGTGGACCGCACACTCTCGTACAAACTTGAGAAGCACAAAGTACAATTTACCGAAGCATGACCGCACACTCACAATTAGGCCGCACACCCTTTATTTAGGTCGTACCAATTAATTGGGCTGCACACTTATATACATTGGATCGTGTAAATTGGACCGCACACTTTGAATGTCTATATTGGATTGTTTGTGCTACTATTCATAGAATTGGCCTGCATGTTGTTAAGAAATACGTGATATCTATGTGCTACGTGTTAGATACGTGTAAGAATACGTGATGTTCTTTGTATACAAACCTAATTACTATTAGTAACCATAATAAGACGTGGTTGAACAAAGTTTATAAACAAGTAATTACCTGCTGAGCAAAACAAAGGTGAGTTCACACACACTAAAAGCATGCGTCCCGGGGGACAAACAGTTGAACTACTATCCTTGGGAAGGATACTTTTAAACTACTATTCCCGGGGGGAATACGGTCAAATACTATTTATAAATCATGTCTAGCAAACTATACGAAACTCCATCATTAAGTCCCCACTTACTATACCTATTAATCGTCGGGGGCGAACGTGATATTAGTTGATAGCGCTGTTAGGTTTGATAAACCTCACACCATGACCGGGGGATCGGGCGTGAACTATTATGTCTTGCTACTTGGTCAATGATGATAGACATTGACTTGGGGCACAAAGAACTTGGCAGTCACCAGTGTTCGGTATCCTGCAGTTTAGTAAGCTTACAGATGGGGTAGCTCCCCATAACATGATTATAAACAAACGATTGAACAACTTACATTTTTGGAACTAAAACTGGATAACCCGTGAACTCGGCAACTTTATGTTGACACCCTACTGCATGCTTTGTAGGTACTCAGTAATAGCTTTGGAGCTTGCAGCTGGGGAGTGTAGTGGTCGTTTTAACCCTAGTTGGGTTCTTTTAATAATTATGGACTTGAAACTGATGTTTTAAACTGTTAAATTTATGCTTCCGTTGTAGACCTTAATTACTGTTTTTAAACTATAAACTTTGGACTTTAGTCACTAATCGTATTGCTTATTATGAAATGGTTTAATTTTTATTAAATTGTTCAATATGATTGGTGGCATGATCCTGGTTAGTCACACGCCTCACGGTAGTACTCCGCATGCGAAAATTAAGGGTGTGACAGATTGGTATCAGAGCCATTGGTTATAGTGAACTTGGTTTTAAAAAGAAAAGTATTTTTGAGAAAAACCAGACTATAACCGGTTCTGTACTAAGTAACTTGCAACGACACTACACTCCAAGTGCAAGGCTCAACGTTCTAGACTGCATAGCTCGGGCATGTGTTTACTTGTTACTTTTTGGTGTATATTTGATGATATATGTACTAGTATACTTAGTATATGAAACGTTAGCTATATAATACGTACTTGTGTGCAACTGTCAAACTTCCCTCTATTTTCTCACAACATTACGACGTCATACTCACTCTGTGTTTTCTGGATGTGAAGACAAGGAGCGGACGCGAAAGAGGCAACGTTAACTGATGTGCTAAAAGTAGTTTAATTAAAATAACTAAAATTAACCTAAATCTAGACTCAAAGTAATACTCTAGACTCTCTAAGACTCGACTAAACTACTCACCGGCAAGTGAACCGATCGACTATAGTAAAGATAAGTAAGTCCGGATATCGAACCCACGAGACTTGATTAAACTATGCTAAGACTCTATCTAGACTAGGACTGACACGGACATAACTAATTGTTTATTTGATTGGGGGGGGGGGGGTTAACTAAAAATCCTAAAATTGCACTTAAAATTAAACTAATTAACTAGACGCGAATTTGGACGAAGGTTTTAACTTAGTGGTGATGAAGACTACCTAGGTTTAGAATCCCTCTTGTTATTGAAAGGCTTTCTATCAGATACTAATGTGATTTGGAACCGGGATCTTTAGATACTAAACCCTAAGAGAAACCGAACAGGACCCCCGACCCTTCTCAGGAAGACACCTATGGATCTCTACAAGGTTGTTAAGACTACCGATTTACTAGACTCCCTCTCGGTTATATAGGTTCTAAGAAAGTGCCCTAAATTGACTAACTACCTCTCGGCGGAAAGTCTAAGGTGACTATTGGATTCAATTTGGTTTAATAGACAAGTAATGGCAAGGAAACTAAAACGAGTTTTTCTCAAAACCTAATCCTAGCAATTTACCAAACTCGACCTATTAATAACCTAATACTTCTCAGATTTTAAGTTAGTAGAATAAATATGCCTAATTAATTCTTGAATACCGTTTTTATGGTTATTGGCCAATTCACCACAAGATTACCCGAAACCCGCTAAGACCCGAATAGTCAACACAAGTTTATTATTTGAAAGACATTAAATAAAACTTATGTAAAACGAATAAACAATCAAGAATCAAGCATAGATACGCATACACACCAAATTGAAAATCCAAAGCGTTTACTTTCATAGAAAATCCAAATCAACATTAAATCCGATAAAAATTCAATCTTTAACAATAGTTCATCATAAACCTAGGTAGTTTGGGCGTTTAGCCGAAAATCATAACGCACAAAGTCACAAGAAACATATTCAAAACAGAATTCATTGAGCAAGAATCGAAAACAAATGAACTATAAGTAAAAACGGGAAGATAGAACCCAAAATTCTCTACTTCCAATGCTCCAAACTGCTATCAGATGATTCCATAGCCTTTAAGAACTCCAAAATCTTGCAAACCAGCTCTGAATTGCGCCCAAGATGTCCAAAATTCGTAAGTTATGCGGCTGTGAATGTTTAGAATGATTAAATAGTTTTTCAAACCCCTAGCTGTTGCTATTTACGTAAGTCGGTGCACTTTTAACGTCCTCGCGCCCCGCGAGACAAATAGAAGCATGGGCCGCGGCCCGCGACCGAGTGGGAATCCTGAAATCACTTAATCCTCTCTCACCCGGCGTGAGAGAGCCTTCTTATCCTTTCGCGGCCCGCCAGAGGACTTCAGATGCAGATTTTTGTTTCCGTTTCGACCTTTGACCTTTCAACTACGTCCCAACACTTGGTTTCTTCATATTTTAGCTCGTTTTCCGCACTTTTCAGCCACTTTTATCAACCAAGACCTGCAAAACATGAATATAATCAAAGTATGCACATTCTATGGAAAACCGACACTAACGAAAATTGTACAAACTTTACAAGATAATTCTATGTATTTTACAATACATCATTAACATGACTCAGGACAAACCTGATAAATGCCCGGGTGGCTTAGGCTTTAGTAGCCCATCCCGGAGGTAAACTTATAATTCTAGGATGTTTAGATCCTATTCTCACATCGTCTTATCGTTCTTAATATGTTCGCTTCGTTTTACGTGATAGGACAACCATCACCCACTCAACCCCGCGTTTGCACTTTCAAAACCTTTATGGACTACAAACCTCTCACCTTCAATGGCACTGAAGGAGCCATAGGCCTTCTACACTGGATCGAGAAGGTCGAATCTGTGTTCGCTGTGTGTGAATGTCCTGCTACCAATTGGGTGAAGTTTGCTACTGGTACGCTTGAAGGAAACGCGCTTTCTTGGTGGAATGCGTAGGTTTAGATGCTTGGATTGGTGGATGCCAATGCCACTCCCTGGAACGATTTCAAGAATTTGATCAAGGAAGAGTACTTTCACAGGGACGACATTCATAGGCTTGAGACAGAGTACTACGATTTGAAGATGGCCGGGTCCGAAATTGAGAGGTACACAAAACAATCCAACGACTTTGCTGCTCTATGTCCCAACATGTCATAGCCTACATACAGAAGAATCGAGCTTTATCTCAGGGGCCTAGTTCCCGAAATCCAAAGTTTGGTGACTTCAGCAAATCTCCCTACCATCCAACAAGTTGTCCGTCTACACACCGCCTCACCGACCAAGCTGTGGAACAGGGCAAGCTGCCCAAACGAATCAGTGCTACTACTGATACCTCAAGAGATAACAAATGCAAATGGGATGGCAACCATGGCAAATATGCTAATCCCACACAAACCCCAGCTCAGCAGAGGAAGTTTGAGAACAACAAAGGCCAACAACCACAAGGCAACCAGAACCAGGGCAGCTATCGAGGAAACCACCCCAAGTGCAACAAATGTAATTGGCACCACAATGGGCAGTGTGCGAGGAATTAGTGTCAGCGATGCAACAAAATGGGGGCGTGAGGCCAAGGATTGTAGAAGCCCGTATCCAACAAGACAAAACCAACTTCAGCGACAGCAGCAGCATCATGGCACCATCAAAGGTTGTTTTCAGTGTGGAGCTGAGGGACACATCTAGAGGGATTTCCCTCAGCCGAATCAAAACTGTAACAACAACAACCAAGGAGTTGGGAACAACAACAACAACACCGGAAACAATGTTGCTAGAGGAAGAGCATTCGTGATCGGAGCGGGTGAAGCAAGGAGCGATCCCAACGTTGTGACGGGTAAGTTCCTACTTGATGATCATTTTGTTTCCATACTTTTTGATTCTGGAGCATATGCTAGTTATGTATCCGTACGTGTTAGTAAGATGCTTAGGCCTACACCAACTCCTTTAGACAATAAGCAGGTCGTCGAATTAGCCAATGGTAGAAACATCGAGGCCTCACACGTTATCAGTAATTGTAAACTCGTGTTATCTGGTCAAACCTTCCTCATCAATCTCTTTCCCATTGTTCTTGGAAGCTTCGACGTTGTCATCGGAATTGATTGGTTATCCAAACATCGAGCAGAAATACTCTATCAAGAGAAACTTGTCCGCATTCCTCGTTCCTCTGGCGAACCTCTTATTATTCAAGGTGACAAATGTGATGCTGTCACAGGCATCATTTCATTTTTTGTCACACCCCCAAAATCCACCATGCGGAGTACCACCGCTTGGAGGCGTGACGTGACCAGGATCGAGCCACCAATCATATTGAACATCGTAATTAAGTAAATAAGACCAACCACAACACGATTGGTGACCAAAACTAGTTAAGCATGTTTAGTTTAAACAGCGGAAGCATAAAAGTAAATCCAAAAGCATAAGTCCATAGTTTATAAGTTAAAGTTCAAAACGCAAGTTTAATAAGTTCATAAGGATTTAAATAATAAGCACGGAACATAACAGTCCGTACACCACAACGACTCCTTCCTCGTGCAAGCTCCAAGCGTTTAGCAACCTGTAAGGCATGTAACAACGAGTCAACAACAAAGTTGAGTGAGTTCACATTTGGTTGTTTAGTTTTAAGTTGTTTCTGAAAACGTGGTTTGACTTTCGTTGGCTTAATTGCCGTGGGGGTTACCCCGTAGTTGAAAGTATGTTTAACCAGTTCCTTTTTCATTACCCAAACCATAACCATAATCAGTGGGGGCTTTCCCCGTGTGAACTACTAGACGGTATGATATCGACTACTACGCAAATAAGTTGTGCCCTATATCAGCGTCTATCATCACTGATAGTCTGCCATAGTCCATTAGTACACGCCCGTCCGACCGGCACGGTGTGAGGTTTGTTAAACCTAATAGCGCTATTAACTAATGACCCGCTCGCCATTGGCCTCGGCGATTAAGTCGATATAATGAAGAGGGACTTATTGATAGAGTTTTGTCTAGCTAGTTTTTAAGGTTGTTGTCCTACACCAGGAGGACGAACGTACGTATTCTGCACCAGGAGAATTCGTAGGATTTATGGTGGCATCCTACCCAAGGAGGATGGCCGTACATATCCTACCCAAGGAGGATATGTAGGTTCCGTTTTAGTTTATTAACCCATTCCCAAACCACCGGGAATCCCATGCCTTGTAGAAAGTGTGTGAACTCACATCGGTTTGCTCGGTTAGATTCTCAAATATAGCTAACAGTCAAGGTCGGCTAATCACGTCCTAATATGATTACCAGTGAGTCATTTAGTGATTTTTAAAAAGAGCACAAAGTTCCTACATGTATCTATCACATAACATGCATAACTTTAACGGTTTATGCCCATATAAGTTTCCCATCCATTCTCCACTCATAAACAAACATACGATGATGCACATAACACATATAAGATGTTATATCATTCACAGATAACCTACCCGACATTTAGACATGCAAATTACAACTTATGTCATTTCAGCATTAATATTCAAAACCGGCTGTTTTCGGACATTTTAATAAAATAGTTAACTTTTTCCAAAAATTCCCAAATTTTTACAGAATGTCTTAAACGATCCAAATATTATTGTGTAAAAATATCGAGATCCAGTTCATTACCAATATTTTATAAAAATTCATTTTCCAGACTGAACTCAGATTTATCTTTTTCTGACCACAGTCCACGGAATAATTTATTTAAAAATCGTCGTAAGTCCAATTTACGAAATTCTAGTGAGATAATTACAAATACATCGGTGGTCATCTACAGTACAAGTTTCATGATCTAACTCTACACAGAACTCAAGTTATGACAGAAAACAAAACACATATTTTCAGCAGAAAAATGCAGCTCTAGCTGCTGTTACGAAATGACGCTTTAAAAATAGTAAACGGAGTCCAAAAATTATGATTCCGGTGCCATTAGAACCGTATTTCATAACACATAACCCTAGACTTCAGAAAATACATTTCTCGTTAAGTTATGGTCCTGTTACAGCCAACTGAAGTTGGCTGTAATTACCAAACAACCTACTGTTTTAGCTTTTAACCTTCTAAATTGTGTTCGATTGATTCCGTTAACATGTTTAGTGATCATAACAACGTCAAACATCAATATTACAAGTAGATCAGCAAGTAAATCAGTAACATAATCAAGACAACATCAGTTTATCATCACTTCATCATGTTTCATCAATATTTCATTACAAGTTTGTTTACATGCAAGACTTTGTTCATGGTTCTTTAGTGTTCATGGATTTTCATCATCAAACATCTATTAACCAGTTAAATAACATAAAGAATGAACAGATCTAAGTTCTTACCACTAGCTCAAGGCTAGGGAAGTTCGAGTGAAGAAATGTGGTGGTTAATAGCGAATGGAGGAGGTCCTTCAACTTCCGAGAACACCAAGCTTCCTTATGTGCCTCCTTACACCCTTACATAGTAATAGAATGGATGGAACAAGGTCGAATGATAGTGGTAAGGCGGTGGCTGATTTCAGCCGATCCAAAGAGAAGAGAGGAGGAGAGTGTTTTGTTGTTTGAAGGTGAAAGTGAGAATTGTGAAGGACTTATGGTTTAAATTGAAACCTTCCAACATTGCATTGCCCCCTAGTCCAAGTGTCTTCTAGATACTAAACATAATCAATTATTTAATCAAAGAAAATCATGTGGGAGTCCTTTTTGTCTCCTAACCGGTTTGGGGGGGGGGGGGTTTGTCTAGTTGAAATGTAAAGGTAAGTTAACTTAGTTAACTAGAAGGTTAAGTGTTTAGTTAGTGTGTTATGATGTGTAACATAATATAAGGTGTGTTAGGGTGTTCGGGGGACCCTAACTAGCTCAGAAAAGTATAGACAAAGTGTTTGGCAATATTTTTATGTTCCGGGTAAAGTCCGGTTGTTCGGTTGGGTATCGTTCCGTTAAAGTGCTTAATTAATCCGTAAAGTGTCCTACATAAATATTTTTGCAACGTTTTTAATTTTTAACACTCAGGAAGGCATACCGGACTATTTAGTAATTTTTTTTTCTGTATACTACTAGCACGTTAACAAGTACATGTAAGTATAACACAGTAATCATAGAGCAGTTAAATGATTCAGCACAGTCATCAAGCACTTTAATTAACATTAATAGATTGTACGGTTACATGTAATTTGAGGGTTGTCACATTCTCCCCCTGTTAAGAGAATTTCGTCCCGAAATTTAGCGCGTGGTTACTGAGGAAGCTAGTTAAGTTGCGTTGGTTTCCTGGTTTTTCCTGGGGTGTCACATCATCCCCCCGTTGATTTGGAATTTCGTCCCGAAATTCTGCAGTAGCTTCAGCCTCAGTAGTGGTTGCGTTTCTCTTAAACAGCTGGGGATACTTGAGTTTCATTTGGTCTTCTCGTTCCCAGGTATACTCTGGGCCACGACGGGAATCCCAACGAACTCGGACAAGAGGTATCCTGGTACGCTTGAGGATATTAACATCTCGATCCGTAATTTCTACTGGTTCCTCGACGAATCGCAGCTGGTCGTCGATTGTGAGTTCCTTGAGAGGAACTATGAGGGTCTCATCTGACAGACACTTCTTCAGATTTGACACGTGGAATACGTTGTGAACTCCGCTGAGTTCTTCAGGTAGATTCAACTTGTAGGCGACCTTGCCAATTTTCTCAATGATTTCGAACGGTCCGACATAACACGGATTGAGCTTGCCTCGTTTGCCAAAACGAACTACACCTTTCCAAGGCGAGACTTTGAGTAGCACTTGATTCCCAACCTGGAACTCGAGTGGTTTTCTTCCCTTATCAGCATAGCTTTTCTGACGGTCACGAGCTGCCGCCATTCGCTGTCGTATTTGAGCAATTCTCTCGGTGGTATCTACTACAAGTTCTGGGCCAGTGATTTGGCTGTCACCAACTTCTGCCCAACAGAGAGGTGATCGGCATTTGCGTCCGTACAATGCCTCAAACGGAGCGGCTTGGATGCTGGTGTGGTAGCTGTTGTTATACGAAAACTCTACCAGCGGGAGGTGCTTTTCCCAGCCATTACCAAAATCGATTACACATGCCCTAAGCATGTCTTCAAGGGTTTGGATGGTGCGTTCAGATTGCCCATCCGTCTGTGGGTGATAAGCGGTGCTCATATCTAAACGTGAGCCAAAGGACTTGTGCATTGCTTGCCACAGTTCAGAAGTAAAACGCGCGTCACGATCAGAAATGATGGAGGTTGGCACTCCGTACCTTGATACCACTTCCTTTAGGTAAATGTCTGCAAGAGTAGAAAACTTATCCGTTTCTTTGATAGCCAGAAAATGTGCAGACTTGGTCAGTCGATCTACGATCACCCAAATGGTATCGTTTCCGCGTTGAGATCTAGGCAGACCAGTAACGAAATCCATGGAAATTTGCTCCCATTTCCATTTCGGGATCTCCAGTTGTTGAAGTAGGCCTGATGGTTTCTGATATTCAGTCTTGACTCTCGCACAAGTCAAGCACTTACTGACGTAGGTTACTATGTGGGCTTTCATGCCAGGCCGCCAATACGTAGTCTTGAGGTCGTGGTACATTTTATCCGAACCAGGATGTACCGAATAACGAGACTTGTGGGCTTCATCCATCACAAGCTCACGTAGGTCTCCATAAAGTGGAATCTAGATGCGTCCGTTAACATAGTAGGCGCCGTCTTCCTTTTGTTCCAGCCGTTGCCTCGATCCTCGTAGGGACTCAGCCCTGATGTTTTCTGCTTTCAACGCTTCAACCTGAGCATCGCGAATCTGAGCGGGAAGGCTAGAGTGAATGGTAAGCTGTAACGCACGTACACGCTTAGGTATAGTATCCTTTCGACTGAGGGCGTCGGCCACAACATTGGCCTTGCCCGGATGATATTTGATAGCGCATTCATAATCGTTCAAGAGCTCAACCCATCGGTGTTGACGCATGTTTAACTCCTTTTGCTTGAAGATATGCTCGAGACTCCTGTGATCAGTGTAAATGGTGCACTTGGTACCATACAGGTAATGTCTCCATATCTTAAGTGCGAAAACAACTGCTCCCAGCTCCAAGTCATGCGTAGTGTAGTTCCTTTCGTGAACTTTAAGTTGGCGCGGTGCGTAGGCAATGACCTTGTCACGTTGCATCAATACGCAACCAAGTCCTTGGATGTAAGCGTCGCAGTAAACCACAAAATCATCTGTGCCTTCAGGCAATGAGAGGATAGGCGCGCTACAAAGTCTATCTTTTAGGTGCTGAAAAGCAGATTCCTGTGCATCACCCCAACGATAGGTGACACCCTTCTGAGTCAGTGAAGTGAGAGGTTGCGCAATCTTTGAGAAATCCCTGATAAACCTTCTTTAATATCCTGCCAAACCCAAGAATTGGCGGATTTCTGTTGGTATGCAGGGTGCAGGCCAGTTCTTGATCGATTCAACCTTAGATGGATCCACATGAATTCCATCCTTGTTTACCACATGGCCTAGAAAGTGGACTTCGCGAAGCCAGAAGTCACATTTCGAAAACTTGGCATACAACTGCTCTTTTCGAAGAAGTTCCAGCATAAGTCGTAGATGCTGCTCGTGTTCCTCCTGACTCTTAGAATAGATCTGGATATCGTCGATGAACATAATAACGAACTTATCCAGGTAAGGTTTGCATACTCGGTTCATGAGATCCATGAAGACCGCTGGTGCATTCGTCAATCCGAAAGGCATAACCAGAAACTCGTAATGGTCGTAGCGAGTTCTGAATGCTGTTTTGGAGACGTCCTCATCTCGGACTCTCAGCTGATGGTATCCCGGTCTCAAATCAATCTTGGAGTAATAGCTCGACCCTTGCAACTGGTCGAACAAGTCGTCAATACGTGGGAGAGGATAACGATTCTTCACGGTCACCTTGTTAAGTTCGCGGTAGTTGATACACATTCTGAAAGTACCATATTTCTTCTTCACAAACAAGACTGGAGCTCCCCAGGGTGAAGAGCTAGGACGTATGAAACCCTTTTCCAAGAGTTCTTGTAATTGCGTGGACAGTTCTTCAAGTTCTGATGAAGCTAGACTATATGGCGCTCGAGCTATGGGCGCTGCTCCAGGAGCTAGCTCGATTTGAAATTCAACTTGACGATGAGGCGGAAAACCAGGTAATTCCTCAGGAAATACCTCAGGAAAGTCGCGCACAATAGGAATGTCTTCAATTCTCTTCTCTTCCGTTGATGTGTCAGTAACGAGTGCCAGAATGGCAGTGTGGCCCTTTCGCAAACACTTCTGGGCCTTAAGGAAAGAGATGATGCCTTCGACAGCACCACTCTTGTCGCCACGAATCACAAGAGGTTCTTCACCAGAATGAGGAATGCGGACGATTTTCTCCTTGCAAACAATCTCCGCTCGATGATGAGATAGCCAATCCATCCCAATAACGACGTCAAAACTACCCAGTACGATGGGAATAAGATCGATAGAGAAGGTCTGACCAGCTAAGACGAGGTTACAACCCTTAACTATGTGCGTGGCCTCGAGACTTTTACCGTTGGCTAGTTCTACCGTGTGTTTGGTGTTCAAAAGTGTTGGAGTGCGCTTAAGCATTTGGCTAGCTTTTAAGGACACATATCTAGTATCGGCACCAGAATCAAATAAAACAGTAACAAAGAAGTCGTCCAGAAGGAACTTACCCATTACCGCGTTGGGATCGTTCTTTGCATCACTCTGAAGGTTTCAAGGAGTGATCACCGAGGATCGAGAGTCGAGCCTTCCAAACTCTCTATGCTAGAGGGTGTTCATTTCAGTGTCTTTGCATGGTGGAGCGAGAACGAAATGTCACTGTGGTAAGAGAATGACGGTTTGGTCTAAGCAAATGGTAGAAATTAGACATAACATAAACCAATAATCATGTGTCGGTACAAAAGCTAGTATAAAGATTCCGCGTTTTTAAGAAGACTATCATGGAATAGTACGATTTCTTGTAGTGTAAGGCGGGTCAGGTAAGCGTATAGATTATCGTGTTCGCCTGTAGGTTGAGTAATCCATATTTCCGTCCTTGAGCGTCCTGAAGACTATCCCATCAGTAAGGGCATCCCTTTGCTAGGTTGGGTTTTCGAAGGAGTAAATCTAGTAGAAGAAGCATTAACCACCCAATAAGGTAATGGGGGTAATCTTGTGATCGGGGGAAATCGTGGTGTGGTTGTTGGCGTTTCGTTGAATCAGCTGCCAATCGAAGAAACAGGGAATTAATGAGGTTCATGCGAAGAATCGAGCGAAAACAGGGGTCTACCAATAACAGAAGAATTCAACCAAGTAATATGTCGCTTAGAAGCAATTCTAGTAGTGAGGTGTGGCGGCACGACACAAAAAGGGAAGTTCGTTGCATCATGACCACGGAAGTATATCACTTGTCCAAAATAGAGTTTGGTTGGTAGGGTTGCGAGTTGCAAAGCGACGAACGCGCGTAACTGTGGCTGCTTCGTTTCTGGTAACGACGACCAGTGGAGATGATGAGGTCCGTCAACGGGGATGCGTGGGTATAGTTCTCCAAAACCCGAGTTCGTTTGAGCCAGGTCGGGTCTTCGTGAATGTTGACGTACAAACCGAATGTACGGAGGGTCAGATGGTGACGTCATGTCGAGTTAAGCGTGTAAATAGATAGAATGCATAAACAGTTGTCGTAGAGGGGTGACGAGAAATTAGAAAAGAATTTGACCACCACTTGTCAAATTTCAAGTAAGAAATTGCATATAAAGAATGCAGCAGGGCTAATAGACAACATGCTACTACCCTAAATAAACACACCATAAACACCACACCGGACAAAAGTAATCTAGTAAGTAAGAAATATAAACTTAAATCATACCACCTAGTGTGTTGGGTCTTGCACGTGGAGCGAAGCGTCGTTGTGGATCGTTGAGCACTGTATAGGTTATAGTCTGGTTTTATCAAAAAAAAAAAAAAAAGCTTTTCCCCTTTTTAAAACCAAGTTCACTATAACCAATGGCTCTGATACCAATCTGTCACACCCCCAAAATCCACCATGCGGAGTACCACCGCTTGGAGGCGTGACGTGACCAGGATCGAGCCACCAATCATATTGAACATCGTAATTAAGTAAATAAGACCAACCACAACACGATTGGTGACCAAAACTAGTTAACCATGTTTAGTTTAAACAGCGGAAGCATAAAAGTAAATCCAAAAGCATAAGTCCATAGTTTATAAGTTAAAGTTCAAAACGCAAGTTTAATAAGTTCATAAGGATTTAAATAATAAGCACGGAACATAACAGTCCGTACACCACAACGACTCCTTCCTCGTGCAAGCTCCAAGCGTTTAGCAACCTGTAAGGCATGTAACAACGAGTCAACAACAAAGTTGAGTGAGTTCACATTTGGTTGTTTAGTTTTAAGTTGTTTCTGAAAACGTGGTTTGACTTTCGTTGGCTTAATTGCCGTGGGGGTTACCCCGTAGTTGAAAGTATGTTTAACCAGTTCCTTTTTCATTACCCAAACCATAACCATAATCAGTGGGGGCTTTCCCCGTGTGAACTACTAGACGGTATGATATCGACTACTACGCAAATAAGTTGTGCCCTATATCAGCGTCTATCATCACTGATAGTCTGCCATAGTCCATTAGTACACACCCGTCCGACCGGCACGGTGTGAGGTTTGTTAAACCTAATAGCGCTATTAACTAATGACCCGCTCGCCATTGGCCTCGGCGATTAAGTCGATATAATGAAGAGGGACTTATTGATAGAGTTTTGTCTAGCTAGTTTTTAAGGTTGTTGTCCTACACCAGGAGGACGAACGTACGTATTCTGCACCAGGAGAATTCGTAGGATTTATGGTGGCATCCTACCCAAGGAGGATGGCCGTACATATCCTACCCAAGGAGGATATGTAGGTTCCGTTTTAGTTTATTAACCCATTCCCAAACCACCGGGAATCCCATGCCTTGTAGAAAGTGTGTGAACTCACATCGGTTTGCTCGGTTAGATTCTCAAATATAGCTAACAGTCAAGGTCGGCTAATCACGTCCTAATATGATTACCAGTGAGTCATTTAGTGATTTTTAAAAAGAGCACAAAGTTCCTACATGTATCTATCACATAACATGCATCACTTTAACGGTTTATGCCCATATAAGTTTCCCATCCATTCTCCACTCATAAACAAACATACGATGATGCACATAACACATATAAGATGTTATATCATTCACAGATAACCTACCCGACATTTAGACATGCAAATTACAACTTATGTCATTTCAGCATTAATATTCAAAACCGGCTGTTTTCGGACATTTTAATAAAATAGTTAACTTTTTCCAAAAATTCCCAAATTTTTACAGAATGTCTTAAACGATCCAAATATTATTGTGTAAAAATATCGAGGTCCAGTTCATTACCAATATTTTATAAAAATTCATTTTCCAGACTGAACTCAGATTTATCTTTTTCTGACCACAGTCCACGGAATAATTTATTTAAAAATCGTCGTAAGTCCAATTTACGAAATTCTAGTGAGATAATTACAAATACATCGGTGGTCATCTACAGTACAAGTTTCATGATCTAACTCTACACAGAACTCAAGTTATGACAGAAAACAAAACACATATTTTCAGCAGAAAAATGCAGCTCTAGCTGCTGTTACGAAATGACGCTTTAAAAATAGTAAACGGAGTCCAAAAATTATGATTCCGGTGCCATTAGAACCGTATTTCATAACACATAACCCTAGACTTCAGAAAATACATTTCTCGTTAAGTTATGGTCCTGTTACAGCCAACTGAAGTTGGCTGTAATTACCAAACAACCTACTGTTTTAGCTTTTAACCTTCTAAATTGTGTTCGATTGATTCCGTTAACATGTTTAGTGATCATAACAACGTCAAACATCAATATTACAAGTAGATCAGCAAGTAAATCAGTAACATAATCAAGACAACATCAGTTTATCATCACTTCATCATGTTTCATCAATATTTCATTACAAGTTTGTTTACATGCAAGACTTTGTTCATGGTTCTTTAGTGTTCATGGATTTTCATCATCAAACATCTATTAACCAGTTAAATAACATAAAGAATGAACAGATCTAAGTTCTTACCACTAGCTCAAGGCTAGGGAAGTTCGAGTGAAGAAATGTGGTGGTTAATAGCGAATGGAGGAGGTCCTTCAACTTCCGAGAACACCAAGCTTCCTTATGTGCCTCCTTACACCCTTACATAGTAATAGAATGGATGGAACAAGGTCGAATGATAGTGGTAAGGCGGTGGCTGATTTCAGCCGATCCAAAGAGAAGAGAGGAGGAGAGTGTTTTGTTGTTTGAAGGTGAAAGTGAGAATTGTGAAGGACTTATGGTTTAAATTGAAACCTTCCAACATTGCATTGCCCCCTAGTCCAAGTGTCTTCTAGATACTAAACATAATCAATTATTTAATCAAAGAAAATCATGTGGGAGTCCTTTTTGTCTCCTAACCGGTTTGGGGGGGGGGGGGGGGGTTTGTCTAGTTGAAATGTAAAGGTAAGTTAACTTAGTTAACTAGAAGGTTAAGTGTTTAGTTAGTGTGTTATGATGTGTAACATAATATAAGGTGTGTTAGGGTGTTCGGGGGACCCTAACTAGCTCAGAAAAGTATAGACAAAGTGTTTGGCAATATTTTTATGTTCCGGGTAAAGTCCGGTTGTTCGGTTGGGTATCGTTCCGTTAAAGTGCTTAATTAATCCGTAAAGTGTCCTACATAAATATTTTTGCAACGTTTTTAATTTTTAACACTCAGGAAGGCATACCGGACTATTTAGTAATTTTTTTTTCTGTATACTACTAGCACGTTAACAAGTACATGTAAGTATAACACAGTAATCATAGAGCAGTTAAATGATTCAGCACAGTCATCAAGCACTTTAATTAACATTAATAGATTGTACGGTTACATGTAATTTGAGGGTTGTCACATTCTCCCCCTGTTAAGAGAATTTCGTCCCGAAATTTAGCGCGTGGTTACTGAGGAAGCTAGTTAAGTTGCGTTGGTTTCCTGGTTTTTCCTGGGGTGTCACATCATCCCCCCGTTGATTTGGAATTTCGTCCCGAAATTCTGCAGTAGCTTCAGCCTCAGTAGTGGTTGCGTTTCTCTTAAACAGCTGGGGATACTTGAGTTTCATTTGGTCTTCTCGTTCCCAAGTTTGCACTTTTGCGCATAACTTACGTTCTGAATACATCCGGACATCCAAAAATTTATGTAAGCACTAAGATATTTTATTTTAGTGTTTGGTATAAGAAAAATCCATTAGTCGTGCATTTTGGATCGTTTTTCGCGCTTATGCGCATTCCGTCGTAATTAAGCAAACATCGCGATCGTGCGACCAAACGAACCAACATCCGGCATATTTTTGAGCATGTTTCATGTCCACAATGTTTAGGTATCATTTTAGGGCCTTAAAGTTGGCTTAACGGGCCTTAAACATGTCGGAAATGTCTTAAACACATAACAGGGACTGAAACTGCAACTTTTGAAACTTGTTTTCTGATCTGAAGAGCCAGGCGGCCCGCGTAAGCCCAAGCTTAAATCTTACGCGGCCCGCGTCAGCCTCCCAAACCAGATTCAATGTTTAAACAGCCTGTTTGCAGCTGTTTTGCACTCCCAATCTCTCTTCCACATGTCAATTCCTTATGGTGGGTGGCCATTTGACATACCATAACATTCCAACACATGTACGGGTGGGATTCGAGCACGGTTTCCATGAAACGATCCTAATGGTTCGGGAAATCCTATAAATACCCACATCCCCCAACTTCTAAACCCACAAGAATCTGATCCTAGAAGCTCTAAGTTGAAACCATTGTTTCATACCTGAGCTACTTGGATCACGATTAGCATTCGGGGACCCTTCGTAAGTATTCCTTCGTTCTTTTATTGCTTTTCGAGTCTGAAAGTCAAACTTTGTTTGACTTTCTGTGTTGACCAGTTTATGGTCAATGCGAAGTTCGTTTGAACTTCGCAACGTGATTGTAATCACGATGGTTATAGTCCCTTGAGACTATGCCTACTGATTTCCACTTTATCTAGGGTCGTAAGGGTAAGCGATCTAACAAATCGCTTATACCTTCGAACCCGACCCATTTGGTCGATCATTAGGATCCGACCAAATACATTAGGTGACCATAGTATATAGGGAATAACCTTCCGAGGTTATACCTTATGGTTGCTTCGTTAAGTAGTTGTATGATAGGTAGTATATATGCCTTAGGTAAATTACCAAAATACCCTTTTCAATGTGTAATCGGTAATTAAGCACATGTAACCTAAACTTTTGTCACATAACTGATTATGTAACATGTTTAGGCATATAACACTTGTCATAGGACTAGTCAGACGTTCCGAACGCGTTTCACGCGAACGACGCGTTAAAGTAGCATAAGCTACCTAAACGGGTCGTAATGGGTCGTAAACACTTAGGTTAGGTTTCATTTAGTATGTAGTCTTTGTTAAACCATATTACACGAGTCTCCACACTCGTTTGGTTTACGAACCCTCATTCTATCTAAATCCTCCGATTTAGGTCCGGTTTATTAACATAGTTACCTATATTAGGTGCCGTTTGATATCCATTTTCTCTAGCATTGTTTGGTTGTTACTCAAGGACTACTAAGCAATCTCAAGTGAGTACATAGACCCCTCTTTTACTGTTTTCCAAACATTTTGGGGTGGAACACATGTGCCTACTTGTTACTTTCATGCTTTCCTGTTTTCACATCATATACATGCTATGTTCAATAGTACACTTATAGTACATTGTTTTACATTATATTTTATGCTATGTGTGCCCATTGTGTGCATACTTAGTACATTGTTTTACATTACAGTTCACATGCTATGTATGTCTATTGTTGCATACTTAGTACAGTTGTTTCACGTCACATGCTATGTATGTCTATTGTGTGCATACTTAGTACATTGTTTTACATTACAGTTCACATGCTATGTATGTCTATTGTTGCATACTTAGTACAGTTGTTTCACGTCACATGCTATGTATGTCTATTGTTGCATACTTAGTACAGTTGTTTTCATCACATGCTTACATTTTGTTATGACATTTGGTTTTTTTTGATGGATCAATATACATTCATTAACACCGATCACGCCGTTCGTTAGTAGGTAGTGGTACCATAGGAATTGACAACTCCCGTTCCTGAAATCCTGGGTTTGTTTGGATTGGAAGGAATGACCGAATTCGATATACATAAGCACATATAAACCTTTAATTTGTTTAAAGGTTTATCGCCACTGTCTCAAGGCTTGGATGTATGCATCCTCACAATACCGCATAAATGTTTATATCAGTATAGCATGCACTTGTTCCACAAAACATAGCTTTGATTTAAACCATGTTTTACTTCAATACTTTGTTTTTGTGCATATGGTTTAGTTGATATATTTCACTAGCCATACATATCATTTTGGTTACACCTTACATGATTTACATTTGACGCATAAACATTATTGACATTGGTTATACATTACATGATTTACATTTGACACATAAACATTATTGACATTGGTTATACACTACATGATTTACGTCTTGACATAAACATTTTGACATATTATTCAATACATTTGGCAATTGGTTTAAACATAGACATCTTACATTGTTGGTTTGGTTTGAGTAAGTGATTAAGTAACGAGGCGTGTGTAATATGATACAAGCATGGTGGATACACCGCTGGTACTTCCTATATATAAGTGATTGTATGGTATTACATATCGTAGTGTTATTTGAATCATTTAAATTTAGACATATAACATTTTATACAAATAACATACTTTTCATAATACATTGTTTTACAAACAACTTAATTTATACAAACTCATTTCACATGGTTATCCACTTAACCATGTGTTATTCTTTTATACATATATATCATTTGGTTTATTTATCACTTTTCAAATGATTTACAAGACAAAGCAAATTACATGGTTCATGACTAAACATTTTCTTAAACATAAGTCATGAATCTTATTTTCACAAAACCTATGTATCTCACAGGCATTTTTATGCTGACGTACCTATTTTCACATGTGTTTCAGGATATGATGCATAGGACTTATCAAGATACACATAGGCGGACTTGGGCCTTAGTGACAATAAAAGATGCAAGACTAGTTATTTATGTTATGTTTCTTTGATTGTCAAGACATTGTAACTCTTTTAATCAATAAAACAATATTTAAATTTCCATGTGTTATGAAACAATGATTCTGTTACAACACTCCCCGACGTTTCCGCCACGTTTTGTTGTTTTACGTGGTCGGGGTGTGACAGAAAAGTTGGTATCAGAGCTCATGGTTATAGGGAATTAGGTTATTAGTAATGCTTTGACCTAGTCTATAACCTTTCTAGGACCCTAACGCGAGTTTACTTGCGTTTAGTCATAAAACAATACCGTCACCTACCCTTAGGCGACGATCGCAACAAGAACATAAAATTTCAAAACCGCTTTGAAAACTAATCATCTGTTCTAGGATGATTGATTACTAGGTTTTAGACCCTCTATTGTAAGGTTTTGAACCCTCTGTTATAAGGTTTCGAACCCTCTAAGTTTTCAAATCTCGTCAAAGTTTGGGTCGTATAATGTGAACACGTGCAAACTGGAAGAGTGAATGCCTGTACCCTGAGTTTTCTGTCGAAGGCTAGAGTGTTCGTACAAATCCGCAGTATCGGACCAGTCACTCTTACCTGGGAACTCTTGGGGTGAGTGTTCACTTATAGGCGAGCATGTCTTCAGTGATACATTAATATGATCCGCTTACTTTGATTTGTCACCGTCTCATTTGTTTGGCTTAGGTAACAAACAAATGATCGCAAATTCTTATGCATTGCCATTCTGTTTTGTTTAGCCGATGACGTTTCACTTGTTTCTTCCTATGTCTTTCATTTTTCTAGAATGTCTCTTCATCACGATGACGCCCAGATATCCGAGCAGACCTCCAAATTCGCTTAGCGCATATGCGAAGTAGTCCTGAAGACTGTTGAATTAGCTACTACCATGTATCGTCTCCAGGATGAAGCCACTCAAGAGTCACCAAGACAGGCAGGACCTAGTCAGGTGACAGCACCACCAGCCAAGAAACCAATCGAGGAATTAAAGACCATGGATGAACGATCCCCTAAGAAGTCAAAGAAGCGAAAGGCTTCTCAGAACTTCGCCGTGGTCGCTCACAATGGTCAAGCCATCCCTAACCAACCAGCTCAACCCCCTGCTAGGAAGCCATACAACGGAACTGCACCCTTGTGCAATCAATGTAGCCTTCATCATCAGGCAAGTGTAAAGTGTCGCAAATGCCAAATTTGTGGACTTATAGGCCATACGGCAAGGGTTTGCCCAACTACAGCAGTACCAAATCAAGCAGGACCTAGCCAGGAGGCAACACAACCTGCTAAGAAGCAATACAAATGAACAACACCAATATGCGACAAATGTAATGCACACCACTTAGCTCACCTACAGTGTCGTTTGTGTGCATCATGTGGGCGACTCGGTCACCTGGCAAATGCTTGTCGATTTACCCCAAACCAAGGTGGTCCAAATCAACCACAAGCCGACTCTGCTCAAGCTCGCTTTCCGCCTGGATCGTGCTACAACTATGGCGAGACGAGCCATTTCAGGAACAAATGCCCAAGGCTTGCTAATGCAAATCCAACATTTGGATGAGCATTCGGCTGAACAAAGGATGTTGCTGTCTTATGCCTTTGTTTCTTTTGTTTTCGTGTACTGTGAAACAATATGTCTCATTCATAAATAAAAGTTGTTGTTCGCAATTCTGATATACAAGTATAATTACATGTGTTTATGGCATTTCCCTATAATACCTGTATTAAGGAACTATGTTTCTTACAAACTACCCTTGTGATTCTCTATTTCAAATGATCGCTCATGATTCCCTCGAAAATTTTAAGTACTCGTTTCACTCTAAGAAACAAAGTACAGAAAATAAAGTGACATTATGAGTAATCATGCTTCTGCACATCTGTGCCTTTGAATCCTTGGTTAGATAACTAAGGGTATTTTCAAATCTCATACCCATTACGTTTTGATTTTTTTCAACATACACAGTACAAGTATTTCAAAAACAATCTTCATGATCTCAAAACATTTCATATAGTTTGAAAACAAATTTTTTTTCAAATGCATTGTCTATGTTATTTCAAAAAAAAAAAAAAACATTGGCTATGTTTTCAAAAACAACCTTCATAATTTCAAAAATGTTTCATATAGTCTGAAGACAATATTAACACAGTACATTTTCTTATCAAGTGCATGATTTCGAAAAGCATCATGCATGTTTTTCAAAAATCTTATACATAATTTCAAAATTCATATCGCATGATTTTTAAAACATTTTTTTTAGAACCCCATGCATAGTTTTCAAAAATATTTTTTTTCCTCGTACATTGACTTAACTTTCAGATTCTGCTTCATATGTCGCCTTGACGTATCTAGCATCTTAACTTCATAAGCATATTTACTTCATGTTTTGACTTAAGCACATCCAGTGCAAGGTTTCAAAACATCTTCAACTTCTAAAATCAATATGGGATCTTTTTATCTTCACAATTAGACCCTTGTAGATAATTGTCATACAAATCAGAGTCCTTGATTGGATTCCTTATGTACCTTAATTCGAACATTTCGGTTCCTTACAATCGAAATCGAATTTTCCTTTTGAATCTTTCTATCTTTATAGTTAGATTCCTGATAACGTTTAAAGTACCAAATGAAATCCACGGAATGGATTCCTAGTGTGCTTTAAATGCATGTACGCAATTAACAAGACAAATTAACAAACAATTTTGTGGTTATATGACTATGTGTTATGCATCTTGTGTTTTCTTTTATGCATTTTTGTGTTTTTGGTATACCCTGGATATTCGTTACCCAAATCCTCGCAGAATCTATCATATTTTCATATGAGGGATTCGTAGCAGGATATTCAAAAGGTACTACCTTAAATCCTTAATGGGCTTCTATGTAAGAGTTAAGACCCTTGGATTATATAGTACCACTCCATGATTCATAAGAGACCCTTTAGTGGTCTAGTAAAAAAGATTGATTCACAATTTGGTTAAAGAACGACATCTAGTGATGTAGCTGAACAGACTCCTTGATAGTCTAGTTAGATCATTTATTGATTTAATTAAAAGGACTCTATGGCGGTCTAGTCACACTCATCACAGGATTGTTCATTTGGTTTTACCCTACACATTATAAAATAGACTGTGTGAACTGTGCAAGGAATTGTCTAATTATGGACGCGTACATAATTATGAAATTTAGTGCACAGAAACCCAGTAAGATTTATTATGTGTAAGAACCGATAGTGACAACAATAACAAAATGAGAACAATGTAGTGGAGGTACGGTGGACGCACCAATGACGCTTCATATACTTGTATATAAGTATCCCTCTTACATTGCAAGCATGATGTTATTAAAAGTTACTAGAAGTTCAGAACCCTAACCAATGTTGTTCGATCTTTTCAACTTCATGTTTTCGAACTCACACAAGTTTCCTCTAGATAAAATTTCGGGACGAAATTTCCTAAAGTAGGGGAGACTGTGACACCTGGGTCATTGCGACCATCAAACAAATACCAAACCAATGAAATATTGTATTTCATACTTGGGATTTGTATAAATATGTGTATCATTTACACATATCAATTTTTGTTCAATTCCAAACTCTATATCGCTTTCTGGAGAGTTATACGCAAACTGATGCGTAAACGTAATCAGTTTAATGCGAAAAATACTCCGGAACATCAACATATACCTTAAATAACCTTTACATAACTTAGAAATAAGTTTTAAAGGCTTTGGTATGGCAAAAACAAGTTAATTAGGCTATAGGGACTAAATTTGACAAACTGCGAAAGTATGCCAATTTGAACTGTAACAGATATTCCAGAACATGACCATAAGTTAAACATACCATAAATATCCTTTACATAGCTTAGAAATAGGCTTTGAGGTGTTCGGTGTGCTAAAATAAACTTTTGGGTCATTCAGGGACTAAAAGTGTCAAAAAGTGCACAAGTTTGCACTTTTGCGCATAACTTACGTTCTGAATACATCCGGACATCCAAAAATTTATGTAAGCAATAAGATATTTTATTTTAGTGTTTGACATAAGAAAAATCCATTCGTCACGCATTTTGGATCGTTTTTCGCACTTATGCGCATTCCATCGTAATTAAGCGAACATCGCGATCGTACGACCAAACGAACCAACATCCGGCATATTTTTGATCATGTTTCATGTCCACAATGTTTAGGCATCATTTTAGGGCCTTAAAGTTGGCTTAACGGGCCTTAAACATGTCGGAAATGGCTTAAACACATAACAGGGACTGAAACTGCAACTTTTGAAACTTGTTTTCTGATCTGAAGAGCCAGGCGGCCCGCGTAAGCCCAAGCTTAAATCTTACGCGGCCCGCGTCAGCCTCCCAGACCAGATTCAATGTTTAAACAGCCTGTTTGCAGCTATTTTGCACTCCCAATCTCTCTTCCACATGTCAATTCCTTATGGTGGGTGGCCATTTGACATACCATAACATTCCAACACATGTACGGGTGGGATTCGAGCACGGTTTCCATGAAACGATCCTAACGGTTTGGGAAATCCTATAAATACCCACATCCCCCAACTTCTAAACCCACAAGAATCTGATCCTAGAAGCTCTAAGTTGAAACCATTGTTTCAACCTGAGCTACTTGGATCACGATTAGCATTCGGGGACCCTTCGTAAGTATTCCTTCGTTCTTTTATTACTTTTCGAGTCTGAAAGTCAAACTTTGTTTGACTTTCTGCGTTGGCCGGTTTATGGTCAATGCGAAGTTCGTTTGAACTTCGCAACGTGATTGTAATCACGATGGTTATAGTCCCTTGGGACTATGCCTACTGATTTCCACGTTGTCTAGGGTCGTAAGGGTAAGCGATCTAATAAATTGCTTATACCTTCGAACCCGACCCATTTGGTTGATCATTAGGATCCGACCAAATACATTAGGTGACCATAGTATATAGGGAATAACCTTCCGAGGTTATACCTTATGGTCGCTTCGTTAAGTAGTTGTATGATAGGTAGTATATATGCCTTAGGTAAATTACCAAAATACCCTTTTCATTGTGTAATCAGTAATTAAGCATATGTAACCTAAACATTTGTCACATAACTAATTATGTAACGTGTTTAGGCATATAACACTTGTCATAGGACTAGTTAGACATTCCGAACGCGTTTCACGCGAACGACGCGTTAAAGTAGCATAAGCTACCTAAACGGGTCGTAATGGGTCGTAAACACTTAGGTTAGGTTTCATTTAGTATGTAGGCTTTGTTAAACCATATTACACGAGTCTCCACACTCGTTTGGTTTACGAACCCTCATTCTATCTAAATCCTCCGATTTAGGTCCGGTTTTTTAACATAGTTACCTATATTAGGTGTCGTTTGATATCCGTTATCTCTAGCATTGTTTGGTTGTTACTCAAGGACTACTAAGCAATCTCAAGTGAGTACATAGACCCCTCTTTTACTGTTTTCCAAACATTTTGGGGTGGAACACATGTGCCTACTTGTTACTTTCATGCTTTCCTGTTTTCACATCATATACATGCTATGTTCAATAGTACACTTATAGTACATTGTTTTACATTACATTTTATGCTATGTGTGCCCATTGTGTGCATACTTAGTACATTATTTTACATTACAGTTCACATGCTATGTATGTCTATTGTTGCATACTTAGTACAGTTGTTTCACGTCACATGCTATGTATGTCTATTGTGTGCATACTTAGTACATTGTTTTACATTACAGTTCACATGCTATGTATGTCTATTGTTGCATACTTAGTACAGTTGTTTCATGTCACATGCTATGTATGTCTATTGTTGCATACTTAGTACAGTTGTTTTCATCACATGCTTACATTTTGTTATGACATTTGGTTTGTTTTGATGGGTCAATATACATTCATTAACACCGATCACGCCGTTCGTTAGTAGGTAGTGGTACCATAGGAATTGACAACTCCCGTTCCTGAAATCCTGGGTTTGTTTGGATTGGAAGGAATGACCGAATTCGATATACATAAGCACAGATAAACCTTTAATTTGTTTAAAGGTTTATCGCCACAGTCTCAAGGCTTGGATGTATGCATCCTCACAATACCGCATAAATGTTTATATCAGTATAGCATGCACTTGTTCCACAAAACATAGCTTTGATTTAAACCATGTTTTACTTCAATACTTTGTTTTTGTGCATATGGTTTAGTTGATATATTTCACTAGCCATACATATCATTTTGGTTACACCTTACATGATTTACATTTGACACATAAACATTATTGACATTGGTTATACATTACATGATTTACATTTGACACATAAACATTATTGACATTGGTTACACACTACATGATTTACGTCTTGACATAAACATTTTGACATATTATTCAATACATTTGGCAATTGGTTTAAACATAGACATCTTACATTGTTGGTTTGGTTTGAGTAAGTGATTAAGTAACGAGGCGTGTGTAATATGATACAAGCATGGTGGATACGCCGCTGGTACTTCCTATATATAAGTGATTGTATGGTATTACATATCGTAGCGTTATTTGAATCATTTAAATTTGGACATATAACATTTTATACAAATAACATACTTTTCACAATACATTGTTTTACAAACAACTTAATTTATACAAACTCATTTCACATGGTTATCCACTTAACCATGTGTTATTCTTTTATACATATATATCATTTGGTTTATTTATCACTTTTCAAATGATTTACAAGATAAAGCAAATTACAAGGTTCATGACTAAACATTTTCTTAAACATAAGTCATGAATCTTATTTTCACAAAACCTATGTATCTCACAGGCATTTTTATGCTGACTTACCTATTTTCACATGTGTTTCAGGATATGATGCATAGGACTTATCAAGATACACATAGGCGGACTTGGGCCTTAGTGACAATAAAAGATGCAAGACTAGTTATTTATGTTATGTTTCTTTGATTGTCAAGACATTGTAACTCTCTTGGGCCTTAGTGACAATAAAAGATGCAAGACTAGTTATTTATGTTATGTTTCTTTGATTGTCAAGACATTGTAACTCTTTTAATCAATAAAACAATATTTAAATTTCCATGTGTTATAAAACAATGATTCTGTTACAACACTCCCCGACGTTTCCGCCACGTTTTGTTGTTTTACGTGGTCGGGGTGTGACAATTTAGTAATTTTTTTCTGTATACTACTAGCACGTTAACAAGTACATGTAAGTATAACACAGTAATCAGAGAGCAGTTAAATGATTCAGCACAGTCATCAAGCACTTTAATTAACATTAATAGATTGTACGGTTAGATGTAATTTGAGGGTTGTCACATTTTTAAAGGCCCAGAAGTGTTTACGAAAGGGCCATACCCTTATTCTAGCTCTCGTCACTGACACCTAGGAGGAAGAGAAGAAGATTGAAGATGTTCCTATTGTACGCGACTTTCCTGAGGTATTTCCTGAAGAATTACCTGGTCTTCCACCTCATCGTCAAGTTGAATTTCAAATCGAGCTAACTCCTTGAGCAGCACCTCTAGCTCGTGCACCCTACCGACTGGACCCTACCGAACTGGAAGAGTTACCCACGCAATTGCAGGAGCTGTTAGATAAAGGTTTTATTCGTCCTAGCTCGTCACCTTGGGGAGCCCCATTACTCTTTGTTAAGAAGAAAGATGGCACTTTCCGTATGTGTATCGACTACCGCGAATTGAACAAAGTGACCATCAAGAACTGTTACCCACTCCCATGCATCGACGATCTGTTTGACCAGCTGCAAGGGTCGAGTTACTACTCCAAGATTGATCTGAGATCAGGTTATCATCAGCTGAGAGTCCGGGACGAGGACATCTCTAAAATAGCCTTCAGAACTCGTTACGACCACTACGCGTTCCTGGTTATGCCATTTGGAATTGTGACACCCCGCTAAAACGTTTAAAGACACTAGCTCGTCAGTGGCTGCGTTCTAAGTTTCAGGACGAAATTTCTTTGAACTTGGGGATAATGTGACACTTCGGGTTTCCCTACACAATTTTATTGTATGTTATGATTATGTGAAGTTATCAAATGGAATCTAGTTGACAACTATGTGGTTAATGTAAATTAGTATCATTGTTATTATAGTTATTATAATTATCACGAAATCAGCCGAACACTTAAGGTGTGCTCAACCGTACACTCCCCTAATCCCGTACACCCTTCCTGGACCCGCACCCTCCTTATTTCTGTATTGGGCCACCGCACACAGCCCACTCGAAACCCTAAAGGGGGGTCGCATACCTTAGGAGTGCACACTTAAAGTGTGCGACATCCTTAGGCATAAAGGGGGCATATCAGCCGACATTTGTGAATGTTGGCAGCCTTCATCATTTGGCAGCAATCCCTAGAACATTCTCTCATCCTTCCCCTCTCTCTCTAACTTTCTCTCTCTAAAAACCCTAAAACACACCATCATCCTTCCTTCCTCTCTTCTTGAAGTTCAATGATAGCATCATTGTTCATCGACGGCAACCTTCACGTTTCGAAGATATCACCGACCATCATTTTCGAAGCTTCAATCTCTTAATCTTTCTACACATTTTCACTCTCATCCAAACCGGTTAGTTTACTACCTTTATAATTGATGATTAACACATGGTAAAGGTGCTAACTTGATTAAATGATTTGTATGTTAAATGGTTATACATGAGTGATGCTTATTTTAATAATAAACTCGAGTTGATTGATGTTTGAATAATGAATGTGAATGTATAAACAACATGAGATTAGGGATTGTTGTGCAAACCAATGCTTAGAACATGATAAATATTAAGGATGAATCGTTGTTAAAAGTCAAAGATAATTGTGATGAGAATGACACCGATAACAGTCCTCTTGATTCATAGTTAATGATAGTATGAGTATTGCTTATGTGAAAAGATAAGATTAGAGATTTGTTAATCTATGTTGAAATATGTTCATGATGATGATTTAATTGACATGTGAATAGAACAGAGTTAATGTGTGCTTCGATGAATGATGAAATAACTTGTTTAGGAATTGTTTGAGGAAATAGCAATCTAAGAACTATAAGGAATGGTTGATGGAACTGTACATAAATCTAATTATGTGATGATTGGAACATTGGTGATGATGATTGCCTGATGAAATGACGATAGATAAGATGAAAGATTGATAAGATATGTGTTTGATCTATATATAGATGAAAGCCTGATTGTTTTACTGTTTGTCTGATTGATAACATACACCTAATGAACGTACAACACACTCTGTGCATCGTACAACACACAAACAGGTCGCACGTCCAAGTGTGAGATGTATACCGCACACTCCTTGGGACACAAATATCTGAAGCACACAACACAATGAAAATATGCATGAGACCGCACACCTTGTCGTACAACATGGTAATGCACGATGTACAATACCTTACTTCATGACCGCACACTCGGAGACAGGCCGCACACCTTGTGTGGTCTGTCCAAGGTGGGTCGCACACTCTTTATCTAGGCCATCTAACTTATTGGGCCGCACATCTTTAACGGACCGACCTGTTAACTGTTTTGCACAATGAACCGCACATACTCTATTCCATGTCACACACTCATATTTTTGGGCAACACAATGTTGGACCACACACTTACTACCAGGCCGCACACTCTAATACCGAGCCATTGGGCCACACAAACTGTCCATACGATGATACTCCTGCTACTGTTTATAGGCTTTGATTTTGTTAAACTGTTATAAAAGTGAATATTATTTAATACGAGATCCTTGTGTGCTACTTGATACGTGTATACTTACGTGAATAACTTGCATACAAAACCTAACCAATATTGGTAACCAAAATAGGACGTGGTTGACCAACTGTTTAAACAAGTAAATACCTGCCGAGCAAACCGAGGTGAGTTCACACATTTTACTAAAGCATGTATTCCCGGTGGTTGGGAACGGATCAAATAAACATTTTCCCCTTGTGTGGGATACGGACTACATTTTCCTCTTGTGTGGGATACGCACCACATTATCTCCTTGTGTGGGATACAAACAAACATTTTCCCCTTGTGTGGGACGCTCAGTTAAATACTATTTATATTTCATGAACTAGCATACTAAACGGAACTCTATCACGAAGTCCCTACAGTTCTATACCAGTTAGTCGCCGGGGCCAGGCGAATGGGATATTGGTTAAATAGCGTTATTTAGGTCTTACTAACCTCACACCGTGCGTTGAGTAGACAAGTGTGAACTAATAGTCCTCAGCAACCGTCAATGATGACAGACATTGACAAACGGGGCAACAACAACTTAAGTGCGATAGTTTCGGTATGATCATGGAGTTTAGTAGCTTGTATTGATGGGGTAGCTCCCCATGGCATGATATAAATGAGTAATTTAACAAACATAAGTTTTTGAAACTAAAACTGGACAACTTGTGAACTCGCCAACCTTATGTTGACACCCTACTGCATGCTTTGCAGGTACTCAGTGATTGCTCAGGAGCTTGTAGCGGGGAGTGTAGTGGTTGTATGGACCCGTGTTGGGTTCCTTATTAATAATTATGAACTTTGGAACTTTTACTTAACTGTTTTAACTTATGCTGTTATCTTTAAACGCTGTTATAAGCTTAAGATTCTGGACTTGGACTTTATTAGTCACCAATCGTATTGGTTTTGATTAAAACTTTTTTATCATTATGATTGTTCAATATGATTAGTAGCTTGATCCTGGTCAGTCATACACCTCGCGGTAGTACTCCGCATGTGGAAATTGAGGGTGTGATAGGAATGACCAACGCGCCTGCGGTTTTCATGGATCTCATGAACCGAGTGTGCAAACCTTACCTTGACAAATTCGTAATCGTATTCATCGACGACATCCTGATCTACTCTAAGAGTCGGGAAGAACATGAGCAACACCTACGTCTTATTCTGGAACTCCTACGCAACGAACAACTCTATGCCAAGTTTTCGAAATGCGACTTCTGGCTTCGTGAAGTCCATTTCCTTAGACATGTAGTCAGTAAAGCTGGTATTCACGTTGATCCAGCTAAGATTGACTCGATTAAAAATTGGCCTACACCGAAAACTCCAATCGGAATCCGTTAATTCTTGGGATTGGCGGGTTACTATCGAAGGTTCATCGAGGGTTTCTCGAAGATCGCTCAACCCCTTACAACTTTAATCCAAAAGGGTATCGCTTACAAATGGAGTGATGCTCAGGAATCCGCATTTCAGAGGCTAAAGGAGAAACTCTGCAGTGCACCCATTCTTTCATTACCTGAAGGCACCGACGATTTTATTGTCTACTTCGATGCGTCTATTCAAGGACTCAGTTGCATGTTGATGCAACGCGGGAAAGTTATTGCTTACACCTCTCGACAACTCAAAGTTCACGAAAGGAACTACACTATGCATGATTTGGAACTCGGAGCTGTAGTCTTTCCACTCATGATATGGAGACATTACTTGTATGGTACCAAATGCACGATTCACACCGATCATAAGAGTCTCCAGCACATACTAGATCAAAAGGAATTGAACATGCGGCAACACCGGTGGGTCGAACTCTTAAATGACTACGAGTGCGCTATCAAATATCATCCGGGTAAGGCCAACGTAGTAGCCGATGCTCTCAGCCTTAAAGAAACCAAACCAAAGCGTGTCCGTGCATTACAGCTTACTGTTCATTCGAACCTCCCTAACCAGATCAGAAACGCTCAGGTTGAAGCACTGAAAGCGGAGAACCTCCTAGTTGATTCCATGCGGGGCATGGAAAAGCAGCTCGAACTAAAAAACGACGGCATACACTATTTCATGGAACGTATCTAGGTTCCATCTTACGGCAATCTCCAAGAGTTTGTGATGGACGAAGCACACAAGTCTCGCTACTAAATACATCCCGGTTCTGACAAGATGTATCACGATCTCAAGGCCCCGTACTGGTGGCCTAAGATGAAAGCTATTATTGCTAAGTACGTTAGCAAATGCTTGACCTATGCTAGGGTTAAGATCGAATACCAAAAGCCGTCAGGATTACTACAACAACCAGAATTGCCGACATGGAAATGGGAACAGATTTCCATGGATTTCGTCACCAGTTTACCAAAGTTCCAAAGTGGAAACGATACCATTTGGGTGATCATAGACCGTCTAACCAAGTCTACGCACTTTCTCGCAATTAAATAAACCGACAAGTTTTTGAAACTTGCAACCATCTACTTGAAAGAAGTAGTTGCTAGGCATGGGGTGCCAACCTCTATCATCTCTGATCATGACCCACGTTTTGCATCTGATTTGTGGCAGGCTATGCACAAATCCTTCAGTTCGCGTCTAGATATGAGCACCGCTTATCACCCGCAGACGGATGGTCAGACTGAACGTACCATCCAAACTCTCGAAGAAATGCTGTGAGCATGTGTTATTGACTTTGGTAACGGTTGGGAACGACACTTACCTCTGGTAGAATTCTCTTACAACAATTGTTACCACACTAGCATTCAGGTAGCACCGTTCGAGGCATTGTGCGGACATAAATGCCGGTCACCTTTGTGTTGGACGAAAGTTGGTGAAAGCCAAATCACCGACCCAGAACTTGTACTTGACACCACGGAAGAGATTGCCCAGATTAGACAACGAATGGCGGTAGCTCGTGATCGCCAGAAAAGCTACGCTGATAGGCGTAGGAAACCTTTAGAATTCCAGGTCGGGGACCAGGTTTTACTAAAAGTCTCACCTTGGAAAGGTGTGGTACGTTTTGGCAATAGGGGGAAGCTTAATCCGTGATACGTTGGACCTTTTGAAATCACCGAGAGAATCGGTAAGGTAGCTTATAGACTAAACCTGCCTGAAGAGATCAGTGCGGTACATAATGTTTTTCATGTATCGAATCTGAAGAAGTGTCTGTCAGATGAAACTCTCATCGTTCGTTTAAGGAACTCACGATCGACGATCAACTTCGCTTCGTTGAGGAACCGGTTGAGATCATGGATTGAGAAATCAAAACCCTCAAGCGTAGCAAGATACCAATAGTTCGAGTTCGTTGGAACTCACGCCGTGGCCATGTGTTTACCTGGGAACGGGAAGACCAGATGATGCGCAAGTATCCCCAGTTATTTATAAACAATACTTCTAGCACTGAGGCTACTACTGAATTTCGGGACGAAATTCCAAACCAACAGGGGGATGATGTGACACCTTGCGAAAACGTTTAAACACACTAGCTTGTCAGTGGCTGCTCGCTAAATTTCGGAATGAAATTTCTTGGAACTTGGGGATAATGTGACACTTCGGGTTTTCTTGGAACCTTATTGTTGGATCTAATTATATGTGTATCATGTTATTTGTATATGTGAAATTATCCTTATTGTTACACGGGTCGCACATTAGAAACCAAGGAAGTGTGCAGCCGCTCACCTTATGGTTCACACACCCCTCCCAGACCCGTACACTCCCTCTAGTCACTCTTTTGGACTGCACATTTACTGGATCTGGCCCAACTACCAGCCAACAACCAACCCTAGAGAGCCTCACAGATCAGGGAAGCGCACACTTCAAGTGTGCGGTATCTTTTCGACATGATAAATACCCCATGTGCTAAACCCTAGAAAGATTTCCACAATCATTCACTGGCAGCAGCAAATCCAAGAACATTCCCTCTCTCTCTCTCTCTCTCTCATCCACCAACACTCCTCTCATTTGAGAGACCCGAGAAAAATATCCTAAATTCTTCTTCTTAAACTTTACGGCGCATCATCATCTTCACCATCGGCATACTCTTTCGGAAAACTCTCCTTTTGAATATCACATCACAGTCTTCCCACTCTCGTTTACACACTTCGGGTTCATCTTTTCAAGTTAGTAATAACCATTATTTATTTGTTCGGGATAATAATGGTGTTCATGATTGTGTGAATCATCTGCATGATAAATGTTTTGATGTGCTTTTAATGATTCATGTGTTGTATGAATAATCCAAAGCTTAGAACTTGTTAGGAAGCATGGTTAAATGGCTCAGATGAATGAAAGATGATTCGATGATTTTTTGATTTATAGATTGTTGAGTGATAAAGAACATGATGATTGATTTGTTAAATGTTAAATGTATGTGGAGTGCTATGAAGCTCAATGAACTTATTGTGCTTGATAAACAGAGATTTTAAGATGACAATTTATTCATTCAAGATTCATGTAAGGATGTTCATGAATGCTCTTGATAGGGTCTAGATCCATGACGATTGGTATAAATGATGTGGTATATGATTTTGTAAGGTGATAATGTCATTTGATGATTTAGAATCATAAAACATAAAGAGGATCCACTGAGATATGAACATTATGATGTTATGAGTAGTTAGTATTGTTAAATGAATCTGTGTTTGATTCATTTGATGGTGAAAACATAAATATCATACTGTTGGATTGGATGAAACCGCACACCCATATATGTACAACTAATTCTGCACGTCGTACACTCTTGCTCAGCACATCACACACGTGAGTGCCCCGTAGACCGCACATCACAATGGTACAACCACGAGTGGACCCTGTACAACTGGGAGATGCACGGTCGCACACTGATGTGGACCGCACACTCTCGTACAAACTAAAGAAGCACAAAGTACAATTTACCAAAGCATGACCACACACTCACAATCAGGCCGCACACCGTCTATTTGGGCCGTACCAATTAACTGGGTCGCAGACTTATATACATTGGACCGTGTAAATTGGACTTCACACTTTGAATGTATGTATTGGATTGTTTATGCTACTATTCATAGAATTGGCCTGCATGTTGTTAAGAAATACGTGATGTCTATGTGCTACGTGTGAGAATACGTGATGCTATTTGTATACAAACCTATTTACTATTGGTAACCATAATCGGACGTGGTTGACCAAAGTTTATAAAAAGGTAATTACCTACAGAGTAAAACAAAGGTGAGTTCACACACACTAAAAGAATGCGTCCCGGGGGGACAAACGGTTGAACTACTATCCTTGGGAATGATACTTTTAAACTACTATTCCTGGGGGGAATACGGTCGAATACTATTTTTAAATCATGTCTAGCAAACTAAATGAAACTCTATCATTAAGTCCCCACTTACTATACCGATTAATCGCCTGGGGCGAACATGATATTAGTTGATAGCGCTATTAGGTTTGACAAACCTTACACCGTGACCGGGGGGGATCGGGCATGAACTATTACGCCTTGCTACTTGGTCAATGATGATAGACATTGACTTGGGGCACAAACAACTTGACATTCATCAGTGTTCGGTATCATGCAGTTTAGTAAGCTTACAATGGGGTAGCTCCAAATAACATGATTATAAATACACGATTGAACAACTTACGTTTTTGGAACTAAAACTGGTTAACCCGTGAACTCGGAAACTTTATGTTGACACCCTACTGCATGCTTTGTAGGTACTCAGTAATAGCTTTGGAGCTTGTAGCTGGGGAGTGTTGTGGTTGCTTTAACCCTAGTTGGGTTCTTTTAATAATTATGGACTTGAAACTGATATTTTTAAACTGTTAAACTTATGCTTCCGCTGTAGACTTTAATTACTATTTTTAAACTATGAACTTTAGTCACTAATTGTATTGGTTATTATGAAATGTTTTGATTTTTATTAAATTATTCAATATGATTGGTGGCATGATCCTTAAGTCACACGCCTCGCGGTAGTACTCCGCATGTGGAAATTGAGGGTATGACACCGCATCTCCAAAGTCATTGAAAAGTCGTCTTCAGTTTGAACTGTCATTTCATCAAGGATAGATAAATCCACATTTGTGGCAAAGGCCTTTGGGAACCGCTGCATTAGAATTCCATAAAAAGAAGCCAGTTAAATTATTAATACTAATAAAAATTGTAAAACATCCAATAATATTAAATTAAGGCAGTTAGATAATGAGAAACTTACAAAACGAAAAGTGAGATGCCATGTAAGTTTGTACTCATTGTCACACCCCGACCCGCAGCGGAAAGGTACGGGGCATCTCACTTTTAGGAAATTGGGTTCTCCTATTTGGGGACGTGGAAATATATAAAATCATATTCGTTCAACAAAGAAATAACCAAAGCAATAGTTCTATATGTTTTAGAATTTTATTAAAACGGAAAAATTATAAAATTACCATTTTAATGGTTTTCAAATATTTGACAAAGACAATAATTAAATAAGTTCATGAACACATCTAATTATCATATATAATAGATTTAATGATTTATTAATTATCACAAAATTTAATTTAAAACAATAATTTTATAATGGGAATGATTTGTATAACAATTTCACCCATTATTTAATTGCATAATAGTTATCAAAAATTACAGAAATAATATATAACAATTATACACCCTCGAAAAATCAGTAGGCATATTTATAAATTTTATGTGTGACAATCTTGTATTTTAAATAATTACATCATATATATATATATATATGTTTTTTTTCTAACAATTTCGCATGTTAGTTTTTTAACATGCGATTTCATCAAAATTATCACATGCAAAATTGTTACAAAAAAATGACATGCTATTTCATCAAAAATTATCACATGCGAAATTGTTACAAAAAAACAACATGCGATTTCAATGCGGGAAGATGATCTGACGGTTGAGATTGTAGCGTACGTAATGTACGATAAGGAATATTGTACAGTACTCTTTCCCTATATATATATATAAATTATCACATGCGAAATTGTTACAAAAAAACAACATGCGATTTTAATGCGGGAAGATGATCTGACGGCTGAGATTGTAGCGTACGTAATGTACGATAAGGAATATTGTACAGTACTCTTTCCCTATATATATATATATATATATATATATATATATATATATATAAGAGGAGTTGGGTAGAAAGTGGGTTTTTCCTAGAAAGTCTAGGAAGCAATAAGAATGTGACATATGGCATGGAGGGATTTTAACTAAAAGGGCACTTGTGTAATTTGACATTTTATTTTATTTTTGGAATTTTATCTCTCATTAACTAACAATGCCTAAAATTATGGAAACTGTTTCTCCAAGATTTTTTTGTATTTCGCAACCTTCTCCTTCTTCGTCTTCGTCATCATCAAACACTTCTCCATCTCCACCATCTCCGAGTTCATCATCACCATTCAAATACTGTTCGTATCATCTCCGTTTTCTTGACGATGTGTTTTAACAGCAAGCAAATTAATACAGTTGTGTTTTAGCTGCAAGCAGATTCATACAGTTGTGTTTTAGCATTCAGATTCATACAGTTGTCTTTTAACAACAAACAGATTCATACAATTGTGTTTTAGCATTCAGATTCATACAGTTGTGTTTTAACAGCAAGCAGATTCATACAGTTGTGTTTTAGCATTCAGATTCATACAGTTGTGTTTTAACAGCAAGCAGATTCATACAGTTGTGTTTTAGCATTCAGATTCATACAGCTGTGTTTTAACAGCAAGCAGATTCATACAGTTACGTTTTAACAGCAAGAAGATTCATACAGTTGTGTTTTAACAGCAAGCGGATTCATACAGTTGTGTTTTAGCATTCAAATTCATACATTTGTGTTTTAACAACAAGCAGATTCATACAGTTGTGTTTTAGCATTCAGATTCATACAGTTGTGTTTTAACAGCAAGCATATTCATACGTTGTGTTTTACCATCCATGCTGGTAATGCTGGAGGATTTCTTGACGCTGTGTTTTAACAGCAAGCAGATTAATACGATGTGTTTTCTTGATGTGTTGCTTCATGAATGATAGAAGGAAGAGAGAGAGAGAGAGAGAAAGGGAGAGAGAGAGAGAGAGAGATAAAATATCGCATGAAATGTGGGGTGGTTATAGAATGACAATTATTTCTATATTTAAAACAAGCTAAATGACATATCTACCTCTGATTAATTAAATAATGCTATTTTTAAGAAACACATATTACGAAAATGCCACCAAGATTGTAGCGTACGTAATGTACAATAAGGAATATTGTACAATACTCTTTCCCTATATATATATATATATATATATAGTGTGAGGTTCATTGGGGAACACTAAAAAAGTGAGGAACAGTGGGGAACCGACTCAAACGAACTCTGATTGGACTCAATCCAGCGGCGTTGGAACCGGCTCGTCGAACCCTAACTAGGATCTCTTAACCCTAAACCCTAAATCATAACCCATAAACCCTAAATATATTAGGGTTTGGCTTTTAGGGTTTAGCATTAGGGTTTAGCTTTAGGGTTTAACTTTAGGGTTTAAGGTTTAGCTTTAGGGTTTAGGGTTTAGCTTTAGGGTTTCGCTTTAGGTTTAGCCTTTAGGGTTTATATTTTAGATTTTACGGTTTAGCTTAGGTTTTAGCCTTATTTTTTAGCTTTAGGGATTAGAGTTTAGGAGTTAGGATTTAAGGTTTAGGGTTAAGAGATCTTAGTTAGGGTTTGACGGGCCGGTTCCAACCCCGCTAGAATGAGTTCAATCGGAGTTCGTTTGAGTCGGTTCCCCGCTGTTCCCCACTTTTTTAGTGTTCCCCAATGAACCTTCCCCTATATATATATATATATATATATATATATATATATATCCATTTTATATTTATGAATTCCCCAAAAATTAAAGAAAATTATATAAAAAAAATTCCCTAATGTTTATATAATCTGAAATACCCAATAAATTATTTATTGAATTTATTTAAAAATTATCTTGTATTTTTATTCGATTTATCTAGTGATTAAAACATAAATAATTCACCAAAATTCCAAATGATATCTAAAAATTTCCAAAATTTACACACAATACACTAGTATGATATATAACAATTTATACTTTCAATTTCATCAAAACACAAGTCTAAATCTAAAAGCCCCAAATTCTATGCATGAAGAACCCTAATTTCAACTAAAATTAAATTCGGATAAATTATCCTTCTATCACTGAAATTGATGGAGGGCTTTTGTAGAGAATGAAAATTAAGAAAGTTTGGATTTGGAATCACCTGAAAAGGTTGAGAATTGAAGGAGATATCGTCCACATAAGTTACAAGCCCTAGAATGTTCTTCGATTAAATTCGAGATCTAGAGGTGATGAAATGGAGAAATTTCAGTGGGGTTTTCCATGGTTTGATTAGGAGAACGAATGGTAAAAATTTCATCATCTGATTTCGCGAATTGGCTCAAAACCCATTGATGTTATTGATATACTTTAATGAAGGTTTAATTGTTATCTAATTAAACTTAATTATGGTGTTAATAATGCAAATTAAAGGTTTGTAATGTATGGGAATTGAAGGGACGAGTTTAATGTTACGAGATATGGATCAATCCATGAAGAAAAACGCAAAAATAAGCTTAGTTGTTTGTGTTCGGTCGCGCAAAGAAGAGGAAAGGGATTTCAGGTTTGAGTTGAGTGTGAATAAGTAAAAACCGCATGTGCTTTATAACATAAAGGTAGTGTAGTATAGTCGGTTGCATCCGCGTTTGTTGAACAAAGGTACCCGGGTTCGAGTCCTGTGTCACGCGTTTTTTTTTTATTAGCTAACAAGTTTCAGTAATAACACTTTGATCCCTCAATTTCAGTAATAACACTTTGATCCCTCAAGTTGATATAATCTTCCAACTCCATTAACTTATTACATTAACCTAGTTAGTGTAGATATCATATAACACTAGCAAAGAACCTAACCTAGTTAACTAAGTTCTTAAACAAATAACTAACTGAGGTAACTAAGTTTGCGAACCAAGTTAGTTAAGTCCTTATAAAGATAACTAACTGAGTTAACTGGGTTTACGAACCTAGTTAGTTGAATTTTTTTACTTTTATAGTTTGCATAAATTACAAAAACAACCCCTTAACTTGTAACTTTATTTAACTAACCAATCTAACTTCGTTAAAGCTTCCCTTATATAAATCTAACCAAACTAACTAAGTTTCTTTATAAAGTTAACGTTTTTCACTTGGTTTTAATCCAACGCGATACGTGACTATTAAATTAAAAAAAATATACATTAAAAATCCTTATTTTTATTTTATTGATAAGGGTCCGGTGTTACAATCCGGGTCGGATTTCAGAGACCCGATTTTGACGGATGTTACACTCATCAAGTTGACCAACAACTGGTGGAATAGGCGGAACATCTAAAACCTCTTGTTCCAAGACAGGTTCGGCTTCTACAACTGGGACATCAGGCGGAACATTTACCACATCATCTTCAAAAACATCTTCATTTGCTACTTGATTATCGTCCAAGTGCTCGCCTTGAAAGGCCACATCAACATTACCATTGCTGACATCTTGTTGTTCGTAATTCATGTCCTATTGAGACCCATCTACTAAGTAATCTTCAATGAGATCTATTTCTTCAGTTTGTTCTTGTTCGTCAACACCAACAGTAAAAGCAACCTCGGGAATAGTAGACTGGATTCCATTAGGGCGGAAAAGCAGAATGTTGAAAACATGACTGGCAACTAACTCAAACACAATAACATCACCAGATATGAGATGAAGATCATTTGTGATTTGTGAGAAATCAACAATGTAATATTTGGACCCCCATAACCTATTCACTTTAACACTCCACATATTATTACTTCCAAAACGAATAGTAAATTCAATGTCCGAAGTGTCAGTCTTGAAATAACGCTCCATGAAATCTTTCGGCAACCACTGCAGTTAACATACAAAGTATATCGTTAACAAATACATCAGTTGGTAAGAATAAGTAAGAAAGTCTAAAGTTACCAGGTTACAGTTCTCCGAAAATAACATCTCTAGACAGAACTTGTTGTTAACTCTCGATAGATGGTCAGCTTTAAAATGGGTAATTTTAAACGTTTGAGCATCAAGAACTTGGAAAACTATGAAGTCTTTTTCTTCTACAACAATATCACGAACAACTGCTGACCAACCGTTCGACAAACAATAGCCGGTTGTAGTAGATTTGACAACAACAATCCATTCCTTGCCTTGATCATTGGTTATAACAACTGGTCCGATAGGATAGCCTTTCAAATCATCAAACTTATTATACCATGGGGGCAAAGACTGTAATGTATACACAAAAAATAATAGTTAGTTAAATCAACAAAAATGTAAAAGACCGTTCCAAAATAATAATACTTAGTTAAATACCAAAACGGACTTAGTTATAAGATGTTACCTGTTCCGTCTTTGATGAGTCGGCAATAAAAATGTAAAAGCCACGTTCCAAAATAAAACATTCATCACTATTCTTAACCACTTCGACAACAGGTAAGGCAAGGTCCGGAGTAAGTGACTGCAAACCGTTAAGAAGGAAAAGTGGAATTCTAAAAACATGGTCGTCAAGCAACTAAAAAACAATTAAATCACCAGCTGTTAAACAAAGATCATTTGCAACTTGAGAAATATCAAGAATATTTTATTGGAATGAAAACCACCCCCAGTTGCGAGAACTGCGAGAACCACTTTTCCACCTTTGATCAATTGAGATGGATGGTTGAGATCAAAAGTTGCTTTATCTAATATTTTATTCTTTTGGTCTTATTACGTTTTGAATATTTTATTGTCAAAAGGGTAATATGGTCAATTTGTTTTTTTTGTCTTATATGTTATTAATATTTTAATACTTGGTTTTGTCTTATTTGGTTTTTTTTACAAATTAGATTTTACACCCCATTTTTTACGCCCCGTTTTTTGTGCCCCGTTTTTTTACGCCCCGTTTTTACGCTCCGTTTTTTTACACCGCGTTTTTTATGAACAATTTTTTTTACGAAACAATTTTCTTTACAAAAACTTTTTTTACGAAATTTTTTTTTACGAAAAACTCTTTTTTACGGTTTTAAACTTTTTTTTACGCCAAATTTTTTTGCGGTTTTAAATTTTTTTACAAAAACAGTTTTTTTTAAAACAATTTTTTTTATATTTTTTTACCAAAAACAATTTTTTAGAAGAAACTTTTTATGCTAAACAAAAAAACTTTTTCACGCCAAATTTTTTTTCTGAATTTTTTTTTACGCCAAGCAAAGAATTTTTTTTACAATTTTTTTTAAAAACTCTTTACGAGTTTAAACAAAAAACTTATTTTTACGGTTTTAAACTTTTTTACAAAAAACAGATTTTTGTACAAAAAAACAAATTTTAGATTTTTTTTTTTACAAAAAAACAATCTTTTTACGGGTTTAAACAAAAAAAAAAAACTTTTTACGCCAAACAAATTTTTTTTTACAAAAACTTTTTTACGCCAAACATCTTTTTAGGCTACCAGACCCCCGATTTCGGGTTTACGAAATTTGATAATCTTAACAAACGAAGTCACCCAAAAATCGCGACTCAAACAGTTGTGTCAGATAATTTGAAACTTATCATCATCGACTGAAAAAAAATATAAAACCCAGCAAGAAAAATCAAAAAACCATCCATGGATCTTGAAAAAAACGGAGTTTGGCTCAGAGTTTCCAATAAATAATGGCTGCAAAAGTGGGGTTGCAGTTTCAAAAACCTACCCTCCGCCATCCTCGCCGTGCCATTGTCATCAATTGTCGAAAAAATTGTTTCGACTATCACTGCCAACTCAACCCCCAATATCAAAAACACAAATCAATCACCAGAGAATCCCAACAGAATCACTTTATGCAAACAAAATCACTTTATCCAAAACAGATCAAAAAACCAAAACAAAATCACTTTATGCAAAACACAAAAACCAACAGAATCAAGAACACAAACCAATCCCAACATCAAAAACACGAATCAAACAGAATCAATTTTTTTTTTCAAAAAACTCAACAAAATCACTTTATGCAAACCCACTTCTCAAAACCTAGAGAGAGAAACAATAACACCCACCATTTCTAGAGAGAGAAATCCACATTATCCTGTTCATCTTCATCTTCTTTTTCTGATCTGATCTCCTGATTTGCATCATGAGGGAGAAATCCACATAATCTTCTCCCATTACAGTCCTTATTGTTACCACCACCACCACCACCGCATTACCGATTCAAAACCCGAGTTTCAACTCGACTCACTCAACTCAGATCAACTCCAACTCAGTACTCGTCGCGGCGGTAGACAGCAGACGGGGGCCGGCCACCACTGTTACGGTGGCGCGGAGGCAGACGGCAGACGTTAGGGCCGTCGGACAACTTCCTGAAACACCGGTGACTTCCCACCTCCCACCGCTGTCTTCCGCCACAGTCTTCCGCCGCCGTCTTCCCCACCACCGTCTTCTGACCAACCACCTCCCACCACCGTCTTCCGCCACCGACTAACCACCTCCCACCACCGTCTTCCGCCACTGACCAACCACCTGTTTTCAGATCTCATTGTTTTGAAGATGATTGTGGTTCCTTGAAGATGATTTATGGTTTCTTGAAGATGAGAGATGAGGGGATTTCAAGAGAGAGAGAGAGAGAAAGAGACATGATTGTGGTTCTGGAACGATTTTGAGAGTGTGAATCCAGGATTTGGATCGATTCCTTGACCGTTGAATGCGTACGAACACGTGAAATGTGCGGAATCCAATCACGTGTGTGGATAGAACACGAAGAAGTAATTATCAATGATTTTTATTTCTGATTTGATAGAGTTTACACCACGAAATCAAACTGGCAGAGCTCGCCTCAACTCCTATTTATAGAGGATTGGCTTCGTACGAAGCCCTTGAGTAGTGCCTTCGTACGAAGCTGCTAGCTTCATACAAAGCTACTTCAGCTTCATATCAAGCTCTCTTCTATGCAATCCAAGTCTTGTATCATCTGTTTAAGCTACGGTACGTGATTGACGGAAGCGATAGACATATATGCACTCACAGACTCTCCCCTTGGATATTGCTGTAGTCAATCTCGTAGCTTTGTGTTTCTCTCTGAGTCTTTCAGAAGTGTTGACATTATCAGCACCATAGACTCTCCCTTTATTCAAACAGAATCCCCGTGGATTTGTTTTCAGCTTCAGCTGCTCCCCCTTTTGATTTACTCTATCTTCAGGCTCCCCCTTGCTTTAAGCTTTTGTGCTATCAGCTGCTAGGATCTTCACCTGACTCTACAAGCTCCCCCTTGCGTCGAGCTCGTCTTCAGACTCCCCCTAAGCCTCAGCTATCGGGATCGTAGTCTGGCTCTTTCTTCTGAAAAATATCAAACTATTTGTGAGAGATATGATAATTTAAATTCAATAATTGAAATCTAGCTCAAAACATTTAATCATGAATAAGTTGGAGCATTTCAAATATGTGACTGCACAGGACATCGTTTGTTCACAGAAATCTGAATTTTACATCTAACAGTGAAAGCTTTTTGTTTTTCCAGAATCGATGACCTGGCTCTTAAATCCAAAGAAATTTGACAAAGATTAGTTCAAAATCGTAACCTGATTCTAATCATCAAATACGACAATTTTTGTATCCAAAATACTTTCAAATAATCATCCAATTCAAAATTAATGACCTTGGAGATTTTACAAACTGTTTTTGAATTTTTCAATTTAAACCTCAAGTTTCAAATTAATGAACTTGTTTATTTTCAGAAACATGCTCAGCAAACTCAGATTTTGAAACTTAGCTCTCAGACATCGATTGTCGAAAATTAAAGTAGAAACAAAATCTTTTTGTATTTTTCAAAGTTTATGCTAAAACACACTGAAAATCTTTTTGTCCTTTTTCTTTAACATAAAGCTACAAAGAAATATTTACAGTCAATATTTTTGTTTGAGTTTGTGTCAGAGGATCATATCAGTTTATGACAAATCACCAGCACCGTTGAGCTTACAAACACTTTAAGTTCTAAACAATTCACTTAGATTGTCAGTATACTGATCCGAGAGATGTTCCCCTTGAGATAAGTAAGCAATTGATATTTAGGTTTATATCTTGAAATCAATCTACTAAGCGTGTAAAAACCTACTGGCATATCATCAGTGAGACTGATTGTCACATTTAACTTTCCATTTCTCTAGCGTACTGTGATTGTCTACTGATGTACTATCATTTCATCTTTTTTACACAAAACTCTTTTCAAACCTACTAGTGTCCGCGCGCCTGTAGGGGATACAAACTTCTTTCCTGTGGAGGTAGGACTCCACCAAGGGTCTGCGTTGAGCCCTTTTCTTTTTGCGGTGGTCTTGGATGAGTTGTCCAAGTTGATCCAGGAGACAGTTCCGTGGTGCATGCTTTTTGCAGACGATATTGTGTTGATTGCAAAAACTAAACAGTGCCTGAACGCGAGGGTAGAGGAGTGGCGAGTCGCTCTAGAGGGCAAGGGCCTAAGGACTAGTCGATCTAAGACCGAGTATCTACATTGTGATTTCAGTGGTGTAGCCGATGATGATGACACCCAAATCACCATTGAGGACAAATTGGTCCCGCAGGCAACTAAATTTAAATATTTGGGGTCATTTGTACAAAGGGATGGTGACATAGATAGTGATGTAACCCATCGCATACAGGCTGGCTGGTGTAGATGGAGGGCAGCAAGTGGAGTATTGTGCGATAGGAGGTTTCCAACTAAACTAAAGGGGAAATTTTACAGGGTAGCAGTTAGGCCAGCTATGCTTTATGGAACAGACTGTTGGGCTATCAAGAAGACACAAGCGCGCAAGATGGAGGTAGCAGAGATGAGGATGCTGAGGTGGATGTGTGGACACACGAGGTTAGATCGGATAAGAAATGAGGTTTTTAGGGAGAGATTAGGAGTGGCTAGTATATCTGATAAGATTAAGGAGGGGAGATTGAGATGGTTTGGGCATGTGAAGCGGAGGCAAACGACAGCACCAGTTAGAGTAGTGGAAACTCTTACTGTGGAGGGGAGGAGAGGAAGAGGCCGGCCCAAACTGACATGGGAAGAGCAGATTAGGCATGATTTACTAGAGTTGCATCTTTCTGAGGACATGGTCCAAGATAGGACTTCGTGGAGGCGTAGGATTAGGGTTAAGGACTTCTAGAGGATATTGCAGGAAGGTCTTAGGTGTATTTTAGGGACGTAAGTTTTTCTTATTCTTTAAGTGACTTAACCGGTGATTGACTTCTTGTGTACATGCCCGAATGATGTTCTATGCTATTATACATGATTTACATTATACTGTGTCAATCTGATCACTAGCTTGGTGTAGGTGACTTCTTTTTTCTATGTTCTTTGACTTGATGTGTTGGTTTGCTGTTTGTTTTGGAGCCGGGGGTCTCTTCTGGAAGCAGCCTCTCTATCCCCAGGGATAGAGGCAAGGCCTGTCTACATTCCACCCTCCCCAGACCCTATGAGTAGCATTGCTATTTGTGGGATTTACTGGGTACGGTTGTTGTTGTTGTTGTTGTTTTGTATTTTCTGAAATTTTTACTCCCCCTAAAATTCAAAACATTTAAAGAATTTGACAACCAATGTAGATAGCTTTGACTCGCCATCCATTTTCTACTTTTCATGCTCTGTTTTGCATAAAGTACCCCCATGATTTACAACACACTGATTTTAACAATGTTAAAACCATTTAGGGGGTGTTTGTTTTTGCTTAAAACATCTGCAAGGGGCCAATGTCTTCAGGCGGGCAGACAAAAGACAATGAAGACTGTTTGTTTTTTTTATAAAATAAGATCTGAAAAGTGCTTTAATTAGCTTAAAAAAAAGCTTATGTCTTACATCTTCACACACAATCAGATCTTCAAAACATCTTTCTCATCTCTCTCATTTCTCTACACAATCAGATCTTACCCACCTCCACCTTCAACCCACCTCCACCGCCACGACCACCTCTACCTCCACCTCTTTCTCTCCGGCTTCTCTCTCTCGCTATCCAGCAACCACACCCAATTTCGGAAAGATCATAAAAGGAACGAGAGGAAATTTCTTACCAGGACCCTTATCGGATAGAGGAGGTGGTCGTCGGCTGAAGCGTCGCCGTCGTCGGAGACGGTTCCGGCCACTGTCGTCTCCCTCTCATTTCTCGATTCTCTCTGCTTTGATTCTCTCCTCGCCGTGACTTTCTCTCTCTACAGGCCTCTCTCTCTCTTCGATCCCTCTATCTTCGTCGTCTCCAGTCCGGTGTGGGTGTGAGGGGGGGTGTAAGAGGTGAGGGTTGGGTGTGGGTGAAGCCGATGGGGCTACCGGCGCCGACGGCCGGCCTGTGCATCGCCGGTCAGACGAGAGAAGAGGAGGAGGAGGATGGATAGATCGATTGGGTGTGGTTGCTGGATAGCGAGAGAGAAGCAAGACAAATTTATGTGATGGCGGTGGTTGCTGGATAGCGAGAGAGAGAGAGGCGGTGGTGTGATGGCGGAGGTGGTGCGGTGGTGGTAGCGGAGGTGGTGCGGTGGCGGTGGTGGTGGTGGTTGTAGAGAGAGAGAGCAGACCTGTGTGTGTTGTGTGTGAAGTTGTTTTTGAAGGAAAAAAACAAACCCTCTTCTCGTTGCAGACTGCAGACATTTGATCCACATCTTCTCTTGCAGATGCCTGCAGATGTGGTTCACAGACTACAGACATTTTACATCTGAAAAAACAAACAGCACCTTAATCACTTGTGAAATAATCATGTTTGTTCAGCCGTGAGGGTTTCAGCATATTCAACCAACATATTTTTGAAATTTTTGATTTTTGACAAAATTTAAAAAACAAACATATTTTTTCATTTTTCAATTTTTTGACAAAATAAAAACATATTTTTGGTTTTTTAAATTTTTCTATTTTTAGGGTTTTTAATATGGTTTATTTATGTACAAAAATAAACAAACTCCCTGTTTCTCAGATGCAGGGATTAGCTTCATCTCGTGCCCGGCTGCTGCCTCCTTCATCTTGACAATCAACCATCATCTGGAGCACCTGCACCTTCAAATAATTCGATCATTTGAACAATGCAACCCAAGCCTGTTTAGACTCAGGTAGCTGAACATTAATCTTTGTAGGTAGAATTGGATAATTTCTTTCATTTTTCTCAAAAAGCATCTTCATTTCGATTATCATTCACATAAGTTATTTGTTTCTTTGCCCCCCAAACTTGACCTTTTGAGACATTCCTTCGATAAAATCTTGAATCACTTTGAATGTTTTGTTTTGCTAAATCATTTTTAGGTTTCCAAATTTGTTTTGGTTCAGAAACATTTCCTTTCTGTTTCCAAATCTGTTGTGGCACAACTTTGGGTGTCGTTGGTTTCGGTTTCCAAGTTTATTTTGATCCAAACTTGGTTGACTTCTGGTTAACACCATCATTCTTTTTCTTTTCATCATCAACTGGTTTCGGATTTGGACACTTGCGACCAAGATGTCCACTTTGACCACACTTAAAGCATGTTCTCTTGGAAACATCTTTAACCTATTTTTGTTGCTTTTTCTTAGCATAGAACTCTTCATTAGACTGTCGTCTAAATTGAAGTTTTTTCTCTTCCTCGGAACTTGTTCCGTGAACAAAGTTTATCTTTTTCTGATAATTTGGCTTTTTAAATCGTTTCTGATTTTGTTTCTTCTTATAACCCAACCCAGCCTTCATATTTTTCTTTTTGTAACTAGGTTTGTTATAAAAAGTTTTCTTGCTCTTTCCAGTAAATTTTGAAATTTCAGATTTTTCAATTTCTACTAATTTTAACACTTTATCAATTTTATCTGAAATCACATTTTGAATTGGGAATTCATCATCCAATAATAGTTTGTCTGATCCAATCATGGTATAAACCAATCCTTTTGAATCATCATTCACAACTTTCTCGGATTTTGAATTTTTCTAATAACTTTTATGAAAACTTCTCTCATTTTCATCTTGTTATTCAGACTTATCTGTTTTGGTAGAGTCTTCTGACAAAACGCTTCCAACTACCTTACCTACCACCTCTGAATCACCAAGATCATCAGATTTGGAGTAAGTCACATCGATGTTATCAGGTAATTGGTTGTCACACCCCAACTGATGGCGAAAACATCGGGGCGCGGCACTAAGCGATTCAGATTGCTCAAGAGAATCCATAACACTACTTGTTTCGATATAGATTAATCAAGTTTCATAATTAAATGCTAAATTGTCTTACAAGCCAAACATGATCAAAATTGTATCAAACATCTTAAACAACTCAAACATCGATCAAAGACATTGTTTAACTAAGGTGTGTATCTAGAGTCACCCTAGCTTGATTTCTTCAGCATCCAAACTTATCAACCTGCAACATGTATTAAAATACAATCAACAAAAATGTTGGCGAGTATACAAGTTTGAATACATAGCATAATAGTTTAACGTATAAAACTCATATCCAACATGAACAACATTTTACAAGTTTCAACATGCTAGTTAACGTGGTTCATATGATAACCCAAGTCTCCAACACGTTAACGTGCCTTTCCTACTTCGACGCACCGAAGAAGAGGTAAAAGAATCAAAACTTAACAATACTCCCCAAGAATCAAAGAGCGGTGCGTTACCCATATAGCGCTATAATTGTTAAGGCGAGCTACACATAAGAATCAAACATTCACATAGCATAAAAGTCTCAAGTATCACAAGTATCAGGTTTTCATGTCTCATAACGGATAGAGTAAGTTTCGAAACAAGTTTCAAGTGTCACATGTTTTCATATAGAATACATGTTGCATCCCAAAAGTGTTTAAAAAAAAAGGGATTGAGTATACTCACAGTGGGTGCTTGGAATCCTAAACACAGTAGGATTGGATCGAAGGGAGCACTGGATCAGCCTGCGTGCGTGGAACAGAGCATAAGTCCTCTAAGTGCTGACCCGGTCGGGAACAGAGTGTCGAATGGTGCGAAAATCGAGTTAAAGTGTCTGACAGACTACCTGAGCGGATGGTCATCCGAACGGATGGTCATCCGGACAGATGGCCATTCGAACAGATGGGATCCATCCAATCGCATGGTCATCAGGGCGGATGACCATTCGAACGGATGATGATTCGAACAGTGTGTAGGAGTATGTGAACTTGTTTAAGTGTTTGATCATTGTGTCCTGTAAACACAAATAGCAAGTGTTATCATAACTAGGTCATCTAGACAGATGGTCATCCGATCGGATGACATTCGAACAGATGGTCAGTGGGTGAAGTTTCGTAAAATTTTTCTAAGCTTTGAGTTAATGGGGACGGCATGACACGTGTCAAACAACGGAAACACACCAAACCCAGTCACTTTGGTCGGATGGGTATCACCCCTTTCGAACCGACGAGCTGTTCTTGATGGAATTTCATGTTTGGACCCGTAAATCGGCCGTTCTTCCTGTGGAAATTGGTTTTCAAGCTGACTCTCGACTAAGGAACGAGTCGAGGGTCTGTTTGAGTCCGATTTCACCAAGGTTTTGAATAAAAACTGAAGAAAACTTCAGAAATCAGTGGAAAAACGTGAAGTTTATCAGATCCGAGCCGGAAACTCGATTGCCTGACGAATTGTGGTAGGGTTACTACCAGTGACGATGTCTTGCACGGAGTCAGGTAAGCCATCAACATACCTCTCGATAGCTTTCTCGAGTGGGGTAACCATCGTAGGGCATAGCAAACTCAATTCCTCATACCTGTCGGTGTAAGCCCGGTGCTCACCACTATCCTGTTTCAAATCATCAAACTCTATTTCTAAAGCCCGTAGTTCAAGACGAGGACATAATTCCCTCATCATTAAAGCCCTAAGCTCTGCCCAGGTCTGTGCTAAAGCAACATCAGCACCACGGTCTCTCATTACCCCATTCCACCAAGTAAGAGCCCTCTTTTGGAATACGCTTGAAGCAAACTTGACTTTGCGATTATCAGGACACTGAACGTGACGAAAGGTACTCTCAATGCTCTCAAACCATTGTAGGAGCCAAGTTGCTCCTTCAGAACCACTAAACTTGAGTGGTTTAGCCGAATTGAAACTCTTAAAGTTGCATGGAGCATTATTATTATTGTTGGCTTGGTTAACTTGAGCAATAATGTCTGGGAGTACAACAGCCATCTACTGCGAAATGATTGCCGCCTGTTCGGCATTAGGTAACGGATTTTCGCGTCGAGGAGGCATTCTAAAAGATGAAACATGAGAGAAGACGAGTGAGATGATTAGATGGAAAATGAGATGATACAAATATCGACAAAAAGCATAGATGGTGGTCATCTGTTCGTACCACGAAGCAAACAAATGACACACAGTGACTAATCAAACACACAATGACTAATCAAAGTAAATGGGTCAAAAATAATGTATCATGAAGACATGCTTTAGCCTATAAGTGGACACTCACCCCAAGAGTTCCCAGGTAAGAGTGACTGGTCCGATTATGTGGATTTGTACGAACACTCTAGCCTAGACAGAAAACCCGAGATACATGCATCCACCCTTCCAGATTGCACGTGTTCACATTATTTAGACCCAAAACTTTGACAAGATTTTGAAAACTTAGAAGGCACAAGGCCAAAAGAATCATTCAAGAATGGATGATTAAATTTTAAAAATCATTTTGAAAAAAAAAATTGGAGGGTTCAAAACCTTATAATAAATCATTTAAAATCAGATGATTGATTTTCAAAAATCATTTCAGTTAATTGTGTTCTTGTTTTGGTAATCACCTAAGGATAGGCGACGTGTATGTTTTAAGATCTAAACACAAGATAACTTGTGTTAGGGTCCTAGAAAAGTTATAGTCTAGGTCAAAGCGTTACTAATAACCTAATTCCCTATAACCATTGGCTCTGATACCAACTCTTCTGTCACACCCCGACCGCGTAAAACAACAAACCGCGGCGGAAACGTCAGGGAGTCGAGCAATAGAATTTATTGTTTCATACACATGGTAATTAAAGTTTTGTTTTATTTATTAACAAAGCGGTTACATTGTCTTAAAACGAAAGAAACAAAGAGTACATAACATTATTTAAACTAATCTTGCTTCTTTTATGTCTCTAAGGCCCGAGTCCGCCCTAGTGTATACTGACCAAACCTATGCAACAGCTCCTGAAAACAAATGTGAAAATAGGTACGTCAGCATAAAAATGCTTGTGAGATACATAGGTTTATTGATTTAAGGATTCATGACTTGTAATTAAAAAAATTGTTTTATAAAAGTTTAGTCACGAATCTTAGGAAAATGTTTTCTTTTATAAACCTTATAAAAAAAGTGATAAGGAAATCAGATGATATATAAAAGAAAGATGTATAAGTGACCAAGTAAAAAATGAGTTGTATAAAATAAGTTGTTTGTAAAACAATGTTTATGTGAAAATATGTTATCTGCGTAAAATGTAATATGTCTAAATTGAAATGGTTTAAATAACGCTACGATATGTAATATCATAAAAGCACTTATATATAGGAAGTACCAGCAGCGCATCCACCATGCTTTTATCATATTACACACGCCTCGTTACTTAAATCACTTACCCAAACAAAACACCAAAATGTCTTGTTTAAACCAATGTAAAAAATGTTTATGTGTAAACAATGTCTATTGTCAAATGTAAATCTTGTAATGTGTAATCAAATGTCATGTATGGCAAGTAAAATGTGACTACTTAAACCATATGTAAAATGCACAAAACAATGTATTTGAATAAATCAAAGTTTAATTCAAAAGTTATGTTTTGTAAAATAACTGCATGCTTTACTGATACAAACATCTATGCGGTATTGTTAAAACGCATACATTCAAGCCTTGCGACTGTGGCGACAAACCCTTAAACAAATTAAAGGTTTATCTAAACTATGTATATCGGATTCAGTCATTTCCTACTTCCAAACAAACCTAGGAAGCAGGGAATGGGAGTTGTCAAGTCCTATGGTACCACTACTTACTACCGAGCGGCGTAGCTAATGTTAATGAACGTACTTTTGTCCCATTGAACAAACCAAATGTCATACCAAATGTGAGCATGTTATGTGAAAACAATGTACTAAGTATGCAAAAATGAACATACATAGCATGAATATGATGTAAATCAATGTGTACATATGCTAAAATGAACATATGAAACAAATGTGTTTATCAAATCAATGTACTAGCATGTTAATTAAACATACATAGCATAAAACATGGATGAAATCATGTACTATATGTGTATTAATGAACATAGCAAGTGTATGATATGAAAACATGAAAATCACAAAAGTAACAAGTAGGCACATGTGTTTCACCCCAAAATGTTTGAAAACAGTAAAAGAGGGGTCTATGTACTCACTTGAGATTGCTTAGAAGTCTTGAGATAACAACCAAGCAATGCTAGAAGGATCACAGAATCAATCGGCACCTAATATAGGTAACTACGTTAATAAACCGGACCTAAATCAGAGGATCGAATAGGATGAGGTTTCGTAAACCAAATGAGTATTGGAACTCATGTAATATGGTTTAACAAAGCCTACATACTAAATCGAAACTTAACCTAAGTGCTTACGACCCATTACGACCCGTTTAGGTAGCTTACGCTACTTTAACGTGTCGTTCGCGTAAAACTCGTTTGGATCCCTATGACAAGTATTATATGCCTTAACAAGTCTAAAATTGTTGCCTAATCAGTTTAGATGTCAAAATTTAAGTTACATATGCTCAAAATGAATTTATGCGCAAAAAGGGTATTTTGGTCATTTACCTAAGGCATATAAACTACCTATCATACAACTAACTAAACGTAGTGACCATAAGGTATAACCTCGGAAGGTTATTCCCTATAAAACTATGGTCACAAAATGTGTTTGGTCGGATCCTAATGATCGACCAATCGGGTCGGGTTCGAAAGTCTAAGCGGTTGTTTAGACCGCTTATCTTACGACCCTATAAAAGCACTAAACTAAAAGTGACGAGTTAAACATGTTAAAACATGTTTAACGAAGTTAGAAAACAAGTTTGATATCAAAACAAAGGGTTTTGATATCCAAGAATAGTTTGGTTGCAAAATACGCATAAACACGTATTTTGGCCGAAACTATGACTCGTCACTATGCCTAAAATAACGTGGTAATCAGTAGGTATAGTCACAAAGGACTATGACCATCGTGATTACGCTCATGTTGCGAAGTTCAAACGAACTTCGTGTTGACCATTGACTGGTCAAAGCAGAAAGTCAAACACTGTTTGACTTTTACGCTTAAAAACGCATAAAAGCATGAAAGAAACTTACAAAAGGTCCAAGCTATGAAGATTTAATCTAAAAATTCTCAGGTATGAAGTCTAGGAACTTCAACTTAGAGAAATAATCAGATCAAGTGTGAGTTTGCAAATGAAATCATGGGGGTATTTATAGATTTTGGGCCACCGTTAGGATCGTTCATCGTTAAATGAGCTTCGATCTTGGCCTTACAAGTGTACCCACGGTTTTGGAATACCATGGGCACCCCAAAACAGCCCAAAGACTTGATTAAAACCATTTGCAACCATGGGGAATAGCTGGATCAAGCTGGAAACAAGTTTTGCTGATCTAACAGTCTCTCGCACCCCGTGTAAGGGGAGGCCCTTGTCTTACGCGGCCTGCCTAAGGGATGTTTGGCAGATTTACAGTTTAGGTCCCTACAGGTTCAAAACTAGCTTTTCGATGCATTTTTGGCATGTTTAAGCCCCGTTAACCCCATTTCAAGGCTATAAAATGAAGTTAAAGTATAGGGAACTTAAAATATGCTCAAAAATATCTCGGATGTCGATTCGTTTGGTCGTACGGTTGCGTTGTTCGGTTAATTACGACGAAACACGAACGGACGCGAAAAACGATCCAAATTATGCGACGAATGGAATTTTATCATTCCAATCACTAAAATAAAATATTTTAATGATTAAAAAAATTTTTGGATGTCCGGATATATTCAGAACGTAAGATATGCGTGAAAATGCCAACTTATGCACTTTTTGACGCTTTTAGTCCCTGATTTACCAAAAAGTTTATTTTTGCACACCGAACCCCTCAAAGCCTATTTCTAAGCTATGTAACGGATATTTATGGTATGTTTAACCTATGGTCATGTTCCGGAATGTTCGTTACAGTACGAATCGGCATACTTTCGCAGTTTGTCGAAATTAGTCCATGTAAGCGAATAAACTTGATTTTGTCATACCAAAGCCTTCAAAACTTATTTCTAAGTTATGTAAAGGTTATTTAAGGTATGTTAAGAATATGTTGATGTTCCAGAGTGTTTGTCGCATTAAACTGATTACGTTTACGCACAAGTTTGCGTATAACTTTCCAGAAAGCGATATAGAGTTTGAAATTGAACAAAAATCAAAATGTGCAAAATGTCAAACATAAATAAACAAACATTGGGCCAAGTAGCATTATTTTATTGATAAACGAACAATTCAAAGTTTGTACAATGATTACAAGCACAGTTGTCACAGTCTCCCCTACTTGTGGAAATTTCGTCCTGAAATTTATTTAGAGGAAACTTGTGAGAATAGATGTGGATATTTCGCCTTCATTTGATCTTCACGTTCCCAAGTAAACTCCGGTCCACGTTTAGATTCCCAGCGAACTTTGACAAGTGTAATGCGCTTGCGTTTGAGCCATTTGACTTCACGTTCCATGATCTCCACAGGCTTTTCAACAAAATGCATCGTGTCATCAACACGAATTTCATCAAGTGGTATGTGGAGGTTCTCATCAGCTAAACATTTCTTGAGATTGGATATGTGAAAGGTTGGATGAACATTTCCAAGTTCAGGAGGTAACTCAAGTCTGTAGGCTTCTTTTCCGATTCTTTCGACGATCTTGAATGGTCCAACATATCTAGGTGCAAGTTTTCTTGTCTTTCCAAATCTGATCACACCTTTCCAAGGTGAAACCTTGAGTAGAACGCGATCACTGATTTGAAATTCCAAAGGCTTGCGTCGTCGATCCGCGTAACTCTTTTGACGGCTTCTAGCTGTCTGAAGGTTATCGCGAACTTTCTTGACCTTATCAGTTGTCTCTAGAATGAGGTCAGGTCCAGTAAGCTGAGCCTCACCGATCTCATTCTAGCAGACTGGTGAACAACATTTTCGACCATAGAGAGCTTCGAAAGGAGCCATGTTGATGCTGGAGTGATAACTGTTGTTGTAGGAGAATTCAATCAACGAAAGATACGAATCCCAACTACCACCAAAATCAATCACACAAGCTCTAAGCATATCCTCCAAAGTCTGGATTGTTCTTTCAGATTGACCATCTGTTTGCGGATGGTAAGCTGTGCTCAAATTAAGTTGGGTCCCCATAGCAGATTGCATGGTTCTCAAAAAACGAGATGATCATCAAGCATCTCTGTCAGAAATAATGTTCAAAGGAACACCATGTCGGGATACAATCTCATCCACATAGATTTTAGCCAGCTTGTCGGCAGATAGATCCTCACGGATTGGCAAGAAATGCGCTGACTTTGTAAGACGATCAACAATTACGCAAATAGCATCATGACCTCTTTTAGTGCGTGGAAGTTTGGTAATAAGATCCATAGCAATGTTTTCCCATTTCCAAACTGGAATCTCTGGTTGCTCCGATAATCCAGATGGATGTTGATGTTCAGCCTTAACCTTGAGACAAGTAAGGCATTTGGATATGTATAAGGCAATGTATTTCTTCATACCAGACCACCAATACTGAATACGAAGATCCTTATGCATCTTGTCTGCACCGGGATAAATAGAATAACGAGACTTATGAGCTTCATCCATAAGCAAGGTGCGGAGATTATCTTGACTTGGGACCCACAAACGGTCCATGAAGTAATATGATCCATTGTCCTTCAGTTCAAGATCAGGCTTAATGTGATATGGTAATTCCTTACCCATCAAGTCTTGTGAAACACAAGTATGTTGAGCCTGAGAGATACGGGCTTTAATATCAGATCGAACTCGAACACAATGAAGTTTAGGAGTTAATGCGTCAGCCACGACATTCGCCTTACCAGGATGGTAGCGAATTTCGCAATCATAGTCGTTTAGGAGTTCAACCCAACGTCGTTGCCTCATGTTGAGTTCTTTTTGATTGAAAATATGCTGAAGACTTTTGTGGTCAGTGAAAACCACACATTTTGTACCATACAAATAGTGTCTCCAGATCTTGAGAGCGAATACAACTGCACCTAACTCAAGATCATGAGTGGTGTAGTTCTTCTCGTGTATCTTCAACTGCCTTGATGCATAAGCTATGACTTTGTTCCTTTGCATTAGAACACAGCCAAGACCTAATTTGGATGCATCACAGTATACGACAAAATCTTCATTGCCCTCAGGTAAGGATAGGATAGGTGCATTGCAAAGTTTCTGTTTCAAGGTCTGAAAAGCTTCTTCCTGTATGGATCCCCATTCAAAGGGTTTATTCTTTTGAGTTAGAGCAGTTATAGGAACTGCAATCTTGGAGAAGTTTTCGATGAAGCGGCGGTAATAACCCGCAAGACCAAGAAATGAACGAACATCGGTGGGTGTAGTAGGCGCATCCCAATCCTTAATCGCGCTGATCTTGGAGGGATCTACATGAATACCTCGATCGTTGACGATATGACCCAAAAATTGAACTTCCTTAAGCCAGAATTCACACTTGGTGAATTTGGCGAAAAGTTGCTCTTTCTTCAGGAGTTCTAGAGTAAGACGAAAATGTTGCTCATGATCAGCTTGCGTCTTAGAATAAATCAAAATGTCATCAATGAAAACGATGATGAACTTGTCCAAATAAGGCTTACAAACCCTATTCATTAAGTCCATGAAAACAGCAGGAGCATTAGTCAAACCGAATGGCATAACTGTGAACTCATAATGCCCATATTGAGTGCAGAAAGCAGTCTTGGGAATATCTTCTTCATGCACACGAAGTTGATGATACCCAGAACGTAGATCAATCTTTGAAAAACAAGTAGCACCATGTAATTGATCAAAGAGATCATCAATACGAGGTAGGGGATATCGATTCTTGATGGTAAGCTTGTTAAGCTCACGATAATCGATACACATTCTGAAAGATCCATCTTTCTTCTTGACAAAAAGAACGGGAGCACCCCAAGGTGAAAAGCTTGGACGGATAAAACCTTTGTCAGAAAGCTCCTGAAGCTGTGATGTAGGGTAAAATACACATATTTGTCCCGTGTAATTTGTATAATTTTTGTATTAGTTTTATTTATTTTTAATTAGTTTTAGTATTATATTATATTATTTTGTGTTTTGGCAGGTACTGGTACAAATGGAGCGAAAACGAGTAATATGAAAATGACCTGCCAGGTGGGCAGAGTGGGGATTCAGGGACCGAATGGAAATTGCAGCTATTTTCTGTAAGTATGTGGAGGCCACCATCTATATCTTATAAGTTTGATAGTGGGCCGCTTGAAAGATGATCAGCCAAGATGTTTGCGTGAACGGATCTGATTTGCTAGATATTTTGGGCTTGAATCAATTATTTTATATTATAATAAAAGCCCTAGTTGGAGACATCAACAGAAGACTTGAACGAAAAGGCATAAGAATTATTCCTAATCTACCTAAAGCTATACTTGGAAAAAAAGAATATACATATTATATTTTGAGGCGGTTACACATGAACGAATTCATAAAAGGAGGCAGCCCCTATTTATATATGAGAAAGACATTATTTTGGGGGGAGGTCGGTTGGTTTTTGGATTTAGACGGCAGCAGACGAGAGGAAAAATAAAAAGCTGCCATCTTTATTTATCATCACGGCAAAGAGGAGTAGCAAATCAGGGACGAAGAACGAAGTCAGACGCACGGATTGGAGCCGCACATACATCAGAGACGAATTTTGAGAGGCACGAGAGAATCAAGATTGGGATTTAAGATTCGAGTCGATTAGGCAACGAGTTATTGTTTGGTTTGTTTTACTTTTTGTTCTCAAACTTGATACTATGACTTCTTTGTTATTTGAGACTTGTTTATTATTCTTTTTCTTGACTATGATTATTGGCTAAAAATCTTTAACTACCTAGGCTAATGACAATAGTTAAATAAAGTTTGGTTCTTTATTCGATTTTTGGCGTGGTTGTGGATTTTTCTTGTATTGTAAAAGCTTCGGGAATTTAATTTGGTGCATATGCGTGCTTGACGATTATTTTATCACTGTTTATTGCTTCGTATAATCCTTGGTGATGGTCTTTATCACATAATAGGGTTGTGCTAGGGTTCTTGATTTAGGTGAGTGTCTATATCACATAATAGGTCATTAATCCTTTAGGGTGAAAATCTAGTAAGTAACCTTAGAAGTAATATTCGGTAATTTAATAAAATCAAGTGTTCTGCTAAACTTGTCGCTGTGAGGCTCGAGGTTATTAATAGGTCTCGGTTTGGTTATAAGTCCTTAACATTCCATAGTCTATTAAACCAAGATTAAAACCCGTAGTTTCTTTAGACGTTCGCGCTGAGAGGTAGAGCGTCTTATATAGGCACTTTCAAGAAACTAGAGGACTGAGAGGAAATCTAGAAAACCGGTGAGCGTAACAGCCTAGGTAGTGCCACAAGAATCGCCTTGAGAGTGTTTGAGGGGCTTAGTGGTGTCTTAATAGGTTTAGTATCCAAAGATCCCGGTTCCACACCACAAAATCATCGAATAGAAATCCATTCTGAGTTTAGCTTGCGTCTAGCCTAGGTAGTCTTCATCATCTCTGGTCAAAGTCTTCGTTCGAGTTCGTGTTAGTTATTTAGCTAATCTAGGTATTCGTTATTTACATTCTTAGGATTTTTAGAAAACCCCCCAATCATTTAAACAAATAGTTTGAGTCGTGTCAGTCTTAGTCTTTATAGAGTCTTAGCGTAATCCTTAGAGTCTCGTGGGTTCGATACTCGGACTTGCTTTAGCTTTACTACATTGATCGGTACACTTGCCGGTTGTGTCGTTTAGGGTTTAGATCGAGTCTTAGTTTATAAATTTAAAACTTAGAGTGTCTAAATTAGGGTTAATTTTAGTTGTTTTTGTTAAACCACTTTGTGCACATCAAGTTTTTGGCGCCGTTGCAGGGGACTCTTTGGCGATTGCGTTGATTACTTTATTTGGACTTAATTGACATCATACGTGATACTTGCTTTTGTTTGAGTCGTAGGAGTCTAAGTGTCCGTGTCTTTTATTTTTCTTGAGTCTTGTAAATATGTGTGAAATTTGTGGAGGACCTCATTTTACTGTTAATTGCCCACAATATGAGGGGTCCTCTGCACAATGTTATGCTAACCCTTTTATGCAGCCACAACCATATTTTTCACAGGGGTATTCTTTGCATTGTTTTGATAATCAGCCATATTACGATGATCCGTATCAGCAGCCACAACATAACCAGGGTCAGTCTAGCGATAGAGGTTTAGAGGGTAGTTTGAGTAGGATGGAGGAGATGTTCGCCCAGATGATGGCGCATAATCAGAAAACCCTAGCAGAGTTCGATAATATTTTGAGAAATCAACAGTCTGCTATATTAGATCAAGAGTTTGTTATATCAGAACAGCCAAAGACTGGTTATACATATGATGCGGAAGGGAAAAAGCTGTCATATGAAGAATTGTCAGATGAAGAGATCACTTCAGTAACGGAGACGAAAATGGACGCTGAAGTCCCACCTCCGGTTCCACAGGTTTCAATTATTAATTACAGGAGTGACTCTGATGACGAGATAGACGAAGAAGAATGGGTGGCGTATCAGAGGTCGTTAGTGAAGAAAGAAGTAATTGAAGAAGAAGTAGAATTGGGGGATTCCACTGGTTGGATGTTTGATGAAGTGGAAAAAGAAAAAGTGATGGAGGAGGAAGTGGATTTAGGAGACTCCCTTGGTTTGATGTTTGGTGCAGAGGAAGAAATTGAAGAAGTAGAAATTAAGTCGTCTGGGGAGGATGCATTTTTAGAGTTAGAATTAGATGGTTTACCGGTCTATGAAGATGTAGGAGTGTTGAATCCTGATGGGCCAGACGAAGAGACTAAGTGTGGGGATCATCCTTTGAAAGTGGTGGAAGAAGAAGAACACCACAGCTGGCCCATGGTATTAGTAATAGGTGAAACTGGAAAATCAGAGAAGCCACGGGAGAAGGCAAAGAAAAGAAAAAGAAAAGATGGAAAACGAAAGAGGATTGAAGGCTGGTACAAGAAGGAGCCGTTGGCGCACGATCAGTCTTCTCGCTACATGCCGCACATTCGGTTTCTTCCAGGTAAGTTTAAATTTTGGTGGTCTGACCCGTTTAAAATTTTGAAGTTAAAACTTTTAAAATCATTTTATTATTCCACCAATAAATGTTTAATTATTTTTGTTGACCGGGTGGAATTAAACGGGTTAGATAAGGTCCAGATCAAAGAAAAACCTCCTGATTAAATTCAAGTGTGGGGAGGTTTTGTAGAGTTTGTATAGAGTCTTAGTTTTTGTATATGAGTCTAAATTAGTGTTTTTTGAGTCATTTTTTTAGTCGGTACTGCTTTGGTTTTTGCTTGTTTTGTTTATGCAGGTTTGAATATGTACCACCCGTACTCAATCTCCATTCGGGTGATTTTGGAGCTGCTTATCAAATTCCAGGCATTTATCGAGCGTGTCAGTCAGTGTCAAAGCCGATCGCGACCGAAATGCTATACGATCGAGCTGGATTGGACGAGAGAGTTGGAGCTTACACATTATATAACCAGCTAAGTCCTTTCCTTTTATGCCCTTCGTTTTTTTTATTTCTTACTTATGTTTAGTTTTTTTTTAGTCGGTTTCCATCCTACATTGAGGGCAATGTAGAGTTTAAGTGTGGGGATGGGAAACTATCGTTTAGTGTCGTTAGTATAGTTAGTCGAGTCATAAAAAGTCAAAAAATAAAAAAAAATGAAATATTTTCAAAAATCCAAAAAAAAAAAAAAAAAATTAGAAAATGTCTTTTAAAATAAGAAGTTTGCAAACTATAAAAAGCGGAAAATGATAGAAATGTCGGGTTTTTGTTCGGGTTCAAATAATAATAGTATGAGATAAATAATTGAGCTTGTGTCTAGTTTGGGATGCGCGGGTAGGCTCGATTCGGTTCTGGGTTCCTTTGAATTAAATATACCTAATTGTCGGTCTACTAGTGGGTTCTCATCTAGGGAAAGTGGGGAAATTGAAACCGCCGATAATAGTATAAGGGATGCCGTTATAAGCTAAGATCGTTAGAGTTTTTGGTCATTATCTCGTTGAAAAAGAAAAAAATGAAAAAAAGGAAGAAAAAAACGAGCTAGAAACTAAATGAAAGTAGCCATTTCTATGTAGTCTGTGGTTGGGGATAGCGACTCTACAGCCGGATTACCGCTAGGGTGTGTGAAATCGACCTTGCAAAGAAAATAAAAAGTACCAAAGCCTAAGTAATCCGAGTTGGGGATAGCGACTCTACAGCCGGAATGCCTCTGGGTTAGGGAAAGCAACGTCTACGCTTGAAAAAAAAAAAGAAAAAAAAAAAGAGAAAAAGTGATGAAAAAAAATGAGAAAAAATAAAAAAAATAGATTTGATTCTAAACTCTCTTGATCTTGGTATAAAGCGGTTAGGAAATAACCCAATGGTTGTTCCTTTTATCCTATAAGCTTGAGGGGGAATTAGATGGACTTGCGATTCTTAGCGTGAGACCCTAGGTAGATTGACCATAATTGAACTAAACTTGCATGATAAGGGCTTGGAACCGGGTTTGGGTTTAAGAGGACAAGTATACTTGCAATCGTGGCTAACACAAGTTTCGGTTTTTAATAAGGAATTTAAGCTTTTGTCCCGAACGATTATTCCGTCTATGATTCCGTTTGCACAATTCTTTTTCGGGGACGAAAAAAGGTTAAGTGTGGGGATATTTGATGTAGGGTAAAATACACATATTTGTCCCGTGTAATTTGTATAATTTTTGTATTAGTTTTATTTATTTTTAATTAGTTTTAGTATTATATTATATTATTTTGTGTTTTGACAGGTACTGGTACAAATGGAGCGAAAACGAGTAATATGAAAATGACCTGCTAGGTGGGCAGAGTGGGGATTCAGGGACCGAATGGAAATTGCAGCTATTTTCTGTAAATGGGTGGAGGCCACCATCTATATCTTATAAGTTTGATAGTGGGCCGCTTGAAAGATGATCAGCCAAGATGTTTGCGTGAATGGATCTGATTTGCTAGATATTTTGGGCTTGAATCAATTATTTTATATTATAATAAAAGCCCTAGTTGGAGACATCAACAGAAGACTTGAATGAAAAGGCATAAGAATTATTCCTAATCTACCTAAAGCTATACTTGGAAAAAAAGAATATACATATTATATTTTGAGGCGGTTACACATGAACGAATTCATAAAAGGAGGCAGCCCCTATTTATATATGAGAAAGACATTATTTTGGGGGGAGGTCGGTTGGTTTTTGGATTTAGACGGCAGCAGACGAGAGGAAAAATAAAAAGCTGCCATCTTTATTTATCATCACGGCAAAGAGGAGTCGCAAATCAGGGACGAAGAACGAAGTCAGACGCACGGATTGGAGCCGCACATACATCAGAGATGAATTTTGAGAGGCACGAGAGAATCAAGATTGGGATTTAAGATTCGAGTCGATTAGGCAACGAGTTATTGTTCGGTTTGTTTTACTTTTTGTTCTCAAACTTGATACTATGACTTCTTTGATATTTGAGACTTGTTTATTATTCTTTTTCTTGACTATGATTATTGGCTAAAAATCTTTAACTACCTAGGCTAATGACAATAGTTAAATAAAGTTTGGTTCTTTATTCGATTTTTGGCGTGGTTGTGGATTTTTCTTGTATTGTAAAAGCTTCGGGAATTTAACTTGGTGCATATGCGTGCTTGACAATTATTTTATCACTGTTTATTGCTTCGTATAATCCTTGGTGACGGTCTTTATCACATAATAGGGTTGTGCTAGGGTTCTTGATTTAGGTGAGTGTCTATATCATGTAATAGGTCATTAATCATTTTGGGTGAAAATCTAGTAAGTAACCTTAGAAGTAATATTCGGTAATTTAATAAAATCAAGTGTTCTGCTAAACTTGTCGCTGTGAGGCTCGAGGTTATTAATAGGTCTCGGTTTGGTTATAAGTCCTTAACATTCTATAGTCTATTAAACCAAGATTAAAACCCGTAGTTGCTTTAGACGTTCGCGCTGAGAGGTAGAGCGTCTTATATAGGCACTTTCAAGAAACTAGAGGACTGAGAGGAAATCTAGAAAACCGGTGAGCGTAACAGCCTAGGTAGTGCCACAAGAATCGCCTTGAGAGTGTTTGAGGGGCTTAGTGGTGTCTTAATAGGTTTAGTATCCAAAGATCCCGGTTCCACACCACAAAATCATCAAATAGAAATCCATTCTGAGTTTAGCTTGCGTCTAGCCTAGGTAGTCTTCATCATCTCTGGTCAAAGTCTTCGTTCGAGTTCGTGTTAGTTATTTAGCTAATCTAGGTATTCGTTATTTGCATTCTTAGGATTTTTAGAAACCCCCCCCCCCAATCATTTAAACAAATAGCTTGAGTCGTGTCAGTCTTAGTCTTTATAGAGTCTTAGCGTAATCCTTAGAGTCTCGTGGGTTCGATACTCGGACTTGCTTTAGCTTTACTACATTGATCGGTACACTTGCCGGTTGTGTGGTTTTGGGTTTAGATCGAGTCTTAGTTTATAAATTTAAAACTTAGAGTGTCTAAATTAGGGTTAATTTTAGTTGTTTTTGTTAAACCACTTTGTGCACATCAAGCTGCTTAGATAACTCTTGCATCTCAGACGGTGCAAGACGATACGGAGATCTGGCAATAGGATTAGCACCAGGTACAAGATCGATACGGAACTCGACTTGGCGTGCTGGGGGTAAACCAGGTAGTTCTTCAGGAAAAACTTCAGGATAATCCCGAACAACAGGGATATCTTGAATAGACTTACCTTTGCCTTTATCTACTACAACATGTGCCAAAAAGGCCACATAATTCCTTCGTAGATACTTTCGAGCTTGGGTACAAAACATGAGTTTAAGACTGCTAATAGGTTTCTCACCACGAACCTCTAAGATCTCACCTGACGAAAGAGGCACACGGATAATCTTCTCAAAACAAACTACCTCTGCATGATACTTGGCTAACCAATCCATTCCCACTATAATGTCGAAAGTTGCATCGGTGTGAGGTCGATAGGGAAAAGATGGTTATTAAGGTTCAACTGGCAGTTTTGAAGAACAGAATCGAGAACAATGGGTTCACCACTAGTTACCTCTACTGTCAAGGGCTTTCCTAGTTTGGTTCTAGACATGCAAAGCAAAGGCTCGAATGATAAAGACACAAAACTCTTATCGGCACTCGAATAAAAAAGAACAGATGCAGGCTAATTATTAACAAAGAACGTACCATTCACCACCTCGTTGTCTGCTCGTGCCTCATTAGCATTCATGTTGAAGACTCGTCCACGAGCCTGAGCCTGATTTGTGTTTGCTAACCTTGGACACTGGTTCCTGTAGTGGGTCAGATCCCCACAGTTGTAGCATGAACCAGGAGGATAGTGAGGTCGTGCAGCCTGAGCCTATTGCCGAGCAGGTGGTTGAGCAGCTTGCTGAGCTGGGTTCCATGCAGCTTGATTAGGAGCAAAACGACAAACATCAGCAAGATGACCCGATTTTCCACAGTTAGCATAGAAACGACATTGAACTTGCGGTTGATGGTGACTATTGCATCTGTTGCACAATGGTGCATTCCCCGCATACCGTTTCTTTGCTGGCGGTTGTGCAGGTTGGTTGGGAGCTGCCTGATTGGCTTGGGCAGTGACAACGAAATTCTGGGAAGCCTTGCGCTTCTTAGACCTTTTCGTAGAACCAGATTTCTTCCCCTTCTTGTTTTCACCCTTATCAGACGATTGTTTCTTATCTTTGTCACCTTTCCTATGAAGCTTACCCTTTCTGATCTGCGACTCTGTTAAAGTCGCAGCTAACTTGATTGCCTGACGAACTGTGGTAGGGTTACTACCAGTGACGATGTCTTGCACGGAGTCAGGTAAGCCATCAACATACCTCTCGATAGCTTTCTCGAGTGGGGTAACCATCGTAGGGCATAGCAAACTCAATTCCTCATACCTGTCGGTGTAAGCCCGGTGCTCACCACTATCCTGTTTTAAATCATCAAACTCTCTTTCTAAAGCCCGTAGTTCATGACGAGGACATAATTCCCTCATCATTAAAGCCCTAAGCTCTGCCCAGGTCTGTGCTAAAGCAACATCAGCACCACGATCTCTCATTACCCCATTCCACCAAGTAAGAGCCCTCTTTTGGAATACGCTTGAAGCAAACTTAACTTTGCGATTATCAGGACACTGAACGTGATGAATGGTACTCTCAATGCTCTCAAACCACTGTAGGAGCCCAGTTGCTCCTTCAGAACCACTAAACTTGAGTGGTTTAGCCGAATTGAAACTCTTAAAGTTGCATGGAGCATTATTATTATTGTTGGCTAGGTTAACTTGAGCAATAATATCTGGGAGTATAGCAGCCATCTGCTGCGAAATGATTGCCGCCAGTTCGGCATTAGGTAATGGATTTTCGCGTCTAGGAGGCATTCTAAAATAGGAAACTTGAGAGAAGACGAGTGAGATGATTAGATGAAAAATGAGATGATACAAATATCGACAAAAAGCATGGATGGTGGTCATCTGTTCGTACCACGAAGCAAACAAACGACACACAGTGACTAATCAAATTAAATGGGTCAAAAATAATGTATCGCGAAGACATGCTTTAGCCTATAAGTGGACACACACCCCAAGAGTTCCCAGGTAAGAGTGATTGGTCCGATTATGTGGATTTGTACGAACACTCTAGCCTAGACAGAAAACCCGAGATACAGGCATCCACCCTTCCAGATTGCACGTGTTCACATTATTTAGACCCAAAATGTGACACCCCAGGAAAACCAGGAAACCACGCAACCTAACTAGCTTCTTCAGTGACTACGTGCTAAATTTCGGGACGAAATTTCTTTCAACTTGGGGATGATGTGACAACCCATGTTTCGGAGGTTAGTTACGTTATCTTTTTCGCAATTATTATTACATTCATTTGTGCGTCACGATTTCACTTAGCATGCCTGTACTAATTAAAATATCTAAGTTAACGTGTTTAGTATATATGTATATATTTTGATGTTCTCCATTTACGCGAAGTGTATAAACCATATCGTAACTCGACCCAAACCGTCACCACTTGCCCCAATTGTGTGTGCAACCCCATAAACCAATATTTTCTTATAAATGGGCTCAAGCCCATTACGGCTAGAAACCCCCCAAACCGCCAAAGCCCACCTTTCCTCTAAAAAAAAAACGCATACACGTATCCTGATGTTGTGTGCGTACTTTTGTGTTTCAAAGAAAAAAAAATCAAACCCTACACTCCCTCTTGAAGACCGACGACAGTAACCCCCCTCTCAATCGTCGCAACCTGCTCTCCCCGCTACTCTCTCCCTCGCTGGTTCTTCCTCTCCTATCTCTTCAAGGTATGTCTGTGTTGTGTTTGTTTTGATATTCTTGCATTACATGGCTGCGATTCTCCGATTTTTAATATGCATGATGTTATGATGATGATGATTGCTGGTATTGATTATGTGATTAGGGTTTTGATGATACATGTGCTATACGTTGATAGGGAATCATAGATTCAAGGCGATTAAATCACTTACGTGTTCGATTATGTTATTAGGGTTTTGAAATACTTGGTGTTTTTACACTTGGCTTGACGAATCTGAGGTAGATGCACGAAAACCTGCTGTTGGTGATGTTAAATTTTGTTATTCCACGCTAAGTATGTGTTAGGGTTCATGAGAATCAAGAATCGTGCATGGTGTTATTAATAATATGTGTAGTCATGTGTTTCTGGATTAGGGTTTAGGATCTTGATGCCCGAGTATGATAAATTTGATAAGAGTCTGCTGTAAATGACTTATAACCTAATGTTAGTCGTTATTAGAAAGTATGGTGATCATATGCGTACGTTTTAGGGGCGTTTAAGCGATAAACAGCATGCTGATTAACTGAAATAGCCAACTTTAGTTGGCTGTAAACGGACCGTTATTAATTGAAAAATTGATTTTCTGAAGTCTAAATTATGTGTTTTCGAAAAACGAATCAAATGACACTGGAATCATATTTTTTTGAGGTCGTTTACTATTTTTAAAGGTCCGTTTTGTACAGCAGCAAAAGCTGCGTTTTTACTGCAGAAAATGTGTGTTATGTTTTCCGTCATAACTTGAAATACATGTTGAATTAGCTCACGAAATTTGTACTATAGATGACCACTGATGTAGTTGTAATTCTCGAACTGGAATTTCATCAATCGGACTTACGATAAATTTTAAATGAATTTTTCCGTGGACTGCAATCAGAAAGTGACGAATCTGATTGCAGCCCGGTAAATAATTTTTTACAAAATATTGGTAATGAATTGGATCCCGATACTTTTACACAATAATATTTGGATCGTTTAAAACATTCCGTAAAAATTTGGGAATTTTTGGAATAAGTTAACTATTCTATTAAAATGCTCGAAAACAGCCCAGTTTTGAATGTTAAAGCTGAAACGGCATAAGTAGTAATTTGCGTGTCTAAATGTAGGGTAGGTTATATGAGAATGATATAACGTGTTATATGTCAATGAAAGGGTTATGTGCAATATCGTATGTTTGCTTTTGAATGGTTATAGATGGGATGTTTGAATGGGCGTGAACTGTTAATGTGAGTGCGTCTTATGTGATAGATGCGTGTAGGAACTTTGTGTTTTATTTAAAACCATTAACAAACTAAATGGTAATCATATTAGGACACGATTGACCAACCCTGACCGTTAGCTATTTTAAGGGTTCAACCGAGCAACCAAAGGTGAGTTCACACTTTCCACAAGGCATGGGATTCCCAAGGGTTGGGAATGGGTAAAGGATTTAAACTGAAACTGCGTGATCTCCTGGTTTGGAACACGTACACACCCTCTTTATTGAAGGGTGACAACATGCGATAAGGATTTGATTGGAACCTGCGTAATCTCCTAGTTTGGGGATTTCGTACACACCCTCTTTATTGAAGGGTGACAACACGGATACTAGACCAAAAATGTCTATCATGAAGTCCCTCATTTTATATCGACTTAATCGCCGGGCCAATGGCGAGCGGGTCATTAGTTAGATAGCGCTATTTAGGTTTGACAAGCCTCACACCGTGCCGCAGAGGACGGGCGTGAACTAATGGATCTGGGCACTAGTCAATGATGATAGACATTGACGTCAGGGCACCAACTTACTTTAGTCAGTGGTCGATATGGTAACGGGTCTAGTGGTTCACATGGGGAAGCCCCCACTGGTTATGGATATGTTTCGGGAAAACAGGGAAACTGGTTAACTTATGGCTTACAAATGAACTTATGGTTTTGAAACAACTATAAACTGGATAACCAACTGTGAACTCGCTCAACTTTGTTGTTGATTCGTTGTTACATGCCTTGCAGGCCTTTAGGTGCATGTTGATTGGAACTTGCTGTCTGGGAGGCTGGAGTGGTCATGGGTCGAGATACATGGAATCGCAACACAAGACAAATGGTTTTTTTTACATGTGGTTATAAACACTTAACGAATGAATTATGCTTCCGCTGTATACTGTGAATTATTTGTAAAGTTGTAACACTTAATGTTAATAAAAGAAAGTTTTATTTAAATATACCTATGAGTTCAATGTGATTGGTGGCTAGATCCTGGTCAGTCACGCCTCCTGCGGTGATACTCCGCTTGTGGATTTCGGGGGTGTGACAGATTGGTATCAGAGCCATTGGTTATAGTGAACTTGTTTTAAAAAGGGGAAAAACGTTTTTGTAAAACCAGACTATAACCGAACAGTTCTGAAAACGTGAATACGACCATGACACTCAGCTCCAGATTGCAAGGTTCGTCTCTCTTATACTCATTGTACTGTCTAACTAGTGAACACCTACATATGATATTGCATATGATTGCACGTTTAGCACAACAGTATGAATTCGTGTATTACTTGCATGTGTTATGTGACTGTTAGGGTGGCATTTCCCTAAATATTCATGACTTACGCTTCGTGATGCTCTTTGTTTGCTACTCGAGTTTGAGGAACATTTGACATGAGTTAAGAGGAGCTGAGATGAGCATGCAAATCGCAATATTATTGTGGGTGCACACATATAATAATGTGGGGTGCATGCGAGTCCCAGTGAGCCTTAACAAGTGGGAAAGGGGTTCCGTTCCGTTATTTGATCGATGTGAAACATAACAAACCTATAGGGGTTATAGCAGTGATTGTCCCATACTAGAACGTGAAACTTTTCATTCCTCTCTGGATCCTTTTAAATCTCGATGCTATCGAGTATTACCTGAACACCCATCTGAACGCCTAGCTAACTGTGTAGAATGTTAGGTGCTTATGCGAACATCCCCGAGTTAGATGTTGCAACGAAAATGATTGGTCTATATCTTTCTCACCTTTCTTCGTTTGCTGGAACTTAACGTATTGACGCCTTAGATCCCGAAGTGTGATCACTTCTGCAACACTCTTGTAACAAACCGTGTATTCCTCAGTCAACTTGCAAGAACGATGGACTTCAGCATTTGAACGACCCTAGTTACCAGCAGCGAGCATCAGCGATTTGACTTCAACCAAATCCTTAACCCTTGTCAGCGACTCATGGGAGCCAACTCTTACGAATCAATCGGGATATAAGCAATGACAATCGACTATAGCGTGGAATATGTAACCGCCGGCATAATGAGTAGTGCATTAGGACTTAACACGGAATATGAAAGGGAGGACTCTATGAGTAAAGAGTCACAGGACTCCATTGCAAGCAACGACACTAGAGGCAATAGTCACGGCGACACCAATGTACTCATAATCGTAACCTATAGTGTGGAAACGAAGGTGACTTCGACATGGATTGGCTGTTACTAAATCAAGGCAACAACAACCGAGGGAACGACGACAGTACTGGAAATTCTCCCAGCGAAAAAAACAACATGATACTCATGGAAGGGCACTTGGGGCTGGCGTGGGCAACTCCAGGATTTCAACAACATGGTGGCTAACACGTTCTTGGAAGCTAAACGTTTCGTCCTGTTCTGTTCAACCCTGATACTTCCTGAGACCAGACCTGTTGTGGAACTGGCTGATGGAAAGACAATTGAAGCCTCGTATGTTTGTAGGGATGCAAATTCAACTGTGTGGGACAAGTTTTCGACATCGTTCTTCCTTCTACTACCCACGATGGTATTGATGCAGTAGTCAGTATGGGTTGGTTAACCAGACGTCGTGCAATTATACCCTGTGAGGGGAAAGTTTTCGCCTGTCATAAAGTATCCGAGTGGTGCAGAGGTTAGCATCAATTCAGCAGTGAAGGCCAAAAATGTCGATGGAAGGATTACCCCTCCATGATAGCACTCGTTACTGATGTCAAGGCTAAGGAAAAGAGGATCGAGGATCCACCAATTATTCGTGATTTCACCCTGAGTGCTACCAGAAGAACTATCAGGTTTACCTTCGCATCGTCAAGTGGAATATCAGAGCGGTATCATGTCAGAAGCAGCCCTTGTTACTAGTACTCCTTATTGTCTTACACCAAGAAGGTTGCAGGAACTGCCTAATCAACTTCAGGAACTATTGGACATGAGTTTTATCGGATCTAGTTTTTCGCTTTGGGGAGCCCCAGCTATACCAGTGAAGATAAGCCTTTTCGTATGTGTACCGATTATCGAGAACGTAACAAGGTGACAGTTAAGAACCGCTTGTCTCGACCATGTATTGGCCACCTGTCGACCAGTTGCGAGGAACAAGCTTCCATTCGAGGATTGGCTAGCGAACGAACTATCATCAGAAGGAAGTCCAAGAGGAGAATGCTTTTAGAACAACATGTCGAACGCAATGCATCCATTTCAACTTTGTACACCATGATCATTGAGTTGATCAACACACCAGCGGCTTTATGGACCACAAGAATCGACCGTGTTTGTTGATGACGTTTAGGATCAATAATAGGAGAAAGGAGCAACATGGGCGGCATATGTATTCTATTTTGGAATTCTGGAGGGAGGAGCCACTCCGCGCAAAGTCTTGTTAAACGGTAATGTAACTCCTGGATTCGAGAGGTACCCTTTTTGGGTCATATAATCAATGAAGTTGGAATGCACGTGGATCTCGCTAAGACCCATTTTGGTTAAAACCGACCTACACCAAAGATTCCTACGGGAATACAACAATTCCTTGGTTTCGCTAAATACTATCAAAGATTCATCGAGGGATTTTCGAAAATTGCGCTGCTGCAACCTCTTTAGCACAGTATAGTGCTGTGCTCGTGAAAGACGAAACAAGAGGACGTCTTTTCAGCTTTCGAATTCCAACTCTGCAACGCACTGAACATCGTATTTACCCGAGGGTGCGGGTGATTTAGTGGCATACCATGATGGTCCGAATCAGAGTCCCACATGCACACCGATGCAACACGAGAGAGTGATGACTTACGTGATGGAGTTACAAAGAGGAACTGCACGACACACAACTGGCGGTGAAAACCGTGGCCTTGGAAATTTAGATGGAGGCATTACTTGGACGGTACCAAATGCATTACCTAGACCGATCACAAGGGCCTCCCGTGTATCGATGTTCGAAAGAGTTAAAGCATGCAATAACATCGCTGGATGGAACTTTTGAATGAGTACGACTGTGAAACCTAAACGTACACGAGCTCTGCAGCTCGCTATCGACTCTAACTTACCCGATCAGACTCGCTCTGTTCAAACTGGGGAACTGAAGGAAGAGGATTTTCAAGATAAACCCATGCGGGGCATGGAGAAACAACCTTTGACAGGTTGGGCGATACTCGATACCTCATGGAGCTAATGTGGGCCTCATTATATGGAAACTGTAGGGAACTCGCATTGAGTGAGGCACACCTTGTACTGGTGGTCGGACATTAAGGCCCACCTAGTTAGGTATGTGAATAAATGATTGACCTGTGGGAAAGTCAAGGTGAAGCATCAGCAACCAGCAATACCCACATGGAAATAAGAACAAACTGCCATGGATTTGGTCGCTAGTCTACTTTCAACTCGAAACGGAAACAATATCAACTGGATGATCGTTGATTGTCTCACGTAACCAACACACTTTCTGGCCATCAAGGAAACGGATAAGTCTTCTACACTTGTAGTCATCTACCTGAAAGAAGTGGTTGCTAGGCACGGGGTGCCAACCTCCATTATCTCTAATCGCGACCCACGATTTGCATCTCGTTTGTGGCAAGCGATGCACAAATCCTTTAGCTCACGTCTAGGCATGAGCACAGAATATCATCCACAGACGGATGGGCAGACTGAACGCACCATCCAAACTCTTGAAGACATGCTTCGAGCATGTGTAATCGACTTTGTTAACGGCTGGGAGCGGCATTTACCTTTAGTGGAGTTTTCGTATAACAACATTTATCACACTAGCAACCAGGCTGGTCCGTTCGAGGCGTTGTATAGACGGAAGTGCCGATCACCTCTTGGTTGGGCAGAGGTTGGCGACAGCCAAATCACTGGCCCAGAACTTGTCGTAGTCACAACAGAGAAGATTGCTCAGATACGACAACGAATGGCGGCAGCTCGTGACCGTCAGAAAAGCTATGCTGATAAGCGCAAGAAACCACTCGAGTTCCAGGTTGGGGATCGAGTGCTACTTGAAGCCTCACCTTGGGAAGGTGTGGTTCGTTTTGACTAACAGGGCAAGCTTAATCTAATCCGCGTCATGTTGGACCTTTCGAAATCATTGAGAAAATTGGCAAAGTGGCATATAGACTGAAACTGCCAGAAGAACTCAGTGGAGTTCACAACATACTCTATGTGTCAAGTCTGAAGAAGTGTCTGTCAGATGAGACCCTCCTACTTCTTTTAAAGGAACTCTCTATCGACAATCGGTTGTGAATCGTCAAGGAACCAGTGGAAATCTTGGACCGGGAGGTCAAGATTCTCAAACGCATCAGGATACCCATTGTTCGAGTTCGTTGGAACTCCCGTCGTGGCCCAGAGTTCACCTGGGAACGAGTAAATCAAAGGAAACGCAGGTATCCCCAGTTGTTCAAGGAACGTAAGTCCACTATGGAAGCTACAACGGAATTTCGGGACGAAATTCCCAATCAACGGGGGAAGGATGTGACACCCCAGGAAAACCAAGAAACCACGCAACCTAACTAGCTTCCTCAGTGACTATGTGCTAAATTTCGGGACGAAATTTCTTTCAACTTGGGGATGATGTTGTAGAAGCTCAAATTAACAAAAGAAGCAAAAAGACAACTAAATCTAGCATAAATACAAGAAAAGGAACAAACGTGGCATGCCCGACCTCCCCGAAAGCATCTTCCCAAGTAAAACAAGAAAACAGAAGGCTGAACACGCCCCGTGCTCAGTGAACACGGGGGCGTGCCCAAGTGTCAGCGTAAAAGACAAAGTTGTAGAAGCTTCCATCGCCCACCACGGGGCCGTGCTCAGCGGACACGGGGCCGTGGTCAACTATAAGATTCGCAGAATCCAGGAAAATCTTGATAGTACAGATATGCTTCTGCACACAGGGTCGTGGTCAACTAATGCAGACAAGAGCAATTAATGAAGACAGAGAAGGAGGATGGACACGGGGTCGTGCCCACTGGACACGGGGTCGTGTCCGAGCTACTGTTCAGGCTATAAATAGGGGTGCTTGGCTCATTTGCAAACCATCCCTTGGCACACCACCTCTCTCACACTTCACCCACCACCCACCACCATCACAACACCATCATCCACCACCATCATCCATTGTCCATCATAGAGTGTGTGAGTCGTCTCGAGATCCAAGATTGATCGTAAGAGTTCTTGACAATCAAGGCCATGTTTGCCTAAGTCTCTTACATCACTTGGTGAAGACAAAGTGTCTAGTGTAATACTTTTAATTTTTAATCTTTTCGCACTTTTTACTTGGTTATGTATTAATGACTTTAATAACTAGTTTCTTATGTTGAAGGTGATTCTTCCTTATCGTTTGTCCGTGGTGTCTTGGCATTATTTTACTGTCTATATAAAATAAAAGATTTTCACCATTCATATCTCCACGGTCTATATGGAGGTATGTTGGCTACCTGGTCGGGGGTTAAGGGAACGGTTTGGTAAGAGTCTTGCCTTGTTCAGTGTATAGATCCTGCAAGGACCTGGGTCAAATTTAGTAGGACCTCCTTCAATACCCGCCGGTATTGGATGGCGTGGGTCCAAACTCTTTGACCCCCTCATATGTAAGCTACTATTAATACTTTAACCCAGCTACTTAGGACTGTATCCCTGCTGACTCAGACTACTTAGCCGAGGGTAACGTCACCTCCAAAAGAGGGGCCTACCATAATATGCATTTATAACTTAATTAATTATCTTTCAATAATCCAACCCTTTAGGATTGTATCCTTGCTGACTCAAACTACTAGGTTGAGGGTAACGTCTCCTTCAAAAGAGGGGCCTACTACAATAACTAAGATAATGTCTTAAAAAGTGCAAAAGTGAGGAAATAATCAAAGGTTACACTAAACACGAGTCGGAACCAAGTGATTCATCTTGTCTATCTGTTTTTCTTTTATTTTATTTTTCAGCATTTTAGTTAGTTTTATTTTTCTAGTTTAAAAACCTTTTTTCTAAACTTTTGATTTGATTAGACGTTGAGGATAAACCGGTACTAAAAGCTCTTGTGTCCTTGGACGACCTCGGTATCTTACCAACACTATACTACGCTCACGATGGGTGCACTTGCCCATATGTGTATGTGTGTTTAGTGTTAGTAAATATCGTGTTTTATAAATTTAAAACTTGGCTAAAAAGTGTTAAAAAGGGCTTAACATATACATTAAAAACTAATAACACTCACGCACATCAAAGACCGACGACAGTAACCCCCCCTCTCAATCGTCGCAACCTGCTCTCCCCGCTACTCTCTCCCTCGCTAGTTCTTCCTCTCCTATCTCTTCAAGGTATGTCTGTGTTGTGTTTGTTTTGATATTCTTGAATTACATGGCTGCGATTCTGCGATTTTTAATATGCATGATGTTATGATGATGATGATTGCTGGTATTGATTATGTGATTAGGGTTATGATGATACATGTGTTATACGTTGATAGGGAATCATAGATTCAAGGCGATTAAATCACTTACGTGTTCGATTATGTTATTAGGGTTTTGAAATACTTGGTGTTTTTGCACTTGGCTTGATGAATCTGAGGTAGATGCACGATAACCTGCTGTTGGTGATGTTAAATATTGTTATTGCTCGCTAAGTATGTGTTAGGGTTCATGAGAATCAAGAATCGTGCATGGTGTTATCAATAATATGTGTAGTCATGTGTTTCTGGATTAGGGTTTAGGATCTTGATGCCCGAGTATGATAAATTTGATAAGAGTCTGTTGTAAATTACTTATAACCTGATGTTAGTCATTATTAGAAAGTATGGTGATCATATGCGTACGTTTTAGGGGCGTTTAAACGATAAACAGCATGCTGATTAACTGAAACAGCTAACTTCAGTTGGCTGTAGATGGACCGTTATAAATCGAAAAATTGATTTTCTGAAGTCTAAATTATGTGTTTTCGAAAAAAGAATCAAATGGCACTGAAATCATATTTTTTTGAGGTCGTTTACTATTTTTAAAGGTCCGTTTTGTACAGTAGCAAAAGCTGCGTTTTTACTGCAGAAAATGTTTGTTATGTTTTTCATCATAACTTGAAATCTGTGTAGAATTAGCTCATGAAATTTGTACTTTAGATGACCACTGATGTCGCTGTAATTCTCCAACTGTAATTTATCAATCAGAGTTACGATGAATTTTAAATGAATTTTTCCGTGAACTGCAGTCAGAAAGTGACGAATCTGATTGCAGCCCGGTAAATGATTTTTTATAAAATATTGATAATGAATTGGATCCCGATACTTTTACACAATAATATTTGGATCATTTAAAACATTCTTTAAAAATTTGGGAATTTTTGGAATAAGTTAACTATTTTATTAAAATGCTCGAAAACAACCCAGTTTTGAATGTTAAAGCTGAAACGACATAAGTAGTAATTTGCGTGTCTAAATGTCGGGTAGGTTATCTGAGAATGATCTAATGTGTTATATGTCAATGAAAGGCTTATGTGCAATATCGTATGTTTGCTTTTGAATGGTTATAAATGGGATGTTTAAATGGGCGTGAACTGTTAACGTGGGCGTGTTATGTGATAGATGCGTGTAGGAACTTTGTGTTTTATTTAAAACCATTAACAAACTAAATGGTAATCATATTAGGACACGATTGACCAACCCTGACCGTTAGCTATTTTAAGAGTTCAACCGAATAACCAAAGGTGAGTTCACACTTTCCACAAAGCATGGGATTCCCAAGGGTTAGGAATGGGTAAAGGATTTAAACTGAAACTGCGTGATCTCCTAGTTTGGAACACGTACACACCCTCTTTATTGAAGGGTGACAACATGGGATAAGGATTTGATTGGAACATGCGTAATATCCTAGTTTGGGGATTTCGTACACACCCTCTTTATTGAAGGGTGACAACACGGATACTAGACCAAAAATATCTATCATGAAGTCCCTAATTTTATATCGACTTAATCGCCGGGCCAATGGCGAGCGGGTCATTAGTTAGATAGCTACTTAGGTTTGACAAGCCTCACACCGTGCCGCAGAGGACGGGCGTGAACTAATGGATCTGGGCACTAGTCAATGATGATAGACATTGACGTCAGGGCACCAACTTACTTTAGTCAGTGGTCGATATGGTAACGGGTCTAGTGGTTCACATGGGGAAGCCCCACTGGTTATGGATATGTTTGGGGAAAACAGGGAAACTGGTTAACTTATGGCTTACAAATGAACTTATGGTTTTGAAACAACTATAAACTGGATAACCAACTGTGAACTTGCTCAACTTTGTTATTGATTCGTTGTTACATGCCTTACAGGCCTTTAGGTGCATGTTGATTGGTACTTGCTGTCTGGGAGGCTGGAGTGGTGATGGGTCGAGATACATGGAATCACAACACAAGACAAATGGTTTTTTTTACATGTGGTTATAAACACTTAACGAATGAATTATGCTTCGGTTGTATACTGTGAATTATTTGTAAAGTTGTAACACTTAATGTTAATAAAAGAAAGTTTTATTTAAATATACCTATGAGTTCAATGTGATTGGTGGCTAGATCCTGGTCAGTCACGCCTCCTGCGGTGATACTCCGCTTGTGGATTTTGGGGGTGTGACACAAAACTTTGACGAGATTTTGAAAACTTAGAAGGCACAAGGCCAAAAGAATCATTCAAGAATGGATGATTAAATTTTAAAAATCATTTTGAAAAAAAATTGGAGGGTTCAAAACCTTATAATAAATCATTTAAAATCAGATGATTGATTTTCAGAAAATTGTGTTCTTGTTTTGGTAATCACCTAAGGATAGGCGACGTGTATGTTTTAAGATCTAAACACAAGATAACTTGTGTTAGGGTCCTAGAAAAGTTATAGCCTAGGTCAAAGCGTTACTAGTAACCTAATTCCCTATAACCATTGGCTCTGATACCAACTCTTCTGTCACACCCCGACCGCGTAAAACAACAAACCGTGGTGGAAACGTCGGGGAGTCGAGTAACATAATTTGTTGTTTCATAACCATGGTAATTAAAGTTTTGTTTTATTTATTAACAAAGCGGTTACAGTGTCTTAAAACGAAAGAAACAAAGAGTACATAACAATATTTAAACTAATCTTGCTTCTTTTATGTCTCTAAGGCCCGAGTCCGCCCTAGTGTATCCTGACCAAACCTATGCAACAGCTCCTGAAAACACATGTGTAAATAGGTACGTCAGCATAAAAATGCCTGTGAGATACATAGGTTTATTGATTTAAGGATTCATGACTTGTAATTAAAAGAATTGTTTTATAAAAGTTTAGTCATGAATCTTAGGAAAATGTTTTCTTTTATAAACCTTACAAAAAAAGTGATAAGGCAATCAGACGATATATAAAAGAAAGATGTATAAGTGACCAACTAAAAAATGAGTTGTATAAAATAAGTTGTTTGTAAAACAATGTTTATGTGAAAATATGTTATCTGCGTAAAATGTAATATGTCTAAATTGAAATGGTTTAAATAACACTACGATATGTAATATCATAAAAGCACTTATATATAGGAAGTACCAGCGGCGTATCCACCATGCTTTTATCATATTACACACGCCTCGTTACTTAAATCACTTACCCAAACAAACCACCAAAATGTCTTGTTTAAACCAATGTCAAAAATGTTTATGTGTAAACAATGTCTATTGTCAAATGTAAATCATGTAATGTGTAATCAAATGTTATGTATGGCAAGTAAAATGTGACTACTTAAACCATATGTAAAATGCGCAAAACAATGTATTTGAATAAATCAAAGTTTAATTCAAAAGTTATGTTTTGTAAAATAACTGCATGCTTTGCTGATACAAACATCTATGCGGTATTGTTAAAACGCATACATTCAAGCCTTGCGACTGTGGCGACAAACCCTTAAACAAACTAAAGGTTTATCTAAACTATGTATATCGGATTCAGTCATTTCCTACTTCCAAACAAACCTAGGAAGCAGGGAATGGGAGTTGTCAAGTCCTATGGTACCACTACTTACTACCGAGCGGCGTAGCTAATGTTAATGAATGTACTTTGTCCCGTTGAACAAACCAAATGTCATACCAAATGTGAGCATGTTATATGAAAACAATGTACTAAGTATGCAAAAATGAACATACATAGCATGAATATGATGTAAATCAATGTGTACATATGCTAAAATGAACATATGAAACAAATGTGTTTATGAAATCAATGTACAAGCATGTTAATTAAACATACATAGCTTAAAACATGGATGAAATCATGTACTATATGTGTACTAATGAACATAGCAAGTGTATGATATGAAAACATGAAAAGCACGAAAGTAACAAGTAGGCACATGTGTTTCACCCCAAAATATTTGAAAACAGTAAAAGTGGGGTCTATGTACTCACTTGAGATTGCTTAGAAGTCTTGAGATAACAACCAAGCAATGCTAGAAGGATCACGGAATCAATCGGCACCTAATATAGGTAACTACGTTAGTAAACCAGACCTAAGTCGGATGATCGGATAGGATGAGGTTTCGTAAACCAAATGAGTATTGGAACTCATTTAATATGGTTTAACAAAGCCTATATACTAAATCGAAACTTAACCTAAGTGCTTACGACCCATTACGACCCGTTTAGGTAGCTTACGCTACTTTAACGCGCCGTTCGCGTAAAACGCGTTCGGATCGCCTAACTAGTCCTATGACAAGTATTATATGCCTTAACAAGTCTAATATTGTTGCCTAATCAGTTTAGATGTCAAAATTTAAGTTACATATGCTCAAAATGAATTTATGCGCAAAAAGGGTATTTTGGTCATTTACCTAAGGCATATAAACTACCTATCATACAACTAACTAAACGTAGTGACCATAAGGTATAACCTCGGAAGGTTATTCCCTATACAACTATGGTCACAAAATGTGTTTGGTCGGATCCTAATGATCAACCAAACGGGTCGGGTTCGAAAGTCTAAGCGGTTGTTTAGACCGCTTATCTTACGACCCTATAAAAGCACTAAACTAAAAGTGATGAGTTAAACATGTTAAAACATGTTTAACGAAGTTAGAAAACAAGTTTGACATCAAAACAAAGGGTTTTGATACCCAAGAATAGTTTGGTTTCAAAATACGCATAAACGCGTATTTTGGCCGAAACTATGACTCGTCACTATGCCTAAAATAACGTGGTAATTAGTAGGTATAGATACAAAGGACTATGACCATCGTGATTACGCTCACGTTGCGAAGTTCAAATGAACTTCATGTTGACCATTGACTGGTCAAAGCAAAAAGTCAAACACTGTTTGACTTTTACGCTTAAAAACGCATAAAAGCATGAAAGAAACTTACAAAAGGTCCAAGCTATGAAGATTTGATCTAAAAATTCTCAGGTATGAAGTGTAGGAACTTCAACTTAGAGAAATAATCAGATCAAGTGTGAGTTTGCAAATGAAATCATGCAGGTATTTATAGATTTCGGGCCACCGTTAGGATCGTTCATCGATAAACGAGCTTCGATCTTGGCCTTACAAGTGTACCCACGGTTTTGGAATACCATGGGCACCCCAAAACAGCCCATAGACTTGATTAAAACCATTTGCAACCATGGGGAACAGCTGGATAAAGCTGGAAACAAGTTTTGCTGATCTGACAGTCTCTCGTGCCCCGCGTAAGGGGAGGCCCTTGTCTTACGCGGCCCGCCTAAGGGATGTTTGGCAGATTTACAGTTTAGGTCCCTGCATGTTCAAAACTTGCTTTTCGATGCATTTTTGGCACGTTTAAGCCCCGTTAACCCCATTTCAAGGCTCTAAAATGAAGTAAAAGTACAGAGAACTTAAAATATGCCAAAAAACATTTCGAATGTCGGTTCGTTTGGTCGTACGGTTGCGTTGTTCGGTTAATTACGACGAAACACGAACAGACGCGAAAAACGATCCAAATTACGCGACGAATGGAATTTTATCATGCCAATCACTCAAATAAAATATTTTAATGATTACAAAAATTTTGAATATCCGGATATATTCAGAACGTAAGATATGCGTGAAAATGCAAACTTATGCACTTTTTGACGCTTTTAGTCCCTGATTGACCAAAAAGTTTATTTTTGCACACCGAACCCCTCAAAGCCTATGTCTAAGCTATGTAAAGGATATTTATGGTCATATTCTGGAATGTTCGTTACAGTACAGATCGGCATACTTTCGCAGTTTGTCGAAATTAGTCCCTGTAAGCGAATAAACTTGATTTTGTCATACCAAAGCCTTTGAAACTTATTTCTAAGTTATGTAAAGGTTATTTAAGGTATGTTAAGAATATGTTGATGTTCCGGAGTGTTTGTCGCATTAAACTAATTACGTTTACGCACCAGTTTGCGTATAACTTTCCAGAAAGCGATATAGAGTTTGAAATTGAACAAAAATCAAAATGTGCAAAATGTCAAACATAAATAAACAAACATTGGGGTCAAGTAACATTGTTTTATTGATAAACGAACAATTCAAAGTTTGTACAATGATTACAAGCATAGTTGTCACAAATAGCCACCCGATCGGATGTCCATTCGGACAGCCGATTCCCGTTTGCTAGTTTTCCGACTTTGGTTCGTTTTGCGAGCTAGATTAAGTGTTTTGTTGTGTATTATTATGGGTAACCATTGCATGTAGTATTACTACACTTAGGTGTTCAAATAACATAAGTTTCACAAGAAGTTTCCGTGTTTTAAGTTGCGTTTAAGCTAGTTTCCCGCTCAGTAAGTATCAAGCGTAACAAGTGTCAAGTTTCAAAGCATCACAAGAGTCAAGATTCACATTGTTCATATATATAAAGTATCACGAGAGTCAAGATTCATATCGTTCATATATATAAAGTATCACAAAAGCATTGCATAGAAGTTTCACTTAGTTTAACAAAATTTAAGATTCAAATAGCATCATTTCTCATTATTTTTTTTGTCTCGAGAGCAAATGTATCACAAGATAGGAAGTATGATGAGACTTGCCGAGATAATAAAAGTATCGAAACGCAGGGCGTTATAGTCTCCCCTTGTTAGTGCATACATCTGTCTTCTTCGTCTTATGTCGAGTCTCGGGTTCGTTGTGAAGTTGATCAAGCATGATGTCATCATGTTTAAAGATGACATCATCAAAGTGATATCATCATTTCATCACCTCACAAGAAGACAAAACAGAATATGGAAGATGTGCAGGTTTCGCTTGAAACATGTACATGTAGGTTTCGCTTGAATTGAATTGTCATGCTTCAAGCGAAAGCTAGAATAGTATAAATAGGCATGAGAGCTATTCATTTGTAACAGTTTTAGAGATTCCATACCGAGTTGTTGCCGGTGTGAGATTTGATTGTAAACAACGTCAGATTAATACAATCAGTGTTTAAAGTGATAAGCAAGCTGTTTCAAAGTCAGTTTCTTATTTTCCGCATCTGAAACTGATAAAATCTCTTCTGAACGAATCGTTTGGGTCAAAATTCGATCCTACAAGTGGTATCAGAGCTCAGGAGGAAGAGATCTTGCCAAAACAGCCTGTTTTCGTCACTTTTTCTGATTTCTACACCATTCTTTTCAAAATTTAAAATTTTTTACGGTTAAAATCGGCTCAAATTCACACATCTTGCACGTAATCATATATTAACAAATCCTGGAAAGTTTCAGCATTAAAATCGACTTAAAACTAGTTAAAATCATAGTTCTCGCTTGAAATCTGTTCGAAGTTGCTGACGTCTTGTTCGCTTGAAAACGTATCCGCTTGAAAAATCGTCGACCGCTTGAAGTGACCGCTTGAAAACAATGACCGCTTGAGTGTGTACATCGAGTTGTGTGAAACATTTTACGAGGTTGTCAGTTGTTGAGAAAAGAGATCATGTGAATATGTGAATTGTATCGGTTGATCAGACTTTGCATGTGACTGTTAATCCTTCAAGACTTATCGGCTCAATCAGTTTTGTGTTGAACAATTAATCAGTTATTGGTCATCATTGAAAGTGCATGTGAGTTGTGTCGGCAAGAATTAATCAGGTGCATGTGATCATTAAATATTGATTGTCGGTTAAGTGGATTTGGGAGGTCCAATGGAAATTTAGAGATCAAAAACTGTCTACCACTTTAATTGAGGTCCAATTAGAGTAAATTGATATTCGGCACAAGTCAAAGTGTCAGTATTACATTTCATTTGGCCCAAGATTTGCATGTGAATAGATAAGGTGTTGGTAATTGAAACATTTGCATGTGACTTAAAGAATGGCGGCCCAATCATCATACACACGAACTTCATATTGACCCATGATTGATCAGGTTGCATGTGTTGCATATTGACAAATCATTTAATAGATTTCAGTTCATTGCGTGTTATCAGCCCAAGTTTCATTATCATCGGCCCAATCAGTGAAGGCTCAATTGAATTCGCTTTGTATTGATTAAGCCTATTCATTCAGTGATCTCACTCCAACAACATTGAAACGTGTTTCCGAATCATGGATATAAATTTCTTTAATATGACTAGTGAAACAATTAATAGAATAAATGTATTAAAGAAAGAATTTGACTCGTTTTCAGGTTGTCCAGGAGAAAATACAAAGAGTATCATTGAGAGGTATAGCCATCTTGTTCGCTCAATGTCTGAGAAGGGTATTCAGAAAAGTCCAAATGAATGGGTTGAGAGATTAGCCAATTCCATATCTCAACAAGAATGGGGTACATATCTTTTGGATTTAAAAAGAACTGGAGAATACTCTAGATTGACAGTTTGTCAATTCATTAAGAAACTTGAAGAACAGATGGAGAGGAATGCTGAGAAGAAGAAAAGTCAAAGTGGAAAATCAATATTAAAGAAGAGCAAGAGTAAAGGTGTTCAACTGGGAGAGGAACAGACTGAAGAAATTTCAGTTTTGAAAGACGAGAAGAAAGCTGATAAGAAACAGATTTTTGATTTGCAGGAAAATTGTGAGAGGTTGAAATCTGAAAATGACAAACTGTTAAATGATTTGAACAGTTTGACATTAGAAAACAAGATTTTGAAAGAGAAAGAAAAATATTTTGAAAGCAAAAAGAAATCTTCAGAAGATGAAGATTTCTGGATAAAACTTGAGAACAAAAATTTGAAAGCAAATGAAACGAAATTTCAAGAACAGTTAAAAGTTTTGGAAAATGAAAAATCTGTTCTTGAAAACATTAAAATTGAAAACGAAAAAGCAATCAAGTCTCATCTTGAACGAATATCTCAGTTTGAAAATGAAGCTGAGAATTCAAGGAACAAAATTGATGAGCTTGAAAAGAAATTGAAAGGTTTTGTGACTTTATCTGAGTTCCCCTGTCCAAAACCGATCAATTCTGTTCCAATAAGTGACTATGTCACAAACTTTGACAAAGTCAAAGTTGAAGATTGTGATGACAAAACTGATGATGAAAATGAGGAGTTTTATTCAGCAGATGAGTCTGAGTCAGAGTCTGATGCTGAAAATGAGAAAAAGAAAATATTTTTGAAATTAAAAGAGAAATTTCAAGAAACTGTTCTGCAATCGACTGAAAAGGGTGAATGCTCTACGCAAAAACCTTTGAAGAAGAAAGTGGAACAGAAACAAAAAGTTAAAAATTCAGAAAATGATCAAAACAAGAATAAAAGCTCATCAGTTCAATCATCCAATCATTATACAAAATCACAAAAATCTGAAAAACAAAACTCAAAAATAGTTGGTGAAAAGTGGTGCAGGTTTGACCACAGTGCTTCAAAGCCAAATCCAGTTTTTAGGAGGGATGATGATCACTACAAAGCCAGACAATGCTATGATCTGAATGTTTGGGCTGAAGGTGGTGATTGGTACGATAACAGAGTGTGTTACACTTGTGGTGTTCGAGGACACATTGCTGTTAACTGCCAAAGTTGGAGTTATGAGACGAGGAGATGCTTTGAATGCCAAATCAAAGGTCACATTGCCAGAGATTGCCCAATGAGATCAAAGGGAAGATCGAGGACTGAATCTCAGAAATTGGCAAAGAAATCAGTCAATGTCAAGCCCAAAGAACAAAAAGTTCAAGAACCTAAAGTTCAAGAACAGAAAGTTCAAGAAAAGAAAGTTAAGCTTTCTCAAGGGCAGAAAGACAGACTGAGGAAAAAGAGGAAGAAGGCGAGAGAGTATCTCGAAAGGATTTTGTCCTCGGATACAACTGGTAAAACAGATAAAAGTTCTGATAAATCGTCTTGCTCGCCAAAGAATGACAAATCAAGCAAAATGAATTCATCAGATACAAATCTGAGGACATAAAAGAGATTAAAGAAAGAGAAGGCAGTTAATCAAGAGATTAACAAATCTGGTGATGAGTTTGTTTCTTTGGAAACAAAGGAGCTACATGTTGGCGATGAATTTGTTTCTCTGAAAACAAAGGAGCCACTTTCTGGCAATGAATCTGTTTCTTCGGAAACAAAGGAGCCACATGTCGGCGATGAATCTGGATCATCAAAGTCAGACAAGCCACATTCAGGCAATGATTCTGGTATGGTAAAACCAGAAGAGCCATGTGTTGAGGTAAAAGTTAAGAATCCTGGTCTAACAATGGATGATGCAAATTTTCCACCATTGTTGAACAAGAATTCAAAATCACCCAAGGACAGTCAGGCTTGGGTGAATCTGTTTAAATGAAAAACCTGACTTGCAGGAGTTCCCAGGTTGGTAAGCGTGGAACATGAATCGGCACATTTCTTGAGAAATTCACATTTGTGATATTTCGATTTAAAAGTGGTAAATCAGGGACATTAAGTTGTACTTGATTTTCTACAAGTGATGTTTGAGAATTGATCTTAAAAATGTTAGTTTTTACAAGTGATTGAAGAAAACAAGGTGATGAATGATCCCCATATTTGAGAAATGATTCACAAAACTTATTTTCCGGAAAAACCATTTTGATTAAAACAAACTTAAGTGTTTTGAAATCACTATGGGAAAATGTTTTGTTGTCAGGGGGAGTTCTGATTGTTCAAGCCAAGTGAATGGAGAATTGAAGTGATTCTCTTCATGATGTCACATTTCTTGTACAGCTTGTTTTCAAATTTTCTCAGAAAATCAAAATTGAAACATATTTTGATTTTAGGGGGAGTAAAAATTTTAAAAAAATTAGAAAATTTGAAAAGTCAAAAACATTGAAAAATGCAAAAATGAGTTTTGTTGTAAAAAGAGGAAATGATAGTAGATCAGTGAGACTGTCACAGCATGCTAAATAAATGGAGAGATAAAATGTGATAAACGATCTTACTAAAGATGTGACGATAGGCTCAGCTAGACTAGTAGATTTGCGAGAACGATACAAACCTAAAATGAAAAAGCCTAGTTCTAGTGGGAAACATGATTGAAAGCATAGCACTTAGTTTTGTCTTTCTTGATTGTGTGCCTACTCAGTAATCGCTGATTGTCGAAAGACATAAAACTGGTTAAGTTTGTGAACTTTCACAACTTTGCTGAAAATTCGCTGTGATTGTGCATTTTATTTTGCAAAGATTTAAACTTGTTTTATTTCTTTATTTTGTTTAAGCATTGGACATCCTCTGCGTATACGTGAGTATCGACCTGGATGTTATTGCCTAAACGTTCTGCTTTATTTTCTTTGGTGTTTCGTTTAAGCTTTGGATCACCTCTGCGTATACAGAAGTATCGACCTGGTGGTTAAAGCCTAAACAACTTCAACTTGTTTTATTTTCTTATTTTGTTTAAACATTGGACTTTCTCTGCGTATACGGAAGTATCGACCTGATTGTTAATGTTTAAACATTCTGCTTTGTTTTCGCACAATTCACAGTTGATAAAAGTTTAAAGGCATTACTTGAGTCAGTGTATTGCATGATGAGGGGATATGCTGAGATCGTGGGGTCCATAAGAATTTAGTGCTATCTAAATATATCTAACGTATCAGTAAGCATTTCGAAAGTTTTTAGATTAAGTTTATGTGGACAACAATATCGTCAATCTATGTGAATCGTTTAGAACTGAAAATGTTTAAAGCTTAACGGTGTTAGTGATTTGTCTCAAAAACTAATATGATCCTCTTACACAAACTCACAAAAATAGTGTCTGTAAATATTTCTTTACTGCATTTCATTTAAATCAAAAATCCAAAAAGATTTATAGTGTGTTTTAGCTTAAATTTTGAAAAATACAAAAAGATTTTCGACAACTGATGTTGGAGAGCTGATATTCAAAATTTCAAGTGTTGAACATGATGAACAGGGTTGGGTTTGAATGCTGAATTGAGAAATTTATTTTGAGAAAGAAGTTGAGATTAGTTAATCAGGGTCATTAATTTGAACTTGATGTAACTATTATGATAAGTAAGTTTTTTCTTATTGATTTAAGTGAAAACTTATGTGGTGGTGAGAAAATTTGTGCAGGAGATGAACTGAACAGAGATAAAACCAGGGATTGATCTCAAGGTGATAGCTAATTCCAGACGGCGATCCCATCATGATGAGAGGGGGAGTCTGATGAGGTTAAAGCCAAAGAGAAGATCCTGGTATATGCTAAAAAAAAGAGACTGATAAAGACTGAAGAAGCAAAGACTCGACACTTAAGACTCGTCAACATCTGAGGGGGAGTCTGTTAGTGCATACATCTGTCGTCTTCGTCTTATGTCGAGTCTCGGGTTCGTTGTGAAGTTGATCAAGCATGATGTCATCATGTTTAAAGATGACATCATCAAAGTGATATCATCATTTCATCACCTCATAAGAAGACAAAATAGAATATGGAAGATGTGCAGGTTTCGCTTGAAACATGTACATGTAGGTTTCACTTGAATTGAAATGTCATGCTTCAAGCAAAAGCTAGAATAGTATAAATAGGCATGAGAGCTATTCATTTGTAACAGTTTTTGAGATTCCATACCGAGGTGTTGCCGGTGTGAGATTTGATTGTAAACAACGTCAGATTAATACAATCAGTGTTTAAAGTGATAAGCAAGCTGTTTCAAAGTCAGTTTCTTATTTTCCGCATCTGAAACTGATAAAATCTCTTCTGAACGACTCGTTTGGGTCAAAATTCGATCCTACACCCCTCCTTTAGGAGATTTCGTCCCCAAAATCTAAGAGAAAGACTGAACAAAGAGTTGTGGATATTTGGTTTTCATTTCACTCTCGAGTTCCCAAGTGAATTCGGCGCCATGCTTTCCTTCCCATCGCACCTTAACTATGGAAATTTTGCTACGCCTTAACCGCTTGGTACCTCAGCCCATGATTTCGACCGATTTCTCCACAAAATGAAGGGTCTCATTTATTTGCAAGTCTTCGATGGGAACTTGAAGATCCTCATCTGCTAAAAACTTCATGAGATTAGAAACATGGAATGTCGGATGTACGTTGTTAAGCTCTTGAGGCAAATCGAGTCGGTAAGCCACCTTGCCAATCCTCTCGAGTATCTTGAAAGGTCCCACATAGCGAGGGGCAAGGTTTCCCTTTTTACCAAAACGTATCACCGCTTTCTAGGGGCCTACTTTGAGTAGGACGTGGTCTCCGACATTGAATTCCAGAGGCTTACGCCTTTTGTCAGCATAGCTCTTTTGTCTGCTCCTAGCCTTGATCAAGTTATCGTGGATTTGAAGAATCTTATCCGTCGTATCTTGAATGATCTCGGGGCCAATAAGTCGATTGTCACCAATCTCATGCCAACTGAGGGGAGATCGGTACTTGCGACCATATAAAGCTTCGAAAGGAGCCATCTGAATACTGGAATGGTAGCTATTATTGTACAAGAACTCGATCAATGGTAAATGTATATCCCAATTACCACCAAAGTCGATGACACAAGAACGGAGCATATCCTCTAGGGTTTGAATTGTGCATTTAGTCTGTCCATCCATTTGAGGATGAAAGGCTGTATTAAGATTCAAGTGAGAACCCATAGCAGACTGAAAAGTTTGCCAGAGGCGTGAAGTGAAACGACCATCGCGGTCTGAGATAATGTCATTGGGTACACCATGACGACATATGATTTCATCAGTGTAGAATCGAGCAAGTTTCTCCACTTTGAAATCTTCATGAATTGGAAGAAAGTGGGCTGATTTGGCCAGACGTTCGATGATTACCCATATACAATCATGACCGAAAGGTGTACGAGGTAGTTTAGTTATAAAGTCCATAGCGATGCTATCCTATTTCTAAACAGGGATTTCAGGTTGTTCAAGAAGACCTGAAGGACGTTGATGTTCGGCTTTAACCTTTGAGCAAGTAAGACACTTCGAGACGTATGCGGCGATTTCCTTCTTCATACCAGGCAACCAATAATTCATACGCAAGTCATGGTACATATTATCAGCACTAGGATTAATAGAGTATTGGGATTTGTGAGCCACATTCATAATGAGCTCACGAAGATTGTCGCGATCTGGAACCCATATGTGATTTAGATAGTATTGAAGTCCATCAAACTTCGTTTCGAGTTGATTAATAGAAGCATCTCGTATTTCAACAATTAGACTGCCTTCGATGGCTGACGAGTATTGAGCTTCCCGGATACAAGCATGAAGATCGCTAGTGATCTGAAAACAGCGGATGCTACTAACATGAGTCTTACGACTAAGAGCATCGGCCACGACATTCACCTTGCCAGGATGGTAGCGAATCTCGCAGTCGTAGTCGTTAAGCAACTCTACCCATCGTCGCTGACGCATATTCAGTTCCTTCTGGTTAAAGATGTGCTGTAGACTCTTATGGTCAGTGAAAACCACACACTTAGTACCATATAGGTAGTGTCGCCAAATCTTTAACGCAAAAACAACTGTGCCCAGCTCAAGATCGTGGGTAGTATAGTTTTTCTCATGTATTTTGAGCTGTCAAGAGGCATAGGCGATGACCTTGTCCTGTTGCATGAGCACACAACCAAGACCACGGTTCGAGGCATCGCAATATACCACGAAATCATCATTCCCATCAGGGAGAGCAAGTACAGGAGCATTACAAAGCAGGTTCTTAAGAGTTTGAAAAGATTACTCTTGCTCAGGACCCCAAGCAAAAGGTTTCTTAAGAGGAACGACGATCTTTGAAAAGTCCGAGATGAATCGACGGTAATGACCCGCCAATCCCAAGAAGGAACGAATCTCAGATGCAGATTTAGGCGTACTCCAATTCTTTACTGCTTCGATTTTAGAAGGGTCATCATGAATTCCTTGTTTGCTAACAACGTGCCCAAAAAAATGAACTTCATTAATCCAAAATTCGCACTTAGAAAACTTTGTGTATAAGCGTTCACCACGTAATAATTCTAACATAAGGCGTAAATGTTGTGCATGATCAGCTTGGTTCTTCAAATAAATAAGAATATCATCAATAAAGACTATCACAAAATGATCCAAATAAGGTTTACAAACGCGATTCATAAGGTCCATGAACACGGCGGGTGCGTTGGTCAAGCCAAAAGGCACAACCACGAACTCGTAGTGCCCATAACGGGTGCGAAAAGCAGTTTTGGGGATATCTTCTTCGAGAACACGGAGCTGATGATAACCAGATCGAAGGTCAATTTTAGAGAAACAACTTGCACCCTGTAGTTGGTCAAATAGATCATCGATACGATGTAGAGGGTAACGATTCTTGACGGTGAGTTTGTTAAGTTCACGGTAGTCGATGCACATATGAAATGAACCATCTTTCTTCTTGACGAATAGCACAGGAGCACCCCAAGGCGAGGTACTTGGACGTATAAAGCCTTTGTCGAGTAGTTCTTGCAGTTGACTAGATAACTCTTGCATCTTAGAGGGTGCAAGTCGGTAAGGAGCCTTGGCGACATGAGTCAAACCAGGTATGAGAGCAATATGAAAATCAACAGATCGAGGAGGAGGATGACCAGGAAGATCTTCAGGAAAGACATCAGGGAAATCACACACTACTGGAACATCACTTATGCTCTTTCCTTTGCCCTTTTATTCCACAATATGGGCCAAGAAGGCAAAGTACTGTTTAGATAAGCATTTATTCGCCTGAGTGCATAACATAAATTTCAGTCCTCTAGAAGGTCGGTTTCCATAGACGTGCAAAGTATCACCAGACGGGAGAGGTAAACGAACGTACTTCTCGTGACAAGCGATTTCAGCATGGTTCCTACGCAACCAATCCATGCCGACTATGATATCGAAGCTACCCAATTGCATAGGTATGAAATCAATAGTAAAAACGTGATCGTTAGGAGTCAGGGAAAAATCACGGAGAATAGAATCAACTAGAATAGACTTACCATTGGCAATCTCAACAGAGAGCGACTTAGTTAGTTTAGAGCGTGCACAGTTTAACAAAGATTCAAATTCTACGGACACAAAGCTTCTGTCTGCACCAATATCAAATAGTATCGAAGCGTAAAGATTATTAACGAGAAACGTACCATTAACGACATCATTGTCGTTACGCGCCTGATTCGTGTTAATGTTGAACGCTCGTCCTCGAGCGGCTTACTATTGCTCCTGATTCAGCAGGGGACATTGGGGACGGAGATGAGTGGTGTCCCTACACTTGTAGCATGCTTGCATGTTGTTTGCTGGTTTGGGGTTCTTCTGAGCTGGCTGAGCTGGTAGCGCTTGCTGAACTTGATTGGTTTGACGGCAGTAAGGGGCTGTGTGACCATAGCGACTGCAGGTGGTACACTGATGACAAGTTGCGTTGACGGGGTGATGATAGTTTCAAGTGGCACACTTGGGGTGGACCCCAGTGTACGACTTCTTGGTGTTTTCTGGAGTAGGAGGGTTTGGAGTAGCAGCAGGCACAATAGCATTGCAAGCAGGGTTTGAATTTATAGCACGGATAATTGCATTGCAACCAGAATTTTGAGACTTTCGTTTCTTGTTCTTGCTGCCACTTGGTTGCTGGGTAATCTGGTTAGCTGGTTTCGAGGGAGCAGGTGTACCAAATTGTTTGTCACAGACGCGGTTGTTCAGGCTTGCTTCAAGACGGTAAACTTCTTCGATGGATTCGAGCTAAGCTGCCTCAATAGCGTTACGCATAGCAGGAGGTAACCCATGAATGTACTTCATGATCATGCGCTTGGGAGTAGACACCCAATGTGGCACAATGATGCTAAGTTGCTTAAAGAGGGTAGTATAAGCCAGGTTGTCATCACCAACTTGTTTCAGATGCTAGAACTCGTCCTCAAGTTTCTGCTGCTCATGAGGAGGGCAAAATTCAAGCATCATCAGTTCCCTAACCTCGGGCCATGGTAAAGCATAAGCTTCATCATTGGAGCGGATGTTTCTCTCATTGGTCCACCATTCCAGAGCTCGGCCTTGAAACACGCCAGTTGCACTCCTAGTCTTAAGATGTTCAGGGTACTCACTGTTAATGAAAGTAACCTAAATGCTGTTGAACCATTCCAACATTGCAGTCACCCCATTACTGCCCGTGAAAGGCTTAGGGTTGCAAGAGACAAAGTGTTTGTAGTTGAAGCTCATAGGCTTAGGTTGGACTGCTTTCGAGTCAACAAAGGAGGGAGGAGTGTTTGATCCCTGGATTTCAGTGACAATCTTGGGAACAATGCGTGCAATCTGTTCGGCCATAAAGACATCATCTTCTTCTGGGTGTTGGCCTTTGACCTCTTGTGTGGGTTGGAGAGACGACTTGAAGACATCTAAAGAGTCGGATTAAGGATCGGGTGAGACTCGATCATAATGTTTTGTTTAATAATAATATAGTTTCACGTAGCATAGTATAAAGTTTCACATGATCACGTAAAAGGTTCAAGTTGTTTCACACATCATAAAACGTTCATAATGTTTCACATAGTGTAATCAAGCATAACACGTTCAACATGTTTTCACATAGTTTAATCAAGACTCCCACGTATTATAATACGAATGAATAAAGCATCATAAATTTAGTTCGTTCCCGAGAGATTATTATTATTGTTTTAGATTGCGGAGATAGTGTGATTTGTGTAACAGTTTCAAAATGGGCAAGCATCAAGTATAAACCACATGTGAATCGAGATAACATAAAAGATAGGCTCATAAAACATAGGATTGTTTCGGGTAAAGAAACGTCGACTAAACCAAAGTAAATCGAACCTTGAATGGTCAAAATTGTCACTCCCCCAAAATCCACAAGCGGAGTATCACCGCATGGAGGCGTGACATGACCAGGTTCAAGCCACCAATCATATTGAACAATGTAAATAATTAAATAAAGTTCAACCACACAATATAATTGGTGTTCAAAACAAAAGCATAGTTTAAGATGTTCAGCGGAAGCATAAAATGTAAAACCAAAACATATGTCATAAGTTCAAATGTTTAACATGGGACTTAGCAGCCCATGCCCCACAACGACTCCCACGTCTCGTGCAAGCTCCATGTAAACACCTAACGACCTGCAAGGCATGTAACAACGAGTCAACAACAAAGTTGAGCGAGTTCACAGTTGGTTGTCCAGTTTTAATGTTGTTTCAAAAACCATAAGTTGTTTCATAATCCTTGAGTTAACCAGTATCTTTGTTTCCCAAACCATATCTATAATAAGTGGGGGCTTCCCTATGTGAACCACTAGACCGTTACCATATCGACAACTGACGAAAGTAAGTTGTGCCCTACGTCAATGTATATCATCATTGACTAAGTGCCTAGATCCATTAGTACACGCCCGTCCTACCGGCACGGTGTGAGGCTTGTCAACCCTAATAGCGCTATTAACTAATGACCCGCTCGCCATTGGCCCGACGATTAAGTCGATATAAAAATGAGGGACTTCATGATAGAGTTTTGTCTAGTAAGTTTAAGGTTGTTGTCCTACCCAAGGAGGACGAACGTACGTATTCTACCCAAGGAGAATACGCAGGATTAATATTGGCATCCTACCCATGGAGGATGGAGGTACATATCCTACCCAAGGAGAATATGCAGGTTCCGTTTTATTTTCTTAACCCATTCCCAAACCACCGGGAATCCCATGCCTTATAGAGAGTGTGAACTCACCTTTGGTTGCTCGGTTGGACTCTTAAAAATAGCTAACACTCAGGGTTGGTCAATCACATCCTAGTATGATTACCATTTAGTTTATTAGTGATTTCAAATAAAGCACGAAATCCTTACACGTATCTAACACGTATCATGCAATCACCTTGACAACTTACATGTATATTCCACATATATGTTTTCGTTCCAACGGTATATGTATATGAATATATAGATGGTCGTAGCATACAACAACTTAAAGGACATTTAATGTTGACATTAAACCTATTCGATCATTCTCAGATAACACAACTAACAATTAGATGCACATATCTCGACTTAATACGTTTCAGCTTTAATACTCGAAACTGGGCTGTTTTCAGATATTTTAATAAAATAGTTAACTTGTTCCAAAAATTCCTAAATTTTTACAGAATGACTTAAACGATCCAAATATTATTGGATAAAAATCTCGGGATGCAATTCATTACCAATTATTTTATAAAAATCATTTACCGGGCTGCAATCAGATTCGTCACTTTCTGACTGCAGTCCACGGAAAAGTTCATTTAAAATTAATCGTAAGTCCGATTGACGAAATTCCTGTTGGAGAATTACAAAGACATCAGTGGCCATCTACAGTACAAATTTCATGACCTAATTCTACACAGGTTTCAAGTTATGACGAAAAACATAACACAAATTTTCTGCAGTAAAAACGCAGCTTTTGCTGCTGTACAAAACGGACCATTAAAAATAGCAAACGACCTCAAAAAAATGCGATTCCAGTTCCATTTGATTCGTTTTTCGAAAACATATGATTTAGACTTCAGAAAATCAATTTTTCGTTAAGTTATGACCCGGTTACAGCCAACTGAAGTTGGCTGAATTCGTTGGAAAGATTCTGTTTTCGATACCCGATCATCCCAACCGAACAACTAACGTACCAAACGACCCGTAATGTTTACTCACAGCAGATAACCATCATTTATCTCAGATTGTATGTCACATATGCATCAAGAATCAATCATGTTTATCCATTATTCCTACCATGATCTTATACAAATCAACACCCTAGTAACTATGCAACACATATAGGATTAATTGTTGGTGCATCCGTCTGTCGTCTACGTCTTCAGTCATGTCTCAGTTTGTTGCGAAGAATGTTCAAGTATGATGTCATGATGACATCACCAAAGCAACATCATCATGACATCATCACATTAAAGACAAAGAAGTTGCATGGATAAAGATTATGATTTCGTTTATTTGGAAGATTCAGATTTCGCTTTTTAGTCCAAGTAGATTTCGCTTTTTAGTCATAGAAGTGATTTCGCTCATTTGTCAAAGTAATAGGTATCGCTTATATGGCATGCATGATTTCGCTTTTATGTCAACATGTGATTCCGCTTTTGTGTCATGACCATATGAGCGGAATCATGCCTACTATATATAGTCATTAGAGTGAAATCAGATGAAGAGTTCTAGGTGTTCTCTTCCGGTGAGCCACGAAGTGCTGCCGAAGTGTCGACAGGTTGTAAACGTCTTTCATATCAATAATATCAACAGTTAAAAGTGAATATGTGCTGAATTACATCGAAACACTTGTTTCCGCCTCTTGTTTTGATGAAAAACTCTTCTACGCGACTCGTTCGGGTCGAAATTCGATCCTACAATTGGTATCACAGCCAGTGAAGAAGAGTTTTTGTTATTTCAGCCAATAATTCTGTTTCTACATCTTTCTTTTTCGAAAATCAAAACTTTTTACGGTCAAAATCGCTTCAAATTCACACATAACATTCGTAATCATAGATAAGCAAATCCTTGTAAGTTTCAAAGCTTGAATCGACCTAAAACATCGAATTTTTGAGGTATCGCTTTTACGGACTCGTGAAAAGGTGACATCATCACCTGGTTCCGCTTATTTGGACAGTGACTATTTCGCTCATACGTACAATTTGATTCCGCTCATTTGAACAGTTGGGTTCCGCTTTTGTGACCAAGAGTGATTTCGACTTTGTGACAACTAAGGTCATAGAACAGTGTAATCATGTGATCTGGTGCACCGTTAAATTCATGTGTTTGAACATTGAGTAGTGTGAACTGTTTAAATGTGCTTTGAATTGTGTGATACATAAATCTAAATTGTCGTTTTGCATGTATGTTAATCAGTTTGCATGTGATAGTTCATCGAATTATGTGAGTTTTATGGATCTGAATTATGTCGGTCACATGTGGGTGTGAAGTTCTAGAATTGCATGTTATTATTAATCAGATGGTGTTGGTTTAGTGGATGTTGTGGTCGAATAGTATTGTTTTGAATATAATAGTGTGCATGTGATATAGGGTACACTAATACTTGAAAACTGTTTCTCTTATATGATGATTGTTGGTTTAGTGTTATTAAAAACAATAGTTTGCATTTGAAAATTCTTGGTGGTCCAATTAGAATTTAGGAATTGTTGTCAGACATTATAACATCTTTGAAAACCAATTAACATTGAACCCATATTGATTCTTCATGTTTCATCGGCTCAATATTATTGTAGTATTACACCGGCCCAAAGTGTGTTAGTATTAATACATGTGACATATATCAGTACATGTGTTGATCCAATATTAAACAAAGGTTCAAAAGAGTTGTATAGTTTGATCAAATTTAATCAGTTCATTTGATCAGTTTGTTTGAAGGTTTGGAGTTCAGTCGGTTCGCACATTTCGATCAGTTATTTTGTCAGTCAAGTCGCGTATCAAAAGTTCATCAAGTCGTTTGAAAGTTCGTCAGTGTGATTGTAAAATAGTCATCAATTGAATTCCATCCAAGTCATTCAGTCCGTTGTTCAACATTCAGTCTGCACAAGAAAATTATCAGTTCGAGTACCAGTTTCTTTCAGATAATTGATAAACGTTTAAAACTGATTGTGTGTTTGTTTGTTTTCGACAGGTTTTCGACAGGTATTTGCCCAAGACATGGAAGAAGAATTCTACAATGCATTTTCCACACCAGTCGCTCCAGTCACAGCTGCTGAAAATTTATACAGTGAAAATGAAACGGGGACTCATCAAAAGCCGCCAAAGCTCATGTATATTGAAGATTTTCAGGGTTGGAAAAACCGCTTTGAGAATTGGGTTCAGGCTTACAGATTTGATGCTTGGTGTTCTTTACTGAAAGATTACGAGAAACCAAAGAATGAACGTGGGTTGGAAAAGGGTTTCAATGATTTTACTGAAGCTGATAAGTTGAAATACACTAGTGAGAAGATGATGATCAGCATTTTACAGCAAGCAGTTAAAGAAGACATCTTTGTCTTACTTCAACATAATGGAACTGCTAGATCAATCTGGGAAGCTTTACTTTAGAAATTTCGAGGGAGTGCTGATATGATCAAAAACAAAAAGGCCTTATTGAAGAAGTCGTTTGACATATTTACTGCATTTGATCATGAAACCATAAAGGAAACAATAGATAGATACTGTCATCTGGTTCTAGAAATGAAAAGATTGGATATTCAGAAAAATGATGATGAGTGGGTTGATAAGTTAGCAGAGGCATAACCCCAACAGAAGTGGGGAACTTATCTGATGATTGTGAAACTCATGAGGAAGACTGAGAGTATGAACTTGGCACAGTTTATCCAGAAGATTGAGGAACAAGAGCTGGATATTCAAAAGACTGCTATAATGACGAATCCAAATGCCAAACAAGATGTCAGTTTGTATTATAGAGGGAACAAGTTTGAAGCTACTCCTAGCCCTAGCCCGAAGATTCAAACTGGTTATAGTGCTGACAGTTCGTCTGAAACAAAGAGTAGCAATATGACTCAAAGTGGTGGATTTTCTTCATCATTTTCAAGTTTTGATCCAAACAGCACAACATCAACTTCTCAACGACAAAATTCAACACATCTTCAGTGCAATGTTACATTAAACATTCAAAATGGTCAGAATCTATCTCCGGAAGTTGCCAAGCAACACATGGCATCACTGGTTACTATGTTAGAATCTTACGAGAGTTTGATCGATGGGAAGATTGGCAATCCGATGCTTACCAAAGAAGATTACGACCAAATTGATGCTGAAGAACTTGAAGTGATGGATATCAAATGGTGCTTAGAAAGTGCTTGGAGGAGAGCTGAAAAGTTTCAAGAGATTACTGGTAGGGATGAATTTCGGGGAATGGCTACCTCTCCACTGGGATTTGATAAATCAAAGGTTACCTGTTTTCGTTGTAAAGGAAAAGGTCATTTTAAACGAGAGTGCAAAAGTAAAGAAGCTATTGGGAATCAAGATAGAAACAATTATTATCAGAAATCAATTTTCCATCAGACTACTCAACAACCTCAAATTACACATGCTCATGCTACTAATGATGGAAAGAAGAAAGCTTTACTGATTCATCAAGATGATGAAAAAGTTGCAGAGGGATTTAGTTGGGATAAATACATTCCATCTGATTCAGGCTTTGTTGCTAGAATACTAGGTGAAGAGGCTAGTGAAAAAAGAATCCCGATATTTCCTGATCTTGGAAGCGATGTGGATACCGATGATGAGGAAGAACATCTCAACAAAGCTAGAAAAGGAATTGATCTAACTAGTTTTAATTTGTTTTTTTGCAGATAAAATGGAGATGTTGTACCAGAAGAAGATGGCAAGATTAAGGAAATAGCTGGAAGCAGCAAAAATTCAAGCTGCTGAAAAGACAGAAGCAGGAGAAGAAATTGTCGAAGTAGAGAAAGTTGTTGATAAGATTGTTGAGGTCGAAAAGATAGTTGAAAAAATAGTTGAAGTTGAAAAATTAGTCGAAGTTGAGAAACTTGTTGAAGTAGAGAAAATCGTTGAAGTAGAAAAGATCGTTGAAATTGAAAAGATTGTCGAGATTGAGAAAATTGTTGAAGTTGAAAAACTTGTTGAAGTCGAAAAGATTGTTGAGGTTGAGAAAATAGTTGAAAAAGTGGTTGAAGTTGAAAAACCATGTTTGAAATGTTCAGAATCTTGCACAGCTTGTGAAGAAAAAGATATGAAGATTGCTGATTTAAAAAAGATAAAAGAAGATTTACTATGTGATGTGAAGTATGTTAAGGAGTCTTATGATGTGTTGAACAGGACAGTTGATAGTTTGAAAAAGGCAAACTCAGAGTTTGAGAAAGTAAATGAAAAGATGAATGGAACCCTAATGATGAAGCAAAGCGTCATCAATGACTATATTGAAGATTGTGCAAGTCTAAAGAAGGAGCTGGAACTTGGAAAGATTGAGAGTGAAAGGATTAACCGATTACTTTTGAGTTATACTACTTGTGATTATCTGATTGATCGTGTTTATCCTACTGTTGCAGGTTTGGAAGCTTTCAAGAAGAAGAAAGACAAAGAAGAGGACACCGGTAAGCCACAAAGTGTCAAGTATAACAGATGTCCGCCCCCGATCCATGAAACTTATTCTCCCAGGAATCCTAATGAGGAGCGTCTAAAAAAGGCAGTCAACATCAAATTAAAGTCTGAAATCATTGATGAATTACCAGACAATATTGATGTTACATTCACAGCGTCTGACACTGATCATGAGTCTGAGTTAGTAAAGAAAGTTGTCGATCAGGTGTTAGATACGGATGAAGAGTCAAAGTCGGAGTCTAAGTCAGATAGTTCGAGTTCGTCTGAAAAGAGTCCGAGTTCGCCGGTTAACAGGGTTTACAATAGAGAATTCCTGTTATCAAAATCTAATTTCAATGACGGATCAATCAAAGTAGCATATACTTTGTATGATTCAGACAAATTATATTCTGATAAGGAATTTCCAATAAGAAGTGTCAAAACTGAAATGATTAAACAGGTTTTCAAATTAACAGAAATTAATATTTCTGAAATAAAAGATTTAAATCTTGTTGAAAAACCTAAAAAATACACTTCAAGAGTTCAACAGAGATTGAACAAGAAAAAGGGTTACAGTTCTGGTTCAGGTTATCGAAAGAAACCGAACCATAACCGTAATTACAAAAAGAATGGATTAGGCTTCAATTCTTTAGAAAATTATAAAAATCAGAAAACTTATAAACCAAAAACAAAATTTGTTTCAGGAGGAAGTTCAGAGGATGAACAGAAGAAACCGTTTTGGAAGCAGTCCAATCAAGAGTTTCTTGCTGAAGTAAAGAAGAATGTGAGAAAGTTTGCTGAAAGAGTTGACAGAAGAACCTGTTTCAAATGCCAAGAAGTTGGACATATAGCTTGGAATTGCCCCAAGACCAACTACCAAAAATAGGAAGTTTCTTCTAACTCTGGTTTGAGAAAGACTTATGTTGATAAGAAAGCACAACCTGTAAAAAATGTTAAAAAGTTTGAAAATTCTACTGTTGAGGAAGGAGAAAGTTCAAAAAGGTTTTACAAAAGAAGAGGTGATTTGAGTAAACAAAAGTGGGTGGTTAAATCTGAGGGTAATTCTGACAATGAATCTGATTCCATAAAATCAGAGGAGTCATTGGTTGAGAAAAAGATTGTGAATTCCGTTCAAGAGGTGAACGATGAAGATTTTCCTCCATTGTCAAAGGAAAATTTGATGAAAAAAGTGGGAAAGGTAGAGATCTCAAATCAATTCTTTGCTGATAATGGAGAATTTGATGTTGAGAAGGCTTTCAATGGAAAAGTCAAGCATATTTTTGGTAAGATGGTTGACAGAAAGGTAAAAAGTGCAAAAGATTTTTACAAATCAAAATGTTGGTGGGACAGATGTTTGCCACCAAAATCACCCAAGGCTGGTCAGGCTTGGGTGACAGCATTTTCACCATAAATTTCTGACTTGCCGGAGCTCCCAGGTTGGTAAGAGTGGAGCAGGAATCGGCATCTTTCTTAGCAAATGATCCTACATGTGATACAGTTGGTAAAGTACAGGTGGTATAGTTAAATTGTTATATGTTGATTTACATGTGGTTATGGTTGGTGAAATGAACCTGTAAGTGAAAGAGGTTTTCATTGACAAGTGGTTAATCAAGGTCATTAAGTTGAACTTGATTGGACCATACTTACAAGTGGTATTTTTGAGAACAAAATGACGAGTTTATCCCCTAACCTATAAATGGTTTATTAAAATCAAAAAAACTTATTTTCCGGAAAAACCATTTGATTAAAACAAACTTAAGTGTTTTGAAATCACAATGGGAAAATAGTTTGTTGTGAGGGGGAGTTCTGATTGTTTATGCCAAGTGGATGGCGATTTGAAGTGATTTGATATCAGTTGTCATTTTATTGTACAGTTTATTTTCAAATTTCCTAAAATGTGTTTGCATTTTAGGGGGAGTAAAAATTTTCAGAAAATCCAAAAACATTTGAAAATTTGAAAAATACAAAAACATGATAAAATTAAAAATGAGTTTTGTTGTATAAAAGAGGAAATGATAGTACATCAGTGGACTGTCACAACATGCTAAAGAATTGGAAAGTTAAATGTGATAAACGGTCTCACTGATGATGTGTCAGTAGGTTTTTGCACATTTAGTAGATTGTGACGAGATATAAACCTAAATTTTAAACTTGCTTATATCGTGGGGAAACATCTCTCGGATATATGGGTAACCCCCGAAATCTCGTTTGAAAGGTCTCATATTCTGATATACTAGGTCTTTATACTCAATGATGTCTGGGGTATTATTCCGGGACTTCTGCTGAATGGTGGTTCTGACCTAGTCCTTGGATAATACTTTCCGCAAATGCTTGAAACATAGCATAAACCCTCAGCTGATTAGACAATAAAATTGATAATCATTGCTGTTGTAGCTAAAAGATCCTCTAAAGGGGACATACCATAAAGTCGAAGCTGATATCTCTCTACGCATACGGAAGTATCGACCTGAGATCCCTCGGCCCTCGCATTACCTAATTTATGTACAGATATCATTTGTGTCATAATTACCTGTAAGACTGAATATTGGGATCTGGATACGGGAGTATATTCTGAGGTGGGACACGCAAATAAGTTTAAGTCTCTAAAACATTAAATTCGTATCTCGAAGCAGTTGAACTTTGTTTGAAAATTTAAATGGACCGGTATACTGACAATCTAGGTGAATCGTTTAGAACTTAAAATGTATCAAGCTTAACGGTGTTGGTGATTTGTCTTAAAAACTGATATGATCCTCTTACACAAACTCACAAAAATATTGTATGTAAATATTTCTTTACTGCATTTCATTTCTGTTATATACAAAATCCAAAAAGATTTTCGGTGTGTTTTAGCATAAATTTTGAAAAATTCAAAAAGATTTTCAACAACTGGTGTTGGAGAGCTGATTTTCAAAATTCCAAGTGCTAAACATGATGAACAGATGGTTTAGGAGAGTGTTGTTTTTGAATTTGAAAAAGATATTTTTTTCAAATGGTTCATCATAAACTATAAATGTTAGATCATTTTTGTGATATTTTCAAGTGATGTCTGATTGTGTTCAAGTTATCATCAGAAATTTTTTTTTGGGTAGAGCATGTGCAGGTATAGTCAGATTTCAATTTTAAACATGAAGATAGAGTGTCAGGTTCCGATACCTGATATAGAGATTGAGAGTGAAGAAAGAGATTGAGGATACTTACAATGTCAGACACTTCAGAGAATTAGAGAAGACTGATAAAGACTAAAGATGCAAAGACTTGACACTGAAGACTCCGTCAACATCCGAGGGGGAGTTTGTTGGTGCATCCGTCTGTCGTCTACGTCTTCAGTCATGTCTCAGTTCGTTGTGAAGAATGTTCAAGTATGATGTCATGATGACATCACCAAAGCAATATCATCATGACATCATCACATTAAAGACAAAGAAGTTGCATGGATAAAGATTATGATTTCGTTTATTTGGAAGATTCAGATTTCGCTTTTTAGTCCAAGTAGATTTCGCTTTTTAGTCATAGAAGTGATTTCGCTCATTTGTCAAAGTAATAGGTATCGCTTATATGGCATGCATGATTTCGCTTTTATGTCAACATGTGATTCCGCTTTTGTGTCATGACCATATGAGCGGAATCATTCCTACTATATATGGTCATTAGAGCGAAATCAGATGAAGAGTTCTAGGTGTTGTCTTCCGGTGAGCCACGAAGTGCTGCCGAAGTGTCGACAGGTTGTAAACGTCTTTCATATCAATAATATCGACAGTTAAAAGTGAATACGTGCTGAATTACATCGAAACACTTGTTTTCGCCTCTTGATTTGATGAAAAACTCTTCTACGCGACTCGTTCGGGTCGAAATTCGATCCTACATTAATATCCGACCTAACATGATTTTCTAGCAATCTTAATCTACGAGCAACATCATAAAACCTCAAGAATACCAAGTTATGCAGAAACGCAGCCAAGTGTTATAAAAATTAACAGCCATGACATCGAAAATACTAACCGCGAGACGAAGGAGATGCGAGAGAGAGTGTGTTCGGCCGAGAGGATGAGATCGCGAGAGAGAGCAAGGGCTGCTCCTTTGCTGCCGTCGTCCTTCAGAATCGAGAGATAGTAGGGTTTTTGTGTTCAACTAGAAGTCATGCATACATGTACGTACTAAATGAAACAAGTGGGGGGTGGAGATATTCTTGCGGCCCAAGGGTTAATAAAAATGGGTTGAAGGGATTGGGCTGCTCATGAGGATCTTTATTGGCTGTTACCAATATTTACGTACAAGGGGTGGGGAATTTGGTTTGGGTTTTTGTTTACTTATGTATAATATTTCTTTATTTATTTTTCTTAAACAATTATCCTAACCCACTAACAAGTATAACAAATCAACCAATTTAATGTGTTTATGCTAATGCTAATACGATGAATACTAATCAAGCTATGGTTCGGGCCTCATAAGTTCGAGTTACGCGAGTTAAGCCATAGTTCAAACGGTTCGGGTTGGTACAACCCAATATGGATTTAGCTTCAAGTATTCGTTTGTATAAATTAATTTAGATGTGTACAATTAATTCTTCCTCATGCAAGTTCATGTACTTATAAAAGTAAGATAATTATAACGGCGCTAACCTCGTAAGCATGGGTTGTCACATCATCCCCAAGTTGAAAGAAATTTCGTCCCGAAATTTAGCACCCAATCACTGAGGAAGCTAGTTGTGTTGTGTGTTTTCTTGGGGTATCACATCATCCCCCCGTTGGTTTGGAATTTCATCCCTAAATTCCGTAGTTGCTTCATGGTTGGACTCATCTTTCTTAAACAACTGAGGATACTTGTGTTTCGTTTGGTCTTCTCGTTCCCAGGTAAACTCTGGGCCACGACGGGAGTTCCAACAAACTCGAACAATAGGTATCTTGCTACGTTTGAGAGTCTTGATTTCCCGGTCCATAATTTCCACCGGTTCCTCGACGAAACGCAACTGGTTGTCGATAGTAAGTTCCTTGAAAGGAACTATGAGGGTCTCATCTGACAGACACTTCTTCAGATTCGACACGTGAGTGAACACCACTGAGTTCTTCGGGCAAATTCAGTCTGTAAGCCACCTTACCGATTTTCTCAGTGATTTCAAAGGGTTCGACATAACGTGGATTAAGTGTGCCCTGTTTGCCAAAATGAACCACACCTTTCCAAGGTGAGACTTTAAGTAGCACTCGATCCCCAACCTGGAACTCGAGCGGTTTCCTACGCTTATCAGCGTAACGTTTTTTTGACGGTCACGAGCTGCTGCCATTCGTTGTCGTATCTTGGCAATCTTTTTCGTTGTGTCGACGACGAGTTCTGGGCCAGTGCTTTGGCTGTCACCAACCTCTGCCCAACATAGAGGTGATCGGCATTTCCGTCCATATAAAGCCTCAAACGGAGCAGCCTGGATGCTGGTGTGGTAACTGTTGTTATACGAAAACTCCACCAAAGGTAGGTGTCTTTCCCAGCCGTTACCAAAGTCGATTACATATGCCCGAAGCATGTCTTCAAGAGTCTGGATGGTGCGTTCAGACTGCCCATCCGTCTATGGGTGATACGCTGTGCTCATGTCTAGACGTGAGCCAAAGGATTTGTGCATCGCTTGCCACAAATCAGATGTAAAACGTGAGTCTCGATCAGAGATAATAGAAGTTGGCACTCCGTGCCTAGTGACTACTTCCTTCAAGTAGATTTCTGCGAGTGTAGAAAACTTATCCGTTTCCTTGATTTGCCAGAAAGTGTGCAGACTTAGTTAGTCGATCCATGACCACCCAGATGGTGCCTTTTCCTCGCTGAGATCTAGGTAAGCCAGTGACGAAATCCACGCAGATTTGCTCCCATTTCCATGTCGGGATCTCGGGTTGTTAGAGTAATCCTGATGTCTTCTGGTATTCCACTTTAACCCTAGCATATGTCAAGCATTTACTAACATTGGTCGCTATGTCAGCTTTCATGTGGGGCCACCTATACAAAGTTTTGAGATCCTGGTATATCTTGTCAGAATCAGGATGCAGTGAGTAACGAGACTTGTGCGCTTTGCCCATTACAAGCTCTCATAGGTTTCCATAGGATGGAAACCAGATACGTTCCTAGAAATAGTAAGTGATGTCTTCCTAGCATACAAGTTTCCTTTCCTTGCCCCGCAGGGAGTCAGCTTTAAGGTTCTCTTCCTTCGACGCTTCAACCTGAACATTACGGATTTGGGTAGGAAGGCTAGAGTGAATAGTAAGCTGTAACGCACGAACATGCTTAGGTTTGGTTTCCTTACGACTGAGGGCCTCAGCCACAACGTTGGCCTTTTCTGGATGATACTTGATTGCGCACTCGTAGTCATTGAGGAGTTCGACCCATCGATGCTATCGCGTGTTCAACTCATTCTGATCCAAGATATGTTGGAGACTCTTATGATCGGTGTAGATGGTGCACTTGGTACCGTACAAGTAATGTCTCCATATCTTGAGTGCAAACACTACAGCTCCCAACTCCAAATCGTGGGTAGTGTAGTTCTTTTCGTGAGCCTTTAGTTGGCGTCATGCGTAAGCAATGACTTTCTCACGTTGCATCAACACACAACTAAGTCCTTGGATAGACGCGTCACAATAAACAACGAAATCGTCTGTGCCTTCTGGTAATGAAAGAATGGGTGTACTACAGAGTTTCACCTTCAAGTATTGAAACATGGATTCCTGAGCAATCTTTCGAGTTAGAGTTGCGAGGGTTTGTGCATACGATCGAGAAAACGGGTTTCGCAACGCCAAAAGTCATTCGCTGGAAACTAACATAGGGTTGTTTGTGTCGTAGGAGCTCCATGGTAAGGTGTGGGTGTTGCTCAGCTCCCTACTAGCTCTTCAAGAAGATTAGGATGTCGTCGGAGAAAACAAGTGACATATTCGTCAGGTTAGACTAAATTCGAATGTCGTGTCAGAGGAGTTATATCGGTCGTATCCAGATCAAAGGACAATACTTGTGGTATCATCATATTTATGGCCCAATGCTCAGCGAGTAACGTTCGTGGAGTGTAACATGTCCAAGCGAGTGTCCGCGGTCGTAGGGTTCAGAAGTATATCGCGTATGGATGTGGAAACATGAGAAAGGGTAGTCGCAATTGATGAGTAAGCATTTAAGAACCCATAACAGGGTTTACTTGATATCGATGGTACAGCTGGTCATGCGCATGTTGTATATGGTTAGGATAAAGTATGTCGTTGACCAAAAGAGATGTCACGAAGTTAAATCAACCGGAACAAGGATTTGCCATAACAGTATGATTGTCGTACAAGTTTGTAGTGTTAAGATTCACTGAGACTTCCATCAAAAGTCGTTGGACTCGCCCACATGCGAAGGAGGAATAGTTCACCTAGATCCATGAACTTAGGTGTGTTTGTGATTCATCGAGTCGGTAAGCAACCAAATTCGGGGTAGTTCCTTAGGCTATGTGAATAAATCCAAAATACGTCTGTGTAGTCGTGAGGTTCCAAAGAAAGGACACATGTTCAAGAGAGTATAATCGTATCAACAACACATCATCACCCTCAAGGTTTCCAGAAGTGATCACCAACGATCGAACACCGAGCCTTCCAAATTCTCTAAACTGTAGTGAGTTCGTATTAGTGTCTCTGCATGAAGAAGCGAGGACGTAGTGTCACTGTGGTAAAGGAATGATGGTTTTGTCTAAGTCAATAATAGAAATTTGGCATTGCATTAATCAACAAGCATAGGTCGGTACAAAGATTAGCGAAGAGATTTCACATAATTAAGATAAATTATATCATGGGATCAAAATGCGACTCTGGTAGTGTAAGGGGAAATGGGTGAGTAAATGTGTAGTTCATCTTGTCTGTCTGTAGGTTAAGTAGTCCGTATCTCCGTCCTCGAATGTCCCGAAGACTATCCCATCATTAGGAGGCATCCACTTGGTAAGTTGGGTATACGAAGGTGTAAATCAAAGCAGGATAAGAATTAACCACCCAACAGGGTAATGGGGGTAATCTTGTGATCGATGGAAATCGTGGTATGGTTGTTAGCATTTCGTTATATCGGTTGCGGATCGAAGAAATAGGAGGTTGGTGATGTTCCAATAAATAACCGAAGAATTCCGCCAACTATTTTGTTCTCTAGAGGCATCCCAGTAGTGGTGGATGGCGGTAATGGCACGAAAGGGAAGTCCGTTGCATCACGGTCACGTGAGTATATCATTTATCCAAAATAGAGTTTGGTTGATAGGGTTTCGAGTTGCAAAACAACAAACACGTGTAACTGTGACTGCTTCGCTTCTGGTGATGACGACAGGTGGAGATGATGGGGTTCATCAACATGGACACGTGGGTATATTGTTCTCCTAAATCTGAGTTCATTTGGGCCGGCTCTGGTCTACGTGAATGCTAACTCGCAAAACCGAATGTACAGAGAGTCAAATCTGAATTCTGACTGTAACGGCGATGTCATGCGAGACAATCGCATGAATAGGTAGAACGCATAAAACGGTTGTCGTAGTGGGGTGAGGAGAAAACATGAAAGAATTTGATCATCACATGTCAAGTTTCAAGTAAATAGTTGGGTGTCAAAAAGAATACATTGGGGCTAATAGATACCACGCTACTACCCTAACTAAGCATACCATAAGCAACACGCCATGCAAAAGTGAACTAGCAAGTAGGCAATATAAGCATAAATCATACCACCTAAAGTGTTGAGCCTTGCACGTGGAGCGAAGTGTCGTTGTGGATCGTTGAGCACTGAACAGGTTATAGTCTAGTTTTTATCAAAAAGATTTTCCCCCTTTTTAAAACCAAGTTCACTATAATCCTATTCAATCATTCTCAGATAACACAACTAACAATTAGATTCACACATCTCGACTTAATACGTTTCAGCTTTAATACTCGAAACTGGGCTGTTTTCGGGTATTTTAATAAAATAGTTAACTTGTTCCAAAAATTCCCAAATTTTTTCAGAATGTCTTAAACGATACAAATATTATTCTGTAAAAATATCGGGTTGCAATTCAGTACCAATTATTTTATAAAAATCATTTACTGGGCTGCAATCAGATTCGTCACTTTCTGACTGCAGTCCACGGAAAAATTCATTTAAAATTCATCGTAAGTCTGATTGACGAAATTCCAGCTGGAGAATTACAATGACATCAGTGGCCATCTATAGTACAAATTTCATGACCTAATTCTACACAGGTTTAAAGTTATGACGAAAAACATAACACAAATTTTCTGCAGTAAAAACGCAACTTTTGCTGCTGTACAAAACGAACCATTAGAAATAGCAAACGACCTCAAAAAAATGCGATTCCAGTTCCAATTGATTCATTTTTCGAAAGCATATGATTTAGACTTCAGAAAATCAATTTTTCGTTAAGTTATGACCCGGTTACAGCCAACTAAAGTTGGCTGAATTCGTTGGACAGATTCTGTTTTCATACCCGATCATCCCAACCGAACAACTAACGCACCCAACGACCCGTAATGTTTACTTATAGCAGATAACCATCATTTATCTCAGATTGTACGTCGCATATGCATCAAGAATCAATCATGTTTATCCATTATTCCTACCATGATCTTATACAAATCAACACCCTAGTAACTATGCAACACATATAGGATTAATATCCGACCAAACATGATTTTCTAGCCATCTTAATCTACGAGCAACATCATAAAACCTCAAGAATACCAAGTTATGCAGAAACGCAGCCAAGTGTTATCAAAATTAACAGCCATGACATCGAAAATACTAACCGCGAGACGAAGGAGATGCGAGAGAGAGTGTGTTCGGCCGAGAGGATGAGATCGCGAGAGAGAGCAAGGGCTGCTCCTTTGCTGCCGTCGTCCTTCAGAATCGAGAGATAGTAGGGTTTTTGTGTTCAACTAGAAGTCATGCATACATGTACATACTAAATGAAACAAGTGGGGCGGTGGAGATATTCTTGCGACCCAAGGGTTAATAAAAATGGGTTGAAGGGATTGGGCTGCTCATGAGGATCTTTATTGGCTGCTACCAATATTTACGTACAAGGGGTGGGGAATTTGGTTTGGGTTTTTGTTTACTTATGTATAATATTTATTTATTTATTTATTTTTCTTAAACAATTATCCTAACCCACTAACAAGTATAATAAATCAACTAATTTAATGTGTTTATGCTAATGCTAATACGATGAATACTAATCAAGCTATGGTTCGGGCCTCATAAGTTCGAGTTACGCGAGTTAAGCCATAGTTCAAACGGTTCGGGTTGGTACAAACCGATATGGATTTAGCTTCAAGTATTCGTTTGTATAAATTAATTTAGATGTGTACAATTAATTCTTCACGCAAGTTCATGTACTTATAAAAGTAAGATAATTATAACGGCGCTAACCTCGTAAGCACGGGTTGTCACAAAAATATTTTGAGATTTTGACCAGCCTTGAATGGTCAAAATATTTTATTTTTCATATTAGATCAGTATCAAAAAGTTTTGCATGTTAATTATATATTAAACTCATTTTATTAGCAAAAAGGGTATTATCGTCAATTATAGGCTTTATACAAGAAGTTAATGTTAAGTTCAGTGTATAATCTGACCAGACATTCCAAATATTCCTAAAAATGATATCACAATAGTAGGTAAAGAGTTTTGAGTCAAATTTATGTTTTATGCATGATTTATACACCAAAGGGTATTTTAGTCTTTATAAAAGCTTAATTTACGATCATTTGCATAACATCAGTTTATGACCAGAATGTAAGTGTCAAAATACTTTAATTATGTTTACTAATCAGTACCTAATCCATTTGCATGTTCATTTATTTAAAAATCTCATTTTTAGACCATAAGGGCATATTAGTTAACAATATGCATAATAACGGAAACATGCATATAATTCAGATTACTAAGTGACCATGTGATATAACCTCAGAGGGTTATACTACAACATTATATGGTCACAATGGAAGCTTAATACATAAAGGAATTAAGCTAATTCTGTTCAGAACTGAAAGTCAAAGCAAAAGTCAAGCTTTTGCGACTTTCGGTTGCGAGCCGAGCTTAAACTTAGAATTATCGGGTTGAACATGTTTAGAAATGTTCTAATCATATTTACCAAGTTATTAAAGTGATAAAACATGTTTTATAACTTCTACATTATCAGTTTTGATTTTTATTTAAAAATCTGACTAGTTTGACTTTTTGTTTAATTAGTTTGACCCGACAATTAACTAAGTAAACGTGATAATTAGGAGGTGCCCTTTTGAGGGATTAACACCTACCTAATTACGATCACGTAGCCATATTCGCCTCAAACAACGGCTGGACCGTTTAGGTCTAAACCGAAAGTCAAAGCCGTTTTGCGGCAACTTTGACTTTCGGTCTTTCAACGTATAAAAACCGAACTAGAGTGGCTAAGGACACTTACAAAGGGTCCTAGCTCGAACTTTAAACTCAGGGGAGCTTCCTTTTTTTATCAGGAACCTCAAGAAAATGCTCAAGAAAGCTTAAGCAAGTGAGAGAGAGATGGAAATGGAATGGTGCAAGGAATGAATGCTGCTCAAAGCCTTTATTTATACTTGAAGAGGGTGTTCTTAGATCATGCTAGGTGTTAGGGGAGTCCAGAGATGATCACATGTGTCCATGGTGGTTTTAAAAACCATCAAAAATCCCTAGTTTTCGAGTTTTAAGTGTTAGTGGTTTGTTTGGAAGCCAAGGAAGAAGATAACCTGCAGGTGTCTAAGGAGTTCTGTCGAAACTAACCCGTCGCGTCGCGCGACGATAAATAGGGGAGGGTGTCGCGCATCGCGACCCCTATGGTTTCAGCATAACAAGTTTACAACTTGACACTTTTAGCCCCTGAACCTTTTAATACATTATATCTTTCATATTTGGCACATTTAACCCTTCTAGTTAATTTATAAGTGATCTTGAAAGTATAACCAAACACCGTTAGGCCCGGTTTCGTTAAAATGATCACCGAATACACTAGTTTCTCTCGTTGACGCTTTTAACCCTTCTTCTTGAAATCTTCACAATTAACACATAACGACACCGAAACCTTATGAATTTATTATCATGTATTCTTGAGAGTATAATCAAACATTACAAAGTCCCGGGTTCGTTAAAAGGTCACTCAGAGATAAGAATTAACATGTTGACACGTTTAACCCCTTTATCTTGTAAATTTTCGATTTCTTTCACAAACAGCTTCTTACGTCCGAGTATTTATTCGTTTAAGAATACGTTCATCGTGTATGGTCAATCAGAGGCATAAGTTTAGCATGTTGACACTTTTAGTCCCTCCGCATGCGTATTTTCATTGTTTGTCAACTTTAGTCCTTGTAATTCAATCTTTTACACGTTTAGGGTTTAGGACACGTGTCTTCATATAATTAGACACGATTTTACGAGGTGTTACATTCTCACCCCCTTAAAAGAAATCTCGATCCCTAGATTTACTGAAATAAATGAGGTAATTTTGTCACATAGTGGACTCAACCTCCAATGTATACTCATGACCTCTACGGGCAACTCATTTTACTTTCATAATCGGTACATGCTTCCTTCGGAGCTTTTTAACCTGTCGATCCTCGATCGATATAGGTCTTTCAACAAACCTCAGGCTTTCATCTATCTGTACATCTTTATGAGACATTGCTAGTGATTCATCAGCTAGACACTTCTTTAAGTTACAGACGTGTAATAGATTGTGAATTCCACTAAGCTCCTCAGGCAAGTTCAGCTTATAAGCTACACTCCCGACACATTCGATGATCTCGAATGGTCCAATGTATCTTGGGCTTAGTTTGTCTTTCTTGCCAAAGCGCATCACACCTTTCCATGGTGATACCTTCAGTACGACTTTGTCTCCTACTTCAAAATTTAGAGGTTTTCGCCTCTTATCTGCGTAGCTTTTCTGCCTATCTCTGGCAGCCTTTAGGCGATCATGAATTTGGACAATCTTGTCCATTGTTTCAAGGACTATCTCAGGTCCTGATAATTGAGCTTCTCCAACTTCTGCCCAACAAACGGGCGTTCTACTTTTTCTCCCATATAAGGCCTCAAAAGGCGCAGCCTGAATGCTGGTATGGTAACTGTTATTGTAGGAGAACTCAATTAGGGGAATGTGGTCATCCCAGCTACCACGTAAATCAATGACGCATGCGTGAAGCATGTCTTCCAACGTTTAAATTGTACGCTCACTTTGGCCATCCGTTAGAGGATGGTAAGCAATACTGAAATTCAAACGAGTGCCCAATGATTGTTGGAAACTTTTCCAGAAATGAGAAGTGTATCTAGTATCTCTATCGGATACAATAGATATTGGCACTCCGTGGAGAGACACAATCTCGTCCACATACAACGGAGCTAGCTTATCGGAGCCATGAGTCTCCTTGATGGGTAAGAAATGAGCTGACTTAGTCAGTTGTCAACTATGACCCATATTGTATCATTTCCATGCCTTGTTTTAGGTAACTTGGTAATGAAATCCATGGTTACCATTTCCGATTTCCATGTGGGAAGTTCTAATTGTTGTAGTAATCCTGACGGCTTTTGATGTTTAGCTTTAATCTGAGCGCACGTCAGACATTTAGCTACGTGTGTGGCTATAGACTTCTTCAAACCTTTCCACCAATAGTTAGCCCTTAAATCTTGATACATTTTGTCACCTCCAGGGTGAACTGAATATCTGGAGTTATGAGATTCCTAGAGGTTATATCTCTAAGTCCTCCATGAATAGGAACCTAAATTCTACCATTTAATCTGAGGATTCCATCGTTGCCAGGTGACAACTGATCAATAGTCGCCCCTAATTTTTCGCCTGGAAGGTTAGCTTCCAATACAGCTTCTTTCTGAGCGGCTAACAGCCTTTCATTCAAGCTGTTCTTAAGTTCGATACTCTTGGCATTAATCCGTATGGGTTTGAGCCTTTCTTTTCGGCTTAGAGCATTAGCGACTACATTCGCTTTGCAAGGATGGTAGCGAATCTCGCAATCGTAGTCATTTAAAGTTTCCATACAACGACGCTATCTCATATTGAGATCTTTCTGATTAAACAAATGTTGGAGACTTTTGTGATCTGAGTATATCACACATTTAGTTCCATATAGATAATGTCTCCCTAATTTAAGTGCAAATACAATGGCACCCAATTCCAAGTCGTGGGTGGTGTAATTCTTTTCATGCACTTTCAGTTGTCGCGATGCATAGGCAATCACTTTGCCTCTCTGCATAAGCACACAGCCCATGCCAGTGTGCGAAGCATCACAGTAGACAACAAATTCTTCTATTCCCTCAGGCAGTGTTAACATAGTAGCATTGCTCAACTTCTGCTTGAGGATTTCAAAAGACTCTTGCTGTTTAGGACCCCAATCAAATTTTACATTCTTGCGGGTCAAAGTAGTTAGAGGTGCAGCTATCCTTGATAAGTTTTCGATAAATCTTCGGTAGTATCCTGCCAATCGGAAGAAGCTGCGAATCTCAGTAGTTGTCTTAGGTGCTTCCCAGTTCATGATTGCTTGTATCTTAGCGGGATCCACTTGGATACCACGCTCAATTACAACATGTCCAAGGAATTGGACTTTGCGAAGCCATAATTCACACTTGGAAATTTAGAGTAAAGCTTCTCCTGTTGTAGTAATCCTAGGATGCACCGAAGGTGTTTCTCGTGATCAGATTGATTACGAGAATAGATAAGTATGTCATCTATAAAGACGATGACAAACTTATCTAGGTACGGCTTGCAGACTCGATTCATGAGGTCCATGAATGTTGCAGGTGCGTTAGTGAGCCCGAAAGGTATCACTAAGAACTCATAGTGGCCATACCTCGTTCTAAACGCGGTTTTAGGTACATCTTCAGTTCGAACTTTGAGTTGATGATACCTCGACCTTAAATAAATCTTTGAGAAGAAACTTGCCCCTTGGAGTTGATCGAACAGATCGTCGATCCTGGGCAATGGATAGCGATTCTTGATTGTTACTTTGTTTAGCTCGCGGTAGTCAATGCACAGATGCATTAAACCATCCTTCTTCTTTACAAACAGTATGGGTGTTCCCCAAGGTGAGGAGATGGGTCGTATAAAACCCTTTTTCCAGTAATTCATCCAATTGAGTTCTAAGCTCTTTCATTTCAGTTGGTGCTAAGCGGTAAGGAGCTCGAGCAATCGGTGCTGCTCCAGGCATGATGTCGATACTGAACTCTACTTGCCTCTCAGGAGGTAATCCAAGTAGCTCATCTGGAAAGACATCTGGGTACTTGGATATGATTGGAATGTCTTCTATCTTAGGTTTTGGATCATCTACTTTCACCTGTGCCATGTAGATGACACATCCGCTCTTCAAGCACTTGGATGCCTTGAGTATAGATACATTGTCGGGCAACCCGTAATGCGTATCTCCATGAATGGTGATCAACTCACCAGATGGGGTTTTGATTTTGACTAGTTTCTTATCGCAGGTAATTTGGGCTTGGTTACGTGACAACCAATCCATTCCTAAAACTACATCAAACCCGGCCAATTTCATTGGCAAAAGGGATAGCGGAATAAAATGATTCTTAATGGATACAAAGCATGCATCAAGAAGAGTTGTAGCAGTTTCTAAGGTACCGTCTGCGAGTTCTACCTCATATTTATTTAATATCTAAGTTTTAATAGGCAGATTTAGCAATTTACTAAACTTAAGTTCTACAAACGACTTATCTGCACCTGAATCAAATAAAACTCTAGCATAAATATCATTAATGAGGAAGGTACCTGTTATAACTTTATCATCATTCACCGCCTCCTTGGCGTTCATCTGAAACACCCTAGCATTCGACTTCTTTTCCTCATCAGGCTTCTTGGTGTTCTTTAGGCAGTTAGTTTTGATGTGCCCTTTTTCATTGCAACCGTAGCAGGTTGCATCTTTCAGATTCCGGCACTCCAAAGACTTGTGCCCTTTCTTCTTATAGATTCCACAAGGATTGGCTTGTGGGTCTAGAGTGCATTTCCCGAAATGCCTCTTATCACAGTTCTTGCACCTGGGTTTGTTACCAAACTGATCCTTTTTAAACCCTGAGTTTCCCTTCTTCTTCTTGTTTAACTGGTGGGACTGGTCATCCTCTCTCTTTCTCCTCCCATCCTCAGTGGCCCTCCTAGACTTACTCCTTATAACATCAAGAGTAAGAGACAATGATAGATCTACAACCGATCTATAAGTGGTAGGCTTTGAAGCCTTGATATTCCCCTTGATTTCAGGGGCTAAACCACCAATGAAGCGCGCAATGCGCTTAGGCTCTGGAGTAACTAGGTATGGAACAAGTCTGGACATTGAGTTAAAGCTGGTAACATAAGACCTACAGTCCAGATCTTTCATAACCAAGGTGAGGAAATCAGTCTCCACCTTCTCCACTTCATGCTGTGGACAGTAAGTATCTTTCACAAGTTCAACAAACATAACCCAAGAGAGGTTATACAAAGGAATTTTCCCTGTGGATTGCACTAGAGCTTTCCACCATGTCAGGGCGTCGCCTTTAAAGGACTGGGACACAAACTTCACAATGTCCTCCTTGGCACACCCGCTTATGTCTACAACTGTCTCCATCTCATCCAGCCATTTCATACAATCAATGTTGAGATTCATCCTTTTTCAACATATACGGTTTTGAGAGGGACTTAGAATGATTTTTCGAACGAGCATCACTAGACTCTTTGAGTACCTCGTTCACAGCTTTAGTAACCACTGTGTTTATCATGGCTTGCAGTTCAGCACCGGTAACATTTAACCCGGTATTATTATTCCCATCAACTGGGTGACTGTGAGCTTCATCGGAGCCAGCCATGGTGCAGATTCGAATGCTATAATCAAGTAATAAATGATTGTTTAGTTGTCTCATAGCGAATCATCGTATTTGATGATTGAATAGCCACGGTATGAAATAACCATATAGGCCAATATGTTTAATATTTATGAGGAAAGTATATTTGATTATAATTAGCCTAGGTTACAAATGAACCAACAAAGGCATTTAAACAGGATATAATCCTTTACATTTATTAGACAGGGGACATAAGTCACAACTGTCGATGTCGTATAGACATTTTTATATAGCACAAAGGCTCGTCTCAAAGGACATTTAGATGGCACAAAAAGCCTTGTCACTAGGACAATTTAAAATATGATTATGATCTTTTTAGATCGAAGGTTTTAAGGATCGAACATAGTTCATTTCCTTTTGACAAAAGTTATAGTCTATAACTATATTTGTCACGAAAAACAATACAAAATGGCCCGTAGGTAGAGTGAATAACATCTCAAATGGATGTTTTGGTATAGACATCATATTTGATGATATTAGCCATGATTTACAATAATCATTTAGGCTATGTAAAGGCTTGGAAGAATCCAAGTACTTTGGAAGGCTGGTGTGGTTTCTCAAGCCACATTGCCAGGAGTGTTAACATGTTTTTGGATGTTAACAAGAATTTATTGTCTTAAGAGGGTTATACCATCATAACCATTGATACTTTGGCTAGGTTATACCTTTAAGAACATCTTTTGAAATTTTCTAAGAAGATCAATTAAAATTTAAATAATTATTTGCATGTTGATGTAATGAAAATACATATATATGAATTTCAAAAGAAAATTCCATTAATAGTACTAAGGATTACAAAAACTGCCCTAAACGGGTCTTTGAAATAAATTGTCCACGTAGGGACTAAAAGAAAGAAACAAGTCCTCGCAAGGACTGATACTAAAAAGAAATGTTCGCATAGGGACTTAATTTAAATAACAAATACAAAATAAAGTAAAAATCTTCAATTATCCTTCTTCTTTCCCTTAATAAATTTTGCAAGACCCTTAATAAACTTATGGGTCTTTTTATCACGTTCTTCCACCCTACGTTCAACTTCTTCCACCCTTTGCAAGATTTCTTGTTGGTGTTGTTGTTATTGGGGTGGAGGTTGAGGTTGTGGTTGTGGCTGATATGGAGGGTATTGATACCCTTGGACAGGATACCAAGTTAGGTATGCGGGTGGAAACGGCGAAGGATAGAGGGCGTTAAAGTTAACTGCTTCGACGTATAGGTCGTAAGCAGGTGGTTGGTAATTGTAACCAGTAGGAGCTTGTGACTCGAATGAGATATACCCAGTCATTTCTGGGTAGGTCGGAATTGGCTTTTCAAAACTCATTGGTGGTGGCGGTGGTACAAAGGTGGCCGGTGTGGTATCGATTTCCGGCACAACATGTGAAGGTCCACCCATTTGTGGATCTTTTGGAATAGGAGGGTAGTTGCTAGAAGCTTGAGGGGAGTTAAATCTTGGCCCCCCTCGCACAGATATGCGTGCGTTTCTCTTCCGTCTTGGTGGCTCGGGAGGTGGCTGAGGTGGTTCCTCAGCTGGTAGTGGTGGTGGAGTCTCCACTTCAAATTGCGGTTCGTCTAATGGAGGTTGTGGTGGGGTGTTGTGGTATGAAGGGGTGTTTGCAAATTTCCACTGCCCTCATGTTAGGATCTGAGTTTCTTATGATTGTGTTTGTTTAACTAAAATGAAGATGAATGATAAACAATTGCAGCGGAAATGTAAGAATAAACTTTTAACACAATCAAATGGAAGAATTGCTTTCAACACACATGTTTGTCATGAAATCGAATGATTATATTTATTACAATGATTCAATTACACTTGCATGTATGCAATACAATCTCCCCCTCAGCCTGAGCTCACAGTTTGTTCGCACAGAATGAGTTGTGAAGAAAGAGCTAATAGAACAGTACAGGGTACTGTTCTATTTATAGTAATGAGCAAACCACTGTGGCATCTAAGCTGACGTCACCATGAAAGTGACATCTAACCTCCTAACAAACTGAAACTACTGACCTATTACAACCACTGATTACAAACAACTGATTATGATTTACAAGGTATAAACAAAACAACTGATCCTTCATTCTACTCCTTAGGCTCCAGCAGTGCTTGGGTCTTCAGCAGTACTTGAGACTTAACAGTTGATTAAGCATCAGCACTTATTCTTCATCAGTCTTTTGGTTCAGCAGTAGTTAGGAGGACAGTACTTGAATCTATCAGATGTTAGAGCCACTGTCAAGGGGAAAGATTGAATACAAACATCTGCTTATTCTAAATCCACTGATCTGATCCAGTTTTGGCTTTATCAATTGTTCCTCTGGTAGGGTTCAATCCCAACAATCTCCCCCTGGAACAGATGATGCCAAAACTCTTCATTATTCTTGGATTTTTATTTCCTCATCAAAAGTTCCCTAACTTGTCCTTTAAATTGTAATTCAAAATCTATGGAACTTGTATCATCCTCATCCCTGCACAGTGGAAGCTCAAGGAGATCCTGCAGATCTTTAACACCCAGGCCAAGTGCTTGTTCCCTTGATATGTGCTTCACCTCACCATTGGATCTGATCAAAGTCAATACGTGGGTCTGTTTATCAGACTTCCACTTTAGTATTTTTGAATCCTTTGGATTTCTTGGGAGAGGTTTATTTGCTGATGAGTTTGGAGATGGAGGCCTGGTAATGACTGCTTGGGCAGTGTTTTCAGCTTTTGCCAATTCAGGATTTTCTGCTATCATCTGCTGAAGGACCATCTTTATGATGTAATCCCCTTGTGCTATATCCTGTTCTGTTTCTGCATCCATCTGTTTTTGTTTCCTTCTTTGATAAAGGATGGCAGTAGGTGGAGAAGTGGATCTCCTGATTTGTAGCTTTTGTGGTTTTACTGGAACCACTGCTTCAGGATAATCAGGTTTTTGAGGAACCTTTGGATCTTTCTTTCTCAACACTTCCAACCTTTTGTAATTGGCTAAGACTTTATCTTCTGACCATCTTGTTACCTGATTCCTTGACCCAATATAGGTTGTTATCAGCTCTTCTTTCATTCTTTTCAATCTCAAGGCTCTCTCAGGTAAATTCTTTTTGTACTTGGACCAAATAGGAGGAGTGTGTTTTACTTTGTCTTTGTTCATCTTTTGCACTCTCTCTTACTCCTCTTTAAGTTCACTAATGATCCATTCTATATATTGAGCTTTTTCTGCCTTGTACCTTTTGAATGCCATGATGTGTTCTATAAAATCTTTTCTCAGGCTTTCATCATCTCTTTCTGATAGTTTCTGACAGAGATCTTTTGAAAACTGCTCCAAAGTTCTGACTTGAGTCAGCAGATATTGAAAGTTTCTTTGAATCTCTTTATCAGACTTTCCCTCTGTATTTCTTTTAGAGATATCCTCTGCTTGTTGAGCCTTTAACTTCAAATATTCTTCAATGTTATTAGGCCTAGGATATCCTTGAAGAGATGGTAGATTCCTTTTAGCAGGGTCATCTTCAGAGTAGAAGGATTTGATCTCCTCTCTAACTGCTGGAAGATCTAATGGATACAAGACTCCTACAGGATCTATGGTGGTGCTTGGAGTAAGATCTGGTACTGAAGAGATTGGAACATGATTTGGAATGGTAGCAAGGGTCAGTGGTTGTGAAGATGTTGGAGGTGGGGAAGTGTCATCTTCCAATATTATCCTTCTCCTTTTGGGTTTAGGAGAGGTTGGTGGTGTTTTGGTGGGTTGAGTGGTGGTGATTTGAGTGGTAGGTGGCTAACTAACAGCTTTTGAAACAACTGGTGTTCAACCACTATTTTCATTACAACAAATGATGTGTCATCTGATGTCTTCTGCTTTTTGGTAGGTGGTGTTTGTGATGGTGGTTTTGTTGTGGCAGTGGTTGATTGCGTGTGAGTTGATTTAGTGGGGATGGCAGTGGTTGAAGTGTGTGTTGATGTAGTATTGGTGGTGGTTGTTGGGTTAACATCTGTTGAAACCACTGAAGTACCAACATTTGTTGATACAACAGGTGTTTTAACATCTGTTGGTTTGGAGGTTTGATGAGAGGAGCTTTTAGGAGTTTGGGGAGTATGTTTTGTGATTCTTGAAGGTGTGGATTTGGGTTGCCTCACTTTTCTAGTGGGCTGTCTCCTTTTAGGCTTAGGACTTTCTTGTTCATCCTTGGGCTCAGAAGTACCCTGTTCTTCCTTCTCCATCAAAACTTTCTTCTCCTTCTCAAACTTTGATTTACCCTTTACCTCTATATCCCTTTTTAGCCTTGCTTTTTCATCAGCAAAAGCATTTAAGGTTACATCAACCTTTTTGGAACCATCTGGCCTAGGGATTTATGTAACCAGACTAGATTTTGAATCTGGTTCGATATATAGACCATCTTCCCATCCCTTCTTCTTTTTCTCCCCCTTTTTGGCATCATTTGGAGGATTATCAACAAAAATTATTGTAGGAGGAGCAGAACCAGTGGTTTGTAGTAAATGAGCCTTGATTGCCTTGATATCTGCCTGTGTATCCTTGAACCTAGCTTCCATCAGATTTCTGATCTTCTGAATTTGAACTTCATGTTGTTGATCAGCATATTGTCTTTGTTGATGAAGCATAGGTTGAAATAAACTCCATAGTTCAGCAAAGGATGGAGCAGATGTTGTTGAAGGTGCAGCAGTGGGTGGTGCCTTTTGAGCTTGTAACAATTGTTGCAGCATATTTTTTATATCTGCAATAGATGTTTCAATTGTATCAACCCTCTTCGTCAATTCTCTATATTTTAAACCATCACCCAAGTTAATGGGATCATCTGATTTCCTACCAGTGGTGGTTGTATCAATGGTTGCCTTAGGGAAAGTTTCCCAAAAGTCATCCACTGATGCCCCTTTTTCTTGGTTCTGGAGTCTTCTTTCCTCAGCAAGTGATATCATTTTAATAGCACCAGTGGTTGGAACAAACACACCAGTGGATATCAGAGTTGCTGGAGAGGAAATTGCCTTCAAGGGAGTCTTATTGATGAAACTACTGTCCAAGTGCAGATCAGTGGATCCAACACTTGTAGTAGCTGCTCCACTTGAACTACCACCAAGAGTTACATGTAACTCAAGGGGTGTAACCTCCTCAATTGTTGTTGGGATAGTAGAGGAATAGGCATCAGACTCAGTCACTTGTGGGAGTATGCTCTCAGTGATAGGTGGTTGAGAGGAACTGATTTGTGTCTGAGCTATATCCACAGCATGCAACAAAGGTATGATTTGTGGTGGAATTTTTGGAGTGAGGATTGGTGTAGAAAGAGAATTTGCCCCGGGAGGTGGGTTGTGGATGATGGAATCAAGTGATTCTAGAGCATCATAACATGGTGTCCCTATGTTTACCACCTGATCTTTTTGAGAAGATGCAGGAGGAGTTTGAGGCTCAGGTTGAGATCTTTGTTCCAACTGCTGTGAGGGAGTAGCAGCAGTGGTTTCTGGTGACTTTTGTGATGTCACAGGTAGTTGCTCTGGGATCTCATCTTCCAAAGTTACCTTTTTAATGGGTTTGGGGGGGCTTTTGGATATTTTTCTTTTTGGGCTTTTTGGTGGTTTTAGGTGTGGGTTTCACAGCAGTGGTTGTGCTACTGTGATCACCTTGAGCGGTGGGCTCAACAGCAGGTGCCTGAGGAGCAGTGGTTGCTGCTAAAGTCTACTCAGGAACCTCAGCTTGTGTTTTGGAAGGTTTTGACAGCCGTGTAAATGTTTCAGAAGTTAGGCTGTTTATTTGAAAAGGATTTCCTTGGATAAGCACATGAGCATCATCATTTGAAAATTTCTTTTGAAAATAGTAGCTCAAAAACCTTGGAAATAATAAGAATTATTTTTTATTAACATTTTTGACCAAATCATTAAAAATCTTCTGGGAGTAATTAAAATTTTCATTTTGTAAAATGGCATATCCCAAGTATTGGATTTTTAATGGGATTTCATTGAAAGCGGCGGTCTTGTTTGAGACACACATGAGGAGAGTGTGAAACAAGAACCTTGTGGTAGGAGGAAAACTGCCATTTTGTAAAGTTTCTTTTTTCATTTATTCCTCATAACCCCTTTATAACAACCCTCCTAAATATTTTTCGACACCCTAATATATTTTAAAATACCCTAATATGTCCTAAAATACACCCCGTATGCGAAAACCGAGCCCAAAATACATTATATCATTAGAAATTAAATAAAAATAAGAAAATTGAGGCTGTCGCAGGGCGCGTAGCCTTTGGCTACAGCCTACGCGGGCCGCGACCGGGTGACGGCTGGCGCAACCCCAGGCCGCCACGTGGCACAACACCCGTCGAAGCTATCTCGTGACCAATCAACCCTACGGCCCTATACACCTACTACGCGGGCCACGTAAGCCTTAGCTTACTCTTACGCGGGCCGCGAGAGACTCGAATTACAGCCCTATATAAAGAGGGCATCGGCATTCAGTCGAAACTCGCTCACGATATTTTCTTTCTCTCAATTTTCACATAGTAGGCATAAGTCTTGGGTATAACACCCCCCCCCCTAAATAACGAAGTTCTGCTCCGTTGTAAGTATCATAACCCCTGGATACGTATTAGATATGCTGCCCGATTGATCTAGGGTTCCGTAACGGCTGTCGTGGTTCTGCCCGACGTAGTCGTTGGAATGCCGTCTCGGAGAGGGTATTACTAATGTTAAAATGGGTTATTATACTAACGCGTGTGCATTTGTGTAAATTATAGATAATCACCAGGAAACCCTAAAGGATAATCTAAGACAACAATGTGACTAATCTCCTTTTTGTAAATTATTTTTACAAAACCTCACACGATTAATTATATATTAAACAGTTATTGAATATTTGTAAGGATACAATTATCGTCGGTATGTTGGGGTTTTGTATACAAAATTTTGTTACTACTTTGCGAGGAGTAACATGACTACAAGTCGGGTTGACAGTACCGTGGGTGGTAATTGATATGACTTGGAAACAAATGTAATTGCGTGAACGCCCTCAATACTGTACAATGGTTTTTACTTAAAATTGATTAAACTTATAACAACCCTCCTGAAAATTTTCCGACACCCTAATATATTTTAAAATACTCCTATATGTCTCTAAATACACCCCGTATGTGAAAACCGAGCCCAAAATATGAAATGTCAATAAAATTAATTAAAAAACAAATTTTTTTTATCGCTCGCGGGCCGCGTAGCCCATAGCAAAACCTTACGCGGGCCGTGACAACTAAGAGGCCAGATCGCACCCTGTGTTGACACCTGTCACCTGCGTGTTGAACCTAGTCATGACCCGGATCACCTACGGCCTAACCCCCCTAGTACGCGGGCCGCGTAAGCCTTAAGCTTACCTTACGCGGGCCGCGAGAAACCCATTTTCAGCCCTATATAAGAAGGCATCGAGCTTTCGTTTTCCGTCGCTCAATACATTTCTTTCTTAATGAATTTCTGATAATAGGCATAATACACAGGTATTATATCCCCCTAATTAGCGAGGTTCTGCTCCGTTGTAAGTATTATAACCCCAGTTATGTATTAGATACGCTGCCCGATTGATCCAGGGTTCCGTAACAACTGTCGTGGTTCTGCCCAACGTAGTTGTTGGAATACCGTCTCGGGGAGGGTATCGTTAATATAAATAAAGGGTTATTATACTAACATATGTACATTTGTGTAAATTATAGATTACTACCAGGAAACCCTAGAAGAAGTCTAAAACAGCAATGTGAGTTTATCCGCTTTTTGTAAACCTTTTTGTAATCTCTTTTACAAAACCTTAAATGTTTTACAATGTGATTATGTGACAACCCTCACTAAACCAGGTATTCGTACAACTTGATTAATAATTAATTATTGCTTAATTACTGTGCTTGCTTGAACTTGTGAATAAACTGCTACTTGAACACTGATACATGTACTTACTTGCATCATACTTTACTTGCTGTCACTACATTATTTACATGACTGAACCTTAGTGACAAACATGATGCACAAAAAGCACAGTAGCACTATAACGGATAACCTATTGAACATGCTGATAAAGCCAGCATCAGGCAAACACTGCATCTAAGGCCTATATGAGCCAGAAATATTTTGCTACACTAGTGGTGAGTGTAGGGATATAAGGGTTGTAGAACTGCGTCTCTAGGAATAAGTCACAATGACTGGATGTGCCTAAAACGTACTCTAAGTACAAAATTCAGCACTTTACATAATAATTCAGCTTTTAGCTAACTAATAAAGTGCCAAAACATGAGAAAAATATTACTAGACACTTTCCAAAGTGTCAGAAATGAGTTGTGTCACTAAAAAGGGTATTAACGACACTTTAAGCTTTGTTAAGCACTTTAACGGATTACTATCCAACCGAACAACCGGACTATACCCAGAACATGAAAATATTGTTATTTTCATTATTTATCTTTTTCTGAGCCAGTTAGGGTCCCTGAATACCCTAACACCCGTCATAACATACGACACACAACTATCTGGGTTAAACACTTAACTAACTTGGTTTAACCTAACTAATACCTAACTAACTAGTTGGAATCGGACCAAGACCCCCCCCCCCTTAACCAAACCGTCCCCATGAGGGGGACACACCTTGTACTACACTTGATTATTATAATCCTCTTGCCTAATATCTAAGTAGCACAAGAACCATTGGTTAATACTATCCTAATTGTCTATAAGACCAAGATTAGAACCATATGATCATAACATTCACAACTCTCCACCAAAAACTCTCCTCTCTCCCTCTAGAGCTCTCGGCCGAGATCCCCTTCACACCCATCACTTTTGTCGAGTTTGATCATCACATTCCAAGCATCTACACGTGTTAAGGGTCGCATATTAGGAAGCTTGGTGCAATCGGAAGGCGAAGGACCTCTTTATCTTGCTTTTATCCACCTCATTTGCGCGTAGATTCTTCCCTAGCCTCGAGCTAGTGGTATGATGTTTAAATCCCTATCTTGAACTAATCTAAAGCGGTTAATATGTGGTGTAACGATTAAAACTCGAAATCTTACAAAATGGTGCATTAAAGTCTACTAAAAACATGAAAAATGATGGTTAAAAGCTTATAAGTTGTGTAAATGTTGTAGTAATTGAAATCTGTGATTATTGAGACCTGGTCTATGTTGTGGTAGCTCGGATCATCACTTAACCCGGTTTGGTCATGATCACGAATCATGACATAAGGTTGTTTTGAGTAGAACAAGGGTTAAAGGGTGAAACTCTACCACACACGAATCATGAACTTGTGTAAAAGTGTTTTAGCTTGTACAATAGTGTTTAAAACTAGCAGATCTACGTATCTGCAAGTGGTATTTTCAAAGGACCAAGCGTTAAAGAAATCATACTTTAAAAGACGGATCTTACACTAACAAGAATGGTTTTTAGAACACACAAGTGTTACACACTTTTGTAACACAAAGTTTCGACGAAATAACTATTTTTGTAAAAGTGGACGAGAAGTTGTAAAGACGGAACTTCCATAAAAACGAGGTTTTTACAAAATCGGATTATTTTATATAAAGGTCCACTAAAAGTAATGAGATTTACTTCACAGTTTGGATAAATCACAAGTTCATGAAGTTTATGCGATTTATATACATATTTTTGACTAGTTGTGATTTGAACATGGTTTTGATTGAATAAGAAGATTGTTGGTTTGATTTATAAAAGAAAATGATACGCTTGAAAGCGTGGCCACCTCCAGTTACAGAGGAAACTCTGGCGAAATTTTTCCAAAAGCCTAACACTTAGAAATATTTTCACTATAAGTGTTAGAAAGACATTTTGACTAGTTTTCAAAATATAAGTTTCGCCACGACTATATTTACAAAACATCGGAGGTGGGATTTTCACAAAATAAAACGTGATACATAAATATATTTAGTATATATTTTTCACAACATCACTTGTATAAGTGTTTATGATTATTTTGTGAACTACGAAAATATTATTTTTAGAGTAAAAATAATATTACTAAGTATTATTTTGGGGAAATCACATGTATGAAAATATAATATTTTTGAGAAGAATATTTATATTTTGAAGTGGAAATAAAATATATTAAGTGAGACTTAATAGTGAAATCTGAATGTTACGAACACACATGTATTAAATCCCCCATCCTTGGGAAGGAAAATAACTACCAAGTATACAGAATGTAAACTCGAAATAGTTGCCTAACTATTTCCCAAAAACTTAAACCATAACGCTAAGGCACGGCCGTCCGTCTAATAGAGTTAGCACGTGTAGGTCGTCATACAGCTGATTGATTTGGAGGCATACTTGGTATAGACGCACCACTGTGAGTTCATGTCCCCCTTTTCTCTAACTGTTTTCAGTTTTCTTAACTGCGGGGGTGAAATACATGTTACTTTGATTATAAGTACATTATACATGGTATGGTTAGCGTAAGGAGGTTCATTACTTAGATCATGTGAGTGGGTAGGCAGAAACTGGAGGCCATTAATCCTCATTGTAGGACCGAGGGACGTAAGCGGTAGATCTATCTGGGTGTAGCGAGCCCAACTCTAGGCCCAACAGAACGGACCTCTGAGAGGCCCAACAGAACGGACCTTGGAGTGACTTTGTACCCAACGCTAAATCTGCTAGGTTTGAGTCTTCCTACTTGCACTTCACACATATCATTGGCTTTGCAACCCAATGGTGATCTCTTTTTCCTTATTTGCTACATACCAAGACTATTTTTATACTCACAAAGGTTTACTTACTCACTTACACATGAACTCGCTCAACATTATTGTTGATTTTTCAACTTACATGTATTTCAGGAAATTAAAGATCTGGCGCGGTATGTTATGTTTTCCCGCTGCATAAGGGTTCCAAGGTCATCCCAGTTTAGGAAATGTGACTCTTTCCTGGACAAGTCACAAATCTTAAACTGCGTTTATTTCATGTCGGTGTTTATGTTATTCAAGACAATGTTTTATGTTATGAGGTTGTAAGTCTCTAAGACAATGTTGTGTTACTCTGGTTTTAAAACTTAATCAAATGGATGATCTTGCATGATTTTATTTCATATAGCTTTGTTATGGTTAAGCCATGGTATTAAGAAGTCACACCAAAATTAACCACGCTTCCGCAAAGCCAGGGTGTGACAGATTATGCAGTGATTGAGTCTTTGTAGTTCTTCAATTACTGCCGGTATGTTGGGGTTTTGTATACAAAATGTGGAACACGTTACAATTGGACAACGAGTTAGCCAATGTGTAATATGACCCACCAGTCAGGATTGACAGTACTGAATGAGTAATTGTGTAGATATAAACATTGTGATCGCTCTCAATACTGTGTTAATTGATAAAACTCTTCTTTATTAAACTGGGATTCACTCACCAGTATTTCCCATTGACAAATGTTTTTAAAACGCCTTTCAGGTAACACAATGTGAAAGCCAATTAGGAAAAAGCCAGCTGGATAGCACTGACGGCTTGGAAAAATGTGGCTATAAAAGTTACCTAAAAGACGATGTTTTAAATTCAATAAAATAGGGTTTATCCCTATAAATGTATTGTAATAATAAACTTGGGTTTTACCTATGTGGTTATTAATATAAAATATGGTGGTTTTACTCTGATAAACATTTCCTAACTACGGTCCTGATGTAATTTTCGCTGCCAAATTAATAAATGATACCACCACAACTGATGTTCGCGGCCGCTCATTTCCGGGATCGATAAGGGGGCGGGGGTTGTGAAAGAAGGTGGTATCAGAGCTAAGCCACTGATTCAACCACAGAAGTGTTCTGCTGACATCAATATATTATCCAAATTGTTAGGAAATAAATTTTGAAAATACATGAATATCTGTATTTTATTGTTATGTGTTATTTGACTATTTGTTAGTTTACAATATGAGTGATCAAGGACCCTCAGACGTGTATCGTCAGTTGTTTGATTCACCTAGGAGTGAAGGTACCTCTTCCCAGCCTACCCTCTCTGGGTATTCCGCTAATCAGGAAGAAGGGATGTTTGCCTTTAAAGCTCAGTCTGAAGAGCCATTCCCTCAGAAAAAGAGAGGATGGTTCAGTAAGGGAGCCTTCGAGCGTAGAAAAAGAATGTGAAAGTTGCAACAGCAAAGAGTCCTAGCAGCCGCTAAGCGAGAGTCAGATGCCCATACCCAGGATATGCTTAATAGGAGCTTAGCCAATTTCCATATCCTAGCAACAACTGCTGCCGACCCAAGTCTGGAACAACTAGTAGCCCCACATCCCTTACCTTTAATTCCCACTCAGCCGATGGAGGTAGAAATGCATGATTTCAACCCTGAGGAAATACCTAGGATACCAGTCCCTAATCCCTTAGACCCAAATTATGATCCATGGTTTGATGATCTTAGGGATTATGTGCCACGCTACCATTTAAACGACGAAACCTTTCCAAACATAGCAGCATATCCAGGTCTGGACCCTCTAGATCCTTATTATGACAACGATGAATACATTAGGGAGATTTTAGAAAACCCGTACCCTCAGGAGAATCCCATGCCACAGTACCCAGATCCAGTACCAGCGCCTGCACCCCCAATGAGTGCAGAGAATTTGCAAGGGCTCTGAACTTTCGAAGAAGAAATCTTAGAAAGTAGTGAGAGGATGAGGTATGTAGGAGAACAACCCGTCTGGAAATATGACGAGCGTCAGATGGATTTCAGGAGAAATCCACATCCATGAAGATAATAAGTGGAGTTGGTAATAATAATATATAATATGTTTGTATGAAAAAAAATATCTATATATATGTAATAATAATAATATGTTGTAGTATAGACCACTTTGTGGTTAGTGATGCATAATAGTGTTGTAATTTTTAATTCTTGTTTTAGTGTGTATTTGACGCATACTATATAGAAAGAGTAAAGTCGCAATGCACGACGCTTTTGACCAATATGTGTATTATGTGGTTGTTACTTAAACTATTAATTATTCTGTGATATTAATAATTGGCAAATGTTTAAAATTCAGATGGCCGACCAAGTAAATCAAGAGAATCTGGATAATAACCCGGAAAACCAGAATGACAATAATCTGAATAATGATAACCCGAATAAAGGAAATCAAGTGGACAACAGTGCCATCCAACACGTAGTAGCACAAGGAATAATAGATGCAATGCCATATATTATTCAAACAGTTAGAGAAGCAGAAAATAAAAGTAAACATGATAGCAAGCGACCCTCTGAACCTGAAAACAGCGTGAACAATGGACCCGTACTTCAAATGCCCATCCCCAAAAGAAGAAGAACCGTGTCTTACGGTTGTTCTTACAAAGAATTCTGGTCTTGTAAACCAATGGAATTCTCGGGCAACGAAGGGGCCATTGCAACCCTACGCTGGATAGAAAAGACTGAGGCAGTCTTAAAAATAAGCAAGTGCGCAGAAGAAGATAAGATAATGTTTGCTTCTAATCTGTTTAAGAATTTAGCACTAGAGTGGTGGAACACTATCCTCCAGTCTAGAGGAAGTGATAGAATTTACAATATGGAATGGGAGGAGTTTAAAAACATGGTAGAAAGGAAATTATGCCCTCCTAATGAAAAAGAGCAGATAGCAAACAAGTTCTTAAACCTTAGAATGACTGATGTAGATAGTAAGGGGTACACTAAGTTATTCTTTGAATATGCTAGAATAGTGCCAACCCTTGCTTCACCTGAACCAGTGTTAATCTCCCGTTACATCTGGAGATTAATCGGGGAGATAAGGCATGTAGTCAAGGCAGCTAGACCTCAAACCATAGAAGAAGCTGTAGAACTAGCCAACACCTTGACAGATGAATTAGTCCGTACGGGAGAAGAGGATCAAAGAAAGAACCTAACCCAGAAGCTTACACAAGAATTTCGTTATGGAAATTATAACCGTGGGAAAAATGTAGGCTCTACCTCTGCACCATACTGCAAGTATTGCAAAAGGAAGCATTCAGGAAGATGCTCCATATACTGTAACTTCTGCAAAATATCGAGACACAAGGAAGAATACTGCAGGAAGAAAGCTAACAACAGGATATGCTACAACTGCGTAGAACAAGGTCATATCAAGCCTAATTGTCCAAAGTTAGCTCCAGCTACGAATAACAAGAATACCAAAAATGCTAGAGCATTTGTTCTGACTGCAGAAGAAGCAAAGATGATCCCGGATGTGATCATCGGTACATTTTTAGTTAATGATATTTTTGCTAAAGTATTATTTGACACTGATGCAAACCAAAGTTTTATTAATACTTCATTTTGCAAATTTCTCAATCAATAATTAACTAAACTTCCACAAGAATGTCTAGTAGAAACAGCAAATGGGGAAACCATTAAAATTTCTGAAATCTTGCAGGGAGCAAGAATATAAATTCTAAATCAGAAATTTATTGCAAATCTTTACCCCATGAATCTGGCAGGATTTGATGTAGTATTAGGAATGGATTGGTTAATAGCCAATAAAGCCAATATTCTGTGTGATCAAAAGTCAATACAAGTAAATTCACCAAAGGGTGAAAAGATCACAATTAAAGGATATAAAACCTCTAGATCCACTAAATTCATCTCTGTGATGAAAACAACAAGTTACATAAGAAAAGGATCATTAGTGTATTTGATTTCTATAATCAGTAACACTAAAGGAAAAGAATTAAAGGATATTCCAGTAGTATCCTAGTTTTCAGATGTATTTCCAGAAGAACTACCAGGACAACCTCCAAATAGAGAAGTTGAATTCAGAATCCATTTAATACCAGGGACGGCACCAATTGCCAAAGAACCTTACCAATTAGCACCTGCAGAAATGCAAGAACTAAAGAAACAATTAGACAAATTGTTAGAAAAAGGATTCATACAACCAAGTTCATCACCTTGGGGAGTGCCAATTTTGTTTGTCAAAAAGAAGGACAGATCAATGCGTATGTGTATTGACTACCGTGAACTGAACAAGGTCATAATTAAGAATCGGTATCCATTACCAAGAATAGATTATCTGTTTGTTCAGTTACAAGGAGCGCGATTTTTCTCAAAAATCGATTTAAGGTCAGGATATCATCAATTAATGGTACAGGAAGAGGACATTCCTAAAACTGCGTTTAGAACAAGGTGTGGCCATTATGAATTTACTGTCATGCCATTTGGTTTAACCAATGCCCCAGCTGCATTCATGGACATGATGAACCGAATATGTAAGCCATATTTGGATAAATTCATAATTGTCTTTATAGATGATATTCTCATTTACTCTAAAAGTAAAGAGGAACATGCAAAGCATTTGCACGCACTTCTAAGTTTATTAAGAAAGGAAAAGCTTTACGCTAAGTTTTCAAAATGCGAATTTTGGTGAGAACAGGTACAGTTTCTTGGACACTTAGTCAATCATGAAGGAATGCATGTGGATCCCACAAAGATCGAAGCAATAACCAAGTTGGAAACCCCTGAATCACCAACTGAGGTTAGAAGTTTCTTAGGATTAGCCGGTTATTATAGAAGATTTATTCAAGATTTTTCTAGAATAGCCATTCCCTTAACTAAACTAACCTGTAAATCCGCCATGTTTGAATGGGGAATAAAACAAGAAGAATCCTTTAGAATCCTTAAGCAAAGATTAACCCATGCACCCATACTAGCGTTACCAGAAGGAACTGAATATTTTGTAATCTATTGTGACGCTTCTAAATTAGGTTATGGATGTGTATTAATGCAACGTCAAAAGGTTATAGCTTACGCCTCTAGACAACTTAAGAATCATAAAGAGAATTATTCAACCCATGATCTTGAATTAGGAGCTATAATTTTTTCCCTTAAGATTTGGAGACATTACCTCTACGGTAGTAAGTTTACTGTTTTCACCAATCATAAGAGTTTAAGGTATGTCTTCGGGCAAAAGGAATTAAATATGAGACAAAGACGCTGGATGGAAATGCTTAGTGATTATGATTGTGATATTCAGTATCATGCAGGAAAAGCAAATGTAGTTGCTGATGCTTTAAGTCGAAAATATCATGAACAGCCAAAAAGGATACGTTCTCTTGAATTAAATCTACAAGTAGGTTTAAATGAGCAGATTAGAAAAGCACAAGAAGCAATAATCAAGGATGATACTGAAAAGCTAAAAGGGATGATTAAGGAATTAGAACAAGGAACATATGGAATTTGGAGATTCCATAAGAAAAGAATCTGGATACCTAAATTAGGAAACCTACGTCATCGTATATTAGAAGAAGCCCATAAGTCTAAGTATACGATGCATCTAGGAAGCAATAAAATGTATCAGGACTTAAGAAAGAATTTCTGGTGGATAGGAATGAAAAAGGATATAGCAGCCTATATTGCAAAAATGTTTAACCTGTTCACAAGTCAAAGCTGAACATCAGAAACCCTCATGTTTATTACAACAATTAGAAATACCAGTATGTAAATGGGAATTGATAACAATGGATTTTGTTACTAAATTACCCAAAACAAGAAAAAGTAATGATACAATCTGGGTGATTGTAGATAGACTAACCAAGTCAGCTCATTTCCTATCAATGAAGGAAACTTTTAGTATGGAACAATTAGCTAAATTGTATGTAAATGAAATAGTTTCTTTACATGGAATTCCTCTATCAATTGTTTCTGACAGAGATAGTCGTTTTACCTCTCATTTTTGGACAAGTTTCCAAAAAGCAATGGGAACCAAGTTGAATCTAAGCACATCTTATCATCCTCAAACAGACGGACAAAGTGAAAGGACAATTCAGACAATGGAGGACATGCTTAGTGCTTGTGTAATTGATTTCGGAGGTAATTGGGACGATCACTTACCATTAATAGAATTTTCTTATAATAATAGTTATCACACAAGTATCAATGCTGCACCATTCGAAGCACTTTATGGACGAAAGTGCAGAACCCCAGTCTGTTGGGCAGAAATTGGGAAAAAGAAACTATCTGGACCTGAGATAGTACAAGAAACAACAGACAAAATCATTCAAGTCAAGGAACGACTAAAAGCAGCACGTGATCGACAGAAAAGCTATGCTGAGAACAGACGAAAGCCGTTGGAATTTCAAGTAGGAGATAAGGTATTATTAAAAGTCTCTCCTTGGAAAGGAGTAGTCAGATTTATCAAAAGGGGAAAGCTAAGTCCCAGGTATGTTGAACCTTTTAAGATTATCGAAAGAATAGGACCTGTAGCTTATCAGCTACAACTGCCAGAGGAAATGGCAGGAATACATGATGTATTTCATGTATCTAATCTCAAGAAATGTTTAACTGATGAATCACTGATAGTACCTCTTAAGGATATAGAGGTAAATGAGCAATTAAAATTTATAGAAAAGCCTCTACAAATTGAGGACAGGAAAGTCAAGAACCTCAAGCACAAGAGACTATTTCTGGTCAAAGTAAAGTGGAACTCCAAAAGAGGACCAGAATACACATGGGAGCTTGATTCAGAAATGCAAAGTAAATATCCACATTTATTCAAGTAGACCTCGAGGACGAGTTCTAAAATAAGGTGGGGAGGATATAACAACCCTCCTGAAAATTTTCCGACACCCTAATATATTTTAAAATACTCCTATATGTCTCTAAATACACCCCGTATGTGAAAACCGAGCCTAAAATATGAACTGTCGTTAAAAATAATTAAAAAACAAAAATTTTGTATCGCTCGCGGGCCACGTAGCCCATAGCAAAACCTTACGCGGGCCGCGACAGCTAAGAGGCCAGATCACACCATGTGTTGACACCTATCACCTGCGTGTTGAACCTAGTCATGACCCGGATCACCTACGGCCTAACCCCCCTAGTACGCGGGCCGCGTAAGCCTTAAGCTTACCTTACGCAGGCCGCGAGAAACCCGTTTTTCAGCCGTATATAAGAAGGCATCGAGCTTTTTTTTTCGTCGCTCAATTCATTTCTTTCTTAACGAATTTATGAGAATAGGCATAATACACGGGTATTATATCCCCCTAATTAGTGAGGTTCTGCTCCGTTGTAGGTATTATAACCCCAGTTACGTATTAGATACGCTGCCTGATTGATCCAGGGTTCCGTAACAACTGTCGTGGTTCTGCCCAACGTAGTTGTTGGAATACCGTCTCGGGGAGGGTATCATTAATATAAATAAAGGGTTATTAAACTAACATATGTACATTTGTGTAAATTATAGATTACTACCAGGAAACCCTAGAAGAAGTATAAAACAGCAATGCGAGTTTATCCGCTTTTTGTAAACCTTTTTGTAATCTGTTTTACAAAACCTTAAATGTTTTACAATGTGATTAAGTAGTGATTGAGTCTTTGTAGTTCTTCAATTAGTGCCGGTATATTGGGGTTTTGTATACAAAATGTGGAACACGTTACAATTGGACAACGAGTTAGCCAATGTGTAATATGACCCACCAGTCAAGATTGACAGTACTGAATGAGTAATTATGTAGAAATAAACATTGTGATCGCTCTCAATACTGTGTTATTTGATAAAACTCTTCTTGATTAAACTGGGATTCACTCACCAGTATTTCCCACTGACAAATGTTTTTAAAACGCGTTTCAGGTAACACAATGTGAAAGCCAATTAGGAAAAAGCCAGCTGGAGAGCACTGACGGCTTGGAAAAATGTGGCTATAAAAGTTACCTAAAAGACTATGTTTTAAATTCAATAAAATAGTGTTTATCCCTATAAATGTATTGTAATAATAAACTTGGGTTTTACCCATGTGGTTATTAATATATGTTGGATCTGAGTTTTTTTCTGATTGTATTTTGTGTTTGTAATTAAAATGAAAATGGATGAGTGTGCAGCGGAATTATGATGAAAACAAACTTTGCATACAATCAAACGAGAGTAATACTTTGATCAAACATCTTTTCACAATGAATCGGAAGATTGAATTTATTTCAATAACGATTACAATGATTGATGAATGAATGCAAACTCCCCCTCAGCCAGAGCTCAGTTGTTTGTTCGTGCAAAGAAGACGATGATGCAAAAGAGCTGATAGAACAGTACAAAGTACTGAACTATTTATAGGCACTTGCAAACCACTGAGCATCTTAGCTGACGTCACCATGAAAGTGACATCTAACCTCCTAACAAACTCTAACCTCTGATCTATACAAACACTGCTATGTTAACTACTGCTATTACATTACATTACAAAACAGACTATAGATCAGCTGCTGCAACCTTCCACTGCTGTGAACCCAGCAGTACTTGTCCGGATCAGCAGTGCTTGACTCAAGGCAGTAGATTGAATCAGCAGGGCTTTAGTCTTTCATCAGTTCTTTACTTGAGCAGCAGTTGTAGGTCAGCAGTTTGCAAGATCAGCAGATGGTAGGTCAGCAGATGTTGAAATCACTTTCAAGGGGAAAGACTTGTATGTAAACATCTGCTTATTCTGGATCCACTGCTCTGATCCAGTTTTGGCATTAATTATCTGTTCCTCTGATAGGGTTCAATCCCAACAATATAAAATATGGTGGTTTTACTCTGATAAACATTTCCTAACTACGGTCCTGATGTAATTTCCGCTGCCAAATTAATAAATGATACCACCACAACTGTTGTTCGCGGCCGCCCGTTCCCGGGATAGATAAGGGGGCGGGGTTGCGACAAAACTGGGATTATGTTGGTGCAGTATGTCTAAAGCCTGCGTCTTAGTCTTGTTAGATAAGTCTAGGGTCTAAATATATCAAGTTTGTTAAGTGTAGGGGTCTGAATGTAAGTTTAAGTTAGTTGGATAGGATTTCGCTTCAGGATATGTGATGTAAGCCTCAAGCGAAATCAAGTGATGAGATTTCGCTTGAGGCATATTGAAGCGAAATCTTGTTGCCTATATATAGGCTAGTGTAGTTCTCATTTGGTACGCATTCCGAGAAGTTGTAACGAAGTGCTGCCAGTTTTCCAAGTCATTATATAACAGAGAACAAGTGTTAAAAGTGAATCTTTTCTGTTTTCTACTCTTTTCTGTCTGATTCTAAGCTGTTTAGATGTTTCCGCCATCTAAATAGTGTTAACACACTCAAATTGACTCATTTGATCGGTCAAATCGATCCTACAATTGGTATCAGAGCCAGTTATGAGTGTGTTCACTTGAATCAGTTGGTTTTTACTCACAAAAACTGATTTCTGGACGAAAACACGGACAAAATGGACTAAGACTTTCACAGTGTGTGTAAAAGTGTGTTTTAACAAAGCCTTGAGAAATTCAGATTAAAACTCGGACTAAAATTGACAAAAATGACTTGAAAACCTGATTTCGCTTGAGCGAGCAGTTTGGTTGTTGGTATTTTGAAGCGAATACGTGGATTTCGCTTGAAATTTTCTGATTGCTTGAAGCGAAATCGTATATTTCGCTTGAGGAGTCTGTGGTTAGCTGAAAATTTGATTTGAAGCGAAACCATAGATTTCGCTTGAGATTTTGCTGATTGAAGCGAAATCATACTGTGTTTGTTTTGTGAGTTTTCGCTTGAAATCTTCTGTGATTTCGCTTGAAGTTTGAGTGATTTTGCTTGAGATTACTGATAGTCCATAGTGTTCGTGAAATTGTTCGATAGTCTGATTTTGTGAAAAGTGTGTGTGAAAATTTTAAAACTATTCGGTAAATTTCTAAAAATGGAAAACCAAGAGTTTTATAACTTCTTCTCGGGAAGTGGAATGGCAACAGGACAAACATCGGGTAGTGTTATACAAAACGTCAACATGGAGAACGAATTGGGAACAATGCAAAAGCCTCCCAAATTGATGAACATAGATGAGTATGCTGGATGGTCAAGCAGATTTAAGAACTGGGTTCAGGCTAACCATTTTGAATGTTGGATGAAGATAGAGACAAAGTATGTTCCATCAGTTGATGGTTTAAATATTAAGAAGAATATTGCAAGCCTGTCAGAAACAGAACAGAATGATTTCAAAGCCGAGAAAAAGATGATTAGTATACTCCAGCAGGCTATCAAAGAAGATATTTTAGTTTTGTTGCAATATGAAGATAATGCCCAATCTATGTGGTTTGCATTAAAATCAAAGTTTGAAGGTAGTGCATCCATGATCAAGAACAAGAAGGCTCTACTCAAGAAGGAATTTGATATTTTTACCGGTATAAAGGGTGAAACTACAAGGCAACTAATTGAAAGATATTGCCATTTGGTACTTGAGATGAATAGATTAAAAATTGAAAAGACCGATGAAGAATGGATTGACAAATTGGCTGATGCGTTACCTTATGACGAGTGGGGTACATACCTGATGATGCTAAAGAACAATTCAGACTTTGCAAATTACAATCTTAGTTTGTTCATAGAAAAGATTGAAGCTCACGAGTTGGAATTGCTAAAAATCAAGAAAATGAACGCAGCGAGTGTGCAGCAGGATGTATCGTTGTATTACAAAAACAACCTAAGTGTTTCTTCAAACAATCAAAGCCCAAAAATACAAACAGGGTTCATCGCTGATAACACTCCAAGTGTTTCTTCAAACACTCCACAATCTGGAAATTCTTCACCATTTGTGAACTATGATCCAAATTTCAAAGCTCAAGAGCAGTCTTCACCTCAAAGCTCTACAAGTTCAAATAATCAGGCTTATGTTTCTGGGGTGCAATGTAACATCGCGGTGAATATTAAGAATGGAAATGAAATTACTGAAACTGCCGCAAGACAACATATTGCAGTACTTGCTTCCGTTTTAGAGGCTTGTGAAGGCTTAGTAGCGGGTAGGATTGGTAATCCTGATATGACCAAAGAGGATTACGATCAGATCGACCCGGAGGAGCTTGAACTGATTGATATAAAATGGGGAATGGCGAGTTTGGTTAGAAGAGCACAACGGTTTATGGAGATCACAGGCAGAAACAGTCTCTCAGGTCCTGATCAGAAGTTAGGGTTTGATAAATCGAAAGTTACATGTTTCAAGTGTAAAGAACGTGGTCATTTCAAGAGAGAATGTCCGAATCGTGAAGTAAACAATCATCAAAACCCGTTCACCAACGACTACTACAAGCAAGCAATCTATCATCGATCAAATCAACAGCCTACTGTTCAAAGACCACAAATTGAGAATAAACCAGAAAAGGCGATGATCGTGAATCAAGATGATGAAAAGGTTGCTGCAGGTTTCAGCTGGAATAAGTATATTCCCGGTAGTGATGATCAAGCTATGATGGCAGAAGTTGTTGAGATATCTGAGATGGTTTCTGAGGCAGAGAAAATTACTGAAGATGTGTCTGTAGTTGTTGAAGAGATTCCTACTAAGAATGTGATCGATGTTGAAGAAATAGATGCTGAAGTGAATTATCATAAGTCAGAACAGGAGGTTTTGGGAAATTTAATGAAATCTGTATTGTCTCCTAATATTTCTGAATCTTTTGCAGGTTACTTTGAAGAACCAAAGACCGGATCATGTCCAAGATTTGAAGAGAAGAAAGAAGTCGTTGAAGAGTTGATAGATGTGTCGAAAGAGATGACTGGAGAAATATTGAAAGACATAGCTGACAAAGCTCTAATGGCAAAACTGAAAGAGGTAGACACAGAATCTGTTAAACCAGAGTCTGTCGAAACCGAGTCAGTACAAAAGGAGTCTGTCGAGGAGTCTAAAAGAGAGGAGGTCAAATCTGAGAAAATGTTTGAGTCTGAGTCAAACAATGTCGGTAAAACTAATTGTGTAGAGCAAGTTGTTGAAAAGGTTGTCTCAATCCCTGAAACAACGTGCAAACGGTGTTTAGAACCATGCATGGAGTGTTTTGAAAAAGATACTAAGTATCAGGAATTGAAACATCATGCAGACATGATTAAATTTGATCTTGGACAAGTCAAAGAAGCATATGATACTCTATCTAGAACAGTTAAAATGATTAAAGAGGAAAGTGTCGAAAATGATAAAGCCACAAAATTAGCAAAAGCTACACTTTTTGATAAACAAGTGGAAGTCAATTTTTATTTGGACATCATTGCTTCATTAAAAAGGGAATTGGAGTTAACAAAAATTGAAAATGAAAGAATTGATAAGAAGTTGATGAGTTATGTGGCTTCATCATATGTCCTTGAACAGATTGTCCCAAAACAACCTGATGAAACACCAGTCTTTAAGAGTGTTCCACCCCCAATGTGGAATCATTACACACAGAAATATCCAGATGGGGTGGAAGCTGCTTTGAATCTCAAATTGAGATCAATTGAGGATGATTCGCCTGAAAGCATTGATGTACATTCTCTGCATCCGACACCGACAACGAATCACAGGTTATCAAAACTGTTGTCGATCAGGTGTTAGATGAAGAGATTGATAACTCTAAGAAGTCACAATCTGAGAAAGGTGTTACAGATTCTGAAGATGAGAGTAATTTCTTGGAACGGTTTATACCGAAATCGGACAAGAGTGCGAATGATGATTCGATTATGGTAGTATATACTATGATTGGAACAGACAAACTTTATTCCGATTTCGAGTATCCTCTTCAGAATGTGAAAATTGAGAATGTTGAGAAAGTTTTCAAATTGGTTGAAATGAAAATTGATGAGGTTAATAACAAAGAATTTTTTTCGAAACCTAAAAAATCATTTGTTACAACATGTTTTAACAACGTTGGGAAAAAGGAATGGGAAGGTAATGGTAACAAGAAAAATGGTAACAACTTTAAAAACAAAGGGATTGGTTTTGAAAAAAAATTGGCTAAGAAGGTTGTCAAGCCAAAAGATAAAATGAATGATGTTTTTGTTGTTGGTCCAAGTGTTGATGAAGAAAAGGAATACATTTTTAGTCAAAAAGCGATTGACGATTTTAATGCAGCAAAGAAACTGAAAGAAGAGTCGTTCAAATCAACTTTTGTCGAATATGACAAAAGAGTTTGCTATCGCTGCAATGAAATCGGACACATGGCAAAACAATGCAAGAAAATTTTTGAAAAATTGGTCATTAAACCATTTGTTAAAAAATTTCAACCTAAGTCACCAGTTAACACAAAGGGCAAAAAGCCGATGGTTTCACCAATTCGAATCTTGAAAAGGGGTGAATCATTGAAGTCGGAAGATAAGTTGAAATCAACATTTGAAATTGGCGAATCTTCAAAGTACCAAATGACTTCAAAGATTTATCCAAAAACGAAAATTTTTGAAAATCAATTTTGGGTTGTAAAATCAAAACCATCGGTTGAGGAGAAAAAGATGGAAAACATTTTGAAAAATGAAACAAAAGTTGTTGAAACCAAATCACAATCTGTTGAGGTAAAGAAAATGGAAAACGAGTTAAAGTTTGATTCAAAAGCTTTTAATCCTACTGTTCAAAATATTTTTGGAAAAATGGTTGACAGAAAGGTCAAAGGAACAAAGGAATTTTATGCATCAAAAGTGGGTGCTAATGATAAACAAGAATTTGAATCTGAGCTTGATAAGTTTCTTGCAGAGTTTCCTCTAATCAAAGAAAATATGTTAAAATCAAAAGTAGAATCTGTTGTTCCAAATGTCATGTTTAACTTTCCTAAAACTGATGAGAAGTGTGATTTAGTTTTTGGAAGTGTGTCATCAGTTAAGAAGTCATGGAGTTCATTGTTTGAATGAATTTGATATGATATATGCAGGGGCTGTCCAAGTCAATTCTATCAAAATGGATCATGGATAGTGGTGCGTCAAGGCACATGACTGGGACGCTTGCTTTGCTCTATGATGTAAAATCCATCAATGGAGGTCATGTAGGGTTTGCTGGGAGTCAAGGTGGAAGAATTGTTGGTCAAGGAACTTTGACAAATGGTGTGATATCTTTTGACAAAGTAAACTACATAGTGGAGCTGACCAACAATCTACTCAGTATTTCACAGATTTGTGATAAAGATTTCAGTGTACATTTTACTAAAACTGAATGTGTTGTGTTGAAACCAGGGTTTAAAATCCCTGATGAGATGGTGTTGTTGCGTGCACCTCGAGAAAATGATCTCTATTATCTTGACATGAGCACAGCAACGCCAACATCTCATCAGAAACAGTGTTTTGTGACTAAAAACAAAGCGACAGAAAAGGATTCTATCATGTGGCATCGTAAGATGGGCCACATTCATGTTCGCAAAATGAACTTTTTGGTTCATAATGATTTAGTTGAGGGGGTAAATTTGAAAAATTTTCATTTAAATGATGATTGTATTGCGTGTAAGAAAGGTAAACAGGTTCGGAAATCACATCCTTTGAAAATCATGAACTCGATCAGGTTACCTCTTGAGAGATTGCACATGGATCTCTTCGGGCCTGTCAATGTTAAGAGCATCAGCAGGGATTTGTATTGCTTGGTGGTTACAGATGATTTTTCAAGATTTTCTTGGGTTGTATGCTTAGAACGAAAAGATCAAACGTTTGAGTCTTTGATGATACTTTTCAAGAAGATGGAAACTGTATACAAACTGCCTATCCGGAGAATTAGAAGCGACAATGGAACTGAATTTAAAAACAACAGAATGTACGAGTTCTGTAATGAAAAGGGAATTCTTCATGAATTCAGTGCGCCGTATACTCCACAGCAAAACGGCGTAGCTGAAAGAAAGAATAGAACCCTAATCGAGACAGCACGTACAATGTTAGCAGATTCCAAGCTACCTATTTTCTTCTGGAGTGAAGCAGTATCTGCAGCGTGCTATACACTGAACAGAGTTCTTACTGTCAAGAAGTATGGAAAAACATGTTTTGAGTTGCTGCATCGTTACAAGCCGAATCTTGAGTTCTTGGAACCTTTCGGATCACCGTGTACGTTCATTGATGAAGACGGAAAGTTTGGAGCAAAATCAAATGAAGGTTTCTTTGTAGGATACGCCAGCCCACTAAAAAGGGTGTTCGTACCATGTCTGAGCAAGGTGATTCAGGTGCTTCATGTGGATTGTCAGAAGCATACTCCGTCACCACAACTTCCCGGACAAAGATTCCTATTTGATTACGATAAACTCTGGGAATCGTTTCATCTACCGTCCGAGCCAAGTGAGGAGGAACTTGCTCTCATGTACTTGTATCAACAAAGTCATTTGTCAGAGCCGGAATCTAGACCGCTAGATGTTCCTACACCCACCGTGGGTACTAATGATGATGAAGCCGGACCAAGTGGAACCGTTCATATACCACCAGAGGAACCAGCTCCGTCATTTGATGTTTCTGATGACTCAGAGGAGGAACCTGTTCCTACCTTTGACGAGGAACCAAATGAGACAACAGAAGAGGTTGTTGACCAAATCGTTGATTTTGATATTTCAAATTCGGAATCGGAAGTTGTCGTGCCTGATTCTGTGATGCCACGGACCTTGTCTTACCATCCCTCAGAACAGATCATTGGCGATTTGCAAAGTGGTGTCAAAACCCGACACCAAATAGATCAAGCTCTTACTTGTTTTTATTCATCTATTGCTGACATGCAGAAAGAGTTTTCTTTCAAATGTTTTATCTCGCAGATAGAGCCCAAGACATACAGAGAAGCATTGACCGAGGAGAGTTGGGTTAATGCAATGCAGGAGGAACTACAACAGTTTCAAAAGCTGGGTGTCTGGGAGCTTGTTGATCTTCCACCAAATCAGAAGTTAATCAAGACAAAGTGGGTTTTTAAATGTAAAAGAGATAATAGAGGAGTCGTGGTGAGAAACAAAGCAAGACTGGTCGTTCAAGGATTCAGTCAACAAGAATGAATTGATTATGATGAAGTCTACGCACCAGTTGCAAGGCTAGAGGCAATTCGGATTTTTCTGGCCTTTGCATCATGGAAGAACTTTAAAGTATATCAACTTGACGTGAAATCTGCTTTTCTCTATGGAACTATCAAAGAGGAAGTGTATGTGGGGCAACCGCCAGGCTTCATAGACCCACAGCACAAAAACAAGGTGTTTCTACTGGACAAGGCGTTATACGGACTTCACCAGGCCCCGAGAGCCTGGTATGAAACGCTTTCGACATACTTGTTGGACAACGGGTTCACAAGAGGTACAGTAGATAGTACTTTGTTTATACGAGAAAAAGAAAACCATTTGTTGATTGTGCAGATTTACGTGGACGATATCATTTTTGGATCCACCAACGACGATATGTGCAAAGAGTTTGAGCTAGTGATGAAGAAAAAGTTTGAAATGAGCTCAATGGGAGAAATGAAGTTTTTCCTCGGGTTGCAGGTAGAACAAATGCCCGACGGAATCTTCATTCATCAGTCAAAATATGTCAAGGATGTGCTAGACAAGTTTGATATGACAGATTGCAGTCCAGCATCTACTCCCCTTGCGCAGAATCATGGGATTTGTCCAGATGAGAATGGAGTGAAGATGGATGAAACATTGTACCGATCAATCATTGGTTCCTTAATGTATCTCACAGCTTCTCGTCCGGATATCATGTATCCGACATGCTTATGTGCCAGATATCAGTCGAATCCGAAGCAGTCACACCTGACAATAGTGAAACGTATACTACGGTATTTGAAAGGCTGCCCAAGCCTTGGCTTGTGGTATCCTAGATTGGGTGACTTTACTTTATCCGGTTTCGCTGATTCAGATTTCGGGAGCTGCAAACAAAACGCAAAGTCCACCACTGCCGGGTGTCAGTTCTTAGGAACTCGACTCGTTACCTGGCAGTGTAAGAAACAAACCACTGTAGCGCTTTCTACTTGTGAAGCTGAATACGTTTCAGCTTCCAGCTGTTGTTCACAGATCCTTTGGATCCAACAGCAAATGCGTGACTTTGGTTTGCAATTCTTAGATACTCCAATTTTCGTGGACAATGAAGCAGCAATTAATATTACTAAAAATCCAGTTCACCATTCAAAAACAAAACACATTGAGATCCGTCACCATTTTATTCGAGATTGTAACGAGAAAAAATTAATTCGGATTGAATATGTGCACACCGATGAACAGAAAGCGGATTTCTATACCAAACCATTTGATAAAAAGAGGTTTTATTATCTTTTAAAATTGAATGGAATGAAAAATCTGCAATCTGGGAGGGTTGTTGAATGTAATGCCGAATTGGACGGCGATCTGACGTGAACTTTTTTCGAGTTGTCAACTTTGTTTGTACAGTTTTATTTTTCTGCTTTTCGATAAAAACAAAAACAAAAAAAAATATATGTTTTTCTTTTTAGGGGGAGAAAGTTTGCAGAAAAATACAAAAACATGATAAATTCTATAAAAACCAAAAACATTTGAAAAAGTAAAAATGAGTTTGTGTATAAGAGGGAAATGATAGTACATCAGCTAGACAGGTGCAGTACGCTAAAGAAATGGAATGTATAAAATGCAATTAAGCAGTCTCGCTAAAGATGTGCCGATAGGTTTTCACAAAATTAGTAGATTAGTTTGGGATATAAACATAAAATTTACTTGCATCTACGTGGGGAACACCTCCAGGATATATAGGTAACCCCTGAAATCCTGTTTGAAGGGTCCCATATTCTGAGATACTAGGTCTTTATGCTTAGTGATATCTGGGGTATTATCCCGGGACTTCTGATTTTGCGGAAGCAATGGCCTAGTCCCCGGAGAATACTTTACGCTGCTTTGAAATATAAGCCTCCCCTCAGCATAAAAAATGATAACACATTGCAAAATTGTTAATCATGTGCTGTTGTAAAGAAGATCCCCAAAGGGGACCCACCAAAAGTCGAAGCCGTCATCTCTCTGCGTATCGAAAGATCGACCTGAGCTCTCACGGCCCTCGCAATTAACCCTTTACAGATATCATCTAGGTATATTCACCTGTAAGACTGAATATTGGGGTCTGGATACGGGAGTATATACTGAGGTGGGACACATGTAGTTGTTTAAGTCCTAAAACACTAATTCTGTATCCCGAGCTGATTGAAAGTTTTGTGGGAATTTAAGAGGATCAATATATCGGCAATCTACGTGAATTGTTTAATGCTTAAAATGAAATAACAGCTTAACGGTACTTGTATCTTGTTGGCAGCTGATATGATCCCTTAACACACTCACAAAAAGATTGTGTGTACATAGTTTCAGCTTATTCAGTTTAAAATCCAAAAAGATTTTAATTTTTTCATTTTATTTTTGACAACTGACATTGGGAATCGAAAGTTCAAAGTCTTGTGCAGATCATGTCTGAGATTGATGAGGATTGGGTAAGCTGGTGATGCAGTAAAATGATTGGTACAAGTGTTGGTTGATTAAAATGAGGTTGAAAGATTAAAATGATTCAAAAGTTCATTAATTTGAACTTATTTTTTTTCAAGAAATCCGGTATCTTCATAGTTTGGTTAGCCAAGGTCATTAACTTGGACTTGGTTAATTGGGTGTGACATTAAAAGATAGAAAAATCAAATTTTTGAAAGTGTTAGGTTTAGTTGTTGGATTCTTAATATAATCAAATCTTTATAGGATTGTGATAGAACCAGATCATCAATTCTGGACATTTAAAATGTCTATTCTTATAAATGTTTGAGATTTGCAGGTGAAAGTTCCAGATTAAGATCCCTATAGCAGAGTCTTAGGGGGAGTCTGAAGACGAGCTTGATACAAAAGAAAGCTTGTTGCTGGTAATTCAGGTGTCGATCTCAAATGCTTGGAAGATTGTTGAAAGGGGGAGCCTGAAGGAAGAGAACGAGAAGCTTAGGAAGCTGTTGAACAAAAGAAAAGAGCTGATGATAATGAAAAGCTTAGGAAGATGTTGTTGAGAAAACCTAAGCCTAGAGAAGAAAAGTTCAAGTCCATGTGAAGACCTAGACTGAAGACTCCGGCTTTATCCAAGGGGGAGTTTGTTGGTGCAGTGTGTCTAAAGCCTGCGTCTTAGTCTTGTTAGATAAGTCTAGGGTCTAAATATGTCAAGTTTGTTAAGTGTAGGGGTCTGAATGTAAGTTTAAGTTAGTTGGATAGGATTTCGCTTCAGGATATGTGATGTAAGCCTCAAGCGAAATCAAGTGATGAGATTTCGCTTGAGGCATATTGAAGCGAAATCTTGTTGCCTATATATAGGCTAGTGTAGTTCTCATTTGGTACGCATTCCGAGAAGTTGTAACGAAGTGCTGCCAGTTTTCCAAGTCATTATATAACAGAGAACAAGTGTTAAAAGTGAATCTTTTCTGTTTTCTACTCTTTTCTGTCTGATTCTAAGCTGTTTAGATGTTTCCGCCATCTAAATAGTGTTAACACACTCAAATTGACTCATTTGATCCGTCAAATCGATCCTACAGATTCACTCACCAGTATTTCCCACTGACAAAATGTTTTTAAACGCGTTTCTGGTAACAAAATGTGAAAGCCAAATAGAAGCCAGCTGGACAGCACTGAAGGCTTGGAAAAGTGGCTATAAAGTTACCTAAAATGAATAGATGTTTTATTTAAATAAAATAGGGTTTTCTCCCTATGAAAATGTGTGCTTAAACTTGGGATTTTCCCATGTGTTTAATATTATAAAAGTGTGGTATTTTACTCTGATAAAATATTTCCTAACTACGGTCGTGATGTAAATTCCGCTGCCAAATTGAATAAACACCAGATACCACCGAAAGTGGCTCGCGGCCGCCCGTTCCCGGGAAATAGGGATCGGGGGTTGCGACAGAAGGTGGTATCAGAGCCAAGCCACTGATTTAGCCACAGAAGTGTTCTGCTGACACCAAAATTCAATCTGTTAGGAACTAAATTATGGAAATACGTGCATAATTGTACTTTATTGTTATGTGTTATTTGACTATTTGTTTGTTTACAGTATGAGCGACCAAGGACCATCTGACGCATATCGTCAGTTGTCTGGTTCGCCTAGAAGCGAAAGCGCCTCTTCTCAGCCTGCCCTCTCAGGGTACTCTGCTGATAATGAAGAAGGAATATTCGTGTTTAAGGCTCAGTCTGAAGAGCCATTCCCTCAGAAAAAGAGAGGATGGTTCAGTAGAGGAGCACATGAGCGTAGGAAGCGAATGAAAAAGTTGCAAGAGCAGCGAGCCCTAGCAGCTGTTAAAAGAGAGACAGATGCCCATGCCCAGGATATGATTAATAGGGGTTTAGCCAATTTCCATATCCTAGCAACCACTTCAGCAGACCCTAACCTGGAGCAACTGATAGCACCCCAACCATTATAGCCCATGGAGATAGAAAACAACCCTGAAAACCAAGTAGAAATGCATGATTTCAACCCGGAGGAGATACCTAGGAGACCAACGCCCAATCCCTTAGACCCAAATTACGACCCGTGGTGGGACGACAATAGGGATTATGTGCAACGTTACCCGATACAAGAAGACATACCCATGCCGAATCTAGGAGCATACCCAGGTTTGGACCCTCTAGATCCCTACTTTGATAATGATGTATTCATTAGGGAAATTTTAGAGAATCCTTACCCATTCCAGGCACCCACACCCCCATACCCTGAACCCATGCCCCAGATTCCAAACCCAATCCTAGAACCTGCACCCCCAATGAGTGCAGAAAATGTGCAAGAACTCAGGACATTTGGTGAAGAAATTTTAGAGAGTAGCGAGAGGATGAGACAGGTGGGAGAGCGACTCGTCTGGAAGTACGACGAGAGCAATATGGATTTCTGGATGAATCCATATCCATGAATGTGATGGTAGAGATGGTGATAATAATAGTAATAATATAATATAATAAAATATGTGTGTATGTGTATAAAAAAACTACGGATGCCTACTATTAGTAGTGTAACTTTAATTTTCAGTTGGTATTGTAATTTTAATTTTCAGTGTTGGTTTGTACTAGATGCATATTATAAGAAAAATTAAGTCGCAATGATCGACGTTTTTGAACAACATGCGTGTTGTGTGATTGGTTGTACCAATTATTATTTGTGATATTAATACGTGGTAAATGTTTAAAATTCAGATGGACAACGAAGTGAACCCGGAAAACCAGAATGATAACAACCCGAATAACGATAATCTGAATAATGAGAATCCGAACAACAATAACACAAGAAACCAAGTGGATAATAGTGCCATCCAACACATAGTGGCACAAGGAATCATAGATGCAATGCCATTTATTATTCAAACTGTTAAGGAAGCGGATAATAAAAGTAAACATAGCAGTAAGCGACCAACTGAACTGAAAAAAAGCGTGAACAATGGACCCGTACTTCAAGTGCCCATTCCCAAAAGAAGACGAACCATGCCTTATGGTTGTTCTTACAAAGAATTCTGGTCCTGCAAACCCATAGAATTCTCGGGCAATGAAGGACCCATTGCAGCTCTACGCTGGATAGAAAAGATTGAGGCGGTCTTAAAAATAAGCAAGTACGCGGAAGAGGATAAAATAATGTTTGCTTCCAATCTGTTTAAGAATTCAGCCTTAGAATGGTGGAACACTATCCTTCAATCTAGGGGAAGTGACAGGATTTACAACATGGAATGGGAGGAATTTAAAAACATGGTAGAAAGGAAATTCTGCCCTCCCAATGAAAAAGAACAGATAGCAAATAAGTTTCTCAACCTTAGGATGACTGGAGTAGATAGTAAGGGTTATACTACTACATTCTTTGAATATGCTAGAATAGTGCCGACCCTTTCATCACCTGACCCAGTATTAATCTCCCGTTACATCTGGAGATTAATTGGGGAAATTAGGCATGTAGTCAAGGCAGCTAGACCTCAAACCATAGAAGAAGCTGTAGAATTAGCAAACACCTTGACTGATGAATTAGTGCGTACACGAGAAGAAGATCAGAGAAGGAATCTAGCACAGAGACTTACCCAGGAATTCCGTTATGGAAATTCCAACCGTAGGAACGTAGGTTCTACCTCTGCACCGTACAACAAGGATTGTAAGAAGAAGCATTCGGGAAAATGCTCCACTTACTGCAATTTCTGTAAGTTACCAGGACACAAGGAAGAAGATTGCAGGAGGAAACCTCATAACAGGATGTGCTTCAACTGCGGAGAAAAATGTCACATCAAGCCGAATTGTCCAAAATTGGCTCCAGCTATGAACAATAAGAACACTAAAAATGCTACAGCATTTGTTCTGACAGCCGATGAAGCTAAAATGATTCCAGACGTTATAGCCGGTATGTTTTTAGTTAATGATGTTTTTGCCAAAGTATTATTTGACTCTGGTGCGAACCAAAGTTTTATTAATACTTCGTTTTGCAAACTTCTTAATCAATCATTAACTAAACTCCCACAAGAATGTCTAGTAGAGACAGCCAATGGGGAAACCGTTAGGATTTCTAAAATCTTGTAGGGAGCAAGAATAGAATTTTCAAACCAAAAGTTTACTGCAAACCTTTATCCAATGAATCTGGCAGGATTCGGTGTTATATTAAGAATGGATTGGCTAATAGCCAATAAATCCAGTATTTTATGCGATCAAAAGTCAATTCAAGTAAATTCACCAAAGGGTGAAAAGATCACAATTAAAGAAGATAAACCATCTAGGTCCACAAAATTCATCTCTGTGATGAAAACAGCAAGTTGTATAAGAAAAGGATCTATAGTGTATTTGATTTCTATAATCACTAACACTAAAGGAAAAGAACTAAAAGACATTTCAGTAGTGTCTGAGTTTTTAGATGTATTCCCAGAAGAATTACCAGGACTACCGCCGGACAGAGAAGTCGAATTCAGAATCCATCTGCTACCAGGGTCAGCACCGATTGCTAAAGCACCTTACCGTTTGGCACCCGCAGAAATGAAAGAACTGAAGAAATAGTTAGACGAATTATTGGAGAAAGGATTCATACAGCCAAGTTTGTCGCCATGGGGAGCACCAATTTTATTCATTAAGATGAAAGACGGATCGATGCGCATGTGCATTGATTACCGTGAACTAAACAGGGTCACGATTAAGAATCGGTATCCATTACCAAGAATCGATGATCTGTTCGATCAATTGCAAGGAGCTCGATTTTTCTCTAAAATTGATTTAAGGTCAGGATATCATCAATTAAAGGTACAAGAAGAGGATATTCCTAAAACCGCATTTAGGACAAGGTACGACCATTATGAATTTGCTGTCATGCCATTTGGTTTAACCAATGGCCCAGCTGCATTTATGGACATGATGAACCGAATATGTAAGCCATATTTGGATAAATTCATAATTGTTTTCATAGATGATATTCTCATTTACTCTAAGAGTAAAAAGGAACATGCACAGCAATTGCATGCACTTCTAAGTTTATTGAGGAAGGAAAAGCTTTATGCTAAGTTTTCAAAGTGCGAGTTTTGGCTATAACAGGTATAGTTTCTTGGACATTTAGTCGATCATGAAGGAATTCATGTGGATCCCACAAAGATCGAGGCGATTACCAAATGGAAAACCCCTGAGTCACCAACTGAGGTTAGAAGTTTCTTAGGATTAGCCGGTTATTATAGAAGATTTATTCGAGATTTTTCTAAGATAGCCACTAACCTGTAAATCCATTAAGTTGAATGGGGACCAAAACAAGAAGAAGAATTTAAAATTCTTAAGCAAAGATTAACTCACACACCCATACTAGCCTTACCAGAAGGAACTGAAGACTTTGTAGTCTATTGTGACGCCTCTAAGTTAGGTTATGGATGTGTGTTGATGCAACGTCAAAAAGGTTATAGCTTACGTATCAAGACAACTTAAGAATCATGAAGAGAATTATTCCACTCATGATTTAGAACTAGGAACCATAATTTTTGCCCTGAAAATTTGGAGACATTACCTTTACAGTAGTAAGTTTACCATCTTTACTGATCATAAGAGTTTAAGATATGTTTTTGGGCAAAAGGAATTGAATATGAGATAAAGACGCTGGATGGAAATTCTTAGTGATTATGATTGTAATATCCAGTATCATGCGGGAAAAGCAAATGTAGTTGCTGATGCTTTGAGCCGAAAATATCATGAAAAGCCAAAAAGAGTGCATTTTCTTAAATTAAATCTAAAGGTAGATTTAAATGAACAAATTAGAAAAGCACAAGAATCAGTAATCAAGGAAGATACTGAAAAGTTAAAAGGAATGATTAAAGAATTAGAACAAGGAACAGATGGAATTTGGAGATTCCATAAGAAAAGAGTGTGGATACCTAAATTAGGAAACCAACGCCACCATATATTAGAAGAAGCCCATAAGTCTAATTATAGGATGCATCCTGGAAGTGATAAGATGTACCAGGATTTGAGGAAAAATTTCTGGTGGATAGGAATGAAAAAGGATATAGCAACATATGTTGCCAAGTGTCTAACTTGCTCACAAGTTAAAGCTGAACATCAGAAACCTTCAGGTTTATTGCAGCAGTTAGAGATGCCAGTATGGAAATGGGAATTGATAACAATGGATTTTGTTACCAAATTACCCAAAACAAGGAAAGGTAATGATACAATCTGGGTGATTGTAGATAGGCTAACTAAGTCAGCTCATTTCCTACCAATGAAGGAAACTTCCAGTATGGAACAATTAGCTAAATTATATGTAAATGAAATAGTTTCATTACATGGAATTCCTTTATCAATTATCCCTGATAGGGATAGCTGTTTTACCTCTCATTTTTGGACAAGTTTCCAAACAGCAATGGGAACCAAGTTGAATCTAAGCACAGCCTATCATCCTCAAACAGATGGACAAAGTGAAAGGACAATTCAGATAATGGAAGACATGCTTAGAGCCTATGTAATTGATTTCAGAGGTAATTGGGACGATCATTTACCATTAGTAGAGTTTTCTTATAATAACAGTTATCACACAAGTATCAATGCTGCACCATTCGAAGCACTTTATGGACGAAAGTGCCGAACCCCAGTCTGTTGGGCAGAAATTGGGGAAAAGCAACTGTCTGGACCTGAAATAGTACATGAAACAACCGACAAGATCATTCAAGTCAAGGAACGACTGAAAGCAGCACGTGCTCGACAAAAGAGCTATGCAGATAACAGGAGAAAATCGTTGGAATTTCAGGTAAGAGACAAAGTGTTATTGAAAGTCTCTCCATGGAAAGGAGTGGTAAGATTCATCAAAAGGGGAAAGCTACGTCCCAGGTATGTTGGACCTTTTGAGATTATTAGAAAAATAGGACATGTAGCCTATCAGCTACAACTGCCAGAGGAAATGGCAGGAATACATGATGTATTTCATGTATCTAATCTCAAGAAATGCTTTGCTGATGAATCACTTGTAATGCCTCTAAAAGATATAGAAGTAAATGAACAACTTAAGTTTGTGGAGAGGCCTCTATAGATTGAAGATACGAAAGTTAAGAACCTCAAGCACAGGAGATTAGTTCTGGTCAAAGTGAAATGGGACTCCAAAAGAGGACCATAATATACATGGGAGCTTGAATCAGAAATGCAAAGGAAATATCCATACTTGTTCGAGTAGATCTCAAGGACGAGCTCTAAGACAAGGTGGGGAGGATATAACAACCCTCCTAAATATTTTTCGACACCCTAATATATTTTAAAATACCCTAATATGTCCTAAAATACACCCCGTATGCGAAAACCGAGCCCAAAATACATTATATCATTAAAAATTAAATAAAAACAAGAAAATTGAGGCTGTCGCAGGGCGCGTAGCCTTTGGCTACAGCCTACGCGGGCCGCGACCGGGTGACGGCTGGCGCAACCCCAGGCCGCCACGTGGCACAACACCCGTCGAAGCTATCTCGTGACCAATCAACCCTACTGTTGGTGCATACATCTGTCGTCTTTGTCTTATATCGAGTCTGGGTTGCGTTGCGGATCTGAACTTGTGACATCATATATGTGACATCACAAGTGACATCACATATATGACATCACATCCTACATCAGCACATGAAACGAAATTGAATGTTCATATAGGACAAAAGTCATGTTCGCTTGAATTGTCTATTAGTTGATATGTTCGCTTCACTATGTATGTTCGCTTGAACATGTGTTCGCTTGAATGTGTATGGTGTCTTTCAAGCGAACTAGCATTAAGTATAAATAGATGTCATGAGTTGTCATTTGTAGCGGACAGAGGAGAGACTAGAAATCGATACCGAGGTGCTGCCGGTATTCCTTGTGATTGTAATCTCTGTTATTTCAATATACAAGAGGATTAAAGTGATATTCAAGTTGTTTCAAAGTCAGTTTCTTATTTTCCGCATCTAAAACTGATAAAATCTCTTCTGAACGACTCGTTTAGGTCACAAACCGATCCTACAAGTGGTATCAGAGCACAGGAGGAAGAGATCTTGCCAAAACAGCTTGTTTTCGTCACTTTTTCTGATTTCTACACCATTCTTTTTCAAAATTAAAAATTTTTCACGGTTAAAATCGGCTCAAATTCACACGTCTTGTGCGTAATCATGTATTAACAAATCCTGGAAAGTTTCAGCTTTAAAATCGACTTAAATCTGGTTCAAATTGGTGTTTCGCTTGAAACTTGTTCGTAGTTGCTGACGTCATTGACTGTTCAAGCGGACATAACACTGTGAGTCCGCTTGAAAATAACATCTCGCTTGAGTATACACTGTGTCCGCTTGAAAACATTGTTCGCTTGAAATCATCGACCGCTTGAAAACATTGTTCGTTTGAAATCATTGACCGCTTGAAAACATGTATCGTGTATTGTGAAACATTCTAATCGAAGTGATCAGTAGGTTGGGAATAGATATCACATGTGTTTGTGCCAGTTTGCATTAAAGCATTCACGTTTTGTCGGATAAGTGGATTTGTGTCAGTCCATGTGACTAATATTTTTGTTCAAGGTTGCGGCCCAATCAATATCATTTATTAAAAGAAGCCCATGTTGAACATTTAAAGGTTGTCGGCCATTGGGTTTAACTACCAATAAGGTTGCATGTGAATTTGTGTGATGGAATTATAGATGTCGGCCAGTAAAGAAGTGATATGTCAGTCTTTGCATGTGATATGTCCACAAAAATCAAGTTTGATGATCTCATTTAAAAGTGTTGTAAGAGGCCCAATCAGATTCATAAACAGTTAAATTGTCGATTTAGTGATCTCATTTCAACAACATTTGAATTCACACATATTCATTCAAGAAAGTTAATCGGCCCATTCATCGGCTCATTTGAATACATATCCTATTGATCAAGCTTATTCATTCAGTGATCTCACTTCAACAACATTGACACGAGTTCTAGATCGATTCAAACGACACACACATTCACATATTAAGTTCAGTTTAAACTGATAGTTTGTTTGTTTGTTTCAGGTATTTTTTTAAAAAAAGGTGATACAGTTCATTTAAAAAAACGAATCATGGATGAGGAATTCTACAACGCATTTGCTACTCCGGTTACTCCAATTTCTCTTGCACAAAACACGATGTTGGAAAACGAAACGGGAACAATGCAAAAACCGCCAAACTAATGAACATCGAAGAATATAAGGGTTGGGAAGGCCGTTTCGAGAATTGGGTACAAGCAAACTACTTAGATGCTTGGGAATGTGTCGAGACAAAATACATTCGACCGATGAATGATGATGAAGAGGTGGTTCCAATTAAAGATCTAAGTGCTGATGCTAGAAAGAAGTACAAAGATGAGAAAATGATGCTGAGTTTATTGCAACAAGCTGTGAAAGAAGACATCTTAGTGTTATTACAACATAATGGAACTTCATATTCGATTTGGAAAGCATCAAGGTCAAAGTTCCATGGAAGCCAAGAGATGGTTAAGAACAAGAAATCGCTTTTGAAGAAAAAGTTCGATTTGTTTCGTGGGTTGAAGAATGAAAGCACAAGCCAGATTATTGAAAGATACTGCAATCTGCTAGCAAACATGAAGAGATTGAGTATTGAGAAAGACAATGAAGAGTTGATCGAGAAGCTTGCTGATGCTTTGCCATACGAGATTTGGGGCACATATCTCATGATGCTTAGAAACAAGAAAGGTTTTAGCAGTTTCACACTCAGCAAGTTCATTGAGAAGATTGAAGCTCAGGAGATGGAACAGAGAAAGGCTTTGAGAATGAAAGATTTCGATGGTGAACAAGACATCGATCTTTACTACAAAGGTGGTGTTAGTGATAAATCCACCAACTTGTCACCAAAAGTTCAAACAACATTCAATGCAAAGAGTCCATCTGAAAGTTCTTCTAAAGGATCAAGCAGCAACACAAGTTTCTCATCATTTCCATCTTTTGATCCGAACATTTCAACAACAAGAAATGGCAAAAAGCTTCAATGCAACATTGTATTGAACATTGAAAATGATCAGGAATATTCTGAAGAGTTAGCAAAAAGCCATATGTCTTTATTGGGAACTGTTCTTGAAACTTATGGTAGTTTTGTTGCAGGTCGAATCGGGAATCCAATGCTGACAAAGGAAGATTACGACCAGATCGATGCTGAAGAGATGGAACTGATGGACATAAAATGGTGCTTGGCCAGCGTGTTGAGGAGAGCTGAGAAATTCAAGCAAATCACTGGAAGAGATGATCTTCGTGAGGCTGGTGTTTCTACTTTAGGTTTTGACAAATCTAAAGTCACTTGTTTTCGTTGCAGGGAGAAGGGTCACTTCAAGAGGGAGTGTACCAATCGCGAAGCAAGTGGAGCTCAGAATCCTTTTAACAACAACAATGATTACTACCGAAAAGCCATCTACCATCAAGTTGCTCAGCAACCATCTCAACAACATCAACATCAAGCACAAACTGCGCATGGAAGGAATGTGATTGAAGACTCTGGAAAGAGAGCTTGTGTGGTTAATCAAGATTCTTCAAAGAGAGCTGATGGTAGTGCCTTGATAATAGATCAAGATGACGAAAAGTTACCTGAAGGGTTTAGCTGGGAAAATTTCACATGGGATAATTATGTTCCTGATCAAGCTATAGCTCACACAGCTTTTGTAGCCCGAGTTGAAGAAGATAGTGATGATGATCGTGAATACTAGGCAAAGAAAATGGCAGATCATTTGAAGATGATGGCTGAAAGTGATAGTGAAGATGAAAAAGCTAAAAAGAAAAAGAAAAAGATCAAGACTCCAGTTAGCAGTGATGATGAAACTGCTCCAGTGAGAAGGCAGAAGATGAAAGAGGTTTCGAAGTTCAAGGTTGGTGAAGAAGTTGATGCTAAAAAGATTCCTGTGAAGTGTGATAACTGTGAAGCTATAAAAAAGCAGAACAGCACACTGATTTACAACTTGAACAGTTTGAAGGAATCTTATGATGTTCTGAACAAAGCCATGAATCAATACAACCAAACAAGTGAAGAACAAGTAACAGCAATGAAGACACTCCAAGGAGCTTTTATGATCAAACAGAAAGTTGTGAACAACTACATCGAGAAATGTGCTGCTCTTGAACAGAAACTGGAGTTGCAAAGAATTGAGACTGAGAGAGTAAACCATTTATTGAAAAGTTACTCATGTACTTCTTATGTTATTGACAGGATCTATCCAACAGTAGAAGGCATGAAGGCGTTTGAGGAAGAGGAGACTTCTGAGGCAAAGCATTCTGAAGAACAGAAAGGTTCTGAAGAAAAGACTCCTGAAAAGAAGAAAGTAAAGAAGGATACTAAAGAGAATGATTCTGGTAAGAAACAAAGTTTCAGTTACAACAAGTGTCCACCCCCGCTTGAAAATGGATATTCTCCTAGAAATCCAAATTCAGAAAGAGTCGAAAAAGCAACGAATTTACAGTGGGAGTCGGAGTCTTCAGTTAACTTGCCAGAAAATATTGATGTGACGTTTACATCATCTGACACTGATCATGAGTCCGAATTAATAAAGAAAGTGGTCGATCAGGTGTTGGATAAAGATGAATCCGAGGAGTAAAAGTCGGAGTCAAAGTTGGAGTCAAACTCAGAGTCAAAATCAGAGTCAGAGTCTGGTTCTGAAAGTTCAAGTTCGACAGTCAACAGTCCAAATTCTTCGGTTAAAAAGGTTTACAACAAAGAATTCCTGTTATCAAAATCTAATTTGAATGACGAAACGTTTAAAGTCGCATATACTTTGAATGATTCTGACAAATTATATTTTGATGAGGAATTTCCAATAAGAGGTGTAAAAACTGAGATGATAAAAAAGGTTTTCAAACTTACAGAAATTAACATTTCTGAAATAAAAGATTTAAATCTTACTGATAAACCTAAAAAATACACCTCAAGAGTACAACAAAGATTAAACAAGAAAAAAGGTTACAGTTCTGGTTCTGGTTTTCACAAGAAACCAAACCCTAACCGTAATTTTAAAAAGAAAGGTCTTGGTTTTAGTCCAACAGAAAAACAGAAAAATGAAAAATATGTTCGTGATTTTAAAACAAAAATGACATTTGTTTCAGGAACTAGCTCAGAAGAGGAAGAAAAGAAAGAATTCTGGAGGCAGTCAAACAGTGAGTTCCTTACAAAGAAGCAAGATGACATGAAGAAGATGGCTGATCAGATGAAAGAAATGAGAACCTGTTTCCAATGCAACACTGTTGGTCATATTTCCAAGAATTGTTTCAAGGCAACACAATTAAAACAGGGAGTTTCTCGTAAACTGAAAGAGAAAGTTGTGTTTGAACCACCAATTGATAGAACCAAACTTTTTAAAAATTCTACTTTTGAGATTGGTGAAAGTTCAAACAGGTTTTATAAGAAAAGGGGAAATCCTGACAACCAGAAATGGGTTGTTAAGAAGTCTGATGGTAGTTCTAGCAATGATTCTGATAGGTCTAAATCAGAGGAGCTATCTTTTGGCGATGAATCTGATTCCACAAAATCAGATGAGCCACATGTTGTTTCAAAAGGAGAAAAATCAGTTCTGACTGTGGATGATGAACATTTTCCATCACTTCGGACTGAAAATTATAAAAAGAAAATTGGTAAAGTTGAGATTTCAAACCAATTTTATGATGACAAAAAGGTTTTCGAAGTTGAGAAAGTCTTTAACTCCAAAGTTCATCATATTTTTGGAAAAATGATTGACAGGAAGGTCAAAGGAGTGAAGGAGTTTTACGAGAAGAAGACAAAGAAGGAGAAAGTTGAACCATCCCTAGTTCGTGACTGGGATCGCTCATACTATGAACAGTAAAACTCTGGACTTGCCGGAGCTCCCAGGTTGGTAAGAGTGGAGCAGGAATCGGCATCTATCTTTCTTGGTTGGTAATTTCACAAGTGGCACAAATGGTAAAGTACAGGTGATATCATTTAAATTGTTAGTTTCCTACAAATGGTATTTTGAAAAACAATATGATGAACCCCTAATCTACAAATGGTAAAATCAATCAACAAAACTTATTTTCCGGAAAAACCATTTGATTAAAACAAACTTAAGTGTTTTGAAATCAATGGGAAAATAGTTTGTTGTGAGGGGGAGTTCTGATTGTTTATGCCAAGTGGATGGCAAATTGAAGCAATTCGATATCGGTTGTCACTTTATTGTACAGTTTATTTTCAAATTTCCTAAAATGTGTTTGCATTTTAGGGGGAGTAAGAAATTTTTGAAAATCCAAAAACATTTAAAAATTTGAAAAATCCAAAAACATGATAAAATACAAAAATGAGTTTTTGTGTCAAAGAAGAGGAAATGATAGTACATCAGTGGACTATCACAACATGCTAAAGAAATGGAAAGTAAAAATGTGATAAACGGTCTCACTGATGATGTGTCAATAGTTTTCGCACATTTAGTAGATTGTGACGAGATATAAACCTAAATTCAAACTTGCTTATATCGTGGGGAAACATCTCTCGAATATATGGGTAACCCCCGAAATCTTGTTTGAAAGGTCCCTCTTTCTGAGATACTAGGTCTTTATGCTCAGTGATATCTGGGGTATTATCGCGGGACTTCTGATTTTGCGGAAGCAATGGCCTAGTCCCCGGAGAATACTTTCCGCATGCTTGAAAAATAGTGCCGCCCTCAGCAAAAATGATAAAGACAATAAAATTGCTAATCATTGTTGTTGTAAAAAAGATCCTCTAAAGGGGACACACCAAAGGTTGAGTCATGATCTCTCTGCTAAACGGTAGTTCTGACCTGAGCTCTCATGATTCTTCATAATTTATTCCCCTTACAGATATCATCTGTGGTATACTCACCTGTAAGACTGAATATTGGGATCTGGATACGGGAGTATATTCTGAGGTGGGACACGCGATTAAGTTTAAGTGCTTAAGACATTAATCTCGTATCTCGAAACAGTTGAACTTTGTGTGAGAATTTAAGTGGACCAGTATACTGACAATCTAAGTGAATCGTTTAGAACTTAAAATGTTTAAAGCTTAACGGTGTTGGTGATGTGTCTCAAAAACTGATATGATCCTCTTACACAAACTCACAAAAATATTGTATGTAAATATTTCTTCTCTGCATTTCATTACTTTCAAAAATCCAAAAAGATTTTAGTGTGTTTTAGCATAAATTTTGAAAAATTCAAAAAGATTTTCGACAACTGGTGTTGGAGAGCTAATTTTCAAAATTCCGAGTGCTAGACATGATGAACAGATGGTTTGGGAGAGTATGTTTTTTTGAAAATAAAAATGATATATCTTCTAGTGGTTCATCAAAAGATTGACATTGAAAAATCATTCTTTGATTGTATAATTCCTGCAAGTGGTTCATTAGATGGTGAAATTGTTTTACAAGTTGTCATCAGAAAATTTATTTTTGGGTAGAGAATGTGCAGGTTATTTGAATGATAGAAAGCCAGGTTCCGATACCTGAGGACTTTGTGATTTCAATATGCCAGACTGCGATCCAAGCATATCGAAAGGGGGAGTCTGAAGACATCCGAGTAGAGATTGTTCGTGGGGAGTCTGTTGAGGCTGAAGAGGAGAAGGAGATAAAGTTTGAGGATGCTTACACTGTGAGATATTTCAGAGAGCGTTCAGACTGATAAGGACTAAAGACGTTGAAGACTCGACACTTAAGACTCGTCAACATCTGAGGGGGAGTCTGTTGGTGCATACATCTGTCGTCTTTGTCTTATATCGAGTCTGGGTTGCGTTGCGGATCTGAACTAGTGACATCATATATGTGACATCACAAGTGACATCACATATATGACATCACATCCTACATCAGCACATGAAACGAAATTGAATGTTCATATAGGACAAAAGTCATGTTCGCTTGAATTGTCTATTAGTTTATATGTTCGCTTCAATATGTATGTTCGCTTGAACATGTGTTCGCTTGAACATGTGTTCGCTTGAATGTGTATGGTGTCTTTCAAGCGAACTAGCATGTAGTATAAATAGATGTCATGAGTTGTCATTTGTAGCGGACAGAGGAGAGACTAGAAATCGATACCGAGGTGCTGTCGGTATTCCTTGTGATTGTAATTTCTGTTATTTCAATATACAAGAGGATTAAAGTGATATTCAAGCTGTTTCAAAGTCAGTTTCTTATTTTCCGCATCTGAAACTGATAAAATCTCTTCTGAACGACTCGTTTAGGTCACAAACCGATCCTACAAGTGGTATCAGAGCACAGGAGGAAGAGATCTTGCCAAAACAGCCTGTTTTCGTCACTTTTTCTGATTTCTACACCATTCTTTTTCAAAATTAAAAATTTTTCACGGTTAAAATCGACTCAAATTCACACGTCTTGTGCGTAATCATGTATTAACAAATCCTGGAAAGTTTCAGCTTTAAAATCGACTTAAATCTGGTTCAAATTGGTGTTTCGCTTGAAACTTGTTCGTAGTTGCTGACGTCATTGACTGTTCAAGCGGACATAACACCGTGAGTCCGCTTGAAAATAACACCTCGCTTGAGTATACACTGTGTCCGCATGAAAACATTGTTCGCTTGAAATCATCGACCGCTAGAAAACATTGTTCGTTTGAAATCATTAACCGCTTGAAAACATGTATCGTGTATTGTGAAACATTCTAATCGAAGTGATCAGTAGGTTGGGAATAGATATCACATGTGTTTGTGCCAGTTTGCATTAAAGCATTCAAGTTTTGTCGGATAAGTGGATTTGTGTCAGTCCATGTGACTAATATTTTTGTCATTTGTAGCGGACAGATGAGAGACTAGAAATCGATACCGAGGTGCTGCCGGTATTCCTTATGATTGGAATCTCTGTTATTTCAATATACAAGAGGATTAAAGTGATATTCAAGCTGTTTCAAAGTCAGTTTCTTATTTTCCGCATCTGAAACTGATAAAATCTCTTCTGAACGACTAGTTTGGGTCACAAACCGATCCTACACCTACAGCCCTATACACCTACTACGCGGGCCGCGTAAGCCTTAGCTTACTCTTACGCGGGCTGCGAGAGACTCGAATTACAACCCTATATAAAGAGGGCATCCGCCTTTAGTTGAAACTCGGTCACGATCTTTTCTTTCTCCTAATTTTCACATAGTAGGCATAATTCTCGGGTATAACACCCCCTAAATAACGAAGTTCTGCTCCGTTGTAAGTATCATAACCCCTGGGTACGTATTAGATACGCTGCCCGATTGATCTAGGGTTCCGTAACGGCTGTCGTGGTTCTGCCCGACGTAGTCGTTGGAATGCCGTCTCGGGGAGAGTATTAATAATGTTAAAATGGGTTATTATACTATCGCGTGTGCATTTGTGTAAATTATAGATAAGCACTAGGAAACCCTTAAGGATAATCTAAGACAGCAATGTGAGTAATCTCCTTTTTGTATATTGTTTTTACAAAACCTCACACGATTAATTATATATTAAACAGTTATTGAGTATTTGTAAGGATACAATTATCGTTGGTATGTTGGGGTTTTGTATACAAAATTTTGTTACTACCTTGCGAGGAGTAACATGACCACAGGTTGGGTTGACAGTACCGTGGGTGGTAATTGATATGACTTGGAAACAAATGTAATTATGTGAACACCCTCAATACTGTACAATGGTTTTTACTTAAACTTGATTAAACTGGGATTCACTCACCAGTATTTCCCACTGACAAAATGTTTTTAAACGCGTTTCAGGTAACAAAATGTGAAAGCTAAATAGAAGCCAGCTGGACAGCACTGAAGGCTTGGAAAAGTGGCTATAAAGTTACCTAAAATGAATAGATGTTTTATTTAAATCAAACAGGGTTTTATCCCTATGAAAATGTGTGTACTTAAACTTGGGATTTTCCCATGTGTCTAATATTATAAAAATGTGGTATTTTACTCTAATAAAATATTTCCTAACTACGGTCCGGATGTAAATTCCGCTGCCAAATTGAATATATACACCAGATACCACCGAAACTGGCTCGCGGCCGCCCGTTCCCGGGAAATAGGGATCTGGGGTTGCGACACCCTTTCAATGAAATCATTTTGGTACTCTGTTTTTGGGAAAGAGATTTTACCTATAAGATCATCGAGTTCAAAGACCTCCGATGTAACACCTGTGCCTCCACGGCTATCAAACAAATACCGAACCAATGAAATATATATTTCATACTTGGGATTTGTAAAAATATGTGTATCATTTACACATATCAACTCTTGTTCGATTTCAAACTCTAAATCACTTTCTGGAAGGTTATACGCGCACCGATGCGTAAATATAACCAGTTTAATGTAACGAACACTCCGGAATAGTGAAATAGGCTAAAAATACCTTAAATAACCTTTACATAACTTAGAAATAAGATTTGGAAGGTTTGGTATGCCAAAATCAAGTTAATTCGTCTACAGGGACTAAATATGACAAACTGCGAAAGTATGCCAATTTGAACTGTAACAGACATTCCGGAACATGACCATAAGTTAAACACACCTTAAATATCCATTATATAGCATAGAAATAGGCTTTGAGGGGTTAGGTATGTTAAAATAAACTTTTGGATCATTCAGGGACTAAAAGTGTCAAAAAGTGCACAAGTTGCATTTTCGCGCATAACTTACGTTCTGAATACATCCGGACATCCAAAAATTTATGTAAGCACTAAAACATTTTATTTTAGTGTTTGGCATAAGAAAATTCCATTCTTTGCGTCATTTGGATCGTTTTTCGCGCTTGTGCGCATTCCGTCGTAATTAAGCGAACATCGCGTTCGTACGACCAAACGAACTGACATCCGACATATTTTTGAGCATGTTTCAAGTCCACAATGTTTAGGCATCATTTTAGGGCCTTAAATTTGGCTTTACAGGCCTTAGAAGTGTCGGAAATGGGCTTAAACACATGCAGGGACTGAAACTGTCATTATGCAAAACTTTTTCTGATCTGTGACTCCCAGGCGGCCCGCCTGAGATTCTTCACATGCTGAAGCGGGACGCGTGACACCTTCTGACCAGATTAAATGCATCTAACAGCAGATTGCAGCTGGTTGATTCACACCCACACATTCTCACATGCTTAGTCAGATGATAAGGATGATATTTAGCCACCACAACTTTACGACAAATGTACGGGCAAGATCATGGCACGTTTTCCATGAAACGATCTTAACGGTGGACCTTTTACTATAAATACCCCACCCCCATGCTTTAAAATCACAATAATTTTGATTTGAGAAACTCTAAGTTGAAACCTTTGTTTCATACCTGATATTTTTGAATCGAGATTAGCATTCGGGGCCCTTCGTAAGTATTCTTTCGTTCTTTTATTGCTTTTCGAGTCTTTCGAGTCTGAAAGTCAAACTTTGTTTGACTTTCTGCATTGACCAGTTTATGGTCAATGCGAAGTTCGTTTGAACTTCGCAACGTGAGTGTAATCACGTTGGTTATAGTCCCTTGGGACTATGCCTACTGATTACCACGTTGTCTAGGGTCGTAGGGTAAGCGATCTAATAAATCGCTTATACCTTCGAACCCGACCCATTTGGTCGATCATTAGGATCCGACCAAACACATTAGGTGACCATAGTAGGTAGGGAATAACCTTCCGAGGTTATACCCTATGGTCACATCGTTTGAGTAGTTGTATGATAGGTAGTTTATATGCCTTAGGTAAATTACCAGAATACCCTTTTCATGTATAATTGGTAATTAAGCATATGTAACCTAAAACTTTGTCACATAACTGATTATGTAACATGTTTAGGCATATTCTACTTGTCATAGGACTAGTTAGGCGGTCCGAACGCGTTTCACGCGCACGACGCGTTAAAGTAGCATATGTTACCTTAATGGGCCGCGATGGGTCGAAAGCACTTAGGTTAGGTTTCATGTAGTATGTAGGCCTTGTTAAACCATATCATATGAGTTCCAATACTCATTTGGTTTACCAAGCCTCATCCTATCCGATCTCCCGATTTATGTCCGGTTTATTTATATAGTTTTAGATTGCCGACTGATTCCGTGCTCCCTCTATCTTTGTTTGGTTGTTGTTCAAGACCTCTAAGCATTCTTAGGCGAGTACATTATTCCCCTATTTTACTGCTTTCAATTGTTTTGGGGTGACTCATATGTGCTAAATGTTTTCAAGGTTTTAACGATGGTATCAAAACGATTTTCGATGTTATAACGATGGTTTCAAAAACGATTAAGACGATTTATACAAAACTAATAACGATTTCAATAATGTGAACAAACTTGTTGGTTGGGTTACATAACAAACGACATTCATTAGCAATGATCAAGCCGACCAGTATTAGGTTATGGTACCATAGGATCTGACAAATCCCGTTATTTACTACACCCGTAGTTATGTGTGGGTGTTGTGGGTAGCGACTGAATCTGTAATTGTTAATTTACTCTTTGGTAAGGGTTTATTAATGCGAGTTGTTAATCTATCCTTTGGTAAGGGTTTATTAATGCGAATTGTTAATCTATCCTTTGGTAAGGGTTTATTAATGCGAGTCAAGAAGGTTTGAATGTTATTAGCGAGACGACCATATAAGTAGTTTCACGACCTAAAACGAATTAAACGATTTGGGTAAACGATTGGTTTTCACACGATGTTTTAACGATTTGGGTAAACGATTGGTTTTCACGCGATGTAATTAACGAGTTAAACGATTTGGTTAAACGATTGGCTTCAAAGCGATATACGATTAGTTTTTGGTTAAGTGTTTAGATAACGGGACGGGTGTAATGTAATGAAAGCATGGTGGATACGCCGCTGGTACTTTCTATATATAAGTGATTTCATCATATTACATACCGTGGCGTTATTTGGTTCACTTGGGTAAACGGTTTTCAAACGATGTCACACAAACGAGGTTTTCGATATGATATAAACTATACGAGTTTTTAACGAGATTTATTAACGAGTTTTATTAACGATTTATTTCGAGATGTTTCACAATTTGCTTTACTAAAACAAATGTTTTTGGGTTAAGAGTCATGGCTACGAGGTTTTACAAACTATAACCCGCTTGATTTGAGTTGGTTAATTAAGTTGCAATATTATACTCTTTTCAAAACAAGGTTTTTAAATAAAGTATTGCAACATCTAAACTAGCCATGATTTCAACACTCCTACAAAACCTATGTATTCGCCAGCATTTCTTTGCTGACCTCGTTTTCACATATGTTTCAGGTATTGTTGAATGATATCGATTGATAAGATGCATGCTCACATAGGACTGGACGAGGCTTTAGTGACTCAATAACAATGATAGACTATGTTTAAATTGTGTATTTAGATTTCCAGACGATGTAAATATTCAATGTTTAATAAAACGAAACACTTTTTGTATCCATGGTTATGAAACATTAATTCTGTTACAACACTCCCCGACGTTTCCGCCACGTTTTGTATGTTACACGTCGTCGGGGTGTGACAGAAAAGATGGTATCAGAGCCAATGGTTATAGGGAATTAGGTTATTAGTAATGCTTTGACCTAGTCTATAACCTTCTTAGGACCCTAACGCGAGTTTACTTGCGTTTAGTCATAAAACGATACCGTCACCTATCCTTAGGCGACGACCACAACAAGAACATAAATTTCAAAACCGCTTTGAAAACTAATCATCTGTTCTAGGATGATTGATTACTAGGTTTTGAACCCTCCATTATATGGTTTTGAATCCCTTTGGGTTTTCAAAATCTCGTCAAAGTTTTGGGTTTTAAATAATGTGAACACGTGCAAACTGGAAGGGTGAATGCCTGTATTCTGGGTTTTCTGTCTAGGCAAGCACTTTGTATATATCTCATCAGACGCGAGACCAGTTGTGCTTACCTGGGAATTCTTGGGATGAGTGTTCACTTATAGGCGAGCATGTCTTCGCGATACATTATTTTTGACCTATTTACTTTGATTAATCACCAGGGTCGTTTGTTGCTTTGTAGTAACAAACAAATGACCACTATCCTTGCTTTCATCAGATTTGTTCATCTCATTCTTTTCGTCTAATTCTCTCACTCGTTTCATTTCATGTTTCCTCTTTTAGACAATGCCTCCTCGACGCGATGCTCGAACCGATGCTCGGACTTTTACTATTGAAGAACTCGCAGCCCTGATCTCTCAGCAGCTGGCTGCTGTGCTTCCCGGGGTTGTAACCCAAGTCCACGAGATATACAACAACGGCAATAATAACAACAACAATAACGCACAGTGTAAATACAAGGATTTTAACCAGGCTAAACCACTCAAGTTTAGTGGTTCTGAAGGAGCGACTGGGCTTCTTCAATGGTTCGAGAGCATTGAGAATACTTTCTGCCACGTGCAGTGTCCTGACAATCGCAGGGTCGAGTTTTCTTCGAGTATGTTTTCAGAAGAGGGCTCTCACATGGTGGAACGGGGTTATGAGGGATCGTGGTGCAGAAGTTGCTCTAGCACAGACGTGGGCTGAACTTAGGGCCCTTATGATAAGGGAATTCTGTCCTCGTCATGAGCAGCGAGCTTTGGAGAAGGAGTTTGATGAGTTGAAGCAAGATAGTGGTGAGCACAGGGCGTATACTGATAGGTTTGAGGAGTTGAGTCTGCTTTGCCCGACAATGGTTACCCCAATCGACAAGGCTATCGAAAGGTACATTGACGGCCTACCTGACTCGGTACAAGACATCCTTACTGGTAGTAGCCCTACCACACTCCGTCAGGCGATCGAGTTAGCTGCGACATTGACTGAGTCGCAGATTCAGAAGAATAAGTTACACAGAAAGGGTGACAAGGGTAAGAAGCAGGGGTCTGACAAGGAGGATAGCAAGAAAGGTCAAAACAAGAAGGGTAAGGAAGGTGAGACTTCGAAGAAATCAAAGAAGCGAAAGGGTGCCCAAAATTTTGCTGTTACAGCACAGACTGCTCAGAACTTGCAAAACCCACCGGCACAGCCATCTGCAAAGAAGGCATATGCTGGTACCGCACCACATTGTGCCCGTTGCAACGGTCATCACGTTGCACAACAAGATTGCAAGAAATGCACAACGTGTGGTAGACTTGGGCATTTGGCCAATGTTTGTCGTCTGGGATAAAATCAGGCTGCTCAGGTTCAAGCTCCGGTTCAAGGGAATGCTGCGAGATTCCCACTGGGGTCATGTTTCAACTGCGGAGAGATTGGTCACTTCCGCCACAACTGTCCGAGACTGGTGAATGCAAATGCTAACGCAAACCCAAATGCGAACGTCAACGTCAATGTGAATCCAGCACGTGGTCGAGTGTTTAACATCAATGAGGCACTCAATGATGATGGAGTGAACAATTAGCATTTTGTATTTCCTCTGGTTGTTATCTTGTAACATTTAAAGACAATGTAGTTGTTATATAAATAAAATTTGTGGTTTTATTTTTAACTAATGCAATTGTATGAATGTTTGATCCAACCGTATGATGTCAACACAAAGACAAACTACTCATGTGGTTCTGTCACTTTCATGATCACTTGTGATCTCCCTAAGAACCTCAAACACTTGTTTCTTTTAAATCTAAAGTATCTTATCGTCTTGCACCGTTCGAGATGCAAGAATTATCAAAACAGCCTCAAGAGTTGTCTGATAAAGGATTCATCCGTCCGAACTTTTCACCTTGGAGAAACTCATGTCCTCTTTGTGAAAAGGAAAAAAATGGATCTTTTCGAATGTATATCGATTAACGTAAGCCTAGTAAGCTTACCATCAAGAATCGATATCCCCTACCTTAAATCAACGATTTCTCCGATCAACTGCATAGCGTTTCATGCTTTTCCAAGATCGATTTGCGTTTTGGGTATCATCAACTTTGTATTCTCAAAGAAGATATTCCCAAAACAGTTTTCTGCACGAAGTATGGCCATTACGAGTTTATAGTCATGCCTTTTGGGTTGACAAATGCTCCAGCCATCTACATGGACTTAATAAATAGTGTCTGCAAGCCTTATTTGGATCAGTTCGTCATTGTTGTTATTGATGACATCTTGATCTATTCATGTCCCGAGCCGATAACGATCAACACCTTCATTGACACTAGAACCCTTAAAGAAGGAACAAACTTTTCGCTAAATCCTCCAAGAGGAAATTTTGGCTTAAAGGAGTTCAGTTTTTGGGTCATGTAGTCAACAAGCAGGCTATTCATGTGGATCCATCCAAATTGATGCAATTAAGGATTTGATTCCTAGTATGCTTTAAATACCCGTGTCCAAAGATAACAAATTTAAAGGTCAAATTAAACAATTATGCGAGTACGCGATTATGCGATTATGTGATATGTGTTTATGTGTTCTTCTCTATGTTTTTGTGTGATACGATTTTCAAATCCTCATAGAATCTTTCATATCTTCATATGAGGGATTCATAGTAGGATATTTAAAAGGTACTACCTTAAATCCTTATGGGCTTCTACGTGGTAGTTAAGACCCTTGGGTTATATAGTACCACTCCATGATTCCTAAGAGACCCTCTTAGTGGTCTAGTAAAAAAGATTGATTCACAATTTGGTTAAAGAACGACATCTAGTGATGTAGCTGAACAGACTCTTTGATAGTCTATTTAGATCATTTATTGATTTAATTTAAAGGACTCTATGGCGGTCTAGTCACGCTCATCAGAGGTTCATTCATTTGGTTTTACCCTACACATTATAAAATAGACTGTGTGAACTGTGCAAGGAATTGTCTAATTATGGACGCCTACATAATTATGAAATTTAGTGCACAGAAACCCAGTAAGATTTATTATGTGTAAGAACCGATAGTGACAACAATAACAAAATGAGAACGATGTAATGGAGGTACGGTGGACGCACCAATGACGCTTCATATACGTGTATATAAGTATCCCTCTTACATTGCAAACATGATGTTATTAAAGTTACTAGAAGTTCAGAACCCTAACCAATGTTGTTTGATCTTTTCAACTTCATGTTTTCAAGCTCTCACAAGTTTCCTCTAAATAAATTTCGGGACGAAATTTCCTAAAGTAGGGGAGACTGTAACACCTGTGCCTCCACGGCCATCAAACAAATACTGAACCAATGAAATATATATTTCATACTTGGGATTTGTAAAAATATGTGTATCATTTACACATATCAACTCTTGTTCGATTTCAAACTCTAAATCACTTTCTGGAAGGTTATACGCGCACCGATGCGTAAATATAACCAGTTTAATGTAACGAACACTCCGGAATAGTGAAATAGGATAAACATACCTTAAATAACCTTTACATAACTTAGAAATAAGATTTGGAAGGTTTGGTATGCCAAAATCAAGTTAATTCGTCTACAGGGACTAAATATGACAAACTGCGAAAGTATGCCAATTTGAACTGTAACAGACATTCCGGAACATGACCATAAGTTAAACACACCTTAAATATCCTTTATATAGCTTAGAAATAGGCTTTGAGGGGTTAGGTATGTTAAAATAAACTTTTGGATCATTCAGGGACTAAAAGTGTCAAAAAGTGCACAAGTTGCATTTTCGCGCATAACTTACGTTCTGAATACATCCGGACATCCAAAAATTTATGTAAGCACTAAAACATTTTATTTTAGTGTTTGGCATAAGAAAATTCCATTCGTTGCGTCATTTGGATCGTTTTTCGCGCTTGTGCGCATTCCGTCGTAATTAAGCGAACATCGCGTTCGTACGACCAAACGAACTGACATCCGACATATTTTTGAGCATTTTTCAAGTCCACAATGTTTAGGCATCATTTTAGGGCCTTAAATTTGGCTTTACAGGCCTTAGAAGTGTCGGAAATGGGCTTAAACACATGCAGGGACTGAAACTGTCATTATGCAAAACTTTTTCTGATTTGTGACTCCCAGGCGGCCCGCCTGAGATTCTTCACATGCTGAAGCGGGACGCGTGGCACCTTCTGACCAGATTAAATGCATCTAACAGCAGATTGCAGCTGGTTGATTCACACCCACACATTCTCACATGCTTAGTCAGATGATAAGGATGATATTTAGCCACCACAACTTTACGACAAATGTACGGGCAAGATCATGGCACGTTTTCCATGAAACGATCTTAACGGTGGACCTTTTACTATAAATACCCCACCCCCATGCTTTAAAATCACAAGAATTTTGATTTGAGAAACTCCAAGTTGAAACCTTTGTTTCATACCTGAGATTTTTGAATCGAGATTAGCATTCGGGGACCCTTCGTAAGTATTCTTTCGTTCTTTTATTGCTTTTCGAGTCTTTCGAGTCTGAAAGTCAAACTTTGTTTGACTTTCTGCATTGACCAGTTTATGGTCAATGCGAAGTTCGTTTGAACTTCGCAACGTGAGTGTAATCACGTTGGTTATAGTCCCTTGGGACTATGCCTACTGATTACCACGTTGTCTAGGGTCGTAGGGTAAGCGATCTAATAAATCGCTTATACCTTCGAACCCGACCCATTTGGTCGATCATTAGGATCCGACCAAACACATTAGGTGACCATAGTAGGTAGGGAATAACCTTCCGAGGTTATACCCTATGGTCACATCGTTTGAGTAGTTGTATGATAGGTAGTTTATATGCCTTAGGTAAATTACCAGAATACCCTTTTCATGTATAATTGGTAATTAAGCATATGTAACCTAAACCTTTGTCACATAACTGATTATGTAACATGTTTAGGCATATTCTACTTGTCATAGGACTAGTTAGGCGGTCCGAACGCGTTTCACGCGCACGACGCGTTAAAGTAGCATATGTTACCTTAATGGGCCGCGATGGGTCGAAAGCACTTAGGTTAGGTTTCATGTAGTATGTAGGCCTTGTTAAACCATATCATATGAGTTCCAATACTCATTTGGTTTACCAAGCCTCATCCTATCCGATCTCCCGATTTATGTCCGGTTTATTTATATAGTTTTAGATTGCCGACTGATTCCGTGCTCCCTCTAGCTTTGTTTGGTTGTTGTTCAAGACCTCTAAGCATTCTCAGGCGAGTACATTATTCCCCTATTTTACTGCTTTCAATTGTTTTGGGGTGACTCATATGTGCTAAATGTTTTCAAGGTTTTAACGATGGTATCAAAACGATTTTCGATGTTATAACGATGGTTTCAAAAACGATTAAGACGATTTATACAAAACTAATAACGATTTCAATAATGTGAACAAACTTGTTGGTTGGGTTACATAACAAATGACATTCATTAGCAATGATCAAGCTGTCACACCCCGACCACGTAGAACATACAAAACGTAGCGGAAACGTCGGGGAGTGTTGTAACAGAATTAATTGTTTCAAATCCATGGCAATTGAAGTTTCGTTTTATTGATATAAATGTTACAATGTCTTAACAAACAACTAAATACAACATAATTAACTAGTCTTGCATCTTTTATTGTCACTAAAGCCCAAGTCTGTCTATGTGTATCTTGATCATCTTATGCAACAGCTCCTGAAAAACACATGTGAAAATATGGTACGTCAGCATAAAAATGCCGGTGAGATACATAGGTTTTGTGAAAATAGGTTCCATGACTTTTGTTTGAGAAAATGTTTAGTCATGAACCTTGTTATTTGCTTTGTTTTGTAAATCATTTGAAAAACGATAAGATCAGATGATATGTATAAATAAGAAAATAATGCATGGTTAAATGAGTAACCATGTAAAATGAGTTTGTAAAAGTTAAGTTGTTTGTAAAACAATGTATTGTGAAAGGTATGTTATTTGTATAAAATGTTATATGTATCAAACTGAAATGATTCAAATAACGTTACGCTATGTAATATTATACAAACACTTATATATAGGAAGTACCAGCGGCGTATCCACCATGCTTGTATTATATTACGCACGCATCGTTACTTAATCACTTAATCAAACCAAACCAAACAATGTAAGATGTCTATGTTTAAACCAATAGTCAAAAGTCCTTGTATAAACCATGTCAAATGTTGATAGTCCAAAAAGTAGTCAAGTAATGTATAACCAAAATGATATGTATGGTAAGTAAAATTTAGACTACTTAAACCATAAGTAAAAATGTACAAAACAAAGTATTGAAGTAAAACTTGGTTTAAATCAAAGTTATGTTTTGTAAGATATATGCATGCTATACTGAATATGAACATTTATGCGGTATTGTGAAAATTCATACATCCAAGCCTTGCGACAGCCGGATAACTATGTAAAAGTGAGTTATCAAAATGAATGTATAGCATAGTTTAAACAACCCAAATGTCATACCAAAATGTAAGCATGTTTTATGAAGATAATGTACCTAGTATGCTAGAGTAAACATACAAGGTAGAGCTGTAAAACAATGTGTCCATATGTTACTGGAACATATGCAACAGAGATGCAATGTAAAATGATGTACTAAGTATGCTAAGTTAACATACAAAGTAGAAAAGTCATGTAAATCAATGTGCTAGCATGCTATCAGTCAACATAACATAGCAGAAATGTAATGAAATCATGTACTATTAATGTACTAATAAACATAGCAAGTATATGATTTGAAAACAGGAAAGCATGAAAGTAACAAGTAGGCACATGTGTTCCACCCCAAAACAGTTTGGAAAACAGTAAAAGAGGGGTCTATGTACTCACTTGAGATTGCTCAGAAGTCCTAGGATAACCACCAAGCAAAGCTAGAGATCACGGAATCAAACGGCACCTACTATAGGTAACTATGTTAATTAACCGGACCTAGATCGGAAGATCGGGTAGCATTAGGGTTTGTAAACCAAACGAGTGTAGAGACTCGTGTCATTTGGTTTAACAAAGCCTACATACTAAATGAAACTTAACCTAAGTGTTTACGACCCATTACGACCCGTTTAGGTAGCTTATGCTACTTTAACGCGTCGTTTGCGTGAAACGCGTTCGGACCGCCTAACTAGCCCTATGACAAGTGTTATATGCCTATACATGTTACATAATCAGTTATGTGACAAAAGTTTAGGTTACATATGCTTAATTACCAATTATACATGAAAAGGGTATTCTGGTAATTTACCTAAGGCATATAAACTACATATCATACAACTACTTAAACGATGTGACCATAGGGTATAACCTCGGAAGATTATTCCCTACCTACTATGGTCACCTAATGTATTTGGTCGGATCCTAATGATCGACCAAATGGGTCGAGTTCGAAGGTATAGGCGATTTATTAGATCGCCTACCCTACGACCCTAGACAACGTGGTAATCAGTGGGCATAGTCCCAAGGGACTATGACCAACGTGATTACACTCACGTTGCGAAGTTCAAACGAACTTCACATTGACCATTACTGGTCAACGCTGAAAGTCAAACAAAGTTTGACTTTCTGACTCGAAAAGCAGTAAAATAAGGAAAAGAACGAAAGAATACTTACGAAGGGTCCCCGAATGCTAAACTCGATTCAAAAATCTCAGGTATGAAACAAATGTTTCAACTTAGAGTTTCTCAAATCAAGTTTCTAGTGATTTTAGCAATGGGGGGTATGGGGTATTTATAGGAATACCCGAATCGTTAAGATCGTTTCATGGAAAACGTGCCTTAATCCCATCCGTACATGTGTTGAAAAGTTATGGTGTTTAGGTGTTTAAATTCCATCCATACATGTGTTGCAAAGTTATGGTGTTTAGGTGCTTAAATTCCATCCATACATGTGTTGCAAAGTCATGGTGCTTAGATTCCATCCTTATCCGCTGACTAAGCATGTTTAGAATGTGTGGTTGTGAATTAAACAACGGCTAATACATCGAATCTGGTCCCGAATGCGAAAAACTGAGTTTCTGCATGTTTTCTTATGGCGAACACTAAAATAAAATATTTTAGTGCTTACATAAATTTTTGGATGTCCGGATGTATTCAGAACGTAAGTTATGCGCAAAAATGCAAACTTGTGCACTTTTTGCCACTTTTAGTCCCTGAATGACCCAAAAGTTTATTTTAGCACACCGAACACCTCAAAGCCTATTTCTAAGCTATGTAAAGGATATTTGTGGTATGTTTAACTTATGGTCATGTTCCGGAAGGTCTGTTACAGTTCAAATTGGCATACTTTCGCAGTTTGTCAACTTTAGTCCCTGTAAGTGAATAAACTTTGATTTCACCACACCAAACCTTCCAAAACTTATATCTAAGTTATGTAAAGGTTATTTAAGATATGTTAAGCCTATTTCACTATTCCGGAGTGTTCGTTGGATTAAACTGGTTATATCTACACATCAGAGCGCGTATAACCCTCCAGAAAGCGATTTAAAGCTTGAAATCGAACAAGAATTGATATGTGTAAACGATACACATATTTTTACAAATCCCAAGTATGAAATACTATATTTCATTGGTTTGGAATTTGATTGATGGTTGAAATGACACAGGTGTTACAGTCTCCCCTACTTTAGGAAATTTCGTCCCGAAATTAATTCGTAGGAGTCTAACTGTGGCTTTGTGTCAAATAACCACCAGAGATATGAAAGGCATAATCCTGTCATTTCTCTTTAACGGACATTCTTCAGAATTGAAAAATGAACGGAGTTATTTTCAACAGGCATTCTTTAGAAAAATGCACATGAAGGAATAAACAAGGATATTCATCCCTCGATGGATTTTCTTCAGCAACGAAAATGAACGGAAAAGTCATTTTAACATTTTCAGAAACAAAAATGAACGAAAGGAGTCATTTTAACATCTTCAGAAACAAAAATGAACGAAAGGTGTCATTTTAACATCTTCAGAAACAAAAATGAACGAAAGGAGTCATTTTAACATCTTCAGAAACAAAAATTAACGAAAGGAGTCATTTTAACATCTTCAGAAACAAAAATGATACGAATGAGTCATTTTACATCTTCAGAAACAAAAATGAACAGAATAGTCATTTTACATCTTCAGAAACAAAAATGAACGGAATAGTCATTTTACATCATTTCTTCAGAAACCAAAAATGAACGACAAGAGTCATTTTTCACCATTTCTTCAGAAACCAAAAATGAACGACAAGAGTCATTTTTCACCATTTCTTCAGAAACCAAAAATGAACGACAAGAGTCATTTTTCACCGTTTCTTCAGAAACCAAAAATGAACGACAAGAGTCATTTTTCACCGTTTCTTCAGAAACCAAAAATGAACGACAAGAGTCATTTTTCACCGTTTCTTCAGAAACCAAAAATGAACGACAAGAGTCATTTTTCACCATTTCTTCAGAAACCAAAAATGAACGACAAGAGTCATTTTTTCACCATTTCTTCAGAAACCAAAAATGAATGACAAGAGTCATTTTTCACCATTTCTTCAGAAACCAAAAATGAACGACAAGAGTCATTTTTCACCATTTCTTCAGAAACCAAAAATGAACGACAAGAGTCATTTTTCAGACACATGACCAAACTAGCTGTGGTTTCCGTGCACTGAATTCCATAATTATGTATGCATCCATAATTACGCAATTCCTTGCATAGTCCGCACAATTTGCTTGTAATGTGGAGGGGAGGAAAATCAAACCTGTGATGAGTGTGACTAGACTACCATAGGGTCCTTTTAATTAGATCGACAAAGGATCTTTTTAAATTAGGCCACCCAGGAGTCCTTTCAGCTATATCATCACATGATATTCCTAACCAGATTTTTGGATCAATCTGTATACCTAGACCACTCAGGGGTCTAATTATGGAATAGTACTATATAATCCAAGGGTCTTTACTACAACGTAGAAGCCCATTGAGGATTTAATATAGTACCTTTGGATATCCTACTATGAATCCCTTATACGAAGATATGGAAGATTCTACGAGGATTTGGATGACAAAACTTGGATCATACAAAAACATAAAAGGAAACACATAAGCACATAATCACATAGTTGTTTGACTTGTTTATTAATTTGTTATCTTTGGACGCGGATACTTAAAGCACACCAGGAATCAAATTCGTGGATTTCATTTGGCACTTTAATCATTTCAAGAATCTATCTATGAAGATAGGATAATCTTAAAAGGAATTCGGCTTTATCCTTATTGAATTGTGATGTACGTATTGAATCATACAAAGAATTCAATTAAGGACTCCGATGAATGATACCCATCCACAAGGATCCAATTATGAGGATAGAAAGATCCTACATGGATTTTGCAATTTGTGTAACGAGAGGTGTTTCGACACCTTGCACTAGGCGTGCTTATGTCGACACACAAGGTAGAAAGTTCATGAGGTTGAGGCGCCAGATATGTCAAGCGACATATGAAGCAGAGTTTGAAGGTTGAGTAGCAGCAGGATTTGTAACAGCTTTGCTTTGGATTGCAAAGCGGCATATGTTAACCAAATGTCTCCATCGTCCACCGTGGGTACATTTGTAACAGGGTATTTGATTTGAATGATGAAGGTTGCATTGATTTCTCCAAGGAGCGGTTCCCTTACACGGCTTCATCCCTGAGATGAGTCATGGTGATTGCTAAATCATCGGTCCTCTGGAGTATGACGCCTATTTGCTGGGTAGTTGCAGCACCTGGTTCGGACATTGTTGTTGCGATGAAGAAGCATCTTGAAGATAACGAAAGGCATAGGAGGAAACAAGCGAAAGATAGTCAAAAGAGAATGACAACGCATGAAGATTGCGACCATTTGTTTGTTACCAAAGGCAAACAAATGAGACATTGACTAATCAAAGTAAGCGGGTCAATATAATGTATCGCGAAGACATGCTCGCCTATAAGTGAACACTCATCCCAAGAATTCCCAGGTAAGCACAACTGGTCTCGCGTCTGATGAGATGTATACGAAGTGCTTGCCTAGACAGAAAACCCAGAATACAGGCATTCACCCTTCCAGTTTGCACGTGTTCACATTATTTAAAACCCAAAACCTTGACGAGATTTTGAAAATTCAAAGGGGTTCAAAACCTTGTAATAAATCATCCTAGAACAGATGATTAGTTTTCAAAGCGGTTTTGAAATTTATGTTCTTGTTGTGGTCATCACCTAAGGATAGGTGACAGTATTGTTTTATGACTAAACGCAAGTAAACTCGCGTTAGGGTCCTAAGAAGGTTATAGACTAGGTCAAAGCATTACTAATAACCTAATTCCCTATAACCATTGGCTCTGATACCATCTTTTCTGTCACACCCCGACCACGTAGAACATACAAAACGTGGCGGAAACATCGGGGAGTGTTGTAACATAATTAATTGTTTCAAATCCATGGCAATTGAAGTTTCGTTTTATTGATATAAATGTTACAATGTCTTAACAAACAACTAAATACAACATAATTAACTAGTCTTGCATCTTTTATTGTCACTAAAGCCCAAGTCTGTCTATGTGTATCTTGATCATCTTATGCAACAGCTCCTGAAAAACACATGTGAAAATATGGTACGTCAGCATAAAAATGCCGGTGAGATACATAGGTTTTGTGAAAATAGGTTCCATGACTTTTGTTTGAGAAAATGTTTAGTCATGAACCTTGTTATTTGCTTTGTTTTGTAAATCATTTGAAAATCGATAAGATCAGATGATATGTATAAATAAGAAAATAATGCATGGTTAAATGAGTAACCATGTAAAATGAGTTTGTAAAAGTTAAGTTGTTTGTAAAACAATGTATTGTGAAAGGTATGTTATTTGTATAAAATGTTATATGTATCAAACTGAAATGATTCAAATAACGTTACGCTATGTAATATTATACAAACACTTATATATAGGAAGTACCAGCGGCGTATCCACCATGCTTGTATTATATTACGCACGCATCGTTACTTAATCACTTAATCAAACCAAACCAAACAATGTAAGATGTTTATGTTTAAACCAATAGTCAAAAGTCCTTGTATAAACCATGTCAAATGTTGATAGTCCAAAAAGTAGTCAAGTAATGTATAACCAAAATGATATGTATGGTAAGTAAAATTTAGACTACTTAAACCATAAGTAAAAATGTACAAAACAAAGTATTGAAGTAAAACTTGGTTTAAATCAAAGTTATGTTTTGTAAGATATATGCATGCTATACTGAATATGAACATTTATGCGGTATTGTGAAAATTCATACATCCAAGCCTTGCGACAGCCGGATAACTATGTAAAAGTGAGTTATCAAAATGAATGTATAGCATAGTTTAAACAACCCAAATGTCATACCAAAATGTAAGCATGTTTTATGAAGATAATGTACCTAGTATGCTAGAGTAAACATACAAGGTAGAGCTGTAAAACAATGTGTCCATATGTTACTGGAACATATGCAACAGAGATGCAATGTAAAATGATGTACTAAGTATGCTAAGTTAACATACAAAGTAGAAAAGTCATGTAAATCAATGTGCTAGCATGCTATCAGTCAACATAACATAGCAGAAATGTAATGAAATCATGTACTATTAATGTACTAATAAACATAGCAAGTATATGATTTGAAAACAGGAAAGCATGAAAGTAACAAGTAGGCACATGTGTTCCACCCCAAAACAGTTTGGAAAACAGTAAAAGAGGGGTCTATGTACTCACTTGAGATTGCTCAGAAGTCCTAGGATAACCACCAAGCAAAGCTAGAGATCACGGAATCAAACGGCACCTACTATAGGTAACTATGTTAATTAACCGGACCTAGATCGGAAGATCGGGTAGCATTAGGGTTTGTAAACCAAACGAGTGTAGAGACTCGTGTCATTTGGTTTAACAAAGCCTACATACTAAATGAAACTTAACCTAAGTGTTTACGACCCATTACGACCCGTTTAGGTAGCTTATGCTACTTTAACACGTCGTTTGCGTGAAACGCGTTCGGACCGCCTAACTAGCCCTATGACAAGTGTTATATGCCTATACATGTTACATAATCAGTTATGTGACAAAAGTTTAGGTTACATATGCTTAATTACCAATTATACATGAAAAGGGTATTCTGGTAATTTACCTAAGGCATATAAACTACCTATCATACAACTACTTAAACGATATGACCATAGGGTATAACCTCGGAAGATTATTCCCTACCTACTATGGTCACCTAATGTATTTGGTCGGATCCTAATGATCGACCAAATGGGTCGAGTTCGAAGGTATAGGCGATTTATCAGATCGCCTACCCTACGACCCTAGACAACGTGGTAATCAGTGGGCATAGTCCCAAGGGACTATGACCAACGTGATTACACTCACGTTGCGAAGTTCAAACGAACTTCGCATTGACCATTACTGGTCAACGCTGAAAGTCAAACAAAGTTTGACTTTCTGACTCGAAAAGCAGTAAAATAAGGAAAAGAACGAAAGAATACTTACGAAGGGTCCCCGAATGCTAAACTCGATTCAAAAATCTCAGGTATGAAACAAATGTTTCAACTTAGAGTTTCTCAAATCAAGTTTCTAGTGATTTTAGCAATGGGGGGTATGGGGTATTTATAGGAATACCCGAACCGTTAAGATCGTTTCATGGAAAACGTGCCTTAATCCCATCCGTACATGTGTTGAAAAGTTATGGTGTTTAGGTGTTTAAATTCCATCCATACATGTGTTGCAAAGTTATGGTGTTTAGGTGCTTAAATTCCATCCATACATGTGTTGCAAAGTCATGGTGCTTAGATTCCATCCTTATCCGCTGACTAAGCATGTTTAGAATGTGTGGTTGTGAATTAAACAACGGCTAATACATCGAATCTGGTCCCGAATGCGAAAAACTGAGTTTCTGCATGTTTTCTTATGGCGAACACTAAAATAAAATATTTTAGTGCTTACATAAATTTTTGGATGTCCGGATGTATTCAGAACGTAAGTTATGCGCAAAAATGCAAACTTGTGCACTTTTTGCCACTTTTAGTCCCTGAATGACCCAAAAGTTTATTTTAGCACACCGAACACCTCAAAGCCTATTTCTAAGCTATGTAAAGGATATTTGTGGTATGTTTAACTTATGGTCATGTTCCGGAAGGTCTGTTACAGTTCAAATTGGCATACTTTCGCAGTTTGTCAACTTTAGTCCCTGTAAGTGAATAAACTTTGATTTCACCACACCAAACCTTCCAAAACTTATATCTAAGTTATGTAAAGGTTATTTAAGATATGTTAAGCCTATTTCACTATTCCGGAGTGTTCGTTGGATTAAACTGGTTATATCTACACATCAGAGCGCGTATAACCCTCCAGAAAGCGATTTAAAGCTTGAAATCGAACAAGAATTGATATGTGTAAACGATACACATATTTTTACAAATCCCAAGTATGAAATACTATATTTCATTGGTTTGGCATTTGATTGATGGTTGAAATGACACAGGTGTTACACAAGCCGACCAGTATTAGGTTATGGTACCATAGGATCTGACAAATCCCGTTATTTACTACACCCGTAGTTATGTGTGGGTGTTGTGGGTAGCGACTGAATCTGTAATTGTTAATTTACTCTTTGGTAAGGGTTTATTAATGCGAGTTGTTAATCTATCCTTTGGTAAGGGTTTATTAATGCGACTTGTTAATCTATCCTTTGGTAAGGGTTTATTAATGCGAGTCAAGAAGGTTTGAATGTTATTAGCGAGACGACCATATAAGTAGTTTCACGACCTAAAACGAATTAAACGATTTGGGTAAACGATTGGTTTTCACACGATGTTTTAACGATTTGGGTAAACGATTGGTTTTCACGCGATGTAATTAACGAGTTAAACGATTTGGTTAAACCATTGGCTTCAAAGCGATATACGATTAGTTTTTGGTTAAGTGTTTAGATAACGGGACGGGTGTAATGTAATGAAACCATGGTGGATACGCCGCTGGTACTTTCTATATATAAGTGATTTCATCATATTACATACCGTGGCGTTATTTGGTTCACTTGGGTAAACGGTTTTCAAACGATGTCACACAAACGAGGTTTTCGATATGATATAAACTATACGAGTTTTTAACGAGATTTATTAACGAGTTTTATTAACGATTTATTTCGAGATGTTTCACAATTTGCTTTACTAAAACAAATGTTTTTGGGTTAAGAGTCATGGCTACGAGGTTTTACAAACTATAACCCGCTTGATTTGAGTTGGTTAATTAAGTTGCAATATTATACTCTTTTCAAAACAAGGTTTTTAAATAAAGTATTGCAACATCTAAACTAGCCATGATTTCAACACTCCTACAAAACCTATGTATTCGCCAGCATTTCTTTGCTGACCTCGTTTTCACATATGTTTCAGGTATTGTTGAATGATATCGATTGATAAGATGCATGCTCACATAGGACTGGACGAGGCTTTAGTGACTCAATAACAATGATAGACTATGTTTAAATTGTGTATTTAGATTTCCAGACGATGTAAATATTCAATGTTTAATAAAACGAAACACTTTTTGTATCCATGGTTATGAAACATTAATTCTGTTACAACACTCCCCGACGTTTCCGCCACGTTTTGTATGTTACACGTGGTCGGGGTGTGACATCCGAGATGGTTTGTGGTGTGATGGTGACTGAAATACCCTTTATTGATGAAGTAATAGCTACAGGATTTTTGTCCTGAGTATCAAGTTTAGCATTTTTTCCAAAATTCTCGTTGGGTTTCCAGGTAATTCGGAGCATCACAAGTAAACAAAGTTTTGTACTTTGAAGACGAAAGAGCATCTATGACGGAGTTGAAGGTTGTGGTATGACTTGGTTTTTCAAGTAAGCCCAAGTAATTAGGAGGAGATTTGTATGGAAGAGTCATGGTGAATCGTGGATTTTTATGAGTGAATGAAGAAGATGAGCGACTTGAGAGATGAAATGAAAGAATTATTTGAGAGAAATTGATGGTAACTGCTTTTAGAAAGGAATTTTGAATTCGATTCGACAGTGAAAACCCTGTTTGGGGTTTTGATCAGGGTTCTATAGGTGGAAAAAGTGTATGTTGACATGGCAGCGGTTACAAAAGATCTGACCGCTAAGCACTGTCCACGTGCCAACCTCTGATGAATAATGGATGACAGTTGTTAGGAAACCACCGATGGAACAATATCAGTGGTTTGCAATGGTAAGAATGAAAACAGTGGGTGATTTTTAACTATCAGTGGATAGCCTATCAGTGGATTAAAACACTGATGTTTGATCAACAGTGATTAACAAGGAAATGAAGAACAGAGGTTGACTTTCAGCGGTGGACAACATTTAGAGGAACAGATGTTTGAACCAAAACAGTGGTTATGGCAGACTTTTAAGGATTAATGAAAATTTTCATTTTTAGCTATTTTTAAGAATGGATTTTTGATTTTCTGAAAACATTTTAATGCTTTTATTCATAGAAAAACAGGATTTTTCCTGTTATTCCATGTTCAGCATGCCAATCCTAGAGATCAAGCTTTCAAAGGTGGATGTGTCTAAAGCTTTTGTTAGCACATTTGCCAACTGATCTTTAGTTGGTACATGGTGCAGAGAAATCAAACCTTTTTCCTAGCAATCCCTCACAAAGTGATGTCTGATGCCGATATGCTTGGTGGTTGAGTGTGAGACTGGATTTTTGATGATATTTTCTACTGCCTGACTGTCCAACATGAGAGGTGTCTTTAAGGCAGTGATACCAAAATCCAGCAATTGATTTTGAAGCCACAGGAGTTGGGCTGCACAGCTTGCAGCGGCTATATACTCTGCCTCAGCAGTGGATGTTGAAATAGCTGCTTGCTTTTTGCTTTGCCAAGATACCAAGAAATTGCCTAGAAATTGGCACCCTCCTGAAGTGGACTTCCATGTAGTGTTACATCCAGCAAAGTCACTGTTTGAGAAACCTGAAAGCTTGATATTTCCATTAGCTGGATACCAGATACCAAGTGTGGGAGCACCTTTTAGGTATCTGAATATCCTTTTTACAGCAATAAGGTTTGACTTTCTAGGGGCTGATTGTGATCTTGCACAAACACATGTTGCAAACATGATGTCTGACCTAGATACAGTTAGGTACAATAAAGACCCAATCATGCTTCTATAAAGTGTTTGATCAACCAAATCATCCTTTTCATCAGACATGACTATTCTTGTGGTGTGCTATGGGTGTACTACATGGTTTACAATCATCCATCTCAAATTTCTTTAAAAGTTCTTTGGCATATTTGCCTTGATGGATGAAAGTACCATTTTGTAGTTGTTTTACTTGGAGACCAAGAAAACACTATAGTTCACCCATTGCACTCATCTCAAACTCAGCTGTCATGAGTTGTCTGAACTCCTCACACATTTTATGACATGTGCTTCCAAAAATGATGTCATCCACATAAATCTAGACAATCATCAAATCCTTCCCTCTCCATTTTAAAAATAATGTTTTATCAATTTTAACTTTTGTGAAACCAATGGAAAGTAGAAAGGTGGAAAGAGTTTCATACCAGGATCTAGGTGCTTGTTTCAAGCCATACAAAGCTTTGTTTAGCTTGTAGACATGATTTGGATTAAATGGATCCTCAAAGCCAGGAGGTTGACAAACATATACATCTTCTTGAATTTTACCATAGAGGAATGCACATTTAATATCCATTTGATACACCTTTATATTGTGGTTGACAACAAAGGCTAGGAACAGTCTGATAGCTTCCAATCTAGCTACAGGGGCAACAGTTTCATCATAATCAATGCCCTCTTCCTATCTGAAACCTTGAACCACTAGCCTTGCTTTATTCTTGACAACAATGCCCCTTTCATCAGTTTTATTTTTGAAGACCCACTTTGTGCCAATAGGACTCACACCCTCTGGCAGTGCTACAAGCTCCCATACTTGTTGTCTTTTAAACTGTTGGAGCTCCTCTTGCATGGCTTCTACCTAGCTGTTGTCTTTTAGTGCCTCTTGGTACTTGACTGGCTGATGGAGTGATAGAAAACCAGCAAAAAGACAGATGTTTTGGGATTGCTTTCTTGTGAGCACCCCTTCACTGATGTTGCCAATGATTTGGTCTAGTGGATGAGACTTCAAGAAGATTAGATCTCCTTTGTATGAAACAATGGCATTAAATGGTGAGGGCTGCAGATGTGAATCATCTGAGCTAACCATTGTTGGTGACTTTAATGATCCAACAGTGGCTTGAAATGGAGGTGGAGGAATAGGTGGAATTGGTGTGGAAACATGTTGACTTTTATCCACTGTTTGAGGATCTTTATCAACAGTGTTTGATGATGTTGAAGCAGGGGTTAATGGGCTACTTTGGTCAACAACTGTTAAGGTAGCAATGGTTGAACTTTGACAAGTGTTTTGAACATCTGCTGCTCTACCAATTGATGCAGACTTTTGTTGTGGAATGACGACTTCATATCCATAGTCTGATGGAGGATTTTGAGATGAACCTACATTATTAATCTTGACAGAAACATTTTCAAAGGTAAATTTATCAAGATCAAACAACTCTGCAGGGTTTGCAGGGATTTTCAAAGTCTCTTCCACTGTTTTGGTCCTTGTGTTAAACACTTTGTAGGCCTTAGCAGTGGTTGAGTATCCCAAATGATAACCACAATCAATTTTGGCTTCAAACTTTGAAATGGAATCTTTTAAGTTTAAAATAAAGCATGGGCAGCCAAAAACTTTGAAATATGAGATCAGTCGTTTGATTTTATACAGAATTTCATAGGCAGTCTTTTGATGCCTGGGGTTTATTAAAACTCTATTCTGGACATAGTAGGTAGTGTTTACAGCCTCTTCCCAGAAAGTCAATGGCAAACCTGAATCAGCAAGCATGGTCCTAGCAGCCTCAATCAAAGTTCTGTTCTTTCTTTCAACAACCCCATTTTGTTCTGGTGTTCTTGGAATGCTGTACTGCCTTACAATTCCTTTTGACACACAAAACTCATCCAACTCCTTATTTCTGAATTCTGTGCCATTGTCACTCCTGAAGATTTTTACTGGCAGGACAAACTGCTTTTCAACCTGTGTTACAAAGTCTTGCAAAATGCCTGCAGTCTCATCTTTGGAATGTAAGAAATAAGTCCATGTAAACCTAGAAAAGTCATCTACAATTACCAAAAAATATCTTTTATTTTTAAGACTCATGACTTTTACTGGGCCAAACAGATCCATGTGCAGCATTTGCAAGCACTTGGTTGTTTTGGACTCTTCAATGGACTTAAATGAGCTTTTATGTTGTTTTCCTTTTAAACAAGAAACACGATGCTCAGGACAGGTGAACAGTTTTTGAGGAAGACCTCTTACTAACCCCTGTTTTGACAAGGCAGTAATTGTCTTGAGATTTGTGTGCCCCAATCTCCTGTGCCAAAGTTCTGTCTCTTTGTTAGAGGCAGCTGAGAACAGACAGGCATCAGTCATGGGGCTCTCTTTTGAAAAATCAACTACATAAATATTGCCACTCCTTTGAGAAACAAGTTGAGTTTTGCCATTTTTTATTATTTCTTCTATCTTTTTAACCATTTCTGGTCCAACAATCCTACAACACTCCTTAGTAAAGAATGAGCCATAGCCCTTATCACTCATTTGTGAGACACTAAGAAGGTTGAATTTTAGATTGTCTATTAGATTGACATTTTCAAACTTAACATTTCCAGATTGAGTTGTACCAGATCCCATCACCTTCCCTTTCTACATCCAGTCATGTGCCTGGAGCCTCCACTATCTACATACCAAAGACTATCTAAGCATGCAGAAGCTCCCTGCACATCAAGTAAATAATTAGTTCAGGAGGATTTCCAAAGCCAATATGGCTTTGGATGGGGTCTCAACAATATCTATGTTAAGGTCAGGAAGATGGACAGTGGTTAGATCAGGGGTTTGATTAATTTTTGCAACTTGTTTCTCTAACCACTATTGGGGGCCATTTCCAATCAATTCTTGATATCCATAGGGATGCCTGTTCACTCTTGGTTTAGAGGGCCTTTTGTAGGCTTCATAGACATGTGGGACCCTAGGATGTGGTGGTTGACCTTTACCACTTCGGTATTGGTTAGCAAGGGGTGCATCAGTTACCTGAACATCTCTTTTAAAAGAGGTTTGGTTCAGCTGTTTTGTAACAGCTGTTTGAACTGGCACAAACAGTGGTTGATTCTTGATTGGTGTTTTTGATGAACTCATTGGTGTTTTTGAAATGTACTCTTCCTTTTTGACCTCAAAGGATTTCATGTACACACTGCTGAGTAGAATGGTTTGATTTGCCACAGATGGTGCAGCTCTTTGAAGGCACAACAGTACTTGTTTTGTTAAGATCATAAGTTTTTAAGTGAAAACAATCTTTGGTCAAGTGATTTTTCTTTTCACAAAAGTCACAAAACAAGTTTTTAATCTTTTCTCTTTTCTTCCTCTTTTCAGACTCCTTTGCAGCAAAGTTTTGAACTGCTGTTAGGATGTCCTTAAGAGGAATGACCTTGGCCTTTGGAGCTTTGACACCATCTATAGTTGTGAAGTGTCACACCCCAACCGATGGCGGAATCATCGGGGCGCGGCACTAGGCGAATCAGATTGCTCAAGAGAATCCATAACAACTATATTGCGACAGTATTTAATGCGTTAGTATTTAATGCGTTCATTATCCCATACTAATAAACAATTACAATCACATAAGCTGTCACGAATTTCCTGTTCTCTCAAACAATTCAAATCCGACAACCTAGATTTTAGGTGTGTTTCTAGACTTCCTAGCTTGATTGGATGTAGACTGCGACTAAACCTGCAACATACATTAAAATAATGTCAATACAAAAGTATTGGCGAGTATACAGGTTTGATATGTAATATTGTAATAGATAAAAGCTGCGAATTTCCACATACATAAACGTAATACATGACATATATACTCACAAAACTGATACTACCAGCTAAGTCCTCGAGCTGCGATTGCGATTGCTAAACTAGACCCCGTCGGGCGCAATAGTACTATACTAGTCATGGTGGGACGTCGCGAGTATAAGTCCTAGCATATATGTAACTAGCATCACGTATAACTATGCACATAAGTCATTCGCAAGTGATAAGTAGTTTAAGAATTTGATGTAATTCGATTTGATAGCAACGTATGTTACACCCAAAAGTGCAAAAGCAAAAAGGGTTCAAGTATACTCATAGTCGGTGTTCAGCAAGTAAACACAACTTGATTGGATTGATGGGAGCGCGTCTGAGATTATCCTGGTTTCAGTTTGATAGCGTAAGCGTCGAACAGTGCGTTAAACGGTGGCGAGTGAACCAAGTGTCGAATGGTAATCCGGTCGGATGGCATTCCGATCGGATGGCCAGTCGTCCGGGTGGCGGTCCGTTCGGATGGTCATCCGAACGGATGACCATTCGATTGGATTGTCGCCTTGGTTGGTGGTGAGGTGTTTTCCGTATGATAGTTTGCCTTTTGAAGTTTTCATTGTAGAATTTTGAAAACAGAGAAGTGTCTCTACCTTTCAGATCGGTCGATCGAACGGCCGGTCGATCGGGTGGCAACTCGATCGGGTGGCTGTTCGATCGGACGGTGATCCGATTGGCAAGACACTTTGGTTGCTAATAAGTTCACAGCCGACTGGTCGCTCGATCGGGTGGAATTCCGATCGGGTGACAATCTGTTGGAACTAATGTGTGACGAGGATTTGTAAAACGTTTAAGTGTTGAGGATCCAGAAGTCAGCTGATCGGATGGTCGTTCGATCGGATGGCAGTCCGTTCGAACGACCATCCATTCGTTGTCGAATGTTTGAAAATTTTATTAAGTCTTGACCCCAAGTGCAACCCGACCTGATTGCAGGTCGATCGGGTGACAATCCGGTCGGATGGCAATCCGATCGAACGGTAACCTGTTCCGTAATTTTATCATTTTACATCTTGGCTATCTTGTTAAGTTTTTGTGATCTGATCGAGACGTTGCGACTACGAGCTAAACAATGGAACTCCACCAGTCCGAGTCACCAGATCAGATGGGAATCACCCCGTCCGATCGGTTAACTGTTCTTGATGAGATGAGGTCATACTTCATTGTTCCTAAGAACTTCATGATGACATCACCTTAGAACGGCTCAAATCCAAAGATTTAATAGTGAAGAACTGATACTTGATGGTGAGAACGATGAAGGAGTGCATGTAGATCATAGAAGTACAAGATTTGAGGTAGAAACTTACAAGAATTGCGAGAAATCGAGAGAAAATGGCTAGAAGGCGTCTGGTCGAGAGAGAGAGCAGTCACATCAACTGTTGATGTGACAAGTGGGGTATTTATAGGCAAAGGAGGAGAAAGGCAGTGTAGTGCATCAGGTCGGATGACTGTCCGACCGGTTGGCTGTCTGATCGGATGGCTGTTCGATCGGATGGCCATTCGATCGAAGTGCCATTCGATCAAACGCCTCCGGTGAGCTAAGTTTTGGCGTTCCGTTTCGATTGCTAAGCGTTGCGATAGTTTGGTTACAAATTCCCATCCACATTTCCATATATCTATTATAATTAGCTACGTTGGGTCGTATATACATATCCATATTTCAAAGTTGCGATACAATAACCGGGTTTCGTTTTGAATATGCGTTGCTTTGCGACGCTTCACGTTCATCGAGGAGGGTAGAATAGGTCCTCACTCAACGTCATCGTGAACGTTAATGTGTGTGATGCGATGTGCGTTTTGAGTAATGAGTTGCACTGCGACACATCACGGCTATCAAGGAGGGTAGAGTTGGTCCTCATTTGATATCTTCGTGGTTGCCAGCAAGTGCAATGTGATGTGATAGCGGTAAAGTATGCGTAATATGCAAAAATACTGCGAAATAGCTATGTATGCGATATAGCCACATTATGATCTGAATCTCTGGTGCTAGGCGTAATGAGTATAACGAGTGGTAACAACGCACGGACGTGCGGGTTGTTACAGTCTCCCCTTCTTTAGGAAATTTCGTCCCGAAATTAATCCATAAGAAGGGTTGCGAGGATCAATGCGAGTGGGAGTACCGATTATGAGCGTCAAAATAAGCGAGCGATCGATTGAAATTCGACAAACGAGAGTGTTGCGATGACTGGCGATGGCAGCGAGTAAAGTGATTCGGATACAAAAGATGGCAACACACAAAAAGCGATCCAAAAGCGTCCTGAATTCTCAAAAATTTGATTAACTCGAAAAGGTTTGAAGAAACTTTTTTTTATGCAAAAATCCTCCCATAGTGCGGCGTTAAACTGTGTCGATGTTCACACCAGCACTATGAGTGGGGTTTTATTAGGTTACTAAAAGATTTTAGGGTGTAAAAACTCGTTTTACGAGATTTTCTCGTCACACGACAGTAACTTGAGTCGATTGTCACACCAGTGTTATAAGAAAATCTCGTTTCGTACAAAGGTTTTTAGAAAATTTTATAAGGGAAAATCTTTGTTTTCACAAAGGTTTTAAATAATATCAAGATTTTAAAATTTGAAGTCGGCCCCGCATGGCACCTTCCCACGAAAGTTCGACAATATGGCTAAAACACTTATATATAGGAAGTACCAGCGGCGTATCCACCATGTTTTAGCCACATGGTTTCCGTCCCGTGAGTCAGTGTCATGTGTGTCAACACAGTACCGATAGAGCTCGATTCCCTCGGTCCAAGCGAAAGAGGCTCGGGCCAAGTGTAAGAGAAAAATTGAGCGAACTGAGCGATGAGGTCGTTTACGAACTCAGTCCCGCAATGCAAGCGAGAGGGATGGCGGTATGCGAAAAGCGATGAGCGATAGTGACAACCGTCGAGCGATAAGCGACGATTGTTGTGATGCCAGCGATGGTGATATGCGCTATTAATGCGATTCGATTGGATTGATCAACACCACAAAATTTAACTAACATTAGACCCCACATGGCCTTTTTCTGTGAAAGTCTGCTGATACGGTTAAATTACTTATATATAGGAAGTACCAGCGGCGTATCCACCATGCTTTAACCATATGAGTTTTGTCCCTTGAAGCGAGGTCATGTGTGCTAACTTTAATGCTGATAACACAGATAACGGTAAGCGATAGCGATAGCGATAGGCGACGAGCGATTGAGCAATACACAGCAAGCGATACAGCGATGCACACAATAAGCGATAGCGATTCACATAGTAGGCGATAGCGATTGCGAGATAGATTTTAGCGATAAAGCGATTTAATTAGCTTCGGATAGAATCACAAGTTTTAACTATCGTTGCGCCCCACATGGCACATTTCCACGAAAGTTTGCTAATATGGCTAAAATACTTATATATAGGAAGTACCAGCGGCGTATCCACCATGTTTTATCCATACTAGATCCGTTTCGTGAATCGATGTCATGTGTGCCAACATACACAAGTATTGATAAGCATTAGAAGCGATAAGCGATGCGAGTATCGAAGTGATGAGGTCGATAGATGCGTTAAGCGTTAAAGTGTTGCGAGGGTGATGTGCGTTAGATTCCAGCGAAATTGCGATTGAGTTGCGATTAAAGACTTACGACCAGTCTTGCGTTGATGCAATTGCCCTGCGGGGGTAGACTCTCCAGAGTCCATCGATGAGGTATTTGCATTGCGTTTGCAGACTTACGACAAGTCTCGCGATGATGCTATGTAATTGTTACGCCTTGCGAATGAGTGTAGTGTGTCGAAAATTACCATAATAGTATAGGTCTAAATAACGTTCAACTCCATGTGGCACTTTCTTCACGAGACTTCAGTAGTATGGCAAAGTACACCTTGCTTTACCCCTACTACTTGCATCCCGTGAATAGATGTCGCACTTTGTTGACATGGTCAAGACGCTTATATATAGGAAGTACCAGCGGCGTATTCACCACGCTCGACCATGCTTTTACCGTTATGGCACCATTAGAACTCACTACGATCTCCGTGCACTGACAAAAATAATCCCGTGTGCACCCGTGATTAGTCGTTCCTTGCACGTTTATCGTACCTTATTCTAAGAGTGTAGTGAGGGTAAAACATATTATATCGTTATATAATATATAGCATGTGTGTGATTCCAGATTAAGTACGAAAACGGGAGAGAAAGCGAGAGATAAATAGAGTCCACACTGTGTCGAGAAATAGAACAAATTCAACACATAAAAGAACTAACGGCGAAAATCGTAGCATTACTACAACATTGGAAGCATGAAAAATGTTGTTGTGGAGGACTTTTGCGGAGTCTGCGATCGTTGCTGAGATTCTTCAAGTCTGCGGCCCCGTGCGGCAGTGCTGGGTAAGATGGCCATACCAGTTGCAATTTGCGCAATAGTACAATTAGCTGTTGGCGGGGATGATACGTACATATGAGACACAGGGGATGAGTTCCGTTGTAGTCGCGCTTAGAGTGAATTGGAATTGCTTGGAGAGGTTCTGGCTGTGACAGTTCGGTTGTTGAAGAGTTTGGGCTCTTGGTCTTTCGTTTGCGGTTGGACTGAGCTTCCTGAAGTGGTGCGTTGGCGTCAGAGGATTCGTCCGAAGACTCACCTGAAGAATCGTCGGTGGAATCGTCGGAGGAATTGTCGGAAGAATCGTCAAAAGAGTCGATTACGATTGCTTGATGAGCTTGTTTGACAGGATTCTTGGAGAAAAATCCGTCCAAGAATCGTTTGTCATTGATTTCTGTGGCCAAGCGGTAGGTTTCTTCGATGGTAGTAGGTCTTGCAGCTTCGACAAAATCTCCCACACACTCAGGCAAGCCACGAATGTACTTCGTGATGGCTTTTTCTGAACTGTTGACTTGACTGGGGTAGATCATGCTAAGCTGTTTAAACCTTGCGGTGTAGCCAGCATTGTCACCTTCGACTTGCTTGATTTTCCAAAATTCGTCTTCTAGCTTCTGGACTTCATGGGAAAGGCAGTACTCTTTCTTCATGAGCTCTTTCAGCTCATCCCAAGAAAGACCGTAAGCTACGGAGATCCCACATTTGTTACGTTCGGTTGTCCACCAGTCGAGTGCTTGCGATTGAAATACTCCGGTAGCGCAAGTAGTACGAAAACCATCGGGACACCCACTCTGAAGAAGGGTAACTTCGATAGAATCGAACCACTGGAGTAGTTGGGACACACCTCCTTCACCCGTGAACTCCATCGGGTCACAGGCTTTGAAGTGTTTGTAGAGGAAAGCAGATTGCGGCGCTTCCGTCTTAGAGTCTTCCGGGTTTCGAGAGTTGCTGAGAGAGTGCACATGAGTGAAAATTTGAGGAATGACCTTGGCCACTTCCTTGGCCACAAGCGAGGCAATCCTCTTTTCGGCGCTTCGTTTGGCTCTTCTCCTAGCTGTTTGTCTCGAGGTAGAGTCGTTGGAAGGCATCTAGACAGAAAGAGATTTGGAGTGACATTCGATCATAATGATTTTGCGTTTTTGTGATGCGATTGAGCGTGATCAAAACTTGTTGTAGGTAGTATAATAGATTTCACATAGGAGACACGAGATTCCTAAGTTCCCACACAATTGATTTGTTTGTACATATATAATTAGTTGTAGCTTATACTCGTACACATACATGTCGGTATAGAATGCGCGTAGACGCGATGCAGAGAGTGAGAGTGGGAGCGAGTAATTAGACATTAGTTTTGTTGCGAACATTCGGTTTTCGTTTCAGATTGCGATGGCTGTGCGAGTCGTGCGTTTATAAACCAGGGAGCGAAAATCGATAAATAGAGAAATCGATAAAGCGTAAAGTCTTAAATTGTAAACACATAAGTATAAATAGGTTCCATAAAGCGTAAAAAATCGGCGAGTCGTATGCTAGAAAAATAGATAGAATGCCAAGGGTGTTTAGGCGTCGACTGCCCAAGGTAACCCACTATACCCAACAAGTTCGTGCACGCACGTTTCCCTAGAAGACTTATGCTTCCACTGGGATGCAGCTCATGGCACTTGACTTCTTAGTCATCGCGTGGCTCAAGTTATCGTCATAGTCGAGTCCTTGGTTAGAGCTTTTTGAAAACCATTTCGTTGATAGTGGAACGGTTTATTAAGATACGAGTTTCACCCCTGACTTAATAACTTCGCTCCTAACTGTGGTTGTGCTCTTTGAATAAATTCGGGAGTACCACTGGATTTTGAAATGGAGACTTTCGTTGAGATATGGATGTCACTCCTAGCTCAACGGAAAGTTCTCATGCTAGAAAATTAGCTGAGTGAGCGATCTTATCAAGAGTTCTTGGTTTTCACGCCTGATCTCGACTGGACCGCTCGGTTGTGTTATGCGAGTATTTTCAAAAACGTGTGTATTGTGTTGGCCTTAGGAAAGGCTAAGTAATATTCCAGCCTTAGGAAAGGCTCCTCGCGTGAAGTTGTAGTATGCGGTGTTCACGCGATGTTGTAGTCTTTGGCGAATTCGAATGAGAGTATTAAGTAGGCCCGTGAAATCCTACTGGGTTCGCACGAGTCGGCCCATTGGTACCTAGACTATAGACTAGGTCGTTTCTAAGACATCGACCCGGGCTAGGTCAAGTCTGGCCTAATTCCCTATAGTTATGGCTCTGATACCAATCTGTCACACCTCAACCGATGGCGGAATCATCGGGGCGCGGCACTAGGCGAATCAGATTGCTCAAGAGAGTCCATAACAACTATATTGTGAGAGTATTTAATGCGTTCATTATCCCATACTAATACACAATTACAATCACATAAGATGTCACGAATTTCCTGTTCTCTCAAACAATTCAAATCCGACAACCTAGATTTTAGGTGTGTTTCTAGACTTCCTAGCTTGATTTGATGTAGACTGCGACTAAACCTGCGACATACGTTAAAATAATGTCAATACAAAAGTGTTGGTGAGTATACGGGTTTGATATGTAATAGTGTAATAGATAAAAGCTGCGAATTTCCACATACATAAACGTAATACATGACATATATACTCACAAAAATGATACTACCAGCTAAGTCCACGAGCTGCGATTGCGATTGCTAAACTAGACCCCTTCGGGCGCAATAGTACTATACTAGTCATGGTGGGACGTCGCGAGTATAAGTCCTAGCATATATGTAACTAGCATCACGTTTAACTATGCACGTAAGTCATTCGCAAGTGATAAGTAGTTTAAGCATTTGATGTAATTCGATTTGATAGCAACGTATGTTACACCCAAAAGTGCGAAAGCAAAAAGGGTTCAAGTATACTCATAGTCGGTGTTCAGCAAGTAAACACAACTTGATTGGATTGATGGGAGCGCGTCTGAGATTATCCTGGTTTCAGTTTGATAGTGTAGGCGTCGAATAGTGCGTTAAACGGTGGCGAGTGAACCAAGTGTCGAATGGTAATCCGGTCGGATGGCAATCCGATCGGATGGCCAGTCGTCCGGGTGGCAGTCCGTTCGGATGGTCATCCGAACGGATGACCATTCGATTGGATTGTCACCTTGTTTGGTGGTGAGGTGGTTTGCGTATGATAGTTTTCCTTTTGAAGTTTTCATTTTAGCATTTTGAAAACAGAGACGTGTCTCTACCTTTCAGATCGGTCGATCGAACAGCTGGTCGATCGGGTGGCAACTCGATTGGGTGGGTGTTCGATCGGACGGTGATCCGATTGGCAAGACACTTTGGTTGCTGATAAGTTCATAGCCGACTGGTCGCTCGATCGGGTGGAAATCCGATCGGGTGATAATCCGTTGGAACTGATGTGTGACGAGGATTTGTAAAACGTTGAAGTGTTGAGGATCCAAAAGTCAACCGATCGGATGGTCGTTCGATCAGACGGCAGTCCGTTCGGACGGTAATCCGTTCGTTGTTCAGCTCCTTGAATGTTTGAAAATTTGATTAAGTCTTGACCCCAAGTGCAACCCGACCGGATTACAGGTCGATCGGGTGACAGTCCGGTCGGATGGCAATCCGATCGGATGGTAACCCGTTCTGCAATCTTATCGTTTTACATCTTGGCTATCTTGTTAAGTTTTTCGATCTGATCGAGACGTTACGACTACGAGCTAAACAATGGAACTCCACCGGTCCGAGTCACCGGATCAGATAGGAATCACCACGTCCGATCGGTTAACTGTTCTCGATGGTTATTCATGTTTAACACGACAAGCCAGTCATCTCGTCGATAGGAACCAGTTCTCAAACCGAAACTTCACTATAGGAAAAATAGAAGGTCTGTACGAGCTCTGTTGCTACCGGTTTCGAGTGATGAGTTTGGAAAGGTTGAAGAAAAACTTAGAAAACTTTGATTCGGCTTAGATTTGTGCGAGTTTATTGTTTATTCTTTGTTGAATCCATCAGATCTGGACTGTTCTTGATGAGATGAGGTCATACTTCATTGTTCCTAAGAACTTCATGATGACATCACCTTAGAACGGCTCAAATCCAAAGATTTAATGGTGAAGAAGTGAGATTTGATGGTGAGAACGATGAAGGAGTGCGTGTAGATCATAGAAGTACAAGATTTGAGGTAGAAACTTACAAGAATTGCGAGGAATCGAGAGAAAATGGCGAGAAGGCATCTGGTCGAGAGAGAGAGCAGTCACATCAACTGTTGTTGATGTGAAAAGTGGGGTATTTATAGGCAAAGGAGGAGAAAGGCGGTGTAGTGCATCGGGTCGGATGGCTGTCCGACCGGTTGGCTGTCCGATCGGAAGGTTGTCCGATCGTATGGCCATTTGATCGAAGTGCCATTCGATCAAACGCCTCCGGCGGGCTAAGTTTTGGCGTTCCGTTTTGATTGCTAAGCGTTGCGATAGTTTGGTTACACATTCCCATCCACATTTCCATATATCTATTATAATTAGCTACGTTGGGTCGTATATACATATCCATATTTCAAAGTTGCGATACAATAACCGGGTTTCGTTTTGAATATGTGTTGCTTTGCGACGCTTCACGGTCATCGAGGATAGTAGAATAGGTCCTCACTCAACGTCATCGTGAACGTTAATGTGTGTGATGCGATGTGTGTTTTGAGTAATGAGTTGCACTGCGACACATCACGGCTATCAAGGAGGGTAGAGTTGGTCCTCATTTGATATCTTCGTGGTTACCAGCAAGTGCAATGTGATGTGATGTGATAGCGGTAAAGTATGCGTAATATGCGAAAATACTGCGAAATAGCGATGTATGCGATATAGCCACATTATGATCTGAATCTCTGGTGCTAGGCGTAACGAGTATAACGAGTGGTAACAACGCACGGACGTGCGGGTTGTTACATGAAGTCCATGGGTTTGAAGTTTTCAAGGATGTTACACTCATCAGACCATGTGGGTTTGAATTGGTATTTCTCAATCTCCTCAAAATTTAAGGACCCCACAGATCTTTCCAAAGTGATCTTGTTACCAAGTTTATCAGTTATTTTAACCTCTTGGACATCCTTGTTGGTGGGTATGATTTCAATAGAACCAGTTTGATTTGCAGCAGTGTTTTCAACTTAGTCATTTTTTCTAAACCCTATGCCAAATTTTACATTGCTTTCAAGCTGTTTTACAAGCATAATCTCATAACCTTTGCAGGATTCCACCCATTTTTCACACGTTGATTTGGGTGGTTTCCAACTCCTTTTTACAGACTTGATATTTTTCTATCATGGTCAGGAGTTGGTCCTTGGTTATGCTATGCTCTTGTTTGAGACTGCAAATTTCATTATCTTTTTCACTCAATTTGTTTTTCAGTTCTTTTAAAGACTTTTCAAATTGAACTTCAGCAGTTAATAACCTATCTCTAAGGTTTTCATTCACCTCCTTAATGTTTGCAAATGCTATGATGCATTTGTCTGAACAAAGGTTTTTGAGAACCTGGGGTGATACCTTAGTTGCCGCCATCATGGCACAATCACAGATATGATCACTTTCTTCTTGAGTTTTCTCTTCTTTTTCACCTTCTTTCTTCTTTTCTTCTTCTTCAGACCAGGGGTCAGACAGTGGTTCCAACAGGGGTTCTGAGTTTTCTCCCAACAGTATTTCACTAGCAACAGCTGTAACCACTGCTTCAGCAATTTCATCCACTATTTCAGCATTTGACTGTCCTTCTTCAGTTTCCAGGCCTTCTGGTATTGACTCTAATGCCATAAAATAGTAATCATCATTAGAAGCATCATTAGTAGCATATAGTGCAAAATTTTCATCACCTAGCTCATCTGGTAAGCTGCTCCAGTCAACAAAGCCTTGGGTGAAAAAGCTTTGCTGATCTGGTTGAACCACTGTTGGTGCAGCTTGTTGAGGTGCAACTGGTTGCACTTGAACCTGAGGGACAGGGGCTTAGACATACTGAATTTGGGGAACAGTGGTTTAGACATAATGCATAGGAACAGGGTTGCAGGATGTTCATAATGGGCATTGTTTACATGGGCAGCAGGGGTATATTGGGAATACTGCATAGTGCTTTGGCTATTTTGTGGTCTGGGGCTAGGGTGTGTGATAATTGGTCCACTTTTTTTACTCCTACTGTGACAACTCGGGATTTTAAGACCTTTCCTTTACGTGTTACCTGTGTTACAATCCTGTTTTATGTTTGGTTGTACGTTATACCATGTATATTATTTTAAAAATGATTATGTATAAGTTATTGGTTTGGTGATGCAATGATTGATAAAACCTAGTATGATGAAAACACTACCCGACGAAAACACTGCCCGACGAAGAAGGGGTCTTTCGCCACATGTAACCTCGGCGAAAAATGAAGTTTCGTCGAGGATGATGTTTCGCTGAAATGGGCTTTGGCCCAACTGAAACCCTGACATGCTGATCTTCCTATTTAAATGTAAACATGCCTAACCCTAAACCCTTCTCCTCAACTGTGAACGATGGCATCGCTATTCATCCCTCTCGAATCCTTTCTTGCACTCTTGTGAACATCTCCCCATTCGGTTAGCATTATGTCAAGACTTAACAGATTGTTTGATGATTGTTGTGGTGCATGTAATCTTTTGTGGATATAGGATCTTGTTAGAAACGGACTGACATATTGTATTGGTTAGGGTTTCGAATGGTTCATAAACTTTATATTGCTATTGGTTATTCATGATTAACGAATGCTTTCATAGGATCTGACCCGAATGTTTATATCATAGTTAAATGATAATTTTTTATAGTAATAAACCAATAGATCTATGTGATCATCAATTACAGTTATGTTATGATATGTTAGGTTAGGGTTATGTGGATTAAATGAAAGCTTAGTAAACTGTGATAATAACAATGGTGGTGTTTGCATGATAAACCTAGAAATCGATTAGATTGTGATCTGCGAAATAGTAACTGTAGGGTTTGGAGGAAACGTTGAAACTGTCAAGGCAGTCGACGAATCTTAGGTCGGCGAATCATAGGGATTTTCGTCACACCTCATATCGACGAAACATAGGGTCCTTCGTCGACAAGCATCCCGATAAAAGATGATCTTTCATCACAAGGGATGTTTCGTCGTGTAAGCCAAGGAATTGAACAGTAGGTGTCTGTAATGATGATGATGATAGATACTTATGTGTGCACACGATCTTTGTTACATATTAATGATGATATGCATGCTACGTGTTGCACTATAACCCTGTGATAAATGTAACCTGTGTAAAACATATGACTTGGGTGATTATGAGACTAATAAGTATTGTTAACCATGGTAGGGTTGGTTGATTAACTTGGAAACGGGTAACTTAACAAACCGAGCAAACCAAGGTGAGCTCACTGCTCTTTTTCCAAGCATGCATCCCGGGAAGGGATATTGGGTAACGTTCCGGGGAGGAATGTCAGGTTATTGGGATGTTGGTTATTACACTCATTTCTATCATTAAGTCCCACCATATACCGATTGGTTGCCGGGGAGGCAACGAGGTTATTAGTTGATAGCGCTATTAGGTTTGGCACCCTCACACCGTACCGGGGAGGACAGTAGTGAACTAATACCTTAACCACTTGACCAATGTGTGATAGAGCATTGGGGTTTGGGAAAATAAATCTAGAGCCATCTGCGGTAATAGAGTTAATAACAACATCAAATCATTGAATTATACTCATATCTGGTAACTAAAACATGATAACAAACTTTGAACTCACGAGCGTCGTCTGACACACTTGTCTGCATGCTTGCAGGTCGTTAGATTCTTGGTTATGGACTTGCTATCTGGGAGTGCTGGAGTGATCATGGGTCGAGACTCTTGGATACTTGTTTCGTTGGTTTTGAATACTTGTTTTGAAATAATTGATTAACAATTTACATTATGCTTCCACTGAATGTTTACTTTGGTTTTCACTTATGACTTGGTATTATATTATGAAATGAATGGAATGTTTTGCTTAAATATTTATTATGGTTCAATGTGATTGGTGGCTTGGATCCTAGTATGTCACACGTCCCGCGGTGTTTCCGCATGTGGTATTTTGGGGGTGTGACAGTTTGGTATCAGAGCCAGGTTATAGTGAACTAGGTTTTAGAACGTTTTTATAAAACCAGACTATAACCAAACAACTTCGAAATCGACCATGACACTCAGCTCCAGATTGCAAGGTTCGTATCTCGTGTATTTATTGCCTAGTATATCTAGTATACGCTTATGTATGATGTTGCAAGCGATTGCACACTTAGCATTTCAGACTAAATTCATGTGTATTTACCTGAGTTATGTGATTGATGGAGTCATCGTGCGATATCCTATTAGATTTCCGTGGTTATGTTTGAGGTGTTTTGTCTGTTGCGAGAATTTGAGGAACCTTTTAGCATGAGTTGGGAGGAGCTGAGATAAACATGCAAATCGCATTACTATTATGGGTGCATACATAATAATAATGTGGGGTGCATGTGAGTCCCAGTGAACCTTAACGAGTGTGAAAGGGGTTCCGCACTGTTGTTTGATGTAAACTTAGTAGCCTGTAGAAGTCTTCGTGAGCTTTGACTCCTACCTTATCTCGACTCTTAAGCTGTCCTCTTTTCTTATATAGAATCATGAGTGGACGAGGACATGGGCGTGGTCACATTGCAATGACCCAGGCCGAGCTGACAAACTTGATTAACACTCGTGTGACTGAGGCTTTGGAAGCCAACCAAGCTGGTCCGATATGTGCCAAATACCCTTTATTCCTGTGTTGCGTACACAACTCTTACCCTTGTGTTGTATTTCCTTTCGTCCACTAGGTCAGCAAGCGAATCAGAACCAAAATCACCCGCCTGCTTGCACTTTCAAGACGTTTATGGATTGCAAGCCATAGACATTCAGTGAGACTGAAGGGGCTGTGGGGTTACTACGTTGGTTTGAGAAAGCTGAGTCTGTCTTCGCTATGTGCAACTGTCCCGAGGGGGACCGTGTGAAGTATGCTACAGGCACTTTGGAGGACGGCGCCTTAACTTGGTGGAATGCCCAGGTACAAATGTTGGGCATCGAGATGGCTAACGCCACTACTTGGGATGACTTCAAGGCGTTAATGCGGGAGGAATACTGTCCTCGTGATGAGATACAGAAGCTTGAGAATGAGTACTACAATCTGAAGATGGAGGGGTCTGAGATCGAGGCTTTCACGAAACGATCTCATGAGCTAGCTAACATGTGCCCTAACTTATCTCGACCCCCACCACGAAGAATTGAGTTGTATATCAAGGGCCTAGCACCATCAGTAAAGAGTTTGGTCACTGCTGCAAACCTTAACAATCTGCCACAGATCATCCGTTTAGCACACAAGATTACTGATCAAGAGGTCGAGCGTGGTGTGTTACCGCCACGTGTTTCTGCTACTACAGCTATCACACCTGCTAGTGATAACAAGCGCAAATGGAACGATGCTGAAAAAGCAACCAGTGCAAGCAAATCACAGAAAAGGCCTGACAACAACCGTAACCGTAGTTTCAGTCAGTCGTCCTCAGTTAACCAAGGCCAGGGTAGCAATCAGAGTCAAGGCACCTACGTTGGTAAGAAGCTAAAGTGCAACAAGTGTGGTTATCATCATCATGGACCGTGTGTCCGGGCTTGCCATAGGTGCGAAAAGGTGGGTCATGAGGCAAAAGACTGTAGAGCTCCGCACCCAAAGCAGCAACAGCAGCAAAATCAGCAGCATCAGCAACAGCAAAGGTAGCAGCCCCATCAAAATCAAGGCAATAGGAAGGGTGTTTCCAGTGTGGGAATGAGGGTCACATCAAGCGGGATTACCCTCAGCTGAATCAGAATGCCAATGATAACAACAACCATCAGAACAACAACAATGCTGGGAACAACAACAATGGCAACAATGGGAGCAATGGTGCTCGTGGGAGAGTGTTTACGATTGGTGCTGGTGATGCTAGGAACGACGACAATGTCGTGACTGGTACGTTTTCTGTGAACAACCTCTTTGCTTCTGTATTATTTGATTCCGGTGCCGATTGGAGTTATGTGTCTCTAGAGTTCAGTCAACGATTAGGGTTAACTCCAACACCTTTAGAAGCTAAGCATGTAGTAGAATTAGATGATGGCAAAACGATTGAAGCTTCGCATGTCCTTTTTGGGTGTAAATTAGATCTAGTGGGTCAAGTGTTTGACATTGACCTCCTTCCTGTCACCCTCGATAGTTTTGACATAGTGGTGGGTATGGATTGGTTGTCTAAGCATCAAGCTGAAATTCTCTGTAAAGAGAAGATCGTGCCTATTCCTCTCCCCAGTGGGGAATTTTTATCGGTTCAAGGGCATCGCAGTGGTGCGATGGTTGGTATCATCTCAGCTATGCAAGCGCATAAGTGTCTACGAAAGGGGTATCCTGCTATTCTGGCACTTGTTACAGATACTTCTTCTGGGGAAAGAAAGATCGAAGACCAGCCAGTTGTTCGTGAATTTCCTGATGTATTTCCTGAGGAACTACCTGGTTTACCTCCTCACCATCAAGTGGAATTTCAAATTGATCTTACACCAGGAGCAGCTTCAATTGCTCGAGCTCCTTATTGTCTTGCACCTGGGGAGTTGCAAGAGTTATCGAATCAACTTCAAGAGCTGTTAGATAGAGGTTTTATCCGACCCAGTTCTTCGCCTTGGGGAGCCCAAGTTATGTTTGTGAAGAAGAAGGACGGGTCCTTTCGTATGTGTATTGATTATCGGGAACTCAACAAGGTGACTATCAAGACCCGTTATCCTTTGTCGCGTATCGACGACTTATTTGACCAGTTGCAAGGGTCCAGTTTTTACTCGAAGATCGACTTAAGATCGGGCTATCATCAGATGAGAGTCCGAGAGGATGATGTTCCTAAAACGCTTTTCAAACGCGGTATGGCCATTACGAGTTTTTGGTTATGCCGTTTGGGTTGACGAATGCACCAGCGGTCTTCATGGACCTCATGAACCGTGTGTGCAAACCGTATCTTGAGGATTTAGTTATCGTATTCATTGATGACATACTTATCTACTCAAAGAGCAAGGAAGATCACGAGCGGCACTTACGACTTATCTTGGAGCTCCTGAGGAAGGAGAACTCTACGCGAAATTTTCTAAGTGTGACTTCTGGATTCGAGAAGTACACTTCCTTGGCCACATTGTTAATGAATCAGGGATACACGTGGATCCTGCTAAGATTGATGCTATCCGAAATTGGGCGGCACCAACAACTCCTTCAGAGGTGCGACAATTTCTTGGTCTCGCTGGGTACTATCGTAGATTTATCAAGGACTTTTCAAAGATTGCTCAACCTCTTACCTCGTTAACACAGAAGGGCATTGTATACTCATGGGGAACGAAACAAGAGGATGCTTTCCAATTACTGAAACAGAAACTCTGCAGTACGCCGATTTTGTCTTTACTTGAAGGTACTGAAGATTTTGTAGTATACTTTGATGCTTCTATTCAAGGTCTCGGTTGCGTGTTGATGCAACGCGAGAAGGTGATATCTTACGCTTCTCGACAGTTGAAGGTTCATGAGAAGAATTACATGACTCACGACTTAGAGTTGGGAGCCGTTATTTTCGCGTTGAAAATCTGGAGACATTATCTGTACGGTACCAAATGCACCATCTACACCGATCACAGGAGCCTTCAGCATATTTTCGACCAGAAGGAATTGAATATGAAACAGCGTCGTTTGGAAGAACTTTTAAACGATTACGATTGTGCCATCAAGTATCATCCAGGCAAAGCTAATGTTGTATCTGACGCCCTTAGCCGAAAGGAAACGAAACCCAAATGTGTCCGCGCTTTGCAGCTCACCATTCATGTCACACCCCAACCGATGGCGGAAACATCGGGGCATGGCACTGAGCGAAACAGATTGTCCAGAAATTTCCATAACAATTATCAATACTATTCAATTCAAATAATACGTCCCATACCGTATCTCAAATAGTAAAATAATTATTACAGACATAAATCCAGGTAAATATTCAATTCCGACAACTCAGATTTAACATAGTCAGCAATTGTTTATCTGTTGCTAGAGACCCTTAGTTTGACCACTACAGACAACTATTTGTTGGGCTCTAAGGCTTTATTCTAGCTTCAAATTCCTACCAAGTGTGCGTCCTAAGCACCTGTCACATACGTTAAAATAAAGTCAATACATAAAATGTAAAGGTGAGCATACAAGTTTGATAATAGCATATAGAGTTCGAATTCGTTTACGCATAACCAGCACGCACACATAGTGAAATGAAGCACGTTAGTTATCGACATAGATCCATCGATACCAATGACTGCGGGTTGACTGCCGAGGCAGTTCGCAATACATGATTACCACCGTAATCCATGCAAGTAATGGTCCTTAACAACCCCCGTGTGAACGGGTGCTGAGTCCAAACTATAGTATTATCGTTCCGAAAGGCAGGTAGACAGCATTCCATGTGTAAACATAACAAACAAGCATTCATAAGCCACGTATAACATGCGTTAACGGTTAGCGTTCACATAGTATTGAGTAGTGTGATTGTTGTAGTTTGAATATTCGTAACATATGTGACACCCAAAAGTGCGTAAAGCAAAAAAGGGATCGAGTATACTCACAGCGGTTAATGGATTGAAGGGAGCGCTTAGCGAGTAAGGTTAGCCTGAATAGATTCGATAGCATAACGATAAGTGACGTTTTACGCGTCAAATGGTGCAAAGTGTAAATGGGCCGGGTAGTGGTTCGATCGGATGGTAATCCGATCGGACAGCAATCCGTGTGGATAACAATCCGTTCGGGTGGTCATCCGGTCGGACAGCTTGTCCGGTCGGATGACAATTCGAGTGGATTGTTTCTTCCAATAAGAAGAATGTGTTTGTGTATGATGACATGACTTTTGAAGTTTTCGTTGCAGCATTATGAAAGCATTGAAGTATCTCTATCCATCAAGTCGATCGATCGGATGGTGGGTCGTGCGGATGACAATCCGTTCGGATGGTCATCCGGTCGGACGGTGGTCCGGTCGGACGGTAATTTAGTGGTGAGATTACTTAGTGAAGGCAGGTTCACAGCAGAAGTGTCACTCGATCGGATGTTCATCCGATCGGGTGGCAACCCCGTTAATGAACATGTTGAAAATTGTTTAAGTCTTTACAGTCTTAGTATCTCATGATCCGAAGAGTAATCCAGTCAGATGGTCGTCCGATCGGATTGCAATTCGTTCAATACTCAAACTTCGGATAAGGTTGCTTAAAGGTGGGACCCAAGTGTGATCCGTTCGGATGACAATCCGTTCGGATGAACCATCCGATCGGACAGCAATCCAGTCGGACAGCATTCCGCTCCGGTTGTTCTGTTCGTCCTACACTTGGTCGTTATGATGGTTTGTCGTTATGTCGAAACGCTTTGACAATGTGTTAACCAACAGAACCCCTAGTTTGACCCAGATGACCAACCCGACCAGGAATCGGTAGTCTCGTTGGTAGAATCCGGATCTTGAGTTAGTACAACACTACAATCGAGTAGAAGACTAAATCAGGGTCGGATCCTGTCGGCTTTGAGTACATTGAGTGCAAAAGAGTTGAAAGAAAGTTAAAAGCCATATTTCAATCCTCTTTCACCTCACTTGTGTCGAGATCTTTACAAGATCTTTTTGTGGAAATCGGTTAGATCTAAGTTGTTCTTGGTGGATTGAGGCCAAAACATGAAGTTCTTGAAGAACACATGATGACATCATCCTAGAACACCCGAAATCTAGTGATTTCACGGTTAAAAGTTAAGATTTAAAAGATAGAAAGGTGTAGGAGTGCGTGTAGATCAAGAAAGTACAAGATTTAGGACGAGATCTTACCTTGATCGAGAGAAATCGAAGAAAAGGTGGGGAGCACGAGCTGTTCGGACAGAGGGTTTCCAAAAGTAGAAAGAATAACAATGACAGGGGTATTTATAGGATTCCAAAAGAGGAAAGGGCTATCTGATCGGATGGCATACCGTTCGGACGACTTATCCGATCGGATGACATTCCGGTCGGATGGCACCTGGCCTGTGACATTGTGGCTATCCGGTCGGATGGCTATCCGGCCGGATGGCACTTGATTCGAATGTTTGACGCGACGATTTTTGCTGAGTCGATTTCGATTGCGAGCGGTTCGATACGATAGGGTTTCCTACTCAAATTACTATCAGTTCCAACCACTCATATCGGGCACTATCCCTTCTCCACCAATTATCATAGTTTGTTTACGATTCGAGTTCGATGTCGATTGAGTTCGATTGTATTTCGAGTTAGATTGCGTTTCGATTGATTACCACAACACAACATAAATACACATGCACAAGTAACACATAAGGCACACACACGTATAACAATAACTAACAAGTATAGATGAGTTGCGATTTGGTGTTGATTTGATTAGCATAGCTTGATTATTAGTTGATTAACTTTATCGCATTGTTACTTCCTATAGTTCACAGTCGTAAGTTGTTTGAATAATACGTCGATGGCTTGTAACTAACAACACTTACTCCACATAATACAAATAAAATAAAGAGATTTCTACAAGTCAAATCCGTGTGAAAACACGGGGTGTTACAGCCTCCCCTTGTTTAGGGAATTTCGTCCCGAAATTAGACTGGAAGCTGTACAATGCCGTGAATCACGTTTGAGGACTTTCTCTTTCTAGACTTTCTATTTAAACATCTGTGGGTACTTCGCCTTCATGTCGCTTTCGAGTTCCCAAGTGAACTCTGCGCCTCGTTTTCCTTCCCATCGGACTTTCACGATAGGAATGCGAGAGCATCTGAGTTGCTTGGTTTGGCGATCCATGATTTCGACAGGCTTTTCCACGAAGCGTAATGTTTCGTCCACTTGCAAATCATCGAGAGAAACGTGCAAGTCGTGGTTGGGTAGGCACTTTCGGAGGTTTGACACGTGGAAAGTCGGGTGTACGTTACTAAGTTCCTCCGGTAGTTCGAGTCTGTAGGCGACTTTTCCGATCCTTTCCAGAATCCTAAAAGGTCCAACATATCGAGGCGCGAGCTTTCCTTTCTTACCGAATCGGACCACACCCTTCCAAGGTGATACCTTTAGGAGTACGTAGTCACCAACGTCAAATTCAAGGGGCTTGCGTCGTTTATCGGCGTAACTTTTCTGACGATTCCGAGCTTTCACCAGGTTGTCTCGAATTTGGAAGATTTTGTCTGTCGTTTCTTGTAATAGCTCGGGACCGGTTAATTGCGAATGACCGATCTCGTGCCACACGATAGGCGATCGACATCTTCTTCCGTATAATGCCTCGAATGGTGCCATTTGGATACTAGAATGATAGCTGTTGTTATACGAAAATTTGACTAACGGCAGGTATTTGTCCCAATTACCACCGAAGTCTATAACACACGAGCGGAGCATGTCCTCAAGAGTATGAATCGTTCTTTCAGTCTGACCGTCGGTTTGAGGGTGGAAAGCGGTACTTAGATTTAGCGATGTACCGAGTGCTGTTTGAAACGTTTCCCACAGTCACGAGGTAAACCGAGCATCACGATCAGAGATGATGTCACGAGGCGTCCCATAATTACAAATGATCTCGTCGGTGTAGATTCGGGCTAATCGTTCTACCTTGTAGTCTTCCCGTATTGGCAAAACGTGAGCTGATTTAGTCAAACGGTCGACCACAACCCAAATGTTGTCGTGACCTGATGACGTGTGCGGTAGCTTGGTTATAAAGTCCATAGCTATACTTTCCCACTTCCACATGGGAATTGGTGGTTGTTCGAGTAAGCCAGTGGGTCTTTGATGTTCAGCTTTGACTCTAGCACAAGTTAGGCATTTTCCGACGTAGAGAGCGATATCCCTTTTCATACCCGGCCACCAGTACTTATAACGAAGGTCTTGGTACATTTTGTCGGCACCGGGATGAATAGAATACCGGGATTTGTGGGCTTCGTCCATCAAGATTTGTCACAAATTCATTCGTTTGGGAATCCAGATTCGGTCCAGAAAGTGGAATATCCCATTTGATTTGCTCACAAGTTGGGCTCCATCGTGGTAGATTCTTTCCTTCTTCAGGGTGCGTTCGTTAAAACACGCATGCTGGGCTTCGTGGATGAGGGTTTCGAGATCGTGTTGGGCTTGAACATTACGAGTGCTAAGCAGGTAGCTCCATCTGCTAAGTGCGTCGGCAACAACATTTGCCTTGCCTGGGTGATAACGGATCTCACATTCGTAATCGTTGAGAAGTTCTACCCACCGGCGTTGACGCATAGTAAGTTCCTTCTGATTAAAGATATGTTGCAGGCTCCTATGATCGGTGAAGATCGTACACTTGGTACCATACAGGTAGTGTCGCCAAATCTTTAATGCAAAAACAACTGCGCCTAGCTCGAGATCATGGGTTGTATAGTTCTTCTCGTGGACTTTGAGCTGACGAGATGCGTAAGCTGTGACCTTGTCCCGTTGCATGAGGACACAACCGGGACCAAGGTTGGAAGCATCACAATAGACAATGAAATCATTGTTTCCGTCAGGCAATGTGAGAACCGGAGCATTGCAAAGCATGCGCTTGAGGGTTCGAAAGGCAGACTCTTGTTCAGTTTTCCAAACAAAAGGCTTGTCTTTATGTGTGAGAGAGGTAAGCGGCACAGCGATCTTTGAGAATCCCTCGATAAATCGTCGATAATAGCCCGCTAGTCCGAGAAAAGAGCGGACTTCAGACGGGTTCTTAGGCGTAACCCAGTTCTTGACAGCTTCAATCTTCGCAGGATCGACGTGAATGCCTTGACTATTAACAATGTGACCTAGAAACTGAACTTCCTCCAACCAGAATTCGCACTTGGAGAACTTGGCATAGAGTTGGTTCCCCTGGAGTAACTCGAGAACCAAACGTAGATGCTGCGCGTGTTCGGCTTTCGACTTGGAATAGATCAAGACATCATCGATGAATACGATGACGAAACGGTCGAGATACAGTTTACACACGCGATTCATTAGATCCATGAAAACCGCTGGCGCGTTGGTTAAACCAAAAGGCATGACAACGAATTCGTAGTGGCCGTAACGAGTGCGAAACACGGTTTTGGGTATATCCTCTTCTTGAATACGTAGTTGGTGATATCCTGAACGCAGGTCGATCTTTGAGAAACACGTAGCGCCTTGTAGTTGATCAAACAAATCGTCGATGCGAGGTAGGGGGTAGCGGTTCTTGATAGTTAGCTTATTCAATTCCCGGTAATCGATGCACATCCTGAACGACCCGTCCTTCTTTTTAATGAAAAGGACTGGCGCGCCCCAAGGAGAGGTGCTCGGGCGAATGAAGCCTTTCTCAAGTAATTCCTGGAGTTGATTTGAGAGTTCGCGCATTTCGGACGGCGCGAGGTGGTAGGGAGCTTTGGCAATAGGGTTGGCTCCAGGAATGAGGTCGATACGAAAGTCGATATAACGACTTGGCGGTAGCCCAGGAAGATCCTCTGGAAAAACGTTAGGAAATTCTCGAACCACATGAACCTCTTTCACTTCCTTCTTCTCTTTCTTTTCCTTCTCCGCTACTACAATGTTTGCCAAGAAAGCCCTGTATTCCTTGCGGAGATACTTGCTAGCTTGCACACATGACATAAGCTTGAGACCCTTTGAAGTAGTATCACCGTATATACACAATAAGTCACCATTCACGAGCGAGAATCGAATCATTTTGTCGAAGCACACAACTTCAGCATGGTTTTCTCGAAGAAAGTCCATGCCTACTATGACATCAAAACTTCCGAGTTGCATTGGAATAAGGTTGATTGGGAAGATGTGATTGTTGAGCTCAAGGGTACAATCACGAAGAACAGAAGTGACGGCGACGGTTCTTCCGGTAGCGACTTCAAGATCGAACGTCGAGGAGAGTTGGGAGCGTTTATGACTAAGGAGTTTCTCGAATTCGAACGGCACAAAGCAATTATCGGCTCCAGTATCAAACAAACAGGAAGCATAAATACCATTCACAAGGAACGTACCATTGACCACGTTGTTGTCGGCCTGGGCTTAACGCACGTTGAGGTTGAAAGTTCTGGCGCATGCGGCCTGTTGTTGTTGCTGCTGTTGCTGAGGCTCTTGTTTCACGAACCTGTTTGGGCACATGTTGGCGAAATGGTTCGGGTTGCCACATGCGAAGCAGGCTCTGGCTTTGACCGCGGGTGCCAGAGGAGCTTGTTGACCCTGTGGAGCAGTGAGTAGAGCTTGATGAGCAGGAGCTTGTCGAATACGGCAGTTGGCAGTAAAATGGTCGTATACATTGCAATGAGCACAAAAATGGCAAGCAATGGTAGTTGGGTGGTGATAGGTTCAAGTAGGGCAGAGCGGGTGTGGCCCAGTGTATGCACGCTTCGCAGGCGGTGCATTAGCCACAGGCGCCGCTACTTGACGCTATTGAGCTGGTACAGCTTGAACCGGTGCAGCAGTGATCGCACAGTTCTTGTTGCTGGAGCTGTTCTTTCTCTTATTCTTTCTCTTGTTGCTCAATGAGGTGGGTTCAGCAGTTGGTGCGGTGGTAGTAGCTTGATGCAGGTGCTTCGGAGTTTTATCCCAGACACCAGCCTTGACCCTTTTGTTGTTGATTTCAGCGGCCAGTAGGTATGTCTCTTCGATCGTCTTAGTCTTAGCCGCTTGCGCAAAATCTGCGACGCAGTCGGGCAAAGCTCGGATGTACTTCTTGATTGTGATATCCGGAGTCTTGACTTGATCGGGACAGATGATGCTGAGCTGTTTGAAACGAGCAGTGAAAGCAGCGTTATCACCCTCATGTTGATGTATGTCCCAAAATTCATCTTCAAGCTGTTGACGTTCGTGAGGAGGGCAGAATTCCTCTAGCATAACTTCCTTGAGCTTGTCCCACGACAGACCGTAGGCTGCATCGTTCCCTCGCTTGTTCCTCTCGGCCGTCCACCAGTCTAGTGCACGAGATTGGAAAACGCCGGTAGCATTCAGAGTTCGAAGGTCATCAGGGCAACCACTCTGTCGCAGAGTGACCTCAATGGAATCAAACCATTGGAATAGTGCAGTCGGACCTCCCTCGCCAGTGAATTCTTTTGGCCCACACGACTTGAATTGCTTGAAATTGAAGGGCCTTGCGGCAGCTTTAGGAGCGTCGGTCCTTGATTCCTCAGATGATTTGCTGGCATTCTTGTAAGCATTACTTACAGCCTTAGCTACACTTTTAGCGATGATGGAAGCCAGGTGTTTGTCTCTCTTCTCTTGACGAGAAAGTGTGTGACGGGATCCAGACGACATTGTCTGCAATAGGCATCGTCACAGGGCTCAACACATTGAATCTCACCTCACACGTCTACTACTTACTAAAGCTCAGGAGCACGCATATTCACGTAAACACATAACACGTAGAGCACAAAATCACATATACACATAAGCACGTAGAGCACATAATCACATAACACCTAAGCAAGTAAGGTACAGAAGCAAGGAAACACATACGCATTTAATCACTAGAGGCATTCAGAAAACAGAAACCTATTATTCAAAGTCGGCGATCGTTCGGGAGTAGCGTAGTAAAAACACATATCGTAGTATAAAGTCGCTCATAATTCAACGATTTGTTAACGTTTTGGGGTAGAAATGCAGTGCGAGTCGTGTGTGTCGATCGAAGCGAAGGCACAAATCGATTAATTCTTCCAAAATTAAGTATATAAACAGGTAAAGCACATAAAATACATAAAATTGACGAATTATCAGAGTCTGCAGTAGCGGGCTCAGATTCGAAACACATAAAAAAATCGAGAGATAGATTGTCTGCGGCTAGTAGACTTTGACTAACCAAGGTGGTTCAACTATTCACAAGGACTTGTCATTCATGTCTGACCTTCAGAACTGTGCTTTTGCCTCGATTCTTGGGCGTTTGGCACACATCCCGTTAGTCATATCAAGGTTTCAGGTCATTGGAGTCCGTCGAGACCTTGGTGAGAGTTTTGTAAAATGTGCGGAACAAGTTCTCAAGGTTAGGGTTACACCCCTGGCTTAACAACTCCGTCCCTGTTTTTGATAAAATGGAGGAGATTATTCATCAAAATATGGGTTTCACCCCTGATTTGGTATAATTCCCCCGCTGAACAAGCGTTCATTATTGAAAAAGAATGAAGAAATCATTGATAAGTTGATAAAACAGCATTGATTAAGCAATTTAGTCGGGAGTTTGCAGTTTTCACACCTAATCTCAACTTTATCGCCCTTTTATGAAAATTCGAGTGTAGTGATAGTGTAGTATAGGCGAGATTAGTGAGGAATAAGCTTGTACATAATCCCTACTGGATGTACTCAAGTCGGTCTGTTGGTTCCTAACTATAGCCTAGGTTTCTAAGACGCCGACCCGGACTAGGTCGAGTCTTGCCTAATTCCCTATAGTTATGGCTCTGATACCAATCTGTCACACCCCAACCGATGGCGGAAACATCGGGGCATGGCACTGAGCGAAACAGATTGTCCAGAAGTTTCCAGGCAAATAGTAAAATAATTATTACAGACATAAATCCAGGCAAATATTCTGTTCCGACAACTCAGATTTAACATAGTCAGCAATTGTTTATCTGCTGCTAGAGACCCTTAGTTTGACCACTACAAACAACTATTTGTTGGGCTCTAAGGCTTTATTCTAGCTTCAAATTCCTACCAAGTGTGCGTCCTAAGAACCTGTCACATACGTTAAAATAAAGTCAATACATAAAATATAAAGGTGAGCATACAAGTTTGATAATAGCATATAGAGTTCGAATTCGTTTACGCATAACCAGCACGTACACATAGTGAAATGAAGCACGTTAGTTATCGACATAGATCCATCGATACCAATGACTGCGGGTTGACTGCCCGAGGCAGTTCGCAATACATGATTACCACCGTAATCCATGCAAGTAATGGTCCTTAACAACCCCCGTGTGAATGGGTGCTGAGTCCAAACTATAGTACTATCGTTGCTAAGGCAGGTAGACAGCTTTCCATGTGTAAACATAACAAACAAGCATTCAAAAGCCACGTATAACATGCGTTAACGGTTAGCGTTCACATAGTATTGAGTAGTGTGATTGTTGTAGTTTGAATATTCGTAACATATGTGACACCCAAAAGTGGGTAAAGCAAAAAGGGATCGAGTATCCTCACAGCGGTTAATGGATTGAAGGGAGCGCTAAGCGAATAAGGTTAGCCTGAATAGATTCGATAGCATAACGATAAGTGACGTTTTACGCGTCAAATGGTGCAAAGTGTAAATGGGTCGGGTAGTGGTTCGATCGGATGGTAATCCGATCGGACAGCAATCCGTGCGGATAACAATTCGTTCGGGTGGTCATCCGGTCGGACAGCTTGTCCGGTCGGATGACAATTCGAGTGGATTGTTTCTTCCTATAAGAAGAATGTGTTTGTGTATGATGACGTGACTTTTGAAGTTTTCGTTGTAGCATTATGAAAGCATTGAAGTATCTCTATCCATCAAGTCGATCGATCAGATGGTGGGTCGTGCGGATGACAATCCGTTCGGATGGTCATCCGGTCGGACGGTAACTTAGTGGTGAGATTACTTAGTGAAGGCAGGTTCACAGCAGAAGTGTCACTCGATCGGATGTTCATCCGATCGGGTGGCAACCCCGTTAATGAACATGTTGAAAATTGTTTAAGTCTTTACAGTCTTAGTATCTCATGATCCGACAAGTAATCCAGTCAGATGGTCGTCCGATCGGATTGCAATTCGTTCAATACTCAAACTTCGGATAAGGTTGCTTAAAGTGGGACCCAAGTGTGATCCGTTTGGATGACAATCCGTTCGGATGAACCATCCGATCGGACAGCAATCCGGTCGGACAGCATTCCACTCTGGTTGTTCCGTTCGTCCTACACTTGGTCATTATGATGGTTTGTCGTTATGTTGAAACGCTTTGACAACGTGTTAACCAACAGAACCCCTAGTTCGACCCAGATGACCAACCCGACCAGGAATCACCCTAGTCCGGCCGGTTACCAACTCGAGACGGTTGTTCTTGGCTAACCCGAAATCGGTAGTCTCGTGGGTAGAATCCGGATCTTGAGTTAGTACAACACTACAATTGAGTAGAAGACTAAATCAGGGTCGGATCCTATCGGCTTTGAGTACATTGAGTGCAAAAGAGTTGAAAGAAAGTTAAAAGCCATCTTTCAATCCTCTTTCACCTCACTTGTGTCGACATCTTTACAAGATCTTTTTGTGGAAATCGGTTAGATCTAAGTTGTTCTTGGTGGATTGAGGCCAAAACATGAAGGTCTTGAAGAACACATGATGACATCATCCTAGAACACCCGAAATCTAGTGATTTCACGGTTAAAAGTTAAGATTTAAAAGATAGAAAGGTGTAGGAGTGCGTGTAGATCAAGAAAGTACAAGATTTAGGACGAGATCTTACCTTGATCGAGAGAAATCGAAGAAAAGGTGGGGAGCACGAGCTGTTCGGACAGAGGGTTTCCAAAAGTAGAAAGAATGACAATGACAGGGGTATTTATAGGATTCCAAAAGAGGAAAGGGCTATCCGATCGGATGGCATACCGTTCGGACGACTTATCCGGTCGGATGGCTATCCAGCCGGATGGCACTTGATTCGAATGTTTGACGCGACGATTTTTGCTGAGTCGATTTCGATTGCGAGCGGTTCGATATGATAGGGTTTCCTAATCAAATTACTTTCAGTTCCAACCACTCATATCGGGCACTATCCCTTCTCCACCAATTATCATAATTCGTTTACGATTCGAGTTCGATGTCGATTGAGTTCGATTGCATTTCGAGTTAGATTGCGTTTCGATTGATTACCACAACACAACATAAATACACATGCACAAGTAACACATAAGGCACACACACGTATAACAATAACCAACAAGTATAGATCGAGTTGCGATTTGGTGTTGATTTGATTAGCATAGCTTGATTATTAGTTGATTAACTTTATCGCATTGTTACTTCCTATAGTTCACAATCGTAAGTTGTTTGAATAATACGTCGATGGCTTGTAACTAACAACACTTACTCCACATAATATAAATAAAATAAATAAATTTCTACAAGTCAAATCCGTGTAACCGGTCGTTGACTTTGACCTTGACTTTGACTTTGACTTGTGAAAAAACGGGGTGTTATAATTCATTCTAACCTACCTGACCATATCCTTTTGCACAAACCGAAGCATTGAAAGAGGAAAACATTGAAGCAGAGTACTTAAGGGGCATGGAAAAGTGGTTGGTAGAGAGATCTGATGGTATTCTCTATTGCATGGAACGAATATGGATCCCTTTGTTTGGAAATCTTAGAGAACTTGTGATGGACGAAGCACACAAGTCTCGATATTCTGTTCACCCAGGTTCGGATAAGATGTATCAGGACCTCAAGGTTTTGTATTGGTGGCCGAAGATGAAGGCTCACATCGCGACTTATGTGAGTAAGTGTCTGACTTGTGCTAAAGTTAAAGTGGAATATCAGAAGCCGTCTGGACTGCTTCAGCAACCCGAAATACCCATGTGGTAATGGGAACAAATTGCTATGGATTTTTTCACAGGTTTACCAAGAACTCAAAACGGAAACGATACCATCTGGGTGATCGTTGATCGTCTCACGAAGTCAGCATACTTTCTAGCAATAAGGGAAATGGATAAGTTCACACAGCTAGCTGTTGTCTACCTTAAGGAAGTGGTTTCTAGGCACGGGGTGCCGACCTGTATTATCTCTGACCGTGACACGCGTTTCATTTCAGATTTGTGGCAATCGATGCACAAATCGTTTAGCTCACGCCTCGACATGAGTATAGCCTATCACCCACAGACGGATGGTCAAAGTGAACGAACCATCCAGACGCTTGAAGACATGCTGCGAGCATGCGTGATTGATTTTGGAAAGGGTTGGGAGAAACACTTGCCTTTGATAGGGTTTTCTTATAACAATAGCTACCATACCAGTATTCAGGCAGCTCCATTTGAAGCATTGTACGGACGAAAATGTCGTTCACCTCTTTGTTGGGCTGAGGTGGGTGACAGCCAGATCACAGGCCCAGAGCTGGTGCTTGAAACTTCAGAAAAGATTGTTCAGATTAGGAATCGTATGGCAGCTGCGCGCGACCGTCAGAAAAGCTACGTTGACAAGCGTAGGAAACCTTTGGAATTCGCTGTAGGAGACCGTGTTATATTGAAGGTCTCACCCTGGAAGGGTGTGGTGCATTTTGGGAAACGCGGAAAGCTTAATCCACGTTATGTTGGGCCATTCAAAATTCTGGAACGAATTGGTAAAGTTGCCTACAAGTTAGAGTGACCTACTGAGTTGGGTAATGTCCATGATGTTTTCCACGTGTCGCAATTGAAGAAGTGTTTATCAGATGAAACACTTGTGGTACCGTTTCAAGAGTTGAAAATTGACGACAAGTTGCAGTTTGTCGAAGAACCAATAGAAATTATGGATCGGGAGGTCAAGGTCCGTAAGTATAGTCGAATTCCAATCGTAAGGGTTCATTGGAACACAAGACGTGGACCGGAGTTCACATGGGAACGCGAGGATCAGATGAAGCTCAAGTACCCTCACTTATTCCCAGCTGACAAATCTAAATCTGTTGCAACTAGTGAATTTCGGGACGAAATTCTCTCTTCAAGTTGGGGATGATGTGGCACCTGGGGAAAATCCACAGTCATCCTAATTTAACACCGTGCTATTTTGGATTGCTTTTTGGATTGCTTATCAAATTTCGGGATGAAATTTCTTTCAAGTTGGGGATGATGTGACAACTCGGGATTTCAAGACCTTTCCTTTACGTATTACCTGTGTTACAATCCTGTTTTATGTTTGGTTGTACGTTATACCACGTATATTATTTTAAAAATGATTATGTATAAGTTATTGGTTTGGTGATGATTGACGAAAACACTGCCCGACGAAGAAGGGGTCTTTCGCCACATGTAACCTCGACGAAAAATGGAGTTTCGTCGAGGATGATGTTTCGCCGAAATGGGCTTTGGCCCAACTGAAACCCTGACACGCTGATCTTCCTATTTAAATGTAAACCTACCTAACCCTAAACCCTTCTCCTCAACTGTGAACGACGGCAGCGCTATTCATCCCTCTCGAAGCCTTTCTTGTACTCTTGTGAACATCTCCCCATTCGGTTAGCATTCTATCAACACTTAACAGATTGTTTGATGATTGTTGTGGTGCATTTAATCTTTTGTGGATATAGGATCTTGTTAGAAACGGACTGACATATTGTATTGGTTAGGGTTTCGAATGGTTCATAAACTTTATATTTCTATCGGTTATTCATGATTAACGAATGCTTTCATAGGATCTGACCCGAATGTTTAGATCATAGTTAAATGATAATTCTTGATAGTAATAAACCAATAGATCTATGTGATCATCAATTACAGTTATGTTATGATATGTTAGGTTAGGGTTATGTGGATTAAATGAAAGCTTGGTAAACTGTGATAATAACAATGGTGGTGTTTGCATGATAAACCTAGAAATCGATTAGATTGTGATCTGCGAAACAGTAACTGTAGGGTTTGGGGGAAACATTGAAACTGTCAAGGAAGTCGACGAATCTTAGGTCGACGAAACATAGGGATTTTCGTCACACCTCATATCGATGAAACATAGGGTCCTTCGTCGACAAGCATCCCGACGAAAGATGATCTTTCGTCACAAGGGATGTTTCGTCATGTAAGCCAAGGAATTGAACAGTAGGTGTCTATAATCATGATGATGATAGATACTTGTGTGTGCACACGATCTTTGTTACATATTAATGATGATATGCATGCTACGTGTTGCACTATAACACTGTGATAAATGTAACCTGTGTAAAACATATGACTTGGGTGATTATGAGACTGATAAGTATTGTTAACCACGATGGGTTGGTTGATTAACTTGGAAACGGGTAACTTAACAAACCTAGCAAACCAAGGTGAGTTCACTGCTCTTTTTCCAAGCATGCATCCCGGGGAGGGATGTCGGGTAACGTTCCAGGGAGGAATGTCAGGTTATTGGGATGTTGGTTATTACACTCATTTCTATCATTAAGTCCCACCATATACTGATTTGTTTCCGGGGAGGCAACGGGATTATTAGTTGATAGCGCTATTAGGTTTGGCACCCTCACACCGTACCGGGGAGGACGGTAGTGAACTAATACCTTAACCACTTGACCAATGTGTGATAGAGCATTGGGGTTTGGGTAAATAAATCTAGAGCCATCTGCGGTAATCAAGTTAATAACAACATCAAATCATTGAATTATACTCATATCTGGTAACTAAAACGTGATAATAAACTTTGAACTCACCAGCGTCGTCTGACACACTTGTCTGCATGCTTGCAGGTTGTTAGATTCTTGGTTATGGACTTGCTATCTGGGAGTGCTGGAGTGGTCATGGGTCGAGACTCATGGATACTTGTTTCGTTGGTTTTGAATACTTGTTTTGAAATAATTGGTTAACAATTTACATTATGCTTCCGCTGAATGTTTACTTTGGTTTTCACTTATGACTTAGTATTACATTATGAAATGAATGGATTGTTTTGCTTAAATATTTATTATGGTTCAATGTGATTGGTGGCTTGGATCCTGGTACGCCACACGTCCCGCGGTGTTTCGGCATGTGGTATTTTGGGGGTGTAACACCTACACTCTCTAGCAAAGTGACCTAACCTGTTGCACTTGTAACATTTGATTTTAAACTTATCCAACCCTACTTTTAGATTCCCATGCAGCCCTGGGAATTTTCTCCCTGTCCTTTTGTAAAACTTGCTGGTTCTAACACTCAGCAGTGCAAGTTGGTGTAATATGTCCATTTCCTCTAAGTCATTTGGATCAAAATGCTGAAGGTCATTGAGTTCAAAGCACAGATTATCAGAATTCTGGTTTTCTCCATTAGTTGTGAAAGCATAATTGGATGAGTGAGGATCAGAGTTGTTAAAAGCTCCACCAACTATTATGTCAATGTAATGATCATAACCCTGATCCTTACTACCACCAGATTCTTCCTGACCCAAAAGAGCTGTGTTGCCAAATGAATAGTCATCTGCAACTTTCCCAGACTCTGATAACTTCTTTTTCTAGTTCAACTCCCTTTCATAGGTCAGGAGTCTACCATGAAGCTAGGTTAGGGTCAGATCTTTGAACCCAACAGAATTCCTGGTTACAAAAGCAATTGTGTCCCATTTTTCAGGAAGTGACCTAAGAAACCTGCTATTTTGGGCTGCATTAGTAAATTCAACCTTAACAAGTTTTAGTTCACTCATGAGACAACTAAAACGCTCAAACTGTTGTGTTAATGATTCACCCTTAATGTGACAAAATGTTTCATACTGTTGGTTTAAAATTTCCCTGTTATTTTCAAGTACTTCTTCAGTCCCCCCAAACTGTTCCTTAAGTGCATCCCATAATTCCTTGGCACTGTTACAGTGTAACAGCCCAGCATAGATCTCATTAGGAAGTGCAGATGCAACGATGCTAAATGCCTTGGCATCCAGTTCAATTTTCTGAAAATCCTGTTCAGTATAGTTTTCAACATTCTTACGTTCAAACTTCTTTGGATCCTCAGCACTCGGCACCATTGGAACATGTGGTCCAAAGATAACCGACTTCCAACAGCCGGTGTTCTGTTGAGCTAGGATGTGACCCATCCTTCGCTCCCAGATGTTGTACTCATTTCTCTTCAACATAGGTGGTTTGAAGAGACAACCAATGTTATTGTTCATATCTTGTGATTGTGACGTCATTCTGGTTGTTTTATAGGCACTGATTAATCAACTTTGCTCGTGATTAAACCTTACTATGTTTTTCAACAAAACGAACAATTAAAAGTATCAACGATTATGAGCTGAACTTTTAAGTCAAAATGATTGTTAGATCAAATTTGACTGTCGAAAGCTCTTATACCAATTGTTAGGATCTGAGTTTCTTATGATTGTGTTTGTTTAACTAAAATGAAGATGAATGATAAACAATTGCAGCGGAAATGTAAGAATAAACTTTCAACACAATCAAATGGAAGAATTGCTTTCAACACACATGTTTGACATGAAATCGAATGATTATATTTATTACAATGATTCAATTACACTTGCATTCATGCAATACAATCCCCCCTTAGCCTGAGCTCACAGTTTGTTCGTACAGAATGAGTTGTGAAGAAAGAGCTAATAGAACAGTACAGGGTACTGTTCTATTTATAGTAACGAGCAAACCACTGTGGCATCTAAGCTGACGTCACCATGAAAGTGACATCTAACCTCCTAACAAACTCAAACTACTGACCTATTACAACCACTGATTACAAACAACTGAGTACGATTTACAAGGCGTAAACAAAACTACTGATCCTTCATTCCAATGCTTAGGCTCCAGCAGTGCTTGGGTCTTCAGCAGTAATTGAGACTTAACAGTTGATTGAGCATCAGCGCTTAGTCTTCATCAGTCTTTTGGTTTAGCAGTAGTTAGGAGGACAGTACTTGAATCTATCAGATGTTAGAGCCACTGTCAAGGGGAAAGATTGAATACAAATATCTGCTTATTCGGAATCCACTGATCTGATCCAGTTTTGACTTTATCAACTGTTCCTCTGGTAGGGTTCAATCCCAACACCCCACCATTGGTTATAATTATCGGGACCTTGATAAGGAGATCCCGCAAAGGAAGAACCACTTGAGATATATATGGGATGCGTAGGCGTCCTAGAAGGTGGCATTTCTGGATCCGGGTCATCATCCAAATCCATGTCTTGTGAGAAGTGGTCTTCAGGGCCCAACGGGTTAAATCCCGCTGGTGAATTGATATAATCATCAGGGTTAAAGCAACCCTGTGAGTAAGAGTGATGGGAAGCAGAATGATGTGAAGAGTGATTAGAAGAGTGGTGGGAATGGTGTGAGTGCAGCGTATGCTACGAGTGATGCGAATGTTGGGGCTCGTCTGGTTGTGGCTGCCCGAAAGAGTGATGGTAGGAAGGTGAGGTGCTAAGGGAAACGGATCGCCTCACTGGTTCAAGAGAATGCCTCCAATCGTCATACGGATCGGAGCTGAACGAAGCTGAAGGCGTACGTCGATGAGAGGGTCCAGCTTGACTGGATGGTCCCCCTCTCATGGGACCTTTTCCTCTACCTCTTACACATGGCGGCATTGTTATATAAAACCTGCCAAAAACAAGAAAACAACATATATAAACAAAATAAAGGTTAAGAATAATCCTAGGTCATTTGCCTAGACTCGGAAGTCTAAGGAATGTGCTATTGTGTCATTGAGATTAAACACAAAAGGCTAGTGTTTAATTCACTCAATGTTGGCTCTGATACCAACCTATCACACCCCGATATTTCCACATAATCCGATGGGCCCGGTGGGGAGTATCGTGACGTAGTTGATATCATCATAGACAATTAAACACATTTATAACACAACGGAAGGCTTAGAAGTTATTACTATTACAACCCGAAATGTTCAAAGTTCAAAATGAAAGAATATACAAGCGGTTGTAAAAGAGATCCACAGGCAGACCATTAAAACAAATACATAAAACAGAGTTTGACAGACTTTAGGCATCTAAGGATTTGCAAGATCCTCTTAATTAACGCCAAGTAGCTCCAGCCTAGTTCGTGAGGTACCTGACACTTAGTCTTTGGAAAATACGTCAGTTTTCACTGGTAAATACAATTAACTGACTCATTTGAAAACATTTATGAAAATTGGTTTAGGCGCACAAGGCACAAAAATCTTTTATAACTTGGGACAATTTCATTTAAAATCTTGTATACAGATTTACATGTTTGTCATACATTTGGGGCCGGTTTGGAAACCGGACATGATTAACTGACTCACCACTTATAAAACCCACAAAGGAGTTATCCCCAACTTGTGGGTAATTTATTATTTAGCATTTGCATCTGTCGGGTGTATGCCTACACCCCGTGCATAGGTCATGGCCATTAATAATTTAAATGAGCCGAGGATATCCAGGACACGGTCGTTGATGCGTGTGGTGTGTTATATAAGTTTAAGTATATTTTAAGCCCTTTTTACACGTTAGTCAAGTTTTAAATTTATAAAACACGATATTTTACTAACACCAAACACACATATGGGCAAGTGCACCCATCGTGAGCGTAGTATAGTGTTGGCAAGATACCGAGGTCGTCCAAGGACACAAGAGCTTTTAGTACCGGTTTATCCTCAACGTCTAATCAAATCAAAAGTTTAGAAAAAGGTTTTTTTTAACTAGAAAAATAAAAACTAACTAAAATGCTAAAAAATAAAATAAGAGTAAAAACAGATAGACAAGATGAATCACTTGGCTCCGACTCGTGTTTAGTGTAACCTTTGATTATTTCCGCACTTTTGCACTTTTTAAGAGATTATCTTAGTTATTGTAGTAGGGCCCTCTTTTGAAGGTGACGTTACCCTCAACCCAGTAGTTTGAGTCAGCAAGGATACAATCCTAAAGGGTCGGATTATTGAAAGATAATTAATTAAGTTATTAATGCATATTATGGTAGGCCCTCTTTTGAAGGTGACGTTACCCTCGGCTAAGTAGTCTGAGTCAGCAGGGATGCAGTCCTAAGTAGCCGGATTAAAGTATTAATAGTAGCTTAGATATGAGGGGATCAAAGAGTTTGGACCCCCGCCATCCAATACCGGTGGGTATTGAAGGAGATCCTACTAAATTTGACCCAGGTCCTTGCAGGATCTATACACTGAACAAGGCAAGACTCTTACCAAACCGTTCCCTTAACCCCCGACCAGGTAGCCAACATATCTCCATATAGACCGTGGAGATATGAATGGTGAAAATCTTTTATTTTATATAGACAGTAAAATAATGCCAAGACACCACGGACAAACGATAAGGAAGAATCACCTTCAACATAAGAAACTAGTTATTAAAGTCATTAATACATAACCAAGTAAAAAGTACGAAAAGATTAAAAATAAAAAGTATTACACTAGACACTTGTCTTCACCAAGTGATGTAAGAGACTTAGGCAAACATGCCCTTTGATTGTCAAGAACTCTTACGATCAATCTTGGATCCCAAGACGACTCACACACTCTATGATGGACAATGGATGATGGTGGTGGATGATGGTGTTGTGATGGTGGTGGGTGGTGGGTGAAGTGTGAGAGAGGTGGTGTGCCAAGGGATGGTTTGCAAATGAGCCAAGCACCCCTATTTATAGCCTGAACAACAGCTCGGGCACGGCCCCATGTCCATCCTCTTCTCTTCCTTCATTAATTGCAGTTTGTCTGCATTAGTTGACCACGCCCCTGTGGTCGCTGGGCACTCCCCCTTGTGCAGAAGCATATCTGTACTAACAAGATTTCCTCAGATTCTGCGAATCTTAGAGTTGACCACGGCCCCGTGTCCGCTGGGCACTCCCCCGTGGTGGGTGATAGAAGCTTCTATAGCTTTGTCTTTTATGCTGGCACTTGGGCACACCCCCGTGTTCACTGAGCACGGGGCGTGTTCAGTCTTCTGTCTTTTTTATTTTGCTTGGGAAGATGCTGTCAGGGGGTCGGGCATGCCACGTTTGTTCCTTTTCTTGTATTTATGTTAGATTTAGCTGCCTTTTTGCTTCTTTTGTTATTTTGAGCTCATTTAATCCTGAAAATACAAAAGGAAGACAAAAACACACTTTTTCCAACATTAGTACTAAAAAAGGGTTAGTTTTATGCCACAATTGATGTAATTTATATGTTGCATTTTGTGCACATCATTCGTTAACCCCCAATGTTTATGTTATCAAACAAAACAGATTAAAACGGGTTATGCGGATTTATTAATCACAATCCGACTAAATGATCCCATACCCGACCAAGCGGTAATAATTTATCGTATCCCAAGCCCGTATAAGGAAAAATAAGTTAAAAGTATTTACCTGAGTTAATTATGCAAGAGATGCTACTCAGCCGTATATTTCTAAGACTTTATACAAGTATCTTTTACTGTGGCTACTTAATTTGTAAGGAAGTATTTACCTGAGTTAATTAACATATTATATAATCTAACTATTGGAAAACAATTTCCCTCCACCATATCTTCTTTAATAACCTTTTCGCCATGTTAATCATACTTTGTTTGCATAAAGCCATCACTTTATCTTCATAAATCAGCACCTGCGGTTTAAACTCTTGGCATGCATTTCTTGAACCACCTGTCTGCACCATTTATATCATCACCCTCGACATACCACTGAACCCGCCATATCGTCATAACTGAAAATGACACCTTTAATAAGCGGATTGTTAACAACTTTCTAGGTCTGTACCATTTTGACACATATTAGAATTAAGTTGCATCTGCTTCTTCTTAGGGGCTTTGAGATCTTTTCTCCAGACCTTATTTAGAATATCAGTTGCTTTGTAAATATGCCCACATACACATAAGGTACCTGTGGTTTAAACCCTTGGTCATGCATTTCTTAAAAACCACCTCTCTGCACCATTTACATCATCACCCTCTACTTACAGTTGAACCCCCATCATGTCACAACTGAGACCTTTAAGCTTATTCAATTACCAAAAATAACAGAGAGGTGTTAATTTAAAATCTTGATTTGTTCCACTTTTTGATATTCATAATTTGTATTTGATTTAAAATCTAGGCTAAGGACAAGCCAAGTGTACTCCTAATTTTATTTATAGGTGTAGAGATTATCACATTATAAAACTCAATTTTAATCATATTAAGAGATGCATGAATTGGCACTCATATAGATAAAAAAAAATTGAAACAAAGTTTACCTAGGGATGAATGAAGACTTAATTATTGTATTAATGAAATCTCCCCTCGAGTCGAATTGATCAACCGGTAAAACCTCTGGGAATAGGCATAGGAGTAGATAGCTTCACAATGAGCATCATTTAACATGCTTCACCTATGTTATAACCATTCGCAGAACCAATTGATACAAAATAAAAAGACTTTAAAACAAATATAAGTCCATGATTCGGAACGTACCTGAACTTCTAATCTTTAAAACTGATGCGTTTGTGGGGGCGTCAAGAAAACTAACTCAGATGTTTCTACCATCAAGTTCCTACACATATAAATTTATTAAAATTGATGATTTTTTTAAATATATACTGACATAGACACTGCCAATGTACTCAAAAATTTTACATGAAGACTTTAAAGGAAAGATAAATGCCTTTATCAAGCATTTCATGCAAACTGACTTTTTGATGTAGATTTGCATTAGGAGCATTGAGTACATGCATGCCAGGGAATTTGCAAAATGTGTGGTGCATGTTGCACTGTATATTAAACATCAGCTCACCAGATATATCAAAATTTATGTATGTTTAATAAACAGATGACCATACTTTGTTCAGAAAACTTACATCTACTAATTAACTAAAGCACATATCAATCCTACATCCAAAAATCGATTAATTTCATTATTTTAAAATCAGACCAGTAAAGTAAATACCCAACATATGAAGCAAAGATCCAATTCAAATAACCAAAATCCACAATACACAAAATTCAAACATCAATCAACGGCTTGTGATTTATATTGCCTACGATGAGACTTAATTCGATTTGTAATGCCAATATTACAACATTTAGAGATATTTGAGAAATCTCCGGCAAAATTAAACTTCTGCATATAGAAAAATAATAACTCAAAATCAAACCAAGTCGTATCGAATCCTTCAAATTAGCATTCATTTTTACAATAATCAACATAACAAATATAGTCGGTATAACAAAATATTACCAAAACACGTATGATTTCTCAAATATCTCTAAATGTTGCAACATTATAAAGAAGAAGAATCTCCGGCGAATTCCAGTCAGGTAAACCATCGCGATGAGCATTAGCCATAACACCTTCTGCACCGATGTGGGTTGAAATCTAGACAGGTGTACTCACATTTTCATTTATATATATAAAGATACTGTAAGATGGTTACATTTAGCTGACTTTAAGGGTCGGTTTAATTGAAACAATTTTCATTATGAAGTTTTGGACTTCAACAATCTTATCTATTTTTATAATTATTATATATTATAATTAATTCAACTGCTTTACTCGTTTTTCTCATATAACTTCTAAAATATAACGTCTTATAAAACCATGAATATGCCAATGAGACGAGTTCATTTTTATCTACGTTTTAACCTAAGTTTCATTAAAAACGAAATAGGTTCGAAGTATAATATATTTCGATATCATTATACAGTCTCTTATAATACCAAATACTGTCTCAATACTACATATTTCAAATAATAAATCTACTCTTTACTTACTAGTTTGACAATGTAAGAAATATAAATTTTATATACTTTTATTTTTGTCTATTAAAACAGGGTGTTACAAGAAGAAGGGTTCACATTCCTCAGGTATGATCTTCTCTCCTCTATTCTTACTATGCAAACCCTAAAATCTTCGTACAAACACTCTCACGCCCGATGATGGGCACAGGTAGGAATCTCATTATGTGGCGAGCCTAACGGTGTACTATTTTGCTGGCATCACCATAGATCAAGCATCACAACATCCCTTGGAGAAATTCTATATGTGGAACTTGTCTTAGTCATCACGAGCTTAGATTTGATTCTTCAATCTACTTCCAAATGTAAGACCCTTAATTCTATTTAACAGTTTTCTATAACATTAAAGTAAGCATTTTAAATGAAAAATGCCACTTAACAAAAACTTTTACATTGGAAGTATTTAGACATGATTAAAACATTCACAACATAGTTAAAAGGGTTTACATAGTTCACTTTGTATAAACAAACAAGATCGAATGCGGAAGCTTTGTTTAATCGTGTGTTCGGTTCTTGTTCTTCGCTTGATCGTCATCCAGAGACCCATAACGTTCACCTATGTTCAAAACTACATAAACATCAGTTAAGTGGCCTTGAAAACCATTAAAACAAGTTCCATGATCAAAACAACAATAATTTAAGATTTTTGCCAGTTCAGAGGTCCCTCGCGGGCCGGAGGAACTTAAGTCATTTTGTCGCGGGCCGCGACTCGGGTCACGTGAATCGACTGATATCCATGTTTGTGGTCGCGTAGCGTGACGGGGCTATTTCGACAGAAGGTTCCTTATATGGAGCTGCATCTGCCCAGCTCCACTTTCTTAATCTAAACATGTACAAAAACATGCATAACTTTCAATTTACAAATCCATTTGCGATCCGTTTCTTCCTACGCAATCATCATTTAATCCTCCATCATATGGAGTTAAAAACCAACATCTGAATTCATAAAATATTAGGCTTCAATCCCTCGGCTTAAAATTCATTTTTAAAGACTTTTGACCCGTTTAAGTTTAAATCCACAAACTTGTTTCTAAATAGTCTTAGAGCATACACCCATAACTTTAACTTAAAATCTATAGCTCGGGTTCTTAACTTTTATGACTTACACGACCCATACCCAATTTATGCGCATACTTCGTTTTTTACCCGTTTAGAGGATTTCAACCTTTAAGTTTAAATCTTTCCCTTTCTTTACGCACATTCAACTCCATATTAAGATATCGATTACCCGCCATCACAACTATAATATTGTGGTGATTTTTAACAATGTAGATTTACATATTCCGAATTATTCCATTCGAAATGTCAATTTATGGCAAAGTCCACTTTGATTCATTTGACCCCAAAAGGCTTATACCTATGAATTTTATGTTTATTTATAACTCACATGATCATAATCCATGTTCTTAGACAATCCCTAAGGGTCGTTTACCCGATTTATCAATCAAGGGCTTTTTGGTCAATTTCAGTCCCTCCTTTTTCGACGAAGGTCTTTCAATAAGTCATTTGACCAAAATTACACGTTTAACTATAATCTTATTTACGCGTACCTTGCTCGGGTCAAAGTATTGACCCGTTTTAATACTGTTAGTTAATAACAACGACGTCTCACGCGCTATTCATTCCTGTCAGCATAAAACCCGACAACAACATTAATCACTAATGTTAATTGGTGATTTCATCACCCTTTTAACCCGTTTAATCCATTTAGCCATTTATTCATCGTAAGATGGTATTTATTTACCATCCCATTCATGTACCCGTTTCGGTTTACTCCGTGTTATCATATTGCTAAAAATTAATTTTTATTTCTTTTGACTTATCATGTCTTACGCCGTAGAGCGTCTTTTTCAAAATAAATATTGGTCCGTTAGCTCGTGGCCAATTACCATATTATCCTTTTTACTCATTATGGTTTACCCCATATTGTGTCTTTTCTCAAAACTCATTGTTTATTCGGCCTATTCAAGAACGAATTACCGTTTTACCCCTTTTTACTTATTCCGACCCGTATTATTTCACGTCGAATCACCATGATTAGTGTATGGTTATAATAATCATAACAACTTCAACGAGTAAATGATCTAATAGAAAGGTGTAAGCTTTACTTACCTTGTATCCGATTATGCACTTTTCCGCGTACTTGATCCGTTTGACCCACTTCTTTCCCAAGCCTCCACCCAGCTTGTCAAGCGTCAAACTATCATCATAATTCGTAAGACGGTTAGATTAGTCATTATGAATCACGACTATCCCATCTTACGGATTTTACGTTGAAATTATTATTCGACTTTATCGTTGGTTAGTTTGACTTTCAAAAGTCAACTACCTTTAATCATATTATATGCACAATTAAGTTCAATCAACAAGTTTAGAACTCGTATTATCCCATATCACACGTAATTAGTCAAGTTAGCCAATTACGCGTTTCTTTCATAATTTCATTATATCAACATTCATTCGGGCCTTTTAACAAACACCTTGCGGGCAAGATTCTTATACATCTTTTATCTAGTTCATTACTAACTTTTAACCAAGTTTTAATTATCAAAATTAAGCCCTTTTGTCTAATGTTCATGAACAATATCAAGAACTTGGATCATAACATCAATTTTCACAATTTCAACACTCAACTTCATGTGTTCATCATATTGATATATAACCCACTAAGCTCATACTTGATTAGTGGATTAATCACTAGTTTATGGCACAAATTCAACAGGTTTGCATCTAGGGTTTGTTCCTAGACTTATACTCACATCAATTTCACTAAAACATTCAACATTCATACAAGAATTTCGTTCATGCATGTTTATCACAAATTCAAAATATCACCAAACACCAAAATTTCAACATACCTTGTGATCCCCTAGCTTGGGTGATCACGAATTTAGTTAAAGCCCCAAATTTCTAGCTTAGATTCCCTTGATTTTGTTGAATTTCTTTATGATTTCGGGTTTTGAAGAAGAACCCCTTTTGTTTCTCTTGGATATCACGACCAACACAGACATGTGTGTGTTTTAATTTTTGATAATGTTTTAATTAAAACATCTCTCTAATTGCCTACTTTTAGCCTCTCAAGTTTAAAGGTTTAACCATATCATGTTTCCTTTATTGTTTTAACATCATTTAACTAACTAGATTGATATTACTAGTTACTTAGTGGGTTCGGGGAATTCATAACCGTTTTATTTTTAAGTCTCATCAACTCGGGCCTCTTACGAACTTTATTTTCTCAAAGTATTTATTCTCATTTTAATTCATATTAGGTTTAATTATTTAAATCCTAATATTTACCGGGTTAATTTTACCACTAACGGTATTTTACCCATCATTAATATTAACGTGGTTTGACTATCAAACCTCTTTTTTCGGGGTGTTACACCAAACCAAATTACAATACAATACAGAACTAGTTTTTTATATCGCGCATTGCGACGAAACTGAGCAAATGATAATGTAAAACAAACGTGAATTGAAAATAAAGCATTATGTTTAGAAAGTCAAACCATTAGAGTGATTTAGTTTACCATCGTACCATTTTATAATACCAAATAAATACTTTATTTTGAGTATAACCTCGTTTTTAACAAAAAATGTCAGGGAAAGAAATCAAACACAACTACGTACTTAAGTTTTTATGAAAAAGTTTATAAACGTAACTTATTAAAAAAGTATCAAATTAATCGATAAATTAATATATGTTCAAAAAAAACAATTATTAAAAAAAGGTAAAGAAAATATATGTTTAAAAAAAGAAAAATATGTTGTTAAAAGTAAATATAATAATAAACTACTATATTATAATATATTAAATAATAAAATAATAAAAAACTATATATTATTATAAAAATAAAGTTACTATTTATCATCTCTCGAAAATAACATATATATAATATTAAATAATAGAATAATAAAAAATATATATATTATTATAAAAATAAAGTTACTATTTATCATCTCTCGAAAACAATATATAATATTAAATAATAGAATAATAAAAAACTATATATTATTATAAAAATAAAGTTACTATTTATCGTCTCTGGAAAACAATATAAATATAATATATATATATATATAGGGTGGGGTTCCTCTACAAAGTGTGTTTTTCCTACAAAGTGTAGGAAGTGATCTTGACCATTAGATGAGTGTGTTTGATGGTTGAGATTATCTTGATGGCATTTTGGTAATATATTTGTTTTAAAATAGGCTAATTTAATTGATTGAGGACAAATGTGTCATTTAATTTATTTTAAATAAGGAAATAACGGTCATACCATAACTTCCCCACCAATTTCGCAAGTTTCTCTCTCTCTCTTTCTATCTTCTCTCCTCGGAAACTACTGTGTTTTAAACCTCCACAGCTCCGAACCTAGTGTGTTTTATATTATGTATTTAAGACACTGATGTGTTTTATATTGTGTATTTAAGACACTCGTATGTCTACATTGAATCAAACATTGGTGTGTTTTATATTGTGTATTTCAGACACTGGTGTGTTTTATATCAGACGCAGGTGTGTTTTATGTGTAATGGGTGTGTTTAATTACGAAAACTGATATAACACAATGTGAAGAGCCCAGAAACAGATAAAAGACAACGTCCAGAAAATTATAGATGTGTTTTATGTTTCGATATTAACGAGGGGATGTGAAAACTGATATAACACAGTGTGAAGAACAAGAAACTGATAAAACACACCTTAAAGAAATAATGAAATGTGAATATGAATTTGCGATCATCATGATATAAAATATTATATTCAATTTTGAAATCAATGGAGATATGCAGTTTCCTTAAATAACTCGTTAATTTGTTTAGGATAATAAATCTTCCATAATTAAAATAATTATCCAATTACCGTTATACCCTTTTGTATAAAATAACTAAATGCCACATGTCTAAAGGAGATTGCTTCCTACACTTTGTAGGAAAAGTAGGCTTTGTAGCATACTCCTACCCTATATATATATATATATATATATAATGTAAGTCAGATGTTCATGCAAGCAGTTCTCAACTACATGTCTCAACTAGAGTCAAGCCATTTTTTAGTATGATTTTTAATATTAAATAACTATTTTTAAAGACCTTTATATTGTTTTCAAAGACATTAATTTTTTCTGCGGTTTAGCGCGTCACAATGATACTGCCCAACGTAAAAAAAACTCTATAACTTTTTTATCATTGAAAAAGACGTGTTGATATCTTCTTTGGCGTATTTTTGTAGGATCGTTTTCAGACCCGAACGAGTCGATCAGAAGAGTTTATCTCTAAACGAAAGGCGGAAACAAACGTGTAGAGGTCAATTCAGCTAGATTTACTCTTTAAACTGTTGTATGATTGATTTGATGACGTTTTACAACCTGACAACACTTCGGCAGCACTTCGTTGCACAAACCCAAAAGTTACAAATGAAATGGACATGAGAGGTATTTATAGGTGAAGCTATTCCGTTTGAAAATGGCATGGCATGCTTCAAACGAAATCACATCAAATACACCTTAAACTCTCCTATTTTCTCGTATAATGCGCCCTGATCTAACAATTTCAATATAAGACTCGATACAAGACGAAGTCGACAGACGCATGCACCAACAGACTCCCCCTCGAATGTTGACGAGTCTTCAGTGTCGAGTCTTCGCATCTTCAGTCTTTATCTGTCCTCTCGAACTCTTTGAAGTATCTGACGATGTAAGTATCCTCAAATCTCCTCTCTTCTCTTTTTCATCAGCACCAATACATTCCTTCCTTTAGGTGTTTTCAGACTCCCCTTTCGATATACTGGGATCGCAGCCTGGCTTGTTAAAATCACAGAGTCCTCAGGTATCGGAACCTGACTCTCTATCATCTATCCAAGATCACCTAGCTCTTATCCTGCACATTCTCTACCCAAAAATAAATTTTCTGATGATAACTTGTAAAAACAATCTCACCATCTACTGAACTACTTGCAGGAAATATACAATCAAAGAATTATTTTACAATGTAGATCTCTGATGAAAACACTTGAAGAAATATCGTTTTTCTTATCAAGACAACACACTCTCCCAAACCATTTGTTCATCATGTCTAGCACTCGGAATTTTGAAAATTAGCTCTCCAACACCAGTTGTCGAAAATATTTTTGAATTTTTCAAAAATTTATGCTAAAACACACTAAAATCTTTTTTGGATTTTTTAATGTAATGAAATGCAGAAAAAAAATATTTACAGACAATATTTTTGTGAGTTTGTGTAAGAGGATCATATCAGTTTATGAGACAAATCACCAACACCGTTAAGCTTTAATCATTTTAAGTTCTAAACGATTCACTTACATTGTCAGTATACTGGTCCACTTAAATTCTCACACAAAGTTCAACTGATTCGAGATACGAGATTAATGTCTTAAGTACTTAAACTCAATCGTGTGTCCCACCTCAGAATATACTCTCGTATCTAGATCCCAATATTCAGTCTTACAGGTGAGTATACCACAGATGATATCTGTAAGGGAATATATTATAAATCAGTACGAAACCGTGACAGCTCAGGTCAGAACTTTCGTTCAGCATAGAGATGACAGTTCGACTTGGGTGGGTCCCCTTTAGAGGATCTTTTGATTACAACAGCAATGACTATCAATTTTATTGTTTCATCAATTTGCTGAGGGCGGCGCTATGTTTCAAGCAAGCAGAAAGTATTCTCCGGGGACTAGGCCATTGCTTCCGCAAAATCAGAAGTCCTGGGATAATACCCCAGATATCACTGAGCATAAAGACCTAGTATCTCAGAAAGAGGGACCTTTCAAACAAGATTTCGGGGGTTACCCATATATCCGAGAGATGTTTCCCCACGATATAAGCAAGTTTGAATTTAGGTTTATATCTCGTCACAATCTACTAAATGTGCAAAAACCTACTGACACATCATCAGTGAGACCGTTTATCACCTTTTGACTTTCCATTTCTTTAGCATGTTGTGATAGTCCACTGATGTACTATCATTTCCTCTTCTTTGACACAAAAACTCATTTTTCATTTTATCATGTTTTTGTCTTTTTCAAATTTTCAAATGTTTTTGGATTTTCTGAAATATCTTACTCCCCCTAAAATGCAAACACATTTTAGGAAATTTGAAAACAAACTGTACAATAAAGTGACAACTGATATCGAATCACTTCAAATCGCCATTCACTCGGCATAAACAATCAGAACTCCCCCTTACAACAAACTATTTTCCCATTGTGATTTCAAAACACTTAAGTTTGTTTTAATCAAATGGTTTTTCCGGAAAATAAGTTTTGTTGATTGATTTTAACCATTTATAGGTTAGGGATTCATCATCTTGTCTTCAACCACTTGTACGAAATCAGATACAACTTAATGTCCCTGATTTACCACTTGTAAGAATGTTCCAATCAAGTTTAACCTAATGACCTTAATTATCCTTCAATTAAAAACACAACCTCTTTTTCAACCACATGGCTTACCAACCAACACCATTTGTAGGTTGAATTCTCAGAATGCCGATTCCTACTCCTCACTTACCAACCTGGGAGTTCCGGCAAGTCATACTAATGACCAAATTTCAATTTACCAAAAACATAAGAAAGATGCCGATTCATGCTCCGCGATTACTTTGATGACGTTTTACAACCTGACAACACTTCGGCAGCACTTCGTTGCACAAACCGGAAAGTTACAAATGAAATGGACATGAGAGGTATTTATAGGTGAAGCTATTCCGTTTGAAAATGGCATGGCATGCTTCAAACAAAATCACATGTGCTGGTTTCGTTTGAAGATGTCACAAGTCAGTTTCAAAAGAAATCACATCAAATACACCTTAAACTCTCCTATTTTCTCGTATAATGCGCCCTGATCTAACAATTTCAATATAAGACTCGATACAAGACGAAGTCGACAGACGCATGCACCAACAATTTTTTTTGGTTGCTATACCGAGTACCGGTATCGTATAAAACTGAACTGATACCGACTGAAACCCTGTTACGTAGCACGGGTAACTTTATTGGTTATTTACATCAACCAACCAAACGTTTCATACAGAAATGTTAAGATCCTATGTTACTTAAAAAGCAAATAATTATAGAAAAAAAATGTTATTCTTTTCTTAAATAAAGTTGCTAAAGCATATTTCACTACACAAGTCATTCTATATTCTATAATAATATAATAGAACCCGGCAGATCAATATTGTTTTATTATCTTAACCATTCAGCCTTAGAAAGAGAAGGAACTCAGGAAGATCAATGTATTGCAATTAAAAAGCATAGGTTGAGAGGTATGTTCCTATCTTATCTTTTTAGCTCGTTATTTTTTCTATTACTATGCATCCCATGCATGCATTCCGCGGTTCATGCAAGACGACCCAGTAAACGCTTGAAGAGATTCATTACTATTATTTAAATGATTTTATCTTTGTGTAAGATTAATGGCTATGTTTAAACTAAGTGTGTTTTCTTTTTTTCTCTTTAATTAAGTAAACCCACACATAATGCCATAGCCGGCCCCGGGGTGGGAGGGGAGGACCACCAGCCAGCTACATTTTATCCGGGAGCATATTTAGGAAAAAGATCTTTTTTAAAATAGAAAACTCATATAAAACATAAGGTTTCACGGTATGGGGTCCGTCCCCCCCCCCCCCCCCCCCCACCCGCCCCCCCCGTCCCGGTGCGGCGCCGTCCCCCTCTCCATCACCAGCCCTCCGTCGCCGTTCCTCCAGCGTCGCCAACATCTGCATCTCGACGGCAAAGACGCCCCTCCCCCTCTCTCACACACCTATACATAAAATATATACATATATATTAGGTCCATCCCCTCATTTCCTTAGCTCCATTCTCTTTGCCCCATCCTCACACCCAATCTACGTGACGGATCATCCTCCAATGATGGACCATCACCATACCGCATAGCCTAAGCTTATATCTTAGACTCATTTAAAACTATTAATCTCAAAATTTATAACCTTAGTCAATTAGGTATTAGCTAAATACCCATTTTAGTTAAAATAATAATAATAACAATGAGCGGTAAAAAAATAGTTTACAATATCTATTTCGTTAAGGCCAAAGGGGCATGTTTTTTCGGGCTCAAACACGACACTTGAATTCTCAGGATCAAAATTTGCATAATGCATCTCAATATACATAGTTCTTTGCAAACACACAGACATAAAGATCTGTTGAAGAACACCTGATTGAATATGGTTCAGAATCACACAAATTTCTTTGCAAACATTCAGATCCGTTATTGAATTTGATTGCAAATCACACAGGTCACAATTAAAAACATTTGATTGAATTTAACGAGTGAAAAATTAAAATATATATGTATGTGTACGTAGCGATGAGCAAATGATACAAAATACCGGTACCGGTACCGAATATTCCGAACTGAAATATTCTCGATACTGATTCGGTACCGAATTTTGTCGTTTTCGGTACTAGCTGGCATGGTTGCAAAAGTTGCTAGGAACTTCCTAGTCGGATTCGGGAGTACTCGTGAAGTACTCGGCCTAGGCGGAGATTACTCGGGGAGTAATTGGCCTAGACGAACAGTACTCGGGCCTCGGCAGCCTACCTTGTAGCGAGTACTCGGAGAGTACTTGGAGCCTAGGCGAGACTTTTACAACCATGCTAGCTGGACACCAGTATTTACCGATTTTTACCTTCAAATACCGGTACCAAACCGTACCATAACATTTATTTTCGGTAACAATACTGGTATCCATTTTTAGGTAAATTTGATACTGGTTACTAGAGAGCTTATCCTATATGTACGTGTGTGCACACACAAAAGGTAGCAAATTGTAAACAAGTAATTAAGAGCATTTATATTAAAAGCTTCATCCTGTTTAAATAATTTAGTTAAAATTATATTTATCTCTAAATTACATCCTATTATACATTCTATTACTATTAAAAAAAATTGAGTCCTTAATTTGATTAGGGTGTTTGCTTGTATTCAGATTTTCAGTTCATTTACCTTAGAGGACACAATATTTTTTTCCTATTCTTTAGCCTAAAGTGGTGAGTTGGCCACACTAAAAAAAATTGTTTTATTATTCAGATTTGTTTATTATGGTTGTGTTGTAAACTTGTAATATTAAAATTTGGTACTGTAACAATGTTTTACTAAATAATCAAATAGCAACTCTAATAAAAATATTACAAGAATTAAAATGAAAAAGCCGCAATAGAAACAATTTATGTCGCAACGGCTAAGACTCGTTTCTAGATTTATAAATTATGACGAAATATTAGAGGGGAAAAGTTCTAGGACATGGTAATCTCAACCTAGGGTATGTTTGGCAAAAGTTGCTGGTGACTGGTATGGCCGGCCCTGAAGGTGGGCGGGGAGGACCACCTGTCAGGGTCCGATATTTCGAAAGCCACGTTATTTTTAAAAAAATCCGATATTTATATGTAAAAAAATAAATTAATAGGGTATACTCATATAAACACCTACATAGGTCCACTTACAAAACTATTTTTATGGTTTAGATGAGTTATTATAGGAACTAGGTTCACATTTTATTAAGAATATTAATAAAATAAATAAAAAATAATAACGAGACTCTCGTTATTTGTGGGAAATTCGACTAGTACAATACCAGTTACAAAAACTAAATAAACGAATATAAAATACAATATAATTGTACCAATCTTGATTCATGCAAGCGTCTTTGGAAACTTCAACTCCACCTTCCAGATCGAAACTCCGCTGCAAGACAAGCAAAATTGTTGACGGTTTTGGTTGAGGCACGTGTTCAACACGCTTCCCTTAAAACAGATTTCGCGCCTCCTCTCAGACGGTTCTGTCTCCTAGGGTACAACAACCGGAACAGTATATGTACTGCAGGAGATGGCTCTCACGCCCAAGATTCCACCGGGTATAATGGTGTTCTAATTTAGTAGAAAAATGTGAAGTTGTTTAGTTTGAGAGTTCTCCTCTCAATGTGACAGGAACTAGTTTCTAACACTTTTGAGTTATTGAGATTCTCTAGTATCTCTCATACAATATGAACCCAACATTCATATATGTATATACTTACAAAAGATGAAACATATTAACCATTAATATTGTAATTAACAAGATCATCAATCTAGTAATAAACAATATTAATTTGTAATAAAATGTACCATTAATATTGTAATTAACAAGATCATCAATCTAGTAATAAACAATATTGATGTGCAATAAAATGGAATTGATGTGGTCAAATGAAACTGTCATATCAATTCATGACATTCTAGTAACTAGTGAAGACCGAGTTGACTAACTTAACTGAGTCGCGCGCCACACGGATGCCACTACGCATACCAGGACGCCACCCGGTCGTGCGCCATCCAAACTCGTGAGCCATTTGCAGTCTCGCCATAGCCAATGGCGTGCGCCATGCGCGTAAGAAGCTTGCGCCTTCGCCATAGCCAATGATGTGCGCATGTGCCTAAGAAGCTTGCGCCGCATCGTCATGTGCCATGCCATGGCATCCGCCTACGCCACCCAAAGGTGCGCCATAAGCGGACCCGCCATGTATCTGACCACGCGCTCATGGGCAAAAATATAAAGGCGGTGTGCAAAGTTCAAAGCACACCACATTGGGCTTATAGCCCACGTCACGCGCGCATGTGTGCAGGTGCGATGCACCCTTTGGGTCCCCACTAGTGTTTGCCTTTCAAGGAGTGCTCCTCCTTATATACCACTTTAAGTTTTGTCATTCCACCTATGTGGGACAAGGTGACAAATCTCAATCCATTTTTCTCATCTTTATTTGTTCCAAACATACAACTTCAAGCTTCGATATCTCATTCATCTTAGCTCTATTTGGACATAGTTTGAACACAAACCCATAAATAATTATTTATACAACACATATATAAATATTATTGATGTCCAAAATATTTAGTGAAAACCTCATTTTCACTAAATTTCCAACAATCCCCCACATGAATGGAGATCGATGAAAACACCCAAAAATTCCCCGATAAAACCTCGACAGTCGAGTATTGCAGGATAGGTAGGTTTTGCCTTTGAACCTTCCTTTGTGAAGCATACTTAGTCTACTAGGGTTTTGTAGACGTGATGTCCTTGAACAACCCCCCATTTGTGTAAACGACAATATACATTCACACAATACTTTCCATAGCCGGGCCATCCCCTCACTATCGTGTCCTATTATGGTCCTGGAACACTAGCCTGGTTCTGTGAGAGCTCTAGGATTGTGCACCCCACAATGCCATTCGAAGCGACCCTACTTCTCTCTCACATAGGTGATTCCTTTGAATCATTAAAAGCATTATGGCTTACTATGATTTCTACAAATCAATTAGCCATATATTATGCTTAGCCTCACAACATTGTCACTGAATATTATAGGAATGGACTAGGACGTATTTAAACACCCTTTTATAGTTTTAGGGGGATATATGAACTCATACACTAGCTTATACATAAACATATATATTAGTTATGCCCCCACAGTGACTACCCTTCGGTTCATGATTAAGTTGTCCTATTGAACCTAGATCTTGGGATCTCTAGTCAACTAGGTTAGGTTTCCCTCATGTCCCTTTTCAATGGGCTTTAGTCTCATTCGAGAACTTGATCTCTTATCAACCCACTGGTTGTTGGATTCAAAATTATCATTTGACTTCGCTAAGTCACCAACGACAATTTAAATCGAGATCAGTTGTTCTAACATGTTTCTTGACTTGCTAGTCACTTTGCCTTTTAGTCGATTCATAAGACTTATAACTCGTGATCTCAACTTAGATCCAGTTATGTACCTTGTCTTTAGAATGACATGAAACTCAATTCATGGCAAGACACGTTTTCACCATGCCTTTGGTGTGTCATGACCGATGTCTTACTAGATTTTGAATCTAACCAGTTGGCATTCGAGTCCAATCTAATCTATTGACTCCATATAACCATTGTGTACTCCACTTGGTCATGTGTTTGCAATATATGCAAGTCACCCCCACATTTAAGTGGAATTGGATAGCATCCAAATGGGGCGATGAAAGGTTCTTCCTTTCATTTCGAGTTTGAGAAAACTTCTCAACTACCATTTCCACATTCAAATGCAAGTCACCCCCACATTTAAGTGTAATTGAATAGCATCCAAATGGGGTGATGAAAGGTTCTCCCTTTCATTTCGAGTTTGAGAAAACTTCTCAACTACCATTTCCACATACCCTAAAGGGTTTGTTTCTTAAATGGCCTCCTCCCCCCACATTGCTTGCATTTTAATGAAGTTATATTTATAGTTTTGTTTAGCACAAAATTCGTTCTTGTGTCATCACATATTTTGAATGTTTAAAGTTAATTTAATCTCCGTAGAGCATATAAATTAACAAGTATTAGTCTAGCATGCTTTAGACCACAATACTCTAGCATGTGAACAGAAGATGCATCATTCTGATTCTTCACAGCCTTAAGAGATAATGCACTAGCTCTTCCGAACATTCGTTTCTTAGTTTAGACACAATAATCAAATTTTTATTTCACCATTCCAAAACCATCGGTTTTAGGAAAGCCTCAAAAACCATAGTTAACTCCTTCCATTAGGATCATAACTCGTTTGCCTTTTTATCTCCAAGGCTTCACCATTGACTTCCTAAGGACTTAAACATAAGTCTTAATCCAAGTCACTTTGATGAAAGATCTTTGTATAAAATCAATCGAGTCTTGAGATATGGTCAGCTAGATTGACTCCCAACAATAAAGCATTCACGAATGCCTATACATTTACGTTGTGGTTTCATTAATACCATGTATTGGGATACTCTCCCAAATTGAGGACCAAGCCTCCACATAGTTTAAACAACATTGATGGTGGTAGAAGTATCTACAAGTCCATCACTATTGTAAATTTCCGTTAATAAATTTGCTAAATTTATTAAAATCATTTACAATAATAACATATATTTCTTTCATATGTTATATTCTTTGAAAACTTACATGTGCATTTCCATGTTGATGCTCTCAACATTAGATGACATATCTTGTTTTCGTGTATTTCATCTCAAACCATGCACCATTTTTCTCATGAACTCGTTATATGTTTGATGTTTGATGTTTGATTTATGACTTATTACATAAGTCATGATCACAACCCACTCGTTGTGTCCGTGTAAATTAGTTTTTTACACTTTGTATCAAAATGTGTATCCTTTTGACAACTTATTAGTAGTCCAAAATAACGGATACACCAATGATATCTAAACATCAAATCCCAAAGTGTTATTATTTTCAACACACTTTAGAACGAAATAAACGCAATTACATCATTCTGTCATGTTTTGAGGTACCCCCTCAATGGAACACGTATAACTTGTTTCGTCTTGAAACTCTAAACTTGAATAATCACAAGTTGTCCAAAATATAAAGTTGTTTACAATTAACTATTCGCAAGTAGTTGAGCAACTTATTATATTTATACCAACATCGATTTGTTTTTCACAAAATAGTCTTTCCAAGACTATTATATCGTTCAAGACGTTATACTTCTTGTGGAAGTAACGAATCACTTGTAAATCGCAAATTAAGACATGTTTTATTCGTTCAAAACATTTCTCGTTTTTGCAAGTGTTTTAAAAAATAAACTATATATTTTTTATGTTTTGATTACAAATCAATACAATAAACCTTATAATAGTTTATTTAATAAAACAGTTTCAAACTCGCTCATTTGAAAAAATAAAACGAATACACATCGTTTTAATAGTTGGTTTATCATATTCAAACCATTTCTAACCGCTGTTAGATAATAACGATTACCAATCGCTAAAATGAGTGGTTTGTATGATAACCAATTCTAATATGCTAATTAGAATTTAAATGTTTAACAAACATTCAAAATATTCGGTTTTATAAAGTAAACCGCTTCTAACGCGCTCGTTAGAAATAAAACGAATAAAATTATTCACTTTTGGTTTATTTAAATGAACGTTTTCTAACACGCTCGTTAGAAATTAATACAAATATTTTCTAACACGCACGTTAGAAAATATATAAGACGATTACAAATCATCTTAAATAGTTTATCATAGTTAACCCGGTTCTAACCCGCTCGTTAGAAATTAACGATTGCAAATCGTTAAAATAGCTGGTTATAAGATAAACTAATTCTAATACGCACATTAGAGAATTAAACGATTATTTATTGCCATAAGCCGTTTATGGTTTATATAAAATAAACGTTTTCTAACCCGCTTGTTAGAAATAAACAATTGACAAAGTCGTTAAATCGTTTCTAACACGCTCATTAGAAAATAAACAACTATCAAGCTCTTTAAATCGTTTCTAACACGCTCGTTAGAAATAATCGATTACAAAATTTGTTTCGAAGTTTATAAAAAAAATATAAACTATTTCTAATACACTCATTAGAATTAAACAAATAAAAATCGTTTAAACATATGTGGAAAAAATTTGTTTCTAACTCGCTCGTTAGAAATTTAATAGTTTAGACGAAACCGTTACAAGGTTTATTATCCAAAATAATTGTCTCTAACACGCTCGTCGGTAAATATTTGAAATAATAATATTTTCTAACATTCTCGTTAGAAAATCTAAACGTATATTTTCTAGCACGCTCGTTAGAAAATCTAATCGTCTTTTAACAAGTTAGTTTTACACAGTCATCGTATCTAACACGCTCATTAGATATCAAAGATGATATTAAAACTTATTATTCTATAAAATTCTAACACGCTCGTTAGAGATAAAAAGTTCTAATCTTTTTATTCTACTAACAAGGTTTCTAACACGCTCGTTAGAAGTTATTAAAAGAAGTTATTTTATAAAATAATTATTTTCTAATATGCTAATTAGAAAATAAATATATTTCAAGACTTTTAAAACCAACATTAATATATCAATTATGGTTGCTAAAAGCTTATAATAAATAAATTAAACGTTACAAACATTTAATTTGTATGTGGTTACAAAATATATATTTCTAATACGCTCATTAGAAACTTTTAGTATTTCAAAACCATATTGAAATACATATTATTTTGTATATGATTCGGTTTATCTAAACACGAACAAAAAACCCATGAACTGAAAAACTTGAATCAAAACAGTCGTTTTGCAACCCGGTATTCGGATTAAAGATTGTACTCCAATCATAAAATTAATCCGACTCAATGTACTAAATAAATATTTCACAAAAATATTTTCAAGATTTTAACAAAAATCCCACTAAATATTTTAACTTTCGTGAACCTAAATCCTCGTAGAGAAGGGATTTAAGATTGTAGCAACAATCTTCACGAAAGTCTGTTTTAAGATTATAGGAACTAGGTTCACATTTTATTAAGAATATTAATAAAATAAATAATAAATAATAACGAGACTCTCGTTATTTGTGGGAAATTCGACTAGTACAATACCGGTTACAAAAACTAAATAAACGAATATAAAATACAATATAATTGTACCAATCTTGATTCATGCAAGCGTCTTTGGAAACTTCAATTGCACCTTCCAGATCGAAACTCCGCTGGAAGACAAGCAAAATTGTTGACGGTTTTGGTTGAGGCACGTGTTCAACACGCTTCCCTTAAAACAGATTTCGCGCATCCTCTCAGACGGTTCTGTCTCCCAGGGTACAACAACCGGAACAGTATGTGTACTGCCGGAGATGGCTCTCACGCCCAAGATTCCACCGGGTATAATGGTGTTCTAATTTAGTAGAAAAATGTGAAGTTGTTTAGTTTGAGAGTTCTCCTCTCAATGTGACAGGAACTAGTTTCTAACACTTTTGAGTTATTGAGATTCTCTAGTATCTCTCATACAATATGAACCCACCAATCATATATGTATATACTTACAAAAGATGAAACATATTAACCATTAATATTGTAATTAACAAGATCATCAATCTAGTAATAAACAATATTAATTTGTAATAAAATGTACCATTAATATTGTAATTAACAAAATCATCAATCTAGTAATAAACAATATTGATGTGCAATAAAATGGAATTGACGTGGTCAAATGAAACCGTCATATCAATTCATGACATTCTAGCAACTAGTGAAGACCGAGTTGACTAACTTAACTGAGTCGCGCGCCACACGGATGCCACTACGCATACCAGGACGCCACCCGGTCGTGCGCCATCCAAACTCGTGAGCCATTTGCAGTCTTCGCCATAGCCAATGGCGTGCGCCATGCGCCTAAGAAGCTTGCGCCTTCGCCATAGCCAATGACGTGTGCATGTGCCTAAGAAGCTTGCGCCGCATCGTCATGTGCCATGCCATGGCATCCGCCTACGCCACCCAAAGGTGCGCCATAAGCGGACCCGCCATGTATCTGACCACGCGCTCATGGGCAAAAATATAAAGGCGGTGTGCAAAGTTCAAAGCGCACCACATTGGGCTTATAGCCCACGTCACGCGTGCATGTGTGCAGGTGCGATGCACCCTTTGGGTCCCCACTAGTGTTTGCCTTTCAAGGAGTGCTCCTCCTTATATACCACTTTTAGTTTTGTCATTCCACCTATGTGGGACAAGGTGACAAATCTCAATCCATTTTTCTCATCTTTATTTGTTCCAAACATACAACTTCAAGCTTGGATATCTCATTCATCTTAGCTCTATTTGGACATAGTTTGAACACGAACCCATAAATAATTATTTATACAACACATATATAAATATTATTGATGTCCAAAATATTTAGTGAAAACCTCATTTTCACTAAATTTCCAACAGTTATTAGCCCATTGTCATTAGGTTTAGACCGCCTAATACCCAATTTCTTTAAGGCCTAAGGGCATGTTTTTTCGAGTTCGAACAGGGTACACGAATTCTCCGGGCATGCCCTGGTGGCTGGAAGCTGGTGGCTGAAGCTGGTAGGTATTAGCTGTAGTTTTTTAGATATATTTGGTGTTTGGCAAAGTAGCTGAAGCTTTTTATAAAATATATAAAATGATCAAAATAGACATAACTAAAAATTTAAAAAGTTTGAGCATTAAAAAGTTCATTATCTTTAGAGATTAAAATAGTTATTTTTTCCCTGAAAGCTTGTAGCTCCTTCTAAACGCTACTAGGAGCGTTCAACCAAAAGCTTCAAGCTCCTAACATAAAAGCTTCAAGTTCCTTCAACCAAAAAAGACTTTTTATTGAATATAAGTTTTTTCTTAAAAGCTTAAAATTAGAAGCTTCTTAAAGCTCCATAACATTGACTCGTAATAGAGCTCCTTTTTGACGCATTATCAAACATAATTATTCAGGAAATTTACCACCTTCAATGTGAAAACGCACAACACGTTTTACACAATCCATTCAACTTGAAGAGTACAAAAGAGCTTCTACATGAACGCTTTTTACACTTTCTATTATGTCATTGCCACCACTAAGTTTATATAATTTTTTTTAAATACGGCAAAATGTTACAAGTAATATAGTTATGATAATTTAATTATTTAAATATTTAACTATAACATATTAACAACAACGATGGTTTGTTTATCTTGTCTGTCGTTAATATGAAATATATTTATCCGGCAATGGCGGAACTTAAACATTTGAATTTAGGGGCCCAAAATCATATGTTCAATTAGTTTTCGTATTAGGAGGGGCTCAACTAAATAGTCCCAATTATTTGCAAAAGAGTCAATTGAACACTGCTCCTTTGCTTTGTCTTTCGTACTTCGTCCTACGTCTTTCTTCTCCCACCAAATGTATTATCTCCCGGTGGCGGATCCAGCCCTATTTTGTGGGTTCACATGAACCCACTCAGTATGGAAAAAGTTAGGGAGAATCTTGTGTTATTTGGAAAAATTTAGTGAGGGTAGTGGCGGAGCTTGACCAAAAGTTCCGAGGGAACGAAAAGTTATAGAACCCAATTTATATATTGTATAAATATTTAATTGGGGGGAGAATCCTATATAATTTTAAAATTTTCAGACGAAAAATATGAAATTTTACACTTCTAACCGAAACATTCGGATGGGCGGGTGCACCCCCCACTTTACACTAAGCTCCGCCATTGAGTGAGAGTCTACCAAAACGAACCCACTGGAAAAAGTTTCTAGACCCGCCACTTTTATCTCCCATAGCTGTACCTTTTTTCGTACGAGTCAATACAATCGATCCAAAATCCGATAAGAGCAACAATGTTGCCACATTACCTATGACTAAGTACATGCGAAGGACAGTTGTGTCAAGTTCGCGTTCGCGGGTGATTCGCCTGCAGATTAAGAAGCTAACAAGGTCAGTGAAAAAGCTAGTGTCACCATATGTTGTTCGGAGGTAGTGTTGCTTATTCTAGCAGTGAAGGATTCAGCAAATGAATCGTGGGAAAAATGCACATGGGTGTTAAATGTAGGAGCTAGGTTCACTTTTCAATAAAATATATTACGAAATATATAATAAGGATACTCTCGTTATTTGTGGGAAATTCGACTAGTACAATACCGGTAACAAAACTATAAAGGAATATAAAATACAATATAATTATACCAATCTTGATTCAAGACAGCGTCTTTGGAAGAACTTCAACCACACCGTCTTGTACGAGTCTCCGCTGCAAGAATGAACAAACTGTCGTTGACGGTTTTGGTTGAGGATCGTGTTTGACACGGGGCCCTTAAAACAGATTCCGCGCCTCCTCTCAGACGGTCTGTTTCAAGGAAACAACGGAAGCAGTAGTTGTACTGCCGGAGATGGCTCTCACGCTTGAGATTACACTGAGTATAATTTGGTGTTCATACAATTAGGAAAAATATGAAGTTGATAAAAGGATAATTTAGAGAGTGCTCTTCTCAAAAATTTCCAAGGAACAAAAGACCCCTGTTTTGTGTGTATATCTCTCATCTACCTTTAGAATGAGTCATCATTCTTTTTATAGTCATACAGATAAAAAGCTAATTAAAACCCAATCAATATTGTCATAATTTAGACAATTAAACAATATAATAACCTTGTAATGAATATGAATAGGGTTTAATTTCTCATTAATCTTGTACTAAACAATATATTTAATATTGTAACATACAATATTAAGGTTCAATCAAATGGATTAAAGTGGTTAACTCGAAACGCTCATTTTCATTCATGACAGAATTAAATGAGTTGAGACCATTTAGACATTAACTCACTAGTGGTTTACCAGTTTTCCTGGTCACGCGTGCGCGTAGGCGGACCTGCACCAAGGCTACTATCCAACTAGTACTTCTATTACTGTTGTAAACCTGCGCGCGCGCCAGAACTGATCCGCCAGTCCGCGTGCCACACTTCAAGGATCTCTTGCCACGCCATATGGAGCCGCGCGCCACTCGGATGTCACTACGCATACCATGGCGCCACCTGGTCATGCGCCATCCATACGCGTGCGCCACTTGCACTCTCTGCCCTAGCCAATGACGTGTGCCATGCGCATACGGAGCTCGCACCGCATCGACATGCCATGGCATCCGCCTATGCCACCCAAGGGTGGGCCATACGCGAACCCGCCATGTATCTGACCATGCGCTCATGGGCAAAAATACAAAGACGGTGTGCGAAGTTCAAAGCACACCACATTGGGCTTATAACCCACGTCACGCACGCATATGTGTGTGCGCGACCCTTTGGGTCCCTACTAGTGTTTGCCTTTAAGTAAACAATTTACAAGGGGTGCTCCTCCTTATATACCACTTTAAGTTTTGTCATCCCACCTATGTGGGACAAGGTGACAAACCTCAATCCATTTTTCTCATCTTTGTTTGTTCCAAACATACAACTTCAAGCTTCGATATCTCATTTATCTTAGCTCTATTTGGACATAGTTTGAACACAAACCCATAAATAATTATTTATACAACACATATATAAATATTATTGATGTCCAAAATATTTAGTGAAAACTCATTTTCACTAAATTTCCAACAATCCCCCACATGAATGGAGATCGAATAAAACACACAAAATTCCCTGATGAAAACTCGACAGTCGATTATTGCAGGATAGGTAGGTGTAGCCTTTGAACCTTCCTTTGTGAAGCATACTTAGCCTACTAGGGATTTGTAGACGTGATGTCCTTGAACAACCCCCCATTTGTGTAAACGACAATGTACATTCACACAATACTTTCCCTAGTCGGGTCATCTCCTCATTTTTCGTGTCCAATAATGGTCATGGAGCACTTTCTTGGTTCTGCGGGAGATCTAGGAATTATGCCCTAATTCCATTCGAAGCGACCGCACTTCTCTCCAACATATGTGATTTCCCTTTAAATCATTAAAAGCATTATGGTTCATTACGATTTACACGAATCATTTAACCACATAGTACGCTTAACCTCACAACAATGTCGCTGACTAGGATATATTAAACACCCTTTTATAGTTTATGGGGAGATATAAATATATATACTAGCTCATATATATATTAGCTTTGCCCCCACAGTGACTACCATTTGGTTCATGATTAAGTTGTCCTATTGAACCTAGATCTTGGGATCTCCAGTCAACTAGGTTAGGTTTCCCCCATGTCCCTTTTTCCATGGCTTTAGTCCCATTCCACAACTTGATCTCTTATCAACCCACTGGTTGTTGGATCCAAAATTATATTTGACTTCGCTAAGTCACCAACGACAATTTAAATTGAGACCAGTTGTTCTAACGTGTTTCTTGACTTGCTAGTCAATTTTTCCTTTTAGTCGATTCATAAGACTTATAACTCGTGATCTCAACTTGGATCCAGTTATGTACCTTGTCTTTAGAATGACATGAAACTCAATTCATGGCTAGACACGTTTTCACCATGCCTTTGGTGTGTCATGACCATGGTTGTAAAAGTCCCGCCTAGGCTCTGAGTACTCCCCGAGTACTCGCTACAAGGTAGGTTGCCGAGGCACGAGTACTCTTCTCCCAGGCCAATTACTGCCCGAGTACTCCCGAATACTCCCGAGTACTTCCCGAGTACTCCCGAATCCGACTAGTGAGCGCCTAGCGACTTTTGCAACCATGGTCATGACTGACATCTTACTAAATTTTGAATCTAACCAATTGGCATTCGAGTCTAATCTACTCGATTGACTCCATATAACCATTGTGTACTCCACTTGGTCATGCGTTTGCGATATATATTAGGTTTTCTAAAATCCTTATTGCCAAACCTTCCACATACAAATGCAAGTCACCCCCACATTTAAGTGTAATTGGATAATATCCAAATTGGGTGATGAAAGGTTCTCCTTTTCATTTCGAGTTTGAGAAAACTTCTCAACTACCATTTCCACATACCCTAAATGGTTTGTTTCTTAAATGGCTCATCCCCCCACATTGCTTGCATTTCAATTAACTATCCATTTGGACTAAAATGAAGTTATATTTATAGTTTTGTTTTAGAAAAAAATTTGTTCTTGTGTCATCACATATTTTGAATGTTTAAAGTTACTTTTTTATCTCCGTCTGGCATATAAATTAACAAGTATTAGTCTAGCGTGCATTAGACCATAATACTCTAGTATGTGAACAGAAGATGCATCATTCAAATTCTTCGCTGCCTTAAGAGATAACACACTATTTCTTCCAAACATTTTTTTCTTAGTTTAGACACAATAATGGAATTTTATTTCATCATTCCAAAGCCATCAGTTTTAGGAAGGTCTCAAAACCATAGTTAACTTCATCCATTAGGATCATAACTCGTTTGCCTTTTTGTCTCCAAGGCTTCACCATTGACTTCCTAAAGACTTAAACATAAGTCTTAATCCAAGTCACTTTGATGAAAGATCTTTGTATAAAATCACTTGAGTCTTGAGATATAGTCAATTAGATTGACTCTCAACAACAAGGCATTCATGTATGCCTATAGTGATATATACATTTACGCTGTTGTTTCATTAATACCATGTATTGGGATACTCTTCCAAATTGAGGACCAAGCCTCCACATAGTTTAAACAACATTGATGGTGGTAGAAACATCTACAAGTCCATCACTATTGTAAATTTCCATTAATAAATTTTCTAGATTTATTAAAATCATTTACAAATAATAACATATATTTCTTTCATATGTTATATTCTTTGAAAACTTACATGTGCACTTCCATGTTGATGCTCTCAACATTAGATGACATATCTCGTTTTCATGCATTTCATCTCAAACCATTCACCACGTTTCTTACGACGCCGTTATGCATTTGATGTTTGATTTGTGACTTATTACATAAGTCATGATCACAACCCGCTCGTTGTGTTTGTGTAAATTACTTCTTACACTTTGCTTTAAACATATGTATCTTTTATTATTTTGACAAAAAATTAGTAGTCCAAAGAAAAAAATATATGTCTTGCATATCTTTTATTATATTTAAACCATTCGTTTATATAAAATAAACCCAAACGATAGTCTACCAAAAATAAAAGTGGACAAATATAAAACGGATACACTAAAGATGTCTAAACATCAAATGCCAAAGTGTTATTATCTTCAACACTTTTGACCGAAATAAACGCAATTATATCATTCGGTGTCATGTTTTGAGGTACTCCCTCATCTTGAAACTCTAAACTTGAATAATCACAAGTTGTGCAAAATATAAAGTTGTTTATAATTAACTACTCGCAAGTAGTTGAGCAACTTATTATATCTATAACAACATCGAATTGTTTTTCACAAAATAGTCTTTCCAAGACTATTATATGGTTCAAGACGTTATACTTCTCATGGAATTATCAAATCACTTATAATTCGCAAAGACAGGTTTTATTCGTTCAAAACATTTCTCGTTTTTGCAAGTGTTTTAAAATTAAACTATATATTTTTATGTTTTGATTACAAATCAATACCATAAACCTTATAATAGTTTATTTAATGAAACAGTTTCAAACTCACTCGTTTGAAAATAAAACGAATACAAATCGTTTTAATAATTGGTTTATCATATTCAATCCGTTTCTAACCGCTGTTAGATAATAACGATTACCAATCGTTAAAATGAGTGGTTTATATGATAACCAATTCTAATACGCTAATTAGAATTTAAATGTTTAACAAATATTCAAAATATTCGTTTTTTATAAAGTAAATATTTTGGACATCAATAATATTTATATATGTGTTGTATAAATAATTATTTATGGGTTTGTGTTCAAACTATGTCCAAATAGAGCTAAAATGAATGAGATATCGAAGTTTGAAGTTGTATGTTTGGAACAAACAAAGATGAGAAAAATGGATTGAGGTTTGTCACCTTGTCCCACATAGGTGGGATGGCAAAACTTAAAGTGGTATATAAGGAAGAGCACTCCTTGTAAATTGTTTTCTTAAAGGCAAACACTAGTAGCGCACCCACACATATGCACCTAGAACTTCGCACACCGCCTTTGTATTTTTGCCCATGAGCGCGTGGTCAGATACATGGCGGGTCCGCGTATGGCGCATCCTAGGGTGGCGTAGGCGGATGCCATGGCATGTCGATGCGGTGCGAGCTCCGTATGCGCATGGTGCACGTCATTGGCTAGGGCGTAGAGTGCAAGTGGCGCACGCGTATGGATGACGCATGACCAGGTGGCGTCCTGGTATGCGTAGTGACATCCGAGTGGCGCGCGGCTCCATATGGCGTGACAAGAGATCCTTGAAGTGTGGCACGCGGACTGGCGAATCAGTTCTGGCGCACGCGCAGGTTTACAACAGTAATAGAAGTACTAGATGGACAGTAGCCTAGGTGTGGTTCCACCTACGCGCACGCGCGACCAGGAAAACTGGTAAACCACTAGTGAGTTAATGTCTAAATGGTCTCAACTCATTTAATTCTGTTATGAATGAAAATGAGCGTTTCGAGTTGACCACTTTAATCCATTTGATTGAACTTTAATATTGTATGTTACAATATTAAATATCTTGTTTAGTACAAGATTAATGAGAAATTAAACCCTATTCATTACAAGGTTATTATCTTGTTTAATTGTCAAAATTATGACAATATTGATTGGGTTTTAATTAGCTCCTTATCTGTATGACTATAAAAAGAATGAGGACTCATTCTAAAGGTAGATGAGAGATATACACACAAAACAGAGGTCTTTTGTTCCATGGAAATTTTAGAGAGGATCACTCTCTAAATTATCCTTTTGTCAACTTCATATTTTTCCTAATTGTGTGAACACCAAATTATACCCGGTGTAATCTCAGGTGTGAGAGCCATCTCCGGCAGTACAACTACTGCTTCGGTTGTTGTATCCTGAAAATAGACCGTTTGAGAGGAGGCGCGGAATCACGACAGTTTGTTCATTCTTGCAGCGGAGGCTCGTACAAGATGGTGCAGTTGAAGTTCTTCCAAAGACGCTGGCTTGAATCAAGATTGGTACAATTATATTGTATTTTATATTCCTTTATAGTTTTGTAACCGGTATTGTACTAGTCGAATTTCCCATAAATAACGAGAGTCTCGTTATTATATATTTCGTAATATATTTTATTGAAAACGTGAACCTAGCTCCTACAATCTTAAAACAGAGTTTCGTGAAGATTGTTGCTACAATCTTAAATCCCTTCTCTACGAGGATTTAGGTTCAAGAAAGTTAAAATCTTAATTAAGATTTTGCTAAAATCTTATAAATTTTTTGGGAAATATTTATTTAGTACAATGAGTCGGATTAATTTTGATGATTGGAGTACAATCTTTATTCCGAATACCGTGTTATAAAACCGTACAATTTGATTGAAGAAGTGTATGGGTTTTGTTCGTGTTTAGATAACACGAATTTTATACAAAAATTAACCTGTATTTCGAATGGTTGGAATACTAATTTTCTAATGAGCGAATTAGAAATTAGTAATTTTTGTAAGCCCATATAATGTGTATGAACGATGGAAATTCTCTAAGGAGAATGTTAGATGTAATTTGGTAAAATAATATTGGTTTCAAATGTCTTGAAACATATATATATATATTTTCTAATGAGTGTATTAGAAAGTAATTATTTTATAAAATTACAAGTTTTAAAACATTTATGTATTCTAACAAGCATATTAGAAATAATTATTTTGTATAATAATAAGTTTTAAAACATCTATATGTTCTAATGAGCGTGTTAAGAACAATGTTTTAAAATGGTTGGATGTTCTAATGAGAGCGGGTTAGAAACAATAGTTTAAATACGTTTAGATTTTCTAACGAGCATGTTAGAAAAAAATATTTTTCCAAGTAATTACTGACAAGTGTGTTAGAAAGAATTATTTTGGAACGATGACAAGACCGTAATTTAGAGCTCGGGGAAAAACTGCAATTTGTCAAGACTAATGAGCTTGTGTTAGGTAGCTGCTTGACACGAAAAAAAAATTGAGTCAAACAATTAAAACAAAATACTTCTATAGTTTTGCTAAAAAAAAACTAAAACGATGATAATACTGTAATTTTGAGCTGCGGGCAAAATTATAATTTTAGATGGGGTAAAGTCATAATTTGTCAAAAGCTAAATCGATGGCAATACTGTAATTTTTTACCAGGGGCAAAAGCGTAACTTTGACCGGGGGCAAATTTGTAATTTTTAACTGAGGTTAAATCGTATCATACACGGGCCAATGAGGGATTTAAAAAAAATATACTAAAACGATGACAATACTGTAATTTTTAACTGGGTAAAAATTGTAATTTTTTGCCAAGGTAAAATCGTAATTTGCCAAAAGCTAAAGCGATGACAATACTGTAATTTTTAACCAGAGATAAAATCTTAACTTTGAACAAAGAAGAAATTCGTAATTTTAAACTGAAAATAAAATCGTAATATACCTACACCAATGGCGGAGTGGCAGGCAGCAAGCTGCCTAGCACTATTTCTGATCTTCCTTTTGTATATATTAAATTAGTTTACAACCCCGTGTATTACACGGGATGATGTTATAACTAATAATAAAAAGTAATGTCATATAAAAAAACATATGTACGAATGAATAATAATTGAATGAAGTATAATGTAAGTTGTTAACGTATACAATTGTCCAGATATGTATTTAAAAAAATGAACATTAACATGACAGTTATAAAGTTTAATTTTTAAACATTTACCACCTATAATTTTTATTTAAAATATTGTATTTTTTGTCATTCTCACGATCCAACTATATTAAAACATTTTAAAAATCACTCATTAGTTATTGTGCTTCTTATTTAGATTAAAAACACTAAAAAGGTGTTTTTGATTAAGTTTTGTAAAAAAATTCATAGATTGCTTGTTTTTTAAAAACTTATGAGTATACGTTAATAACACTTTCATACGGCATTAATTTTTTTTTTATAAAAAGTGCATCATAAAAACAATTTTATCTTTAAAATGAGTATACTATTGCTATACTTTTAGAAGAAAAAAAAATCGAAAACCTAGATGCATAAAATGCAATGGAAAAAAAAACACAAAAAAATGTGTTTTTTATAATACGCAATAGACATAAAAAACATAAAAAAGTTTTTTTTTTGTAAAACACAATTGACAAAAAACACAAAAATATGTGTGTGTGTGTGTGTTTTCTAAAACGCAATGGAAAAAAAACACAAAAAATGTTTTTTTTTAACAAAAACTCAATAGAAAAATAAAACTCTCAAAAATGTCTTTGTTCTAAAATGCAATAGAAAGAAAACACAAAAAATGTTTTTTTTTTTTTTTTGTTAAAACGGAATGAACTAAAAAGACAAAAATGTGTGTTATGAGAACATATATATTCAAAGCAAAATTGATCCAATTCTACTGTCAGAGTCCTAAGGGTTATAAACCCGTTAGCATGCGCAACCATATAGTCTGGCGGCAATATATAGGTGGTCGTAAAAGTTTGCATCGGTTTTAGAAGGAGGTTGGTATCAATCAAAGCTACTAAATCTCTTTAATTCTTTTGTTTATCCTCATCTAAAAAGCTACTAAATCTCTATAAATCCTTTGTTTGTCCTCATTTAAAAACAAAACGGTTACAACTACAAAACTAATATGAATATTCGTATTTTTTGAGATCTGACTCCAACCTATGACCTCCACATTGGAAGGTCATGAGTTTACTTCCTTCCATAACAATTGATCTTGGATTCATTTCCCGATTGTGATGCTTTTAAGGTAAGGAAAAAAAATACAGGTTCAAATATCACCCCTAACAATTGGCTATTAGCCGCTGCCACCCTCAACTATCACTTTGACGCCCGCCACCCATAACTTAACACTTGGTTTGTTCTATCACCACGTCGTTAACTGACCACTAACTTTTGAGCTTGTTACTGTACTTTTCGGGGTGTCCAAAGATCCCTAAAATCTTCCTAAGATCCCTATGACACCCCCAAAAGTATAAAAACAGGATCAAAAGTTAGTGATCAGTTAACAACGTAGTGACAGAACACACTAAGTGTTAAGTTGGTGACATGCGTCAAAGTGATAGTTAAGGGTGGCAGTGACCAATAACCAATAGTTGGGGGTGATAAAATCCAATAACCTTTTTTTTATCAATCTTATGTTCGATCTAGTTTATTTTATCAATCTAAAAACACAATTAATATGTTTAGCATAAAGGCGGAATAACAAATAAAGATAAATTCAATCGAATATTAGGAATATAGTTCTAAGAAATATATTATACTATTAAAAGTGATATGCTTTGTTGAGATTGAAGATTTTCAAAAAGTATTTGATTTAATTTTGAAAATCGAATTTATGATATAACAAAAATGGGAACAAACTTTTAGAATATAATATTCGAAAAAATACATTTTTTTTTAAAAGTAAAATTTTAAATTGATACTTATCATATTTATTTAAATTTCAAAAATTAAGTAGGAATAAATGAGAATAAATATATATTAGGCGGGAAACCTCCATCAAGATTGTTTGGTAATGTGACAAGTGTCCCACATCTGATTTCTTTTATTATATGTAACTAGGTTAGTTTCCCGTGTGTTACACGGGTTAAACAATTTAAACTATATAATAACAGGGTCGGCCCAAGCCCAAGTATTTTGAGGCTTGGGCCTCAGGCCACCAAATGTATAGGGCCTCAAGATTTAAAAAAAAAATTATACACTATATGGGTATGAGCCTTGTTATTAAAAGGTTGTAGCCCAGTTGGCGCGCATGTCATCTGTGTACCTTAAGGGGGCGGGTTTGAATCTCCTTTAGGCCGATCGACCGTCGTTTATTCTTTTTGGATAAGAAAAAAAATAGGCAAGAAGAGCCCCGATTTTGAAACTTGCTTTAGGCCTCTAAAATGGTTGAGCCGACCCTGTATAATAAATATTTCTTGTAAATGCAAATCAAAGACGGACACACTTATATATATTTGATAAATAATGAAACTAATAATAATAGTAAAAAAATCACATACATGTGTATACTCATTTAAGTAATCGACAAACATTTGATGTTATCCTATATTTTTTGTATTCAATTAACATTTTTCTATTTAGTATTATTTACAATTATTAGAAGATATATATGAAAGAAAAGCGGGAAAACTTAAAAAATATGTGTCTTCAATAAATGACACGTGTCACTATATATAGAGTATAGATGTTACTGAATTTTTGAAGAATAATTTTTAAGTTTGACATATATATTCAAGCTTATAAGTATATAATATAGGTAAATAATATGAAAGATAAATTGAAAGATAACTCAACCCGACCCGCACAATTCTGAAAACGATAAGTAGATTATATTTGATAAATTGAAAGATAAATTAAAAGATAAATCAACTTTGGTTTTCAATAAGTAGATTATATTTACTTAATACGCATTTATCAAGAAAATTACATTTATCTACATATTAAAAAATAAAATTTTAGAAGATAAATATGAAAGAAAGGCGGGAAAACCAAAAAATAGACGCCTCCAATGAATGGCACGTGTCACACATTGGTTTACTTTATTATATGTATAGATTTTGTTCAGAGTCTCGGACTAGCCGTTTTTGGGCCTCTTGCATCGTACATTTTTATTAATTCTTATTATAATTAACTATTTAATAACTATAGTATATCTATATGTTATATATTTTCAAACGGCGATTTTTATTAAAGCAAACCCACTAGGAGACTTCAAACGTTATATGTATTTTCAAACCGCGATTTTTATTAAAGCAAACCCACTAGGAAACTTCAAGTGAGATAATTGCAAGATTTGAGAATTTAGTTTTACAAACATAAACCTTCTATGATTGGTAAACTATGTAGACTTTATTTTTCAATTTTGTCTTTGACTCAAGTTCTTTGGATCGGAATAATAGGGTAATTTTTTTTAACCGCTAATTTATTTAATCTACTGTCGTCAATGGACCACCACCCAATTGTTGGAATAATAGGGTAATTTAAAAGCTTAACACTTCAATGTGTTTTACTTAAGATTTTGCACCTGCCTTTTCCCTACTATCGACCACAATTTAGTGATGTTGACTAATGTAAATTAGTAAAAGCTGGAATGGAAAGTCCTTTGTGTTGACTTGTTAATTAATATTATTTCCATTAATTTTTGAAGGTTCCTCTTTCACAGATTATCGAAGGAAATCTATAAGAAAAATCAACAAACGGAACACATGGACACTAGTATAGCCATCCAAAGTCTTTATGATAGTGTGCTTGAAAAAAAAAATGTCACCAAAAACATTCCACCATTTATAGACGTGGCCCCCAGCTCCCTCAGAGTTCTCAGCCCAAGTTCTTTCAAACCAAAAGTGGTCTCTATTGGACCACTGCACAGAAAAGATGAAAATCTGCAACGATTTGAAGGGCGGAAAGCTGCTTTTGTAAACAAACTGTTTTCCAGGGATTCTTCACCAAGACAAACTTTAACAACATGTGTGGAGAAAGTTGCTTCCATGATAGAGAAAATCAGGGGATGTTATGCTGACGTAGAGTCTTGGGAAGACACCGAACTCACAATAATGATGGTTATGGATGCTTGTTTCATACTTGAATTCTGTTTCTCCTTGTCAAAAGGTTTTGTTGACCACATGTGGGGGGACAGTCGAACACCTTTTGACCTAATGCTGCTAGAGAATCAAATCCCCTTTTTTGTTCTTAAGAACGTATATGAGTGCCTGCCTTTTCTTTATGGAGGTAGAACTCTTACTCAGGTTATCTATCCACTTCTAATATCTACCAACATCTTGGGAACAGAAATAGACGTAGACCGTCACTCAGATACCAATTACAATCATCTTCTTGACTATTTTTATCATTGTTACCTGCCTACAACTAAGATTCGATCATTTTTTCCACGTTTCACAACCCTCTCGGCTGTACAACTCGACAGAGCAGGAGTAAACATCAAGCCTATCAACTATGCAGAATGGCCAATGGCCATGGAATTGAAAATGTCTAGGTACTATTATTTATGCGCTCTCTGCGTTCAGTTTAAGCCTACTCTGAGAATCCCGACATTGTATATCCATGATGACACTGAGTTGGTTTTAAGGAACCTCATTGCATACGAGGTATTGTATATGCATGATGGTTACCTAACATCATATGTCATGGCTATGGATATGCTAATTGATACCCATGAGGACATTGCCAAGTTAGTGGCATCAAAAGTTATGGTCAACCATATAGGTTCAAACGAAGAGGCTGCAAATATGATAAAGAGGATATGCAAAGAAGTAAGAAAAAAAGTTCTTGTAGAACATTTCTATTACACTGAACTGTGGGACCAATTATATAAATATTGCGAACAATATTGGACCAGAAACACAAGGATAATGAAGTTAATGTATGCTAATCCGCGGGACAAGGAAAGATATTTCACAAGTCCATGGGCTGTCATGGGTCTATTCGCTGGAATCATTATTTTTATTCTTACATGGGTTCAAGCTATCTTTACCGTTATGTCTTTCTATAAATAACATAATACTAAATGGTAGTTGATTTTCATTCATGTATTGTATCCGCACTCTGATTTCTCGTGTTGTATTCCAATGTTTTATAGCTTGCTATTAGAATCGTTTCCTGCGTGAATTTGAGGTTGAATTTAGTCTTAATATATGTGAAACCCGTCGGGTAAAGTTAGTTTTGAGTTTATTTAGTATTTATTTATTTAGTTGCATAAATTGTTTAAGAGAGTTTGATTGTTTGAGTTGGATTAGGATCAGTCTTTGGGTAGTATAAATAGAAGGTTATGTATTCAGTTTATTGTCGAGTCGAGTTTAATAACACAAAGAGATTGATAAGACAGGTTAGTCTCCAAATTGTTTGAGTTCGGTTTTGTGTGTTCGTGATTGGAAGCATAGCCAATAATTGGCATCATTGCATGGTCAAAAGAAGACAAAGCAAGGGTCGATCACACGTTCAAGATCTTTTAAGCCACACTCGAACAACAGAGACAGAGATAAGAATCGATAAGAAAGTTCATCGGTAGGCTATTTATGTTTGATTTGTTGTGAATTCCGAGGTATTGAAGCCCGATCTTAAACGTGCTAAGTTTATCGGTAGGCTATTTATGTTTGATTTGTTGTGGTCCTTGTGGATAACTTACCTACTATCAGTTCCCAACTATTTATTACATCATGATGTTATACATAGGTTTTTTCAAAAAGGTTTTGATATTTTACTTTGACTAAAATATCATAATTTAGTCCATGAGGTTTGGTGAGTTATGCAACTTTCATCTAAATGTTTGTTTTTCCACATATGAATTCAAAAGGTTTGAAATCTTGCCATTTTCATCCGTCTCGTTAGCTCCATCCAATTTTCTCCGTTAAGTCAGATGTATTTTTGTATTTTTTGTTAACTTAAAGGGTAATTCGATCTAACGGATTCGTTTATGGGTATGTTAAAGACCGAATTGCCCTTTAAGTTAACAAAAAAGATGAAAATACCTCTGACTTAACGGAGAAAAATGGATGGAGTTAACGAGCTAGATGAAATGGCAAGATTTCAAACCTTTTGGATAAAAAATGCTAAAAAACAAACATATGGACGAAAGTCGTAAAAGTGGCCAAACCTCAGGGACGAAAATGACATTTTACACTTTTACTTTTAACCCAAAGTTTTCATCTTTAGCAATTTTAACCTAATAAAATTTGTTTTCTTTTTTACTTTTAATCTAAAACTTTTCACTATTTGTAATTTAACCTCATAACCTTTTTACTTTGGTCCCATATACTTTTCATGTTTCGCAAAATTTTGTTTTTATAAATTTTGCCAGTTAACATTGCGCAACGTACGTGTGTGGTTTAATATTTTTACATTTCGCTTTATATTTCGTTCAAAATTTTGCGAGTTAACGTGGCGGAACGTGCATGCGTGGCTAAACGTTTTTACGTCTATTTTTTCTCGTTTGACAGGTTCGTTGCAACACGCGGGTCCTAGATCGACTTAGTTATTTTTTTCTATATACTACTCTTCGGCCTAGTTTTTTTGCATTAATACGTCGTAACTTCAGTGTTGGTGGTCGCTGGCGGTGGTGTGGCATTGGTACTATTTGGCATGGTTTTACACTCCTAGCATGGGACTTAATTCTAGTTATAGTTTGGAGAAAAATGCTCAGATAGTCCCTGTGGTTTGTCTATTTTTCACATTTAGTCCCTAACTTTCTAAAATTACAGCTATAGTCCCCAACTTTTGCAATTTCGTTCCCGGATAGTCCCTGGAGCGGATGGGGGTTAGTTTTTGGTGTTGGGTGCGAAATGACTAAAATACCCTTACTAATTAAAAAAATGTTATCTGCAATCCTCCACTGAACTAGGTTTTTAGATCTGCAATCCTCCACTAAACACTAAACTAGGGTTTTTAGATCCATTTTGCTGAGTTCTGATCCATCGAAGTTAGGGTTTCGTTTTAGTGCAGGTGGTTGTTGAAGGCATGTATGGTGCTGGTGGATGGCGCGACAGATGTTGCAGTGGTGGAGGTTGGGTTTATCCGGAATTCAATGGTTCAGTGGGGGAAGGTTTAATCAGAGGTGGATGGTGTATGTTAGGTTGTTAGATCTCCGGTGGGGAATTGGGGTGGCATGGGATGTTGGCTGTTGCAGTGGAGTCAGAAAGGTTAGAGTTTTGGCGGAGGATTTTGGTTGGGGGGTTTCTCAATTGGTGGGTTAGATATGTGTTTATCGATTGTGGTTGGGGGTTGCAGGTTATTGCGGTAGGTTGTGGCGGCGGTTTTCATGGTAGAAATGACTTATGGTTTCTGGGTAATCAACTCTGTTTTATATAATTATATGTTCATTGAGTGCCTCAATCATTGCTTCATTATTGAGGGTAAAAAACTATTCAATGTGAATTTAGGATTCATGTAGGTACAAGTTTCCGACTTCGCTGATATTTGATTGTTTCTTGATTTATGAATTTAGTGTTAAAACTTAAAAAATCATGTTCTTGCTTACTTAGTTTGCTAGTTTTACCAAAACCGAAAAGTTTTGTGTTTTTTAAATCTTTTGATTAACAAAAAGTGTTGTTAACAGTTAAGATTGGATGTATAAATAGTATTAGTCTTGATTTATGTTACTTTAACCTTCTAATTTGTTTGTTTGCAGTGGTCTAATGAGATGGGATCAAATACAAACCTTAATATGTGTAAGAACAATAAGAACCAACAACTATTAGACATGTGTCCTTCATTAAAAAAAATTAGACAAGGGTATTTTAGACTTTATCATTCTATTTTTTGTATTTAATTAATTCTAAATTTTAATTATTGTAGGTCCACCCGGAGGATCGAGTCAACCTCTATTCCTGTTTTCCGACGAACCCGAGAGTGCGGAATCCAAACGGGTAAGTTCAACCAAGTTAGAACACGCAAGAGACAAAGATTCAATGATTAACACACAATGTATTAATACTCTGAAAACGTTTACAATGCAATGTTTATAAGATAACCTTATAAACTCTCTGTTGTGTGTGTGTGTGTTCTCTCTCAAAGTCTATACAGACTCGTCTCTGTGTTCTGTCTGTTTGCTGTGTTTATATAGTAACTTGATCGACGAAATCCCCTTTGGCGAACACCCCTCGGCGAACACCCTTTATTACGACGAAATCCATGTGATTTCGTCACCTGTGTGTTTTCGTCATATGAGATTGCGCCGAGGCTTGGGCTTGGGCTTTGGATTTCGTCACTTGGCTTGGGCTTCTTCAATATTGGGCCAAACACCAAATAGACAACACATTAAACACAAACTAACATGTATACTGCACACACGCAGTTACATGTACATCATACAATACAAAGTAAATAGCATACCGAGTCAAGATAGGAGGATATCTTGACTACGGCCTTCACTTCGTAGCCGAGTCGAACCGAGCCATATCCACACAATATGTGTCAACAAACTCCCCCTTGGATGCTGCTCGCGAGGTTCGTAATCTCGTTCTCCATATCTTGATGGTTCATTTTCTCGGAAAGGATCTTCAAAGTCTTCACTTGTCACACATAGAAAGTGTATCAATAAACTTCCCTTTTCAACAAACAGGAAGTGCATTAACAAACTCCCCCTTAAGTTATGCTCATGAAACTTTTGATCTTCAATACTTGAGATCCTTGTGGTGTTGATGATTTGATCAGCGGCAGCTCGATCGTCTTTATCATTTGAGTGCCTTCACGCCGTGTCTTCATTCCAAAGGTTGTCATCGAACACGTTCTCTTCGCCTTTAGCATCTGCACATGCAAGAAAGCTAAATGCGTAATGAGAACAACTGCTTGGAATATAGTTAATCATAAACAAACGACGCATATGAGACCAATTCTCATTCAACTACCGTCCGACAATTAGTTTGAAAAGTTAACAGATTTTTCAATTTTGATTATTAACTTTCAAAACTTGCAAACTCTGACCGTTTATGAAGATTCAGTCGTTTTGGTTTTCAATCAGATTTCAGGCAACGAAGACTTGAGTTCCAACATTGGTTAATCAAAACTAAAGTAGAAATAAAATCTTTTTGACTTTTATAAAGTTTATATTAAAACACACCTAAAATCTTTTTGGCATTTTGAATATTTCAAACTTAAATACTGAAAGCAGTAAATAAATATATACAGAGTTGCAGAAACTAAGAAAAGTAAATATATACAAACATCTTTTTGCGAGTTTCGAGGGTAAGAGAATCATATCAGTGTACGGTCATGCCAAAACGCTCTTGTTGTTCAGTTAGTTAACATTAAGATAAGCATCCTATAACAATCATCGGTATTGTTGTCCACGTAAGCTCAACTTATCAGATGTAATCATGGCGAGGGGATACGTTAAGGTATGATTTATACTTACCGACCAGTGTTCATCCACACATGACACATTCCCGTATCAAGGTATGCACGAGGGTTCATCTTACTGGTGAGTATACCATTTATCATCTGTTTTGCCGTATATGAAAATGTGAGAAACTCACTTATTTTGACTGAAAACAAGCCCTATGTGTTAGAATCACTTATTGATGAGTAACTTGATTTTCAGATGCATGAAGGGCACAAGTGCAAGTCCGTGAACATGTCAGTACAAACGCACATCAAAGAGACGAACTTGACTCCCGGATAAATGTGATATATTATCACTTATTTTGTGGACTTGTGATTGTTGATCACTTATTGAGGTCGTATGCAGTATATACACGTATGTATGGTATCATACACTTATTTTGTGGACTTGTGATTGTTGATCACTTATTGTGAGCCTACTGATACATCTTATATAGAGCTGCTTAACATTTTTCATTTTGCATTTTGCATTTCAGTTTAAAGAGGTTTGGACAGACCACTAATGTACTATCATTTTCTCTTTTGCTCGCTAGGAAACTCATTTTTGTTTTTCTATTGTTTTTGCGTTTTTGAAATATTTCAATGTTTTTAAATTTTCAAATTTGGATTTACTCCCCCTAAAATCTACAAACTTACAATAATTTAAAAAACACAAAGATATTTACAAAAACAATTTTCCGATGTCGGTTTTAACTCATGTTTTACCTTAATGCCGTTTACCAAAATTAATTTTAATCAGAATTGATTTATCGAATTTTGGAGAATCAGTTGGCATGTCGGTAATCGGTGTGGACCATGACAACATTGATGAGTTTTATAGTGAAACAATCACGTGTGAGGTGATATTCGAGATCAAAGTGTCTGGTCAAGGAGTGCTGTACGATAGGATAATAATTCATAAAGCAGCTTAAATATCGACAAGTATAGGAGAGATTAGAAATTCAAAACCGTATCCTGCAACTGCTTCGTGCCTTGCTAGGAATCTGAGCACTCTCCTAAACTGGATATCCACCCGGTGTGGACATCAAAGTCGATTTTTGTTGCTACTTCGATTTTTGTTGCTACTTCAACTGACTAAGAAATCTCTTCACTGCAACAAGATCATAAACCTCCGGGTCTGGCTGGTCTTCCACATTGCACCAGCGAAGGTCTTTGTCTTTCTCTTTGAGAAGTAGTGTGCGGTTGTTCAATCCACGCCAAGGCATCCGCACACCCGGTTGGTTTGTTCAACAAACACATTTTCTTCAATCACACCGTAGAGAAAAGTACACTACACGTTCATCTTGTGGACTTTGAACTTCTTGTGGAAGAAAAATCCATGAATCTTCAAAAGGCTTCAGACGTGCTGCAGGCGCGTACATTTCAATTTAATCTATCCTTTTGACCCAATCAAAAACCATAACAACCAAATTTTGGCACATTTTTCATCTTGTCGAATTTTTCAACTTCATTCAACCACATTCTTTCACCATCATTCCTTCATCGGAATTTTTGTCTTCTTTTCTTTTTCCTTTCTCTCCATCAATGGCAACAATATTCTCCTAGATGTAACAATATTTCGGAGCCTTATGTCGCGGATCTTGTACATGGACGCTCCACTATTAACAATTCTAAGACTATCAATAGTTCCTCCTGGAACATCCTACACACTCATTCAGAGATTAGTTGGAGATGGGGACCCAAGCCTTCACAAAATTGGGTCGTCCGTCATCATCGAGAATTGTAACATCCATTTCCCGATGATTCGGAATTGATGTAGCTCCCCCTGAAACAGTTACTGGTTTTGGTTTCCAAATCTGTTTTTGTTTTTCATTTTTAATTTTTAACTTAACAGACTGCGTTTGGACAACCTCTGGTTTTAAAGCCTTTTCAACTTCTTTTCTTTGTTGCTTTTTCTGTTTCTTTTCTCGTTGTTTAACAAGACGAGGGTCCTATTTTGGTGAACCAGTTCATGATCGGTAAGAGTTTTCATGGGGGGGCAAAAACCTTTCCTTTTCCCTTGGTGAGATATGGACAGTTCTTGACAATGTGTCCATACTCACCGCATTCAAAGCATGATATCCGCTCAACAAACCTCGGAGTATCATAACTGTAAGAGCTTGATGGTGAACTTCGTGATCTTGAGGTACTTGGTCCTACATCACAACTGTTTGTGTGTTGTGTAATTGTTTTGACTGTTTCTTTTCAAAATTTTAACTTGTTTAACAAAATCCGTGTTGGATTTTTTTTCGAAAGTTTCAATTTTATCGGTCCCTCTGGATTTCACGAAGTTCACCTTCTGAATCGTCTTCTTGTTTTGGCTTAGTTTGCCTTTTCCCTTTCCTTGGTGAACGTGACTTTGCTTTCGTTGATTGTTTTGTGGTTGCAATTTTTGATTCCCATATCTCTTTGAAACTCTAACTTTGGATTTTGGGATAGGAGCACATTGAGTTACTACAACTCCTGGGCTCGACTTTCCTAAAAACTTACTGGTAGAATCTTCGAAAACTTTATCAATCAAAGATAGATTGACATTTTTGATAGGGAAATCCTTGTCTGAATATATTTTATCAGATCCAATCAACGTATAAAGCAAGTTCCCGCTTTCACAACTTCCAGATGAGGATTCAACGGACTTAGCTGTAGCAGCCACAAACGGTTTTGCAGGTGGATCACAAAGAATGTGATTTTCGAGAGGTATGTTTTCCTCTTTTGTCACCGTTTCTGACTGTTCAGAGTCAGTATCCTCGGATTCATCATCTGATGAATCAGCATCCTCAACAATGACCGGAGGATCCTGATTTCGTTCAGCTGTTGACACTTTCGCATCTGCTGATTCATCCGAATCTGAGGATACTTCCTTTTTGTAACCTAGCCCAAATGTGAATTCCTCAAGGTTCAATGAAACTGAGGGCTCAAAATGAGGTTTATTTTCCTCATCAGGCATCGAAGAATAATCGTGTTTAACAGGTGGTGGACACTTCTTATAACCTATGCACGTGACATACTTTTTCTTTTTCTGTATGTCAACGATGTGATCCAGCACATACCTAGAGTTTGAATAACTATTCAGCTTAAGCTGGATCGCCTCACTTTCACACTTAGCACATGCCAACTCTTTTTGCATTAACTCGAGCCTATTGATGTAAAGGTTTATTTCAGTTTGTTTTCTTGAAACCATTTTCATTAGCTCGGTCTTATCTTCTTTTAATGTTTCAATTATCTTTTTAAATTCCTTTTCATAATTTTCACGAAACATGTTGGCCTCTGTGCATTTCGAAAGATCCACGATCAAATGTTGATTGTGAATAAATGTCACATCATATTTGCTTTGCAAATCGTCATATTTGCTTTGCAAATCAGATAATTTAACATTTAATCCAACACACATATCACACCTATCACAACTATCAGATTTTGATTCATCGACACGTACCTGACTGGAATCACTCTCAGATGTTGACCTATCTGCATCAGAATCAACAACCTCCCTTGATGATTCACATCCAGTTCCATCCTCGCTTGAACTTGAACTTGAAGTTGTAACATCTTCAACTGAAGTTGAAACGTCTGAACTACTGTCATGTTCAGAACTGTCATTATTTCCCGAGGATTCACCATTGCTGGCATCTTTGACAATTTTGGCATAAAACGCCGTTTTTGTCTGACTACAGTTCCTTGGATCAAGAGATGATGGTGCTACAGTAGACCTATAGCTTTACTGTGAGGAAACTGGTGGTAGTGGATTTCCATACAAATCGGTGTTTGAGACACAGGTTACCGGTAGCTGAGCAACTGGTACTAGATCACCATACATATTTCTAGCCATATTCGGTTCACTTTGATTTTGGTTAGTAACCGATGCCCACTGCTCTGCCGTAATAGAACTCGCTTTGGATGAAGACGAGGAAGTGGGAGATTCGGCCCATGATGGCGATAAACCCGTGCTTCTATACTTGCTCGAAGATGCGGGTGCTGGAGATTCGGCCCATGATGGAGATAAACCCGTGCTTCTATATTTGCTCTCCGCATTTGACGGACTACCCCACCAATCCGGATTCATTTTGGATGTATATTGATGAAAACCTGCTTAAATCACTCAAATCAAATAGTTTAGTGTGAAATGGAAAGCTTCTGTTTAAAAATATCACAAGTATGCGATGAAATCTATAAGGTGTTCGTCCAAGACCAATAAATGAAGAAAACAAGAGATTTCGTCAAGATCAAATGTGATTAAATCAGGGGTGTTCGTCGATGTACAAGATGCCAAAAGTTAAGAGTTTTCGTCGATGCACAAGGTGACAAAGTAATGAGTTTTCGTCGAGCACAGGTGATAAAATTATGGGGTGTTCGTTGAGGATATGTTTGATGAAGTCTTGGGGTTTTCGTCTGAAACACGTGTGACGAAGACTGAGTGTTCGTCGAAGTCAGTTAATGACGAAGATATGGGTTTTCGTCGCTTTGATTTCGTTGACAAAAGGGTACAGTTTAGATATTTTTCAACAAATAAAATATTTTATCCTTTAAAAACTTATCCTGACACAATCCTGCTTTTGTCAAACCCACCTTACTCTTACAGACTTTTCACCAAATACACATGATGGTTTGTGTACACAAATTTCAACTTAAAGTATTTTAATCACAAACACTTCAAACAATAATTAAAAGGAAGATCAAAGACAATAATATTTGAAGAACACTTTGAATACACTGATGAACTTGATGAAGATTCGAAGATTCCGGCAACCGATAAATTTTCTGAAATCAAATTTTGCAAGAAACTTCAACAAAAACCTTAATACAACATGTATAAATGAGTCTTAAACAAGGTTTTGTATGAACTAACGGCAAAATACAAGATTTTCAAGACTTTAACACTTGATTTTCCAGAAAAGATGATATTCAAAGCTCAAAACTTAAGAACAAATTCTGAAAATGCATGAAAATCTTTCAAAACACAAGATAAACAAACTTGGTTTTAACAAGGAATCGAGCCAAACGCTCTGATACCAATTGTAGGTCCACCTGGAGGATCGAGTCAACCTCTATTCATGTTTTCTGACTAACCCGAGAGTGCGGAATCCAAACGGGTAAGTTAAACCAAGTTGGAACACGCAAAACACAAAGATTCAATGATTAACACGCAATGTATTAATACTATGAAAACGTTTACAATGCAATGTTTACAAGATAACCTTATAAACTCTCTGTTGTGTGTGTGTGTTCTCTCTCAAAGTCTATGCAGACTCATCTCTGTGTTCTGTCTGTTTGCTGTGTTTATATAGTAACTTGATCGATGAAATCCCCTTTGGCGAACACCCCTCGGCGAACACCCATTATTACGACGAAATCCATGTGATTCCGTCACCTGTGTGTTTTCGTCATATGACATTGGGCCGAGGCTTGGGCTTGGGCTTTGGATTTCGTCACTTAGCTTGGGCTTCTTCAATATTGGGCCAAACACCAAACAGACAACACATTAAGCACAAACTAACATGTATACTGCACACACGCAGTTACATGTACATCATACAATACAAAGTAAATAGCATACCGAGTCAAGATAGGAGGATATCTTGACTACGGCCTTCACTTCGTAGCCGAGTCGAACCGAGCCGAGCCGTATCCACACAATATGTATCAACAATTATCCCCTATATTCATGCACTATTTCAAATCAAAATTTGAAAATTTTCAGAAATCATCATCTACGCAAGCAACGACCAAAAAGAATAATACGTAACTTCCCATCTCACTTGCCCATTATCTGCGTGGTGTTTATCTCCTTGTTTTGATAGGTAAATTTGATGGATTCAAACATAGGAAGTTCAGTGGAAGGATCATCAGCCATGGAAGTTACACCAGTTATTATTTAATCTGCATGTTCTAAAAATTATGTTTATTCATGTGCTGATATAGCCAGCGTTTGTGCTTCGTAGATGCGTTTGTGTTGTGTTTGTTGGTTGGTTTCATTAATTTTATCCAAAACCATATGTGTTATATTAATGTGCTGATACGAATCTCAATTTGTTGCTCAGACCCATTTTTTGTTTCATCCTTTTTTGTTGTTTTTTGTGCTATATGTTTTTTTACAGCAATACAAAGGTCTGGGTTTATGAATACTCAATTTGCTGGTTTCATATTTTGTTTTGCATGTGCTATGTTAATGTGCTGATACGAATCGCCAAACGCTCATTTCATATTTTTGTTTCATGTGCTATGTTAATGTGCTGATACGAATCGCCAAATGCTGTTTTCATATTTTGTTTCATGTGCTATGTTAATGTGCTGATACAAATCGCATTGTGCTATTATCATATCAAAAGTTTTTGGTTTACGTTGAATAAAAATGTTTGAAAAATTTTGTTTTTTTTTTCTTTCGAGCAATACAAAATGTGCTATCATTAAATACAAAGTGCTGATTTTAAATCAAAAAAAAAATTGTTGAAAATATATGATTTTTTGTTTCCAAAAATAGAACATGTGCATTTTATAATTTTTGATGTTTGAAAATATATGATCTTATCGCTGACTCACCAGCTTGTGCTGTTAGTATCCATTACGTTTAGGTGTATGATGTTTAATCCATTTTAATTTTTTTCATTTTATATGTAGAGCGAAGTGCTAGATATGGATATGGAATTGTCCGGAAATCACCACGTACCGGTAAACTTAGCTATATTCCGGATGTAAATATATCTAAAAGACCACAAGTTGGTATGCGCTTTAGGACAGTTGATGAAGCTTATGCGTTCTACCAGAATTATGCCAAGTTGGGTGGTTTTACAATTCGCAAGAACACTCAAAAAATGATTAAAGGTATTGTTACACTGAAGTACTTTACGTGTTCTAAGGAGGGGAAGAAAACATTTCAGAAAATTGACACAGTCAATGATATGGATGTGGATAATGTAAAAGGTAAACAATGTCGTACAAGGCCTTCTATACGTACAGGTTGTCTTGCAAGTATAAAGGTTCAAAGATTGGACGATATGACCTACAAGATTTACTCTTTTTACGAAGAGCATAATCATACACTTGTGGAAGAGGGGGATTATCAATTTTTGAGTACTGCTAGAAATTTGTCTGTTGTTCAAGAAGATTTTATTCAGAACTTGTCAAAGTTGAATATTGGACCTGTTCAAGTATTCAACATTATGAGAACTCATTATGGTGGTTTTGAGGAAGTTGGCGCCACAGCAGTTGATTGTAAGAACTTGAAGAGAGATATTAATGCTTACATTGGTAAACACGATGCTGAAATGGTTGTTTCTCGTTTGATGGACAAGAAACGTTATTTACCTGATTTTTCGTGTGAGTATCTCAATGATGAGAAAGGTGAGCTTCGTGGTCTGTTTTGGGCTGACAAAGAAATGAAGCATAATTATATGCAATTTGGGGATGTTATCGCATTCGATTCCACGTTTCATTCAAATAAGTAGGTTTTTTTTATGTTTTTATATCCTTGACTATTTGTATTATATTATGCAGTGATGTTCACTATTAATGTTGGTCATTTTTAAGATATGACATGGTATTTGTCCCTTTCACCGGCATAGATAATCATCACAAGAACGTTACCTTTGGTGCTGCTCTGTTAGCATTGGAGACTGCTGAGTCATGTAATTGGTTATTATCGGCTTTTAAAAATGTTATGGACGGGAACCACGTGTAGTTGTTACTGATCAAGACCCCGTGATGAAAAAGGCGATACGGGAGGTGTTTACTACGAGTCGACACCGGCTGTGCATGTGGCACATCATGAAAAAGGTTGCCGAAAAGGTAATGATATTCATAAGTGTACGGGATATTAATTGTTATTTGATGAAACAATTCGATCTATGTTAATGTAGTTGTATTTTTCTAACGTAATTTTTTGGTTTAAAGGTTGGGCCGACGTTGAAGAAAGATAAGTCTTTTAGACAACGCATTTGTGACATTGTTTGGACCGATGCAATTCAGCCGGAGGGCTTTGAGGAAAAGTGGAAAGAAATCATGAGTGATTTTCATTTGACTGGAAACAAATGGTTGTCCGATATGTATGCAATTAGGAATGATTGGATCCCTGCTTATTATCGTCACGAGAACATGTCAGGTTTGATGCTAACAACATCTCGTTCAGAGAGCGAGAATCGTTTTTTGGGCAATTTAGAAGCAGCAGTCATACCCTTGTTGAATTCTTCAGTCATTTTGAAACAGCAATTGAGTCACAACGATACAAGCACCGGAAAAATGATCACGACACAATGAATACAACTCCAGATTGGGTTACGGATTTAAATTTTGAGAGAGAAGCTAATGAAATATATACCAGGAATATATTTAACGATCTTCAGCATGAGTTACTCCTCGGTGTCACAGAATCACACTCTATGAACGTTGAACAAGGCGTGAATTTATTAAGTTTTCAATTAAGGATTTAGATGTTGAAGGTTCAGTCTTGCGTGAGGTTAGTTAGTTAAATTTCAAATGTACTAGCATCCATAGTTATTTTATGTTCATTTATTCTTATATTTTTTTTTGTTAGGTGCTTTTTCGAGAAGATGATATGGAAATAAAATGTAGCTGTGGTAGGTACGAACAAGATGGTTTTCTATGTAGGCACATATTTTTGGTGCTAAAGATGTCTAAGGTTGAAACTTTTCCTAAAAAAATATGTTATGAGAAGATGGACGAGAGATGTTGTCCCAAGGAAGACTGTTACGTCAGTTAAGGAGAACGCCGAAGCTAATCAGACGGTGGACGGTGTTAATAAAGTTGTACGTGAAATTATGATTGGGACTGAGTATATTGTTGATAAATTGTCAAAGGACATGGAGAAGCTGGCGTTGTATAGAGATAAAGTTAATGGAGATATAGCTCAACTAGATGAGATTTGCGGGTCTTCTCAACCTATACAGAAGAAGGACAGAATTGCTACTTTGCTTGGGTTTAAGCAACCTGATAAAGATACTGTTCGAGCTCCGGTTGGTATTAGAACTAAGGGGTGTGGTTTTGAAAAACGGATTAAGTCTACTTGAGCAAGTTTCTACTAAACAGCCAAGGAAGCAAAGGACATGTGGTATATGTGGTTCTCACGAGCACGAAAAGCGTAAATGTGATAAAAAAACGGAAGCAAGTTAATCAAAATTTTTAGTTTTTATGTTTTTTACAGTCAAGTGCTTTTCTTTCCGAATTATGACTATTGTTACCAACTGTTAGATCGTATTGTTTTGTTTTTGCTGGACGTTAACATTTTTAATTTCAGTAAGTATTTTGGTGTGTTTCAAACGTTTATACGTAAATATTGTGCTGCTTTCGACATAGCACAACAATATACGTTTTTTCGGTAGTATTTTGTTTGAACTGCCTTTAAGAATTTGGTGTGATTCATATGTTTATAAGTTATCAAACGTGCTAGTTTTGACATAGCACAACAAGATGTGGTAAAGTTTCCTATTAACTTGTGATTTGATTAACATGAACCCCTGTTGGTAAAAGAATGTCCCTATTCGGCCCGTTTTCATGAAAAACGAGTCAAAGTATTTCTTTTGGGGCAATGGCATTTCAAGTGCTGACCATTGTCGCGCTACTGATAAAGACAAGTTTTGGGAAACGCGATAGAAAAAAAGCCAAAAACGGTGGTAATGGTAAACCTGCCCAACCTGTAAGCCAACTGTACCCGGTTGACCTTTACACACCAGCACCGGTGATTGTTCAACCCGCAAATCAGATTCAAAAAACGTGCCCGATTCATGCCAACTTCACGTCGGCTAACTTTCAATCTGCAAATATCATTAGTCAGTACAGAATGTAGTCATCGGATTTGTTCCATATCCTCCACAAAGTCATAGTCAAACCTATACGTCAATTGTAAATCAACACCAACATCAATTCAATCTCGTGTGACATAACCAAAAGTGCTAACTGTGCAATATTATGAACTATGTTTAAAACTAAAAAACTTTAAATTGATAAGACGCATACTATAATCTAAAATACGCAAGAACTTCAAAATACCGACAAACCCAAAAGCCATATGTACTGTTCTAAACATAGAAATACTTACTAACAAAAAAACCATATGCAATGTTCTAAAAGTATTACCAAAATAACATAGTCACTGAGTTCGAAAAAAAGTGCTAACTAAATAGTTAGAATTCGGTCATCCTCGTGTTTATCCTTTTATATGCATCTTTCATGTGTTCTTTTCTCGAAGCTAGATCCAACGCTTTAAATTGACGGACTTCATCCAACACAAATTCTTTGTTCGTGTTAAGGTCTGACAGTAGGATTTTGGCTAAATATTTTAACCGTAGATCATTTAAATCGTATAATTGATCTCGTGATTCTTTTCGCAACCCACAGTTCCAATTTTTCGTTGTTTCTCCCTTGAAATATTCCATGTGTCACATCGCGAAGATACCACAATCATTCGAATTATTTCTTGTTCTCCATTTAAGTTCCAATCTAGTTGGTTCACAGCTCAATAGGTCTTCTGCAGCTGGGTGTTTAGTTTCTCTCAAATATTGACATAAAGCAGTTATCTGTCATTAATATTAGTGTGCTAAAATAGCAATTTTTTTATAATTTAAAATAGTTACACTTACAAGCATTCGTGGTTGGCCGCCATACGATCTACTATCATAACTTCCTCCCGTCATATTGTCCAACACTTGTATTGATCTTTTTTTAAGGTTGAAACATATTACGTAATAATGTTTACTATGTAGCATTGGTATGATAAGGAGTTCCGTATTAGCGAGATCATTCTTTCCTGTGGTTTCCAATATATCTCCCAGTGACTTGCTAAATTTTTTTGCACGTGCGGCCTCCTTTACATCATCCCCCAGACCCACAAAATCTTTAGCAGTCTAATATCAATCACATTAGGGATAGCAACACAGTTAGTTCATGATATTGCGTAACATAGCACATAATCGTTTATTCTAAGTCTACTATATGCATAATACTATGTACTAATATATCACATAAATTACATACCAACATTTCACATGAGCAAAATAGGCATGGCGAGTCTACTTTATTCCGAAATTTCTCTTCTTGGTTTAGGATGTATGCCCATACATTCAACAATGAAATGTGAAGCCAAACTTGGGGATGAAAGGTTTCAAATGATACCCGTGGGCACCTCCACTTTCCTTCCTTTGGTTCGAATAAGTAATCCCTACATTTAATAAACGATTAGAACACTTACTTATAATAGTAAAATTTGAGTTTGCGAGTAGACAACCAAAATTTAAAACGTACCATTTGTTAAGGTGAGCGGCAAAGATTGTTTTTGCAACGCTTTCTTCAACTTTGGTCCTTAAACCTGAGATTTCCACTTTTTTTCGTGCATAAGGTGATCGCATTGCTTCAGGTATTGTTTTTAAACGAGGCGGACGCGGTTCATGTACCACCAACGCCATTTTTGATGCTTTATCATCCTTCTCCGGTGATAAACCTGCCAGAATTAAGTCAAATGATGGCATTTCTTCCGCTGCTGGAACTTGGAGTTTCTTTCCCTTTTTCTCTGACTTCGAACTGGCCTTGTCGCACGCAACGCCTATCTCTTGCAGTAATGAACACGTAATATCGTCTTCATTATCAAACTTACATTCTTCAACTCTTGGATCTTATTTAAATGAACAGTTAACAACAAAAATCATAACAATCATTATATATTAGATGGAAATATATTTTAACAATACATATAAAACTAATTTGCAGTATCAATATCATTCCGAACCAATACATATTAATAAGACTTACCGATCACAACTTTCGGATCCTCTCTCGTGTACTTTGATTTTGATATTTAGACACTTTTTTCGGCTCCACAACTTCTCTAATGAAACTTGAGTCTCAAGATGCAATTGCCTCCCTTATACCCGCAGATTGTGGGTAAGCTTTTTCTGCTTCAATTATTAGTTTTTGCACCTTCTCGACGAACTTATCCAGTTGATCGACTTTACTTTCAATCATTTCTTTCCATTCCAAGATAAGATTATTCATTTATTAACCAATATTAGTTACTAATAATCATATGAATAATTATAAGCATATAGTATAACATTTAACGGTACCTCTTCGGACCTGGTCCTTGTTACTGTCTCATTTGGTTTAGACTGCGAAACCGACTGTCGATACTCCTTTGAATTTTGATATTTATCTTGAAGAAACTTACCTTCTGAAGTAAAATAGGGTGCAATTCCTTCAAGGAAATTATCAATTTCTTGTGTTGGCATGACATCTATTTCTGCTGCAGAAACGTGATCCATTAGGCTATGTATATAATCTCCATCAACCTCATCAACATCATCCTCATTTTCAAAATTTTCCCAACCTACGTCAGACAACGAATTACATATCAATGAAACGAAAACAAAATTTTTTTTAAAAATCACGTCTTAACATTTTAACATAGGTACATGATTACCTATTGTTTCCACCAGGGTTCTTGGTGACGCATTTATCGCCTCAACATCGTCAGACTTTTCCTTTTTTGTACGTGGCGATACTTTTCATGTGCATTATGAAGTCCCTTAATTAATACATTAAATATTCATATATACACAGAATGATAAATGGAATATGTCAAACCTCTCGTAGCCCATATCATTTTCTCGAAGCCTCTTCTTCCTCGAAATAGATTCAACTTTAACATCCATCTTGGATTCACCTTTTTTACCTACTAGTTAAATTCCAACAGTCTAGGTCAAATTGTTGTAATTCGTGCTACCAATGTGCTATGTATACATGTGTGCTATCAAGGTGTTATATCTGTGCTATATAAATCATTTACATGTCCTATATAGATATTGTATAAAATTAAATGTGCTATCAATGTGCACTATGATTTCAATGTACTTTGAAATTATTAAAAATGTTTAAATCTTGTGGGCTATAACGTATGTAAGCATACCCGCGGTTAACAAACGCATGAAACTATCTCCATCGGTGATTAAATCATCCTCTAACTTGTCAAGTAGGTTCGAGTTGTAGTGTTTAGTTGCTGGCAAGCCCACCGTCACTTTTTCCCTTTTTCATGAGCGTATATTAGCTGCAAATAGAATTAACATAATTAAGAAGTGTATCCATTGTATCTGCTAAACAATGTTGGATAAGGTAAATACCGCAAGGAGTACTAGTGGACCGTTGTACCACTCTGTCCCGCTCCATTTTCGCTTAGTTTTACTCAAACAATCCAGGAGATACGCGTACCAATTCATCTGATCTATACTCACATTGCTCGTCAATGATGGTAACCATGCCATATTACACGTAGAAGATTTTTTCATCTCCCCCATTATAGTAATAAATACACCAAAAAACTTTGTAAAAACATCATTCCACAATCATTTGATTCTTTTATTAATTTAACAATCCCCCCAACTCTTGGCAATGTAGAAAAAAAGTTAACATGCTTCCTCCATTGACGAATAATAGCATATGAATTACTTGGTCTTTCAACATTGGTTACCTCTACATCACCCATTGGTATGCCTAGTACATCCCTGATCAATTCTGGGGTGATCTTAATTCTGTGTGTACCAAAATTTAACGTGTTACTATGATAGTTATAATTATTAACCAGCCACAACCCTAGCATTGTAGGGACCGTTGTTATATCCATATACAATATCCCCCCAAACCCTATTTTCTCTACTGCTAGCCGTTGTTTTGCCGAAAGACCATTCAATAGATTATCCATATGAATTGGACTGTTTCAGATTCTAATTCTATTGGTCGATAGGGCTATGTATGGTGCGTCGACATTATGCATGTTGAATGCTCGACTTTATTTCGCGGACGTGTGTCAACGAAGTCGTCGTCAGAGTCATGATGTGGCTGAGTGGCACATGTTTTTTCTTTATTTTTCTTACTACCTTGTAAAATATAACTTATTGTTAGAAGAGAAATCAACAAATAACACTAAAGTTGACCAAATAAATCTATGTGTTCAAAAACAAAAATGCTTACCTATCTTTGATTTATGATCTACTCCTCTTTCTTTGTATCCCTCTGAACCGTTTCCTACATTTTTTAATATAGGAATATCACATATATTAGTACTTTCAAAAGGAATGTTAATTGTATAATAATACAAGCCGTTATCACCTTTTGTAAACCTCAACATTGTTTTTGCTTTCATACTTTTTTTAAATGGCACTTTAATTGTATCAATCTTGTATCCCTTTCCTTTGTTGGACCGTGGTGTTTTAAGACCTGCATGTAGATAAGTCAAACCCTAGAAAACAGTTTTATTTTAAACATTTTAAAATATAGTGTTGATTTCAATGTGTATACCTTTAGGGGACTTTGATAAAACCTTGAACACCTCAACTTTGTCATCCTTTTTATCTTTGGTTCTCGGTGAGACTGAAAATGCAAGTTAATCAACAAAAAAGGTAAAAACCATAATGAAAATAACCATATAAATCCAATGATAGCACACCTCTTCTAGTCGTCATAACATTCCTTTCTTGACTCCCGTTTCTCTTTTTTGTTGAGTCCAATGCAAAAGCATCAATGATATCATCCATTTTTGGTTCAACTGGCTTCTATGTTCAGCACCTGTTATCCGCGATACAATAAATTGAAGTCAGCACTACACTATTCAAACATGATTCATACACTAATTTATTCAGAATAACCCCAAGAGAACCCCAATACAATAAACTAAACTTAGCACTTACATTATTGAAGTCAACACTACATTATTTTTTTTTCTTGGAATACCCGCAATACAGGATATATATAGCACATGTAAATCATTGCCAAAAGTGACTTCAATACTATAAAAGTGACTTCAATACAATAAACTGACTTCAATACACATTTGACCATTATAAGTTTTAATTTTTTTTCGTGTGGTTTTTGCATACATAAGTCCCAAAAATGGCTGACTTATGACTTCCCACCGGCAGGTAAAGCAAAAGTGAATCGTTTATGGGGAGGGGGCGAATGGCACAGACAAGCACAAAAATGGTAAGGAGTATAAAAAATCAAGGATATGTTCAGGACCCATGAACCTATAGTTTAAAACTATAATGAAGTGAATTAATAAACCTAAGCATAGCACAACACCCTGCCGAACCCACCCGTCAACGCCGTCGTACACATCTCCGGCAGCAACCCCGCCGTGAACAGATCCGGCTACAATAGTCAGCAACCCCGCCGCACACATCTCCGGCAGCACCCGTCAAAACCCACCAAAAATATCTCCGCCAAGAACAGTCAGCACCCATCAACAACCACCGTGAACATCTCTGGTAACAATAGTCAGCACCCTTTCAACACCCGCCGGCCGTGAACATCTCCCTCAACAACAGCCAGCACCCTTCAACTTCGCCCCCCCCCCCCCAAAAAAAAAACCCTAAAAATTAGAAAAAAGAAGATGAACAGTTGGAGATAAATGCTTACCAGATTCAAGCTTTTCTCGATCTTATGGTTCTTCACAAATCACACCTCTTCTAGTCGATCAACACACTCTTCGTATCCTAGTTCTTTCTCGATCAATCAGAGCACAATGTTGAGAGTTTTTTGATTGAATAAAGTGTGTTTGATAGAAGTTGATTTCTTTTTATATTTAATTAGCTCAGATATCGATGGAGGAATTAGGAAGGAGGAGTTGTTCTTCTAGTTGGATACGGTTAGCACATAAAAGGGGGTAGAATCTGATAGTTCGGAGATTTGGTGGGGTCCACAAATAGCACATTTACTTTATTACCCCTGGTTGCATAATAATCTCTATTAATTCAAAGGTTTTTAATGGTAATCAACACAAACCGTTGATCTAGAATTTGGATGGTTCAGATCTGTTCTTATGGTTCTCACAGTATGTGCTGTTTGTACAAGATCTCAACCCGTGGTCTAATAACATTAGATTATTAGTTTTCATCCATCAAGGAATTGTTCTTCTCTTTTGGTTCTATTCATCGGTTTCTTTTTGTATTATAAACATAATACCGCAGGAATCGGTTTCTTTAAACATGCAGATGATTCTCTTAAATGAAAGGTGCAGAAGATTGGGTGAGGGGTTGGGTAGGTTGAAGATGGTGATAGTGGGTCCCACAAAGAATGATTGGAAGGGGTTGATTGGGTGAGGGGTTGGGTGGGGCCTATTGAATTTTTAAATGTTTTATTTTTTTATTATTTTGTTTTGTAATAAGGGTATTTTAGTCATTTCGCACCCAACTAACACCAAAAACTAACCCTCATCCGCGTCATGGACTATCCGGGAACGAAATTGCAAAAGTTGGGGACTATAGCTGTAATTTTAGAAAGTTAGGGACTAAAGGTGAAAAATAGGCAAATCACTGGGACTATCCGAGCATTTTTCTCTATAGTTTGTTAATTATCTTAGTGAAATAATAAATAGTTGCAATTATCGTGTCCCATTTAAGTTGATTAATTATCAAACAGCCTAAATGTATTAGGATTGGATATTTATAAGACAATTAATATAATTGAGCAGTCCTAATTATAATAGGTGTGTTTAGATTATAAATACCATGTATTGGGTATTCTGAATTATAAGTCACGTTTTTGTAAAGTTTTCTTGATCAATAAAATTTGGGTGTTTAGCCAAAATCAATTTCCACTTCATGTTTTTGTTTTTTCTGGTCACCGATTCTAAACCAGAATTGGTACCAGAGCCGGAATCACGAAACCAACCTGCTCTCAAAGAACTAGTCTTTGAAAACATTTAGATCTTTTTGAATGTGGCTGCGAATAATTCAATTTTTTCTTGAATAATATTCAGTTATTTCTTCTTAAATATTGTTTCAACTCGTACAGCTTGCTTTGCAAACATTCAAATATGTTTAAAAAACATTTAAAATATGGATGAGAGTCGCACAAATTTCTATGCAAGCATTCAGTTCCGTTCTTGAATATGGTTTCATATCACACACATCGCAAGTAAAACACTTACTAAATCACATGATGTGACATGTGGGTTATAGGATGAAAGTAAGTATATGTGTCGGTCAAATTACATGTCATTTTACATGTACTGTTGTAATGGTTTGGACGAACCATTTTTATAGTATAATTCATTGGTAGTCAAGACATAGTTGGACGCATACACACCACTTGTAATTGCTTTAGACGTGTAAACTTTTTAGGCACACCCTTGTAATTTTGTCACTTGTAACTTCCTACTGTTTATAATGTTGCGTCACCAACAAAATATTTACTATTTAACCACATCACTTCTACGCTCAGCATTTACCAGTTAAACCACATCACTTCTACACTGAGCATGGAAATTTTACCTTTTATTTTATCCGAACAGTAAATATTGTTCATATGCTTACAAATTCCTCTTTCAAATAGTATTGGAGGATATTAGTCCTATAAATAATAAAAATGGGAAACATGGATGTGGAATGTATGTAGGAAATCGGTTCACAAATTAAATAAAACAACAATTTTTTATTATAAACATTCTAATTATTATACATAATGAAGAACAGAACTAAACTGAAATAAATTACAATACAAGAAATTTAAATTAAATTAAGAACAGGTTACAAGGAAAATAAGGAATAAAACGAAACCAGTGGTGACTGAGGCACGTGAAGATCACGCTTCCCTTAAAACAGATTTCGAGCCACCCAGGTGAACCCGTCTGTTTCCCAGGGTACAACAGCCGAAGTAGTTAGTACTGCCGGGACTAGCCTAGCACCTGAAGACGTACCTGAAACGAGGACGAGGATTTCTTTCAATGACGGGAATGAAAGATCGTTGGTGCTGCAACTCATGCAGCGGTAAGAGCTAGAGCGTTTATCAGTGAGAGTGGTTTGCTGGTTCGGGTTGCAGATGCAGGTTTGCAAATACTGAATTGCAGGCTGCAGGTTTCTCAAGTTCTGGGTGCAGGTTGCAGATGCAGGTCTTGGTTTTTCAGTGCATCTTCTTCTGCATGCAACCAGGCCCTTATATAGGACTCAGCAGCCGCAATTGGTGTGTGTGGACACAGCTGGGTCAGCAGGTGGCGGCGGCGGCTCCGTGTTGACAAGCTGGTCGGCAGACGGCGGCGGCTGCAGACATGCATGCACGTTTCAGACTGGTCGGCAGGTCGGCAGACGGCGGCGGCGCCATGCAGGCTGGTCGACATACGGCAAGTTCACACGTAGGCGCCGTCTTCCAGAACCTTCAAAAATCATAAGGCGGCTCTCAAGCGGCTCGCGGTGATGCGAGTGTGCGAAGTGCAAAGTGCGCCATCAAAACGCCACATTACGCCCATCGTCCCGAGTCTCGTGCCCGTGCCCGGGCGTGGGCACGGGCGCGTTCGGGCCCTTACGGGCCCTCAGGCTTGCCACTGGGTGTGTCCCATTTGTATAGAAGATACTCTCTTCCTTACATTCCTTATTATAAACCACTCTCATTTTCTTCATCCCACCAATGTGGGACAAAACTCAAGTTTTTCAAATAATGCTCTTACAAAATTTCCATTCAAATTAATAAATTTCCAACAATCCCCCACATGAATGGAAATCAATCCACTTCCAGGTTTCTCGATACAACTTCAACAGTTGAGTATTGCCGGATAAGTAGGTGTTTCCTTTGAACTTTCCGTTGTGAAGTGCACTTAGCCTCCTAGCGACTGGTAGACGCGATGTCCTTGAACCAGTCCCCATTTATGTAGACGTTATTACACCTTCACACAATTCTCTCCCTGGTCTGGCTAGACCCTCATTGGTGTGTCCGTTGTGGTCATGGACACTTGCCTGGTTCTGCGAGAGCTCTAGGAATTGCGCCCCCCCCCACAATTCCACTCGAAGCGACCCCACTTCTCTCTTCACATAGGTGATTCTCTATAATCATTAAAAGCCTTAGGCTTAGCCTTCTTTGACACTGATTTAGCAAAGGAATAGACTAAGAAGCATGCAGCTCCTTTTGTGTTCTGGGGTTCTCCCCCACAGTGACCACAATCTGTTCAATTAGGTTGTCCTATTGAACCTAGGTCATGGGATCTCCAATCTTCTAGGTTAGGTTTCCTTCGAACAAATTACCCATGGTCTTTAGTCCCATTCCTCGTGATGACTTATGCACTGCCTCTCTGTTTAAACCTTTCGTAAGCGGATCCGCAATGTTATCTTTTGACTTCACATAGTCAATCGTGATAACCCCGGTTGAGAGCAGCTGTCGTATCGTGTTATGTCTGCGTCGTATATGCCTTGACTTACCATTGTACATCACACTTTGAGCTCTTCCTATTGCCGACTGGCAATCACAGTGTATGCATACAGCTGTTACAGGTTTAGGCCATCCTGGAACATATTCTAAAAACTGACGCAGCCACTCGGCCTCCTCTCCAGCTTTGTCCAACGCAATGAACTCAGATTCCATGGTGGATCTGGCTATAACAGTCTGCTTGGACGATTTCCAAGATATAGCTGCTCCACCAAGAGTGAAGACATATCCACTTGTTGATTTGGAATCTTTTGAGTCGGATATCCAGTTGGCATCACTGTATCCTTCTATAACTGCTGGATCACGGCCATAGTGTAGACCATAGTTTCTCGTGTATCTCAAGTACCTTAGCAACCTTGTCATACTCTTCCAATGTTCAGAGCTTGGGTTACTTGTGTATCTGCTTAGTCTGCTCACAGCATAAGCCAAGTCTGGTCTCGTACATGTAATGAGATACATTAAACTTCCAATGACCCTTGAATATTCCAACTGATTAACTCCTTCACCTCTATTCTTTGATAGATGGTGAGAGGTATCAATAGGAGTTTGGGAGACATTAGTGTCTTCAGTACAGAATTTTTCAAGGATCTTGTCAACATAATGTGATTGGCTTAGTATTAAACCATTTTGGGTCGTTACTATCTTGACCCCTAGTATCACATCGGCTAAACCCATGTCTTTCATGTCAAATCTTGTTTTCAACATATCTTTTGTTGACTTGACCATCTTATCATCACTACCGATGATAAGCATGTCATCCACATATAAACACAAAATAACATAACCTCGTGATGTGTTCTTAACATATACACACTTATCACATTCATTGATCTTGAACCCACTGTCAAGCATCACCTGATCAAACTTTTGGTGCCACTGCTTCGGAGCCTGTTTCAAACCGTATAGAGATTTCACGAGTTTGCAAACTTTTCCCTCCTAGCCAAGAGCTGAGAACCCTTCGGGTTGCTCCATATAAATCTCTTCATCTAACTCACCGTTTAGAAATGCGGTTTTTACATCCATCTGATGTACTTCTAAATTTCTCAAAGCAGCAATTGCAATCACCAACCTTATCGAGGTTATTCGTGTCACAGGCGAATAGGTATCAAAGTAGTCTAGACCTTCCCGTTGTCTATACCCTTTGATTACTAATCTTGCCTTGTACTTTTCAATGGTGCCATCCGATTTCATCTTCCTTTTGAATATCCATCGATATCCAAGTGGTTTACAACCAGAAGGAAGATCTACCAACTCCCAGGTATGATTCTGCAAGATAGAATCAATTTCACTTTTGATGGCTTCTTTCAATTGAGGTCCTTCCGAAGAAGTGACCGCAGCTTGATAAGTTTGAGGCTCACTTTCAACCACATATGTAAGAAAATCAGGTCCAAAGGATTTCTCGATCCTTTGCCTTTTACTCTTTCTTACCACAACCTCCTCATTTTCAGATTGTTCTTGAGGTTCATCTATTTCATTGTCATTTTGGGGAACAATCTCGGTTTCTTGAATGAACTCCTCAACTGGTTTTGAAAGACCAGCTTGTTCTTTTCCCAAACAAGGAAACATGTGTTCAAACCATGACGCATTCTTCGCCTCTATGATGGTATCCTTGCATATTCCAGGATTCTTTGAATCGTGCACCAGAAACCGAAGTGGGCCACCAGGACGCGTATAACCTATGAACACACAATCCACACTTTTAGGTCCTATTTGTAAGCGTTTTGGTGGTGTTACGACCACTTTTGCTAGGCACCCCCACACTTTCATGTATTTATATGAAGGTTTCAGCTTTGTCCATAACTCATATGGAGTCACATCTCTGTCTTTTAAGGGTATCTTGTTCAGGACATAATTAGCCGACAATATGGCTTCCCCCCACTTGTCCTGACTCATCCCAGAGCTTATCAACATGGCATTCATCATTTCCTTTAACGTGCGGTTCTTTCGTTCCGCTATACCATTTGATTGTGGGGAATAAGGAGCTGTTAGTTCATGTATTATTCCGTTTTTTGCACATATGTCCGCAAATGGTGACACATATTCACCACCTCTATCGCTCCTCACGATTTTGATTTTCCGGTTGAGCTGATTTTCAACCTCGGCTTTGTACAAGGCAAACTTGTTAATAGCCTCATCCTTACTCTTGAGTAAGTAAACATAACAGTATCTCGTACTATCATCAATAAAAGTGATGAAGTATTTGTTACCACCTCTAGTGGGAATTGCTTTTAAATCACACACATCAGTGTGAATCATATCAAGGGGTTCGGTTGTTCTTACAACCGATTTAAACGAAGATCTTGTTTGTTTGGCCTCAACACATGTTTCACATTTAGAGTTTGAATCAATTGAAAATTTTGGTATGTGTTTTAAATTGATTAAACGACGCATCGAATTATAATTAACGTGACCCAAACGACCATGCCAATCATTAAAAGGCTCAATCATGTAAGTAGAAATAGATGCATTTTCATTAACGTTCTTACTAGTAGCCAATACATTAAGTTTGAACATACCATTTTTGGCGTAGCCTTTACCAACAAACATACCACGTTTACTCAAAATAAAAGTATCACTCTCAAACACTAAACGAAAACCAGATTTGTTGAGAAGCCATCCTGACACAAGACTCTTGCGCAGATCAGGAACATACAACACATTTTTCAAAGTGAGTTCCTTCCCCGAGGTCCATTTGAGGACCACATCACCTTCCCCTTTGATGTCTGCTGTAGCAGCATTTCCCATGTACAGCTTTTCATCACCCGATAATTCTTTAAAATTTTTAAAGATATGCTTCACCGGGCTAACATGTCGGGTTGCTCCAGTATCAACCCACCAAGCCGCTTCTGGCTTGCTTGCTATCACATTGATCTCCGCGGCATCCTCAGACATAGCCGTGAGATCGGTGATCATTGCCACCATCGGGATGTCATCCTCCATCATGTGTGCTTTAGCCTTTTTAGGGGCTTTGCACTGGTCAGCACGGTGACCACTTTCACCACAGTTATAGCACCTACCTTTAAAAGTGCTAACCTTTTTCCTCACACTACCCTTTTTGGGTCCAAGATCCACTTTGCCCTTGCCTTTGAAACTTTTGTTTCCTTTGTGGAACTTGTTTCCTTTGTTCGAAGATTGCCCATGTTCTACCACATTGGCCTTGGCATTCACATCCCCTTGACTTCCTTTTTGAGACAGTCTATTGTCTTCCTCGATTCGAAGATGGACCACCAAGTCTTCCATTTTCATCTCCTTTCGTTTGTGCTTTAGATAATTTTTGAAGTCAGTCCAACTTGGAGGCAACTTCTCGATTATCGCAGCCACTTGAAATGTCTCACCAAGAGTCATTCCTTCAGAAAGAAGATCACTGATAATAATCTGCAGTTCTTGAACTTGAGACATCAAAGTCTTCGAATCAACCATCTTATAATCCAAGAACTTTCCCACCACAAACTTTTTCGTGCCAGCATCCTCAGTTTTGTACTTTTTCTCTAAAGATTCCCAAAGCTCTTTAGCAGTTGCTATCTTGCAGTATACATTATACAATGAATCCGCAAGTCCGTTTAACACGTAGTTACGGCACAAGTACTCCGAATGCTTCCATGCTTGGATAACAACCAGGGTCTGGGCATCAGGTTCTCCCTCGGGAGCTGGTGGGGTTTCAGTTAGGAACCTCGCAAGGTTCAAGGTAGTGAGATAAAACAACATCTTTTGTTGCCATCTCTTGAAGTTCGAGCCCGAGAACTTCTCAGGTTTTTCAGCATGGTTAGCTACAGCGTGGGCAACCTGGGTACCAATGAAAGGTCCCACAGCAGATGATCCCATAGTCGAGGAAGTCAAAGGTCCTGTGGTGGTACTGTTCATAGCAGCTTCAGTGGCCATTTCTGAAACGAGGATGTAAGTATCAAAATTTCAGAAACAATGATTTACAATAAACCATATGCTAACTTTACAAAAAGTTTCACTTAGATTGCAACAAATGCAATACTAAATCAAAGGACTCCTTTGATTTTATTGGAGTTAGATAGAATCAAACTTACAAAAGTTTGAATGTTAACAAAGTAAATTTTTAAAACACCTATAAACTTGACCAATGCAAATTACAAAAATTTGCTAATGCAAAAAAAAAAAAAGATATATATATATATATATATATATATATAACTGTTTATAAAACTTTTAAAAACCAAACAGTGAACGGGTTTTTAAAACCTGTTTCAAGCTTGTAGGAAATCCGTTCACAAATTACATAAAACAACAATTTTTTATTATGAACATTCTAATTATTATACATAATGAAGAACAGAACTAAACTGAAATAAATTACAATACAAGAAATTTAAATTAAACTAAGAACATGTTACAAGGAAAATAAGGAATAAAACGAAACCAGTGGTGACTGAGGCACGTGAAGATCACGCTTCCCTTAAAACAGATTTCGAGCCACCTAGGTGAACCCGTCTGTTTCCCAGGGTACAACAGCCGAAGCAGTTAGTACTGCCGGGACTAGCCTAGCACCTGAAGACGTACCTGAAATGAGGACGAGGATTTCTTTCAATGACGGGAATGAAAGATCGTTGGTGCTGCAACTCATGCAGCGGTAAGAGCTAGAGCGTTTATCAGTGAGAGTGGTTTGCTGGTTCGGGTTGCAGATGCAGGTTTGCAAATACTGAATTGCAGGCTGCAGGTTTCTCAAGTTCTGGGTGCAGGTTGCAGATGCAGGTCTTGGTTTTTCAGTGCATCTTCTTCTGCATGCAACCAGGCCCTTATATAGGACTCAGCAGCCGCAATTGGTGTGTGTGGACACAGCTGGGTCAGCAGGCGGCGGCGGCGGCTCCGTGTTGACAAGCTGGTCGGCAGACGGCGACGGCTGCAGACATGCATGCACGTTTCAGACTGGTCGGCAGGTCGACATACGGCAAGTTCACACGTAGGCGCCGTCTTCCAGAACCTTCAAAAATCATAAGGCGGCTCTCAAGCGGCTCGCGGCGATGCGAGTGTGCGAAGTGCAAAGTGCGCCATCAAAACGCCACATTACGCCCATCGTCCCGAGTCCCGTGCCCGTGCCCGGGCACGGGCGCGTTCGGGCCCTTACGGGCCCTCAGGCTTGCCACTGGGTGTGTCCCATTTGTATAGAAGATACTCTCTTCCTTACATTCCTTATTATAAACCACTCTCATTTTCTTCATCCCACCAATGTGGGACAAAACTCAAGTTTTTCAAATAATGATCTTACAAAATTTCCATTCAAATTAATAAATTTCCAACAATCCCCCACATGAATGGAAATCAATCCACTTCCAGGTATCTCGATACAACTTCAACAGTTGAGTATTGCCGGATAAGTATGTGTTTCCTTTGAACTTTCCGTTGTGAAGTGCACTTAGCCTCCTAGCGACTGGTAGACGCGATGTCCTTGAACCAGTCCCCATTTGTGTAGACATTATTACACCTTCACACAATTCTCTCCCTGGTCTGGCTAGACCCTCATTGGTGTGTCCGTTGTGGTCATGGACACTTGCCTGGTTCTGCGAGAGCTCTAGGAATTGCGCCCCCCCCCCCACAATTCCACTCGAAGCGACCCCACTTCTCTCTTCACATAGGTGATTCTCTATAATCATTAAAAGCCTTAGGCTTAGCCTTCTTTGTCACTGATTTAGCAAAGGAATAGACTAAGAAGCATGCAGCTCCTTTTGTGTTCTGGGGTTCTCCCCCACAGTGACCACAATCTGTTCAATTAGGTTGTCCTATTGAACCTAGGTCATGGGATCTCCAATCTTCTAGGTTAGGTTTCCTTCGAACAAATTACCCATGGGCTTTAGTCCATTCCTGAAACGAGGACGAGGATTTCTTTCAATGATGGGAATGAAAGATCGTTGGTGCTGCAACTCATGCAGCGGTAAGAGCTAGAGCGTTTATCAGTGAGAGTGGTTTGCTGGTTCGGGTTGCAGATGCAGGTTTGCAAATACTGAATTGTAGGCTGCAGGTTTCTCAAGTTCTGGGTGCAGGTTGCAGATGCAGGTCTTGGTTTTTCAGTGCATCTTCTTCTGCATGCAACCAGGCCCTTATATAGGACTTAGCAGCCGCAATTGGTGTGTGTGGACACAGCTGGGTCAGCAGGCGGCGGCTGCAGACATGCAGGCTGGTCGACATACGGCAAGTTCACACGTAGGCGCCGTCTTCCAGAACCTTCAAAAATCATAAGGCGGCTCTCAAGCGGCGCGAGTGTGCGAAGTGCAAAGTGCGCCATCAAAACGCCACATTACGCCCATCGTCCCGAGTCCCGAGTCCCGTGCCCGGGCGCGTTCGGGCCCTTAGGCTTGCCACTGGGTGTGTCCCATTTGTATAGAAGATACTCTCTTCCTTACATTCCTTATTATAAACCACTCTCATTTTCTTTATCCCACCAATGTGGGACAAAACTCAAGTTTTTCAAATAATGCTCTTACAAAATTTCCATTCAAATTAATAAATTTCCAACAATGCAGAGATGTAAATGTCGTTCATAATATCGTCCGAAGTCTTCTCGATTGTGTTGGAGAAAAACAGGATGTCTCCAACACATTATCACCATCTATATACCGGCTCCTAGTACACTCCGAAATTTAAGCCCAAATTCTTTCATGCCACGGGTGGTCTCTATTGGATCAATGCACATAAAAGATGAAAATATGCAATGGTTTGAAGTGCGGAAAGCTGCTTTTGTGCATGATCTATTGTCTCGTTCAGAATCTTTATCAGCATAGACGTTAACAAAATGCTGTTGGTTCAGGCACCTCTTTGAAGGCACCACACTCACAAAATTCACGAAGCAAAAGAAAGTGTTTTCTGCTTGAACTGTTTTTTCATTGATTGTAAAGTTTACATTAAATAGAAAATAAACAAACTTGATCCTAATAAAAAAGGAGAAAGTGTTTTCTACAACCTAAATTACCTAAAGCTAAGAAAAATAAACTCATGACTTTTGACCCACTAGACCTAGTAAAACAAAATATTAAAAACGTTGTAAATTAAACACTTGTTGATTCGTACAAGCCTACGAACCTCCCTTAACCATTCCCAAATTCAGCTCCACGACCTGAGACCCGTATTAACTTCGGTTCAACTTCTCGTACCCGATAAACACGGTTTAGAACCCGTGAACCGTTCAGACACGCTAACATGTTGACCCGTGAACCGTAACCAACCGATTAACCCAACATATGTATGCAGAAGGTGGCTTCAGTAATAGAGAAGATCAGGGGATGTTATGCTGACATGAAGTCTTATGATGACATCGAACTTGCAAAAATGATGGTTATGGATGCGTGTTTTATACTAGAATTCATTCACAAGATTTCAGTAGGTTCCAACTTAAGGTTGCAAGACCAGTACATACCTTATGACTTGGTGCTGCTAGAGAACCAAATCCCCTTTTTTGTTCTCGAAGACATATATGAATGCGTTATTTATAATTTTGAAGAACGTCTATCTCTTACCGCATTTATCCATCCACTTCTGAAACATACCAACCTCTTCCAAGGAAGAATTAAAGTAGGTGGTAGTTGTTCTTATTTCAATCATGATCACAGTCTTGGCTATTTGCATCATTGTTACCAGCCTAAAAATGATATTTCATCAGGTTTTCCAAGTTCAACAATCCACCCGGCTGTAGAACTCGACCGTGCCGGAGGAAACTTCATGCCTATAACCAAGAGGCAAAATGGCCAATGGCAATGGAAGTTCAAATGTACCGTTCAACCATTTTCTGGTTTTTGTTTAAGCCAACTCTCACAATGCCAACATTGCGTATTGATGATTTCACTGAGTTGATTTTAAGGAATCTCATTGCATACGAGGAATCATATGTGGTCAATCCTTACGTCACATCATATGCTAGGGCCTTGGATATGCTAATTGTTACTCATGAGGACATTGCCATGTTGGTAACATCAAAAGTTATTGTCAATCACAAAGGCTCAAATGAAGAGGCTGCAAATATGATAAATAGAATATGCAAAGAAGTTTTCCCTGAACATTTCTTTTACACCGAACAATGGGAACAACTGGATATCCATTTCAATAGTTACTGGCCGAGAAAGATTGTGAAGCTAAAGCGTACTTATTTCAGTAGTCAATGGAGTATCATTGCTCTATTCGCTGGAATCATCCTTTTTGTTCTTACTGTGGTTCAGACGATCTTTGCCATTAAGTCTGTATGAAGCAAAGAACAAAGACGAAACCATTCTTACATATGTTGACTCTACCTTATTAGACATAGTTATATATATATATATATATATATATATATATATATATATATATATATATATATATATATATATAGTGGAGGGTTCAAATGAGAAGAATTTTTTTGTAAGAAGAAAAAAGAATAAGTTTCAACCAATAAGAATGCTTCATTTTAATTCATTCAATATTTGCATTTAATTTTAATATAAGGGTATATTGGTAAACTTACATAAATCACTAATTTGTACTCTTCTCCTTTAATAACTAACTAAATTAAATTTGTAACTCCTTTTCAAAATATATATTTTTTTCCAAATTAAAAAACCAACTTAATTTAAAGTGTAGAATAAATTACTAGTTGTGTAGGATAAATTACGAGTTGTGTAGGATATATTTCGAGGTGTGTAGGATACATTTCGACTGTGTAGGATAAAATTCTATAATGTGTAGAGTATATATAGGAAAATTTTGATATGTGTAGGTTTTGTAGATTATATGTAGGATAATTAATGATTAGTTGACTAACTAATTAAAGAGAGAAAAATTAATGATATGAGTTATAAATGAAATAGAATTTTACTAATATTCCCTTTTTTTTTTTTTCTTCTCACATTAAATTTCTTCTCAAATGAACCTTCCTATATATATATAGGGTAAGGTTCATGCGAGAACCACCTTTATTGCGAGGACCGCGAGAACCAATGTGAACACAACCTAAAATAGCCCCCCCCCCCCCCCAAAAAAAAACCTAACCCCCTCCCCCCTCAAGCTAAATGCTAAAAAATAAAAACCCCCAAAAAATCTAAAAAAACCCGAACCCCCCCCCCCCCCACCCCCCTCCAAGCTAAAATGCTAAAAACTAAACCCCTAAAAAACCTAAAAAAATCTAAAAAAAAATAAAAAAAAAATCTAAATTTTTTTTTTCATATTTTTTTATGTTAAAATCGCTACTTTTAGTAGCTAAATTTTTTTTTTGCTACTACAAGTAGCGATTTTTTTTATAAAAATATTAAAAAAACTATTTTTTTGTGTGTTTTTTTAGCTATTTTTAGGCATTTTTGTTGTGTTCACATTGGTTCTCGCGGTTCTCGCAATAAAGGGTGGTTCCTAACGGATCTTTGTCATATATATATATATATATATGTATATATATATATATATATAATATTATAAGCTAGATAGTGTGACATGTTATATATATTTACTTATATCCTAAGTTAATAGCGGTTATCCTAATCGCTCTCATGTATATATTCCTATCTTATGTACAAACAGAATCACCAATTCATTTTTTTGAACAAATCATTCATTCAGTAAAACCCTAGAAATTCTAACAAACTGGTATCAGAGCCACACAAATCGATCAAATCCTGTTAAATACGAACTCCAGATTTTTATCAGATTCTTTCTTCAAACAAGATGAATCCAGCGACCGGAATACAAACACAAATTCCAAAACTCACTGGGCAGAATTATTATCATTGGCATATTCAGATGAAGGTTCTACTGGAATCACAAGAATTGTGGAATATTGTGGAAGATGGGTATCAAGAATTAGGAACAAATCCTTCAGAAGATGCAATCGCTGCATACCGGGAATCAACGAAGAAAGATAGGAGAGCATTACATATTATTTTTCAATCTGTTAATGAGACTGTTTTTGAACGCGTTGCCATGGCGAAATCATCAAAAGATGCGTGGATCATTCTACACAAATCATACAGAGGAGAAAATCCCGTAAAAACGGTAAAACTACAAACCCTTAGATGTAGTTTCGATGCATTAAAAATGAAAGAGGGTGAATCTGTTGATGATAATTTCAACAGAACTACGTTAATTGTAAATCAAATAAGAATTAATGAAGAGACGATTAGTGAACAACGAGTAGTAGAAAAAATTCTACGAAGTTTGACTCGAAATTTCAAGTCTGTAGTTATTGCTGTGGAAGAAACAAAAAAAATTAGAGACCACGTCCACCGAACAACTGATGGGTATACTTCAGTCACATGAATTACGAATGAAGTTATATGATGATGTTCCTATGGAACATGCATTTCAAGTGCAAAACACAAACCCAGACAGATCTGGGTAAACGAAAGGACGTGGGAGAATTAAAGGAAGATCTTGGGGCTCTATAAGATGTTTTAATTGTCAGAAACTCGAACACACAGCCAAGTTTTGTCCGTAGAAGGATGGAAATGAAAGATCTGACAATGCGCTAATTCATAAAGAAGATGAATTAGACGAGCAACAAGATGATACCATGTTCATGATTTTTAACATGGAAGAAATGATTAAGGAAGATTGCTGGTATTTGTATAGCGGGTGCAGCAATCATATGACAGGCAACAAGAGTTTGTTTGTCAGGTGGGATGAATCACTACAGAAGGAAGTGAGAACGGGTGATGATAAACGGCTGGAAGTTCAAGGAATCGGAGAGGTGATGATATCAATAAAGGGTCAGAACAAGAAGGTTCAAAATGTTTTTTATGTGAAGGGTTTAAAACACAATTTATTAAGTGTGGGTCAATTATTACAGAAGGGTTACAAAGTTGAGTTTCTAAAGGAACGTTGCATCATCAAAGATGCAAACAACAAAGTTATAGGAGTCATTAAAATGACTAGTAATAAGATGTTTCCTTTGAATCCCGAAAATGACATATCACTTGCACTAACTATGACTACAAATGACACTTCTATCCTTTGGCATGAACGTTTTGGGCATGTGAACTTCGACACTTTGGTTGATATGGGAAACAAAGAAATAGTCCGTGGTATGCCAAAAATCATCAAGAGTTCAAATGTTTGTGAAGGATACAAGTTATATAATCCTCTCACAAATAAAACTATAATCAGCCAAAACGTTATATTTGATGAAAGTAAAGCGTGGGTAGCCGAGTCTCATCCTTCTTCAATACCATTCATAATGAATAATGGTAATAGTTTAGACACTAGATCACAATTAAATCTAGAAATAATTCCCAAAGCTGCTTGTGAAAATGGAGTTGCAGCCGAGAATTCAGAAACAAGCAATAGTCATGATCATGCAGAAAATTCAGCGGGAGAACAGGCATCGAACTCAAGTTCAACAGTCCAGCACAATGACGATTCCTCCTCTACTGATTCTGAGAACGAGGTGATCAATACTAGAAGTATCGGAAGCATTTATAGAGACACAAGAGCACTCACTGAAGAAGAAATAGCTCAAAAATATGGTGAAAGTCAATCAGTTAATTTTGTGCTCTATGCCAACACAGATCCAACATCTTACGAAGAAGCAAGCAAAGATATTAAATGGCTAGAAGCCATGGATAAAGAAATGGAGTCCATACATAAGAATCAAACATGGGAGTTAGTAAGTCCTCCAGAGAATCAAAAGCGTATTGGTGTAAAATGGATTTACAAAACTAAATTCGATGAGCATGGTAAAGTGGATAAATATAAAGCTGGATTAGTAGTTAAAGGATATAAGCAAAAACATGGAATAGATTATCAAGAAGTTTTTGCTCTTGTGATTCGGTTCGAAATAGTTAGACTCGTTCTAGCACTAGCTGCAAGAAATGATTGGTATTTACATCAAATGGATGTAAAAATGGCCTTTCTCAATGGAAATTTGAATGAGCAGGTATATGTGGAGCAACCTAGAGGATACGTCAAAAGAGGAGAAGAAGAAAAGGTATGTCTTCTTAAACGAGCCTTATATGGCTTAAAACAGGCCCCTAGAGCCTGGTACAGTCGAATAGACAATTATTTTAGGTTGCATGGTTTCAAGAAGTGCACATACGAGCATACTCTATTCATTAAGGACAGCAAGGAAGGAAAGTTAGTGATATGTTTATATGTCGATGACTTGATTATTGCAAGCAACTCAATGAATTTAATTAATGCCTTTAAAGGCATGATGAAAAAGGAGTTTGAGATGACCGACATGGGAAAGCTACACTACTTTCTTGGAATGGAAGTTTCATATGAAAATGGAAATATAATTCTATCACAAAGAAAATATATGTGTGGCCTATTAGAAAAGTATAGAATGACTCACTGTAAATCAGTGTCTACTCCCATGGAATATGGGATAAAACTATCAAAAGAAGACCTTGATGTTTTTGATGATGAAGGGATATATCGAAGCCTAGTTGGAAGTCTCATGTATCTTACCAACACCAGACCAGACATTACATATGCTGTAACTAAGATCAGTAGGTACATGGAACATCCGAAGAAAAGCCACTTGGAAGCTGGCAAGCGAATACTTAGATATATTAAAGGAACATTGGATCAAGGAGTCATATACTCAAAAGGGGGTCAAGGGAAACGAATGGGTTTTAGCGATAGTGACTATGCAGGAAACGTGGATGACAGCAAGAGTACGCCAGGATATATATTTCAATTAGGGTCAAGTCCCATTTCATGGCAATCCAAGAAACAAAAGGTTGTGGCATTATCATCAACAGAAGCAGAATATATGGCCTTATCATTAGCCGGATGTCAAGCGATCTGGATCAAGGGGATACTCGACGAGCTTCAAGGCAAAATAGAATATCCGATTCCAATTTATTGTGACAACAAGTCAACAATTTGTCTAGCAAAAGATCCAGTTTATCATGGCAAAAGTAAACATATTAGAGTCAAGTACCACTTCATCCGAGATCTGATCAAGAAAAGAGAAGTAGAAGTATTGTTCTGTGCAACAAAGGATCAAGTTGCAGATATTATGACTAAAGCACTGCAATGCAAGGATTTCTCAAGATTGAAAGCTCGCCTTAATATGGAAACCATCTAGCTTACGGGAGGGTATTAGACATAGTTATATATATATATATATATATATATATATATATATATATATATATATATATATATATATATATATATATATATATTATAAGCTAGATAGTGTGACATGTTATATATATTTACTTATATCCTAAGTTAATAGCGGTTATCCTAATCGCTCTCATGTATATATTCCTATCTTATGTACGAACATAATCACCAATTCATTTTTATGAACAAATCATTCATTCAGTAAAACCCTAGAAATTCTAACATACCTACAGTGTTTGACTCCTCTATCTGCCATTGTTAGGCTGTTAGGAGTCTAACTATGTCTATTTCTCTGCCATTATTTACCTATAAATAGCAACATATATACAAAAAAACTCTCTCTAACCTTTTGAGTTGTTTATGGTTATGGTATGAGAGCAGTTTTGCTATTTAAATAAAAAGTTTTACAAGTGTTTCATGGATTAATCTCATTTACAACCAACAACTCATTGGTGGAGATTAAACTTAGCATCAAGGAAAGAAACACTAATATTTAATATTACTAAACCTATGTTTGTATGTAACTAATGTCTTAGTTCATGTCTGTCACATAAGCAGTTATGGCAGTTATAACTGATGCTAAATTGTACAGGTCACAACAGTTGGAGGCAACAGTTAGATACCTATAAATACCCATGTACTCTGCCTCATTTACATATGTGAAAAGTGTGTTAGTTTATATCAACATTCTTTAATCTGTTTGCTTATGTTATATATGAGTTGTCTCTATGAGAATCGGAGAACACGCATGACTAATTGACAACATTTTGTTAACTGGAATCATTGGAATCATCAGAATTGATCAACTTCTACATATTAAATAAGTATAAAACTGAGTCTTACAGCCAACAAAATTCGGGCCTAGGTGTCTATCTAATTAGTGATAAAATATTAAGTAACAACAATAACACTTAGCCCCAAAGACATTACTTTGGGCAAAATTTTCCGGCCCAAACATTTTAAGCCCAAATATCAAAACTGAAAACTAGAGATGGGCATAATAACCGGTTCCAAACCCGACCCGGTAGACCCGACCTGGAACTGGTTCCGGTTCCTACCCGCTTTATTGAAGATCCGGTTCTGGGTTCAAAAAACCCGTAGGTTCTTACCCGGTTCCACTTTTTATAAAACAAATCGGTCCGTACCCGGTTCCTACCCGGAACCGGTTCCTCTGTAACCAATTCTGACCCGGTGCATTAAATTCTTGATGATGTTACCGTTGGAATCGATTCCTTGCCGTTGCAACCTAGCATTTAATGATTTTGTTACCATTGGAATCCGTTCCTGATAGTATTAATGGTGAAAATTATTTATTTGATCATTACACAATCTTCATCTTCTTCTTGATTCTTTTTCTACTCTATAAGCTCTACTATCGCATCCAAGAATTCCAAAACAACAAATTCTCCATCCGTCAACCACGGTCCTCAATCCGCTCCATATGTTGTTGGGATACTATCACATAATCGTAATATAGGGGTATTAAGCAGCTGGGATTACAAGGTATAAAAAAACCGGTTACAATGCAATATGTTTGTCTTTTTTTAATATGTAATTTTTTATTCCAAGTATTAGTGTTTGTCTTTTTTTTTTATATTAAGTTTTTATTAATGTATGTTCTTTTAGAACGTGCCCATTACATAAAACATAAATTTTTATTAGAACCGGTTACATTACACGACATTTTATACGATACTAAAATCCAACATTACATAAAACACTAAACATTTATTAACAACTAAATATAACTTAACTCCTAAAATCCTAGATAGTAACCGGTTACATAAAACATACTATTTATTCTAAGAACCGGTTCCGGATGCTTCACCGACTTCATTTTTCTTCGCCTTTCCAACCGGACAATGACGATCGGTGTGTTTTTTAACGTGGAGTTGGCCGTAGCCTTCATGAATTTGCCACATGCTTTGCACCGTGCCATCTCGTGGCTATCGCTGATTAAGCACAAATCAAAGTGCTTTCTGCGGGGTTTCTTTTGGTTTCCAAAACCATAACGACCTCATTCTTGCACGCCATTTTAATTATGGAGCTTTAAAATATAGATTTGAAGGTGTAGGTGCTTGAAAATATGAAACTAAGCAATGGTCATTAATCGGTTTCTAATGACATTATAGCCGTTGGAACCAATTCCTACAGCTTTTGTAGCTTTTTCATTGAACTACCCGAAGGAACCGTTTCTTCCGAGGAGCCGTTACTACCCTACACGGAATAGGTTTGTATCGGTTCTAGTATTAATGGTCTAAAATCAGGTAGGAACTCGAAGAGGTTCCATTCACACTCATTCAAGAACTGGGTACGGTTAGGAACCGGTTCCTGGTATAAAAAAACCCGATATGCCCATCTCTACTGAAAACCGACCATAACCGAACCAAACCCATTTTAAACCCAAAAGGTGAAAAACTGGAGACGAACAGTTTTCTAAACCAAACACCCAAAATTTTAAGTTTTCTATCTGCCATTGTTAGGAGTCTAACTATGTCTATTTCTCTGCCATTGTTTGCTTATAAACAAAAAGTTTTACAAGTGTTTCATGGATTAATCTCATTTACATCCAACAGCTCATTGTTGGAAATAAACTTCGCATCAAGGAAAGAAACACTAATATCTAATATTACTAAACCTATGTTTGTATGTAATTAATGTCTTAGTTCATGTCTGTCACATAAGCAGTTATGGCAGTTATAATTGATGCAAGATTGTACAGGTCACAACGGTTGGAGGCAACAATTAGATACCTATAAATACCCATGTACTCTGCCTCATTTACATATGTGAAAAGTGTGTGTTAGTTTATATCAACATTCTTTAATCTGTTTGCTTATGTTATATATGAGTTGTCTCTATGAGAATCGGAGAACACATATGACTAATTGACTACATTTTGTTAACTGGAATCATTAGAATTGATCAACTTTTACATATTAAATAAGTATAAAACTGAGTCTTACAGCCAACAAAATTCGGTTTTTCTGGCCCAAACATTTTAAGCCCAAATATCAAAACTGAAAACCGACCATAACCGAACCAAACCCATTTCAAACCCAAAAGGTGAAAAACATAAAACGAACAGTTTTCTAAACCAAACACCCGAAATTTTAACTTTGATTCTGTTTGAGCCCAAAAAACGACCCTTGCACACACTAATCGTTCACTGGTTCAATGATGGTTCCAAAATACTTGATTTTCACTTGAATGAATGATATGAAAAGGCAACAATTCAGATTCTTGTGTGGATCCGCGAGTAGCCTATAGCCCTTCTATGACTGTTATGAAACGTACTTGGACCCAGGCAAGGCCTAACAAACAACCTTGGCCCCACAAAATGAACAACAAGGTGAGAACAATCGTCCGATATAAACGGGAGGTTGGAGAACAATGAGGGCATGATGAATGTTTATGAAACGGGGGGTTTCTATCTCTATCTTCCCACCATCTTCTTAATCTCTTATTGTTTAGATTACTGTATCGATTCCTATAGTTGCATTTTATAATCCTTCATCAATTAATACCCGAAAATCCAGTCGCCTGTTGTTAAATCGTATCAGTAATTGGTTGTGTTAATATCCATTCACAGCAATGACACACCAACAGCATACTACCAGTAGCACCATATGTGATTTGCCTTCTTTCCCAACAAGGTTTATTCTCCAATTAAGTAATATGTCAATTAATGTTCATTAGTTTTTTTATGTCGCGCGTTGCAGCGAAACCGAGCAAATGATAATGTAAAACAAACGTGATTTGAAAATAAAGCATGTTTTTTTTAGAAAGTCAAACCATTAGAACGATTTAGTTTATCATCGTACCGTTTTATGATAACAAATAAATACTTCATTTTGATTATAACCTCGTTTTAACACAACTTATAACATAATGTCATGGAAATAAATCAAGCACTACGTACTTAAGTTTTTAGAAAAAAATTATAAACTTAACTTATTAAATAAGTATCAAATTAATCGATAAATTAATATATTTAAAAAGAAAAAGAAAAAAAACAATTATTAAAAAGAAGGTAAAGGAAATATATGTTTAGAAAAAGGAAAATATGTTATTAAAAGTAAATATAATAATAAACTATTATAATATTTTAAATAATAAAATAAAATAAAATAAAACTATATAATATAATAAACTATTATAATATATTAAATAATAAAAAACTATATATTATTATAAAAATAAAGTTACTATTCATCATCCCTCAAAATCAATATATATATATAGGTGACCGCTAAAATGAGAACCACCTCCAGTTGTAAGAACCGTGAGAACTACACCGTACGAGGCGAGGTGGACCAAATTTTTTTTCATAAACGTAGATGCATGTATTATAAACACATTTGTAAAAAAAATTCAAAAAAAAAAAAAATGTCGGGTGTGTAGTTTTGAGCACCCAAAGTTTGCGTTTACGGGACCCGTAAACACAAACTTGTGGTGTTCAAAACTACACAGACGACATTTTTTTTTTTAAATTTACGGGTCCCGTAAACGCAAACTTTGGGTGCTCAAAACTACACACCCGAGATTTTTTTTTTTTGAATTTTCTTTTACAAATATGTTTATAATACAAGCATCTACGTTTATGAAAAAAAAAATTGGTCCAACTCGCCCCGGATCAAAAAGTTCTCACGGTTCTTACAACTGGAAGTGGTTCTCATTTTAGCGGTCCCATATATATATATATATATATAATTGCTCTATAGATTAGTGGAGTGTTCAAATGAGAAAAAAAAAATTATAAGAAGAAAAAAGAAGAAGTTTCAACCAATAAAAATGCTTCATTTTACTTCAATTAATATTTGCATTTAATTTTAATATAAGGGTATATTGGTAAAGTTACATAAATCATTAATTTGTATTCTTCCCCTTTAATAACTAACTAAATTAAATTTGTAACTCCTTTTCAAAATATATATTTTTTCCAAATTAAAAAAAAACTTAATTTAAAGTGTAGAATAAATTACTAGTTGTGTAGGATAAATTACGAGTTGTGTAGATATATTTCGAGGTATGTATGATAAATTTCGACTGTGTAGGATAAAATTCTATAATTTGTAAGGTATATGTAGGAAAATTTTCATATGTGTAGGTTTTGTAGATTATATGTTGGATAATTAATGATTAATTGACTAATTAATTAAAGAGAGAAAAATTAATAATATGAGTTATAAATGAAATAGTATTTTACTAATATGCCATTTTTTTCTTTTTCTTCTCACATTAAATTTCTTCTCAAATAAACCTTTCCCTTATAGATTAAACCCAATTAATATAATGGCAAAAAAAATTAACCAAATTTGTTCCAAATTCTAATTACATTAAAGTTATGAAAGCAACTTAGAAATAGTCTGATTTTCAGACATATTTGTTTTAGGTAGAAATACACACGAAGTAGGGGTGTTTACAACAAACTGGAGTTTTAGCGATGACGTTTGTCGCCGTAAGTTATTTACGATAACTCGAATATCAATATTGTTTTTCCACGTATGCATAACATCAAACCAAAACAATACAAACGACAAATGTTTCCCACAATATAACCATATGTTGAGGCTTTATAATCAACGTTGGTTGGTCAAGCTGGCTAACAACTTGAGATATTGTAACATCGATATTAAAACAGCCGTGGCAGCATCGACTCATATGGACGCACTTACATGACGCCAGTATATTTATCATAGAAAAATAAAAACCTAAAAACAAAATCGAACCGAGATTGTAATCACTTTCCGTTCTGCGTCTCTCTCTCTTCTACTCCCTTTCTCTCTCTCTCTCTCTCTCTAACTATTTGATCTTTGGTGTGAGGTGGGTGCTCATAGGTGTGAGGTGCAAGTTGCTTCCAATTGATGAATGCTAATGATTGCTACTCCAAACCCCTCAAAATCCATTTTTTTATGTTGGAAATAACCATATGAACAAAATCTAGAACGCCGAATCCTTTATAAATTTTGTGCATTATTTAACGATTACTATGATATAGAGGTACTAACCATTGTTATTTGTTAGGTTGCTGTCAAATTATTTGCTCATCTTCGCCCCATATTATGAGTGTTTTCCACAGAAGCTGGTGTATCGAGGTTTGCCCTCACAGGTTGGTTTCATGGGTATGACGGGTCAGAACCGTGTCAAGCTTAGCCCTAATTTCACCCTCAAAATGACCGCCACTGTTGCATCCGCCATCCCCGTCGTCGTCCATTACTAATAATATTTAGGGTTAGATTCTAATAAACACAACTAGAAAACAATTCATTGTATACTTACATTTACCACATAAAGATCAAACTATAATGCTACATTGCTACCTCATGTTAACTGTTATAGTACCTTCACGGGAACACCATTTGAACACCATTTACTGGTATCTAGTACTTTATCTAACAATATTTTGATAGAATTACTTTTCCAATAGTGTGCTGGTGATGTACTTCCAACCTTAAGGGATGCTTACATCTATACTTTCTATAAAATGAGAAAACGCAGTGACATAAGAAAAGGCTGAGGTGGTAGACATAGAGGCTGTTCAACAATTCCTTTCTTATGTCATTATTGTATCATAAGTCTTAATATATAAAATCACTTTAAAATTTATTTAAAACACTGCCATCAAACCACTGCCCATATAGATGTATTCATGCATACGAAATTTAAACCTCTGTCATCAAAATCTCTGCTTAGATTCAAAATTCTGGCTCCAAATTCAAAATTCAAACCATACACATATACATATATAACACAACATATTCTCGCTCCACATTCAAATTTCAATTTATCTCTCACTCACATCCGCGATCAATCTCTCTTTCTCTCAAATGCAAAATTTCCATATTCAGTCGGTTAATCTCCGATTACAGATCTTTGTACTTCACATAATTGCTCCAACATCATTGTTCCAACATCGTTGAAAGTATGTTTTTTTGTAATTTAGAATTTTAAATTTTGAACTGATCTACTCTAATTCTCGATTTATATTTTGGCCTAATCAGAGTTGTTTGAAATTCATACAATCGTCTTCGGGTTATTTTAGGTTTGTGGATTTTTTAAACTGTTGATAATTCTTATTTTAAAGTGTTGATATATTTCAACTCTATTTTCTTCGAGCGACCAGTGGTAGAAGCATCTGTGGAGCCATAATGGTTTTAGAATATGTTAATATAGATATTGATAGTATTAAATTAAATACAAAGAAATATTAAACACTTAAAAATACTGTTGGTGCATGCGTCTGTCGACTTCGTCTTGTATCAAGTCTAGGATTAGAATTGTTAGATCAGGGTGTATTGTATGAGAAAATAGGAGGTGTTAAGGTGTGTTTGTGATGATTTCACTTGAAGGAAGCCATTCCGCTTGAAAGTGTCTTTGACAGTTTCAAGCGAAATCAACTAACTTGATTTCGCTTGAACTGGATCTGGTAACTCTCAAGCGAAATCTCATCTATTATAAATAGGTCTCAAGCGGATTCATTTGTAATAGTTCCTGAAATTCATACCGAGGTGCTGCCGGTTTGAATTCTGAATGTAATCGTTGTTAAATCAATCAGAAGAGTGTTTAAAGTGAATTATAAGCTATGTCCAAGTCTGTTTCTTATTTTCCGCATCTGAAACAGATCAAAACTCCTCTGAACGACTCGTTCGAGTCATCACACAATCCTACAAGTGGTATCAGAGCTCAGGAGGTGGAGTTCTACAGTTTTCAGCTTGATTTCATCTCGATTTCATCTCGATTTCTTACTTCTACACCTTCTTTTCTGAATTGAACAATTTTTCACGGTTAAAATGGCCTGAATTTCACATATTACAAGCGAAACAGTATTTTAACAAACCCTTGAAAATATCAGCTTAAAATACGGACTAAAACTGACAAAATTGGACCAATAACCATATTTTGCTTGAACGAATCATCAGATTTCGCTTGAAAGAGTGTTGCCATTTCAAGCGAAATAATAGGTTTCGCTTGAAATATCACTGGTTTCGCTTGAGAAAGTCATTCATTTGATTTCGCTTGAAAGTTCTAATCTGATTTCACTTCAAACGGTTATTCCGCTTGAATTGACATTTTGTTTGAAAATTTTGATTTCGCTTGAAGTTTGTTTGCAGGTTATTTCACTTGAAGGTGGTATCTCGCTTGAAAGTGACTGTGTTTGAGAAAACAGTTTACGGAATCATGAGTGAAGAATTTTATAACGCGTTTGCAACATCCCCGACTACTCCAGCTACCATTGCTCAAAACATGAACTTGGAAAATGAAACTGGAACTACTCAAAAACCCCCGAAGCTAATGAGCATAGAGGAGTATTACGGATGGAAAGATCGGTTTGAGAACTGGGTTCAAGCAAACCATTTGAGATCTTGGGAGTGTATTTTGAAGAAGTATGTTCTACCACGTACTGATTTGCAAGTTGAGAAAGAAATCTCTGAATTCAATGATAAAGAACGAGATATGTATAGAGCTGAAAAGATGATGATTAGTCTGCTTCAGCATGCTATTAAAGAAGACATCTTTATTCTGCTTCAACATGACAAAACTCCAAAATCAATTTGGGATGCACTTAAAATTAAATTTGAGGGTAGTGAGAAGATGATAAAAAGCAAAAAAGCGTTGCTTAAGAAAGAATTTGATTTATTCACTAGTTTGCCCGGGGAAGATACAAAGAAGCTAATTGAACGATATTGCCACTTAGTGCGATCCATGTCAATGCTAAGCATAACCAAAGATCGTGAAGAATGGGTCGACAAGTTAGCTGACGCTTTACCGCAAAAAGAGTGGGGTACTTACTTGATGATTATGAAAAACACTGGGGTATATGATGGGTTAACAATTTCTCAGTTCATCGAGAAAATTGAAGGTCAAGATCTGGAACAGCAGAAGATTGCGAGGATGAACAATCCAAGTGGTCAACAAGACGTGAAAATGTATTACAAAGGCAGTGTTCCAGAAGTTGAAAGAAGCCCGAAGATTTAAACTGCTTTTAGTGCTGGAGACTCATCTGAAAAAGTTGATCAAAGTTCAAACAAAAGTAGTGGTTTCTCTTCATACCTAAGTGTTAATCCAAAAGATTCAACTAAAAGTTTTCATTCTCAGATTTCTAAAAGTGGAAATGGTTATGTGATACAATGCAACATTGCTTTGAATCTTCCTGATGGTCAAAGTTTCTCTGAAGAAGCTGCGAAAGATCACATGGCATTACTTGGTTCTGTCCTACTATCTTATGAAGGCTTGGTTACAGGGAGGATCGGAAATCCTATGCTAACAAAGGAGGATTACGATCAGATAGACGCTGAAGAAATGGAACTAATGGACATCAAATGGTGTTTAGCTAGTGTCTTGAGGAGAGCAGAAAAGTTTAAAATGATCACAGGGAGAAATGATTTTCTGGATGCACATGTGTCTACTTTGGGTTTTGATAAATCTAAAGTTACTTGTTTTCGATGCAGGGAGAAAGGTCATTTCAAAAGAGAGTGCAAAAATCAAGAAGCTAGTGGAGCAAAGAATCCTTTTGGAAAAGATGATTACTATCGGAAAGCCATATATCAACAAGTTGCTCATCAACCATATCAACAAAAAGAAACACAAACTGCTCATGGAAAAATGATTGAAGATGCTAACAAGAAAGCTTATTCTGGTATCATAGATCAAGATGATGAGAAAATGGCTCCAGGATTCAATTGGAACAAATATATTTCAGCTGATAGTAAAGCATGTTTAATAAACCAAGATGATGAAAAGTTACCTGAAGGATTCAGCTGGGATATGTTTGCAGATGAGAATGGGAATTTTAAAGCTTTCATGGCAAAGATAGTTCAAGAACGTGATTTGTTTTCCAGTTGGATGAAAGCGATTGGTGTTCATGAGAAGAATCAAGGAGAAGAGTCTGTTTCATCCGATGAAAGTTCAGAAGAAGCAACTGTTGTTGATCAAACATCAACTGATTCTGGTTCTTCAGATGAAAGCTCTGAAAGAACATTAGATTTTGATCAAACACCATCTGAGTCTGGTTCTTCAGATGATAAAATTCTGAAAAAGCGATAGATTTTGGTCAATCACCAACTGATGATAGTGGTGATGATGAGGAAGAAAAACATATTAATATCGCTAAAACTCACCTACCTCCTGAAAGTTTTCAATTTTATTTTGCAGATCGCTTGGAGAAACTGAAGGAGAGACGTGCTGCAAAAGAACAAAAGAAAATGAAGAATGATAGTGTTGCTCAAGAAGAAGAGACTGTTCAAAAAGAAGAAGTTAAAGTTGAAAAGGTGATTGAAACTGAACCGATGATTGAGATTGAGAAAGTCATCGAGGTTGAAAAGATTGTGGAGGTCATCAAACCTTGCTTGAAGTGTCTAGAATCTTGCAAGCAATGCGCAGAAAAGGATGAGAAACTGGTTGAACTTGAAAAGATGAAAGATCAATTATTATTCAATCTCAACTATGTGAAAGAATCTTACGATGTGCTAAACAGAACAGTAACTGGTCTTCAAAAGAAAAATTCTGAAAGAGAAGATGCACTTACTATGATGAATTCTGTGATGATGACAAAGCAGAAGGCAATTAATCATTACATCGAAGAATGTGCAAAATTGCAGCGAGAGTTGGAAAATGAAAAGATTGAGAATGAGAGGATCAGACGTTTATTACAGAGTTATTCTAGTTCTGATTATCTTATTGATCGAATTTATCCTACTGTTGCAAGTTTTGAAGCATTTAAAGATGATGAGAAGTCAAAGAAGAAGGATACTGGTAAGAAACAAAGTGTTAGTTATAACAAGTGTCCGCCTCCAATCTGGGAAGGTTATTCTCCCAGAAAACCAAATGAGGAGCAAGTCGAAAAAGCAGTCAATATAAAGCTAAAAACCGATACAACTGATGATTTACCAGAAAACATTGACGTTACTTTCACATCGTCTGATACTGATCATGAGTCTGAGTTAATTAAAAAGGTGGTCGATCAGGTGTTGGATACTGATGAGGAGTCTGAGTCTGGAGGTTCAAGTTCGTCAGTCAACAGTCCAAAATCGTCGGTTAAACGGGTTTACAGTAAAGAGTTTTTGTTATCAAAATTAAGTTTGGATGATGAAACATTTGAAGTTGCATACACTTTGAATGATTCTGACAAATTATATTCTGACAAGGAATTTCCAATAAGAAGTGTTAGGTTTGAAAAGATCAAAAACGTTTTCAAAATGACAGAAATTAATATTTCTGAAATAAAAGATGTAAATCTTAATGAAAAACCTAAAAAATACACTTCAAGAGTTCAACAACGACTAAACAAGAAAAAGGGTTACAATTCTGGTTCTGGTTTTCAAAAGAAACCAAACCATAATGGTAATTTCAAAAAGAAAGGATTAGGTTTTATTCCACCAGAAAATTATAAAAATGATAAATATGTCCGAGATTTTAAATCAAAAATGACATTTGTTTCAGGAGGAAGTGCAGAGGAAGAACAGAAGAAACCTTTCTGGAGACAATCAAACTAGGAGTTTCTTGCTGAGAAGAAGAAAATAGGAACTGGAGTTTTTCATAAGAAAGAGACTAGAACCTGTTTCAAGTGCAATGAAGCTGGTCACATTGCATGGAATTGTTCTCAAGCATCAAAGACAAAACAGGAAGTCTCTAAGAAACTCAAAGGAAAAACTTTTGAGAAAAATGAGCCACCAACTGAGAAATTTAATTTTTTTTGAAAATTCGACTTATGAAGTTGGTGAGTGTTCAAAGAAAAACTTTTACAAAAAGAGAGCTAAAGACAATCAAATGTGGATTGTTAAGAAGGTTGATGAGAATATTGGCAATGAATTTGATTCCACAAAATCAGAGGAGCCACAGGTTGAGGTAAAAGAAGAAAAATCAGTGTCTTCAGTGGATGATGTTAAAATTCCACCACTGAAAGATGAAAATTTTAAACAAAAGGTTGGTAAGGTTGATATCTCGAATCAATTTTATTCTGAGAAGAATGAATTTGATGTTGAGAAAGTTTTTAATGGAAATGTGAAGAAATTTTTTGGTAAAATGATTGATGGGAAAGTAAAAGGGGTTAAAGATTTTTATGCTACAAAGAAAGCAACTTACAACCCTACTGAACAAGAGTTAAAATCACCCAAGGTTGGTAAGACTTGGGTGGAAATTGTCTTTCCTTGAAAATCTGGACTTGCCGGAGCTCCCAAGTTTGTAATCGTGGAGCAGGAATCGGCATCATTCTTGATAAAAAAACTGAATTTGTGAAACAAATTTTTAAATGTTTAAATTTTACAGGTTGTGACTTGCCGGAGCTTCCTGGTTGGTAAGTGTGAAGCAGGAATCGGCATCTTTATTGGTAAAATGATTTTGTGTAGATGCAGTATTCCTACAAGTGGTTGATGAAGGTTTTTACTTACAAGTGGTAAATCAAGGACATTAAGTTGTACTTGTTTTTCCTATAAATGGTTAATCAAGGTCATTAGGTTGAACTTGATTGGACCAAACTTACAAGTGGTATTTGAAGAACAATGTGATAAACCAAACCCCTAACCTACAAGTGGTAAAATCAACAAAACTTATTTTCCAGAAAAATCATTTTGGTTAAAACACACTTAAGTGTTTTGAAATCACAATGAGAAAATAGTTTTGTGAAAGGGGGAGTTCTGATTGTTTATGCCAAGTGGATGGCGAATTGAAGCAATTCGATATCGGTTGTCAAATTTTACTTGTATAGTTTGTTTTAAAATTTCCTTTAATGTGTTTGCATTTTAGGGGGAGTAAGAATTTTTAGAAAATCCAAAAACATTTGAAAATTTGAAAAAGGCAAAAACATGATAAAATTCAAAAATGAGTTTAATGTCAAAGAAGAGGAAATGATAGTACATCAGTAGAAAGTTACAGTATGCTAAAGAAATGTAATGTTTAAATAGCGTTAAACGGTCTCACTGATGATATGCCGATAGGTTTTTACACATTTAGTAAGCTTTTTCGGGATATAAACTTAAATTCAAACTTGCTTAATTCGTGGGGAACACTACTTGGATATATAGGCAACCACTGAAATCTCGTTTGAAAGGTCCCTCTTTCTGAGATACTAGGTCTTTATACTTAGTTATATCTGGGGTATTCTCCTGGGACTTTTGATTTTGCGGAAGCAATGGCCTAGTCCCCGGAGAATACTTTCTGCTTGCTTGAAAAATAGCGCCGCCCTCAGCAAAATGATGAAACACTAAAATTGATAATCATTGCTGTTGTAACAATAGATCCTCTAGAGGGGACCCACCAAAAGTCGAGCCGTCATCTCTCTGCTGAACGGAAGTTTTGACCTGAGCTCTCACGGTTTCGTACTATAATTTATTCCTTTACAGATATCATCTGTGGTATACTCACCTGTAAGACTGAATATTGGGATCTGGATACGGGAGTATATTCAAGAGGTGGGACACATGAATGAGTTTAAGTTCTTAAAATACCTAACTCATATCCTGAATTAGTTGAAATTTGTGTGAAAATTTAAGTGGATCAGTATATCGGCAATCTAAGTGAATTGTTTAATACTTAATGTGTAACTAAGCTCAACGGTACTTGTGACTTGTCAAAAACTGATATGATCCTCTTGCACAAACTCTCAAAAAATATTGTCTGTAAATATTTCTTTACTGCATTTCATTTCTTTAAAAATCCAAAAAGATTTTTAGTGTGTTTTAGCATAAATTTTTGAAAAAATCCAAAAAGATTTTCGACAACTGATGTTGGAGAGCTGTTTTTCAAAATCCCAAGTGCTAAACATGATGAGCATGTGGTAAAGGGGAGCGTGTGTATAAATGCGAAAAGTTTTTGAATATTGTTTGATACAAGTGGACATCTGAGGGTTATATCATTGATAAATCTTTCTGGTTTATATTGAGAGGGAGTTTGTTCATATAATTTTGTCAAAATGTTAAATTTGTGAAATTTATTTTTGGGTAGAGAATGTGCAGGTGTAGTCAGGTTTCAATTCTGAACCTGAAGAAAGAGTGCCAGGTTCCGATACCTGAGGACTATGTGATTTAAACAAGCCAGACTGCGATCCCGGCATATTGAAAGGGGGAGTCTGAAGACATCTGTGGAAAGAGCTAACAGCTAGGTTGCGATTCTGGAAGAAAGAGAAGAAAGAGATGAAGAAGAGGATGCTTACATGTTCAGATTGATAAAGACTGAAGATGCGAAGACTCGACACTTTAAGACTCGTCAACATTCGAGGGGGAGTCTGTTGGTGCATGCGTCTGTCGACTTCGTCTTGTATCAAGTCTAGGATTAGAATTGTTAGATCAGGGTGTATTGTATGAGAAAATAGGAGGTGTTAAGGTGTGTTTGTGATGATTTCGCTTGAAGGAAGCCATTCCGCTTGAAAGTGTCTTTGACAGTTTCAAGCGAAATCAACTAACTTGATTTCGCTTGAACTGGATCTGGTAACTCTCAAGCGAAATCTCATCTATTATAAATAGGTCTCAAGCGGATTCATTTGTAATAGTTCCTGAAATTCATACCGAGGTGCTGCCGGTTTGAATTCTGAATGTAATCGTTGTTAAATCAATCAGAAGAGTGTTTAAAGTGAATTACAAGCTGTGTCCAAGTTTGTTTCTTATTTTCCGCATCTGAAACAGATCAAAACTCCTCTGAACAACTCGTTCGGGTCATCACACGATCCTACAAATACATGAAACACTACAGTCTACAATTAACACTTGCTAGGATTTCGTAGACTCTCGCCTTCTTCCCAGCATTTTCATTATTTCTTTTGTTTTGCAGAACTGCTAGCATGTCGCAGATTTTCTGATCCTGTTTCAGCATCTGTGGGATAAACTCTTCTGCATTGTTCTTAAAGTCTGATGTAGGAGAGTGGATGACTTCATCAAGCACTCCGATGCTGCTCCAGGTTTTCTTGTAATTATTATCACTAATGATGTCGATTTTTTTGTTTAGTTCTTCATCAGCTCTGTTTTCTTCCAGAGACCACATAGAGAATTGCATTTTAACATCGTTTGTGTCCGACCAGTGATAGAAGCATGTGTTTGCCATGTAGAGTATTGTTGGTGTTGCAGATTTTGATTTGTTTTTTGAAAGGACATGTTTTTAAAAGAGGATTGTTGATGTTTTGGGTCAAACTAATCATCAGTATTTTATAGTGTTTAAAATGCATATTTATGGTAAAAGAAGAGGTTAATCGTAATTATGATAACCTGTTTTTTTATGCCAGAGGTTTAAAATTTGTCTTTTCGGGTTCTTGATATTTAATTTTATAGTTTTTCTATGAAAACTTATTTTTGAAATGTTTTGTATTAAATGGCTGCTGTTTTTAATTATGAATTTATATTTTTATATTAAATGTACACGTTTTTCCCTTCTAGATTATTAAATGTACAGTGAAATTAAGGCTGTTAGCTATTTCACTATATAATATCACTAGGTTATAACCCGGAAATTTTCCGGGTAGGAAAATTTAATTTGCAACAAATAAAAGTATAAAAATAACATTTTTAACCTCTAAAGTATCCTCTTTCCGTTTTCTCCACCATAAATTTTTAATTCGGTTTCATAGACTTTTTCTTGTTGTAAACTTCACATCACTATTATAATATTTCCAGTACACCAGTACTTGCTATTGAATTCAATGCAGTAAGTAGTTCCAAAACATTCAAAAATCTGTATAAATTCATTTTAAATGCAGAGTTAAAACTTAAAAGCATATCTTGTATCTAGCTGCATACTTGTTCATCCAACATAGTTTTTTGATCTAACAACATGCAGCACCTCTGTCTCATAACAGTTTATGACTTAATCCTAAATTTAAGAATGATACACAATTATCACAATCAACATTAAATAAATTACAACTCTTTTAACAAAGACTTAAAGTTTTGTGAAATAAGCTTAATTTCAATCTATACACATGCCCAATCTAATTCAAATTATGTATCAAATTAAAAACCTGTTAATAACCATATTAATTAAACACAATGCACAACACTTACATAGGCCTTATAGGTGGTTGTTGAAGAGTAGTTGCAACATGACCCTGCTGCATCACCAGCTCTCTGAATAAGAAATATAACTAAAAAGGATTGTAATTGTAAAACCAAGCTATCTCAATAAGAAATGTAATTATAAAATGATAGTAATAACCAGTAAGTAATCCTAATCATCTTATATCATTTATCTATTTAATTATACCTTCACATTATGTTTTATATCCAAGTCAAAACACAAAATAATATATTGAAAGAAATTATAAAGCAAGAGAATTCAAGTAATAAAAAGATAGAATTTTGATGTTAATTACCTTAGCGTCATCCCTTGTAAGCCGAAGAGAAGAATTAATTAACAAAGAAAACTTCTTAGAGCATTCCATCAATTCTGTCACATTAATGATGAATTAAGTTAATTGAAAAAAGAAATGGACTAAACGGGTAAAACACATTAATGGTTTACTTCCAAATTTAAATTAAAATAATGATTGACTTCGAAATTTAAAATCAAACACATTAATGGCAAACTTTCAAATTTCAATTTAAAATAATAATTGACTTCGAAATTGAAAATTTAAAATCAAACACAATAATGGTTTATTTCAAAATTTAAATTTAAAATAATGATTGACTTCAAAATTTAAAATTTAAAATCTGAAAATCAAATCACTAATATCCAACCCGTAAATCAAGCAAACTTATTATGAAAGTCTAACCTTGCCAAGCAAAACCAACCGACATGGTACCAATTTCCAGCCACAGCAAGCATATCTCTGTCCAACATAGTTGTAGCCAAAAACTCCGGACCATCCAAAATAAACACCTAACGAATCAAAATAAAAACACATAAACCTTGAATATTACTCACTTTATGACTACTATCCCCCAAAACAAAACTTTGTCAACAAATTATACTAACTTATGCAATGGTAAACCATAAAAATAACAAATTAATTTAGATGATTAGCCTTGCAAAAAAGCCCAAATCATGAAAGTTTACCTGAATCGTTAACGAAAAAAATCAGACTTAGATTGGGTTACACAAGCAGATATTAATCACTGGAATCAGATCTGGTATCAAACATAAGAGCACACATGAGTTGATCAACGGAACAAAATGGTGAGGAGAAGAATATACATCAGTGAATCGAATAGAGATCAATTTCCCATAGGATCCCAGTCAAGATATAGATAAAGAACGGCACAAGATATACCTTTCCTTCAACTTCCCATAGGATCCCATTCAAGAGTTCCTTGTAGGGGAAAGAGTCTGAAAGAAGCTCATCACCTAAAATTACAAAACACAATTTGAATTTGATATGCAACTCGAGTACAAAAACAATAGTCGAAGACTCGAAGCATCCCTAAAATTACAAATAATATAGTCAAAGCATCTCATAAAAAAACGTCAAGATTTCAAAGCATTCAATTAATCAAAGTGATAAAATCATTGATTTAAGCAACCAATCACAAGAGAAAAAATTCTGAAATTTTTAATTTTAATTTAAAGTAGTATTACTCATTTTTCTCTGTTTATGTTCATCATAATCAACTCAAAATCTTTTCTTGATTAATGTTATCAATGGAATAATGATATTCGTAAGAAATTATTCAATCCATTGCATAACAATTAAGAGATAATAATTAGTAAAACAGTAAATAAAACCTAAAATCAGCTAAAAAGATATAAAAAAATTTATAGATTCTAACAAAAGATTAAAGCTTCAAACATCAGTCACATGAAAAATAATAAAAAGATTAAAAACAAATTAATAAAACCTAAAAAAGCTATAAAAACCATTGCACAAAATAAACCTAAAAAACAAATCTTCAGATCTAAAAAACATCACATCAAACAATAACCTAATGGATTTACAACCAAATAAAACCTAATCAATAACCAAAAACGCTACGCAATCAAAGAGCTAATAAGCCTAAATTCATTAATACAAAATATATGTGAGATTGAAAGGAAAAGATTACCAGTAATCGAATCTTGATAGACCAACATAATGATGCTTCTAGAAAACAGTGGAAACAAAGAGAGCAAAAAGGGTAGAAACTTGCGAAAGAAAGAGAGAGGGTTTGGGAAGTAGCTAATGCAGATGAAGCTTGTATTCTTATCTTGAAAATAGAAGAATCACTGAGCGAAGTAAAAGAATACAAAAAATTGAAGGAGCCCTATGCAGAATAGAGTAAACACAAATCCAAATACATGTAAGTTCATCAAAGCACTTATTCTGCAATCCAAATAAAAAAACCGGTAAACTAAGTTTGAAATATGCCTTGACATTATGTTTTATATCCAAGTCAAAACACAAAATAATACATTGAAATAAATTATAAAGTAAGAGAATTCAAGTAATAGAAAGATAGAATTTTGATGTTAATTACCTTAGCGCCATCCCTTGTAAGCCGAAGAGAAGAATTAATTAACAAAGAAACCTTCTTAGAGCACTCCATCAATTCTGTCACATTAAAGATGAATTAAGTTAATTGAAAAAAAGAATGGACTAAACGGGTAAAACACATTAATGGTTTACTTCCAAATTTAAATTAAAATAATGATTGACTTCGAAATTTAAAATCAAACACATTAATGGCAAAATTTCAAATTTAAATTTAAAATAATAATTGACTTCGAAATTGAAAATTTAAATTTAAATAATGATTGACTTCAAAATTTAAAATTTGAAAATCAAATCACTAAGGAAACATACAAAAAATATAGGATCATATTCCTTAATCAACTTTAACAACGAATGAGAGTTGTTTTTAGGATGCATAACTGCAAAGGAAGTAACCACTGTTTTAAAAAAAATATAATGGTAATCTATTTATGGAAACAAAGTCTATTTACAAAAACCGAATCATAATTCCGAATACAAAAATCATCTTTAATAACAGTAATCTGTTTATAGAAACAAAAACAACTTTAAAAATGAAATTAAAGGCATCTTTAAAGAATTAACAACTAACTAAATACAAAAATTATAACTAAATGACTCACGATAAATCATCATCAATAATTTTAAGACATTGACATATGGAAGTTGTTCTCCCCACAATAAGGTTGCAAAATCATACGGTATTTCCCATCAATCGAAACAAAGAAAACATATAAGTTGCAAAAACTTATTGTGTGCACAAAACTGAAAACTAAAGAAACATACAAAAAATATAGGATCATAGTCCTCAATCAACTTTAACAACGAAGGAGCGTTGTTTTCAGGATAACTGCAAAGGAAGTAACCACTGTTTTAAAAAAATATAACGGTAATCTATTTATAGAAAAAAGTGTATTTATAGAAACCGAATCATAATTTCGAATACAAAAATCATCTTTAACAACACTAATCTATTTATAGAAACAAAAACAACTTTAAAAAGAAATTAAAGACATCTTTAAAGAATTAACAACTAACTAAATACAAAAATTATAACTAAATACAAAAAATTATAACTCACAAAACAAACCATAAAAACTTCAAAAGATAATCATATAAAATTTCAAATTAACGCCTAAAGACAAAAATAAAAAAGAAAGACTATACATATCAAAAAACAAACAACACCAACAAAACTGAACTAACCAGTTTTGGTCGACGAATAATTCGAGTTCGATTGTCACAAAAGATTGAGGGTTTACCATGAGAAAAACAAACCATAAAACATTCAGAACATATGTTATTAATTTAAAAAAAAATACCAAACAGAAAGGATAAAATCAAACCTACACAAACTTAAAAAAGAGAAAACAACTATAACATTTAACTAACCTCTGTTGTTTGACGAATGATCGGAGTCCGATTTTATCCAAGATTTAGGGTTCCACATGAAAAACAAAATCAACAAAAATCAGTAACTTTGATAAATGTCGAAGAGATGATTAACGTTCATAGACACTACATAAATCGGAGAATGTAGATGATGATAACAAAACCTCTGATCTTGATTTTGTTTGCAAAAAAAAAAAAGATAAATGTTCAATCGCTTTATTAAAGATACACAGTAGATAAAAACAAATTAAAACAACATACCTTCAATTTTTATGATCAGATCTACAAAGTTTAGGACAAAGAAGAAGTTAATAGCATTCGAAGCAATCTTTATAAAATCAAGTTTCTATAGAATTGAATAACAAAAATAAAGCAGCTTTAGGATCGATTGTGTAGATTTACCTTTGATTATATTTGATTCTTGATAAAGAAGGAGACTTATGCACTGCGAGAGGAAGAACAGGGAAGATATGGTGTCGGTAGGTGAGATGAACAATAATTAAGATGGAGGCATTTATATGAAATCCGAATAAAGGAGTGGATGATCCAAATCAAACCGATCCAACCCGGAGTTTATTCGGATCCCGTGTCTACTGAATTTATATGTGTATTTAGAAATTTAGAATGGATTCCCTCCCAAACTCACAAAACACCTCAACCATAGGTTGCCACATCATCAAAAAGCTCTAAAATCACATGCCACATGGCCCAAATCCATCTCATTTATATATATATATATATATATATATATAGATTGCCAATTCACCTGTTTTTCCTCACGGACTACTACCAACATATCCTTCATTCACATCATTTGAGTAATACATAACTTAAAATGTCATCATACACTTCTGCAGACTCTGATAATTTAAAGCAGCACTTTATCAAGCAAGTTGAGGATCAAGTGTATGAGGATAAGGCTACTCTTTAAGAGCTGAAGATGTGTTTTGATGGACTGCATCTTGGTTTGTTCACCAGACCAGGTTTCCAAAAACCTGATGACGATGCCTTCAACTTCCGTTCGTGACCTTTGTGTTGTCAGTAATATAGAGTGCGGTGATAGAGACGTGGAGTTCATGGCGATGCTCGAAGATATACATCGAGAGGTTCAGTACTCGATGGGGTTGAAGCTAAAATTTCTTAATTCTTGCTATTAGATTCTTAAATTTCTTTGTGTTATTGTTAGATTTTAAAGTTTCGTTGTTCAGTACTCAATGTAATTATTGATCTTCTAATGTCATAAATAAATTTTGATCCTATTAGTCTTTGTGGAGCTTTTTATTTTACTAATTTTAGCATGCACAAGTATTATTATATAGTTTTTAATATCATCTGAGGATTGCAGATCGATATTGATGTAGATGTGAAATTGTCTCTAAGTTTGATTTAGATTATGTTGATGTTGAATTGTGCTTGAACAGTTTTTTTGAAGAATCCTCTATAAATTACAAAGAATCAATATCTGCTACTTAAAAGGTCTGTCAAAGCTAAAGTTTGCCAAAAGACAACATCTGCAAGAAATCATCGTCTGCTGATGATGAAAGCATTATAATGTCTTCAGAACACCAAAAGTCCATTCTTAAAAAAAATAGCTATTTTAAAAAAAATAAAAAATCCTTAAAAGTGTGTTGAAAACAACTGTTTTTGAAACCTCTGTTTGGCTAAAAATTCATCCACTGCTGAAAGGTATTGTCTGTTCTCATAAGTTCTGTTTATCCTAACGACTGTTGACTTGCCACTATTGCCAATATCTGTTGTTGCCCAACAGGGGTTTCCAAACAATTGTCATTCATTATCACAACAGAGGTTCTGACGTGGACATATGTTAGCCATCAGATCTTTGTAAAATGTCTTCAGAAGATCAAAAGTCCATTCTTAAAAAAATGCTATTTTTTAATTTTTTTTCAAAAATCCTTAAAAGTCCATTCTTAGAACATATAAATTCATATTTAAAAACAACAGCTATTTAATGCAAAACCATTCAAAAATAAGTTTTCATGGGAAAACTGTAAAATTAAATATCAACTAAATCTGCTAACAGCCCAAATGTCAAATTTAATTTCACTGAACATTTAATAATCTAGGAGGGAAAATGTGTATATTTAATATAAACATATATACTCATTTTTAAAAACGGCAGCCATTTATTGCAAAACCTTTCAAAAATAAGTTTTCATGGGAAAACTATAAAATCAAATATTAAGAAACCGAAAGGACAATTTTTAAAACTCTGAGTTTTGATGTTGAATTGTGCTTGAATATTTTCTTGAAGAATCATCTCCAAATTACAAAGAATCAATATCTGCTACTGTAAAGGTCAGTCAAATCTAAAGTTTGCCAAAAGAGAACATCTACTTGAAATCATCGTCTGCTGATGATGAAAGTATTATAATGTCTTCAGAACATCAAAAGTCCATTCTTAAAAAATAGCTATTTAAAAAAAAAAATCAAAAATCCATAAAAGTCTATTGAAAACAACTATTTTGGAAACCTTAGTTTGGCTAAAAATTCATCCACTGTTGAAAGGTATCGTCTGTTCTCATAAGTTCTGTTTATCCTAGTGACGGTTGACTTACCATTATTCCCAACATTTGTTGTTACCCTACATAGGTTTCCAAACAACTGTCATCCATTATCACAACAGAGGTTCTGACGTGGACATATGTTAGCCATCAGATCTTGGTAAAATGTCTTCAGAACATCAAAAGTCCATTCTTAAAAAATAGCTATTTTTTAAAACTTTTTCAAAAATCCTTAAAAGTCTGTTGAAAACAACTGTTTGGCTAAAATTCATCCACTGCTGAAAGGTATCGTCTGTTCTCATAAGTTCTGTTTATCCTAGCGACTGTTGACTTACCACTGTTCCCAACATCTGTTGTTACCAAACAGAGGTTTCCAAACAACTGTCATCCATTATAACAACAGAGGTTCTAACGTGAACAAATGTTAGCCATCAGATCTTTGTAAAATGTCTTCAGAACATCAAAAGTCCATTCTTAAAAAATATCTATTTTTTAAAAAAAATTCAAAAATTCTTAAAAGTCTGTTGAAAACAACTGTTTTAAAACCTCTGTTTGGCTAAAAACTCATCCACTGCTGAAAGGTATTGTATGTTCTCATAAGTTCTGTTTATCCTTGCGACTGTTCACTTACCACTGTTCCCAACATCTATTGTTTCCCAACAGAGGTGTGACACTTCGGGCTTTCCCGAGTAACCTTCTTCTTGTATTAGCGTTATGTGTACATATATAATATTAAATGAGGAACTGTTATTATTGGATGTGCATTGTGTGACCTCCTTATTGTGTTACGTGTACTATTATATATAGATATATAGTAGGCATAGGTAGGAACCGAGACTGCAAGGTCTCGACTCGAGACCACTCGGTCTCGAGTGACCCAAAACAGTGGGCCACACACTCACATGATATGGCCTAACATACCTTCAAGCCCACTCGAAATGCCTTAGGGTGCACGACCCTTAAGAGGGTATAAAACCTATACAAGTAGCCAACATTGCCATTTTTAGGCAACCATCATTCTCTCACAATTCCCAAATATTCCCTCCTACTCTCCTTCTCTCTTCCCCTCTCTCTAGAAAACCCTACACCAAGCACCTTTCTCCTCTCTCGGACTCAACCGGCAGCCATCGGAGGCCTCGGATCAGCTCGCAAGCACCGTTTGGAAACCTCATTCTTCATTACTCATTTCATTATAGTTGACAAAGTATGACAAAAGTGTGTGCTTGATGAATGATATACATGTTCTATGTGGATAAGTGGGTTAAAATGACTAAATGATTATTATGGCTAGCTTAAAGTTAGATTATGTGTTAGGTGTTATAGAAATGGATGAGTACTGATAATAAGATGTCATGCAAGACATGTTTCTGTATGAATATGTTGTTTGAAGATAGTATGCAAGATTGTTATGACAAGAAGAATGTGTATGTATGTGTGTGTTTGTGATCCGAGGAAGGTATGCTAGATGTAGGAGCCGATGGTGATGCCTAAATTGTGTATTGATTTGGGTATATCCTAGTATAGGTTGTTTTGAGTAAACATGTTTTGCAACTAATGAAAACCCTAAAATGAAGAACTGTTTGAAGATGGAATGAATATTTGAAATGTGTTGTTTTGATCCATTTTTATTAATGTTAAATATTGGAAACATGTTAGTGCAATTTAATTGGTCAGTACATGAAAACATGTCTATGCAATGTGATTGGATAGTACAATGTTCTAGAAGGATTCCATTACCAGGTGTACGAGTCGAGACCCTGAGATTTCGACTCGAGACCATTTAAGTGACAACTCGGGATTAACCAGCTCATCTCAAGGACTCGAGACCTATGCGGTTGTGACTCGAGATCTCTTGATCTCGTCCCGAGACCAGACTCGAGACCCCATAGGTTGCGACTCAAATGCCCACTCCTCGAGACCACCTACTTGCAACCCGAGACCTCCTGGTTACGACTCGACAACCCATGATCTTGAGTCGAGACCACCTGGTCTCGACTGGGCTGCTTGACTCCGTTATTGGGCTGCAATATGTGTCAACCTATTTTGGGCTGTGTGTGTGTGTGTGTTTCCTACTACTGTTCCACTGGGTATGTGCCCCTATGACTTAACTGTTTAGATGTTAGGACAGGCCCAATAACATATAGGATACTGGTATGATATGTATGCTATGTGTTAAATGCGTGTAGAGTATACGTGACTTATTTGTACCTAAGTCTGACCCATACTGGTAACCATACTAGGACGTAGTTGACCAGCACACTTGACCAAGTAACCCATCTGCCGAGCAACCCAAGGTGAGTTCACAACTTTTAAAGCATGTGTTCCCGGTGGTTGGGAAACGGAATTAAAACAACGCTATCCCCTTGTGAGGGATACAAACTACTTTTCTCCCCGGTGAGGGACGCTCAGTTAATTACTATTTATATTAGATACAACAAGCATACTAAACGAAACTCTATCATGAAGTCCCTAGTTATTATACCGATTAGTCGCCGGGGCCTGGCGAACGGGTTATTAGTTGATAGCGCTATTAGGTTTCACCAACCTCACACCGTGCCCATGTATGGGATCAGGAGTGAACTGATAGACTCTGGCAAACTGTCAATGATGATAGACATTGACAAACTTTCACACCCCGAATTCCACGTGTCACTGGTGGGCCCGGTGGGGAGTATCGTGATGTAGTTGATATCATCATAGTCAAACAACACAATATATAAATGCACAGCAGAAGCAAAAGATAAATATATTACAATCCGAATATAAAGTAATATCCAGTATTACAACGGAAAGTAAAGATCCACAGGCGGATAAAAAATAAATAGAAATTATTGTTCAACAGACTTTGACATCTAGAGCTTGCGAGACTTGAGTAATGATGCCTGGAGTAGCCAGCCTATTTCGTCTAGTACCTGCACTTAGCCTTTTCGGAAAATATGTCAGTTTACACTGGTAAATAAAACTCAACTGACTCATTTTGAAAATGATTAAAATTGATTTGAATGCACTTCGGCAAAAATATCTTTATAACTTGGGACAATTATTTGTACATAATTTTGTATACAACTTTACTTATTTGTCGTCCATCAGGACAGATTAACTGACACGCCACAGGTATAATGCCCACAGGCTATCATCCTTTAAGTGGATTACCAGCTTCGGTATATTTCCCACAAGGATGATACCTCTGAGTGGATTACCAGTTTTTACATAATGCAACTGTCAGGTGTATGCCTACACCCCGTGCTTAGGTCGTGGCCATTTCTTCGAATGATGCCAAGGATATCCGGGACATGGTCATTTAACCTCCAAAGGCCATACACCAAATAATACATATTAAACGGGTCATACACCCGACCAAGCGGTACTTTTATAGTGCCGTATCCCAAGCCCGTATAGGGAAAATAAGTTAAGAGTATTTACCTGAGCAAAGTATCAATCAAATACAGCAAATGCAAGTACTTTTACTGGGCTCCTAATTTGGAACGAAGGTTTATAATAACCTATTAGAATCCTAACGGTCTTTAATTAAGCTTAAGCTTAGACCGACACGGTTCAAATGCGTGATAAAGCGAAGACCGGTTTAGAATGTGGTTTTGACCCAACAAGCTTGTATGCTTGTTTAATATGGGTAACTTGAACACATTCTATATTTTGAGACAAAAAGGATATGCTTTGACCCGTTTCGGCTAATATATGCAAACTAGTCACATACGCCGATCCGAACGCGACAAATGCGTAACGAGTAACCAAAAGGTCCTAAATAGATTTCCTAAGTTAATATGCCTTAAATATGTTGTGATATCAGTAGGATACCTTCCATTATGCCCAAAACGAGTTTAATCTCAAAATAAGCCCCGTAGGGGTATTTTGGTCATTTTAAAGATTATAAAAGAGGTTTAATGAACTTCTGAGGTTCGGGTCTGAATACCTCAGTAAAATGACTTAATTTATCATGTTATATCAGTTGGTAATAAGTCTTATGTCACAAAATGGTTTTAGACCCAAACTATGCGTTTAATACGCGTAAAAAGTCATTTTAAGCGATTTCTGGGTTATACCGGAAATCTGAGTTTTCTGATCAGGTTATAAAGTTCAAAATACTGTATTTATTATATAAAATCAGTAGCAATTGGATTGGTATCAAAAGGACTTGTAAAACTCATTTTATACCCGAAAAGGGTATAATCGGTATTTACCGAATCAAGGCGATAATCCTAGTTTAAGATCAGTTTAAAAATAATTAAAAATCTTTAAAAATCCCAAAATATTATATTACATCAGAGGGTAGAAGGTTTGGTGTCAAAAATTGGGTTTAGATAGGCGTTACGCTAATGACGCCTTTTAATTAATAAAAAGCTTTCTAATTACATCATTGAGCATAACTCCTAATCTAGACCACCAATTGACGTGAAAATTTACGGACATGCATATTAATCAGTAACAAAGATTATTGCTCTTTCACATTTCCAAAATTCTTGTTTTAAGATCAAAAGGGCATATTGGTCAACATTAGGCATTTAACGGAAACATCGGGCAATCAATGATTCAAGTAGTATAAACACAGAGGGTTATACTATCATGTAACTAGGTCCTAATGGAACTTTAAGGCATGTCTAAACCTATCAAAATCGGGTCAGAACCGAAGTCAAAGCAAAAAGTCAAACTATGCGCCTTTCGGTTCCGAATCGATCCTAAACTGAAAATTGTCGAGTCGGACATGCATAGACATGTTTTTATATTAATTACCAAGTTATATGAGTGATAAAATAGGTTACACGTCTTCTATATTGTTAATTATGCGTTAATGTGAAAATTAGCATTCCGTTGACTTTTTACAATAAACTTTGACTCGACAAATGATCTAGTTAGAGCGGGAATCAGATGGTGCTCTTTTAAGGGTTTATTGCCCACATAATTACCAACTTATAAAAACCCTAAGTTTGACTAATCGCTGGACCATTAGCGATTAATCAATAAGTCAACCGTTAATTACGACGGTTTGACTTTAAGGCTATAAACTAAGCAAAACTTGATTAAGAAAGGTTGAGGATACTTACAAGAGTCCTATGAACGATTAGGGAAGCTTAGAAGATGTCCTTGAGCTCCAGAATTCTTCAGATGTTGAGTTGTGAAGGGATGATCAAATGTTGCAACTCATGGTGCTTTATATAGTGAGTTTGATCTCACAAGATCATGCCAAACAAGTCTACCAATGATCCAAGATGCATACAAGTGCCCTCTAGTGCCTAAAAACCAGTTTAGGAAGCCCATGGTATTGAAACAAGGCAATTGGAGTCGGTTAAAGGGCTGGACAGACAACTGTCTGTGTTTTCTGCATGTGGCAGTCGCAGGCGACCCACGTAAGAGTCTTCATGGTCTTACGCGGCCCGCGTTAGACCTGGGTTCAGGTTTCAAACTTTTCCTTTATTGCACTTTTAGTCCCCGGTCCTTCTAAACATCGCTTTCGCTTTAATTTCTTGCATTATAAGCCTTTCAAATTTTGGACTCTACCTCCCACGTGTATTCGGGACCTCTACGGGCATCCCATTTAACCTTTACAATAGGTACATGCTTCCTCCGAAGCTTCTTAACCCGTCGATCCTCAATCGACAAAGGTTTTTCAACAAACTTCAAGCTCTCGTCAATGTGCACATCCGTATGCGGTATGACTAGCGATTCATCAGCTTGACGTTTCTTTAGATTGCAGATGTGGAATACGTTATGAATACCACTGAGCTCTTCATGTAATTTCAACTTTTAAGCCACTGACCCAACACATTCGATAATCTTGAATGGTCCTATATACCTCGGGCTTAACTTACCTTTCTTACCGAATCGCATCACCCCCTTCCAGGGTGATACCTTAAGCAAGACTTTATCACCAACCTCGAATTTCTGAGGTCTACGCTTTGGATCTGCGTAACTCTTCTGCCTATCTCGGGCAGCTTTGAGACGGTCACGAATCTGGACAATCTTGTCCGTCGTTTCAAAGACTATCTCTGGTCCTGATAATTGGACATCTCCAACTTCTGCCCAACAAACGGGCGTTCTGCACTTTCTACCGTACAAGGCCTCGAAAGGAGCAGCCTTGATGCTTGTATGGTAGCTATTGTTATAGGAGAACTCGACTAATGGCAGGTGGTTATCCAAACTACCAACTAAGTCGATCACACATGCTCGAAGCATGTCTTCCAAAGTTTGGATGGTATGCTCACTCTGTCCGTCCGTCTGAGGATGGTAAGCCGTACTGAAATTTAAGCGCGTGCCCAAAGATTGTTGGAAACTCTTCCAAAAATGTGATGTGTATCTAGTATCTCTGTCAGAGATAATAGACACTGGTATGCCATGTAGAGCTACAATCTTATCTACGTACAGTTGGGCTAACATGTCGGAGCTATACGTCTCCTTAATGGGTAGGAAATGTGCTGACTTAGTCAGTCTATCTACAATCACCATATAGTGTGATTTCCTTTCCTTGTTCTTGGCAAATTGGTGATGAAATCCATTGTCACCATCTCCCACTTCCATGTGGGAAGTTCAGGTTGTTGTAGTAAACCTGACGGCTTCTGGTGTTCAGCTTTTACTTGTGTGCACGTCAAACATTTAGCTACATAGGTAGCTGTAGACTTCTTCAAGCCTATCCACCAAAAGTTTGCCCTTAGATCCTGGTACATCTTATCAGCTCCAGGATGAACAGAATATTTGGAACTATGGGCTTCCTGGAGGATAACATCCCGAAGTCCTCCATATATTGGAACCCATATTCGTCCATTCAATCTAAGAATTCCATCCTTGCTAAGAGATAACTGCTCCTCAGTTACCCCAAGCTTTTCATTATGGTAGTTAGCTTCCAACACAGCTTCCTTCTGTGCAGCTAATAACCTTTCATTCAAACTGTTCTTTATTTCAATGCTCTTGGCATTGATTCTTATAGGCTTTACCCTTTCTTTTCTACTTAAGGCATCAGCGACTACATTTGCCTTGCCTGGATGGTATCTTATTTCACAATCATAGTCATTCAAAGTTTCCATCCACCGTCGCTGCCTCATATTTAAGTCCTTCTGATTGAACAAGTGTTGAAGGCTTTTGTGATCAGAATAGATCACACACTTGATGCTGTTGGTGCACTACATCTGCCGACTTCGTCTTGTATCGAGTCTTAGTCTTAGAATGTTAGATTAGGGCACATTGTACGAGATTTCCCGAGAAAGTTGATTTCACATATATGGACATGTCCATATGTGGGAAACCTCATGTCCGTATGTGGGAAACCTCATGTCCGTATGTGGGAAACCTCATGTCCGTATGTGGGAAACCTCATGTCCGTATGTGCGAAACCTCATGTCCGTATGTGGGAAACCTTAGAGATGGTTTCGCTTATATGAACAATGGGGGTTTCGATTTTATGGACATGTCCATATGAGCGAAACCTAGTCCCTATAAATACCTCAGGAGCGAAATCATTTGAAAGGGTTCTTGTTATCCATACCGAGGTGCTGCCGGTGTGAGATTTGGCTGTAAACGTTGTTATATCAATCAGAAAGGTGATTTAAGTGAAGATCTAGCTGTTTCTACATTGATTACTTGTTTTCCGCACCTGTAATTGACTAAAACTCCTCTGATAGACTCGTTCGGGTTAAAATACGATCCTACAAGTGGTATCAGAGCTTTAGGAGGAGGAGTTCTACAGAGAATTGCTGGATTTCATCATAAATTCTTACTTCTACACCTTCTTTCATCATTTCAGAAAGTTTTACCGGTCGAAATTCGCTCAAAATTTTACAGATCATAGATAATTGGACATTAACAAACCCTGGAAAGTTTTGGACCTAAATTCAAAGGAAAAATGGATCAAATTAACCTCCGAATAGGTTTCGCTTATTCGAACATTGTGTAGTTTCGCTCATTTGATCATCATATTTCGCTCATAAGACATAGGTTTCGCTCATTTGGACCACCTGGTTTCGCTCTTGTGTACATTATAACTCTGGTTTCGCTCATAAGGACCTCTAAGACCTGGTTTCACTTTTGTGAACATTAGGAGGTTCCGCTTTTGTGAACATTAGGAAGTTCCGCTTTTGTGAACATTAGGAGGTTCTGCTTTTGTGAACATCAGGGTTTCACTCTTGTGAACATCAGGGTTCCACTCTTGTGAACATCAGGGTTCCACTCTTGTGAACATCAGGGTTCCACTCTTGTGAACATCTGGTTTTTCGCTCTTCGTGCACAAACATCTGATTTCGCTTATTTGTCACTGATCTTGAAAAACGTGATAAGTCATCATGGATACTGAGTTTTACAACGCATTTGCTACAACCCCGGCTAGTCCATCCGACATTACTAAGGCCATGATAATGGAAAATGAAACCGGAACAATGCAAAAACCCCCGAAACTTATGGGAATTGAAGATTATCACGGATGGAAGAAAGGGTTTGAGAATTGGGTTCAGGCGAATCATCTAAAAGCTTGGGAGAGCATTGAAACTGAATATGAGAGGCCAAAGAATTTAGTGGGAGTCGGAAAAATCATTTCAGAATTCACGGAGCAAGAAAGAGAGAGTTACAAAGGAGAAAAGATGATGATCAATTTGTTACAACAAGCTGTTAAAGAAGATATATTTGTGTTGCTTCAACATGATGAAAACGCTTATTCCATTTGGGAAGCTCTTAGAAAGAAATTTGAGGGAAGTACTGAAATGCTACAAAGTAAAACATCTTTGTTGAAAAAGGAGTTTGAACTATTTGCTTGCATGCCTGGTGAAACAACAAAGACTCTTATTGAAAGATATTGTCATCTTGTTCGCACCATGTCACAGTTAAAGATTACAAAAACTCCAGCAGAATGGGTTGAAAAGCTTGCTGATGCGTTACCGCAACAGGAATGGGGTACATATCTGATGATATTGAAGAATTCCGGACAGTTTAGCAGGTTATTGCACAGTTTATAGAGAAGTTGGAGGCACAGGATCTGGAGCAGCAGAAAATTGCTAGAATGAATAGTTCTACTCATCAACAAGATATTAAATTGTACTATAAAGGAAATGTTCAAACTGCTGAAGCAAGTCCAAAGATACAAACTGCATTTAGTGCTGGAAATCAATCTACACCAAGCAGTCAATGATCAGTCAACACTAGTGGGTTCTCAACGGTGAATCCTCCAAGTGTTCAAAGTTCATCTGCTGGAAATGGTCATCTAATTCAGTGCAATGTGGCTTTACATCTTCAAAATGGACAAAATTATTCTGAAGAGATTGTAAAGAATCATATGGGATTATTGGTCATTGCATTAGAGTCTTATGAAGGGTTGATTGCCGGAAGAATTGGTAATCCAATGCTCACAAAGGAAGATTATGACCAAATCGATGCAGAGGAGCTGGAACTGATGGATATTAAATGGGCCTTAGCTAGTGTTTTGAGGAGAGCAGAAAAATTTAGATTGGTTACAGGAAGAAATGATTTCTTGGATGCAAACCTTTCTAATCTAGGATTTGATAAATCTAAAGTTGTCTGTTTTTGTTGCAGGGAGAAAGGCCACTTTAAAAGAGAATGTAAGAATCAGGAGCCGAGAGGAGCAAAGGAGTCGTCTGGGAAAGATGATTATTATAGGAAAACCATTTATCAGCAAATCACTCATCAACCGCATCAACAAAAAGAAGTTCAAACGGCACATGGAAAAATGATTGAAGATGCAAACAGGAAAGCTTATTATGGCATTATTGATCAAGATGACGAGAACGTGGCTGAAGGTTTTAGTTGGGATAAGTATATTCCAGCTGATCCAAATGTTAAAGCTTTTATTGCTCAGATTGTGAAAAAGCCAGAGTTGCTGAAGGAGTGGATGGATATGATGTCGGATAATGAGGAGAGTCAAGATGGAAAATCTATTTCTTCTGAAAACAGTTCAACAGATAACAGTGATGATGAAGAAGTTGAACAGATAAACATTGGAAAATCTCATTTATCTTCTGATAGTTTTGAATTTTATTTTGCAGATAAATTGAAGAAACTGAAAGAAAGGAAAGCTGCAAAAGATTTAAAAGAAGTCAAAGTGATTGAGAAGATTGTGGAAGTTAAAAAGATAGTTGAAGTCGAGAAGATCGTTGAAATCACAAAACCCTGTCTTACTTGTTTAGAGTCATGTAAACAATGTATAGAAAAAGATGAGAGGTTTAGTGAGTTAGAAAAGTTGAAAGAACAGTTGTTGTTTGATGTAAAAAATTTGAAAGAGTCATATGATGTATTGAACAGAATTGTGAATAGTCTGGAAAAAACTAACTCTGAAAGAGAGAAAACTTTGAAGATGTTGAATGCTACCATGATGACAAAACAGAAAGAGATCAACTTGTACATAGAAGAATGTGCAAAGTGGAAGAAAGAGTTGGATAGTGAAGCAACTGAAAATGAAAGAATCAGAAGATTGCTGCAAAGTTACAAAGGTTGTGACTACATAATTGATAGAATTTATCCAACAGTTGAAGGATTTGAAGCGTTTAAAGGTGAAGAAACAAAGCTAAAGAAGAAAAAGGATACTGACAGGGTGTATGTTATAATAAGTTTCCGCCTCCGATTTGGGAAGGGTACTCGCCTAGAAAACCTAACGAGGAAGAACTAAAAAAAGTGGTCAATATTAAGTTAGAATCCGAGATAACCGATGTTTTACCGGACAATATTGACGTCACGTTCACAGCGTCCGACACAGATCATGAGTCAGAACTGATAAAAAGAGTGGTTGATCAGGTGTTGGATAAGGATGAGGAGTCAGAGTCAAAATCCGAGTCCGAAAGTTCATGTCAGTCAGTCGGGAGTTTGAGTTCGTCTGAAAAGAGTTCAAAATCGTTGGGAAAACGGGTTTATAGTAAAGAATTTTTGTTGTCAAAATCTAATTTGAGTGATGAAACATTTGAAGTTGTATATACTTTGAATGATTCTGACAAACTATATTTTGATAAAGAGTTTCCAATAAGAGGTGTCAAAATTGATTTGATAAAAAAGGTTTTCAAACTAACAGAAATTAATATTTCTGAAATAAAAGATGAAAATCTTAATGTAAAACCTAAACCTTACACCTCAAGAGTACAACAACGTTTGAACAAGAAAAAGGGTTACAATTCTGGTTCTGGTTTTCAAAAGAAACCAAACCACAATCGTAGCTACAAAAAGAAAGGACTTGGTTTTATTCCACCTGAAAACTATAAAAATGAAAAATATGTTCGAGATTATAAATAAAAAATGACATATGTTGCAGGAACTAGCCATGAAGAAGAAGCAAAGAGCTCATTCTGGAAACAGTCAAACCAGGAGTTTCTTGCTGAAAAGATGAAGAATGGAGCTTTTCAAAGGAAAGAGACAAGAACCTGTTACAGATGCAATGAAATTGGTCATATTGCATGGAACTGTCCTCAAGCAACAAAAACAAAACAGGGAGTCTCAGAAAAACTGAAAGAAGTTGTTGTTGATAAAACCGAACCACCAACTGAGAAATTTAAAATTTTCAAAAATTCAACATATGAAGTTGGTGAATGTTCTAAAAGTTTTTACAGGTGAAGTGTGAAGCTTGACAACCAAAAATGGGTTGTTAAAAAATCTGATGTAAAATCTGGCGATGAATCTGATTCCACAAAATCAGAGGAGCCACAGTTTGATGAGAGTGATGAAAACTCAGTTCCTTCAATGGATGATGAGAACTTTCCACCATTGAGGACTGAAAATTTTAAAAGGAAACTGGAAAGTCTGAAATCTCAAATCAGGGTTATTCTGAGAAGGATAACTTTGATGTTGAGAAAGCGTTTAATGGGAAAGTTAAGAAGATTTTCGGAAAAATGGTTGATGGAAAAGTGAAAGGGTTAAAAGATTTTTATGCTACAAAGAAAGCAACTTACACCCCAACTAAATCCGAATTGAAATCACCCAAGGCTGGTCAGGCTTGGGTGGACATTTTCTTTGCTTGAAAAACCTGACTTGCCGGAGATCCCATGTTTATATCGTGGATCAGGAATCGGCATCATTCATGTTTTATGAGATTGTATGAAAAGTTCTTAAAATTGTTAAAACTTTACAGGATAAAGAACTACGCCGGAGCTTCCAGGTTGGTAAGTGCGAAGCAGGAATCGGCATACTGATTGATAAAATGATGCATGTAGACGTAACATTCCTACAGTTGGTATTGGTTAGTTATACCTACAAGTGGTATTGTTTGTGATCTTACAAGTGGTTATTTTTACAAGTGGTACAGAGGTTGCTTAACTGCAAATGGTAAATCAGGGACATTAAGTTGTACTTGATTTACTACATTTAATAAAAACTGACAAGATGATGAACCATATCCCCATACTTAACAAGTGGTAAACTTACAAGTGGTAAAAACAAACTCATTTTCTGGAAAAATCATTTTGATTAAAACAAACTTAAGTGTTTTGAGATCTAAATGAGAAAATGGTTTGTGATAGGGGGAGTTCTGATTGTTCATGCATAGTGAATGGCGATTTGATGTGATTCGATGTCAGTTGTCAAGTTTTGTACAGTTTGTTTTACATTTCATGATTCAAGTGGGTCAAGAGTCTTGTTGTTTTCAAATTTCCTAAAATGTGTTTGCATTTTAGGGGGAGTAAAAATTTTCAGAAAATCCAAAAACATTTGAAAATTTGAAAAAGACAAAAACATGATAAAATCGAAAATGAGTTTTGTTGTGAAATAGAGGAAATGATAGTACATCAGTGGACTATCACAACATGCTAAAGAATTGGAATGTCAAATGTGATAAACGGTCTCACTGATGATGTGCCAGTAGGTTTTTGCACATTTAGTAGATTGTGACGAGATATAAACCTAAATTTCAAACTTGCTTATATCGTGGGGAAACATCTCTCGGATATATGGGTAACCCCCGAAATCTCGTTTGAAAGATTCCTTTTTCTGATATACTAGGTCTTTATACTCAGTGATATCTGGGGTATTATTCCTGGACTTCTGCTGAATGGAAGTTCTGACCTAGTCCTCGAATAATACTTTCCGCAATGCTTGAAACATAGCATCACCCTCAGCATATATGATAAGACAATAAAATTGCTTAGCAATGCTGTTGTAAAAAAGATCCTCTAAAGGGGACACACCCAAAATTTGAGTCATGATCTCTCTGCTGAACGGTAGTTCTGACCTGAGCTCTCATGATTCTTCATAATTTATTAACCCCTACAGATATCATTTGTGTCATAATTACCTGTAAGACTGAATATTGGGATCTGGATACGGGAGTATATTCTGAGGTGGGACACGCGATTAAGTTTAAGTATCTAAGACATTAAAATCGTATCTCGAAGCAGTTGAACTTTGTGTGAAAATTTAAAGTGGATCAAGTATACTGACAATCTAAGTGAATCGTTTAGAACTTAAAATGTAATATAGCTTAACGGTGTTGGTGACTTGTCTCATAAACTGATATGATCCTCTTACACGAACTCACAAAAATATTGTTTGTAAATATTTCTTTATTGCATTACATTTTCTTTATTACAAAATCCAAAAAGATTTTCAGTGTGTTTTAGCATAAAGTTTAAAAAAATCCAAAAAGATTTTTGTCAACTGATATTGAAAAGCTGATTTTCAAAATTCTGAGTGCTAAACATGATGAACATAATTTGAGGGGGAGTTTATCTTTAAAACTGATTATTTTTGATCAAATCTTCAAATGGTTCATCAGATTGTTCTGAAATTCATTTTGTTTGGGTTTTGAAGGTGAGTCTGAGTTAGTGCAAGGTTATATGTTTGAAATATGTATGTGAGAGAAATTTACTTTGAGGTAGAGTTTTTGCAGGTTTCAATACCTGAGGACTCTGATTGGAGGTAGCCAGGCAATAATCTTGAGACATGAAGAGTCAGGCTGATTGATATTGAGAAGCTGTGAGATGGAAAGCCAGACAACGATCCTAAAGCTGATGATGCTGATGAACTGAAGAAATGCCAGCATATCGCAAGGGGGAGTCTGAAGACCTGCGAGAATAGATTGAGAGAGTGATGCCCAGAGACAGATCAAGACTGAAGATGTGAAGACTTGACACTTAAGACTCGTCAACATCTGAGGGGGAGTCTGTTGGTGCACTACATCTGTCGACTTCGTCTTGTATCGAGTCTTAGTCTTAAAATGTTAGATTAGGGCACATTGTACGAGATTTCCCAAGAAAGTTGATTTCACATATATGGACATGTCCATATGTGGGAAACCTCATGTCCGTATGTGGGAAACCTCATGTCCGTATGTGGGAAACCTTAGAGATGGTTTCGCTTATATGAACAATGGGGGTTTCTCTTTTATGGACATGTCCATATGAGCGAAACCTAGTCCCTATAAATACCTCAGGAGCGAAATCATTTGAAAGGGTTCTTGTTATCCATACCGAGGTGCTGCCGGTGTGAGATTTGGCTGTAAACGTTGTTATATCAATCAGAAAGGTGATTTAAGTGAAGATCTAGCTGTTTCTACATTGATTACTTGTTTTCCGCACATGTAATTGACTAAAACTCCTCTGATAGACTCGTTCGGGTCAAAATACGATCCTACAGATGCCATACAAATAGTGCCTCCATAGCAAATAGAACGGCACCCAACTCCAAGTCATGGGTGGTGTAATTCTTTTTGTGCACCTTTAACTGGCGTGAAGCATAGGCAATGACCTTGCCTTTTTGCATAAGCACACACCCCATCCCGGTGTGTGATGCATCACAATATACCACAAACTCCTCGATTCCATCAGGCAATGTCAGTACTGGAGCATTGCTCAATTTCTGTTTCAAAATATCAATGGATTCCTGCTGCTTAGGACCCTAGTCAAACTTAATCTTCTTACGTGTTAGCGAAGTCAGGGGTGCAGCAATCCTTGAGAAGTTTTCTATGAATCGCCTATAGTATCCTGCCAAACCTAGAAAGCTACGAATCTCTGTAGGTGTCTTTGGCTCTTGCCAATTCATGACAGCTTCAACTTTAGTGGGATCTACTTGGATACCATGCTCACTAACAACATGTCCAAGGAATTGGACTTCTCGAAGCCAGAATTCACACTTCGAGAACTTGGCATAGAGCTTCTCTTGATGAAGTAGTTTCAGAATACATCAAAGATACTTCTCATGGTCAGCTTGGTTCTTCGAATAAATGAGAATGTCATCGATGAAGACGATGACAAATTTATCCAAGTAAGGCTTACAGACGCGATTCATGAGATCCATGAATGGGGCAGGTGCATTAGTGAGCCCAAAAGGCATCACTAGGAACTCGTAATGACCATAACGAGTCCTAAATGCAGTCTTGTGTACATCTTCATTTTTAACTTTCAATTGATGATAGCCTGACCTCAAGTCAATCTTGGAGAAGTAACTTGCCCCTTGCAGTTGATCGAACAGATCGTCGATCCTGGGCAATGGATACCTATTCTTGATAGTGACTTTGTTAAGTTCGCGGTAATCGACGCATAGACGCATCGATCCATCCTTCTTCTTTACAAACAGGATTGGCGCTCCCCAAGGAGATGAACTAGGTCTAATGAAACCTTTGGCTAGCAAATCATCTAGCTGCGTCCTTAATTCCTTCATCTCCGTTGGTGCCAACCTATAAGGCGCTCTCACGACAGGAGCTGCTCCGGGGATGATGTCGATTTTGAATTCTACTTGCCTATCTGGTGGTAGGCCAGGTAGTTCTTCAGGAAATACTTCAGGGTATTCAGAAATAACTGGGATATCTTCAATCTTAGGCTTCTGCTCATCGATAGTTACCTGTGCCATATAAATGACACAACCCTTCTTCAAACATCTAGATGCCTTGAGCATAGACACTTGCTCAGGCAGACCATACTGAGTATCTCCCTGAATGGTAAGTGATTCACCAGACGGAGTCTTGATCACTACCTGCTTCTTATTGCACACTATCTGGGCTTGGTTACGAGATAACCAATCCATGCCTATAACTATGTCAAAACCTGCTAACTTCAAGGGAAGTAAAGACAATGGAAAAGAGTGGTTCTTAATGGATATAACACATCCATCTAACACGGTTGATGCAATTTCTAAGGTTCCATCAGCTAATTCCACCTCATATTTTACACTTAGGGTTTTAACAGGCATGTTCAACAATTCACAAAACTTATTATCTACGAACGACTTATCAGCGCCTGAATCGAAAAGTACTCTTGCATAAATATCATTTATGAGGAAGGTACCTGTAATCACGTTGTCGTCCTGGACGGCTTCCCTTGCGTCCAACCTGAAGACCCTTGCATTGGTCTTCTTGGCCTCTTCAGGCTTCTTGGCGTACTTAGGGCAGTTGGTTTTAATGTGCCCTTTCTCATTGCAGTTGTAGCATGTGGCATCTCTTATCTTCTTGCACTCTATCGTCCGGTGCTCTTTAGACTTGCATATCCCACATGCAGGTGATCCTGAATTAGAATTGGACTCAAGTCTGCACTTTCCAAAGTGGCGTTTTTGGCAAGTCGTGCACTTTGGCTTTTCCTCTGTTCGCTGACTATTCTTTCCAGACCCAAACTTCTTAGAATCAGTGTTTCCCTTGTGCTTCTTCTCTGACCCTCGTGAGTTATCATCCTCACGTTTCCTCTTACTTTCTTCAGAATTCTTTAGCGATCTTAACCTGACCGCATCTAAAGTAAGGGACAAGATAGATCAGCTGCCGACCTAAAAGTGGCAGGTCTTGAAGCCTTCACACTGGCTTTGATTTCTGGGGCTAAACCCCCAATGAAGCGATCAATTCGCTTGGGTTCCGGTGTTATCAGATACGGAACTAGCCTAGACAGGGTATTGAAACTGGTGAGGTAAGCTTGACAATCTAAATTCTTCATCACCAACGATAAGAAATCCGATTCAATTCTTTCGACCTCATGTTGTGGGCAATAATTTTCCCTAATGAGGGCAACAAACTGTTCCCACGACATATTGTAGAGTGGGATCTTCCCAGCAGCTTGAATGAGAGACTTCCACCATGCCAGTGCCTCTCCTTTGAACGATTGGGATACATACTTCACTACATCCCTTTTAGCACAACCGCTGATATCGACAACTGTGTCCATTTCGTCCAACCAGGTCATACAATCAATTGCCCCTTTCTCCCCAGTGAAATCCCGGGGTTTGCAGGAAACAAAGTACTTATAGGTACAAGACTTCGTACGTGGTTTATCATCAAACACTATCCTCTTGGATGGAACACTGTGTTGATTAGATGAACGTCGATCATCATCTTTCTTTGGTTCCTCTTTCTTAGAGGGTGGCTTGCTGTGAGCCTCTGAATGAGTTTTAGGGACAAACTTAGAGTGGGGTACAGATGAGGCTTTACTATTAGTCCCACTATACTCCCTGAATTGCTCCTCTATAGCTCTAGATACAGCTGTATCAATCAGTGTACGAAGCTCTCCTCGGGTTATATTAATCTTATCATCATCGTGGTTTTCCAGGGGATGACTGTTTATCTCGTCAGAGTCAGCCATGTAGTCTTAATTGCTACAAAAGAAAATAAGGGCAAGATTTATTTAGAAGCCCATACAGTACTATCGTTCTTGACGATTTATTAACCATGTTTTTAATACACATTTTAGTTAATTTGTTAAATATATAATTGTTCAGGATCTTTGTCACAATCCTTAATTATAAGTTAATAATAATAGCACAAAAGGCTTAGTCACGTAGACAAGTTTAATTTATAGGCCTTGATTTTACAGAATCGAGGCATGAAGGTCTGAATCTAAATTCATTACCTTTTCTTGACAGGGAGTTGTAGGCCACCGCTGTCTTTAGTCCAGAGGACGTTATTTATAGCCCGTGGGCACTTCATCCATAAGGGATGATTATATAAACAAGGGAATTTAGAATAACCCAATAAAAATGACTTATGTGATTTTATCGTATCACACTTTGTCAAGCATGTTACTATGCTTTCAAATATTTAACAAGGTTTTGAATCTCTTGAATGGGTTCTACCATCTTGGCCTTGTTTGCAGTGACATTTAGGCTAGGTTTTACCTTTAAGATTCTCTTTAATATTTAACGCAGAACAATCCTAATTTGAAATGTTAACAAGGATCTGAACCTAATTGTGGAACTACCATCTTGGCCCTGTCCTAAGGTGACATATGGCTAGGTCTCGTCCTTTTTAGATTTTGCCATTTTTATTATAATGGTAGATCTTATAATATAGGAATGATATTTTAAATATAATCGTTCCTTTAAAATTTAAACAAGCATATGGTTGCCCTAAACGGGATTTCTAATAAAATGACTTGCCCATGCAAAGGCAAATCAGAAAAATAACAAAAGAAGCAATCAAAGACAATGAAACGAATTAGGATTAGTCCTATGTTCTTGTCTAGACTCAAGAATGTGCAACTGTGTAACTGAGATTAAACACAAAAGACTAGTGTTTAATTCACTCGGTGTTGGCTCTGATACCAACCTGTCACACCCCGAATTCCACGTGTCACCGGTGGGCCCGGTGGGGAGTATCGTGACGTAGTTGATATCATCATAGTCAAACAACACAATATATAAATGCATAGCGGAAGCAAAAGATAAATATATTACAATCCGAATATAAAGTAATATCCAGTATTACAACGAAAAGTAAAAGATCCACAGGCGGATAAAAAATAAATAGAAATTATTGTTCAACAGACTTTGACATCTAGAGCTTGCGATACTTGAGTAATGATGCCTGGAGTAGCCAGCCTATTTCGTCTAGTACCTGCACTTAGCCTTTTTGGAAAATACGTCAATTTAACCTGGTAAATACAACTCAACTGACTCATTTTGAAAATGATTAAAATTGATTTGAATGCACTTCGGCAAAAATATCTTTATAACTTGGGACAATTATTTGTATATAATTTTGTATACAGCTTTACTTATTTGTCGTCCATCAGGACAGATTAACTCACACGCCACAGGTATAATGCCCACAGGCTATCAACCTTTAAGTGGATTACCAGCTTCGGTATAATGCCCACAAGGATGATACCTCTGAGTGGATTACCAGTTTTTACATAATGCAACTGTCAGGTGTACGCCTACACCCCGTGCTTAGGTCGTGGCCATTTCTTCGAATGATGCCAAGGATATCCGGGACATGGTCATTTAACCCCCAAAGGCCATACACCAAATAATACATATTAAACGGGTCATACACCCGACCAAGCGGTACTTTTATAGTGCCGTATCCCAAGCCCGTATAGGGAAAATAAGTTAAGAGTATTTACCTGAGCAAAGTATCAATCAAATACAGCAAATGCAAGTACTTTTACTGGGCTCCTAATCTGGAACGAAGGTTTATAATAACCTATTAGAATCCTAACGGTCTTTAATTAAGCTTAAGCTTAGACCGACACGGTTCAAACGCGTGATAAAGCGAAGACCTGTTTAGAATGTGGTTTTGACCCGACAAGCTTGTATGCTTGTTTAATATGGGTAACTTGAACACATTCTAGATTTTGAGACAAAAAGGATATGGTTTGACCCGTTTCGGCTAATATATGCAAACTAGTCACATACGCCGATCCGAACGCGACAAGTGCGTAACGAGTAACCAAAAGGTCCTAAATAGATTTCCTAAGTTAATTTGCCTTAAATATGTTGTGATATCAGTAGGATACCTTCCATTATGCCCAAAACGAGTTTAATCTCAAAATAAGCCCCGTAGGGGTATTTTGGTCATTTTAAAGATTATAAAAGAGGTTTAATGAACTTCTAAGGTTCAGGTCTGAATACCTCAGTAAAATGACTTAATTTATCATGTTATATCAGTTGGTAATAAGTCTTATGTGACAACATGGTTTTAGACCCTAACTATGTGTTTAATACGCGTAAAAAGTCATTTTAAGCGATTTCTGGGTTATACCGGAAATCTGAGTTTTCTGATCAGGTTATAAAGTTCAAAATACTTTATTTATTATATAAAATCAGTAGCAATTGGATTGGTATCAAAAGGACTTGTAAAACTCATTTTATACCCGAAAAGGGTATAATCGGTATATACCGAATCAAGGCGATAATCCTAGTTTAAGATCAGTTTAAAAATAATTAAAAATCTTCAAAATCCCAAAATATTATATTACATCAGAGGGTAGAAGGTTTGGTGTCAAAAATTGGGTTTAGATAGGCGTTACGCTAATGACGCCTTTTAATTAATAAAAAGCTTTCTAATTACATCATTGAGCATAACTCCTAATCTAGACCACCAATTGACGTGAAAATTTACGGACATGCATATTAATCAGTAACAAAGATTATTGTTCTTTCACATTTCCAAAATTCTCGTTTTAAGATCAAAAGGGCATATTGGTCAACATTAGGCATTTAACGGAAACATCGAACAATCAATGATTCAAGTAGTATAAATGCAGAGGGTTATACTATCATGTAACTAGGTCCTAATGGAACTTTAAGGCATGTCTAAACCTATCAAAATCGGGTCAGAATTGAAGTCAAAGCAAAAAAGTCAAACTATGCGCCTTTCGGTTCCGAATCGATCCTAAACTGAAAATTGTCGAGTCAGACATGCATAGACATGTTTTTATATTAATTACCAAGTTATATGAGTGATAAAATAGGTTACACGTCTTCTATATTGTTAATTATGCGTTAATGTGAAAATTAGCATTCCGTTGACTTTTTACAATAAACTTTGACTCGACAAATGATCTAGTTAGAGCGGGAATCAGAGGGTGCCCTTTTAAGGGTTTATTGCCCACATAATTACCAACTTATAACAACCCTAAGTTTGACTAATCGCTGGACCATTAGCGATTAATCAATAAGTCAACCATTAATTACGACGGTTTGACTTTACGGCTATAAACTAAGCAAAACTTGATTAAGAAAGGTTGAGGATACTTACAAGAGTCCTATGAACGATTAGGGAAGCTTAGAAGATGGCCTTGAGCTCCAGAATTCTTCAGATGTTGAGTTGTGAAGGGATGATCAAATGTTGCAACTCATGGTGCTTTATATAGTGAGTTTGATCTCACAAGATCATGCCAAACAAGTCTACCAATGATCCAAGATGCATACAAGTGCCCTCTAGTGCCTAAAAACTAGTTTAGGAAGCCCATGGTATTGAAACAAGGCAATTGGAGTCGGTTAAAGGGCTGGACAGATAGCTGTCTGTGTTTTCTGCATCTGGCAGTCGCAGGCGGCCCGCGTAAGAGTCTTCATGGTCTTACGCGGCCCGCGTTAGACCTGGGTTCAGGTTTCAAACTTTTCCTTTATTGCACTTTTAGCCCCGGTCCTTCTAAACATCGCTTTCGCTTTAATTTCTTGCATTATAAGCCTTTCAAATTGACTTATAAGGGCTTTAAGACTTATGCCCACTTTGTGAAGTCCTTGATCATTTTGTGTTTACCCGAAAAGTCATGACTTTCATCGTTGACGCATCTAACCCCTCGAATACGAATTTTATCATAGCTTTCTCATACGATAACGAAACTTGGTGAAATTTTTATCTCGCATTCTAGTGAGCATAATTAATCGTTACAGGGCTTCGGGTTTGCTAAAAGGTCACTCAGAGGTATATCTTAAACATGTTGACACATTTAACCCCTGTAGTTTGTAATCTCTCACTTTCTTCCACAGTTAGCTTCGTATGATCCATGATTTATTTGTTTAAGGTTATAAACATCATGTAGGGTTACTGTAAAGTGTATTTATTCATTGTTGACATTTTGAACCCTTATATTCACATAGTTTCTTTGTTTGTCAACTTTAGTCCTTCTAATGTAATCCTTTGCACGCTCAAAGTTTATGACACGTGTCAATTCATTATTGGACGCGAATTTTCGAGGTGTTACACAAACGGGGCACAACTCACGTAATGTGCGGTTGCAAAGTATTTGGTATGGCGCAGTTTAGTAGCTTACATATGGGGTAGCTCCCCATGGCATGATATAAACGAGTAAATTAACTATCGAAATAAGTTTTTGGAATTAAAACTGGACAAACTCGTGAACTCGCCAACATTATGTTGATACCCTACTGCATGCTTTGCAGGTACCCAGTGACTTAGGAGCTTGCAGCTTGGGGATGTGTAGTAGACGTCTAAACCCATTCGTTGGGTTTATCAAATAATTTAGAAACTTGAACTTTTGTTGAACTAAACTACTATGCTTCCGCTACTCACTTAAACTGTTATTTGGACTTTAACTATGATTATCACTAACCTTTATGGTTGGTGAACACTATTACTGTTCAGTATGATTGATGGCTGGATCCTGGTTAGTCACACGCCTAGCGGTAGTACTCCGCTTGTGGATTTTGAGGGTGTGACAGATTGGTATCAGAGCCAGGTTTTAGCGAACTCGGTTTTAAAATGAAAGTCTTTTTGAGAAAAAAAAACAAGACTATAACCCGTGACTAGTGACGACACTACACTCCACAGGCTCAACATATTAGACCTCATGGCTCGGACTTGTGTTTAGTTGATTACTTGTTGGGTGTTTATGTGATACAATGCGTACTAGAGTGCCTAGTTAGTTATAGACATACCCCTCTCCCTTCTCACTCCTGCTACACTACGACGTCGCACTCATACTGTGTTTTATGGTTATGAAGACAATGAGCGGACGCGGAAGAGGAAACGTTAACATGACTCAGACTCAGTTCACTAACCTGATCAACACCGTGGATGCAGCTTTTGCAGCCCATCCTGGAGATAAACTCGTCATTCTAGGACGTTTAGATCCTACCCTCGCACCATCTTATCGTTCCTAAATCTGTTCGCTTCATTTTTCGCGACAGGTCAACCTACACCTGCACAACCACGTGTCTGTACTTTCAAAACGTTCATGGATTGCAAACCTCTCCCTTTCAATGGTACTAAAGGTGCCATAGGCCTCCTGCACTGGATTGAGAAGGCCGAATCTGTGTTTGTTGTGTGCGAATGCCCCGCTGCTAGTTGGGTGAAGTTTGCTACTGGTACGCTTGAAGTGAACGTGCTCTCATGGTGGAAGGCGCAAATTCAGATGCTTGTGCTGGAAACTGCTAATGCCACTGCTTGGGAAGACTTCAAGAGCATGATCAAGGAAGAGTACTGCCACAGGGATGCCATCCACAAGCTCGAGAACGAGTACTATGAGCTCAAGATGGTCGGATCAGAAATTGAGACCTACACCAAATTGTCCAATGATTGCGCTGCTCTCTGTCCAAACATGTCTCAGCCTGCTTACCGAAGAATCGAGCTGTACATCAAGGGTTTGGTCCGTGAAATCCAGAGTTTGGTCACTTCGGCCAATCTTATCACGATTCAGCCAGTCATTCGCCTCGCTCACTGACTCACCGATCAGGCTGTGGAACAGGGCAAGCTGCCCAAAAGGATCAGTGCTACTACTGGGGCTTCTAATGATAAAAAACGAAAATGGGATGGAAATCAGGGCAAAGATGCTAACCCCACTCAGGCCTCAGCTCAGCAAAGGAAGAGTGAAAACAACAAAGGCCCACAGCAACAGGATGGTTACCAGGGAAATCGACCCAAGTGTAACAAATGTCATCGTCAACACAATGGGCAGTGTATAAGGAACCCGTGCCAACGCTGCAACAAGTTGGGGCATGAGGCCAAGGACTGCAGAAGCCAGCTTCCAGCTAGACAGAATCTGCAACAACCACAGCAACAGCAGCAGCAGCAAGGGATCAACCGTGGATGCTACAAATGTGGAGCAATGGGTCACATGCGGAAGGATTGCCCGGAACTAAATCAGAACCACAACAACAATCAAGGAGCTGGGAATAATAATAAGAACAATGGCGGGAATGGCGCTAGGGGAAGGGCGTTTGTGATTGGAGCTGAGGAAGCAAGGAATGATCCCAACGTCGTAGCGGGTAAGTTCCTACTCAATGACCGTTATGTTTCTGTATTGTTTGATTCTGGAGCCAATGCTAGCTATGTATCCCTACGTGTTAGTAAGAAGCTTAAGCATACGCCTGCGCTGTTAAACTCTAAGCGCGTCGTCGAATTAGCTAACGGTAGAAATATCGAGACCTCACACGTTATCAGTAACTGCAAACTCGTATTATCTGGACAGACCTTTCCCATCGATCTCTTCCCTATCGTTCTTGGAAGCTTTGATGTCGTCATTGGTATGGATTGGTTATCCATACATCAAGCTAAAATCCTCTGTCAAGAGAAAGTCGTCTGTATTCCCCGTCCTTCTTGAAAACCCCTCATCATTCAAGGTGACAAAAGTGGAGCTGTCACAGGCATCATCTTGATCTTAAAGGCCCAGAAGTGTTTATGAAAGGGGCATACCGCCATTCTAGCACTCGTCACCGACACACAGGAGAAGGAAAAGAGGATTGAAGACCTTCCTGTTGTATGCGACTATCCCGAGGTATTCCCTGAGGATTTACCTGGGCACCCTCCTCACCGTCAGGTCGAATTCCAAATCGAGCTAACTCCCGGGGCGGCACCCACAGCTCGTGCACCTTATCGACTAGCCCTCGCTGAACTGAAGGAACTTTCTTTGCAGTTGCAAGAACTGTTGGATAAAGGCTTTATCCGTCCTAGTTCGTCACCTTGGGGAGCACCAGTGCTCTTTGTTAAGTAGAAGGATGGCACTTTTCGTATGTGTATTGATTACCGCCAGCTGAACAAGGTTACCATTAAGAACCTTTACCCACTTCCACGTATCGACAATCTATTCGGCCAGTTGCAAGGGTCAAGCTACTACTCCAAGATTGACCTGCGATCAGGTTATCATCAGTTGAGAGTCCGCGACGAGGACATCTCCAAAACTGCGTTCAGGACTCACTATGGTCACTATGAGTTCCTCGTCATTCCTTTTGGAATGACCAACGCACCTGAGGTTTTCATGGACCTCATGAATCGAGTGTGCAAACCTTACCTCGACAAGTTTGTGATCGTGTTTATAGACGACATCCTGATCTACTCGAAGAGTCAAGAGGAGCATGAACAACACCTGCGTCTTATTTTCGAACTCCTTCGCAGCGAGCAACTGTACGCTAAGCTCTCGAAATGTGACTTCTGGCTTCGAGAAGTCCATTTCCTTGGCCACATGGTCAATCAGGATGGGATTCATGTCAATACAGCTAAGATCGACTCCATTAAGAATTGGCCTACACCGAAGACTCCGACTGAAATTCGCCAATTGTTGGGATTGGCAGGATACTACCGTAGATTCATCAAGGGATTTTCAAAGATCGCTCAACCTCTTACAACTCTCACCAAGAAGGGTATTGCTTACAAGTGGAATGAAGCTCAGGAAGCTGCCTTTCAGAAGTTGAAGGAGAACCTTTGTAGTGCTCCTATCCTTTCGTTGCCGGAGGGCACAGATGACTTTGTCGTCTACTGCGACCCGTCTATTCATGGGCTCGGTTGCATGTTGATGAAACACGAGAAAGTTATCGCCTACGCTTCTCGACAACTCAAGATACACGAACGGAACTACATGACGCATGACTTAGAACTCGGAGTAGTCGTCTTCGCACTCAAGATTTGGAGACATTACTTGTAAGGTACTAAATGCACGATTTACACCGATCACAAGAGTCTCTAGCATATTCTACATCAGAAGGAGTTAAACATGAGGCAGCGCAGATGGGTCGAACTCCTTAACGACTACGAATGCGCGATCAAGTATCATCCAGGCAAGGCTAATGTTGTATTCGATGCCCTCAGCAGGAAGGAAACCAAACCTAAGCGCGTTCACGCCTTGCAGCTTACTTTTCACTCGAACCTTCCTAGTCAGATCCGCAACGCTCAAGTTGAAGCACTGAAAGCGGAAAACCTTCTAGCTGAATCCTTGCTGGGCATGGAGAAACAGCTGGAACTTAGGGACGACGGTATTCACTACGTTGCGGGTTGCATCTGGATTCCATCTTATGGAAATCTACGAGAACTAGTGATCGACGAAGCGCACAAATCTCACTACTCGATACATCCTGGTTCCGATAAAATGTATCACGACCTCAAGACCCTGTATTTGTGGCATAACATGAAAGTCATTATTGCTAAGCACGTTAGTAAATGCTTAACCTATTCTAGGGTCAAGGTCAAATACCAGAAGCCGTCAGGCTTGTTGCAACAGCCAGAGCTACCAACATGGAAATGGGAGCAAATTTCCATGGATTTCATTATAGGATTACCAAGGTCCTAAAGCGGGAACAACACCATTTGGGTAATCGTGGATCGCTTAACTAAGTCTGCACACTTCCTCGCAATTAAGGAAACAGACAAGTATTCGAAGCTCGCTGCAATCTACTTGAAGGAAATAGTTGCTAGGCACGAGGTGCCAATCTCAATCATTTTTTATCGTGACCCACACCTTACATCCGAGCTATGGCAAGCCACACACAAATCCTTTGGCTCACGTTTAGATATGAGCATTGCTTACCACCCGCAAACCGATGGCCAAACTGAACGCACCATCCAAGCACTTGAAGACATGCTGTGAGAATGTGTCATTGATTTTGGAAATGGGTGGGAACGACACCTACCTCTGGTAGAGTTTTCTTACAACAACAGCTACCACACCAGCATTCAGGCGGCACCATTTGAGGCATTGTACGGTCGTAAATGCCGATCACCCCTATGTTGGGCGGAAGTTGGCGAAAGTCAAATTACCGGCCCTAAAATTGTAGTCGAGACTACGAAAAAGATTGCCCAGATCAGACAACGCATGGCGGCAGCTCGTGACCGTCAGAAAAGCTACGCCGATAAGCGTAGGAAACCGCTAGAATTCCAGGTTGGGGACCGGGTTCTACTTAAAGTCTCACCCTGGAAGGGTGTGGTTCGTTTTGGTAAATGAGGCAAGCTTAATCCACGATATGTTGGACCATTCGAAATTACCGAGAGGATCGGTAAGGTTGCTTACAGGCTGAATCTGCCAGAAGAGCTGAGTGCGGTGCACAACGTTTTTCACGTGTCTAATCTGAAGAAGTGTCTGTCAGATGAAACACTCATCATTCCTTTCAAGGAACTCACTATTGATGATCAGCTACACTTTATTGAGGAACCAATTGAGATAACGGATCGAGAAGTCAAAACCCTCAAACGTAGCCAGATACCCATCGTACGAGTTCATTGGAACTCGCGCCATGGCCCAGAGTTCACATGGGAACGGGAAGACCAGATGAAGCGCAAGTATCCCCAGTTGTTTGCAAACAAAACCCCCAGCACTAAAGCTACAACGGAATTTCGGGACGGAATTCCAAACTAACAGGGGGGCGATGTGACACCCCGTTGAAACATTCTCACACATACTAGCTTATCAGTGGTTGTGATTTAACTTTCGGGACGAAAGTTCTTAAAACTTGGGGATAATGTGACACTTCGGGCTTTCCCGAGCAACCTTCTTCTTGTATTAGCGTTATGTGTACATATATAATATTAAATGAGGAACTGTTATTATTGGATGTGCATTGTGTAACCTCCTTATTTTGTTAAGTGTACTATTATATATAGATATATAGGTAGGCATAGGTAGGATCCGAGACTGCAAGGTCTCGACTCGAGACCACCCGGTCTCAAGTGACCCAAAACAGTAGGCCGCACACTCACATGATCTGGCCCAACATACCTTCAAGCCCACTCGAAATGCCTTAGGGTGCATAGCCCTTAAGAGGGTATAAAACCCACACAAGTAGCCGACATTGCCATTTTTGGGCAACCATCATTCTCTCACAATTCCCAAACATTCCATACTACTCTCTCTCTCTCTCTCTCTCTTCCCCTCTCTCTAGAAAACCCTAAACCAAGCACCTTTCTCCTCTCTCGGACTCAACCGGCAGCCATCGGAGGCCTCGGATCAGCTCGCAAGCACCGTTTGGAAGCCTCATTCTTTATTACTCTACACCTTTTTGCCCACACTTGAATTGGTTAGTTGCTCCTTTCATTATAGTTGACAAAGTATGAAAAAGGTGTGTGCTTGATGAATGATATACATGTTCTATGTGGATAAGTGGGTTAAAATGACTAAATGATTATTATGGCTAGCTTAAAGTTAGATTATGTGTTAGGTGTTATAGAAATGGATGAGTACTGATAATAGGATGTCATGCAAGACATGTTTCTGTATGAATATGTTGTTTGAAGATAGTATGCAAGATTGTTATGACAATAAGAATGTGTATGTATGTGTGTGTTTGTGATCCGAGGAAGGTATGCTAGATGTAGGAGCCGATGCTGATGCCTAAATTGTGTACTGATTTGGGTATATGCTAGTATAGGTTGTTTTGAGTAAACATGTTTTGCAACTAATGAAAACCTTAAAATGAAGAATTGTTTGAAGATGGAATGAATATTTGAAATGTGTTGTTTTGATCTATTTTTATTAATGTTGAATATTGGAAACATGTTAGTGCAATTTAATTGGTCAGTACATGAAAACATGTCTATGAAATGTGATTGGATAGTACAATGTTCTAGAAGGATTCCATCACCAGGTGTACGAGTCGAGACCCTGAGATTTAGACTCGATACCATTTAAGTGACAACTCGGGATTAACCACCTCATCTCAAGGACTCGAGACCTATGCGGTTGCGACTCGAGATCTCTTGATCTTGACCCGAGACCAGACTCGAGACCCCATAGGTTGCGACTCAAATGCCCACTCCTTGAGACCGCCTACTTGCAACCCGAGACCTCCTGGTTGCGACTCGACAACCCATGATCTCGAGTCGAGACCACCTGGTCTCGACTGGGCTGCTTGACTCCGTTATTGGGCCGCAATATGTGTCAACCTCTTTTGGGCTGTGTGTGTGTGTGTGTCTCCTGCTACTGTTCCACTGGGTATGTGCCACTATGACTTAACTCTTTAGATGTTAGGACAGGCCCAATAACGTGTAGGATTGTAGGATCGTTTTCAGACCCGAACGAGTCTATCAGAAGAGTTTTACTCAGAATGAAAGGCGGAAACAGACATTCTGAGGTCAATTCAGCTAGATTTACCCTTTAAACTGTCCGTATATTGATTATAGATCAATTACAAGTCTGTGGACCCTTCGGCAGCACTTTGTTACACTGACCGGAACTGTTACAAATGAACAAGTCACAAAGGTATTTATAGGTGGAGTGATTTCGTTTGAGGCTGTCTCAAACGAAATCAGTAATCTCGTTTGAAACATATTCAAACGAAATCATCTTCTTAATTTCGTTTGAAATGGTCTTGACCCATTTCAAGCGAAATCACCTATGTACACATTCACGTTTTTCGTGCCTTGATCTATCTATCACAACAAGACTCGATACAAGACGAAGTCGACAGACGCATGCATTAACAGACTCCCCCTCGAATGTTGACGAGTCTTAAAGTGTCGAGTCTTCGCATCTTCAGTCTTTATCAGTCCTCTCGAACTCTTTGAAGTATCTGACGCTGTAAGCATTCTCAAATCTCTCTCTTCTCTTGATCTCCAGGATCTCTGGCTCTTACATCTTTTCTTCAGCACCAACAGAATCCTCCCCTCGAATACTGATAATCCTCAGAATCTGAGTCTTGCTCTTGAGCTTTTTAATTCTCTTTATCAGATCTCTTGATTCCTTAAGTTCATCAGCATCAGCAGTTCCAGAATCGTAACCTGACTCAATTCCAGCTTAGGATCGAAACCTGGCTTACCTGCACAAACTCTACCTCACAATAAATTTTACAATTTGATAAATTTATACTCTGCTTATCACTTTGTAAAACAAATCTTAGAATGATCTAACATTTAGTCTCTGATGAACCACCTGTAGGAATATCGTTTTTATTTCAAAAACTTTTCTCATTTCATTTCAAAACATCTCAAACAATTTCACGCAAACCATTTGTTCATCATGTCTAGCACTCGGAATTTTGAAAATCAGCTCTCCAACACCAGTTGTCGAAAATCTTTTTGTATTTTTCAAAATTTATGCTAAAACACACCGAAAATCTTTTTGGATTTTTGAATATAATGAAATGCAGTAAAGAAATATTTACAAACAATATTTTTGTGAGTATGAAATGCAGTAAAGAAATATTTACAAACAATATTTTTTTGAGCTTGTGTAAGAGGATCATATCATTTTATGACAAGTCACAAGTACCATTGAGCTTAGTTACACATTAAGAACTAAACAATTCACTTAGATTGCCGATATACTGATCCACTTAAATTTTCACACAAATTTCAACTGATTCAAGATATGAGTTAGGTGTTTTAAGAACTTAAACTCATTCATGTGTCCCACCTCTTGAATATACTCCCGTATCCAGATCCCAATATTCAGTCTTACAGGTGAGTATACCACAGATGATATCTGTAAGGGGTTAGATTGCGAAACCGTGAGAGCTCAGGTCAGAACTTCCGTTCAGCAGAGAGATGACGGCTCGACTTTTGGTGGGTCCCCTTTAGAGGATCTTTTTTTACAACAGCATTGATTAACAATTTTATTGTCTCATCATTTTATGCTGAGGGCGGCACTATGTTTCAAGCAAGCAGTAAAGTATTCTCCGGGGACTAGGCCATTGCTTCCGCATTATCAGAAGTCCAGGGATAATACCCCAGATATCACTGAGCATAAAGACCTAGTATATCAGAAAGAGGGATCCTTCAAACAAGATTTTACCTATATATCCAAGTAGTGTTCCCCACGAAATAAGCAAATTTGAATTGAAGTTTATATCCCGAAAAAGCTTACTAAATGTGTAAAAACCTATCGGCATATCATCAGTGAGACCGTTTAACGCTATTTAAACATTACATTTCTTTAGCATACTGTAAGTGTCTACTGATGTACTATCATTTCCTCTTCTAGACACAAAAATTCATTTTGAATTTTATCATGTTTTTGACTTTTTCAAATTTTCAAATGTTTTTGGATTTTCTGAAATTCTTACTCCCCCTAAAATGCAAACACATTCTAGGAAACTTGAAAACAAACTATACAAGTAAGTTGACAACCGATATCAAATCTCTTCAATTCGCCATCCACTTGGCATAAACAATTAGAACTCCCCCTCACAACAAACTATTTTCCCATTGTGATTTCAAAACACTAAAGTTTGTTTTAATCAAATGGTTTTTCCGGAAAATAAGTTTAGTTGATTGATTTTACCATTTGTAGGTTAGGGGTTTGGTTCATCACATTGTTCTTTCAACCACTTGTAAGATTAGTCCAATCAAGTTCAACCTAATGACCTTGATTAAGCAACTTGTATCACAATCTCTTTTTCAACCACATGGCTTACCAACCAATACCACTTGTAAGTTACCATATATAGGTTGAATTCTCAAGATGCCGATACATACTCCTCACTTACCAACCTGGGAGTTCCGGCAAGTCATACTAGTGACCAATTTTCAATTTTTCAACAAACAATATAAGAATGATGCCGATTCATGCTCCGCGATTACCAACTTGGGAGCTCCGGCAAGTCCAGGATTTTACTGCTCGTAGTAGGTACCATCCCAGTCACAAACCAGGGATGATACTTTACCTTGCTTCTTTGTTTTCTTCTCGTAAAACTCCTTGACTCCCTTGGCCTTCCTGTCAACCATTTTTCCAAAAATATGTTTAACTTTGGAATTGAAGGCTTTCTCAATATCAAACTCTTTCTTTTCAGAGAAAAATTGGTTTGAAATCTCAATTTTACCAATTTTCTTCATAAAATTTTCAGCCCGAAGTGGTGGAAAATTCTCATCATCCACAGTCGGTACTGAGTTTTCACTTTTTGATTCAATTTGTGGCTCCTCTGACTTTGTGGAATCAGATTCATCGCCAGAAGATAGCTCCTCTGATTTTGAAGAATCAGAATCATTGCTAGAACTATCATCAGATTTCTTAACAACCCATTTCTGGTTGTCAAGGTTTCCTCTTTTCTTGTAAAACCTGTTTGAACATTCACCAATTTCAAAAGTTGAATTTTTGAAAAGTTAGTTCTATCAATTGGAGGTTCAAACTCAATCACTTTCTCTTTCAGTTTACGAGAAACTCCATGTTTTGATTTTATTGCCTTGGAACAATTCTTGGCAATATGTCCAACAGTGTTGCATTGGAAACAGGTTCTCGTTTCTTTCATCTGATCAGCTTTCATCTCTTCTTGCTTCTTTGCAAGGAATTCTTTGTTTGACTGATTTCTGAACAGATTTTCTTTCTCTTCTTCAGAAGATATACCTGAAACAAATATCATTTTTGATTTAAAATCTCTAACATATTTTTTATTTTTATGATTTTCTGGTGGAATAAATCCTAATCCTTTCTTTTTGAAATTACCGTTATGGTTTGGTTTCTTATGAAAACCAGAACCAGAACTGTAACCTTTTTTCTTGTTTTCTCTTTGTTGAACTCTTGAGGTGTACTTTTTAGGTTTATCATTAAGATTTACATCTTTTATTTCAGAAATACTAATTTCTGTAAGTTTGAAAACCTTTTTAATCATGTCAGGTTTAACACCTCTTATTGGAAATTCCTCATCAAAAATATAATTTGTCAGAATCATTCAAAGTATATGCAACTTTAAACGTTTCGTCATTCAAATTAGATTTTGATAACAGGAATTCTTTATTGTAAACTCTTTTGCCCTGTATGTCGGTTTGACTCAGAATGCTGGACTCAGACTTTGACTATGACACAGACTCCGACTTTGACTCCTCGGATTCATCTTTATCCAACACCTGATCGACCACTTTCTTTATTAACTCGGACTCATGATCAGTGTTAAACGACGTAAACGTGACATCAATATTATTTGGCAAGTTAACTGAAGACTCCGACTCCCACTGTAAATTTTTTGCCTTTTCGACTCTTTCCGAATTTGGATTTCTTGGAGAATATCCATTTTCAAGCGGGGGTGGACACTTGTTGTAACTGAAACCTTGTTTCTTACCAGAATCATTCACTTTAGTATCCTTCTTCTTTTCTTTCTTCTTCTCAGGAGTCTTTTCTTCAGAAACCTTTTGTTCTTCGGTTACTTCATTATCTTCAAATGCCTTCATGCCTTCAACAGTTGGATAAATCCTGTCAGTGACATAAGAAGTACATGAGTAACTTTTTAACAAACGATTTACTTTTTCAGTTTCAATTCTTTGAATTTCTAATTTTTGTTCCAGCACATCACACTTCTCAATGTAGTTGTTCACACTTTTCTGCTTTATCATGAACGATCCTTGAAGTGTCTTCATGGCTGTTGCTTGTTCTTCACTTGATTGATTATATTGATTCATGGCCTTGTTCAGAACATCATAAGATTCTTTCAGCCTATTCGTGTTGTTCATCAATTCACTGTTTTTCTTCTTGATAATCTCACAATTATCACATATCACCGGAACATTCTTAGCATTAGCTTCTGCACCAACTTCGAACTTTGGAATATCTTTCACCTTTTTTCTTATCACTGGAACAGCTTCATCATCACTGTTGACCGGTGTTTTGACATTTTTCTTTTTCTTTATAGCTTTTTCATCTTCACTATCACTTTCTGCCATCATTTTGAAATGAGCTGCCAACTTCTTGCAAGATATTCTCTATCATCATCACTATCTTCTTCAACTTGAGCAACAAACGCTTTTTGATGTGAAGTTTTGTTTGGATCATAATCATCCCAACTAAAACCTTCCCAGTTAAACCCTTCGGGTAACTTTTCATCATCTTGGTTTATCAGGCATGCTTTGCTATCAGCTGAGATATATTTGTCCCAATTGAAACCTTCTGTTGGCTTATTGTCATCCTGATTCACCATACAAGCTCTTTTTGAAGATTGTTCAATCACTTTTCTTCCATGTGCCACTTGTGGTTGTTGTTGTTGTGCAACTTGATGATAGATGGCCTTCCGGTAGTAATCATTGTTGAACGGATTTTGAGCTCCACTTGCTTCGCGGTTTTTGCACTCCCTCTTGAAGTGTCCTTTTTCCCTGCAACGAAAACAAGTGACTTTAGATTTATCAAAACCCAAAGTAGAAACATTAGTTTCACGTAAAGCATCTCTTCCTGTGATCTGCTTAAATTTCTCAGCTCGTCTTAATACACTTGCCAAACACCATTTAATATCCATTAGTTCCCTCTCTTCAGCATCGATCTGATCGTAATCCTCTTTTGTAAGCATTGGATTCCCGATCCGACCTGCAACAAAACTACCATATGATTCCAACACGGTTCCCAACAAAGACATGTGACTCTTAGCAATTTCTGCTGAATAATCCTCATCATTCTCCAAATTCAGTACAATGTTGCATTGTAACTTCTTTCCATTCTTTGTTGTTGAAATATTCGGATCAAATGATGGATATGATGAAAAACTTGTGTTGCTGTTTGATCCTTTGGGAGAACTTTCTGATGAATTTTTAGCATTGAAAGCTGTCTGAATTTTTGGTGACATGTTGGTGGATTTATCACTAACACCACCTTTGTAATAAAGACCAATATCTTGTTCACCATCGAAATCTTTCATTCTCAAAACCTTTCTTTGTTCCATCTCCTGAGCCTCAATCTTTCCAATGAACTTGCTTATTGTCAGATTGTTAAAACCTTTCTTGTTCCTCAACATCATGAGATATGTACCCCAAGTCTCATACGGCAATGCATCGCCAATTTTTCGATCAACTCTTCATTAGTTTTTTCGATGCTCAATCTCTTCATGTTGGCTAACAAATTGCAGTATCGTTCAATGATTTGTTTTGTGTTCTCATTTTTCAAACTACGAAATAGATCGAATTCCTTTTTCAAAAGTGATTTCTTATTTTTAACCATTTCTTCGCTTCCATGAAACTTCGATCTTAATGCTTTCCAGATTGAATAAGATGTTCCATTGTGTTGCAATAGAACCAATATGTCTTCTTTCACAGCTTATTGTAATAGACTCAACATCATTTTCTCATCTTTGTATTTCTTTCTATCTACAGCACTCAGATCTTTAATAGCAATCTTTTCCTCATCATCATTCATCGGTCGAACATATTTCGTCTCAACACATTCCCAAGCATCTAAGTAGTTTGCTTGTACCCAATTCTCAAAACGTCCTTCCCAACCCTTATACTCCTCGATGTTCAAGAGCTTAGGCGGTTTTTGCATCGTCCCCGTTTCATTTTCCAACATCGTGTTCTGTGCGAGAGTAATCGGGGTAACCGGGGTAGTGAATGCGTTATAAAATTCCTCGTCCTTGTTTCGGTTTTTCAAAGTTCACAAAAAACAGACTGTTCAAACGGAATTACAATCTTCAAACAGAATCACTCTCCTCAAACGAAATCCCTGATTTTGTTTGGAACCTTCAAGCGGAATAACAAACTTGAAACGGAATTACTCAACCAGTTCAAGCGGAATACATGTTTCAAACGGAATTAACATGTATTTTCAAACGAAATTACGATTTCAAACGTGATTGCTACTTTCAAACGGAATTATCAAGATCTTTCAAACAAAATCAGCAACTATGTGCAATCTCAAACGAAATCAGCAAGCAACTTCAAACGAAATCAGCATGATGTCAGCAATTCGGTCCAAATTTTGTCCAATCGATCAAGTTTTAAGCCGATTTTAGTTCTGAAACTTTCTAGGTTTTGTTAAAATAACATCACGCACATGATATGTGAAAATCAGACGTTTTTAACCGTGAAAACTTGTTCAATTTTGAAACAAAGGTGTAGAAGTTAGAAAAAACAGCTGAATTGGTATGAACTCTTCCTCCTGAGCTCTGATACCACTTGTAGGATCGTTTTCAGACCCGAACGAGTCGATCAGAAGAGTTTTACTCAGACTGAAAGGCGGAAACAGACATTCTGATGTCAATTTTACCCTTTAAACTGTCCGTATATTGATTATAGATCAATTACAAGTCTGTGGACACTTCGGCAGCACTTCGTTACACTGACCGGAACTGTTACAAATGAACAAGACACAAAGGTATTTATAGGTGGAGTGATTTCGTTTGAGACAGCGTTTGAGGCTGTCTCAAACGAAATCAGTAATCTCGTTTGAAACATATTCAAACGAAATCATCTTCTTAATTTCGTTTGAAATGGTCTTGACCCATTTCAAGCGAAATCACCTATGTACACATTCTCGTTTTTCGTGCCTTGATCTATCTATCACAACAAGACTCGATACAAGACGAAGTCGACAGACGCATGCATTAACAAGGATACTGGTATGATATGTATGTTAAGTGTTAAATGCGTGTAGAGTATACGTGACTTATTTGTACCTAAGTCTGACCCATACTGGTAACCATACTAGGACGTAGTTGACCAGCACACTTGACCAAGTAACCCATCTGCCGAGCAACCCAAGGTGAGTTCACAACTTTTAAAGCATGCGTTCCCGGTGGTTGGGAAACGGAATTAAAACAACGCTATCTCCTTTTGAGGGATACAAACTACTTTTCTCCCCGGTGAGGGACGCTCAGTTAATTACTATTTATATTTGATGCAACAAGCATACTAAACGAAACTCGATCATGAAGTCCCTACATATTATACCGATTAGTCGCCGGGGCCTGGCGAACTGGTTATTAGTTGATAGCGCTATTAGGTTGCACCAACCTTACACCGTGCCCGTGTATGGGATCGGGAGTGAACTGATAGACTCTTGCAAACCGTCAATGATGATAGACATTGACAAACGGGGCACAACTCACGTAATGTGCGGTCGCAAAGTATTCGGTATGGCGCAGTTTAGTAGCTTACGTATGGGGTAGCTCCCCATGGCATGATATAAATGAGTAAATTAACTATCGAAATAAGTTTTTGGAATTAAAAACTGGACAAACTCGTGAACTCGCCAACATTATGTTGATACCCTACTGCATGCTTTGCAGGTACCCAGTGACTTAGGAGCTTGCAGCTTGGGGATGTCTAGTGGACGTCTAAACCCGTTCGTTGGGTTTATCAAATAATTTAGAAAGCTGAACTTTTGTTGAACTAAACTACTATGCTTCCGCTACTCACTTAAACTGTTATTTGGACTTAAAAACTTTTGGACTTTAACTATGATTATCACTAACCTTTATGGTTGGCGAACACTATTACTATTACTGTTCAGTATGATTGATGGCTGGATCCTGGTTAGTCACACACCTAGCAGTAGTACTCCGCATGTGGATTTTGAGGGTGTGACAAGAGGTTTCCAAACAACTACCATCCATTATCACAATAGAGGTTCTGACGTTGACAGATATTAGCCATCAGATCTTTGTAACTTCTGCCACGTCAGCATTCAGTTTTTCACCTTATAAAACTCTGTTTCATCCTCAAACAGAGCTTTTACTGTCGTCTCGAATTTAAAATTCATCAAAGCGGTTTCCACCTTCTTCTTCAACCCTTCTTCGTCAACCTCTCGCAAATTTCAATTCCGAACATGACTTTGACATTAAAAAACCAACATAACTTCCTGCCTATTTTTTAGAAAACCGAGAAAAATACCCTCTATCATTCAATGATTAATGTTCTTACATCATCAAAATATAAGGCCATTCTTACTACCGATGCACCCATTTACCAAGAAACACTCCGCGATTTCTAGGCAAATGCGAATATTGAAGAACAAAACAATGAGCCATTCAGTATAACTTCAAAAGTCGGAGGTGAATTAGTTGGTATTACCCCCACTACCATATCAACAACATTTGGGGTAAACGACTTGGCAGGTAAGACATCTTTCCCGAAAAATGAGTTTCAAACAGAGCTGATTGAGAGGGGATATGATGGACAGGTGAATAAGGCAACTATGTGTAAGACAAATTTTCCACCACCAATGAAATTCCTGTTCCATACTCTCTTAACGTGTCTCTAAAAAAAACCACTGCTTTTAATGAAATACCTTTGAAAATTCAGTAATTGGGGTATGCAATTTTGACAAATACTGATTTTAACTACTCCCAAGCACTATTTACTGACTTGGTGAAAAACATTAAAATCGGGAAAAATGCTGCTTTTCTTATGTTTCCTAGACTATTAAGCTACTCCTTGCAAAAACATGTTTCTCAAAAAGCTTTTGAACAAGGTACAGCTTGTAAAATGAATAGTCTAACATCTGAAACTTTTACTCGTCTTATTGCCAAAGACTCAAATGTTTCTAAAGCATAAGCAAAGAGGAATGAGTTGTGACGCCTCACTTTTTGAAAATTACTTTAATTAGAAAGATTATTCATGTAACCATTTTTTTTAAACTTACATCCGTATCGTATTCGTATTTCGCCTCTATCTTCGTAATTCGTAACTTGAATCGTACTAAAACATAATCTTTTTATCTAAATTATACTTCGATTTATCATACTTAGTTTAATTTCGAATCTTATGCATTCATTCGATACATATTCGTGCTTCTCGTAAAGAAATACATGACTTTAGACGTTTAATTTATGCAAACGTTTGATATGACGTTCATAATACAACCTATACTTTTATGTTATACAAAAATGTTACTTATTTTCTTGTAAATTAAAATATACATAATAAAGTACATAAACATGTATTAATAATACATGATATACTTATTATTGTGCCATATATGAAACATTAGGGTCTTGAATGGCCAAAACATGAAAGTTTTAAAATGGCCTTGTGGCCAATCGCACTATACAGCCAAAGTATGGCTGAATTCAGCTTTGATCCATTGTTTTTATGGCTCTCACCTTGAATTATGATATTTATATATTAAAACATCAAGCACTTCATACATTAGGGACTTCCTTAAAAAAAGGAAAGTGTGAAGGATAACGTACGGCCGAACACATGGACAACCTTTACTTCAATGTTTTAAGCTCCTTTATTTTCTTATTTTTTTTCACCTACCTTACACATAAATATTTACCATACATACAAACTTATAAGTCGGCGGGAATATTTTTTAGAGGTGGTTGGCCAAAAGTGCCGGCCACTTTTTTTTTTTTTTTTTTTTTTTTTTTTTTTATAAAATAGTTATTTATAGGTTCTATCAAATTACGATTTTATTCCCTGTTTAAAATTATGATTTTGCCCCAAGTTAGAAATTAAATTTATGTTTTGCCTTCAGCTTATATTTACGTAATAGTGTTGGCCCATTATTGGCTGAAATGAACGGCTAACGTAATAGTGTCAGGCAGCTGCCTGGCACTCCTCTATTGGCCCAATAAATTTACGTTTTTATCCCGCTTTAAAATTACGATTTTCCCATCGGTTTAACAATATGTTTTTACCCTCACATAAAAATTATTTTACGTTTTTACTCTCAGCTAAATATTTAAATTTTTCTCTCGGTTCAAAATTACGATTTTGCTTCGTTTAAATTTACACTTTTGCAATTAGTTTTTTTCCTTTAAACTTACGATTTTGCCATCAGTTCAAAGTTATGTTTTTACCCCCACTTAAAAGTAAATTAACGCTTTTGCTCCCAGTTAAAAATTTCAATATTGCCATCAGATAAAAATTACGATTTTGCCCCGTTTAAATTTACAGATTTGTCATTAGATTTTTTTCTCACAGCTACGTTACGAATTTGCCCTCAACTTAAATTTACATTTTCTCCATCGTTTTTGTTTGTTTTCCTGGTTAAATTACAATTGTGCCCCCAGTGTAAAATTACAGGCATGCCGGCAACTGTCTGGCGCTCCCCCATTGGTCCATTTAATTTACGATTTTATCCCTGAAATAAAATTATAATTTCGCCTCAGTTAAAAATTACGTTTTCCCATGGTTTTAGTTTTTTTTAGCAAAACTATAATTTGTTTTTTTTGTTTTCATTGGTTAACTCCATTTAATTTTTTCCCATGGCAAGGAGCTGCCTAACACTCGCTCATTAATCCTGAAAAAATATAGTTTTGCTCTGAGCCCAAAATTACGGTCTTATCATCGTTTTAGTTTTTTTTTCCTAGCAAAATTATAGTAGTGTTTTTTTAATCGATTTAGAATTATTCGGCCATCGCCCCGCAATGCGGGCGGGGCAACCACTAGTTACATTACATAATATGTATTATAAAAGGCACAAATCAAACAAAGTGGCCAGAATGTGGAGGCCATGTGCGGCCAACAATTAATTCACAGGCCATATTTTAGATTCAGCCATTGGTTGATTTTAAGCCCCATTCTCTCAACCAACTTATATTAAATACACCCTTAACTCTAACCCTAATCCTTCCTTATAAATACATCATTTCCTCCATTCATTTCCACTTTTGAACTCCACAAAACAGTCTCAAATTTACTCTAATTCACTCAAAAATATCCAGCTTTGGGTAGAAAGTTTAAGTCATTCTAAGTGAGTTTGACTCACTTCTTCTTCTATTTCTTTCTTGTTCTTCCTTCTAAAACACTTGGGTAACTTCTAGGAAGGTTTTCACAAGTTTGCTTGGGCAAACTAAGGTGAAACCTCACCATTTTTTAGGCCCAAAGTGCACTTTATTTTCTTCTCATTTTTGTCTTTTCATACGTTCATGTTTTGGTAGAAAACTTGGTGGAATATTGTTCCCACCAAGCTCACTTAGTCTATGGTTGTGGGTTTGTTTTTAGAGGATTTCCATTAAAGTTTTGGGATCAAACACCCCTTTTATTTCTGTTTATACATGTTTGTTGAATGATGAAAACAAGCACAAGTCATCATCTTCTATATAATGAACTTGTGACTTGTGAAGTGTGAACAAATGGAAGCTTTGGCTTTCCAAACTAAGTTCCACTCCTTCATTCCTAACTTGAGTATGAACACCCTTAAAACTTAATAGATTAGATTTACTTCCTTGTTATCCATGACCCTCCCACCATCTTTATGATAGTGTGTGTAGTGGTGAATCATATAATGAGGTTTTCTAACCTCCATGCTTGACATACATGATGTTACATGATAAAACTTAATAGAAAACCTAGCCGTTAAGATATCTTAGTGGCTAAGTAAACTTAATAGATAACCATCACTAGCACTCTAGCGGTGGGCACGAGTATTTACGTTGCACCTATGGTGGGTCCGAATATGTTTTTCCCTCCAGGTCTCAAGTTCGAGTCTAGGTGATAGGGGTTTCTCGTTGAGTGGTTTGAATTGGGGATCTATTGTGCGAGCGGGCTCTGTAGCGCAGACCCGGTTAAGAGAACGTATGGTAGACCTCCCGACATTCGCGAATAATTCACACCTTTCAAAAAAGAAAAAAGAAAAGTAAACTTAATAGCTAAGGTAACTTAATAGGAAATGAAACTTTATAGCTAATTAAGCTAAGTAAGTTAATTAATTAATCGGTTAAGTAAGTTACTTAGTTAAAAAATTAAAGTAAATTAATCAGTTAAATAGCCAAGTGTAACAACAAAACGGTTAAGTAAGTTTAATAACCTAACATCTAAATAGATATATGAGGTAGATAACATATAAGAAAGATATATATATAAGAAAGATATATATGAGTAGATAACAACTGGTGAAGGTGTATATGGGTAGCTAGTATCTAGGGAAGGTTTTATCTAGGGAAGTTATATATGAAACTTTTTAGAAAAGAAAGGCATATTCCTCACCTATAAATAGGAAGCTTAGGATTCATTTTTCCTTGCTCATTCCTTCTTTTATTCTCTTTATATGTTGGTTTTCTAACCAATAATCACGCATACGGTATTCATTCCGATCGATTAGAGAACTAACTAACAAATGCCAAAGTGTTGCCTGAATAAGGCTACACTTTGTTAACTTACGTTATGGTTCTGATCTCGTGACCATCGTTAGGTTTGAATTGGTTTTACACTAATACGTATTCTACTCTGTTAACTAAATGTTTAACTAAATGAAAGCTCAAAACTATAAAATTACTATCAAAATAGATGCTTAATTACTAGGAGATTCAGAATATAAGTAGATGCTAAACTATTAGAAGGCTTAGAACCAAGACTATAGACTTACAAGAAGCTTAATTATCTAAAGCCTCAAGAACTACAAGCTAACAAGGTGAGTTCATCTGAATCATTTTGAAAACGGGATGTGATGTTCCGTCTAATTGGTAATAACTATGAAATCGACTATATATAGCATCTGTGATATTTGGCAATGATTGATAGGATGATTGAGGGCTGATTGTATGTAACTAATTTAGCCAGTAGAGTTTGTATACATAGCCTGGTTATGTGAACATACCGTGCTTACTTTGTTCTTATTTGTTTGCCATGATTATATCTAATTGATGTTATAGTTGATAAATATATATTTTGAATAAAATCATTTATGTTCATGAACTCACAAGTTTATGCTGAGTCCCAAATATTTTTCGGACACACATCCTAGGTGCCATGTGATTGCAGGAATTGTACACATTGAGACTAACATACGAAGAGATAGAGATCTAGAGGGTTGCTGGAGGTTTTGTTCTCTAGTATAGTTAAACTGATATTATTGTGTAATACGAGAGATGCATAATACTTTTAAATAAAAGTTCAGAAGCTTTCATTATGAATTCTCTAATTACTATGTGTTCTCTATATCCGACGCGTAATACTCCCTAGAGCTTATCCTGGGATGCGGGTGTTACAAGTTGGTATCAGAGTCGTAGTTTAAGTGAACTAGGTACAAAGATAGTATCTACACTGAAACTAGGAAAAGCGGTTTAAGATAAGCTTTGAGATAAGTGATTTGCCCACATGGGTTTAGGGTAAGAGTTGTTGTGATAATACCTAAGCTTAAACGAAAGAGTTAGGAAATTGATAGCACCCAGGATAGTATTTAGACTTGAACTTAAGAAAGATGCCTTAATATATACTTCGAGATAAGCCAATTACGTGCATAAATATAGTGTTATAGGTACTTGTATACCGTGAGGATGATGATTAGAAGATTGTAAGTACAGTAAATAAGAAGTAACACTTGACCACTATTGTGTCTTGTTTATTGGTACTACTTGGTTCTGGAATATGATCCGCCGTGTGAATACTAATTTTGTTGTTCCCTGATGAAAGATTTAGTTAAAGATGCACCTTTAAAATCATGATTTGATAAAATTCTTTTTATGGGAAATACAATGATAATTAACTCTCTGGCAAGACTGGTATGGTGTGGTAGACTCTCCAGCTTATCCGGGTAAGATGGGGTAGCCTCTCCGGCAAGACCGGGAAAGATGAGGTAAATGTTATGTTAAAAAGTTACAGAATTCCCTAAATAGTAGTATGACCTGATGTTTGACCTGTTTTTGGAAATATGAACCTGTTAAATACATTGATCTTATAACGGTATGTAGATTACAATATATGAAATATATGATTGTATAGATATGTATATCTATACACAAGAAAGTCCAAAGACCATAATGATTGACAATTTAGGATGAATCACGAGCATGTGTGTCAATGATAATTTTAGATTTCGTTATCGCGAACCTTTCGTATACATCTATAGTTCCGATATCGAACATTATTCCCTGTGATCATCCGTCTCGTAACTCGTGCGACAAGATGAACGATAGGAATCATTTAACTTAGGACCCCATCGAAAGTATAAGAATTTCCAATGCGTTACCTTAGATTTTCAACGCTAGCAGGAAACCTGTAACTAAAAGTTGTGTTAGGCACAAAACATATAACTAAAACTTACGCTAATGAGAGTAATTCTACTTTCATTAAGAACTCTTGAGAAGATGAGAGTAACTTATGACCAGATACACATACAAATACTTTCTTCACTTGTAATCTTACTAAGGTTACCAGTAATAAAGAAGTTATTACGGCAATCCATGGGCTGCAAAGTACTAAAGTTGCCCAAACCATTAGTATATAATCTGAGAAGTATGAAGTAATGTATGCTTCAAAAATAAGGCATTAAGATAGTGAGACCTGATCTTCCAAGCACAAGATCATGACATAAGCCAAGGAATGGAAAGAAGTAAAAGAACCGACAGAAAGGAAATTATGTCTACTTCATAGAAGGAACGAATGGCAACAAAATTCTTCGGATATGTGAAAATGGTACTAGTTCTAGCTTCGCCAAAATATGTACTAATTTCTCATTTTATTTGGGACTAGTCAGTGAGATCCGTGATCTGTTAATGACGGTCAGACCACAAACCATTAGCAATATGGCCGAGTTAGCAAATACTTTGACCAATGGGTTGATACCTGAACACAAGAAAGAAGAAAGTGTAGCCGTATATGTTTCCATTAGGGAAGCAAATCATATTCATCAAGATTGTCCGAAATTGACACAAACACCTGAAAACAAGACAAAAATAACCGAAAATCCCAAGAGGAACGCGAGGGCATTGTTCTCACAACATAAGAGGCAACAAAGATTCCTGAGGTAATTGGTGGTACATTTCTTGTACATGATGTTGACACTAAAGTATTATTTAACTCTGGTGCGAACCAAAGTTTTATAAATACTAAGTTATGTCAAGCAAATATTCAATCTTTAACCAAACGTAGGCAAGTCTGGAACCCCAACAATATTCGTGGAGTACTTCAGGAAGAAAAGATAAAATTGCTAGGATACAAACTTAGTGCTATCTTACTTCGTATGAACCTCGTTGGATTCAATGTAGTGTTAGAAATGGAATGATTAGCACCCAATCATGCTCAAATCTTAAGTAATCAAAATTCTTTTGAGATTCGTAAGCCAATAGGAGAAGTGATCATAATCTAAGGTGAATTTGAGTACCTATTCAAGGAAACCCGCGAGAAAGGATTCTTGAAGAAGCACTAAGTGTATGATGCATCGTGGAAGTGATAAGAGGTATCAAGGTTTGAATAAGAAGTGCTGATAGATAGGAATGAAAAAGGATGTAGCAAATTATGTCTCTAAGTATTTAATCTGTTAGCAAGTTAAAACTAAACATTAGAAACCTTTAGGTTTACTTCAACGATTAAAAATGTCAGTGTGGAAATGAGATTAATAACAAATGGATGTTGTTACCAAATTTCCCAAAACAATAAATCGTAACGACACAATCTAGGTAATTGTGGATCAATTAACCGAATCAGCTTATTTCCTACCAATGAAGGAAACCTTTAGTATAAAGAGTATAGTTAAGTTATATGTGGACGAAATAGTCTCGTTACATAGAATCCCGTTATCTATTGTATCTTATTAAGATAGTCATTTCACTTCTCATTACTGGGAAAGTTTTCAAAAAGCCATGGAAACTTGATTGAATAAGAGTACAATATATAATGAGCAAGATGAAAGAACAACAAAAACATAGGAAGACATGCTAAGTGCATGTGTGATAGATATTGGTGAAAGTAGGACAATCACTTGCCACTCATAAGATTTCTCCAATAAACAAATAGTTATCATACCAGTATTAATGTTGCCCCGTTTAAAGAACTTTATGGATAAAAGTGCCACCCAGTATGTTGTCCAGAAATAGGAGAAAATCAACTATCAGGCCATGAGATCGACAAATCGTTAGAATTTCAAATCGAAGAAAGAATGCTACTAAAAGTCTCTTCGTAAAAAGGAATAGTCTGATTCGACAAGAAAGGAAAATAAAATCTAAGGTTTGTTAGACCAATTCGAAAGCATTAAGTAAGTTGGACCAATAGCTTATTAGCTAAAGTTGCCAGAAGAAATTGTTGGTATACATGATGTACTTCATGTATACAACATAAGGAAGTGTTTGGCAGATCCAACCCAATCAATACCATTAGAAGACGTGCGAGAAGATAAAAATTGAACTTCACGAAAAGACCAATAATGATTCTTGACTATCAAGAAAGAAAACTAAGAAAGAAGATAGTTCCCATATTGCTAATCCAGTGCGAGGTCAGAAAGGACTCAAAAAACTTGGGAGATAGAAGAAGAAATGAAAATCAAGTACCCTCAACTGCTTGAATAACCTTCGAATTTTGAGGACGAAATTCATTTTAAGGAGGGGAGAATGTGACATCCCGAGTCTTCTGGTCAATAAAGTCAAAATATCCCGAATAAACCCGTAATTGAAACGCCAAACGTGCACGATGGGAACCAGCATGAAAAACGAGGAAAACTAGAAAAGGTCATCGTCGCGTGGCGCGACGAGATCATTTTTGGATCGTCGCGTGGCGCGATGAGATACTTTTCGGATCGTCGCGTAGCGCGGCTGGTCCAGATTCCATAGATACCACGTGGCAGACCTATAGGGGTGACTCATGCCACCTAAGCCTTAGCCCACCCCGCAGCGGCACGTGACAGGGGAATGTTGAGTTGGTCGTGTGACGCGACGACGTCGAATTTCAGCTATAAATAGAGCAGTTCTTGGGCATTCCAAATTGCTCGTATTCGATTTCTGAATCGCTATAACTCGTTTTTCTATCCCGAAACCCTAAACCTCGAAACTCTACTCCGTAGAAAGTGTACGAAACCCTGATCGCTAAAACAATACCCTGTCCGATTGATCTAAAACCCTAGCAACGAAAAGCTGAAGTTCCGCCAGAATAAGGTGATACTTTATACGTTGCGGTTTTGATCTCGTGATTGTCGCTAAAAGTTTGATTTGGTTTCTTACACTAATCCATATCACATTTTGGTACATCTAGAAATTAGAACTTATAACTAGGGGGTTGCTAAACCAGAAAATTGAGGGGTTAAGAAAAATTAGTGGTTAAAAAAACCTAGCGGTTAAGAAAGCTTAGTGGTTAAGTAAACTTAATAGCTAAGGAAACTTAAAAGAAAATGAAACTTAACAGCTAAGTAAGCTAAGTAAGTTAATTAATTAATCGGTTAAGTAAGTTAGTTAGTTAAACAGTTAAAGTAAATTAATCAGTTAAACATGTAAGTGTAACAACAAAACGGTTAAGTAAGTTTAATAACTTCACATCTAAATAGATATATGAGGTAGATTACATATAAGAAAGATATATATAAGGAAGGTATATATGGGTAGATAATAACTGGGGAAGGTGTAGATGGGTAGCTAGTATTTAGGAAAGGTTTTATCTTGGGAAGTTATATATGAAAATTCCTAGAAAAGAAAGGCATATTCCTTACCTATAAATAGGAAGCTTAGTATTCATTTTTCCTTGCTCATTCCTTCTCTTATTCTCTCTATACGTTGGTGTTCTAACCGATAATCATGCATACGATATTCTTTCCGATCGATCAGAAACTAACAAAGGCCAAAGTGCTGCCTGAATAAGGCTATACTTTGTTAACTTACGTTATGATTCTGATCTCGTGATCATCGTTAGGTTTGAATTGGTTTTACACTAATACATATTCTACTATGTTAAACTAAATGCTTAACTATTAGAATTTTCTACATATTCTCTTTATATGTTGGTTTTCTAACCAATAATCACGCATACGATATTCATTCCGATCGATTAGAGAACTAACTAACAAATGCCAAAGTGTTGCCTGAATAAGGCTACACTTTGTTAACTTACGTTATGGTTCTGATCTCGTGACCATCGTTAGGTTTGAATTGGTTTTACACTAATACGTATTCTACTCTGTTAACTAAATGTTTAACTAAATGAAAGCTCAAAACTATAAAATTACTATCAAAATAGATGCTTAATTACCAGAAGATTCAGAATCATATGTAGATGCTTAACTATTAGAAGGCTTAGAACCAGGACTAAAGACTTACAAGAAGCTTAATTATCCGAAGGCTCAAGAACTACAAGCTAGCAAGGTGAGTTCGTCTGAATCATTTCTAAAACGGAATGTGATGTTCTACCTGATTGGTATTAACTATGGATTCGACTATGTATAGCATCTTGTATGTGGCAATGATTGATAGGATGATTGAGGGCTAATTATATGTTTCTGATTTAGCCAGTAGAGTTTGTATACACAGCCTGGTTATGTGAACGTACTTTGCTTAATCTGTTCTTTGATGTTTGCCATGATTATATCTGATTGATGTTATAGTCGATAAATATATGTTTTTAATAAAATCATTTATGTTCATGAACTCACGCGATTATGCTGAGTCCCAAATATTTTTCGGGCACACATCCTAGGTGCCATGTGATTGCAGGAATTGCAGAGATTGAGACTAACATACAAAGAGATAGAGGTCTAGAGGGCTGCTGAAGGTTTAGATCTCTAGTATAGTTAACGATCACCACCTTAGGGAAAATCTCGATCTCCTAGAGGAGCGACGTGAAGCAGCCTCTGTTAACGAAGCAAGATAAAAGCAAGCGATGGCAAATTATTATAACAAAAGGGCAGTCGCCGTCGCCTTCCCGGTGGGCGATTATGTCTAACGTGACAACGAGGCCAGCAGAGCTGAAAACACCGGAAAGATGGGTCCTACCTGGGAAGGGATATACATTATCGAAGAAGTACTAGGAAAAGGGGTGTACACATTTATTAAATATAGACGGTACACCAATCCCCCGTTCCTGGAACATAGCCCATCTCAAACGGTGTTACATGTGATCTTCACCTAGTACAGTCCCGGATGATTGGTATTTCCTTTTTCCTTTATTTTTTGTTTAATAGGGCATCATTTATCGACCTTTTGGTCAAAACTTTGTAAAGATGTCTCTATTTCTGAATAAAACTTCGATCCTTCGATTCAAGTTCATATAACAACAACCAATATATAAAATAATATTGCACAATACTTAGACGAACCTTTTGCTTAACATGCATTAAGTTAAGAGGAGTATACAGCATATTAACGTAAAAAACAAACGACTTACACTGACTACGTCATTTTTGGCAAAAAACTTTTTACAACGCTAACAGATAGGTGCCTTGGTAATAGGCACATTTAACTATCTAACATCATACAAACACGAGACCCCAAGATCCTCATGATAGTCTACAAAAATAAACCAAGTACTTGTATATCTACCCACATAATGTGGAACAACACAAAATAGCAAACATAACATTAAATTTCGCTGAATTGACTGAGGTCAACATCTTCATCACCAGTGCAGGGGTGTTAAGAATTCCTGTGTCAAACACAACTAGGTCAGGAAAAACATCCACACCATCTCCCGGCACAACTGGACTCCCTGCGTCGTTGTTTTCATCCACAGATGCCCTGGTTGCTCTTGGAACACCCTTCCGACGACGAATATAATAGGCACCAAACCGACGTGAATGGTGGTCGTCGGTAACGGTCTTCAACACAGGACATCGTTTCCTTTGTAGAACTTTGGGAATCGGAGGGTACGACATCAGTGGCAACGGATCACCATGATCGGACCAAGATTGGCTCGCCGGAGCTTGACCGGAAGAAGCACTATTAACATTCTCTGGTAGCCGACGTAAATCAAGCAGGGCCTCGGCGGCCTCACAATCGTCAAGCACCTCTGACACACGACGACGACGATAGGAATTCTTCATGTAGCCAAAAAGTAATAATCAGGTGTCCTTACAAAATCACATTACATATAAGAAATAAGAAGCAATTATGGCGATTGATTGACAACAGTCACATCGCCCCCATGTCAGGGGGAGAGTCAGAATTAATCATCATAGCCTACTCGCAAAATATAGGGATTGCGTCATCCAACAAAAAGTAATTAAGTGTTTGCATACAGAACTGTTCAAAAACTAGCCCTAAACAGGACACGTATCAATCAAGCCTCCCACTTGCATCAAACATTGGAATTGGAGGAGTCAAGCAGGAGGTGGATTACCTCCGGGTCTGGGCTCCCTGCTGCTTCTTTAATATGCTGGAACTCGGGGAGAGGATCATTAGCCACAGCGGAAAGAGTCTCCGTCATACGAGCTGAAGCAGAATTAGTGGTTGCCTGCAGTTCCTCGGTAACCAAGTCCAACCGACCGCACTCCGAGTAAGCGGCGTGCCTTCTATCATGCTGACCAGTCTCGTACGCCGTCGTCGCCATATTATCCAGCAAACTACTGAAATGTGGAGATCGCCTAAGAAACTCAAAGCAGGATATCACGCCATGGTTAACCCACCAGGTTCTTTCTCCTCTAAGTGCAGCAAGTTGAGCAGACAGTTCTTGTGCCTCGGCCAATGCCTGGTTCATCACATTCTCGCTTTCAGTATGACAAGCGTTTTCACAATCTAGGTCACACTGCAATTTAGACCGTTGCACCAACAATTCATCACACTTTTGGGCGGTTTCTTCAGCCTTAGCCTGGGTATCTTCCATCCCCTTCATCAGAGCGTGATGCCGCTCCTGAACCTGTGACACGAATTCATGATCAATATTTAGCTAGGCAACCTGAGAGGTCAAGACATGAACCTTCTCTGCCTCTTCTACAACTTTTCTTTCCAGCTCCCCTTGGACTTTCAATGCGTGAGCTATCACCCTCTCCTTCTCTTGAATGTCTCGGGCCCATACCACACGTTCTTTAGCAAGATTTGAAGTTACCCACTTCAAGTCTTCTTTGGCTTTCAGCTTTTCGGCAAGGAGACGGGACTCCCGGGCCTTAGCAGCATCCAGAAGGCCGTCTTTCCGTTGAAGGTCGTCCATCATTTGTTGCACGGTGTGACGTCTCTGCAGTAGTTCGCGGTTATCCTGACCCCAGCGGCGTTTGAACTCTGCAATCGTTTTCACATCGGCTACAGCATCAGCCACGGTGGAATCTAACAGCGTCCCGGAATCCTAACCCTCCACATAAGACACCTCCACAGGAGAGAAGGAATGAGCCACCCAGTGGTTCATTACTTGTGGATATATGAGACAGGTGGATTCGGCGACGTTCCAGCGGGACTTGTATGGCTTATCAGTCATCCACAGGTCCCAGGTGATGGTTGGCAGGTACAAACCTTCAATACGAAGTGTTTTATCACGTTCCCCACCACTCGATCCCGCTGCCTCATCATGACTCAAGGCTTTATCACTAGAAAACTCATAAGACGAAGAAGGCAAACTGACAGGTGCAGTGATGACGGGCGGCGTTGCAGCAGAGTCAGTTTTCTTTCGGCTTGATGCTGAGGATGGATCAGGGAGAACCTTAAAAGGTACCAAGGGAGCAACGGCTGGAGCAACAATGGTTGTCATAACTATGGCCTCGGTTAATATAGGTCCAGAATTGACCGCCGGGGTAACAGAAGTCCCGGTGGTGGACACGACAGACGTGGCAGCCAAGCTAGTAATAACGGGGCTTACGGCGATAGTTGTCGTCTCACTTCCAGTAGTTGGAGCGGGAAACAAAGAACTCTCAAAGCCAGAGGATGCTACGAGTGGGGTACCTGCAACCAAAAAGGCAAGTGAGGAAAGGTTGTGGAGTAGGATCAAAAGGATATCTTAAAACACACTTACCAATCTCAGCAAGGACGCCACGCCTTCGCGCCTCAAAATTGGTTAAAAGGGGCATCACGTTATGACTTTCTTCGATGGGGGTCCAACCGGTGTTAGAAATTTGGACTCAAATGGCTAAGAAAAGTGGATATAGGGACTCAGGGCATTAAACTTTTTGATTTTGGACTCAAGTACTTAAAACCACTAAAACACAGGAACTCAAAAAGTAATTTACCCAAAAAATAATCAATGTGATTTTTAAACATTAAGGCTGAAACCTATAAATTGATACAATCGTAAATAATGTTTTCTTTATTTTTAACTTTTTTTCTAATTTCGAAATAAGCAGGAAAAGATTAATAATCATTTTTGCCCATATTTAATACATGATATAATTCATATTCCTTTCGCCGGTAGTGTACTTTGCAAACTAAAAACATTAAGGTGGTGTTTGTTTTTCTAAAAGAGATTTGCAGATGCTCTTCCTTCTGCGCCGCACAAACCATGCGCATACATTATCGTCTGCAAACTATTTATTTTTTCGAATACGTTTCATTAAAAAACATTTGTGTGGGCTCTTGTTGGTGTATACTTGGCCAACCACTTTTAATATCTTCTAAGGTCTGCAGAGGGTTAAACACTACCACCCACCACCACCACCATCTTCCACAACCGTCCACCACCACCACCACCACCTACCGTCTACGTCCACCATCCACCACCACCACCACCACCCATCGTCCACGTCCACCAACACTACAAGAAAACGGGGCTATAGGAGCGACAGATGTCATTGCTAAAGACCCCTTATGTCGCCGCTAAAGGGTCGCCGCTAAAGGTTGGCCTGTATTGCCCCACATGTCGCCGCTATTGGTACCTGTCGCAGCTAAAGGGTTGACTCAATAGCTGCGAGAGATGTCGCTGCTAATTTATCGTCGCTAATGGTCTACCTCAATAGCGACGACTTTTGTCGCTGCTAAAAGTGTTTTTTTTATTTTCCAGATTTTTCATATTTAAGTCTGCCAATTTCGGGTTCACGACACAAAAAAACAAAATAAACACAATCTACATAAGGATAAACGTCACAAACGTCACCATCTGGCTTCATTTTTACTCACAACACGCCATAAAAGTACATAAACGTTAACTAGTTCGAATTTTTCTTTAAGCCAAACATAAAACAACCAACTAAATGAAACCTTGTTTGAAAGAAAGTCCCTGTATTCCCCGATGTCATATTTATCTGCAACTCCATTGTGCTTCACTATGTTTTCAGCAACCGAATGATCTTCCTGATCACTGCCATCATCTGCCATCATCTGCCATCATATCTGTGTCATGATCGTTGCCATCATCTGGATAAAGAACCAGCTCACAATTAGAAGTGGAGATTTTAACCCATTTAATTATGAGCATGTCGATTTGAGTTATTTATTTGTCAAACGGGTAGAAACTTACCCTTTTGATCCATGGTCTTGTGCTCAGCCTGCATAAGACAAGTGTTGTACACTGGGTAACCCAAACCCATTGGGCCAAGAAGAAGGTTTAAAATTAAAGCCTTTCATGAGTTGTATTTAAGCCCAAGTCTTTTTAGGTTAAGCAAGTCACAATTTTAAACCTACATTCTGGTACTTTAGGAGAAAATATGTATAGAAGAGTACATTACTTGATATCATGTAAGGTTGTCGCCCCAAATCATGAATTTATGCTCAAGCACAACCAGATAACCACATCTTTTCTCAACACAAAGGACCTGGAAATATATGTTAATACCCTAATAATTGTAATATATGAACGACACTAGGACCTGGACATTTCTAAAACATATGTTAACTATGATTAACATAAAAATAAGATTTTAATGTCTCGTACATCCCTTGCCAACACAATTATCAGCAGGGAGTTGTTACCTGATGAAGAACGATATAATCTGATGCAATACCTGAATGATTCCAAGGAGATGTATGGCTTCTAGAATCAGTCCCTAAGAAATAAAAAGTGTAGGTTTTATAAAAATATTCGTAAATGATTTAAAGTATTTAAAGTAGCGTTAGGGATTGCATCAGGCATTACCATACCACAACCCGATCTACAACGATAGTTGATTAGACAACAATAACCAAAATGAACAAGGGGAAGCATGGACGGACTGGGTTTATAACATCAACAAAATCTGATGCTTGTGAGTTTACAAAACTACCACCAATCAGTCAACGATATCACATACCTTAGACTCATTAGTTACGCCAGTAAAACATAACCTTCACAGTAGAAATCAAAGGTTGGAGATTAATATCATGACCAAAAGCAAACACAAAACCTAGCTAACTCATTAACATATAAAGCAAACTCACCAATGAACAATGCAAAAGAAACAGAAGCGACAAAGAGACCAGTACTTCAAGTAAGCTAAATGAGCTTGTTGGTTTTGTGAACTATCCATAGGCTTAATGATATATCAATATTCAACCTGGTAGCATTATGACCAACTCTAGCTGGCATCCTCAGCTCATGGGTCAGTTTTCTACTCACCAAAGTCGCCAATTTTCATCACGTGATCAACCATTTGACCTCTTTGAATATGGTCAGCGTTTCTGGAAATGTTTTGTCAATCTGGTGCTAGGAAGGTGAACCCACCATCATTAATGTTATGATGCATTGCATGCACGGGTCTTGACCATCAGCCTGTACCATCATCAACATCGTCGCGTAAAAAGATTGCGGATTAGGGCTAGGCGGCATCCCATCTGCAATTCTCCCACCATGGTCATCGAATCAACGTATCTAAAATCCAAAGCTCAGTCACAGACATAAAATGCAGATTAGATATCATTTTGTTTTTTACCATCCCAAAAGAATCCCCAGACTAACAGTGATGTTATTTATGCACATGTAAAATTAATTCAGACACAATAAATAAGCCTAAGAAACAATAAATAAACCTAATGATTCAATTTCTGCTTTTGAACCGGTCACCGAAATGAATCGAGTATCACACTTTTAATTCTGGTTCTAGAAATTATAGAAATTTCAAGTTTAGAAGCAAAATGAAATATCTAATCCCTACACATCTATACTACAAGGGTTGATTTTGTAATTAGGTAATTTAGGGTAGTTATAAAGTGTGCGGGCCAAAGGTGTCAAGTTGGAAGTTGATAACCAACTCCATTTTAGGAATCGACATGTCTCCTTGGAGACACATCCATTCAATTTCAGCCACAAGGATTCAAGGGACATAACTTTTCAATCAAAGGACACACCTCTTCAAGATTCATTCTCATCCACACAATCTAGAGACACACCCGTTCATGAGGAGACGCGTCCATTCACTCGCACCCATTAGAAAACTATAAATAGGCTCTAGAATTTCATTTGTAGTTTCATTATCTTCAATTCATATTTTCGATTTACACATACACATACATTCAATCGTTGTATTACGTTTACGATTCGAGTTTTATGAAGTTTTAGTTTATCATTTGCGATCTAGAGATCAAAGATCATTCTGGGCAACAATTGGTATCAGAGTATCAGGCTCTAGGCATCGCAGGGAATTCGCAATCAGGTTTTATTATTCTTTCTCAATTCGCAAGTTAGTTTTATTTTCTGTTCAGGGTCGAACCAGGGGTTAGGAATCTAGGGTTTTTGATTCCGGGGTTTAGTGCGAGTTAGATAGATTGATTGTTATGCGTTGGGTTATATGCGGGGTTAAGGATTAGAGGTTTGTTGAAACCAAGAAAGATAAAAGTTTTTGAAAGTGAAGATTGTTCGGTCAGAAGACATGTTAGGAGCAACCGGACCAAATTCACAAGTCGTAATTCAAAAGGAAGGAAGTTCTCTTTCCCAGTTCCAGTGTCCTATTTTGAAAGCAACAAGCGATACGGTTTGGGCAATTCGCATCAAAACGATTTTGGAAGCGAATGGACTTTGGGAAACGACTGAACCGGCCGAAAATATGCAAACGGATGTTAAGAAAGATACGGCGACAATTGCATATATGTTCAAATAAATACCGGAGGATGTTGTATTGCAAGTTGCAAATTGTAAAACTGTAAAGGAAATTTGGGAAAATCTCAAAACAAGACACGTTGGTGTTGATCGAGTACAGAAGGCTCGTTGGCATACACTTATATCAGAATTCGAGTCAATGCAAATGAGGGAAGATGACACTATAGACTCCTTCACCGCAAAGATAAACAGTGTAGTTTCCTGGGCAAGCGAATTACGGACAACACTGAGTCAACCGACTCTGGTACGCAAACTCCTAAATGTAGTGCCAGATAAGTTTACTTAGATTGTCACCTCGATGGAACAGTACTTCGATCTAGAAACAATGACGCTAGAAAACGTGGTCAGAAGGTTAAAAACATTCGAAGAAATACTTAAGCAAAAGAAAGGAAGCCCAGCAGAAAGTCAAGACAAGTTGATGTTTACACATCACGAAAACAACTCAGGCAGTGGAAGACAGTTTGGAAACCGCGGGCGTGGCAGGTTCAACCAACCGCGTGGAAACTGGTGAGACAATAAAGACAAGCAAAGCACTAAGAATGAAGAATCTTCGTATAGACCTAGAGGTGGAAGGTCTAAGAATTGGAGGAATTTTGGAAGAAACCAAACAGACACAAGTAAGATCCAGTGCTTCAAGTGTCAGAAGTATGGACACTTCAAGAAAGACTGTCCTGAGAAAGATGTTGTACAAGAACACTCAAACCTCCTCGAGGAAGACGAAGCACCAACATTACTAATGGCAATACAAGAAGAAACGTTGTTCAAGAAAGGGTTCTACTAAACGAAGAACACATAGAACCAGCAAGTTACACCACAGAAGATGAAAGTCTATGGTATTTAGACAACGGGGCCAGCAACCACATGACAAGAATGCGAAGTCACTTCAGAGAATTAGATGAAAAGGTGCCAGGGCAAGTTCATTTCGGTGATGGGTCGCACGTAGAAATTAAAGGCATAGGTTCAATACTGCTGGAATGTCTGAACCAAGAACAGAAGATTGTCTCTCAAGTATACTACATTCCAAGTCTGAAAAGCAACATATTGAGCCTCGGACAACTCATAGAAATCGGTTGCAAAGTAGTAATGGATGGAGACTTGCTAACAGTCCCCGACAGAAATAGAAAGTTACTAATGCGAGTCAGGAGAATGAGGAACAGGTTGTATAAAGTAAAGTTGAAGATTGGAAGGCCAATCTGCCTGCTCTCAAACACAGAAGATTTAGCATGGTTATGGCACGCAAGGTTAGGCCATTTACATTTCGATGCTATCAAAGAAATGACTCAAAAGAACTTAGTACATGGAGTTCCACAAATATGTCATGCCAATCAAGTATGTGACACATGCTTATTAGGAAAACATACTAGGACACCATTTCCAAATCAGGCAAAATTCATATCTTTGAGACCTCTGGATTTAGTCTATGGAGATTTGTGTGGTCCTATATCCCCATCAACACATGCTGGGAAGAGGTATATATTTCTACTTGTAGACGACTGTACTCGCTACATGTGGGCATATCTACTAACTTCCAAGGATCAAGCATTCGAAACTTTCAAGCAGTTCAAAGAAAGGGTGGAGATAGAAACTCGAACCAAGTTAAAAATGCGAAGGACAGACAGAGGAGGAGAATTCACATCGGCTGAATTCAACGAATATTGCAAAGACAATGGCATAGCGAGACAGCTTACATCGCCATATTCCCCACAGCAAAACGGAGTAGTGGAAAGAAGAAATAGGAGGATGTTGTCAACTACTCGAAGTATGTTAAAGGCAATGAACATGCCACAAAATTTCTGGGGAGAAGCAATAAGACATACGTTATATGTATTAAACCGGATTCTAACGAAGGCTTTGGTAAACAAGACCCCGTATGAAGCATTGAAATTAGAAAGAAAGCCGAATCTAGAACACTTAAAGGTTTTTGGCTGCACAACATACGCTAAGGTATTACCACTTCAACAAAAGAAGTTAGATGACAGAAGTGCACCTATGGTTTACCTTGGAATAGAAGAAGGATCAAAGGCATACAGATTATAGGAAGATATGTGTCAATAGAGATGTAAAGTTCATGGAAGGTCAACCATGGAACTGGAATAGTTATATGGAAACGGTAGATTCAGGGAATCCCAAATGGACAAACTTTGTCATTCAAGAAGATGACAACCCACCAGAGTTAGAAGAAAATGAACCAAGTAGTCCTGGTAGTAGCGGGCCACATCATGAAGATTCAGGAGTAGATCAGACAGAAGAACCAAACTCCTATGTAACCCCGCCAACACATTCGTACAATCAAAACTCATCAGGAAGTTCAAGCAGATTATCAAGTAGAACGGAGAGTATTAGTGACACTCCAGTAAAACTAAGAAGTCTCGAAGAACTATATGAAGAGACAGAGGAAATTCAAGTAGATCCACAAGAATTATTACTTGCTGAAGAAGAACCAAGGAATTACAAGGAAGCATCTAGTGACAGAAAAATGGATTGAAGCAATGAAGGTCGAGTTAGACTCAATAAACAAGAATAACACTTGGAGATTGACAGAGTTGCCAAGTGATCACAAGGTAATAGGTTTAAAGTGGGTATTCAAGACAAAGAAAGATGCAAACGGAAACGTGGTCAGACACAAAGCAAGGCTGGTAGCAAAAGGATATGTTCAGCAACATGGAATAGACTTTGACGAAGTCTTTGCACCAGTAGTACACATAGAGACAGTTCGACTAATGTTGGCTTTAGCAGCATATCAAGGTTGGGAGGTACATCACTTAGACGTGAAGTCTGCATTCTTACACGGAGATCTCAAGGAAGAGGTCTATGTCTCACAACCAGAAGGATTTATAAAGCCAGAAGATAAAGGAAAGGTTTATAAACTATCAAAAGCACTGTATGGATTGAGACAAGCACCAAGATCTTGGAATACGAAGTTAGATCATACCCTAAAGTCACTTGACTTCAAAAAGTGCACTTTAGAGAATGCAATCTACACACGGACGAGTAAGACTTCTACACTAATAGTTGGAGTCTATGTTGATGATTTGATAGTCACTGGAACGTCAAGGAAGGAGATAAATGTTTTCAAATCTCAGATGAAGAACAAGTTTGAAATGAGCGATCTAGGATTGCTAGCATATTATTTGGGAATAGAAGTTATTCAAGAAGGGGGTGAGATAGCCATCAAGCAGACAAGCTATATCAACAAAATACTCAAAGACTCTGATATGTTAACCTGCAACGACACAAAGATTCCTATGAATCCAGGAACACAATTAACGAAGACTGAAGAAGGAGATCTAGTAGATGCAACGCAAAACAGAACCCGATAGGTTCTCTCAGATACTTATTGCATACAAGGCCAGATCTATGTTACCCAGTTAGTCTGCTTAATAGATTCATGCAAGAACCAAAGGAGCAACACTTGAGAGCAGTGAAGCAAGTACTACGTTATATCAAAGGAACTAAAGAGCATGGAATCATATACAAGAAGCAAGGATGATGTAAGATCACAGGTTATAGTGATAGCAGTTATGGAGTTAATACAGACAAAGGAAAAGGAACAACTAGTCTAGTATTCTACTTTAGAGAATCACCTATAACATGGTGTACACAGAAGCGACAGACAGTGGCACTATCATCATGTGAATCGGAATTCATGGCAGCCACTGCAGCAGCATGCCAAGCACTATGGCTTAAGAGATTGTTAAGCGAAATTACAGGCTGGAAGGAAGAAAAGATAACACTAAGGGTGGATAATGTTTCAGCAATAGCACTCATGAGAAATCCAGTCTTTCATGGAAGAAGCAAGCACATTGATACACACTATCATTTCATAAGAGAATGCGTGGAGAACAAACACATCAACGTGGAACACATAAGTGGAGAACTACAACGGGCATACATACTAACAAAGTCACTAGTAAGAGTCAAGTTTGCTACAATGCGAGAACTTCTCGGAGTTCAAGATCTACAAAAACTTAAGGATGTTCGTGATTAGGGGGGTGAATGAAATATCTACACATCCATACTACAAGGGTTGATTTTGTAATTAGGTAATTTAGGGTAGTTATAAAGTGTGAGGGCCAAATGTGTCAAGTTGGAAGTTGATAACCAACTCCATTGTAGGAATTGACATGTCTCCTTGGAGACACATCCATTCAATTTCAGCCACAAGGATTCAAGGGACATGACTTTTCAATCAAAGGACACACCTCTTCAAGATTCATTCTCATCCACACAATCTAGAGACACACCAGTTCACGAGGAGACGCGTCCATTCACTCGCACCCACTAGAAAACTATAAATGGGCTCTAGAATTACATTTGTAGTTTCATTATCTTCAATTCATATTTTCGATTTACACATACACATACATTCAATCGTTGTATTACGTTTAGGATTCAAGTTTTATGAAGTTTTAGTTTATCATTTGCGATCTAGAGATCAAAGATCATTCTGGGCAACACAAAAATCAACAACTTTTAAACATTCCATTTTCATGATTTGTTTGACGCCCAAATTAACAGCCCTAAACCAAAAATCAAAATCTAAAAAGGATCTAGGTGAAGAGGATTCAATAAAAACAAAGATCTGAAATGAAATCGCAAAAAATAAAAAGTAAAAAATCTAACTACACATGAAAATCCAAACCAACAATTAGTTTATATTATCATGAACAATTAGTTTGGCTTTTCAACTTCCTATTCACCTGCAACTTAACATTCCTTTCAAATACACAAATCAAACACTTCAACCTAATTCCAGTTGCTAAAAAAACAAGATGAAAAATTAAACTAACGTTAAGGGGGTTCGTCCGGTGGTGGGAATTAATAAAAGATTTGGTTCTTCTGGTTGTCGTACGGTGTTCGCCCGGTAGGGTTTCGTCCAGTGGGGTTTCGAATAGTGGTGAGATTGGAGCTCGTAGTGTGATTTTGGAGGTTGGTAATGTTTGATGTAAATGTGAATTTTTGGGGAGATTGAGCAAAAGTGACCCTGGGGAGGGAGGGAAAAACCCCGCCTTTTCTGATAAAACCATAGCCATTGATCACACCGCATATCAACGACCAGTATTAAACCAGCAACAAACACACGGATCCAAGGGCATGTCGCCGCTAATACCCCCCATCGCCGCTAAAAGAGTCGCCCCTATTGCTCACATTTCTTGTAGTGCAACCACCAGTACCGTCCAGACCCGTCCACCACCACCGTTCACCACCACCACCTACCATCCACGTCCACCACCCACCACCCACCACCACCACCGACCGTCCACGTCCACTACCCACCACTCACTGTCCACGTGCACCGCCGCCCACCACCACCGTCCGTACACCATATTAATTTATTTTAGAAGTCTACATACGTTAAAAAACAGTCTTCTTTTAGAGATGTCTGTAAATGTGATCCGTAGACTGCAAACATACCACCTCTTAAAAACACAAACTGCACCTAAGATCGGTTAAAATTTAAGTAGCAAATATATTTAACTAAATGCTGTTTTCATAATAGAAGTTACCGAAATAACAGTAATCATTGAATTCTTGTATCATATATGCCTTACACTTGACTTGGTCACCTTCAATTCGGCCTGCCATCTTATCCTATTTCATTTATAAACCCTGCACATCCTTTTTTTTTCTTTCCTTTACAATTCAGTCTACAGAAGAAATAAAATCGAGTCACTGCAGAAACAAGCAAAGATTGAGAGGTATTTTCTTCTCTACTTGCTGTCGTATCTTGTCTTTTTAGATTGTTATGGTTTCTACTACTATGCGTGCGTGCATGCATTCCATATATATATGGTTCAAGCAAAACCCAGTAAACTCTTCAAGATTTATAAATATTAGTCGACTGATTTTATGTTTGTGTAAGATTACAAGATCACTGATTTTATGTTTGTGTAAGATTACAAGATCAAGGGCCAGGTTTAAACCAAATATGTTGGCTGTTTTTTTTTAATTAAGGAGGTGTTTGGGAGTGTTTATAAAACTCCTTATTGACTTTTTGGAAAAGTTAATATGTAGTGACTTTTTGAAAAAAGTCATATTTCTCCTCACATACACCCTCATTGTCAAACATAATTTTGGGGCTTATGACTTTTTAAAAAGTCAATAAGTTAATAAGTTGTTTCAAAAAGGTTTAAACCAAATATGTTGGCTGTTTTTTTTTAATTAAGGAGGTGTTTGGGAGTGCTTATAAAACTCCTTATTGACTTTTTGGAAAAGTTAATATGTAGTGACTTTTTGAAAAAAGTTATTTTTCTCCTAACATACACCCTCATTGTCAAACATCATTTTGAGGCTTATGACTTTTTAAAAAGTCAATAAGTTGTTTCAAAAAGGTTAGCCAAACATGCCCTAAGTAAACCCAAACATAATCTTTTTTCTTTTTTTTTAACGACAAATTTGAATCACTGACGGACCACTGAAGTATCATCGTGCCACGAGCGGAACCACCTGATCATATCTATCTCCACTAGCCATAATGCATGTACACTAATTTAGGAGCAAACCCAATAAATATAGAAAAAATCTCCCTTGTGAGAATCGAACCAAGTACCTATTAGTCTCAAAGTCATACCACACCCCTTAGATTCCACTAAACTATAAAACAATGTGCAAACCCAAACGTAATCATCTTGATAAATAATATAAATAACAGTTTGTCTTGACCAAGATACTTATATGTAAATAATTATATGATTGAAAGTCTTGGATCCAGATACTATATATGAATATATATATATATATATATATATATATATATATATATATATATATATAAAAGAAATTGAACAAATGAGTAAAATGTAAACGAGTAATTGCATGAATATTTCAGCACAGGTAGGGTTTTAACTTTTTTCTGAAGGCTCTAACTATTTGCACACCTTGGCAGGCTATCTACACACTTAGGGTTTACATACACTGCGTAGAGACCTCTACGCAGCGTATAGGGTTACCTATATACGCAGCGTATAGGTCTCTACGCTGCGTATGTAAGGGGCTGGTACACGACCAGACAGTCAAACCTAGTACCATGTCAAATCAGTTTGACATACGCTTCATAGAGACCTATACGCTGCGTATATTGGTAAACCTATACGCTGCTTAGAGGTCTCTACGCAGAGTATGTTAGACTGATTTGACAATGATACGATGTTGTCCAGGCACGTGAATAAAGCAATACGGGGAGTAGAGATCTGTACGCTGCATATTTCAGTAAATTTAAAAGTCTATTTAGCTTTGCTTTCTTTTCATCTTCGTACAAGCACAACACTTCATCTATTCTTCTGTGTTTCATATTCTTCTTCAGTAGAGAATTTACACCACAAACCAAAATCATTTGTTCTGTTTTTTGTTCAATCTTGTTAAAATGTCATCATTTTGGAACGAGAATTGTTTAGGTAATCGCTATTCTAACGACACATGGGGAGAAAATGATGCCAATGAGGAGGAGGAGGTTGTGTCTGGAGTCCCTGTTGATCAAAAAACACAGTTGCCAGACTTGAACAAGACTCTCACTCCACCTGTTGATGAACCAAATTACCCGGCGCATCAAGTGTATCCGGATTACGGATACGGGTATGAATCTCCGTACGTGCAACAAAGTGGATACGGTGCTGAGAATGCACCTGTTGATGAACCATATTACCCGACGCAGCAATCGTATCCGGGTTACGGGGGATACGAGGGTGAAGGTGGATACGGAGGTTACAGTGGATACGGGGGTGAAGGTGGATACGGTGGATACGGGGTAGAAGATGGATACGGTGGATACGGGGGTGAAGGTGGATACAGTGGATACGATAGATATGGGGGTGAAGGTGGATACGGTGGATACGGAGGCTACGGTGGATACGAAGAATATGGTGGATATGGTTATGAGCCCCGTAACACACCACTTTATAAACCATCTACCCCGGGCAATCCGTTTCAAATAAATGAGGTATCACATTAAAATAATTATTATTGTTATTGTTAAAAATATTATTATTATTATTATTATTATTATTGTTATTGTTATTATTATTATTATTATTATTATTATTGTTAAAAATACTTTAATTATTATTATTATTATTATTGTTGTTGTTGTTGTTGTTGTTGTTGTTGTTGTTATTATTATTATAATTATTGTTAAAAATATTATAATTATAATTATTGTTGTTGTTGTTGTTAAAAATATTATAATTATAATTATTATTATTATTGTTATTATTGATAAAAATATTATAATTATAATTGTTGTTGTTGTTGTTGTTGTTGTTATTATTAACGTAACTTTTTTTTAGCGTTTCATGTCTCTAACTGATTTGAAGAATTGGGTACAAGAAACGGGAAAGTAGTATGGTTACGTAATTGTTACCCGCCGATCGAAAAATATTGGCGGTACTACTGGGATGGTATGGCTTGTGTGCGACCGTAATGATGAGCACCGTAGTGGTTAACCCTATACGCTGCGTATTGACCTATACGCTGCGTAGATAAACCCTAATTTTTGCTAGGGTTTGGTGTGCCAATAGGCAGATTAGGCACACCCTTTCTGAATTTCAATGCATTTATGTTGGAGACTGCCATGCATCCATTGGGGATCCACCGTAGGATCAAATGAGGGAAGCCCCACTGTTCGTTTCCTTTAAAACAGGGCACGTTAATCTTTCAGTAAGGCCCACACTATAATAATAAAATGATTTGAGCGACACAAAATCTTTAAACGGCCCACACTAAAAATTTTAATTTAGATTTTTTATTAAGTTTATGTTGTATAAATATAAATTTAAATTTGCAAACCAAGAGCACTCAGATCAGGTTTTTAATCTTTATTAATATCTATCTCTTATATTAAAGCAAAATAGTGTTGACTATTTGACTTTGATGTGGCTATTCTCTTTGGCCAGAGAATTGGGATTTTGGGCGGCATTTTCCTCTTCTCGCTATTTTCCTTCAATTTCCTTCAATTCTTTAAGCGCTTTCTCTAGATTATATATGGAAGGTTGAAATCTTATTCAATAATCGGAAGTTTTTTTAGGAAATTATGGAACCGTTTCCAATTCTACCTCCTATATACAAATTCTTTCTTTTAATCGGATGTTTCAAACGACGACTGAAGAAGCGTGCTCTGTTTTATGTTCATCATCAGACTTCGAAATTCAAGCATCGGTAAGTTGGATTCCACCTTTGTATGTGATTTTTTAATTGTTATTAGAAAACCCTAATTTTGATGTATGATTTGTATGTAGTTGTTTATGTTAACGGATCCGCTAATTCTTTACAGATTTGATTTCAGGTTCGTTAAAGCTTTCAGGTTTGATTTCAATTTTAGGTTAATTTGATTTCTCATTTGTGTTTTATTTTAGATCTGGTTGTTTTGATTTTGCATTTTTTTTTACCATGATATTGAATAAAACTATTTTCTTTTTCCGATTTGGGTTTCATAAATCCCAATATTACCATCAAGATTATGATGTATGATGATGCGTCAAGAGTTTTTAAATGATATATGATGATGCGTTCGTTCTTCATATTCATGACCAATGTTCTTCACTTAATTACAGGTATGTGTGTAATGAATTCTTTTTATATTCTACGATATAGATAACTTTTTTTTTGTTGAAGAAAATACAAATTGTATTTTTTTGTTTATTCAAGCATAAATACAAATTCCTCAGGAGCGGGTTGGATTAGTCCCATGAGTTCATCTCTCTTGCTTCTTATTTGATTGCAAAAAGTAGGGTTAGGGTTTTGATTTTTGTTGATTTAAGCACTTACCATTTTTGTTTTGTTCAATTTGTGTGGTTTCAGGAGACAAGAACGATTGGATATTTTTGTACGATTCTGGATTATCTAGATTATCCGCGATAGTAAGGCATCCTCTTGGTTTGAAATGTTACAATAGGGTGTACAATGTTGTGGTTGATGAAGGTTATACGCAGCGAATCATACTTTGGGAAGTCCGGGAATACATTTTGCTTTGTTTGTTGTGTTTCAATATTTGGGTGATATCTATCAAATTTGCTTTGTTTGTTGTGTTTCAATATTTGGGTGATAGGAAGTTCAAACTTTCTCTTTTGTAATGCCTGAAGATACTGATGGAAGTGTTGATGGTGATTTTAAACAAGTGTTGATTTGTAACAATGAAGACTGTAAAGTTGAGGAAGTTACTTTAGTTGCGATGTATGTGGTGATGATTTTATATTTCATATATAAATTTAGATGATTTATTATAATTCTTATTAGGAAGTTTTGTGTTTTAATAATCATTTTTAAATCTTTGTAGATTCAAGATTCTCATACTGGTGCAGGATTGTTCTGGGACAAAAAGTTTTACTTTATTTGACAGGGAGGCTGCTAAGATTTTAGAAGTTTCGGCAACACAGCTTCTTCAACAATATCAGCAAGTATGGTTTTTTAATCAATATTATTTATCTTTGCCATCAACACATATCAGCATGTAATGTGTTGTAAATATTAATTTTGATTCTGTCATCAATATTTTTAATATTTGACATATTTATAAGGAAAAAAGAGGGTGATGACGAGAAAATCAACCCAACCGAGTTTGAATGTTTGGTTAACAAAAAGTTTGCTTTTAGAATTTGGGTTGGCAAGTTTAATGTTGATCAAAAGATTGATGGGTATGCTATTTATAAGTTATGTGATGATGATGCCATTATTGACCAACTCGAGAAGAAGTTTGCGGAGTTTCGGGTATGATTTATTGTATACTTAAGACAACAAAAGCAGTATCATTAAGCGTGGGAGGTTTGTTATTAAGTTAATTGAAATGAATGTCTTTAAATTTATGTTGAATTTGCTTAATTTTGATTCTTTATTGTTTGTTTAATTGGATGTTATAGCATTTCGAACAGGACATCAAATGGTGGGAGGCGAAGCATACGGCATGCAAGTCATTGTTTATCAAAGTTTCTCTAGAATTGAGATAGAGAAACCCTAATTTCATTCTTCATCTACGCCTCTTTTTCTCTCCCGTTCACTCAGCCTTCATCCAAAATCCAAACCACAAATGGGGAATTAGAGATGGTATGATTGTAGGTGTTATCGCTGATTACAAGGGTTAAAGTGTTGTTCATCTTGGTTGTCGAGGATGCAGTGATGGTGGTCGACTTAAGCTACTTTCGTTTTCATGTCGTAGGTTTTATCTTTTGCTTATTTCTCCGGTTATAATCTTCATCAATTATGTTTTTTTATTATCCGAACTCAACATCACCCATTGATGAACGAATATGTATGTGTGTTTCAGTTTTTTTTCTTCTAAAATTGGTTTTAGATCCGATGATTACAAGTTTAATTTCTTGATTTTGTTGAGTGAGACTTTTTATGTTTTTAGCTTGCCATTGTTACAATTTGGGGTATTTTTGCTTTTAAAATTTTATCCATGCATTACATTGTGATCTGGTAGAATTTGAATCTGATGCTGTTAGGTTGTTTTTGTGATTGTGTCAATTTAGCTAGATGTTAAGGTTTCCGCTTCAATTCGGATGCAGATTGTAAAACCAATCTTGATTTGAAATCTGTATGATTGTGTGAATGTATGAATAATTCTGGTAAATAGGCAATCAGTTAGTTTCGTATAGTTTATATAAAGAGAATTTTCTTAAATGTATTAGAAGAATTCACTGGTTATTTTAGTTTTTTTTTTATGTAAATTTGGTCATTATATGTTTTTGCAGGGTTTGTGTCTTCTTGTGCAATATAAATTAGGGTTCTATAGGGCCCTGTTTGTATTAACATGGATTATCATGCTAATTATTCAAATTAGGATGTAGTATACTAACATCCACATCTATTCGGTGTTATTATGCTAACAACTTCATTGGTTGGTTTTTAGACAAGTTATTTAAGTGGTATTGCTGGTATTTCGGCGAGTTATTAATCGAGGATAGACAAGTAAATGGATATTTTAATGGAATGGGTACGAATTTAGAAAGCTATCTGAAATCCAAACATGCTTCTAATTTTTTGCCTACAACAAGAAGAATTGTGTAGTTTTCAAATGGGAAGGTGTGTTTTTGTTTGATGATTCAATTTCTGTAGTCATGATTTGTTTCGTATTTGTATTTGATGTTGTCTTTTTTTTTTTTTTTTTTTGCATGTGAGGGGCTAGGAACAAATGCTCGTGTCATGTACATTGATGGAGGGTTTGATCTTTTTCATGGTAGACATGTTGAAGTATGTAGCCTGTTGATTTCTTATCTTTATGACACATTATGATGGTCCGTTGGATATGGTACTTTCTCTTTGACTCTATTCTAGCCTTAGTTATCTAAAAGTAAAACTATATGACCCGCTAATTTCGCATTTCACCCTCATCTCTTTTCATTCGGAACTTTTGGCACCTCCAAAAGGTTCTAGCTTTTAGAAGGCTTGAAATTGTTTCTCAGCACCTACACTTTTGAAAGTCACACATCGAAACACATGTTCAGTAAGGTGTGTTGGATAACATCTTTTTATACGCCTAAGTCGAACCTGGATGGAATCCAATTGGTTCGTGCCGTTATGTACACAAAGTTTTTGATGACTTTGTAAAATGGAGGTGGCAGCCATTTGGATGTGAAGTCCCAAGGTAATGAATTAATGATCATGGTTTCTCTTAAATACTTGAAATTTCTTGGTTGCTTCTTAATTGCATGATTATGATGTTATATGTTTAAATAAAAATGTGTAACGGGTCATACCAGGGTTCAGGTCAGACAGGTTCTGGTCAAGTGGGCTGTTAAAAAAAGATTCAATTTGGTTTGGGTCAAAATAGGTTCTAACCAATTTTGTCGGGTAACGGGTCATACGAGATTCAAGTTTGTTGCTTTTTAAATGCTATGATTAAAGTGGTATTTTATAGTGTGCTATATGTGTACATATATTGCAGTATGATTTGTTTCGAATATAGAAAAAAAAACATTTAACATGATATTTGAAGACATAACTGCAGCCATTAACATCAGATTTGCAGCCATTAACATTAGATTTGCAGTCATTAGCTTTTCTGTTTTCAGTTGATTCACTATCAAAACTGTTGACAATATTAACAATTCTAATTTCTCACAGTAATGGAGAGATTCCATGGTGGTGGTATGCATGGTATGAGAGGTGAAAGAACTCCACTTCTTAACAGGAATGTAAGTATCAAACAACTCTTAAATTAAATGTTCCACTTGTATTTTCTCACTAATTTGAACTGTAATGTGGATGAGTTATTAAATTATTGAGTTATAATATGTGTTTATGTATATATATATTTTTAAAATTTTTGGTATGTTTAGACCAACATGAAGATGTGTAATCTTGATTTTTACAGGGTTTGAGGAGAAATGATGATCAGGGGGATCTTGAACTTGGAGATGCAGTGCCAGTAATTATTATTTTTTTCATTTTTTTTCTTTTTGATTTTTTTGAGTTTTAGTTTACGCATACCAGGTGTTTGATGAAATGCCTGAGATAAAAGTAATTCTAATTTGGTTGTTGGAAATTAAACAGGCTGCTAATGTGAGCTATGTTAGAGTGCTTGCTCTGGTAAGTGTATGTTATATTGCTTTACAATTGTGTCGTTGAAACGGCTTTTAAATATGTAACTATGTTGTGTTTGTGAATTTATTTAGATGTTAAGAAATTATTATTATACAGGCAAAACCCGAGGCGGGGAAATTGATTATTGGTACTATAACGTTGTTGATTGCGTCTACATCGAGTATACTGATTCTATGTCTACATCTTTTCCTCTCTGAAATTTGAAATGTGCATATGAACCATGAGTGTATCAAAATGCATGAATTATGTGTAATTTTAGGATATGATTATATGGTTAAGCAACTTTTGTTATTTACATTGCAGCCACGGTTTGGCGGGACGATAATCGATATCGTTTCGGGTGATCTCCAAACACCTGAACAGAAGAGTGAAGCTGTAAGCAAAGTCAATAGAACCATTCTTGGAATCTTCTTGATTGTCATTATCGGGTATCAACATTTTATACCTTAGTACCTTGATCTTTAATAGTATCTTCTGTTAATAATTTTGACTTATTTGCTGTTTTCAGTTCCATCTGCACAGCACTTCTAGCATGGTTATTTTCTTCTGCAAGTGAAAGAATCGTGCTACATTGCAAAAGAACCTGTTTACACACCTCATCAATCAAGTATATATCACTTCCTCTTAGCAAAAAGATGTATTTTTCTTCCTTTTTTTGATATTTTTTAACGTGATCATAGGAAATAGCCTTCTTCGATGTTACACGAACATGAGAGCTTCTTAGCAGGCTTTCTGAAGATACCCAAATCATTAAAAACAGAGCTGCAACTTCAAATGTTCCCGAGATTCTCCGGAATCTTTCTACTGCTTTCATCAGTCTCGAGTTCATGTTTGCTACATCGTGGAAGCTAACATGTAATACAGACATTGCAATTAAAAAATAAACTTTCATGATTCTAGCGGTTCCAACATGTTTCTTATAACTTGCATTTTTTGTTATTTTTAGTATTGGCTTTGGTTGTTGTTCCATTCATTTCAATTTTTGTACGACAAGTTGGACGTTATCTTCGTGAAGCTTCCCACAAGACTCAAGCTGCTGGTATTTTATAGTGTGCTATATGTGTACATATATTCCAGTATGATTTGTTTGGAATGCAAAAAAAAAACATTTAACATGATATTTGAAGACATAACTGCAGCCATTAACATCAAATTTACAGCCATTAACATTAGATTTGCAGTCAATAACATCTTGATTCATACCAAAATAAAGGTTACAAATGTGAATATGCTTCAATGATTTGTATAATGGTTTTTTTCTGCGTTTTAAGCCCATCGCAAGGCTGTATTTTGTATAGAATCGGTATATAGGATAGGCGATGTGGATGAAACGCATGAAATAACAGGCATCGGAATTTCATCTGCTGTGATATATTACGCCAACCTCTTTCTAGATCATTGATTAGATGCAACTAAAAGTATATTCACATTAAAGATAAACTAAAAGCATAATTTATTTTAAGAGAGTTAGATTTTAATAAATGGTTTGTCTTTAAAAGACATAAATAATCAATCTTTTAATATATTAATCCTTTTGATGATTAAGAACTGTAAGATTTTGGTGATTACCATAATTTTCTAAGAACTTATAGTATGATGTGATGTAATCAGTTTGTTTATAGTTCTTGAGTTTATGAGTATTGACATTGATTCTTATGGAGGTTTCCGCATTTTTGTTAGGTATATTATGGTGGTGGAGCTCCTCCACCATTCTTTCCCTCGATTGTTGCATCTCCAACTCCTCATTTATCATCTTCAATCAGAGTTAGTTAGTTAGTTGTTTGTTAGATTTTAAGATTAATAGATATACTGATGCATGCTTATGTAACTTATTTTTACAATCTATGTTGCCACCATATGGAGCTCGAGTTCCGTATCCAACTTTCTATTCGCCGCCGGACGTTTATGCTCATACTGACACATCTATGGTAGCCCGCTAGAAGGTAGCATTGACTTCCTAGCATTTGCATCGCTAGTTTTATTTGGTTAATGTGTTAAGTTGGTAATTTAGCACTACAAATTGTTTTAGTATTTATTTATTTAGTTCATATGTTTCAATTATTTGAGTAGCTAAGAAAGTTAATTACTTTAGTTTTCAAACATTCTCTGAAAAGTTGTCTCACTAATAAAAAACATGTGGTTATTTTTTTAATGGGTATACTTTAGGTTGAATTATACATGAGTAAGAACTACAAAATCTAAATCTCTAATTTTAGTTTCATGAAGAAATCCAGATTCTCTTAGATCAGAATAGGTAAGAAGTTTGACCCAAAAAGTTCAAAGTGTACATGATTCTTAGAATAGAGGACACATTCTAATTATTAATGGAATAAGTCTTTTTCCAATATTGCATATGTAGTTTTTGTTCTTTAATTTTATTCAAATTAGCAAGAAGCTACACATACATAACATATCGGCCCGTTTACTCATGATGAACTTATCGAAGTTGACACGTATATAAAATACGCGATTACAAATGTGGTGTATAAAGAAATCTTTAACGACTTGTCATGTTTTGTTGTTCTTTCTTTAATCTTCATTGTGATTTTATATTAACATAAGTAGTGGGACGTGTATTTCATTCCAAAGACTATGTCAACACTGTTTGGTAATATAATTTATTAGTTCAACTATAAATAACTATTTTTAGTTAGTTAATTGCCACTACATTTGTCAACTGTTGTGCCATTCAGTAGCGTCTTTCATTTAGGATAGGTGGTGTGGAATAAAGCCCCTATGGGCTTTAGCACGCCACATCAACGCCAATTGCAGAAGGGGCCCATTGTGAGATAAAACCCATGTCATAATTAATAAATCAGTTATTTTAATTTAATTTTGTTTTTTAGATTATATACATTATAAATTTATAACAAAAAATATAATTAAAAAAAATTAAGAAAAAAATTACCATAAAACTAGAATAAAAAAGAAATTACAAACAAGAAATAAAAAATAATAATCTTTTAATAGTTTATGTAACACTATTAAATAATAAAATGTTTGTGTTAAGCCACCCGCAAAATTAAAGTATAAATTGTTTTTTGTTTAGCAACCCGTGTTTTGCCATTTGTCCTTTTATTATCCATCTTATTGCCAATATAAAACAATTTTTTTTTCTGTTAGTGCTAAAACCTTACTTCCCGTTTCCTTTTTAACATGAACATTTTTTATTGCACACATTAGAAGAGATTTCAATTTTTAAAGATATTCTGAAGTCTTATTGGCCAAAAGGCATGAAAACATCATGAAAATTTAGTTAACAAAAACTTATTAACGAACATTAGGGAGATGTAGTATTGGGATTTGTTCAAAAGTCTCAAAATATTATGGTTAACAAATCACAGTTTAACGCTTAAACGTTTATAATTTTGTATGTGTTTAGTTGGTGTTAAGTCACCCGTGTATTACACGGGTACTTAGACTAGTAATATAATAAACTAAAACTCACAATATTTTCTTTTCAATTTTCAATTAAAAAAACTTATATAATTTAATCTTATCTTTTCTCTCTCCTTCACATAAAACCATTTTCAAAAGATAAATAACATGTATAGTAACTTTTATTCTCTTCCACTCACAACTACTTCCTAAAATACGCGGTACTCACTCACAAATATACATAAAGAACCTGTTGTAAATGCTTTAATAGTTTTCTGAGAATAAATTTTGGTACTCTAACAATGTTTACTACATAAACTAATAGCAACTTGTATTTAGCAATGACTAAGACTTGTTTAGCAATTTGTTAAATATAAGTCTATTAATCGTAGATAAATGTAGGTTGAACCAGGATCGTTCTAGGACTCGTTATGAAGATTGCTACTTACTAACAGTGGCGGATCAAGGGTCGGATTCAACTGGGTTCCTTTTGATAGTTTTTCACTAATTTTCATTATTTTTTCCCAAATCATACAAGGTTTACACTAATTTTTTCCATTTTCTTCGAATCGAATGGGTTCCTGGAACCCATGGAACCATGCTAAATCCGCCCCTGCTTACTAATCAATATTAAGCATTTGTAAATTGTTTATACCCAATAAATAAGTAACCCGTTGTGTCACGTATCATAATTTTATAAACCTAAAATTCCTTTTTTCAGTCCTCTTATTTTACCCATTTGTATTATGTTAATTATTTTAAAAATGTTAACTAAAAAAGTCAATCATATATTCAAATTTATTTCATAATATCGTCTGGGTAGGGATAGCGTACATTAATTCAGAAGTGTGAGAAGGGTATTATAACACTATATTTAACACTATATAATACCATATAAACACCGTATAACAATATGTAACACCATATAACACCATATAACACTATATAACAATATATAACACTATACTTCTATCATAGACATGCTATCAAACAAACTATAGTGTTATATTTGTTATATAGTGTTATATAGTGTTATATGGTGTTACATATTGTTATACGGTGTTTATATGGTATTATATAGTGTTATAATACACTTCTCACACATCTGGATTAATGTATAGGATCCTCTACCTCGTCTTATAATAACTAAAATGTTCATTATTAACTATTTAGTAATAATTGTGTTTATTTAAACCGTGTAATATGCGGGTTCCTAACATAGTAGGTTAATAAATTTGTAAAAAATAAAATATATATTAATGATATCAAAATAAAAACCAAGTATAATTTAATGGTACGTGAAACCAATCTAAAAGAGTTAATGCTAAATGTATCTCTTACTTGTCACAATTACCCCACCACGCGCATGGGGTCCCAAATTTTACGTGTATATGTACGTACCAGTGTCGTAACGAATCGAACAAATATTGCAAAACGAAACCTATGAAACAAATCGCAATGGTTCCGATTCCAAACCAGTACTAGTAAAAAGCAGTTCGTTATTGCAACGGGATAGGTTCCACACAGGTTTCCGTCCCTTACCTCAAAACCAAATCATTTGTTTATACAATACTCATATTAATCCTAACCCAACTTAATCTGTATTTAAATAATATTATAACCAACTAGATAAACCTATTTAATATTACCAATAACTCAAACTACTTAAACAAATAAGCCATACTATATCTTAAACGCCCTTGAATTATTCTTAATCCATTTAAACTTTCTAGATAGTCATCCTAATCATAGTCAACTAGTTCGCATTTTTCTCCAGCTCGGGTATGCGGTCTGGGTTCGTGATTCGCTAGATGGGACGAATTTAGTATGAAGAGGGGTATGTTCATTTTGGTACGATCTGGTACGGTGTGCCACTGAGTCTGGTTCAGTATACACAAATTAAAACAGAAATTAGTAAATACATAAATCCTAATAATCAAAATCCAATGTTCATATTACCACATAGAAAACATAAACATGTCCATTTTCCTTTTCTTTTATCAACGTGTTTTTCATCAATATTTTCCCAAACCATTTCTTCCAAACGAGCACTTGAACCTTCAATATACATGTTTTCCGTATTCATATCTCACTTTTTGTGGGGGCAGATTTATATGAATCTAAAAAAACGAGACTAAAGCCTAATGTTAGAGTGAATAAAACTAGTTTATCTGCCCTATTGCAATTTAAACAATTTCTTTTCACGTTATGGATGTAGGAGTATGTACTTTAGTTTCTCTCCGACGAAGAGCTACTAATAGGTTGAGAGAGTACTTTTTTTTTGCTACGTCCGCCATTTCAGGTGTCTCCGACCCATGTGTCTCCTAATCATAAGTATCCCTTCACAAGCATCTATAACAAGTGTTTGAATGGTGAACCTAGCATTTTCAAGCATTCATAACTAGTGTTTGAAGATGTAAATTAGAGAGATTAGAAAGTTAGTTCATATGTAAACCAAGTGTTTGAAGAGAAAATTAAAAAAAAAAACAAACAACAAACGTATATAAAGTTGTGTTTTTACTTAAAAAGCGATCTTTTTTATGGTGTAATTTATTCTTAACGTATTTATTTATTCTCAAAAAAAAAAAAGAATATATTTTGGTAACTTTTTAAAAGGGTTATTCAGAATTTGCTACATAGATAATTTTATTGAAATATAGTTTTAGTTAGTCACTGATTATTATTAATTGTTTTTTTTAAATTAATTCATTGTTCCTTGATAAACCTCCTGTATATGTTATATATGCTTCCTATTCTAACAAATTCCTCAATCAGAGATTGTTGATCAACTAAATGCTGCAAATGGAAAACATGGATATGAAGCCCCGAGTTGAAATCGTTAAGGAAGCCTACCGAGGTCTTCTTGATTGTGTGGGTGACAAAAAGAAGGTAGCCAACAAATTTTCGCCATCTATATACATGGCTCCTATTACCCTCAGAAAACTCAGCGAAAGTTCTTTCACACCACGGGTGGTCTCTATTGGACCACTGCACAGAAAAGATGAAAACTTGCAACTATTTGAAGTGCGGAAAGCTGCTTTTGTGCATGAGCTATTTTCTCGTTCAGGACCCCCATCAACACAAACGTTAAATGCATGTGTGCAGAAGGTGGCTTGTATAATAGAAAATATCAGGTCATGTTATGCTGACCTGAAGGATTATGATGACATCGAACTTGCAAAAATGATGGTTATGGATGCTTGTTTCATACTTGAATTCATTCACGATATCAGAGGGAAGAAATATTCAGGTGCAAACTTAAGGTTGCAGGACCAATATATACCTTATGACCTAGTGTTGCTAGAGAATCAAATCCCATTTTTTGTTCTCGAAGACATATATGAGTGCATTATTTATAAATTTGAAGAAGCTCTACCTCTTGCTGAAGTTATCCAGCCACTTCTGAAATATGCCAACCTCTTCAAAAGAAAACTAAAAGTAGGCGTTAGTAGCTCATATATCAATCATGATCATATTCTTGGGTTTTTGCATTATTGTTACCAGCCTGAATGCTATATTTCATCAGGTTTTAAGTTCAACAATCCACTCGGTTGTCGAACTCGATAGGGCAGGAGTAAACTTTAAGCCTAACCACGATGCGGAATGGCCAATGGCCATGGAAGTAAAAATGACTAGGTATTGTTCAAGCTTTTTATGGTTTTGGAACAAGCCTACACTCACAATGCCGACATTGTGTATTGATGATTTCACTGAGTTGGTTTTAAGGAATCTCATTGCATACGAGCAATCATATGTAGTTGATCCATATGTCACGTCATATGCCAGAGTGATGGATATGCTAATTGATACTCATGAGGACATTGCAAAGTTGGTGACGTCAAAAGTTATCGTCAATCATATAGGTTCAAATGAAGAGGCTGCAAATATGATAAACAGGATATGCAAGGAACTTGCCCCTGAACATTTCTATTACACTGAACAATGGGAACAGGTAGATAGCCATTTCAAAGGTTACTGGCCCAGAAAGATTGTGAAGTTAAAGCGTACTTATTTCAATAGTCCATGGAGTATCATTGCGCTATTTGCTGGAATTGTCCTTTTTGTTCTTGCTATGCTTCAAACCATCTTTACCATCATGTCTTCCTGAAGCAAATAACAAAAATCTGAATGTAAACCAGAGCAAAGTTAAATTGGTTCAATCATGGAGGAAGTAGTTTCATTGTATTGTAATCTCAAAAACTAGTTGGTTCAATTTAGAAATTCATGGAGGAAGTGGTTCATCAATTTCTCCCACTATCTAATTTTACCTTTTTTGTTTGTATGAATTAGCAAGACTTTCATTTTAATTGTAACTTTTGCTTTCATTGTATTGTAATCTCAACAACTAGTTTGTTCTGACGACGGGCCAGTGGGGGAAACCCACTTCACCCGCTTTGGGCCTTTTTCTCTAGAAGCCCAATTATGTCAAAAGTCCATCAAGAAGAGTCACCTTGCCCATTAAGTTTTCTCCTCCTTTGTTATGAGCGGGAAAACAGCTAAGCAAAGGTACAGGCCTCATTTAATGAGCGATAGGAATGGGATCTTGCCTGAAAACACGGTACTTCTCCGGCCGAAGCATTAATTGGGGAAGACATCTCGCTGCTGGGGGTCAGACACGTGTCTGCACCTCCCGATAAACCCCAGAAGCCGTTGGATCATATGAGGAAAATATCTAGTATGATAGGGCCAAGCTGTTATATAAGAGCAAAACAAAAGGAGCAAAGGCAGGTATCATCTCCGGTTTACTCTCATTTACTACACCTTCATTTACTCTCCACACATTAACTTCCGACCAATATTCTCTCATATTTACTACGCACGCACATCAATAAGATTCACACCAAAGAGGAAACCTTCCGGTGACTATACTCATCGGAAGAAGCTCCTCTCATTTCCGGCAAGCTTACTTACTCTCACGCTGGAGCTTGGTCACGGATCCCCCTCCCGGGGTCCCCCGTGACGAGGCTAACGGTTTATTCTTTTGTAGCAAGCAAGGATAAAAGCTCTTGACGTCACCGAAGAGACAACATTGGCGCCATTCGTGGGACATCAGCTTGCCCGGTGTTCCCACATCAACACTCGACCTCCAGAGAGCAGCTTATCCTGTCAGAGACAACATGACAACCCCACATAACTCACGTGTCACTCAGACGGCACAAAACGATTTGGATAAGGTCACCGTAGAGGATATTACTCATGAAGAAGGTAACGAGAACCAGGTAGAAAATCCGGGAGAAACGGAACATATCACTCCTGATTTTGTGGCCATGCACAGGGAAAAGATAACCAAGTATCTTGAGGACTTAAAGAGACAGGAAAAACTCGACAGCCTCAAAGCCAGGCTCTCTTTTGACACACCCTCTAGCCAGGAAGGAACGAACCTTCAAAACAAGAACAACAGTGGTGACCAGCTGGAAACATTTATGTCTGCCCTAAGGCAGATGTCCTCTGAGGAAAGGGAGGATCTGATCACAGGCCAGAAGTCCAAGGAGAAAGAAAGAGGGAAAGACAACTTTGGTGACGGCGGCTTGGACCATTTGGTCAAAGAAATCAAGGAGGGGGGAGGGGATCGCAAGGGAAGAGATGCAAGGGAGCCGGGGAGGGCAGACGTTGATATGATTAGAAGGAGAAATGAGTTTGATACCACCCGAAGTGTAAAGGCCAGAATCCTAGGCTCCCCGAACTGCATGAAAGCTCCCATCCTCATGCCATATTTAGAAGAAAGCGAGGTGCAGCGACTCCCGCTGAATATCTCAGCTGTAATAGCGGGGCACAAAGTGTCCAGGATACATGTGGATGGAGGGTCAGGCGTTGAGGTAATATACGAACACTGCTTTCTTAGGTTCGATAGGGACATAAGAGATAGGTTGGAGGAAGATTCTATCCCATTGGTAGGGTTCAACAACAGTGTGTCACATCCACTGGGAAAAATCAAGCTCCCATTCACAGTTGGTGTAGGGGATCGGGTCCGAACGATAAACCTGACCTTCACAGTAGTCAGGGCACCCTCTAAGTACAACGCAATCTTGGGGAGACCCGGAATTGGAGACCTGCAGGCACAAGCATCCACTCCCCACGGAGCTTTGGTATTTCAAACACCAAAAGGCCTCGCATGGGTTAAATCCGCCTACGAAGTAGTTTCTTCCGTATCCAAAGGGGAAGAACTAGGGAAGTCTCAGGGAAACAAAAGAAGCGGAGTATGGGACCTAATAAAAGAAGGGCTGCTTGTGAAGAAACTCAGAAACTACTCAGAGCGGGGATAGTCAGGGAAGTTAAATACCCATCCTGGGTTGCCAACCCAGTCATGGTTCAGAAAAAAGACGGGGGATGGAGGATGTGCATCGATTTCCAAGACCTAAACAAAGCATGTCCCAAGGACTGTTATCCTCTTCCGGAGATAGACACCCAGGTGGACTCTTTGTCTCAATACCCCCTGAAATGTTTCCTGGATGCCTACAAGGGATACCACCAAATTCAGATGTCAATAGAGGACGAAGAAAAAACCGCCTTCATCACAGACGAGGGGACGTTCTGCTACACCAAGATGCCCTTCGGCCTCAAGAACGCTGGGGCCACATACCAGAGGTTCATGAACACCCTGTTTAGGGAGCAACGAGGAAGGAACTTGGAGGTATACGTTGACGATATTGTTATCAAAAGCTTGACGGAGACGGCCATGATAAGCGATATAGCCGAGACTCTCCACACTATGCAGGACGTGAACATGAAGTTAAACCCTGGGAAATGCTGTTTCGGAGTAGGGGAGGGGAACTTCCTGGGCGTAGTGGTCACCAAGGGTGGGATCAAGGCAAACCCGGAGAAAACCCAAGCGGTGGCTGAGATGCGATCCCCCAGGTCCCTGAAGGACATCCAGCAACTAAACGGAAGACTGATAGCATTAAACCGTTTCTTATCGAAGGTGGCTGACAAGACCCTTCCCTTTATGAAGGTATTGAAAGACTGCCTCCAAACAAACAAGTTTAAATGGACCGCGGAGGCTGAGGCAGCCTTTCAAGAAATGAAAGCATACATCTGCAAGCTCCCAATGCTGGCCACCCCAGTACCCTGGGACCCATTTCTCCTGTATCTATCCGCCTCAAAGACGACCATAAGTGCGGTCATGATGGTAGAGCGGGAAGGGAGGCAGATCCCCATATATTTCATCAGCAGGACGCTTAAAGGACCTGAGGAATGGTACATGCCTTTGGAGAAACTCACATTAGCTCTTGTCTTCGCACCCGAAGACTCAGGAGGTATTTCCAAGGGCACAAGATTACCTTAATGACTGATCAGCCCCTTCAGAAGGTACTCAGGAGGCCGAAGCTGTCTGGACGGCTAGCTAAGTGGGCTGCGGAGTTAGGGGAACACTCTCTAGAGTTTAAGCCCAGGACAGCCATGAAAGGACAGATACTGGCTGACCTCTTAGCAGAAGTCCCTGAGGACGAAGAAAGGGAGCTATTGAAATGGGAAGCTTTAGAGAAAGAAGAAAGAGAGAAGGAAGATGAGGCGGTGTGGAAGTTGCTCACCGATGGAGCATCCAGTGAAGAGGGAAGTGGAGCTGGAATCACACTAATAAGCCCTGAGGGGGTCGAGCTGACATATGCTGTAAGGCTGGATTTTGAGAACACCAACAATACCGCAGAATATGAGGCCCTCCTAGCAGGGATGAGGCTGGCACTAAAAATGAAAGCAAAACATGTAGAAGCCAGCACTGATTCACAGCTAGTAGTAAAACAGTACCAAGGAGAATATGAAGCTAAGGATAGCACCATGGCTCGATACGTGGAGAAAGTTAAGGAGACGGCTAAGGCATTCAAAACTTTCAAGCTGGAGTACATCCCTCGTGGAAGGAACAGGAAATCTGATGCACTTAGCAAATTAGCCTCGGTAGCATTTGACCACCTCGCGAAAGAAGTCAAAGTGGAGGTCCTGACATCCTCCTCCCTTAACACAGCAGAGGTTGCCACGGTCGAAAGTCCTCAAGAAACATGGATGACCCCAATAGTCAGATTTCTCCGGGATGGAACCCTACCCGAGGGGGAGTGGGCTGCCCGAAAGATAAGGGTCAGGGCCCTACAGTATGAACTGATCGAGGGAGAGCTATACCGGAGGTCATATCTGGGCCCGTCCCTGAAGTGCGTTGATACGGAGGAAGCTGAATATGTGGTTAGGGAAATGCATGAGGGGATTTGCGGAATGCACTCGGGACCAAGAACGATAGTAAGAAAGGCAATGAACGCGAGGTTTTACTGGCCACGGATGTACGAAATGGCATCCGAGGAAATCAAGAAGTGTGACAACTGCCAGGTGCATGCACCGATGACCCACCGGCACAAATACCCCATGGTACCAGTTTCGACGTCGTGGCCGTTCCAGAAATGGGCCATCGACATAATTGGGCCTTTCCCGGAGGGTCCGGGGGGGGGGTCAAATACGTGGTGGTAGCCATTGACTATTTCACTAAATGGATTGAAGCAAAGCCATTGGCAAAGATCACTGGAGACCAGATGAGAAGGTTCGTGCTGGATAACATCATATGCAGATATGGGGTTCCAAGGGAGTTGGTGAGTGACAACGGGGTCCAATTTGCTGGAAGACCCTTCAAACCATGGTGCGAGCAGATGCGGATCCAACAAGTGTTTACTTCCGTTACCTATGCCCAGAGTAACGGGTTAGTGGAGAGAGCCAACCAAAGCGTCATCAAAGGAATGAAGGGTAGGCTTGGGAGGAAACAGAAAGGCTGTTGCTTGACATTGTGTTAGCATTGTGTTTTTATTGTCATGTCTCTTTTGCCATTTATTGTGTTTCTTCCCCCGAGATTGTGTCATGTTGCTTGACATTGTGTTATATTTTTCTCAGCGTTATGTACATTTTATGATCTATTATGTCTTTGTAACAATCCATTATGTCGTTGCATTATTATTAGTTGTACCTTTGGCATACTTGGTTGTATCTCACTTGGTTTTTTTTATCTTAATTTTTTTTTTATCCACATTACTTTTACATCTTTAACAATTTAACACAACACTTTTTCATTTTCAACTTTGATCC